>CM040634.1:20109040-22509040 GCA_022818045.1 Neotoxoptera formosana
TTGAATTTTTTGAAATTTCTGAGATGTGATTTTAATGAAATGAACTACGGAAAAATCGGGTAAATAGAACATTGTTAAATTCAATTTCAATTTTTTTTTTGAACCTCAAAAAAAGCTTAATATCCAAATTTTTTGTGAAAAATTCAATATAATGACCAATATTGATATTCATCATATTTGGAATTTTGATGTGATTTTAATGAAATGAACTACAGAAAAATCAGATAAATAGAACATTGTTAAATTCAATTTCAATTTTTTTTTGAACCTCAAAAACAGCTTAAAATCAAAATTTTTTGTGAAAAATTCAATATAATGACCAATATTGATATTCATCATATTTTAAATTTTGATGTGATTTTAATGATATGAACTACAGAAAAATCGGGTAAATAGAACATTGTTAAATTCAATTTCAATTTTTTTTTTGAACCTCAAAAACAGCTTAAAATCAAAATTTTTTGTGAAAAATTCAATATAATGACCAATATTGATATTCATCATATTTGTAATTTTGATGTGATTTTAATGAAATGAACTACAGAAAAATAGAGTAAATAGAACATTGTTAAATTCAATTTTAACAATTTTTTGAATCTCAAAAACATCTTAAAATCAAAATTATTTGTGAAAAATTCAATTTAATGACCAATATTGATATTCATCATATTTGAAATTTTGATGTGATTTTAATTATATGAACTACAGAAAAATCGGGTAAATAGAACATTGTTAAAACAAATTTCAGTTTTTTTTGAACCTCAAAAACAGCTTAAAATCAAAATTATTTGTGAAAAAATTAATTTAATGACCAATATTGATATTCATCATATTTGTAATTTCCATGTGATTTTAATGAAATGAACTACAGAAAAATCGAGTAAATAGAACATTGTTAAATTCAATTTCAACATTTTTTGAACCTCAAAAACAGCTTAAAATCCAAATTTTTTGTGAAAAATTCAATATAATGACCAATATTGATATTCATCATATTTGGAATTTCGATGTGATTTTAATAAAATGAACTACAGAAAAATCGGGTAAATAGAACATTGTTAAATTCAATTTCAATTTTTTTTTTGAACCTCAAAAACAGCTTAAAATCCAAATTTTTTTTCGGAAAATTCAATTTAATGACCAATATTGATATTCATCATATTTGGAATTTTGATGTGATTTTAATAAAATGAACTACAGAAAAATCGGGTAAATAGAACATTGTTAAATTCAATTTCAATTTTTTTTTGAACCTCAAAAACAGCTTAAAATCAAAATTATTTGTGAAAAAATTAATTTAATGACCAATATTGACATTCATCATATTTGAAATTTTGATGTGATTTTAATGAAATGAATTACAGAAAAATCGAGTAAATAGAACATTGTTAAATTCAATTTCAACATTTTTTTGAACCTCAAAAACAGCTTAACCCTTTCGGTACTAGCGGGACGTTTGAGTCCCGGACACTTTAATCGGTAATAGAAAATATATGCCTTTATATATCGGTATGTTCTGGCCTGGCGGGACATCTGAGTCCCGTCTAATACACGTTGAAAAAAAAAAAGTTAAACTATTCTTATTCTTAGACTATTTATTTTACATTGTAGCAGTGAGAAACCCCAACCGTACTCTTATCTGCCAGCATTGTATTTTTTTAGTATATTCTGCATGTATAATCTGTTTACGGACGACGCTAATCGTTTTTTATTTTTCAATACTTCTAAAAAATGAAATAAAATATGTTTGGACGTCATATTATCTATATTTACGTAATTAAACAACATTTTTGTCGCGGGATCATATTCCCGTCAGTATTCGCCAGTTGTAAAAAGCCGATCGTGTGTTCGCAATATAATATAATTCACATTAAGTCTACGTACGCATGTCTCGCATATTCGTCGTCAATTTTTATCGTAAAAATATTTTTTTTGATTTATTTTTTTTTTAAAATGAGTGCAAGTAAAAAAGATTCAAGATATCGAAGATTGGCTATTAATGGATGTTCCGGATGATCCAAAATCTGAGGACGAATACGATTGATAGGTACCGATGAGCAAGCCCAAAAAGGGGTAGTTGAATTTAGTAAATATTTTTTGCAAAGTGATTGTGAAACCGGGTAAAAAGATAAAGAACCATTAATAATTGATAATTCGTATGTAATTATTTTTGATTTTCCGGCGAATTTGTGACTTTTCCCATCAAACCGAGCGAACGTAAGTCTACAAACCACTAATACACCAAGCTTGTTCTAGAACTTTGAGACCACGAGTATCAAATTCAAACTTAATTGTCCAATATATCTATTTCCGACTATGTAATACCTGATAATTACACTGCACACCAGAACACATATCGATAATAATACTACTATAGAATTTGCTGTTAAAAATGACTCCAGATCCTGTTGAATTAATAGGCAATGGTCGTAAAAAAAATGAAATTACAGCAGCTTTACCAGATTATGAAAAAAGTTTAGGTTACAACCAAGTGATGTATGGTGACTGTAAAACGGCAACGGATATCTTTTTTAAAAACTAATTTAATCCTATCATAGAAACATTTTGGACCAAGATAATTTGTACGCAACTCAAAAAAATAAAATCTTAAATCTACGAGAAATATGAATTACTCTCTTATTTTTGGAATTAATTTTTGTATGGGGTATCCATAAACTACCTTCATATAAACATTATTGGAAGGGGTCCAAAGATTTATGTGCCAGCTATTTCTGAAGTTATGACTAGAGATCGATTTGTAGAAATATTATCTAATATTCACGTCAATAATAATGAAAACATTCTCCACAAACAATAAAGATAAATTGTTCAAATTACGTCCTGATGATAAATAGTTTGAACCAAATATTTTTTGAGTCCTTCATCTGGAACACGTGCAACTTAGTGTGGATGAAGTCTATGATTAAATTCAGTGGTCGCAGTACGTATATAACCCCATGAAACCCATAAAAAGGGTTACAATTGTGGTGAGACCAGAACGGATAAATGTATGAAATTTTCGGTTGTACCAAGGAAAAAACAAAACGTTGGAAAAAGATTTCGAGAACACAAATTTGGGGAAAGAATTGTATTGCAGTTGACAAAACCATTTTGGAACGAATCTAGACTTGTATATTTTGATAACTATTTTACAACTATTTCACTCCTTGAAAAGTTGAGAACGCAACAAACACTAGCTTTGTGGTACAATCAGACAAAATCGTAAAGGGATGCAAAATTTCAAAAAAGATTCTGAAATACCTCGGGGAGAATTTGACTACCGATTTCTACTTCGGGTATTGGTAATATTCAAAATGGAAAGACAACAAAGTGTACATATTGGGTCTCAAAACTATCCGGTAACGAAAATAACATCTGTTGATAGGACATGAAAGATGGCTCTAGATTGAGCATTTCGTGCCCAAATCCAATCAAGACTACAACAATATATGGGTGGAGTTGATCATGCAGACAGATTGAGGGCATTATATAACGTTGACCGTAAATCCAAAAAGTGGTGGCTTAGGATTTTTTGGGGACTGTTAAGACATAACGTTTGTAAACGCATATGTCATTTATTGCCAAATGTTTGAAAAAACGGATGTATTCGATTTCCGTCGATCAGTTGCCCTTGGTCTGATGACAGCTCGAAATACACCATCAAGAAAATCTATAAGCCTGAAAAGATCAGCTTCAAATGCCATCAAATCGAAGAAGAAAACATTATCCAACTCTAAAGACGTCAGATTAGGCAACAGGTATAATAAAATAAAACTATTTTATACTATAATATAATATTTATAATATAGTTGATTTTTATTTTATCACAGGGGTATTCATTGGCCAAGTTTTGGTATAAAGAGAGGTAGATGTGAACTTTGCAGTGTTCGAGGAGTAGAGTCCCGGCCACTTTCTTCGTGTAACCACTGCCGAGTATTTCTGTGTTGCAATGAAAGGAAAAATTGTTTTGTAGAATATCATCAAGTTGAAATTGTATAATTTTTAAAATTATTATAATAATTTTACTACTATGTATTATTTTTTTTATGTAAAATAACAAAGTAAAAATTGGCAAGGAGTCCGTTCATTTTTATGTTTACGATTTAAATAAAATTATATTATCAGAAGTAGATTTCTCGGATTTTTTAATGCAAATAATGATTTTTTATTAATTTTTATTGTAATGCATATCACCCTGACGGGACTTTGAAGTCCCGAACAAAAAAGTAAGTGAAGGGCTTAAAAAAAAATTTTGAAAAAAATCAGAGACCTTAGTTGGACCACAATGAAAAATTCTGTCAAAAATTTTTTTAACTTTTTTCATTTTTTCCTATAGCCGGACTCAAAGGGTTAAAATCAAAATTATTTGTGAAAAAATTAATTTAATGACCAATATTGATATTCATCATATTTGTAATTTTGATGTGATTTTAATGAAATGAACTACAGAAAAATCGAGTAAATAGAACATTGTTAAATTCAATTTTAACAATTTTTTGAATCTCAAAAACATCTTAAAATCAAAATTATTTGTGAAAAATTCAATTTAATGACCAATATTGATATTCATCATATTTGAAATTTTGATGTGATTTTAATTATATGAACTACAGAAAAATCGGGTAAATAGAACATTGTTAAAACAAATTTCATTTTTTTTTTGAACCTCAAAAACAGCTTAAAATCAAAATTATTTGTGAAAAAATTAATTTAATGACCAATATTGATATTCATCATATTTGAAATTTTGATGTGATTTTAATTATATGAACTACAGAAAAATCGGGTAAATAGATCTTTGTTAATTCAATTTCAATTTTTTTTTGAACCTCAAAAACAGCTTATAATCAAAATTTTTTGTGAAAAATTCAATATAATGACCAATATTGATATTCATCATATTTGTAATTTTGATGTGATTTTAATGAAATGAACTACAGAAAAATCGAGTAAATAGAACATTGTTAAATTCAATTATAACAATTTTTTGAATCTCAAAAACAGCTTAAAATCCAAATTTTTTGTGAAAAATTCAATTTAATGACCAATATTGATATTCATCATATTTGAAATTTTGATGTGATTTTAATTATATGAACTACAGAAAAATCGGGTAAATAGATCTTTGTTAATTCAATTTCAATTTTTTTTTGAACCTCAAAAACAGCTTATAATCAAAATTTTTTGTGAAAAATTCAATATAATGACCAATATTGATATTCATCATATTTGTAATTTTGATGTGATTTTAATGAAATGAACTACAGAAAAATCGAGTAAATAGAACATTGTTAAATTCAATTTCAATTTTTTTTTGAACCTCAAAAACAGCTTAAAATCAAAATTTTTTGTGAAAAATTCAATATAATGACCAATATTGATATTCATCATATTTTAAATTTTGATGTGATTTTAATGATATGAAATACAGAAAAATCGAGTAAATAGAACATTGTTAAATTCAATTTCAATTTTTTTTTGAACCTCAAAAACAGCTTAAAATCAAAATTTTTTGTGAAAAATTCAATATAATGACCAATATTGATATTCATCATATTTGTAATTTTGATGTGATTTTAATGAAATGAACTACAGAAAAATCGAGTAAATAGAACATTGTTAAATTCAATTATAACAATTTTTTGAATCTCAAAAACAGCTTAAAATCAAAATTTTTTGTGAAAAATTCAATTTAATGACCAATATTGATATTCATCATATTTGAAATTTTGATGTGATTTTAATGATATGAACTACAGAAAAATCGGGTAAATAGAACATTGTTAAATTCCTTTTTTAATAATTTTTTGAACCTCAAAAACAGCTTAAAATCAAAATTATTTGTGAAAAAATTAATTTAATGACCAATATTGATATTCATCATATTTGTAATTTTGATGTGATTTTAATGAAATGAACTACAGAAAAATCGAGTAAATAGAACATTGTTAAATTCAATTTCAACATTTTTTTGAACCTCAAAAACAGCTTAAAATCCAAATTTTTTGTGAAAAATTCAATTTAATGACCAATATTGATATTCATCATATTTGAAATTTTGATGTGATATTAATGATATGAACTACAGAAAAATCGGGTAAATAGAACATTGTTAAATTCAATTTCAATTTTTTCTTGAACCTCAAAAACAGCTTAAAATCCAAATTTTTTTTCGGAAAATTCAATTTAATGTCCAATATTGATATTCATCATATTTGGAATTTTGATGTGATTTTAATTATATGAACTACAGAAAAATCGGGTAAATAGAACATTGTTAAATTCAATTTCAATTTTTTTTTGAACCTCAAAAACAGCTTAAAATCAAAATTATTTGTGAAAAAATTAATTTAATGACCAATATTGATATTCATCATATTTGTAATTTTGATGTGATTTTAATGAAATGAACTACAGAAAAATCGGATAAATAGAACATTGTTAAATTCAATTTCAACATTTTATTGAACCTCAAAAACAGCTTAAAATCAAAATTTTTTGTGAAAAAATTCAATTTAATGACCAATATTGATATTCATCATATTTGGAATTTTGATGTGATTTTAATGAAATGAACTACAGAAAAATCGGATAAATAGAACATTGTTAAATTCAATTTCAATTTTTTTTTGAACCTCAAAAACAGCTTAAAATCCAAATTTTTTGTGAAAAATTCAATTTAATGACCAATATTGATATTCATCATATTTGAAATTTTGATGTGATTTTAATGATATGAACTACAGAAAAATCGGGTAAAAAGAACATTGTTAAATTCAATTTTAACAATTTTTTGAACCTCAAAAACAGCTTAAAATCCAAATTTTTTGTGAAAAATTCAATTTAATGACCAATATTGATATTCATCATATTTGGAATTTTGATGTGATTTTAATGATATGAACTACAGAAAAATCGGGTAAATAGAACATTGTTAAATTCAATTTCAATTTTTTCTTGAACCTCAAAAACAGCTTAAAATCCAAATTTTTTTTTGGAAAATTCAATTTAATGTCCAATTTTGATATTCATCACATTTGAAATTTTGATGTGATTTTAATTATATGAACTACAGAAAAATCGAGTAAATAGAACATTGTTAAATTCATTTTCAACAATTTTTTGAACCTCAAAAACAGCTTAAAATCAAAATTTTTTGTGAAAAATTCAATTTAATGACCATTATTGATATTAAAGCAATGGCTCATTGGAAAGGAGTCACAGAACCTTAGGTGAATACCTGCGTAGTTTTGCAAATAATGATCCTCAAAATTGGGACACGCTTGTACCATTTGCTATGTTTTGCCATAATTCGACAGTCCATTCTGCTACAAATTTTCAATCATACGAACTAGTATATGGAAACAAACTCATGGTTCCAAACTCATTTACTAGGACTCCAGATCCTCAATACAATTATAATGATTATTGTCACTAATTAAAGAAAAATATGCAAGAAGCTCATCAACTCGCTAAGGCACAATTAGAAACTAGCAAGGTTGAATCAAAAAATCGTTACGACAGAACTCTAAAACCCCTGAACCTAAACCCTGGTGACAAAGTTATGATGCAGGAAAAGCAAAACAAAGGGAAACTAGCACCGAAATGGCTAGGACCCTATACTGTTATCGAATCTCATCCAGACTCTCCGAATATCACAATACTAAAAAAGAATAAACCATTCAAATTGTATAAAAATCTATTTAAGAAATTTCATGAAAGAAATTAAAATATGTTTCAGAATCAGCATGATCATTCTACAGCCTACAGAAACTTCAATCAAGAACCTCGAAACGATCGATTTCAACAGATCCTTCAAGCCAATATTCAATGTAACATCCTTTGGAAACAATCAAGGAGTGTATTTTGAGTCATATGGAGATGTTAGATTATCACATCTCAGCTGGAATTTGGTAACATACCTTGACCTCGATACATTAATCTCGAAATATGCTATAATAATGAAATACTATGAAGCAACTATAAACATTTTTAAGAAAATGACAGAAAATTTTGGAAGTGTGGAAATCTCTAACACATGTGAACTATTTATACAACAGTTTTCTCGAGCAACCCTACCATATTTAAATGAAATTGACGCAAACCATCATAGTTTGATGTTAGCTATTGGTTATAAACGGACAGAGGAGAACAGGACTCGACGAGGATTGGGATATGCCTTTAGACGTGTGGCCAACGTTCTACATGGTATGTGTTCAAAAATCGATATCGAATTCATAATCAACAAAATAATAGAGTTAAATAGAACCAAAGCTAACAGCCTAAATTTAATACCCGAGAAAACAAGGATATCACAAACAAAAACAAACCACACTACACAACAGATTGAAAAGCAACAACAAAAGCTAGAGGAAAACCTTCGATTTTTACAACAACAGACAAATAATAGTATTAAAAATCTTAACAAGCTAGATTTTAAAACCAAAATATTAGAACAAGTCCTTATGTTTGAAGTATTATTAAACAAATATGCATATGAAACCCAGAATCTCGTAGCAGTATTAAATTCAGCAGTAGACGGAAAAGTACATACTAGTATGTTCACCCCACAGAAACTACACAGAGAATTGTTAGAAATAAAAATGGACATACCCATCGAAAATGCTCTTCCATTGGAAGTTAATACCGAAACTCTAATAAAGTCTTACAGAATATCCGAAATCACCATAATTCATAAAGATAATTATTTAATATACGTTATGGAAATTCCCTTAATTTCCAGCGATGAGTATACCATGTATCACTCGATACCATTACCGATACGAAACAATGCAAATACCATGATACTAATTGATCCAGAACAGACTATGTAGGATTTAGCAGAGACAACGAACATTTTCTAACGTTAAAACTAGAGCAATGGGAAAAATGTATACAGGCAACACCCTACAAAATCTGTAAGGACATTCAACAAATCCACCACAGTGTAGGATCCGAATTATGTGTTATATCACTAATCACAAATCACCAATCAAGCCCAAACAATTGCAAGGTCAAGTTCGTATCCCTAAATTCACCCATCTGGCATAAATTATACCAAACTAATTCTTGGATATATTATAGTCAACCTGAGATAGGAACCCATAACCTGTCAAAATTCTTCACAATCATCTAAAATCGAGATTGCAGGTGTAGGAAGACTGACTTTATCTCCCCTATGTAAAATCCATATAGGAAATTCTATACTATTCACAACCAATCGACCAGTTAGGAACACTCAGTTTGATATTATACCAGAAAATAAAAAAAATAACTTACTAAAACTTTTTGAAGAATCTGTTAGGAATGTTTTACCCCAGAACATTACGAACAACATTCTTATTGAAGATCTTAACCATTTAGCAAAAATTGCATCTGACATTAGTAAGCTCCCACACGTTTCCTCAGAACCTCTAATAATATTAAGAATCGAATTTTATGTAATAATAATTTATGTATTTTTTATATTTTTCGCTATGTAAATTAGCATAATAATTTATAAATTAAGAATTAATCGTATTAAATCATACAACCCTAAGATACCAGATAGTAAATCAAGCTGTAGTCAGGTTGATATTAAGGTATAAAATTAAATTGTATTCAGTAATCTTATTTAATTTGTATAACTTGTAATAATTTTTTTTTGTCTCTCTTACTGTAATGGCACTGACCTCCTCAGAAAATTTCGGAACTTCACAGATACTTAGGATTGGGTGAAACTCGGTGATCATAAGACCCCCGTGTTTCATTTAGTCTGGGGGGTGTTACGAACCCCTGAATCATTTATAATATAATATTTACATTTACATGATATTTTTAAGAACATCAGGAATAGTGTGTTATACGACGGCGAGACCGTGGAATCCGCTGACACAGGGATTTTGATTGTGACACGGAGCGTCGTCGTCCAACACACTATACGGGAGGCCAGGCAGTCGGCAGTCTTTATGTTACGTCTGAACCAGTACATTGTCATTAATCGTAGTAATAATAAAATATAACTTTTATTAATTTATTTTTTTTGCGTGCGTTATTTTTATTATTGTGTAAAATCATAACACGGTTTTGAAAATGTTTTTATTATAAAAAAATAATAAAATTGTAATACATTATTTTTTTAAGACATTTTTGAGACACAATATTTCAGCAACAAATCCAATATTTAAAATCAATTAATAAAAACAATTTTTATATATTTTATTTGTAGTTGAAAATCAGTTACTAATAGTTTGCGTTCTTTCTAATTATGGTTATCCTGGTAATCAATGTAAACGAATGGTTCTTAAAAAACTGTTCGAAATCGTTTTCGATGCGTGGAAAGAGCAAACCTATACAAACTCAGCAACGCCTTGGTCAATACGTTCAGACATTGCGGGTGGAATAGATTTGTTAATTAAGAGGACGTGTCACGGATAAAAATCACTCGAAAAATTCCTTTAAAAACACATTTGCACGTTCCAATAACATGGGTTACTGAGTAATTTTATCGTAAAAACACCTATGAGAAAAATTGTAGAGGAGCATTTTATCTAGTGCTGTAAGAAACCTGATTTTTGAAATTTTCATTTTTAAGTCCTTAAAATAACTTTTGAAAAATTTAAAAAAAGTGTATTATTAATCATGATATATTTCATGATGTTTTAAAGATATCGAAAATCTGGCTTCTTACAGCACTAGATAAAATGCTCCTCTACAATTTTTCTCATAGGTGTTTTTACAATTAAGCCACTCATTAACCCATATTATTGGAACGCGCAAACTATGTTTTATAAGAAAAACGCATAAAATTACGGCCGACTGGTGCTGCTGCGTTTGTATTACGGCAAAGTTCGATAACGTTCGTTACCCCCCGATCCGCTACAACTACCGTTTCATAGTTCATAACCGGTTTTTGATTGTTATATTCTGTGGTACCCACCGCCAGCGATAAGCTTTACTAGCTTTATATACCATAATTACATACCACGACGACATAACAATAATAAATTGTGAGTCCGATGATAAAATTTTACATTTTTGGTGCGCTAGAACAATGCACGACAGCAGAATCTCGTCGATAACGTATTGAAATTCGTAAAAGAAAATTCTCGGACATAATATTATGTAAATACAAAACCAAAATTAGCTCGGTCGATGGATTTAAATTCAGTTTCAGTAAGTTGCATTATATTCAAATTAGTTATAAAAGTTTTTAATCAAAAATTAGCTCATTGCTTGACAAAATTATTGTTATGTTTATTTCACAGGAACCTTTGAAAACCTTTTCAAACAAGCTGAAATCACGTTCATTAATCTAAACGAAGTCAATGGTATTCATACTTACTTTTCGACGAGAAGACTCCAAAACAATCCAACTTATGGAGGAAGTATGGATGCCCCAAAAACCGTAATATTACGATGAAGCATAATAAAGTACCCACACGGTGGTTCACGTTGACGCCATAGGCACAACTAGGGGGGGGGGTGCTTGACTCTAATTAAGCATTCCCTGGCCTTTGTTATAAAGCACCAAAAATAATGTGAGAAAGGAGTGGTATTTTTTTTTATGTTTTTATTAAAAAAAAATCAAAAACAGGCTTTTCCCAACAAGTTTCGGTGAAATTGTCGTTAAGTTCTACAAAATATGAACATAATATGAACTCGGTTTTTCAAGTATGCAACAAATTAAAAATTGGTAAAGTGGATTAAAAAATAGCACGTAATTATATTGTAATTACGTGTGTTTTTTGAGTATGATTTGCAACGTTATCATACGGCATATATGCAGGGTATGTGAAAGCCGGTCATTTGTGTACTACACAACACAATAAATATTATTTTTATTCGACGATATTATATGTAATTCTATCATAGCTGAGAAATATTTGAAGTCTAAAATAGTTCATGTGAAACATAGTTTTTTGTTTTTTTTTTTTATTCAATTATTGATGATAATTATTTATTAATTAATAATAATGTAAAGCTACAAGTTCTACCAGAAATTGAATATAAAGTCAATGCTCGCCAGAGTAACTGTAGTGTTAACTTGGAAAACGGAGAAGAACGTTGAAATAGATGAACTTATGATGACTATGATAAATTCATAAAATAATATTATATTTATATTTTATATATTGTTTTATAAATCGTTCAATAACTATGTAAGTATTGAAATGCATAATTAATTAATTGATTTTTTATAGGCTTTTGGTAAATTATACATTTATAAATGGAATGATAAATGTTCTTAAAAATACAACTTATTTAAAAATAAAAATAAATTTTATTAAAATACTGAAATATTTCAAAATGTTATATTTCATGAAATTTTCAAATACTATAGCTGCGTAATCATTTTCATAGTTGTTAGTTTTTAAAAACTGTGTTTTCGTCATTTGACGAAATGGATGATTATTGGACCTACTCGAGAATCTATAGCCGCTATACAAGCATTGTAAATTATCAAAGAAGATGCTGCCGAATACCGAAGAGAAGTATATACTAATAAAACCCCATTTGAAAGGTAAGTTCTTACAATACAAAAGTTTTTTTTTTCAGGATCATGACATAAATGTTTCAAAAATAGTCGTGGGTATTAAAAATATAAGTAAATTTGATGTTTTAAAAATCATATAGAATTTTCCGAAAAGAAGTTTATTATGATATTATATGGACTATCAAAATATTTAATGAAACGGGTCGTTGTAATATGTTATCTACTTACATGGAACCTCCAGCAACATCAAGACGTGGCCTAACAATTGAACGAAAAGTGTATTCATTCCTATTTTTATATATAGCATACATGACTGCAATCATCATTATAACTCATATTATAATATAGGTATTGACTACTATTCGATTTTTTGCATCAGGAAGCTACCAAAACGATACAAGCGTATAAGTACTTATAGCATTAAGTCAGACTTCAGTCAGCAATCGCACCAGAAAATTTACATCAGCGCTGAATAATCGTGAAATTTTCGACAACTATATTGTCTACTTTCTAAGAAGTTTGGACGAATCAAATGTAGTGTGAAAAGTATAGGTATGCTTTTTATAATTATATATTATTAATAGTTAATGCTATAATTATAAATTAAAAACGAAAATTGTTGTATTCCGGTTATTATTTAAAATACCCATAATATGTACAAACAATAAAAATATTTGTTATTATATATATTATTATTATTTTAGATTCAATGAAAAATTTGATTTTCAAGGCGTATAGTTGGAGTTGGGGATTGCACTCACATTGCGATTTTCCCTCCATCGATAAACAATGATGAGTTGTATCCCGAACATAATTTATGTGAATAGGAAAGGTTACCATTCAATTAACACTCAACTCGTAAGTTTTTATTACCTAATTATTATAATCAAACACTTTTATTCCAATTAATTTAATATGTAAATTATATAAATAATAGGTAGTTCATAATATTTTGAATACTATAACATATTTAGACACGTTTAAAACATTAGATATGTGATATTAATTCACGAATTTTGCACGTCTGTAACAGCACATTCTGTTACAGTTTCTTCATGTGAAATTTCATACTGATAACAAATTAATTTAAATCTGCATAGAAACAGTAATTTTTTGTACATTACTATACGGTTAGTTGTTATACTATATGAATAACTACGAGTATACTATTTTGTCTACGATACTAGATAACTACAAAGTAATTCGGACATTGATATAAATATTAGACAAAATCCAGAACTTACTGCAGGCCGCGACCGTCGAGCATAAGAGAGCAAATAGTTTAACGATTTTATACATAATACGAGCGTGTTAAGTGGGCCCTATTCTTCTGTAGAAATAATCAATAATAAATTTAAATAAAAATATTCTCGTATTAATACGAAAAATAAGAAACAACATGTTATTTATAAACAAACATAATAATTTTATTGAATATTACATAATCATACATACTTGGGAAGGAAATTTATAATATATTATGCCAAAAAAATGCTCTAATGGACGTGAACAGATCCTTGTATGACTATGTAAAAAAGAATTGATCAAAAAGTTAGTATGTAAAAACATGCAAAAAATAACAGGACAAGGTCTTCATAGGCCTTTTGTTACACAATTTGTTTTTGTGTTTATTTCGAAATTCCATAGTCTTAGTACTTAATACATTTTTGTACTCTAAGTAAAATTAAAGTATAAAAATAATAAATACAAAAAATAAATTTAATGGAACTTTGAATGTACTAAAATTCAAAATAATGCACGTGTAAACCGAGTAGGTACATAGTACATACTACATATGATACCAGAGCTAGACAGAAAAACTCTAGTTATTAACCAAAGATTTAAGACAGTGACAATTTTAAGACAATCAGTAAGACAATTATATGAAAATTATGTAAAAGTTACAGTAATTTATTTTGAATAAAGCGTATCTCGGGTCACACAGTCACGAAATGTATTGTTGTTATTTTATAAAGGGTTCGTGGACTTTTTGCAGAAGTTCATCAAATGTATTTATGTCCATTCAATAGTATTTAAAGAACTTTTCTGGACACTTTCTCAAATCATTATACAACACATACAATTTTCCAGAATTTTCGCGATTTTGAATACCATATATTGGGTGAATCCAATACTTCCTTTCCATGGACTTGTATGAAATTGTAGAAATCAATTACGCGTATACACTACGTGAAAATCAATGTCGGGAGACCTATGTAATAAACATAAAATATTGTTATTGGAAACAAAATATTTTGTTTTGGCAGGATATAAAATCGGTGTAGTATGGTCGAATAAAGATATCCGGTCAACCTTGGGTACCGATTGTTTTTAAGGAGTTGAGTATAGGCAATTTGTAGGCAATTCCCATAGTGCGAGATTGCTTGGCATTAAAAACTACTCATTTTACTTCAATCAGTTCGATCAGTTGTATTGATGCGATAACAATTCTGAAAATTAATTTTAATTCAGCGAGAAAACTACTTGAGATCGGTAGGGGCATTTTTTTAGTCTTATTTAATACAATTTTTTAAACACTACTACAAAACTTAGTATTTTTCAATAAATTTAAATCAAATTTGTGGAATTTTAAGGGCAAAATAAAAAATGTAATCCGACCGATCCCAAGAAGACTTCATGCCGAATTCATATACATTTTCAGAATTCTTATAGCTTCAATACATTGATTGGTTCGATTGAAGTTAAATAGGTAGTTTTTGACGGAAAAATTTGCCGGTACCCAATCGCCGACGAGAGGACGGACGCCACACTGAATGCGAAACGCATACAGTGGCCGATAGAATGCGCTAGTGTTTTCGAGAACAATAAGTGACTGGGCGTGTCCGGGGTATCGACGACCCCGACCCCGCAGCACCTTAATCATTCGGCAACGGTTATTATGTTCATATTATTATTAAAAAAGTAAAAAGTTATTAGTAAAAAGACACGAATTTAATTTTGTGCTAAAACAATTTAGGTACATTCTGTATTTCTGTGAATGTATTAGGTATTATTTATTTTAAAATTAAATACAATATTAATATAATTTGAAAAAATTAGCAAAATATTGTGAAAATGTACAAGTAATTTTGTATTTGAAAATTCATAAAAATGTTTGTATTTATATCTCATGTTAAAAAATGCAACACTAAGTTTTCCATAAGTTTTCCTTCATATAGCTTTAAAGAAAACTCGAAGCCTCATTATAGGATAAATCTTATGAGCGTTTGAATTTTAAATTTTTACAAAATCGCGTAACAATAACAATATTTATTCTCAAACGATTTTCAATATTTGTTACTATTCAAAAAGTATAAGTCGTAGATACTTGAAAATATCACCAGTTATTCAGATTGGCATGTTTTTACATAGTTTAATTTTTAAAATATTTCGCTTATTTTAAGGCCATTTATAGGCATTTGAAATATTCATTTTTGTTTAGTTTTTTTTTTTTTTATAAATATCAATAACATTTTTTTGTGGTGTCAAAATACTTGCAAATTGAATACAAGATTTTCCATAAGTTTGGCTTACAACTATAAAAGAATTTAAATTTTGGGGCATCAGGTCATTAAAATATAAACCAACTTATTCACCACCCACGGGAAAATATATTCTAGGCTGACAAATCATCTCCGTTCAGAATCGTTTTACGTATAAAATGATATCAATGGATTCAATTTCAACACATAAATAATAGTGACCAACTGTACAGCAGAGTGGTACCCACTTGACCACTCTTTTTTAAATTATATTAATTGTATTCAATTTTTTCGGCAGCTTTTTTTATTCGGTTACCCATCAAAAACTTGAAAATTTCTTTTTGAATATTATCACTGAATTGTAAACAAACAAATGTGATAACAGTTTCCTCTGAAAACATGGCTGCCTTGAATTGACAATATTAACAGAGTGTCCTACCCCTGGTATTAACACGTTGAGTGAGACAGTATATTTTATGATGCGCATATAGTATGTATCCGCGCCAAAACTGAGCCATGACTATACTCTGTTCGGCGAGAGAGCACGGCGGTTCTGCGCATGTAGACTGACCGACGGCTGCTCGGTGTTTTTTTATACGTGTCGCCACCGGTTTCGCGAAATTGTTATTTAAATATTATTAAAATCATTATTTGCCGTTCATGGAACTTACCTACGTTCTTGGAATATTGATTTGTTTTACTAATGATCGGTAGTACCAAGAAATAATAACTTTGTCTTAGACAAATGGGTATCAATGATAATAATATGTAAAAAGTCGAGTGCTGTCATGGGACACCCGGTAGAAACGTAGTTTGTTATGGCGCTATGTGAACGGAGGGACCCTAGCCCAGAAGCAAAATAAAATCATAACTGAAAAACCCGGATTCCTCAACACAGTCATGACTCATGAAATTGATTTTATAATATTTAATGTTATTTATTTTGCTATGAACGGTTTCAATTGTAATACTATAATAATTTATTATAACAATAATAATAATAATAGTATCTAGGGTTTCCGGGTATGCACGGGTAATAGAATACACGGGTACACGGGCAAAAAGTATAGTTAAAAGTATAGTTTTTAATAATAACCGTGCATACCCCCGTGTATTTATTTATCATTACCCGTGTACCTATATTATATGTATGAGTATTCAAGCTCACGGCTATTTAGATACACGGGTATTTTTATTACACAGGCTTTAACCCCGTCGCGTCATAGGTAAGAACACGGGTACCCGTGTAGTTCATTACACGTCGTGTAGTCGCGACCCATTAACAACGTAGCCGACCGTAGAGCGAGAGAGACAGAAGTATATTGAAAGCGGTAAATAGTAAGAGAGATAGCGACTAACGCTTTTATTTTCGATGTGCACGGTTTTTCTGGGCTAGGGTCCCTCCGCTCACATCGCGCCATAAGAAACTACGTTTCAATAAATAGTATGTAAAAATATGAATATAGAGTGTACCATAGTCTGCGAACATAAATATACACTTAATATTGTTATTATACATCCGAGCAAGATGATACAGCCTGTACATTATTTAAATAAACTTATACTACGAGTATTTCGTCAGAATGATATTATAGTAACAACGAAAATATTATAGGAAATAGCACAGCCGCGTAATCGAAGGCGCCGTCGAAGCCGACGTCGCCGTCACGCGTCGGCGTCGTCGTCGTCGTTCGGGGAAAAATAATTAATACTCGCTCAAAATAGATACGGAAAATCCAAATATACCATTGAAATCACGAGATCCTACTGAATAACCACATATAAATATTGAAACGGCGCGTCAATAACCAATCAAATAATACACCCAGAAAGATATTCATAAAATATACATAAAGATATAGATTTATCGACCGTGGTCCCTGAGACCGTGTGACAGTTGTCGACTACGTGTCGACCGTGTCGACATTGAACGTGTTAATATTAACAACTATTTACTATTTTTTTTGTAAATATCCATTACATTTTTAAAAAAATGCTAAAATATGCATTATAATTAAAAATGTTCCAATCTGGATCCAACCTGGATCAGCGGCCGAACGACGACAGTGCAGTGCTGTCGCCGCCCTAGCCGGTCTCGCTGCCAGATTCACACGACCTGTCCCGGTCGTCGTCGGCATCTTGGACGCTGCCAGAGATTGAAGTGATAGTGGATGGTGATGACGATGGCAATGACGATAGTAAAGACGATGACGATGACGATAGTAAAGGCGATCAGCAGTCATCGCTGGTGGATCCTAGTTCAGTCTGGTGCCATCGTCATCGTTATCGCCTTTACTATTGTCATCGTCATTGTCTTCACCATCGCCATTGCCATCGTCATCACCGTCCACTATCACTTCAATCTCTGGCAGCGTCCAAGATGCCGACGACGACCGGGACAGGTCGTGTGAATCTGGCAGCGAGACCGGCTGGGGCGGCGACAGCACTGCAGATCATCGTTCGGCCGCTGGTCCAGTGACACTGGTTTTTTTCCACATGAATTGGCGACCCTCCGGTTGAGAATCGCTGGGATAACAGATAGGTGCGTAATTATCGCTGTAGTGCGATGGTGTGATTAATTACCTAACTTAGGTAGTATTCATTCGCGAATTTATCCTAAATAAAGTATAGTCGGACATTGTTATTAGTCACACTGCCGTAAACTCAGTCGTCTACCTACCTACATAATACCAAAATCTACAATTGATAAAATAATGTGTATCTATGTGATTACGTATGTGGTATGTACGATGTACGTGCTATTTTCCTACAACTAGTTATACTATATTACTATCAGTTATACTAGTAAAAATTGTTTCATTAAATAATTAAATACGTGCTATAGTTCAATGTCTCATACATCCGTTCACTCCATATTCAAACACGTCTTTTTCACAAAACAATGAAATTATAATAAATATTCAAAATATGGATTTTACACTTTACCGTGCGAGAGTTATATTTCATCCAGGGAAAAGTAAATAAACCTGTTGATGCTGTCGGAGTAATTCTTTTTTCAAATAATGGGTTGGCATTTTTACTCTCCGAAATGCGATATGAAATAAACGAGATAGAAGTGCAGAAAATAAAATAACCAGGAATATCGTCTTGTTTGGAAGGATGCTGTTCGTATTATCCAAACAACTTGCATGCACCGGGGAATACACCATTTGATGTGAAGTTGAATAATGATGATAAATAATAAAAAATTAAGACCAACAATGTATTTACCACTCTAAAACATGTATTATTATTTATATATAAGATTACAAAAAAATATTACTTAATTGTAACCAACAACTGACTTTAATTCGCTCGTCTACTGATTTTGACGCAATACATGTTATTGGTACCGACGCTGATAATAACATCGAGAAAAATAAAATAATTACAATTGAACTGACTAAGACGTTTTGGAAGATGCCTTTTATCAAAGTCAGTGATAAAGAAAAATTAAAACTGCTTAAAGTATTAGATTCTCGTAAAACGTTATCATGTGCGTTCAGAACCTGGGATCTCTGGGAATATCCAGTACTTCCTAAAAATACTTTACATTCATGGACGGTATAGTCTAACAGTTTACTTGAAAAACTATATTTGTTTTGATTGGATTTCAAACATATCGAAAAAATAATTAAACACTTGATTCCGTTTAGTGGTGATGTTGGATAATAAAATTGTAGAATGTTCATGTTTTTTTAAAATTAATTTTATTGTAAATATATTTTTTCTAATGTATTTAGCGAAATAAAAATACTTATTTTTAAATAACACGCTAGTTCTTATTTTACATAAATTAATATATCAACCCAATATTATTAAAATAGTTTACGTTTTACATTGCATACAGGCGTAGCAGGAAACTCGGAGTATGTTGTTTAAATTAGAAGAGGCGGTGGATTGTATTGGTTTAAAAAAGTGACCAGTCGTTTTCATCCTCTATCTGAAAAAGAAATTATTTACATTAAGCTATTAATCCATTAATATTAAAACTATTAAATTACCATGGCTTGAGAAAAATCGTCAGGTTGGTGGGGAATATATTCCGGTAGTGTTAGATCAATAGGGGCGAATTCTGAATTTTCGTCTACATATGTCTAAAATAATAAAAAAATAACAATAAATAAATAATCTATATCAATAACGAATTTGTAAAAAAATATTTTTATATTCCTTACCATATCTTTTTCATTCTTGTCAATAACACCAACTGCAAGCTGCTCGATTGCCAGTATTTTTATCTGACTTATAAAACTATGCTCATCGTTGCCAAGGATCTGAGATTTGATCGTACCATCTTCAATATTTCTTATTTTTATTACCATATCTTCTTCTGATAGAGGTTGTTTGAATTTGTTTTTTAAAAACCCCACTATTCTTTCAAACTGTTGTAATACCAGCGGAAGAATAATTTTATTTTTTAGTTCAACAGTTTCAAAAATAGAGGGTTCTAAAGTCTGTAATGTTAATAGATCCCATCGATTCAGAAGTATGCGACACTCGTCTTCAGTTTTTGATTCGATAACCAACATATTTTCATTACGATATTTCACTGTCGATAGTTTATAATTGTCGGTATCCAGAAAACATATTTTAGCGTATACAGGACCTAGTATGATTGAAAAAATATATCCCATCAATGAAAATGCCTTTCTTAGAAATGATGGTGATAATTGTACATAGCGTGAAGGTGTAGTTATTTGTACTACGACGTTGAAATTGTCTGCCGGAGCTAGTCCAATGGTAATAAACTTGCGTGCAATGAAATCTAGTATGAATTCGGTTCCATCTATAAGTCTCATCGGTGTTCGTGGAGCGATATACTTATATAAATGAGCGTTGGCTAAGATAGACCCTGCCATATTATTATCAACAATTCACAACGAAAAATGAAAAATTAGGAATATAATACTGCTTACAGCAGAAGAGCACAACAGTACAGCACATACTGATTTAATTTCGTTCTCGGATATTATTTTATACATTAGTCTTATCTATTCCGGAAGGGGATCATCGGCAGGTTCAATGTACATTCGATACATGTACAAGCGGGGAGGACATGCGGCCAGAGCGTTCTATCGCTTGGTGCGCCGCACCTTATACAACGGATGTGCGGAGCTAAATTGGCTTTTTTATAATACTCAACACGTTTACGTCGTTTTGTCATTGTTGTTGTCGTTGGAGACAATGTAAAGTAGTTCATAGCTGTTATGGTCACCGATAATGAAATTAGGACAGCAATAATTAAATCTAAAATCCCGATGGTGATAGAAAAGTCTAATATACCTAATGTCCGTGGCCAGAGCCAAATTTTCTTAACAAAATGCATTCCTGTTTTGAGTTCTGACAGCGGGGAAACTTCAAAAGTGTCTTACTTCCTTTTCGTCATTTAAGATCATATAATTTGTATGTACCGATGGTATCTCTTTTCTCGTGTCTTTACTGTTTTTAAAATTTGCATTTATTATTTTATCGCTTATATTGAACAATTAACTTAATATTTGTAGTAATACATAACTACGCAGTATAATAGTTATTAATGATAAGTAGGTAAAAACTAAAAAGCGATTAACACGCATTTTGTGAATTAAAACGCACATTCCACAGACATTATTGAGATTTTACTTTGTCAAAATAACTTTTGTTTCACTGCCATAACGTTTATTTTTACCATCATTACTATTTTTAAGATTTAAATTTTTAGGTTTCTACTATTTTTGTGCACCTATACATATTAAAGAACTTTTGCATAATTTATAATTTGTTTACTCATAATGTTTGTAAAAAACCAAAGATTGAATTAAGAAAATAAAACAATTCTATAATACACTGATTTCCTAAAAACGTGTAATTTTTTTTTTATATTTTCTAGAATCGTGATAAATCGGGAACTTAACGATTTAACACAATCAGCCGATTACAATAGTATCGATACAACAGATTTAAACTCGTTCCTAAAATCAATCAGTTTGGAGTATTCTTTGTACACTTATCACATATTGATAGTTGGAGTCAACAGGGATACAATGAAGTTTATTAATTTCTATCATTATAATTTGTAGCTTGAAAATGTATATGTTACATACATACAAAGTCAGGAATTTAATACACTTCGCAATGTGTACAGTCCATTTTTGTACACACCGCAACACCACACTTGTACAATTTTACCGTATAATGAAAGAAATCGATTTGAACAATTCGCAAAATTCAAAAACAGTTTGTTTTTGCAATCTAGTGAGTTATGACAGTGAGAGTATATACGTTTATCTTTTCCAAAATTATTACATTAATTATTACATTCATACATTTTTATATTTAAAATTATAAACATAATATTATTATTAGTATCTATTAGAAGATAATACGCACTACAAAAATGAGTGTTACGAACAAGTCTTATGCGGTTCTCATTTTTTAAGCAATATAGTTGGGTATTTATCCGTGACGTAGTATTTAGTATTTTTTACTATTGCCCTTGAATTTTATTTTTACGTCAAATAGTTTTATACGATATGTTTTACGGTAAATAAAATTAATTTTCCATCAGTATGTGCTGCTACCGTTGTTAGCAGAAGCTTTCACCATAGAATAAATTACTGTATGCGGCTTGCGCGGCATCCCGTATATTGATGGCTACAGGCAAAAGGGGCTAAGCGACAATTTTCAAGGTTTTCATAAAAGGCAAAAACGTGTTTTTTTATTGTTTTTACTTTGAAATAGTTATAACTTTTTTTTAAATTAGATGCCATATTTAAGGCCATGTATATGTTCATAGATTAAGATAATAAAAGAAGAAATGGGAATAGTTTTAGAAAATGTATTAAAAAATTGGCGCTTATGCCCCAGTTTTTTATTGACCATTTTCTTATTTTCACTTATTCCCTATTACATTTTTTACTATAAGTCATTAATAATTATTATTATAAGTGTGCATTTTCTTATAAAATGTTTCTTATTAGATTTATTAAAATACAATTTTAAGTATACAAAAATTATTGTTGAAAACAAATTTTAAAATTGTATAACTATGTAAAATATTATTAAGTACATCAATTGTAAATCTATGTAGTACGTGTAGTACTTACATTTTAGAAAGCCAGTACAGATACAACGTTACTTTGCGTTACATCTTTTGTCATTTATTTAAATTTCATGTAAGATGTGCGATCATCCAGTCGTGAAAAAATATAAACAATTTAAAAATTGCCCGTAAATAGATATTATGATCAAAGGTGTCAACATACTAATTAAACTATTAAAGTTTAAATATCTAAAAATAAATAGTTAGTGCTCTACAGCATAATAATTCTAAAAAAAATTTACAATTTGTAATTTTATTACAATACCTATAAATAATTCAAATGTCGAAGTAATATTATTAAATGATTGATAGAAAAGTGGGTACCACTCTGCTGAACATTAGGCATCCAGTGAGTCACTGTAATATATGTGTTCAATTTGAGTTTAATGACATAAAATCATTGTTTACGAAAAGCGATTCTGGCCTTGACAACCTGTCGGCCTTGACAACGATATATTCAGTGCTTCAATTGAAAAGGTATGTGAGGGGTGGAGTCTCTTTTTTTTAGAAAATATTTATGCGTACCCCTTCTAATTATATTATATTCAACAAGACATTTAAATGATAAGGTAAGTTCATTTTTTTTACACTGTTACATCCCACTTCCAATTTTTTCCCAATCAAACACTGAACGTATTAAATAGGACAAAATCTAAATAAAGTATTCATTTGCAATTAAAACATCGAACGCACTACTACTACATGAACACTCTACACTATGGCAGATAATTATTTGAACGAGATCGATTTCACCGTCGAGCCCACGGAAATCGAGACTACGATTGGTCGAGTACTGGAGAGTATCATGGCCATGGAACTTGGCAAAACCCGAGGACTTGATCTCGCCACCAATAAACACGACGATTACAGTAGAAAAATAGTTGACATCGTAGATTTAATCGTGGACAGCTTGGTGCACGTTGTCTCGAAATCGTTACAGTCGTCAGCGCATCACGTACAGTCCGTCGATACCTTCGACAACGGAACAGCTGTACCGTGCACGGGCGATGTAACCATCAACGACGACATGGAGTCGGTAGTCGGCGTTGATGCGACTGAGGAGAATGACGTGCTGACCAATTCGTTAGGACTTGTTGTAGGTTGCCGTGAACAGGCGACAACACCAGCGACACGCTTTACACAGTGTGGCCGGATATTGCAGATCACAGTCGCCGCGTGGAGGTGCGTCAAATTTGCTGGGCGCGTTGTACTGTGTGGTTGTATACCAACTAGAACTGCTTCCGCAGATACCATCATCCTCCACTCTTAGGTCGAGGACACCAGGCGAAACGACAGTGACGGTGTGGGGGTGCGCGAAAGTGCACGGAGGTGGCTCGGCGCAATAGTGCACTGGTGGCAGGGACTGGAACCATCACAATTTTTTCGGTTCGGTTATGAACGTTCGCAAGTCGTAATCGCGGGAGAGGTGCATCATTATTTCACAGACTGTAATTTAGAACGTTTCGTGTCAAACTTTCAACATAATACATTTATAATACATAATTAGCTGCATTAGCTGAAAATCGGACATCGGTCGCAGCCTGGTGACCTGACGTATACCGGTATGTGTGACTGTGAAACTGAGAGAAGGAGTACCTATATTAAATAACTTGATATTATTATTCGTAGATATTTAGGAAAAACACATCATTCTCGATATATTATTGCAAATGAAAAATACAACCCGTATATGTTTGTAAATTAATCGTTATCGGTTGTATAATATGATTATTAATTTGTAGTTGAACTTTAAAATACCATATAGGATACAGATATATAAATGGCAAAAATATTTCTAAGAAAAATAATTATTTGATTAAAATAAAACCCAATTTAAATACAATGTTAAATCAGTTATTTCTTACTACCGATAAAAACCTAAAAGAACCGGATAACGTATTATCTAGTGATGCCGCTTACGGTGACCGCAGAGCACGTCAGGTCAGCGATAGCGTATACTATATAATGTAATAGGTGTAGAGGAGAACAGCCCAGGCGTCGGCAGCGCCGGACTCGTAGAAACGAAAAGTTTCAGGGTCCAGTGGTGCGCGATTCCGCGGCGTCGTGACCGCCCGACAACATTGCGCGTACTATAGTCTGACCAACGAGAGGACGACCCCTCGTACATCGACCAAAACTCGTCAAACCCCGCGCAGCCCGGTTTGGTTAGGCAGCCGCGCGGAATGTCTGAGTGGGGGGAATAGTGCCTCGGGACGCTCAGCGCAGTCAGTTGCATGCGCGAAACGAGGTCGTTCTTGCCGGAGTATGGCCGCCCGTCGTCGCTCCAGCGTACGTCGCGGTCGGGACTCGCCAACCGTCACGGTCGTTATTGCCCGCCCGAGCAAACGCGCCGACGACCCTCGTCCGCCCGGGACCGGTCGCGAGGACTTTGTACAGGTGACCGGCCACTACTTGCTATATGCATTTGCACCAAACGCTATCGCGTACCCCCGTCGTTTACGTGTTTCGTCTGATGTTTTTTTTTTATATACATTTTATTATATTTTTTGTGGAATTTTTGTGCCGCTTTGTTGTATGATCATACTGTTCAGGTATTTGTTTGCACATTTTGTGCCTCAATTGTTTGACTCAAAATTTTATATGTTTATTTTTCTATGTTTGTTAAAAACAATAAAATTATTTTAATTACACATCATTTTATTTATTATTTTTTGTATAAGTAATAGTTTTATTTCAACAGACTAATGAAACACACTGAATATGCTCATGAAGAATTAACCAACTTTTTTTCGTTAAGTACAAAATCTCAATAAAATATATTAAGAAAATATGAATGGAGGTATAAATATATTTAAAACAAAACTGATACTCTTGCTGGTAATAATAATAATATTTTGCAATAATCAATTATAGTATTTAAATACAACTTTAAATATTACTACTTTTTCAATTAATTGAGGTATTACTAATATTTAAGATTATAGAATTATGATCTAAAAATGCAAGTGCGTATTTGACCTGAATCCGTGGGGGCACAAAATAAATTTTTCTTCAATGCAGAATTAAAAATATTTTACAGTTGATTATTATTTATTACCTATACAGTTTATGTTTCTGAGAAGAAATGCTCTCATTCAAATAAATAAATAAAAAATATATGTACCAAATTAAATTGTATATGTATGTAGTATATTTATAAACTCAACAAAAAAAAGATTCGGCAAGTGGGTACCGTTCTGCTGTACAGTAGATGTCGAGTGGGTCACTTTCATAGATGTGTTAAATTTGAATTCAATGATTTAAATTATTGTATACGAAAGACGACCTGCCAGCCTACACAAATTTATAAGTTATAACTAGGGTTCGGTACTCGTTGCATTTACATATTGTTTAATAATGGCCTCAGAATAGTCTAAGTAAGATATAAATTTGTTTTAAGTCTAAATGTAATTTGAAAAAATGTAAGTACCTACCTACAATAATGACATATCTGATACTTAAGTAATAATAATAGAGTAATAATAATCAATAATAAAAAAAGTAATAAGAGTACTGCGTTCTTTAGAAAAACATGGATAAGTTCGCTGTAAAAATGTAAAATTAGTGCACATATTTCAACCATTACGTAATAAAAATAATTATACACGTAACGGTGGTGAGTCTCAAGTTCGTTGAAAATCCTGATTAATAGTTTTGAACTACGACACATAACTACAAAACGTTATTATCAAACAAGTTTTATCAAATGCTGAATTTCAAATTTAACTAAAACCACTTTTGTCACTTCTAAAACTCATTTCTCAGTCTACTTCCTTTAGCTACAACCACCCCATGCACAGGATGCTTAGGTTGGCCAATCAACTGTGATCTACGTTACCACTGTTATTCTGTATATTTTGTTAGGTTTCTTTTGTTGTTATCTAGTTTAAGTTTATAGTTAATCCATACTGTTATAAAACGTATTTAATATACACGATATACTAATTTGTAAAAGCCGTTCGGCATTTATATAATAATAAATAAATAAAATGTCTGTATTAGTATAGTATGCGGCTACAATGTGAAAAAAATTCAATTTGAAAAAATGTAAGTATCTACCTACAATAATGACTTTTTTGATACTTGGTAGGTATTTATACTATTTATAATTAAAAATATTATAGTAGAAAAATGCCAAATGATTTGTACAGCTGTTAATAGATAGCGGAGTTGTGCTTTAAGCGTTATTAATAATCTTAATAATAATTGCTTAGAGGAATATATTATTTACAAATAGTATCATAAACAATCATTGAACTTAAAAAAAAAAAATTCGGCAAGTGGGTACTGCTCTGCTGTACAGTAGGTGTTGAGTGGGTCACTTACATGGATGTGTTAAATTTGAATTCATTGATGTAATAATATATCATTGTATACGAAAAACGATTCTGAGCAAAGCCGCTATTACATAACTAAGTGTATTTTAAGATATTATTGCTATTAAAATAATTCATCTTACTATTAATAATACAATATAATCAATTATTTTATGCAGAAACATTGCATTAAAAAATTTAATTGAGTGCATAAAATATAATAAAATACTCAAAAAGTTTCAAGCAACCAGGAAAAATTATTTTAATATACACCGAAATAACTAACATTGTTATTATTCATTTAAATGTCTAATTTTGTTCAAATTCAAATTTATAATGTCGATAAAAATCAACCATTAAAGCGTTGTTGAATAACTGAGCTCTCCGATGGCTAAAACCTCTTAGACACTGGAGTAGGAGCTGCGAAGTCGCCGGAGGGCTGAATTTTAGAAGACTACATCTCTTTTTCACATTTCTTGTCTGAACGTTTTGGAAAAATAATGGTGATTTAATACGCTCTACCTATGTGAAATTAATCGATTTTAATCAACAGGTAAACAATGACCGTGGTTCAAACCCCGGACGGTGACAACATTTTTGCATTTTTGAAACGTAGTTTCTTATGGCGCGATGTGAGCGGACGGACCCCAGCCCAGAAAAACCGTGCACATCGAAAATAAAAGCGTTAGTCGCTATCTCTTTTACTCTTTACCGCTTTCTATATACTTCTGTCTCTCTCGCTCTACGGTCGGCTCTACGGTCTACACGGGTACCCGGGTTTTTACCTATGACGCGACGGGGTTAAAGCCCGTGTAATAAAAATACCCGTGTATCTAAATAGCCGTGAGCTCGAATACTCATACATATAATATAGGTACACGGGTAATGATAAATATATACACGGGGGTATGCACGGTTATTATTAAAAACACGGATAAACACGAGTATTATGCACGGGTATTCACGGGTATTAAATAATTAATACACGGGCTTTAATATACTTTTTGCTCGCGTACCCGGGCTCCGTGTACCCGTGTATTCTAATACCCGTGCACGACCACGACCTCTAGTCATTATTATATATCTACCCGCCGCCGCCGATAAAACACACACAATAGAAAAAAGTTCAGGTTGCAGGTAGCTGGAAACTCTAGATACTATTATTATTATTATTGTTATAATAAATTATTAAAGTATTACAATTGAAACCGTTCATAACAAAATAAATAACATTAAATATTATAAAATAACTTTGTCATGACTGTGTTGAGGAATCCGGGTTTTTCAATTATGATTTTATTTTACTTCTGGGCTAGTGTCCCTCCGTTCACACAGCGCCATAAGAAACTATGTTTCTACCGAGTGATTTTTACCACGTACCACTGTCATGATTCATATAATAGAGTATATTAAGGAATTACTTTGAAGTATTGCTCCGTTTAAATTTGTTATCTCGTATTTCGGTCCAAGTTTTACATTCTTTCAACAATAATTATTGCCTGCGCTATCTGTGTTACTATCGGCCCAGAACGATATGCTATCGGTTCACTATAAATACAGCTGTTTTTTTTCACCGAACATGCTAAGCTAAATTCTTCTTCTTGTGCGATGCGTGTCGTCGATTTCTTTTTCTTATTTGATTTTTGTAGACAAAATCGACTTTTGAAAACCGGGGAACTCACTTAAACCAAACATCAAAACATCTGTATTTTTGCAATAAAAGGACGAATCGATTAATTTGATATAGAAAAGTATGTACATTAATATTTTTAATATTTATCTATTACTAGCTGATCCCGTGCACTTCGTGACACGAAGTGTCAGCTATATTGCTGTCCTATCCTAGCGGTCCCTTCCAGCGTTGCCTGAATCATATGCCCATATATTATGTTAAGATTAACCTCAAGTGATTTACATACATCTAAGCCACCTAGGTAGGCAATCCACTGCATCGGATCGTGGATAATATATGCTTGCAGTAGTAAATTATCAGGTAGGCAATCCACCTGCGGTGGATTCAGGACACCATGAGATGCGTAAGTAACTGAAATAAGAATAAGGTACATTAAAAAAAAAAAACAACAACCAAGTTAGTAGGTTGTAACCAATAGCAACCATTTACAAACAAATATTTCCATCGTAAATCTCAAAATCCCGTGTGAGCACCACTCGGGGCTAGACCTCTACCTTTTTAAATTAGCCTATCTTCTTCCCAGTGGTCTAATCTATCTCTGTCCCAAATTTAATCGTAATCGGTTGAACGGTTTGGGAATGCATAAAGGACAGCCAGACAGACATTCATTTTTATATTGCCATATTGGTATATATAGATTTCTACTAATTATATAATAGTAATATAATCTAAACCAATAGCAACCATTTAAATAAATACAAAAAACTACTGTGTGATTAATATTGTGCACTTAAGAGGCCATAACTCCGGAACCACTTATCGCACAGCATACAAACTTAGATAGTAGCCGATTCTCAGACCTACTGAATATGCATATAAAATTTCATAAAAATCGATCAAACCGTTTCGGAGGAGTATGGTAACTAACATTGTGACACGAGAATTTTATATATAAGATGTTATGCACTTGACATATTATATAAAACACACTTTAAATACTAACACATCTAAAACACTTAAAATGTAAGTACCTACCTACAATAATGGACATATATTATCTGATACTTTGTAGGTATTTATACTATTTGAAACACGGGGCTAACTTCACACAAGTACTTGAAATCATAAAAAAAAAATCTTTCAAATAATAAATGTATCACTGTTTAGCTGCCACCTTCTTGTATGCGCCTTTGTTTAAAATTATTAAAGAGGTCGTATCAGTAAAATGTAGTCTTAGTGTGTTATACATTTAATTTATTAAAAACATGACCTTAAGAAATTATAGATATCTTATCCCAGAATAAAATATTTGTGGATAAAAAAGTGCATTACAAGATATTACAACGAGTGTCATGACCACACGCAATAATTAATTTTCTATTGCGTAATATGCATACATGAAAATAATTTTCATAATTAATAAATTGAGCCACATAACAATTAGTCTTCTGAAACGTAAACACGTTTTAAAATTTAGTTTTCACGATTTTGATTATCCCATGCCGGCCGACACTGTAACTAGCGATCTAGGACAAATCGCCGTCGCTACTTCGCCGTTAAAAAAAATTAACTCATAACAAAGCATAAACTTGTAAATATTTTATAATAATAATTAATTGTATTGATATATTTTAATCATTATAAGTATTTGCATATAACATTAATAATAATAATTTTATAAATATGTTTACAATACACATTTTTTAATATTCAATAATAGTAAAAAATATTTAATTTTCGTCAATAATTTATAATAGGAATAATAATAATAAATAAAAAATAAATAAATTGAAGCATTATAAGATACCTGCATAACATACGTCAATATTTAATTATAATAAAAAGATCATTTCAAAGATATATTCTGAGAAATTCCTCGCAAAAATGATGTTAAACTAAGGTTATTGTAGTTACTCACAATTTTAAATAATCTTTTATCGACGTCTAAATATTTTTTTTATTTTTATGTGTTTTTATGTATTTAATATGTATAATAAATAATAAAAAGGTAAAATGCTCAAAAATTTTTTTAACGGCGACGGCGATTTGTCCGTGTTTGTGTGTTTCGAAGCTTATGTCTAGAGGTGGGGGAATGCAATAGTGGGAGAAATACCATCCGGTACGGTACGTACGCCGCGGCCGCAGCGCGGGAAGGCGGCGAAACGTTAACTCAGTCACGGGCTTAGTAGGGCACAGTAATATAACCATTCACAATCTATATCTCTGCCAGACTGGACTCCGCTTGCCACAGTGTCACATATCCATAGTTTAAAGTTCTAAACAGATATTTGTAAGTAATGTCTTATTAAATAATTAAATATATTTTATACAAAAAAGAGATAGCTAATTATTTCAATAAATTAATTAGGTATATTAAATTCATACTTTATTCATAGATATTTATAATAATAAAAAAGTCATAATGATATATTGATAGTGAATATTATTTGAAAAAAAAATTGGGGAAGTCACTCTGCTGAAGTGGTGTCAAGTGTACCTCTTAATGAAGTAGGTTACTATAGTAATTAATTTCATACATACCTAGTGGTGAAAACTTTCGAATTTTAAGGAATAATAATTTCATATTTTCAAAAAAATATCTAAAAACGTTTTTTTGTTTTAATATTCAATTTCATCGAGATATGAACCCAAACTTCAAGTATTATTTATTATTTTTAACTATTTCAATAAATTAAGTAGATATATTAAATTCATACTTCATTCATATTTTATTCATAATGATTATTATTATTGGTCAAAATAAAATCACCTACATTTATACATACACATGTTTATTATGACCAATAAAAATGTGTATAAAGGGTGATTGTGATAACTCCAAACTTCTTACTGCATGGAAGAATATTGTTCAAACTACTTTTTTTAAACATTTTAGAAACCACACAATAGTTTATTCATCTCCAAGTGACAGTGGTGTATAGTCTTGAACGAATCACGAGAAGGTTGTTGTAATTATTATCCGGTGAACACTATGTTAGACAACCCAGATCCTTTGCGAGAGATTGTTAACTCGTGCGAAGCAGAAAACACCGAACCCAATTTATTGCATCTGGTTAACCTGGTAATCATAGTAAACGAATTGGTCAGAAGAAAACATGCAGACGAACAATTAATAGCTGTTCTTAAAAAACTGTTCGAAATCGTTTTCGATGCTTGGAAAAGGGAAAATTACAAACGCAGCAATGGCTTGTTCAATACGTTTGTATATTGTGGTGGAACAGATTTGTCAATTAAAAATAACTGTGCGTCTGATGATAAAACTGTACAGTTTTCGAAAACTGAATTGCTGGAACAATGCAAGACAACAGAAACTGCCGACAACGTATTGAAAAACATGGAAGAAAAAGTCTTGGACATTATATGTAAACACAAACCCCAAATTATCTCGGTCGATGAATTTAAATTTAGTTTCAGTAAGTTGTATTATATTTCAATCTGCTATACAATTTGCTGATTGCTTTTCAAAATTATTGTTATAATTATTTCACAGGAATCTTTGAAAACTTTTTCAAACACGCTGAAATCACTTTCATTTATCTAAAAGGAGTCGATGGTATAAACGTATTTCTCAACGAGTTTCGACGACGAGATGTCATGTCTTTAAAACCATTTCATAATGCACTATTTAACTTATGGAAGTTGTATGGATGCCCTAAAAACCATAATATTATGATAAAGCATAATAACGTATTCACACAGTCGTTCACGTTGATGTTGAATACTGAAGATAATGTCAAGTATTTTATACCTGTTTTAGTCACAGATAAAGGATTTAGGACAGTAATAATTAACTCTAAAATTCCGATGGTAACAGCCAAGTCTAATATATCGAATGTCAGTGGCCAAAGCCAAATTTGCTTAAAAAAATGCATTCCCGTTTTGAATGCCTCTGACAGCGAGGAAGCGTCAAAAGTGTCTGAACCTGGAATCAAAAAACAGCTTAGTACTACAAGTTCGTGCAAAGCGAGAAACGTTATCGAACCACTGGAGGAGGAGGCCATTCACTCTAACGAAACAGCATCCAGGTTAGCTGCTCAATCATGTCAGTTAATCGCCGAAGAAATCCCTTACAAACTCAGCATAAGAGTTCCACAATGGTCGACGGAGGACGTCCTTAAATGGCTCAAACTAATTGGGTTTAGTGAGTTTACCAACAATCTATTGACATTTCTGATTGATGGTGACCTGTTATTGCAATTAACCGAAGATGATTTAGAAAACGATATCGGAATACACAACGGAATTACGAAAAAAAGGTTAGTACCCTGATACATTAGAGACTGGTTGATTTTGCGCATATAGACTGCAGTTATCTACTAGATAAACATTGATTCAGACTGAGGTTTAATATGGTGGACTTTACTAGTGTCGCCGAGAGAGTACTTCTCGTTCCCTCATCCAAATGATCGAACTCCGCCGTTTAGGAGCGACGGTGGTGGCGGTGGCCAGAGTTGATGGTGGCCAGCGTTCGGGCAGGTTTAGGGGTGGGAATGCGCGAGATCGGACGAATTTTGGTCGCCGTCCAGAAGCGCTCTCTCGTTGGCACTAGTATAGATGCTCTACCCAAATTCATTGTGTACCTATAGCATATTATGCGCTACACTGCTGAATACTAACGCTAAACGTGAATAAGTGGGAGTGACGATAGGTAAATTTGCAGTGTGCGAGAATGTGCATCGTCGACCGATTTTGGTCGAGACACGCCTTGTTTTCTCATGGAACAAAGTATGGTCAGTCTGACATCCTTTTCGTCATAAAAGATCATACAATTTTCATGTATCAATGAGTTAATGGTATCTATTCTCTCGTGTCTCTACTGTTTTTCAAATTTGTATTTATTATTTTATCGCTTATTGAATTAATTCATTGTTTACAGTAATACATAGACTAGACAGCTCGTAGTTATTGATGGATAGGTAAAATCTAAAAAACTTTTATTCTAAACATATTATAACGTACATAGTGAATGAGAATTTTTTTTTGTTTCACTGCAATAACAATTAATTTTAACATAACTACTTTTATTTAAGAAGGAATTTTTGATGTTTTTACTTTTTTGTGTACATTTTGGAGGACTTCCGCATAATTTACAGTTTATACCTATACTTAATGTGTTTGTAAAAAACCAACAATTGAATAATGAAAATAAAAAAATTCTATAAAACACTGATTTTCTAAAAGCGTGTAATTTAAGTTTTTATATTTTCTAGAATCATGAGGGAACTATACTTTTTGAAATTATCAGCCGATTACAGTAGTATCGACAAAATAGATTTAAACTCGTTCCTAAAATCAATCAGTTTTGAATATTCTGTGTACACGTATCCCATGTTGAAAGCTGGAGTTGACAAGGATTCATTGAGGTTTAGTAATTTCTATCATTATAATTTATAGCTTTGTGAACCGTTTATATTATGAATAAACATTTATCATCAAATCAATTTTAACAATTGTTTTGAAATAATAAGTTAACATTAATTTAGGTCTTTAACCGATGATCAACTCAAAAATGATTGTGGAATTCTAAACGGTATTCACCGAAGTTGTATAATAGCGGCGATCAGAGGTAAATTTATTATTTTAAAGAATTAGATTATTGTTATAAATGAATTAACGTGATTTATTAAATCTACTAAATGAAATAAATAACAAATTACAAATATCAATATAAAATTGAAAAAATTATAGAAATGCCGGTGTGCGTAGAAAACGACGACAGACCTCCCGACATGTGTATCAGTTACAGACAATCTATTGGTTTTTGGCTGGCTCGGTAATGATCGTATTCGATAACTCTTATATGTAAAATTAAAATAAACTATATTATTATGTTATAAAAAGTCATTAAACCCATAACACTTACCACTTGTATTACAGTTTGCTTGCAATATACTTGAAAATTCGTGGTTACAAAGTGTTCATCGACAGGATACGATCGGACGATGCCAATTCTCGACAAAACGTACTACAGACCATAAAACAATCGAAAAACGTTATTATTGTGTTGACACCGGGTTCATTAGACAAGCATTTGAAGGGTTCGTTTGACGGTGGTGTCAAAACTTTAGATCTTATTTCTGAGGTAAAGGATCACCCCGAGCATTATCGTGTGATTATTATAATAATAATACGGTACATAAGGCATTAAGACTATTATTGTTTACTGATCTACCTAGGAAGTCGCGGTCGCTGAACAAAGCCAGTGCAATATAATACCAGTGTTGGGCGATCATTTCTCTTGGCCTTCACCCGCACTGCTGCCAGACGACTTGAAGAATTTGTCCAATTACAACTCGATAAGTTGGGTGCACGAATATCAGGACGCGTGTGTGAACAAGTTGATCACGTTCTTGGACCAATAACAGATTGCCCTTTACCATTGATACCTACCAAAACTTTAATCACAACATAATTAATATCTATGTGCGTTTTAATAATTATATAATAATATTATGGTAATTAACTAATAACTATAATTATCGTTACCATTTTGTTTTCTATAATTATTTATGTCAGTTCATTTTTTATTTATAAACTCAAAAATCTTAAACATATTGAGGACTGACATCGATAATATAAATTAGAATTAAACTTATTGTTATATTATTTTTTAACTGTTTAAATTAATTTTGGATATTTCTTTATTATATAATAATAATAAAAACATTGTTTTTATAATGTTGTTAAGATAGTGTTATAATTAACTAGAAATATATAGTAAAATATTGATTACAATTAAGTGTACAATGATATATTATTAATAAAACATCTGAATTAGTTAAAAACATTTTGATTTTACAATGATTGTTTTTTTTTGTGTATACATAATAATTACCTAGTCAAAACAATGCTTTGATTTTTAACTTCAGTATCTTTTCTGGTGGTAAGTGAATCTAGTTAATATTTGGTCAAATTGAAAACTCCCAGACTCCTAAAAGTTTTCAAAAGCGTCGGGAAAAACAAAAAATAAAATTAAGGAAAATTGAAATTTTTACTCTAAACCAGTTTCGACAGACCAGTTAAGAATCGTTTTTCGCACACAATGATTTATTCAAATTTAACACATCCATTACAGTGACCCACACGACAACTTCTATTTAGCAGAGCGATACCCACTAGCTTGTTCACCTTTTTAATGAGTATTTTCAATATTGGATTTTAATTAAAATTATTTAATCATTAAAATGCTTCTTCACAATGTATTTTGTATTTTTTCCAAATATTTTTATTTGAATGTTTCGTATTTAAAAAAATGATGTTTTTTATCGACCCTGTCCATACGAACCCAGTTTATCATCACATTGTGAACTATACTACCAGTGTAGTTGGTTGATGTTTTGATAGTGATCGTTTGGGCGAAGGTAATTATTTTTACCAAAAAATGAATAGTCTAATTGGGAAACTAACATTTAGGGGAATCGTAAGTTCCTACACGAGAGTAGTAGATACAAAATTACATACGTTAATTCCTACAAATGAGATTCCTTGAATTAAATGAAAATTCCTTCACGATTAAAAATATGAGATATTCAAGTTCCTATACGATAACAAAAGGTGTCTACACATACTCGGAGGTCTACAAACAACCGAAGCAGAATTTCTTGTCGAAGTACCAAATACAATAATAACATTACAAGAGAAACAGCGAAGAAACATTCGCAATTTAGAGGACAGAGGGGGAACATCGTGCAAAACAATTAGGTGCGCTCGTCGGAAAAAAAATGTACTGTGTAGCTTAAAATGCCACGAAAAAACCACATGTAACAATAAGTAAATATTTTACATATTTAATATTTTGATGTAATATTTTACATATTTTATTTTTTGTTAGTAATATAAAATAAAAACAGTAATACAATATTCAAAAGCTTTAAAATAATCTAAACTTCAATAAATAAATACAAGTTATAAATTACCCTTAAGGCGCCTGGTGCCAATGCCATTTTGTCTTCAAAAACACAAGTAGAATAAAAAAAGCCGATTCTGGGGTCGCACCACCAGCCCGCCGCACCACGCGAACACAGCTCTGGTGCGGCTGGCTAGTGGTGAGTGCCCGTGGTGCGGCACCAGAATCGGCTTTTTTATCCTATTAACACCCTCTACGGGAATAATAATCCTGACCCGTAAAATGAATCAAATTTGATTTTTTTTTTTTAACTGATAGAGGGAAATATTCTACAGTTTGCGACAATTTTAAGCTTTTTTTACAAATTATTTAAAATCAAATAAAAAATCTGAGTTCAATTCGGGCTGTAGAACATTGTTGTTTATCAATTAAAAAAGAAATCATCTGAAAATATTCAACTGACAATGAGTTATCCATGTCCCAGTGAAGTAATTTACGTCTGTCGAAATAGGAAACTATTAATTCGTTATTTGTTGGTTCCATGAAAAAGACTAATTTCCCATAAGGCCTGCGACAAATGCATTAGTACATACATTACTACCAACACAATATATTAAATAATTTACCTAAAAACCGTCGGATCCCAAACGGCTCCCGTCCAAAAAGGTCTAACGAACAGGTAAATTCCGAAACGGCTCCCGTCCAAAAAAAAAATGTTCAAATAGGTATAAATGTATAATTGTAAACTCTACAATAATTATTGGACATATGCACGCCTGTCTTCCAAAACAGCATACACTTCTGTTGTTGTATAGTATATGTATACAGTTCATGTGTATCATATTTATATATAAATATATAAAACGGAATATAAAGAAAAATATAGAATAGGTATATTGATAATGTCGAAAAAACCGAAACATTAAACTATAGCTAATTGGAAATATTGACAATATAATGTCGATAACAATTTTACTTTTACAATTTAATCAGATTTGCGATATGGCACACAATCGTATCAATTTGTGCAGTTTGTTCAGATTTCAGTCTGTTCGCGATATTCACCATCGTTGTGCGCGTTCATTTATTTTTATTATTTTTCTAACATGTCTAGTGAAATGCGTGAAAAAAAAATTGATAGAAAATTTTTGGTTTTCATTCCATAAAAAACTCGCTGGTGACGTAGAGCGCTGGAAATGTACAACGCGTGGTTATAAATCTTATTTAAAGCGAAATAGTATTGGAGAAATGTTTGATGAACATCTGGAACATAACCACTTACATTTAGATGACAATGTTATAAGGAGGTGGGAAATAAGTAGCAATTTAAAGCGTAAAGCTCAAGAAAATTTGCATGAAAAGCCAGCGAAACTTCTTCGAACTCAACTTGAACCGAACGATTTAAATGTGTTGACAACACAAGATGTCAACGCTACTCGCAAATCGGTATACTATGTTCGTTCGAAATCCTTACCATTTTTTATATATTTTTTTAACGTTAAAAACTTAAAATTTAATATTATACTATACACTTTTTTTTTATATAATTTTAATAATTTACATAGTGTACACCAAGACATTTTTAACCACACCTCTTTTGAGACAGTCCTAAGTCTGTATAAAGTGGTAAGGAATTTGTGGTGTACAAAACCGGAGCCGTTTAGGAATTTGCCTGTTTGTTATACTTTTTTGGACGGGAGCCGTTTGGGAATTGATCTTTTTGTAAAACGGGAGCCGATTAGAGAAACGGGAGCCGAATGGGTTACGACCCTAAAAACCTAGTCATACTTAATCAGTTATTCACATACAAACATACATCAGGTATACCGTATACGTACAAGGTATAACCATACAACCATACAAAAATACAACAAATAATATGTAGGTAGGTCGTAGGTATTATAATATATTATATACCTACTAACTATTTATTATAAGTTATAACAAATAACCATCTAAATCGTTAATTTCGAAAAAAACATCGTAATCTATATTAAATCTATATATTATTTTTATACTATGTTCATATATATGTCGTTATTTAGAATTTTCTTGTTACTCCTTTGACGTAGCGTTCAATGAAAAACATAATATTTCCATAGTATATGACGCTAGAATGCTAGATTATTGCTTACACGTCTAGTACCCGTCCGGTTTGTTATTTTAACCATGCCGACAACGCTGTAAAATATTATGTAACAATCAAATGGTTAAAAAAATATAATACATTAATATAATATTATACATTTTTTAATGCGCAATTGGACTGGTCTGTACTCTTCACACGTTTTGGTAAAGGTACAATAGCATTTATTCATTGATAACTGCTACTATGCACAGTTCCAGTCCCTAGGTCATTTTGTGATTAAAAGAATTCACATTTTTCTGTATTTTAAATATTTTACTATTTTTTATCGTAGTGACTTTTTACAGTTTTTATTTAGGTTTTAAGACATAATATATACTCTCGTTCGTTTAAAATTAAAAGCGAAATTTGTTTCTTTTAATCGCGATGTAATTACAATTTCTAAAATTCTAATTTCCAACGGATATTATTTCTAAACATTCCCTATTCAAAAATTACGAAAATTGACCCACAAAAACGTTTGTGGCACACTTATGCGAGCACCGCCTGTATATATTATTATAATATATCAGCGGTTCTCAACTTTTTTAGTTGTGCGGACCACCAATTAATAAAAAAAAACCGTTAAGTCCCACTTATTTAATAAAAACAAGTAAAAAATATAAGCACGAGCTTATAGAGACGGGTTATTATTGATTAATATTACCTAGTCTAACCAAAAACATAAACGTTTTTAAAATCATATAAAATTGCAAAGTTGATGCCAATCAGCATAAATTAAAATTTTCCAACCCAAGGGCGAGGCCCACGAGTTGGGAACCACTTTTATACATCCATTATTAAGGACCAAATTTTTATGTAAATGCGTATTCTTCTACAATTCACCTAGAATTATTTCGATTCGAAATTTTAACGTTTTATAATGTGTAGATTCTATGGCTAATGTTTTTTTAAGAAATGTTTCCATATTTGAGTAAAAATGACTATAAATTGCATATTATTTCTAAATAATTTCACAAAAGTTTCATTTTTTATGAAGAATAGTTGGTGAATTTTGTTTCTCTAATTTAAGAAAACGATTGATTTTTTCAAGTAGTGTTTCAAAATATAAATCTATGCTACGTGACAATCGCAGACATTTCCAATTTGAAAATCACATACTGTAACTTAATTTTGGTACTCGCGTTCCAAAATTCGTATTACGTTTTCCGTTATTAATTTTGCATTTATTTGATTAAACTGTACGCGTATACCTAAAAACTTGTACACATATTTCCTAAGCAGAAGTATTATACTGTTATTTTAAATTGTATTTTTTTTTTCGCGTTATATATTTTGTACTTTTTTGAAGATGTTTTGTTTTTTTTTTTAACACTCAATAAAGATTTTTTTTGCATATTTTTAAATTTTTGAGTGCATAAACATGGGCATATTCAACAATAATGTTTGCCCAAAAAACCGGCCCTTAATCATTATACTCACTCCATTTGTCACCGTAGACTATTGGACAAGAGCCGTACTGCGAGAATTCCAATAGATTTCCCATCGGTGTGACCATGTTCCTCGTGTTGTGTATAACTAGTGCAGAACCTTTGACGCTTGGCACGCGTGCTTCTGTGTCGGGAAAAACCGTGGCACCTCCTTCGTTCACGTCGTCCATCTAAATTTGTAAATAATATTAAAAGTGACTGTTTTAATACATTTCCGCAGCAGGCGTAGATAAGTCGATATGTAGTTAAATGCATCGCTTTAATGGCCTGGGCACTGGGACGCTATAAATAGTAATAATATTATGAGGACGTGAGGCAATGGTTTTGTGAAACTTTCAAGGATTTACAAATTATTCCAAATCAGAATATTTTTTCGCAGTGGAGTTCGATATATTATATTATAAAATAAGATACGTGTACGTGAAATTATAAAAAGTATGTTGTCTTTAAAAAATATAAACAATTAAATAAAATAACGATAGAAAAGGATAAATGTATAATTTTAAATATTTCGGTTGTATGTAAGTAAGAAATACCCGAATACACGAAGGATTACTCGGTTAACGGTTTTAAAGACCATTTTGTGCCTAACTTTGCGCCTGCTAATTTGTTTAGTAGGCAGTTTAACCTACACGCCTGTATATGTGGCTGTAGTCAATCCAATATTACGACAACGCACAACGCACTACGACGACACTGGGAAAAGGACATTACTACACACGCGTTTAAGGACAATACGATTTGATAAGAAGACGAAGGAGCCTTGTGGTCGGTTCGGTCTGTTGCAAATGACCACAGGGAACATTATATACAAAGGAGACGTGCGAATAAAATATAATTAAATCTAAAGCAAGTGGACGATTGGTGGTTGGTCCCGGTAAACAACGATCTGGACGATCTGGGCGGCCACTAACACAACCCACTATTAGTGATTAAAACTGTTGGTAAATACCCAATATTTACCGGGTATTTACCCGGTGCCATGTATTGGATAAATTTGGTCATTTTGAATTTTGATTTTATGGAACAATAAAATAATATTTATACTACCTTACAAACTATAAAAATTAGTTAATATAAATAATATACATTCCCATACTATTCAATAGTTGGTATTTTGAATTCTTATAGTTATTTAGTACCCGTCAAATATTTATATAAATACAAAACGTAAAAGTATAACAATTATTATCCTACAGGACTATCATCAGTATATAGTAATAAATAATTCGATTTTATATCATAAAACTATATTTTGTTTAAAAAAATAATTTCTAAAGGATGATTGTTCTAAAACTTGCCCTATGTTATTAAACAAAACTAGATAATTTAATATTAGGTACATTATTATTTAAAATTTAATTTGATTGAATTTGGTAAAACTAGTACAAAAATTCATGAAACGCGGTAAATCGATAAAAATGACATAACCAAAAATAATATTGATAAGCAAAAAAACTATTTACCAAATCTTGGGTGGGTAAAAAAACTCTTGGGTATTTACCCGGTAAATATCCGAAATATCCGAAATATTTACCTACCCGTCGGCTATTTACCCATGGAACTACCCACTATGGCGGCTGGCGGACTTGCATGCGGTCTCCTTTGGTACGAGTCCCGACAAGACGGATGAACTTCAAAACGACTAAAGGCTGCAGTACTCACAACAGGACCAGCAAGGAATGCAGTAGCTGCACGAATGACACTCAGATGCATTATCAAAATTATAGAGTTTAATTATAACATTTCAGACTAACATAGTATACCATCTTCAGTAAGTCCGTCGCAACACCAATTATATACGGTCATAAAATCACACGAATAAAACTGAACGGAAGAACAATAATTATTGATCTAAAACAATATACGACGGTGATACAATATGTGCGCTGCGATTGCGGGTCGACAAGAACGACAAACGACAACAAGAAAAAAAAGTTATGAAAAGATAATAACATATAAAAATCAGCGAATTGGTATGTTTAAGTATCCAAATACGATATGAATAAGCGGATAATGTTATACGAAATAATAATAATAATTCACACGAGATAAGCTGGGAGAAATTGAAACGGTGGACATTCGGATAAGACACGGCTACCGTCGTCGTGCTCGTTTGCATAATAATATATCGTCGTGACTATAATATAATATGGCATTGCAGGCTGTGGGTGAGTTGCGGCCCGACGTGTCGTTTACGATTTGTCGGAGACCGGCGAATTCCGGCGCGATAATAATATTTTAGATGTAATGGAGTTGCGGCCCGAGTAATTATATATTGTCATCGCGCATGGACATAGCAGATGATGCGGTGGTGGCTGTACATATAGCGAAATGTTCGATACGTATGGGCAGTTATGTCTTTATATTAGTTGAATAGTTGAGTTTTAAGTTTTTACCAATACAATGATTTAGAGGGAAAAAAAATCAAAAAAAAAAGCGGCAAAACAATACCTATGTTATTTATTCGAAATTTTGACGATATTATTACGTTATTACGTTTTATTATATTGTATTATTATTAATTTGATTTGAATATAAAATAAATGTAATACATTTATTTTGTGAAATGTATACATCTATTATACTATATAGTATTATATATTATGTAATGTATACATTATCGTGTGGCCGCAATTCATAAGTCTTCCTAGAAAGCAACTCGTACTCGGAAAGTCGGAACAAATCCACATAGGTAGTAGGTAGTAGGTACCTAGATACCTAGCTAATTAGTAATATTATTATATTTACCTACCTAAAAATGCACATAAACTGATAAAATAAAGTCATCGTAATAATATTTAATCTGTTCTGCAGTACTGTAACGCGCGAACTAAGATACAGGTAGAATACGACTGAGAACGCTCACATTTTTTTTTAGATTATAATAATGACTTTTTTCTAGAATATTTTTATTTTTTATTTTATTTCTTTACATTTATTATTATAATTATTTTAACAATATATATTCTTACTAGGGCCCGGAACATGATGCATTTGCATCTTTTTATCTAATGCTTGTATTCGATTCCCTTCTTTATAGAAATTTGACTTGTGCCATGCAGAATTCAATGGTACAAATTTTATTTTGCATTTTTTTGGTTCTAAGGTCATTTTTTAACAATTTTAGTGCATTTTATGTACATTTCTACTTTTGTAGGTATATTTGCATTTTTCTTCCAGAAAGAACATGTTTTATTCCATATTATTTTGATAAAATTAAATATTTAAAAAAACTAACATATTATATCGTATAGCTGAATCCTTCAATTATTTACGTATTGATATTATTTTGTATCTTTGTTTCAATTTTTTGTAGGCTCAGTGCAGACGTGCGTGAGAAACCCCTGTGTTATTGTAATTTCGATTTGAATTTTGATTGGTTTACCCAGAATAGACTTTACTAACGGACAATCGACAATCTTTTTTATTTTAAAATATTAAACACACTTTAATAGATCAGTGTAATACATTTAATGTTTAGTAGTATTTTAACAATATGACACATTTTTTTTAGTACATAACTTTAATTTAAATTATTTGAGTAATAAAAACATATTTAATGTGTACAAAAATTTGCGTAATTTAAATTCAAACTAATAATAAAATAATAAATAAATTATTAAAAAATATAATTAATAAAAAAAATTATGAATTATGATTTATGACACGTGAGTCAATTATTAAAAAATGTAAATTTTTAAAAATTAATATTTTTCACAGTCATTATAGTCATTTTTGTTATTTTTTGAGTCATTTTAACAAGTTTTGTGTGCATTTTTTTAAAGATTTTTAGGTCATCAAGTTCCGGGCCCTAATTATTACTATTAATATTTCTTACCATTACACTAATATTATGATATTAATAAATTCAAAAAAAAAAAAAATGTTTTTTTAAACTAATAAAGATTAACTCGTAACTGTGTCCAAACTAAAAAACAATCGTTTGACCAAAAAAAAAAATGGTTTGGCAACGTTGCACTCAAATTTGTTTTCAATCGTATTGGCTTTTTGGGTTAGTGGTAAGTTCTTTGTTAATTTTAAGTGTTCCCAGTCGTTTGACAGTTAGATAAACTGTCTTTGTAGGTAGGTATTATTTCTCGATTCTATATAGTTAAATTGTTTTTTCATCGACTTTTTCAATATCACTTTTGTGAACAGTGATCATAGTTATATTTTGATTGTGGTTTAAGGAAAACGACAAAGATACATTACATGAAAAATAACTATGGCGTCTCTTCCTTCGCTGTTGATCAAATGGTCATCGTCTATGTACTTAATGTGCGGTAAGTAATGCCCGTTGACACCGTAATTAGTAACCAAGTATTTGTCCACAACCATTGTAGTGGATTTTGAAGAAATCTGAGCAAGTCTGCGGTGAATCGTCTCGAATACTTGATCATTATGTTTCCTAAACGACGCCACTTTTCTAAGGGATATATCTTCGTTTGTATCGATCGACAATCTTTCTAGCTAAAAAAGAATGAACAGAGCATAGATCTATATTAATATTATGTTGATTAATGCCGCCGTCATTTATACTCTATAGTCTATAGTAATAATAATAATAATAATAATAATAATACATTTATTTCACGAATTTACATAAATGAAAATGTAATCATATTAATTTGAAATGATTATGTCTCCAAAAAGCAAAGCTTGTGGAGGAAACACAGTGCTATGTACTATACTTCAATGTATACTATTTATATTTTAGACTAATTTTTAAGATAAGATTAATAAGATTATAATATAATGTATGAATAAAACTAAAACATAAAAAAGTCTATGTATAATATGTACTAACAAAAAATAAAAAAACAAAAATAATTACGAATAATAAATACATAGTATCCTACAAAATCAACAACAATAATATTACACTAGCAATTTAACTCTTTCACTTATATATTTTTTGTAACTATTGAAATTATTAAAATGTTTGATGATAATACTAAATTTATTACACATTCCAATGGCTATATTAAGAGGATCTCTTTTTCTAAATGCTGTATAGATAGCACTTACATAATCCAAAAGCATTATTTTGAATTTGTCGGGTAGGATAATTATGACTAAAAAAAAACTTCACTACACCTCAAGTGATATAAATTTAGCAACATTTCCTTTGCATAGAATTGTTTTAGTTAGTTGAAATTTCAATATTTATAATTTTTAAAAATGGCCTAATTATAATAAATACTATATCCAATATTACATATTTGTTATACCATTTCTAAGGACTTATATCCTTAGGATTAACATTTTAATAACTGAAAACCTACACGTTCGAATTTTAAATTAAGTAGGTACATCAACAATTTCAAAAAAAATATACGTCGAATAATTTATAGTAAAAAAGGGGGTTCTCATTTGAAAAATAGAAGTTTGTAGGACACTTCTTATAAGTAGCACAAAAAAATCTCAAAAATCTGAAGATATGGTACAATAAATACATAAACCATGTATCATATTGTTTGATTATTGCAATTTGATATATTTATTATACATAGATACCAGTATAGGTATACCTACAATACTTTACCTTTGGTTTCGCCAAATCTTTTATCTTTTTTATTTCTTTGTCGTACAGAACGTTGTGGTACAGCATCATCCTCGGTATTAGCGAAACAATTTCTTCGCGTAATGGACCAATCATCAAATATTTACGACCTCCGTGATGATAACGACACGTCAATTGAGGGTATTCGTAATCCATCGTATTCAGACACACAGCTTTGAAATCACTCACTTCTTCCTCTGAATCTAATTTCTATGCGAAATTCACACCTTATTACTTATTTTATTGCGATTGGAAATCAGCATCAACTGCCAATTTTATACTAATACAGAAGTCACAGAGTCTTCCGGGAAAATAGGAAAGTTTGAATGCAGTGTTGGCAGAACTATAAGAGCTACAAGCGCAGGATACAGGTGGCCAGTGGTATCTTTACAATTAACTGCCATTAATTATTATAATCAATAATCATGGACAAGTGCGTAGGTTCACAACGAGCAGTTTCTACTGGTTAAGACGTTTTACAAAAATGGTTACGTTATAAGTTAGATTTGTATACGTACGAATGGACACCGTCTCGAGGACATTAATTTCAAGACATGAGATTTTTAACTTTTGGACTCCTAATGGCACACGCACAATATATAATGTACTTACAAATTTCAATAAAAAAAAATTTGTAAATACATTCTTTTATTTCTTTGAGAGTTGTTTATAAATATGCCATAAATATGCTCCGTTTTCCTGAAAGACCCTGTACATAATTTTAACAATATAATGCGATATGTACCTAAGTTAATATAGTATTTATTTACCTATGTATGATATATAGGTACCTAGTTCAATATTAATTAGTATATCTACTCATAACTTTTGTATGGTGGGAGAAAAAACCTAACCTAACTACAAAAAATATGCAATTTTAAGAGTTTTATAAAAAAAAAAAGGTAAATTGGTAAATTCAAAAGCTAGTTTTGCCGATGTTTATGCAGTTATCTATAGGTACAGGGTGTAACAGAAAGAACTGACGAATAAAAATAGAAAATTCGTAAAGTTAAACGTATGAAAAAAATTATACATGGATAATAAATAATTTAAGATTTACCCTGATGTCTAGAAATTCCCAAAAACAATATTTTTAAAAAAGTTATTACAGTTCAAAATAATTTACTCCAAAAAATATTGGTATTTTAAAAAAATTCTATAAAATAAACCACTTAGTTTAGAAAAAAATTTTAACATCAACATTTTTCTTACAATCATATTTACAAATTACCTATTTTGAATCAACTGATGATCAGCGTATAACAAATAATAATATTGTTTTGTGCATATTATTATTATACGTATACACATAATATACAAATATTATACTTTATTATTTATTACCTTTAGAATATAATTTTAATAAATTTATAACAACCACAATACCAACATGAGATAATAATATAACGACACGTCATATCTTAAAGTTATATAATATTATGTTTACTTGAAGTGAATACGAGTGGAACTTTTTATCAGAATCGTTGGCCGTGTTTCGTTTATAAACGTTTTGTCCGGCCCATACTGTGAACCGCATATTTGTTATATTATCATTAATTTCGTTATTTTCTGCTACATATTCGTTTAATATATCCATTGCACGGTTAACGTCACCTAAATTTGTTTTAATACAATAAAAATGTGCCACACGCGACATGGTGTGCCTACAAATAATTATAGATACCCAATTCACTCTAATCACTGCAAGTGAATTGAATAAATTGAATGCTGACTACAAGTAATAATAGTATAATATTAGTATATATCATTTTATATTTAATATTTGGGTACTCACCGACTAAGTAACTCGACCAGGCAAATTTTGTTATGTATGTGCTGTAATCAACGTTTAATTTATTACCGTCTTTTTTGTTTTTACCGTAGACTTCGACAAACCACCAGTATGCACAATGGTATTCAGCGTTATCGTAACACAGAGATGCCATATCATAACAATCGTTGACTAGAATAAATAAATAAATCATATTAATATATTATCATACCTGTAATCTGTATACATGGTAGATACTGGCATTTAAATATACATATTAATAATCAATGGTACTAGGGATTAATTATTATTAAATCACTTTCGATGATGAATACCGCGGTAGATGCGCATGGTGGATTTTATTTTTTTAAATGTCGATCATTAGATTAGTCTGCGAGGCAAATATTGATTTCGGATTTTTTTCCTCATTGTGAAATTAAATTTTTGGTCAAGTTTTATGTTGACTGGAGCACGGTATATTTTTTATACCTAATGTGTATGAATAAAATCTTTAAAACCCGTAACTGCTTTTGTTTTAATGTATCGAGTATCTTAAACTCAAAATGTAAGTATCGAGTATCTATAGATACTTAAAATATAAGTAACGAGTATCTATAGTATCACGATACTCCAAAGCCAATTATCTATAGTATCGCGATACTGGTTTTTGAGTATCTTGCCCATCCCTGCCTGCACTTGTTACCTATAGTGTTATATTATATTATTAAATTATATATTATAAATACGCGCAGACAATAAATGGTTTGTTACAGTAAGTTGTCAGTCTATTACCATCAAACGACTGAGATGGGTGGTGACCATTTGATATTTCGTGCGCATCGAGTTCGTATATAACCTGTAACCTCCTTACAGCTTTTAATCCACCGACAACGTTATCGTAAGTCACTGATTCGTGTTTGAATTCCCCTAAGACATTAAAAACACGATTATATGATGCACACGCGGAGAAGACTTAACCGACAGAAGTCAAACAAATTTAACACAACAACAACATTTCGGCTAATTCAATTGGTGATATTAATTTAACTTTACCGATCGCAGTTCTCTGTGCCATTTTGTTTTTTAACGTTTCCCAATCATTTTTAATTCGTAAAATGGTTTTGAAAGCATTTATTGAACTCTCCGTGTACGACTCTGCCAACTCTTTTTCGTTTTGTTTCGTTCGTTGTTCTATAAACCTGAACATTTTTCAAACTTACAAAAAATTGTTTTAAAATACAAACTTCACCTCATTACAATATACGATTGTTTGTGTTTACTTTCTGATATTATTTAATTTTTGATACTCGTTTCGTATGTACGTTTCCGTTAAAAGTAGATGTTCGACTTCCAAGTCGAACAGTTCGTACATTGAAGATAACGAGTAATGCCAATTGTCGCAGTGGCATAAGTCAAAGCTTATTAAATAGAAAACAAAAAGAGTTTTCTGTAAATTATTATACATTTTGTCCATCAGTATGATGACTTTGATCACATACACAATACACCAGCTACCTAGTTATTATAATAACAACCATAGCCTTATTAATACCAACATATATATCTGACAAACACTAACTAGGTAGGTACAAGTTTTAAATGTTTCATGATATTAAAACCAAGCATGTCAATAAATCTATGAACTATTTGGTTAGGTGTTTGTACGGTGAAATGTAATTTATTTGGGTTGGGTACTAAATTATCCGTTAGAAATGTATTTTGTAGTGATAACTATAATTGTGCCTATTGGATTTTTAAAAATGTATGATATAGGTACTATTATACATGATATCGTGGACGTATTATTAAAATGAAACTATATGAAACAATAAATATAAAATAAACATAATACGACTATTATAGTGATAGTTATGATTGTTTATTCAGTTATGTAATTAGTATTTTGTGTACATGACACGGTGACGGTGGCTTCTAAAATACAAATTACAAATCATACAGCACATTATTATGGATGAAGAGCTAACTATTAAACCATTATCCATTGGAATCGTGTGGTAAAAGTACCATAGGGGCAGTAGGCTAAACATTTTTTTTTGGGGGGGGGGAGAGAGAGCTAGAGTTTTTTGATGAAATCTGAGAAATGTCTTTTTAATGGTATATGAAAATACGGCATGTATCTGATCAGTTTTTGAAGGGCTAAACAATGCTTTTGTGAGGAGAGCTTAGCCCCTTATTTACTTTATGTGTGCTTATGACTTAGTTGATCCAAAATTGTATCTAAAAAACAAGCGTTTTTGATTAAATTGCTTTCACAATATTCAGCAGATTTTTTAAAAATGGAATATTATCTAACAACAAAATAAATTTTAACATTCAAATAAACATTTATCACACGTATTTAGCATAAAATATTATGTTTAATGTATAAAATACAAATATACTATGGTTAGTAATAAAATGTAAAACTATATTTTAAATTACTTAGTGAACATTATGAAATTAATAATACTACACATGCATATGGGTACAAATTAAACCGTATGTACCTATACTATATAATATTATGTATGTATACTGTATAGGTACTTAACAAAATAATCAATATTTCTAAACTATGTTTATTATTTTATTATCTCGCCAATTGTATGTTAAATGTTGTCCTTCTTCGTATAGTCCCTTCGTCATAACTAAAAATTATAAAATATTAGTTACAAACTGTTCAATTGAATAGTACAGCAGCAAAATAAATTTTAATATTTCCGATTCTATCACGCTTTTAGTCAAAAACATTTTTTTTTTATATATACCTAAATTATAAATTGTATTGTTAATTTGTTTGAAACTGCCTAATTAGATATTGTGAAGTATTTGGTTCTTACTGTGTTTTTGCATATTTTTTTTAATTTATCAACAGTAATTTATACAAGATTTACCCGTATTATGAAATTACTCACTCCATTTATTTCCTTTTATCACAGGACAACCTCCATGAAAAGTGCCACTATTTACAGAACCATTATTCAAGTATAAGTTTTGCCAGACCAAAGCTGTACCTTTACGACAATGTGCAACATAGTTTAAATTCGGAAACACAGTATATCCATCATCAGGGACGTCAGTCATCTTTAAAATATAAAAATATTTTTTTGTCATTGAATACGTGTTAAATCTGATAAATTATGATGAATAACGAACATAAAATAGTATGGTGACCAATCTGTTGCCATTCAACTTAGGGCCCTAAAAAGAGAAAAACGTAAATTCTACAAGCATTAATTAATTCAACAGGACAATACATTTATTTATGATGTGGATTTATTATAGGTATTATTATATTAGGTAATAAACAATTTTAATTTAAAACACAATAAAACTATGGTGCAAACCACATTTTAATGGTAGAGTCGGGGGCGTTCTTAAGGATGGGAAGGCAGAGCCCAGGCCCTGGGCTTTTTGCTTGGATTTGGGGCCTTGCGTTCAAAAAATAAATGGTAAAATTATTTTTTCCCTGGGTGGAGCTGATTGTATGGGTGCGGTATAGGAGGGATCATCTGATTGAAAACCCGGTAGGTACCTACAGAGTATATAATAGTGGTTGTACCAGGTTACTGGTTAGGTATTAAAATAAAGTATAAGCTTCGTGGGTAGGTATATTATAATAATATACAAATCGCGTACGTCCGTAAATGCATCCACGTGTACAGAGAAATGACCGCCTAGGCCGTAATTGACCGTTTGATATCCTTCGGCCGTCTTGGTCGTATACTCGGTAATGCATTCAATACGTTCGTTCAGTTTAGCAAACAGTGTCGGGTTCGAATCTTCCGCAAACCATTTCAGCTGACCCAGTCGTCGGTCGTCCAACAAAGTAGCCTTACCGTTGAAGTAGTACGCGGCGTCGGACAACTAAATAGTAGAGTGAAACATATAGAATTATGATTTCGATATAGTATAAATCGATTATTGTCATAGCTATATATAATATAATTAAACTATAAAATCGTAATATTATTAATTCGGACCTAGGGGGGGGGGGGGGAAGCCGGGGATTTAACCCCGGGCGTAAAATTATCCCAATTATCGAGGGCGTAATATTTTTTAATTTTTATGTTTGGGTGTTAGTAATTAATAGTAATTTGGGTGCTTTTAATCATGTACGGAAAATCCAAATTCGGTATTTCTTATACAAAGGAGTTGACTATGAAATATCAAAAAACGAACGTATATAAATAGTTTATTTTCACTATAATTGTATGAAAAAAAATTGTTTCTAAAAATAGGGCGTATTTGATCACTGTCCCCGGGAATCAAAATCCCTAGAACAGGCCCTGAGTATAGGTACATAATATGTGTGTATGACTATATAATGTTTGAATGATTTACTTACGTCTTTCGAAGCCATATCAGTAACAGTTTTGATCTCTTCGTTGTAGATAAGGTCGTGATAGAGTTTTACGCTCGGATTGCTACTGATATCTTCTTCTTTGAAAGGCATTAACATCCTATACAAAGAATTTTTCGTTTGATAACGACATTTTGAATCACCCGTTAAGGGTCGTACAGATTTGCCCGTCCTACATAAATGGCGGAAATTTTTAAACAGATGGAATTGTTCAAAGTCCTAAAAACGAAATTCTTTATTCAATAATATAACAGTTGGATAAATACACACATCAATTTAGGGCTGGGAACTCAATGCACTCAAAAAAAAACTAAACACGCATGCACTTACGTGCTTAAAATAGTACAAATATGCACTTTTTTTTACTCGCAATTTTCATTAATAAAATATTTTATAATTTTTACTAAATATTTATTAATAAAAAATGGTAATTTTATGTCAACTGGGGATTTTAAAAACACGATAATATAATAAATAATTATGCCTAGTGAAAACTCTTAAAATAAAATAAATACATCATTAAAATAAATTTATTTTTTTTACCACTAAATATTGAATTTATTTAAAATTGTATTTTAAACTTATCATCAATCTTCAAATATGCTCTTAAAACAACAAGATCCATAAATATACAAAAATATGCACTTTAAACTTTAAATTTTTTTGTAGTGTCGTGTCGTGTCGTGAATTAATTTCTAGCTTACTTAGCAATAAATCTAATAGCCCCCAAAAAAAACATGCAAATGCATCCACTTCCGGGCCTTACACGTCATATACCTATACACATTTATGCATTCAAATGACGACCGTCGAACATAATACTATGTACCTGTAGGCTATAGGTAGTTATATTAGTTATAAACTTATAACTTATAATTATTCAAAATTCTTACATCGTATTTGGCATACATGTCTGCAGTTTGTGCGCTGGTATCTCTGATATCTTGAATGCTTAATGCGTTGGCCATCAGAGAAAAATGTTGTGAAGAATGATCGGTGTTTTCTGAATGATTCAGATTACTAACATCCGACAGAGTTTTAAAACTAAATCCTGAAGAAAAAACAAAGATGCTTTATTATTTATACGTTCCAATAAGGCCTATGTATGTATTAATATGTGTGTACTAATATATATTTATATGACGTATTTTATGTATTATTACCTATACCTACATAATATCATATGTATATACTGAATACATTTTTGTTCTTATGAATAGTAAATTAACAAAAAGTATAAATTATTATACAATGATTGTCTAGGTATACCTGTGATCGTCGATGCTGATCGTAAATAAAAATGCAATTTGTCTATATCTACACATTTTGGACGATCGGTTAACCATTTATTATAAGCTTGAACAGCCCAATCCATTACACCGTAGGCATCATATTCTTCAAAACTATATTTAGACATGACATAACATTCGCAAGCTAAAAATTAAAATCAAAAACGTTGATAATCATTCAAAAGTTATGGTCGGAAATGGTAAGTATAATAATACGTATAGGTATATATTATTTTAAATGAGTGGTTCCCAGCCTTTTCTTTTCTACGCCCCCTTTGTAAAATTTCAAAAATCTCGAACCCCCTCTTATGAATTGAAAAAAATGTTCACCTTTTTTTTGTATATCTTACAAATAAACTATACAATATTTTGTAAGACACAAAAATTACTGTAAAATAAAAATAATTTCATAAATACAAATTTTATTTTGTGGTGACTACTTGCACCTCCTCCCCCATTAGGGGGACTCGCCCTACAGGTTGGGAAACACTGTTATTAATATTGTATGACAACGGGTCCGTCTCATAGAATAACTTACCGTCCATTTGGTCACCAATGATCCGATCTTTGTATCTACCTTCACCCATTTCGTATGCAGGAATCGAATACACTTTTTGAATCCTTCTTAGAGACCGATACGCTGATTGCATATTAAATTCACTAATGGCTTTGTGTTCGTCAAACCATTCAAATACTATGATAAAACACAATCAACAACAACATTTAGCATATGAATAGTCACAATGCGGTGCTGTGGTACATTATAATTTTTAAACCAAATACGCATATAATTACCTTCCATCGATTTTTTATCGTTCATTAATTTATTTATTTTGGCTAAGTTTTTGTGTACCCGTGACATCAGTTTTAAACTACCGATATGACTAAGTATTAAAGTGTGTTTCGCAGATGTATGCTCTATGTACCACTCAAAAATTGGAATTATAAGACTAAAAAATCAATTGAATATTTATTTATTTATTTCAGCAAAAATCAATATCATTATTTCAATACAATAATCAAATTACAAAAGTTAAATTATTACAATAATAGTGATAAGAGCTGATACGTATACCAACTGAGCAAGCTCGTTTCTGGTATACGGAGTTCCTATACATATTACTTATAACATAATGAAATAAAATAAAATGTGTCTTATACAATTGAGAATGATGTATTTTGCTTCTCTAAATAACATTATCTTATAATTATATAACTAAACGATAATAATAGATAATTATTTATATTTACACATAGATGCTTTTTAATAATTGATTTTTACACACATTCTCATCTAGGTCATTTACTATTTTAGTAATTATATTTTTTATACGATTTTTGTTAATTATATTTTTTTCATTGGTTTTATTAGACTGATTTCCACATTCATACTTTATTAGACTCTTTACATCATTTCCTAAATTGTTGAATATTGTTTTGACCATATAATCGGGAGCACTTTTTGTACTGGATAGTGATATATAAGGTAATTTTATGTTATTGCCTGTTCTACTGTCTATTATATCTGTATTATTAAGTATCTGCATTTGAATTGTTTTTATAAGTGTTTGTTTAATGTATAATTTATAGATTGATAGTATGTTAGTATTTTTAAAAACATCTATTGAAGGGTATGTTGGCGGTAACGAGTAGGCTACTTTTATAATAATTTTCTGGGCAATATATACCGATTTTATGTCTGTTCTGCTGGCGCCTCCCCAGCATGTAATACCATATAATAAGAGTGAATTAAATAATGCCATATAAATTTGCCGTACAACTGATTTATTAAGAAAGCGAATTTTATAAAATAGGGAAATTAATCTCCTGATTCTATTTTTGATAAATTTTATATGCTCAGACCATTTCAGCTCCTGATCCATTATGACTCCTAAATATTTAAATTGTTGTACCATTTTAAGTGGTTTACAATCGCAGATTGTTTTATTTACGGAACATTGATGTAATATGAAGTTCATTTCAACTGGAAGCTGTGATCGGTTAGTGGTTATCGGCATGCATGCTGTTTTATTTATTAGGTACAATATGTAGATACATAATTATATATGTATGTTTATATTATAAATAGTTAGTATATTTACACAATAATAGCAATAAAGTAATTAACGGTGAATAAAAGCAATTTTTACGACCTTTTCCGATTACATCTTACGTTATTACGTATAAATTATTAGTGCGGGGTTACGGATAATAATTTTTATAAGTTATTATTTATGTAACTTTTTTTTTTGCAATATATAATTCTATTTAATTTATTATTTAAACAAATGTTCACCGCTCCAAGTCGTGCATTCGCTTTATTTCCCGTTCCAAATAGTCTCTGGTCAAGGCGAACTGATCGTTTTGTAAGTCATAGAGATGCCTTAGTATGATCTGCGACGAATGCCAATTTATTCCGTTCGCGAACGTGCACGTGAAAACAAATAACACTAAATGTCTTAACATATTTTCGTGTTCACTCTATATAATACGCGTATACGATATTACGACTCCTAAGTGCGTCAGATAATATTCTGAATGTATATATTTTGTTTTTTCGGAATCATATTGCTGAGTAAACATAATACCTTTAGTATATTGTGATATTATAATAATTATTACTGCACGCGCACCCATAAAAAAGCCGGTTGATTTATTTGAAACCTGGCTTATTTGGATGCTTACCTATATGAATTATTATTTATATAACGTAAATGTTAAACTGTATACAACTTAAATACCGCAAAAAATTGTTGAATAATATTAATTATTATTTACATGTACCTACATATATTATGAACAGAGGTTAGGTTAGGTTTTTAAGGTGGGAGGAGCTTTATAAAAAGTCTAAGACCAGAGTCCACCAGTCTACATTAGAGACTTACGCTCCACTTTTTTTTTAAACATTGTATTATATTTTCAAGTTCATTGACCAGCTAAAAAAATCGGCAATAATAAAAAAAAATAAAAAAAAGTTCCGGAAATGTATTATGCTAATAAATAGCTCAAAAAAATTAAATATTCTATGGTGTATAGAAAATGCTTATATAAATATTCGGTGAAAATGTCATGTATTTAAGGTCTTTATTTATTTTGTTATGATAAAAATAAACGTTGTCAAAAATTTGCTTTGCAAAAAAATTCCCGTTTTTTCTAAACTTTTTTTTCCCCACGGCGCATTTAAAAACTATTAGAAATTGTTTTCATTGCTCCGCTAAGAATCTATACAAAATGTAATTTGATACAAATTAAGAAGTAAGAAATGAAAATGTGAACAGAAATTATGTTAAGTATTTATAATCGATGGTTATACACATATTGGTACACGTATTTTCTATTTTAGATTCTGAGCGAAGCGATGAATGTATTGATTCTAGTTTCTACAATGATGTGTGTGTTTTTTTTTGTATCCGTCACCACGTTTAATGGCAGTAAAAGTGTTTTTTTAAAAGTAAAAGTGGATTTTTTCACAAAATGTTTATACTATCAATTTCTATACACAATAAAATTTTCAATATGTTTTGACTTTTTTTGAGCTATTTATAGACATAATTTTTTTTTTTATTATTATTACCTATAAAACAAATTTTAGTCGGTCAAAAAACTTTAAAATGTAATACAATATTCTTCATAATTTGCTGTACGTAAAAATTTTAATAAAAAGTCGAGCGTATGTCTCTAATAGTTTTTTATAAGAATCTAAAGTTAAAATTTCGACAAAATACGTAAAAATCACGAAATTATGCAGTTTTTTTTAATTAGGAAATTCAAAAATTTCTATTTAAATCTAAGATTTAAAAATTTAATACAAGATTCTTCATAAGTTGTTTGAATAATAGACCAAAAATAATAAAAATACCTACATTGGGCCAATTTTTTTTATAAACATTTAAACTTCAAATTTTGACCGATGAACATCAAACATTTGCAAATTGTTTTGTAGTTGAAACTTTATAAAATGTTCAGTTTTTATAACTAAGGATTGAAAATTAAAAAAAGGTTTTTTGTAAGTAGTATATAATGTTACCAAAAAAAAACAAAAAAATGTAAAAAAAAAAAATTTTTTATAGACATTTTAAGTTGAAATTTGATATTTAAATGAAGAATAACAATGTTCGTTATTTCGTTGTAATTTTAAAATATTTTTCATGGGTGCTTGAAACTTTTTAAGTATATTATTATATTTTATACACTCAATTACATTTTCAAATGCAATGTTTTCTCCAAAAATTAATTCAACATATTGTATTATTAACAGTAAAATAAACTATTTTAATAGCAATAATATCATAAAATACACTTAGTTATCTAGGCTGACAGACTGTCTTCGCTCAGAATTGTGTTTCGTATAGAATGATTTTATATAATATTATAATATTTATATTATAAATATATTAAATATTCAAATTTAACACACTCGTGAAAGTGACCTCACTCGACATCCGCACTATACACTAGAGCTGTACTCACATGCCGACCCTTTTTTATTTTATAGTTATAAGCTATTTAAAAGTATTTGAAATGTTTTAATTTTTGTGTATACAGTTTTTTTCCGATAAATATTAAAATAAACATTCCTTTTTTATTATAAAGTAATTTTTATTTTTATTATAAAGTAATTTTAGCCTTTTGTTGTTATGAATGTTATTATCGTGTTATATAAGCATAAACCTTATACTATTTTTTCAATATAATTCGTTGAATGTTATCAATAATGGTTTTTTTAAATTGTTATTATACCTATCTAGTTATTATGTGTCAATTATTTAAAAATAGTTTATACAAGTATTTATTACTATTACGGTATTACTTATTAATTAATAAAGTACTGATAAAATATTATGGTGTGTTTATTTTAGTTCAATAATTTATTAATACTACACCCATTAATTATATATATATATATTAATTTTTGAAACATTGTGTTCAAGAAAACAAAAACTGAATTGGGTTATATTAACACAATATTAGAGTTGTGTAATGCACCTTTTTGAAGTAAATAGATAAAAATAATAAGACCTGTTGGATTTTGGGGGTCATATTATGTGAGAACGCCTGTATTAATGGATAACAATATTTATAGAGGAATGCGAGTGCGAATTAAAAAATGTATAAATTTTTTTTTTATCTGTACAAGAATTTAATTTGCGTAACTTTGATATGGATGTAGGTGAAATATAAAAGTTATGTCACACTAAACTAATCATATTGTCATTGGATTTGGAAAAAAAATCACACATACAACGTGTATTTCTGTAAAATAAACTAAAATTTATATTAAGTTTATATTTAATGTACCTACTTATATTGAATTATGTGTATTAATTATTATTATTCTACGGCCGAAACGCGGCGGAACAACGACAACTTTTGGGTTAGGTATTCGAGCGGTTACATATATTATATAAAATACGCGTTTACGACACTTCGGTAGCATTAAATATGTATTTTAAGAAAAAATGTAAAATTGAGCCTCAAAAAAATACGAAAACATACTTCCGTAGACTTCGACTCTTTCTGCCAATTCTCGTGCCGTATCTAAAGTGCACAGTGCGCCACCGTGGCAACACAGTAACGCTTAAACTCTTCTGAACTGAAAATATTATTGTGATTTATGAAAAATTAAATCGTTCTTAACACACTATGTTTTTCGTTATTACGATAATTTACCTTTGCATGAGATTTTAGAATATTGTTAATCGACTTCGTTCTCTGCAACGATTTTGGTAATTGCCATAGATAATATAGGTCTACATATTATATTACGTCCTGCACATCAGCTGATATTGTAAGACATATTTTCATACCAAATCGTTCCGGTTTACGTCGTTTACGATTTGTTCATTGAAATGTGAAATGACAATAACCAAAATATAGTTTATAACTTTAAATTTGAATTACAATAATAGTATAAAATATTATTTGTTTGGTCATTGATTTAGATGGTGTTTTTTTGATATTAGATGCACAAGTATATTTTTACATAAGCATATTTCAACAATTCATGAATAGTAGAAATAATAATAATAATAGTTATATTACTCAAAATTATCATCATTATCAAACCTAACAAATTTGCTTAAAGTTAGAAATATTTTTCTTTGACTTGACGTTATACTTATACTAATTTCTCATTAATATTATAACCTTGAACTAAAATTTATAAAAAACTAATAACTTTTTTTCCTTTAATTTCAATTGTATAAGCATTTATTAACAATTAAAAGTAATTGATTAGAACCAACTATTGTTGATTATAAATTATTAATTTACTTTGTAATGTTTTTATATTTGTTTAGAGAAATCACAATTTAATGAAGCAATTTCACTAGTATACAGTCTATCAACCCCCTTGAAGTAATAAAGAGATGAATCGTTGATTCAGATTTTAATAATGATTAATTTTGTTTGTATTAAGTACTGACACTCTTAATTGTTTTATTAAATATTTTCTAAAAAATAAACTTTGATAGTTACTTTTACTTTTTTTTTTAAATATGTTAGGTATGCTACATTATCTATATTTTGTTTGGAAAAAGGACATCACTCATTAGTAATGAGTAATTACCCTGTATTATGATGTATAAATCTATACAGAGACATAAACATTAAAAATAAATTTTTAAAGGATATGTATGTATGTTGAATATTTTTGTATTTTTTATGTCTACCTAGACTTCTAAATTCTATTCAGGTTAATATTGAACCACTCGGCAGAGTAAAACTCGTCTTGTTGGCATATCCCCACTAGATACTCATCAGTCATCACGACTTCACTGCGTGCATATACACAGTGATCAACAGGCTGTCTACGTGCTCGAAAGCTGTTCAATCTTAACCTGAATAGAGTATAGTATAGACTAAATTGTCAACTATGTGGTATACAACAAAATATATACTTAAAAAATGGTCTTTATGCCTCTAAAACTCCTATCTATGTGGTAATCATATATACCTACCTACTATATATTTTATACTAGTACCTATCAACTTTTACTATTGCGCCCTCTTAACTGCACAAAAAGTACCATACAATATTTCGTGTTTTATATGCGGTTAAGATATATATTAGATCAGGTGTCGATTCTTTATTGTTCTATTACAATAATATCACACAACACTACAAGTCTACAACAGTAATATCACACAACAGAATAAATAAAATTTATCATAATATATTTTATTCAGTCAGTGTTTTTTGTTATCATCAACTATGATAATCATAATATTATGATAATAGCAAGGTGTATTGATAAGAATATAGTTCAACCACAGAACAAAATATAATAAATATTTTTAAATACCTTTAATGTTTTTATAATTCACTTATAAAACTTATAAAATTAAAATGTACAATTGAAATTTTCAATTACCTAATGTGATTTTATCTATTTTTACACAATTACATTGATGTTGATGTATACTCACTTCGATTTTAAAGCAATAACCATTAATACTAGTTGAATATTATTTATTTCAAATGGTGAGTGAAATGTTACTTAAATCTATAAAATACAATTAAGTTTATTGTTATTTTCATTACTAACATATTTTTATATTATCAATTAGTCTGGAAACAACGATGATGGATTCCATCGTACTGGATCATTTCGACGTGTTTTACCTCCAGGGAATGATACGACCGGTATAAGTGGCATAGCAATAAAATCTACCAATACCAATAACTCCTATATGAATGCAAATTATATTCCTTTTTTTCTTGAGTATACCCTCATGTCTGAATTGTAAGTATTAAGACGCTAATTAACAAGAGTTCATACATTTTTTAAACAAATAGTATACAAATATTGTGTATTGAATACGCAGAGGATCCAAAATTAGATTTTACCTATGAAACATATCATTGGTAATTCAATGGGTGGTTACGTTAATCTATAGTTAAATAGTCTAAATTCGTAGTACCACAGATTATAATTTACAACAAAATACATTTGATCTATAATTATAGGTGGTATGGTAAAGTGGGTGGTGGGTGAAGTAGTAAATATTATCTTTGTTATGTGGTTAAGATTACTTTGGAGCCTCTGTATGTGCATACACACAAATATTGATATTCAATTAATCAATTATTGTCATTAATTTAATTTCAGTAATATTTTGAGCAAAAAATTATTACCAGGAGTATATGTTATACCAGCTGATAAAACCCCATTCAGTAAGCTAATGTAATAAGATCAATGTTGACCAAATTATTATCAATTTTATGTTGTGTTTCAGAATGGTTTGGAGTAATTTTCCCGAGGTATGGGCCTTATAAAAATGGAGTTTTTCGTTTTCATTTACAAATAGATAGTAAATGGCCAAATTGTGATTGTCCCAAAGTGATATTTGAGACACTTCTATTTCATCCATTGGTCAATCCAGACACCGGGGAAATGAGTATTCAATATCATTTTCCAGAATGGAAAAAAGGAGTTAGTCGGATTTGGCATGTAATAGATCATGTATCAAAATCATTTTATGATATACCTAGAACTAAAACTCCTGGAAATCCAGAAGCTGCTGAATTGTAAATATTATACTACACACTTTTGGTGGATAATTTATTGACAGTTTATTTTCAGATTAAAAACAGATAATGAAAAGTATATGAAAAAATGTGAAGATTGTGTAGAACAAAGTCAAGTTGACATATATAAGCAACCAAAACATTCAGAGAATAATGATCCAAATTATTTGCTATTCGATATTTATGACGACGAAATTCATGGAACAATTAGGCGTTCATGGCTTCAACAAAAAGTTTGTATTTTATCGAATGTGTATTAAATGTTAAATGGTTTCACACATAAGATTAAATAATAACCCAATAATTTTATATTCAGAACCTAGCAACAAATGTTTAATCATTGTATGTAAATAGGTACTATTTTTTAAAATACTAACTATTATGTATTATTTTATAATACAACACTAATTAATTTCTTGTTTTTTAAATCAAAATACATATTTTAATATTTATGATGTAAATCAATTATTTTATTTTTTAGGAAAATGACAACAAGGCTCCACATTTATCTTGGGTACAACCTGGATCGTTAGAACCATTTTCTCGGCCGAATACGTAAAACATTAAATTTTAAAATCTATTAACAATCAACAAAAGTATTAATACTTGTAAAATTAGATATAATTATTGTACATATGTACATATTATAACATTAATATTTTAATTAAACAAAGTGTATAATAAATTTCAAAAGTTATTTTTCACTTCACAAATATGTTTTAACTATTCAAACCATTGAAGACTTAGGTTTCTTTAAAGATCACTAGATGATTGTATTGAGTATTTGATTTTGAAAAGAGAAATATGAGAAATTAATTAGTATTTAACAGAATAAGAGATAGAAGATACTATTATATTGTTATCTTTGGTAACTCGGTAATTTACAAGACTTAGTACTTAATGCGCCATATTAAACCATTTAAATATGCACCATTTTATTATTATATACAAAAAATACCAAAATATAAGTTCAGTCTTTAGTGTTTAAAATTATAAAAATGTTTTGAAAACAAATATTTTTATAGAAGCTTAATTAATCTATTCTTTTAATCAATAATATAGTTATGTAGTATTACATATGACAAACACATGAAATATGTACAGTATACATTATTATATGTCCTTGTTGGGACCTATAAGGCTACAGATATTTGACTTGCATATAGCCGTGTAGGCCTATGGTTTGATCAATAGTCTTTATCTATAATTTAAAAAATCATATAATATTTATTATTCATATACAAAAACCAATTTTAAACATCTGAACTAATTTGCAAATACATTAAGTCCCAAACTTACATAACTAATATACTATGAATTATGATTGATTATGTTCTTTTTCATTTTTTACAAATAAGAGATCTGGTTGTTATTTAAAATAATTGATATAACATTGTTTTTTTAATGCAATATTATATCATTATTTGCAAATAAATTTCCAGAGACTTAATTTTAAAAAATAAGGTCGGCAAGTGGGTTCTGCTTTTCTGTAAAGTATGTCTAGAGGGATCATTGTAATGGATGTATTAAATTTGAATTGAACAAAACAATTTTGAGCAAAGGTCTCGTCCTATATTACTAAGTCATTTTATGATATTATTGATATTTAAATCATTTATTTTACTATTTAGTTATCTGTAAACAGTAAATTGAATTAATTTTTGCCAAAAATATTGTGTTTGAAAACTTCATTGTGTATAAATGAATAAATTATAATAATAAACATACTTCAAATGTTTCAAAACTCATGCATAATATTTTTAAATTACAACGAAATAACTAACATTGTAATTCTTCATTTAGATGATATCAAATTTCATTCAAATTTGGATTTCCATTGCTTGGTTTCAACTACTCATATACAGATATTCTATAATAATGTCACTTTAATTAAAGCCATTCTTTATTTCATTCTTTTTATAATATGTCATAAAATTTGTAAAATTTTGGTCAGCCTCATTATCAATTAAATATTTGGAATGGAGGAATAAACAACTCAATCATTTTAATCGCATTAGCATGTTTATTATATTTAAAATAATTTAATTCTATATAGACTATATTAATATTTTTGTAAATTCTATAGTCAATCCATATAAACTAATAAGTAATAAGTAACAGATTCGACAATTGTTTGTAAAATAATTATAATTATATTTTATTATTGCTACTAATAGGTCTAAAAGCAGAAAGACAACAATTGAAAATAATATTTTTATATTTACTTATAGCGTTGATGTTTTAATATACTATAGGCCCACTATATTATAAAATTAATTCTCGTGGTATATTTTTAGCCTATAATATGCCCGATTCTGATGTGGGGAGAATTCCTGGTCCATCATATTAGTTCAAATATAGCCATTATTATACTCATAATAGAATACACTGTATACTTATTATGTTTAAAAAAAAATTCATTACTAAAACTAATTTAAAACATATTCACACCTACATATTTATTTATTTATCAATGGTATAAACCTTTTTTTTAAGTATAAGATAATTTAAACTCCTACCTAATACATTGCATTTAGGAATAAATTATCTACATACAAAACTTTTATTTATTTAACAAATTTTAAGAGCATACTTTTTTTAACCCTTAACAATCAAACAAAATTAATAATCATATAAATATTGTATACTTGTAAAAGTATTATTTTATTCTAGATTAAGAAAAATATGAATCTGGATAATTTATAATTGTACTAAGCAATGGCCTCATTTACCCGATTCCTGATCATTTTTAGTCCCGGATTGGCTGCTTTTGTTGGCAAAATAACAAATATAAGAGTGTTCACTATTTTTGTTAAATTAAAATGTCAATCTTATCTTAGTAGGTATCGAGCAGTTTCCGTGGGCTTAAAAGGAGACAATCGTCAGATCGAACTATTTGGCACAAAAATACCTACCTATTTTCAAAAATACATCATTGCTCAATTATGTATAAAATATAAATTTAAATTATAAAATATTTTTAAATTCTAATCGAAGAATGTACTGATTTTACAATGATGTGTGTTTTTTTTGTCTGTATAGGTACACGATAAGTATTCGAAATAATGCTTCGATTTTCATCATCGGTTACTTTTCTGGTGGAAAGTGAATCTAGTTGATACTTTTAAGAGGTCATTTTTGAAAATTCCCAATCGTTTTTAAAAGTGTAGTAAAAAAATGTTTTTGTAATGTTTTTTTTTGCCGAAAATAAAAAAAATGACTAGATACTAGATACATGTCATTTTAACCAAATGGTTAAACATTTTCTATAGAAAATAAAATTTTTAATTATATGTTAGTGAATATTAAAATGAATTACTTTAATAGCAATAATATCATTAAATATACTTAGTAATGTAGGCTGACAGACTGTCTTCGCTCAGAACCGTTTTTTTGTATCCAATGGTTTCATATCATTGAATCAAAAATGTATACATCCATTACAGTAACCCACTCGACACCTACTGGGCAGCAAATAGGTAGTTACCCACTTTCAGACCTTTGTAAAACTTATTTTTACAATTTTGTATTGATTTTGTATTAGTATTTACCTATATTAATTGCTTTGCCATCACTATATAGGTGCCCTCAAATCATTATTGGTATTATTAGTAAAATGCATTTACGTAAATTGACTATACAATTTTAAAAAGTGATTTTAATAGTTTATGGTAAAAACATAACATATAATAATAATATCTACCTAAAAAAAAGTAAATACACTTAGGAATAGTATCGGTTAATTACAAGTATATATCGGTCAATTCTATGGTCGATTATTAAAATTATAGTGAACACGTTTTTCTATATCATTGTGTATTATAGCTTACACTACAGTTGCACATAACTATATATAATATATCATATAAGCTTTATGGCTATATTGAGAGGAGACCAACACAGAATTTCTTGGCTCTAAATAGTCTTGGGAGATGGGTTATATTGTTATTATTAATGTAGTGGCCCGGAATTTGTACAACTTGTACATGATTTTCTTATGCAGCAGATTTATAGTGAACCAAAACAACATACTTTTATGTTACGAAATATTTTCATATAGGTATATAAATGTATAATTATCATTTTTGAGTTAAAAACTATATATTTGATTTTGCAATGAATATGCAATTCATATTCACACTTATTATTCGTACCTACTTGGCTACTTCTACAACTTGCTTTGATTCCTGAGGTCGTCCTAGACTTGTAGTTATTTCATATTATTTAACATTTTTTTTTTAAATACCATGTTACCAATGGCAACCCTATAAATAAACAAAAAATATATTATTTTTTCGTAAGTCGAAAACCAAAATCATGTGTGAGCCACCCTATGTGGGTTGGACAACTAAGACATAAACGCTCTCCAAGTCTCGAGGAATCTATTGATATACCTTTTATTGAAAATGGTCCAGTAGTTTTTGAGCTTATTAATTATATACAGGCAGACAGACCGACATACATTTTTAAATAGGCACAAGATTTAGATGTTCGAAGTTTATGAGATTGAGATATCTGATACCTACCTACCACCTACATATATTTTAAAAAACATCAATTTTACTTCTGTTTTTAAAATAATTTTTTTCCAGTTGGCGTCTGGCAACACGTTTTATTTAAAAATATTCAACTATCCAATTACCTACCTGTATATTATATTAAAATTTGGCACTGACATAAATATCGTAGCTTCCTTATATAACTATTTTGCGTGTCCAGAACAATTATTTTGTTACCATTACTTTTGACATGACTCTCTGCTTCTTCGACATAAAAAAAAACTATTTTAACTATTTTGTTTCAAATATACTATATAAGAGGCTGACTGGCTGAGGCTCTCTTCTCGCTTCGCTTACCAATCCTTTTTCAATCTTCTTTTCGCTATACGCGCGCTTGTCGCATCTGATATCTGCAGAAGCCTAATAAATGCCTCTAGAAATCAATCTTAAAATTTACAAAATAACTCTAGTGCATATTGGTGGCTAATGGCTGTGGTAATTATTTGACGAAATTATTTCTCAAACTTGTTTGTGTAATAGTGAGACAATTAAACAAATAACCAATATTGGCAATATTATGGGATTACATGCAATACAGATTATACTATTAGTTTAAAGGTACATCAATTAACGTGTATTAGGTAAGTGCCTATAGCCTATAGGTGCTTCAAGTCTTCAATTTAATAATAAATATATAACACTTTGATTGTATAACAACTATAATATTGTTTGAAATATTAATCTTTTAATTTCTGTAAGAGCGCATTAGCGACTTGAAGGTGACACGTCATGGTGTTGTTGAATTGTATACATTATGAATTCGTTATACCCACATTCGTATAATATAAGCCTCAGTCTCAGGTATTGTAATACTAATATCAACAACTATTATAATATGTATAACCGTATGGGTACTTTTAATATTAATTTTACTAAGTATATGAATTGATAAGACAGGTAACTTTATAATTTAAACGTCACATACGCTCACATTATTATATATTATATTATACCTATGTGTAAACATAACTAATGCATTTATGATTACGGATTAGGTCGAATTTCGGACAAACATTGAACACAAAATATAATACAACAATATTGTCCACCGCGTTTTTGCAACGACGCGCGGCAACAGGTGAGACCTCTGTGTCGTGCATTAAAAAATCGCATTAAACGCTATTTATTCTATAAAGTTTGGCAAGAAAACATTACGAAATAGGCGTCGATAACGTAATGTGCTCGTGAAGTCGAGCCAAACTGCTATTAATATATTATTCATAACGTTTTATCATACCTATCCTACCGAGAATATTTCTTGTTATTATTTTTGTTCGAAATTGTTTTCCGTTGCACCTTGTACCTGATTCGTCGCGGAATGCATCTCTAAAATTGTAGGTTGTAGGTACCCTGCAGTGGCGTATATTTATTATTTATGCAAAAAAATATGTGTACAGTACGATTTAAATGTCTACAAAATATATGTCGTCATATAGTTCTAATATGTAAATATTCGATTAGTATTATTAATATAATATGAAGATTGATAACTATAATGGAGAGTGTGTAAGGCCCATCGTGTGTGTTATATTAAAATATGAAATTAAAACAAAAAAAAATCATGACTACGCGCCCGTAGCGGTAGTGTTAATATTTCTAGAGTAGGTAAACCGTTTTTGACGACCAAATCCATTTATAAATAACCCCCGAAAAAATTATGTGTATACCTAACAAATCAATTTTATAAACAAGATGGCGTAATAAAAAAATAAAAAAAATCGAAATTTCGCTCTGTTAATGAGTTTTTGCTCTAAGCCAACGAAATATTCATGAAATTTCAATGTCAGTCTAAAACAAACAAAATATAATCAACTTTTTGGATAAAATAATACATAATAAAAAAAAAAAAATAGGTACAAAAATGTTTAATAATACATTTGTATTAAAATGTCAATAATATAAATAATATTATCATTTTTTATAGTCATGATAAATTTGTGTTACAATTTCGATTATAAAATATATATAAAAACAATATGTAACAATATAATAGTATTTTTAGTCATAAAAAAATGTGTATTACAATGTCGAATGTGAATATATATGTATATTTAAAAAAAAAATAATAATATTTTTGGATTCACTTGCCACCTTTATTTAAATTTTCTAAAATTGTCTAAAGGGTTATTTTGTCCAGGGTCTAAATTTCTAGTGTTATTTTTTCCACGGTTATTTTTTCGCAGTACCTCGACGACCGCATAATATAATATTTATTATATAAACTATATGTACACAACGGCGGCGGCGCGGCGGCGAGACCGCAGCGCGCACACCTTTGGCCGATCCGGCCGGCCAGGAGCTGTAGAAAACGGCAGCGCCTACGACGACGACGACGACTCCGTACACACGCATACATAATAATAATATGCATAATGTATAATATGCGAGCGCGAGCATCGGGGCTCCGATCTATTTCGAGCGTAACCCCGCGCGACAGCTCTGTATTTCTGGCTGGCCGTCCTACAACTTTTACTGGCTGACAACTTAAAAATACACCGCGCGTATACAATAACGCCAAAATTCGATTACACGAACGAGATAACAAAAGGGACACGAGGAAAAAAAAACACGGCTCTCGCGAGCGCACGCCGTGCGGGGCATATAGGTATAATATTAGTACGAAATTTGCGGCCAACACCGCCGCCGCCGTGGTCGGTCGTGTATACGTATATAGTGCGCACGTTATGTCACGATAATAATAATAATAATAATAATAATATGACCGTGCAAGACTTATCATTATATAGCTGGTACATCGCCCCACGACGGGGGGGTCGTGCGTATACCGGTAACTGCAGGTGGTACCTATTTGTGGACTCAGTGTAGCGACTGGGAGGGGGGGGAGGCAGGCACAGGTCGAATTGTGGGGCCCCTATAGAACTGAAACTTATCTAATTATATGTAAAAAAAACATGGCAAGTAGGTATAATTAATATTTGCTTACCGGCTGAAAATTATATTGTTTTTTATACAGAATTAAAATCATTAGTCATTATACAAAATAATAAAATAATACAAATAAATAGAGTAATAAAAAATTTGATTTAAAAATGTTAACAACATTTTTTAGTCAGTCACATGGATAAGGTCACTTTGTGTTGTTGGATATTGATAATTTCACACTTTCAACACCAAATATTTTACTTCTAGATTTATTCACAAAAATCTTAGAACAATACCAAATTAATATGTATCAATTTAATTTAGTGTCGAAGTCTTGGGAGACCTCTCATAAAATGATGAGGGCCTCTTTGGTGGCGGAGTGCACCCCCAGAACCCCCGCTAGTTGCGGCACTGGTTGCGTTAGTCGCACAACAGACAGCAAAATGGGTTTTTTTTTTATTTTTACTTCAAGACGATAATGGACCCCACTAAAATATTATACAGCGATATAATAGGTAGGTACTATATAGAAAAGATCGCAGGGATATTGTGGAGCTAGCACCGTGAATCCCATAATAGTACACACGCCATTACGTCTGTAATATTACTTAAATTGATGTAAAATTGTGAAATTATTATGTATGCATGTACACACACGCGATGATGTAAAACTACGGTATAATAAATGATAATAATCTTTTCGGTGAAAATTCACCGGCCAAGACAGAACGTTTTATGTAATTTTTTTTTTACACACATTTCAACATCGGTTTTGGCTAAATTTTAAATTAAAAATTGCACTTATTTTTCATCTTTATTATGCGATTATGTTTGTGAGGGTTATAATAATTGTGCACACCGGTAGACATTTTTTCTCTGCCTTACACACTTGTAGACACTTGAAATGTGTAATAATAATACCTCAATCCGTCTTTCACTCATCACTCATCGCTTATTACGGTAGGTAGCATTAACTATTACTGCAATGGCAAAAGAAAAAATCAGTGATTTGTCAAAAGCTTTTATAAATAATATTATGATGTTAAAGAAATGTATTTATTTTTAATTGTTACTTATTTAAAAATATTAATGTAGTAATGTAAATTGTAATGTCAATACTAGTGAAATGTATATGGAGAGAGTTTTCAACTATTTATTACACGCGTGTAGATGGAGTAAAAAACACTTTATTTTGTTTGTCTGAAGCAAAATAATTTCAAAAAATATTGGTGTACGAAACACATCGGTAATATTGAATTAATTATTGTTTTTAATTAATAAGCATTTCAATTTTGGATACACCTGTGATGCGCTGCAAATCTCTCTCGATGATTAAGCACCCTTACAAAAAAAAAATGTCTACTACACGGACCGTCGTTATGTATATATATTATTATTATTATTATTATTATTATTATTATTATTATTATTATTATTATTATTATTATTATTTATTATTATTATACATTCGCGTTGGCCAAGGTAAAAAACGACGCGGCGGCCGGGAAATTGTTTATTGCAAGCCATATAATAATATTATATATATATTATAATTTGCGTAGCTTTGAATTAACGCGGTATTCCGCGGCGTGGTTATTTATAAAACCAAACAAATTCGTTTGTCGGCCAAAACCTTAAGCTCTCTTAATATTATAATATTATTATCGTACCACCGCGGCGGATTTTTTTATCGCCGGCCCTTGAACCTCCGGGCTGGCATTTCAGCCGCACCGCCGCACCGGGTTAAACAAAACGAAATAATAATATGATATATTATACATAGGTAGGTACGGAGAAACTACAACAGACTTACAGCCCATTGGCACAACTAGACCTAAAATGTAGAAGTGCTAAAAATATGTTGTATACCCGTTTTGCAAAAATCCACACTGATTTTGTTTTTATGTTATATTTGCAACGTGTCTCTCAGTATTTAAAATTGACTAGTCATATTGCTTTAACTTAATAATATTGTCTTCTATACTCATTTTTGATTTACCAACTCGAAAAACTACGTTCAAGTGTCGTAGAACTTATAGGAATCGTAACTGCAGCAATTTGAAATAACTGTTTTAGTTATAGGAAAAGCCACTTTTTATTGAATTGTTTTTTTTTTTAAATACATTAAACAAAAATACCGATCCTTTCTCGTATTATTTTAGGCTTTAGCAGGTGACTTATAACTACAGGGGCCAGGGGGTGCTTGATAAGAGTTTGAGCAATAGACCCACACAATTATTGCAACTGTGCGGGGTGGCTATCCTGGGAGGTTCCCCCCTAAACATATTTTGGCATTATTATAGCCACATCAAATTGCGATTGCAGCTCGAATGGCTTATACCGCTGCAAACTGCAGTTTGAACTATAAAATATACAGTTTATAATATATAATTACACCGGTCGAATCGATTTTTTTCGTTCGGACTATACAACCCCTCCCCCTCGCCACTGCCCCGCAGTATGTTGACCCTAAAGTGCCTATATATAATATGCTCACACGCCTCCGGAAAACGCGATATGGTTGCTTGCGTACTACCCCTATTCAAAATATCGTTATTTTATAATAATATTATTATCTTCGACCCTCGGCGCGGACAACGCGGCGTTACCCATTTGGGTGCGTATTTAGACGACGTTGACCTCGGGCAAAACCGAATGGAGTGTGGTGGTGACTATATCGCGTGGACCTCGTCGTCGGTGGAACCTATCTATACCGACTACACTGTGCACTGCGGTGGTAGTGACACACAAAAATAGACACATATTGTACCGCACACCGTATGGTCGTTATATGTGCAGAAACGAGAGACGACGACGACGACGACGACGTTCCGGGCGCCCACGCGTTTGACCTTCACGTTTTGACAAGATTTTAAGGATATTTCACATCTCCAAGGTCAACACTGGCCGTAAATTATTGTTAAGACACGAACCTTTTGTACTTGCGACGAATCGCCGAGAAATATAAGCTATTAATACGAACAATATGATATAATATTGTGTGTTTTGCGATTTAATTTTCGGGTGTTTAATGTATATTGAAATCTAATATTATCTAATATTAATAATAGATAGTGAATAAGGAAAAATCTTCAAAATGTTTGAGTGTAGGTATTGACGGTATATTATATTTTCGACAGACTATTGCTACAAATCGTCATCGTTCACAAAATATGTTATGTATATAAAGTCTATACTACGATGACTATATTTCACACAGAGTTTTTCCACGTTCAAAAAGCTGTTTTAGTTTTAATTTTAGTCCAATTGGGGGAAAAAATGAGAAATTACAAAAACCTACACGTATTTGGACCATATATTATGAAACTAATCACATATCTGCAAATGGAAATTTTGATAAGACACTACTCTTTACAAAAAGAGACGTAAATGTTGAATTATTCAATACATACATACATTACAAAGAAAACGAAATATCATTATAAGTGTAAAGTGTTTATTAATATTATTTCCATCATAAAACATAAAATAATTGAATTTATTATTATTAAATAAACGTAAAACATAAACTGTAAATATTTATTCATAACATATTATTATAATGTAAATAAATAAAAGTGGGCACAATATAATATGTATATGAGATATTATATAAAATATCAAACTTTCAAAAGTTCGAATATAATAATATGATAAGTTGGGTAATGGGTGTTGTATAATTATGATTTATCTATACAGAAATGTATAATACAACAAAATATGTATATATTTATATTCTAGGCACCTCTAATTTATAGTATAAATAGTCACTTTTTAGTTTTTACTGGCAAACAGCGAGTTATTGTATGAGTAAACTATAAAATAGTCTGTTTCCAAATATTATAGGTTAAGCGAAAATATATAGTTGGCTGTAAATAAAATATAATAATAAAAAATCATTTGTTCTCAAATATCGAATAAGTACTAATAGCTTTTAGAAACCTCCATACGCTATTCAACTATTGATTTCATATTATATTAAATACAGAACTAGTAGTTATTTACGTTTGCAACCGGAGAAAACGGTATTTTCTAATATACTTTGGCAATATTTCAAGTTAAATGGTCCATATTTTTATTGAAATAACTAGATAGCTTAGATTGTACAAATAGGTTAAGTAATAATTGTATACACAAATATAACTTTATAATTATTTTTAATGATACATTTTAAGGAGTTATGACTATGCAATTTATGTGTGTCAAAGTAGTAGGTTATATAGTTACTCATATTGATTTGTACCTCGTCAATCGGCACATTATATTATTATTATTATTATTATTATTATTGGTAGATAAATAGGTACCTAATAGATGTGTGAATAGTAAATAATATTTTCTAAGTCTGGTATAAACTTTGACATTTGTAACTTTGAACACCACGTACACAACTCAATGTTTAATTGGTTCTAATTTGACTGCCTATCGTAATATAGTAATGTACAATAATATTAAAATAAACTATACAAAATAATATGTTACTGATAACCATCGAAATAAAATAACCTACCAAAAATATATTATGATTTATAGTTGTGTTTATATAATAATTATTATATTATATCACATAATAATAAATAATTATAACATTTTATTTCTACTATTATATATTGGGTAATTAATAAAATATACAATAATGTATTCAAATTATTCGATTATCTATATTTAACATACTATATAGGTGTTACTATTTAATATTTATGAATTAATAACCCTACAACTCAACTTGTAGGTCTTCAAAAGTATAATTAAAGTATATTTTGACTTCAAAGGCTTCTAAAAAAAACGACGTGAGTATAGGCTTAGCTGTATGGGTTAAAGATACTTAAACAAAATCCATTTTTCGTTTTTCAGATTTAACCAATATTATAATTTTAAATTATAGAAACAACTTATAAGAAATTAATTTTGTATCAACACTTACGATTATTGATTTCGAAAGATTATAAAGAAAAGTATTTTTTCAAAAAATTGATACTGCGTGAAAACGGATAAGGTTGAAACATGTAGATATTTTAGAAACAGTTTAAATTCTTTAGTGTTATTATAACATTTATAATTAAATGTATTAAATATTTATTTTTTTCATGTTATAAACAAACCGTAATTTAAAATCGTTTATTGGTCTAGATGAGGCGGTCTCCCTGAAACTGTTTAACCTAATTTGTTTTGCGCGGCCGAGTGGAAATGCTACGTGAAAAGAAGGGAGCAGGTGCGGTGGCATAGAGACGTTCCGGAGACTTTGGCATTAGTTGTGCACTTCGTCTATGGAGCCGTGGAAAATTATATAAATAGCCGTTGGCCAATGGTGTTCAAATTTAGAAAATCTCGTTTAGAAAACCTTAGCCGAACCATTTGTTCACTGCACACCTGTCATGATTAACATATTCAAAATTGAAAATCGTGTAGTGTGCAGACAACAAATATTATATCATATGTGCGTACTATTATAGCCATTTACAGTTCTAGCTGTTACACTTTTACAACACAAATAAATAAAAATAAAAATAAATTCTTGTACTTGCAGACTTTTTTCATGTATAGTAATAATATTATATGTATCACCTAATTTGTTGATTTCATGATTTAAACAATATTATTTGGGACATTTTTATTCGCATTCATTTTTGCATTTATTATCAACTCTAAAATCAAGCCTGCAATGACGTGACCGGGTCAAAATTGCGATAGGTATACTAGAAATAATCATTTTTATCCAATGCGTGCGGTACAGCGTGACTAACCACCAATTATTCTCCCAAATATCCAAGCATATATCTTCTCAAAAGTGTCTATAATGATGATTTTATGTATAAACAAACCGCACATAATGAGATATTATTTCCTACATGGCTATATAAGTAACCTAACCATATAATTCACGTCTCACGACAATATAAAACAGTTGAATAACATTTTATGTAGGTATACTAATTACCTACAGAACATTTCATATTGTTATTACCGTTGATAAATTATTATTATTATTATTGTTAAATTAGACTGTGAGTGGAATGTGTATTGGAAAGTGAATGTATTGATTTTACAATGATATGTGTTTTTTTGTGTCTGTCATCCAATATGGTGACCTTTTGGAGCATAATATAAATGCTTAGATTTTCAACTTCAATATTTTTTCTGGTAAGAAAGTGAATCTAGTACTGAAGGAGTGTCAGAGGTCAAAAATTCACATTACTTGTCTTACTTATTGGAAAGAACAAAAAACAATTATAAAAAAACGGGAATTTTCACTCAAAACCTGCATTTTTGACTAAATCTATTCTCTTATTTTGTTGTAATTCAAAAACAAATAACCGCGGATACTTGAAATTTTCACCAAATTATTTCATTAGCATTTTATACATACTTGTTATAATTTTCAAAATATTTTGACTCTTTTTGAGCTATTCATAAAGATGTGACATTTTCATTTTCCTTTTTTTTCAATAATGATAAGTGATTTTACACAAATTGTAGCCTACAACTTAATGATGTGGAAAAAGTTTATTTTGTTGCTGCCCTTTGGAAAGACGAAAATTTCGGTATGGCGTGGCGTCCCCTCAATCCTCATAAGTCATAACTGATAATACACTATACAGCATCAGTAAAATTTTATAAGTGTGTAATAGTTTATTATTAACATAATATGTTGGTCAATTTTGATTTATTAAGCTATTGAGGATTGACTGTTTGAGATAGCTGTTTTATATTATTGAAATTGTATTTAATGACCAAACAACTAAGAATCAACTGATCTTCAACAGAAATTATATTGGTTTTATGACGCTAAATGATGATGAAAATACACTTCTCTCGTCAATGCTCGTTAATAGCAGTGAAACGTATACCTACTTACAATAAACTGAATAAACGTGTTGATAAATGTATACCAATAATGTCTACTATAGACAAAGAAATATTTTAATAGTTTCCCAAAATATCTATTTTTTTAAATCAAGTTTAATCTATTCTCCCAAACTTTAAGAGACAATATGCAGCCATATTATGTACAAAATAATGTTGTATTGGTATTTTTATAGTATTTAATCTTTAAACCAAAAAATAAGAATAATACATTTCAAACACATATCCTTAAAGTTACTAGTTAGGTATGCATTTTCAGTTCTATGAAGTTTTATATCATAATTTATCTTTATTAATTTACTATATTCTGTTCAGTGTTCGGCGAGAGAACACGCCGCGGACCGACAAAAATCGATTCTTCTGGGCATCCCTATGCGACACCCTGCAGCCATAGGGGAACTGGTTTCGATGGCAGGGTGACACAGGGGGATACGCAGAATCGGAGTGTTCTCTCGTTGAACAGAGTACCTTCAGGGCCGGCCCTAACAATTTTTTTATACGTAGGCCAAACTTAATTTTGCCGCCCCTTTTATCATATAATGATGTCAAAAAATGCCGCCTCTTTAACACATGTGTTCTTAATGCCACCGTAGGCTTGTGCCTACGTCGCCGACGCCTTAAGCCGCCTCTGGGGCCTGGGTACCTTACTACTGTTTCTAGTACTAGAAGGTACCTGTGTTATATATATTATGTTATTATATTATATAGAATAGTATACGTCACAAAATATAAATAATAGTTACCAACCTAACCAAACCTACATTGATATTTTAAGTAAACAGGTTCTTGTAGTTCGATTTTTTTTAACCGACTCGGTTATAGGCTTCAAAAATAACCATACATTCAGCTATACTTTCAAATGTATCGATAATAAATATAAATTTGTTAAATCACTTCGATTCAACAGGTAACTTTCACGTGGGGATGTAGCTCAGTGGTAGAGCGTTCGCTTTGCATGTGAAAGGCCCCGGGTTCGATCCCCGGCATCTCCAAGATATTTTTTTATTTTGTTTTGTTTTTAATATTATATTTTAATTGTTTTATATAATGTAATCAAATTTATCTACAATATCTCTGTAGACAATTTATTAAAACAAATATTTAACTAAGACTTCTTAAATTACCTACTTTCACCTATATAGAGCATGTGGGGATGTAGCTCAGTGGTAGAGCGTTCGCTTTGCATGTGAAAGGCCCCGGGTTCGATCCCCGGCATCTCCAAGATATTTTTATTCACCTGATTATCAACTAAATTTAGGTATCTTATAGATTCTTTATTAGTAAAACAATTTTGAATTTTTACTATCATTTTTTTGTTTTTAGAGTCAATGTCAAACAGTTTACAAACAAAAATATATCACTATCATACAATACATATCCTATAATAATAACATATAGGTAGTTTTTATTATATATTGCAGTCAATATATAATATTATATAATTATACGTCATTATAGTCTACATGCTCAGATTCATTTCGTGGTATTTGCGTCTCGGGATAAGATATTATAAACAGTATTATATAATTACTTGCCCTGGTAATAAAATCAATTAATAATATGCCTTTATTTACACACTCCCTAATTCATATAGGTAATGCATAATAATTAAAGCCCGGATTTGTATGCAAAAATTATTGTTAAATATGCACATACCTATATATGCACTCAGATATTTAAAAATATGAAAAATGTATTGTGTGCTAAAAATAACTAAACAACTAAAAAAAAATTCAAAAATACACCATGTGGAAAAAAAAATTTGAATATCAGTATAATGCTTTTGCTTACAAATGTGTACATTGTACAAACTATTAGGTATACTACAGTTTACTTTAATAAATACAAAATTAGTAAGGGAAAAAGTAATATTAATTTTGGAACAAGTATACCAAAATGAAGTTACAATATGTCATTTCGGATTTTCAAATTGGAAATTTCTCCAATCGTCACGTCATAGATTTATATTTTGAAAACTTCTTGAGAAAATTAATCATTTTTTCGAATCGGAGAAAAAATAAAAAAATGTCATTAACTAATAACTATTTATAAAAAATGCAACTTTTTTTATGCAATTATATAGAAATATGCAATTTATAGTCGATTTTACTCAAACATACAAAAATATTTGGACAAAAAATTAACCACAAAATCTACACATAACAAAACGTCAACATTTCGAAACAAAATAATATTCTATAGGTAAATTGTAGAAGAATATACATTTGCATAAAAATCCGGTCCTTAATAATAATAATCATATTCTGTAGCTTGTAACTGTAAAAAATTGACTAGGTAGAAATAAAAACGCGTTGGTCTAATTTTTTTCCGTGCGAAAAATGTTTAGACAACCAACCGAACAATATAATATAGCCAATATAGCGGAAAAAGGACGTCATATCCGCGTGTGTTGTCACTTTGTCGTTAACATTGTGGTAGGTACTAACATAACAATATAACATATCAAACTGTACGTTCAGAATAATCTAGCTATGTTATTTTTAATATTTTAGTGAAATTATGTAAAATCAAATTTAAATGTAAGAACATCATCAAGGGCCCGCGATCTGGGATTACCATATTTTATTTTACTTAAACCGGGACAAACTTTTTTTCTATCGATTTATGTTTAATCTTTACACACCTCTAGTACTCAGCACGAGTTAAGATATAAGTCTTGGTACTCAGTACAGGCAACTATAGTACCTACCTATCTAGTTTTAAGTTTTGAACGTCATATTTTTCCGGAACTGAATTATTAATAATTATATCGTATGTATAATTGTCATTTTCGTATAGTAAACAAAATTAAAGTATTACTTATATCAGATAAAATCTTGATCGACTAAGAAATAATGAACTAATATCGAATTAATTTTCAACCTTTAAAATATTTTTGACTACATATTTAAATGTTACTGAAAAAATCAATACAAAACACTGATTTTTAAAACCGAGAAACCAAACTACTTAACTACTATAACCTTATTAAAATATAAGCCTGGGGAGTGGGAACCAAGTGTCCAAGCTTAATATTTACTGGCGACTAAACCAGTGGCGTTTACATAACTTTTTATAGTGAAAGGGATTAGTTGCAAACAAATTATTATTTTTAAGGAAAATTGTTTAACCACAAGGTACATTAAAATAATAAAAAGGTCTATAAGGATACTGACCTTCCGAGCCCTCCTCTTGGTTTAGCCCCTGGCCCCTGGGGCCCTGGCGCTAAACGTCTGTAAGCTCAATTTTTCGACTGGAACCATATTATGTATAAGTGATTGCCCTGATTATGTAGCCCTCGTAGGTTTTTTATATTTTAATTTTGAAGTGAGAACTTATAATAAGCATTTTAAAATTTAGAACAATTTACAATTTTTAAATTATTTTGTTTTAAAACTAAAATATTAAAAAAGTCATTTATCTATCAGATGGATAAATGATTATGCGCTATCTATCTATGCGCTACACATAGAATCTATGAGTAGCGCCATAGTGAAAGTTTAAATGTTTTATTTATATTACATAGATTTCATGAAAAGTGTATCAGGGGATGTAGCTCAGTGGTAGAGCGTTCGCTTTGCATGTGAAAGGCCCCGGGTTCGATCCCCGGCATCTCCAAGAAATTTTGCACTTTTTTATAAACTATTTATGTGGCATAATATATATTATTATGTTTAGTAATTTATTGATTTTAAATAATATGAATTCAATCTTTTATTGAATTTGGAATCATAAATTATAACAATGGAAAAATTAAATAAGTTCACAAATAATAACATTTTTCAATAAAACTTGCATGAAAATGTATATGGGAAAAATATGGTTTGCTATTTTTTTTTAAATACATTAACGATTTTATAAATTGAATGCTTTTAATCCATAATAATTATAAATATATTATAGCGTATATTATAAATATATTATAAATAATACCTACTATTATTAAAAAATTTTAATTTTAATATTATCAACATTTGTATGGCTATAAATTAAAATTAAAACTAAACAGACAAACTAAGATTTCTCAAATTTAAAAATGTATTAAAAGTATCTATAAAAAAAAATAGTAAGAAAATGACATTGAAATAATAAATAGTAATACTACACCTATAAAATTAATAATAATTAATAATTCAAATATAACTTATATATTATATTAAAAACTTATTTAACTTATTAAAAAAAATAATAATTCAAAATTAAAATAAATTTCTACGAGTAATTATTATTTTATTATAGGCTTGTTGAATATATATTGTCAGTGTCTTACTGCCTTGTGACAAAATGTCAATAGTAAAAATTTATTGCTGACCTTTTGTGATGCTTAAAATAATAATATGTATAAATTGCAAAAATACGAAGTCGTGTAAAATTGTGTTTCGAGTGCTGTACTCGCCCAGCGAAGGCATAGCTGCTAATTTTGGTTCAATATTGTTCCGAGGGGTTTTTCTGAGGAGTGGGGGTGGTTGGTGTTTCTATATAGTATACGAAAAATTGGCATTAAAAATTGTCGGGGAAAAAAAATATTTTTAATCCACGGCGGCCAGCAGCGACGAGGGCGACTATTTTTGATCACCGCGTTAGTCCCTCGGATCTCGCATTCGTTGCTGCTCAAACATTTCATACTTAGAAGTGCCGCGGACGAGAGAATTGTACTCTGTAATTCCTTTTTTTTTTTTAACTCTCCGTGATACTTTTAAATAGTGTTCAGTGTTTAATAGATTTATTTTATTTTTTCAAGTGGCTGTGAACTGGGACAGACAAATCGTCCGAAAATCGGATGAAAACGAAATAAATGTGAGTTTTTACATTTTTTTTAAATTTTAATTTATTCCTCACTTAACTTTGTCATTATTTTACTGTTACGTCTGATTAAACGCTATTTAATTTTAGGCAAATGTTTTCAAATGAAAATGAAAATATGTGTTTTGTTTTAATTGATGTTAATATATCATACAATTTACTTCTGATATAATATTTACAAAACATTATTTAATAATATTTTCTTTTTCATATACAAAAATTGTATTACATTTATTTCACAAAAAAATATTTTTATTCTTGAACTTTTTTTATTATATTTTAGTCTTGTTATTTATTTAATACTCAAAGAATCCAACTTCTATAAACTTTTACAAAATTCTAATAATTCATTTTGCAGACTTCCATATTTTATTTTTTTTTAAACAATAACTAATCAAATATATAGATTTATTTAACAGTACAATGTTATCTATATGTAAATATGCAATACATATAATATGTATGTTGGTCCTTGTTGGTACATAAACCGTATACCTAAACAATTTGGTATACTTACCTATTATACGGTTTTAAGTCTTTATTGAGTTCATTGTGTACGTTTTATTTTAAATAATCAGTAAGTATAAGTATAAAATTATAAATTGAATAATTAAAAGTTGTACATATCTTATTATTTGTAATACCTACACAAAAACCTTCAACTTTTTTTAAGAATAAAACAATTGTTTAATTTTTTATAGCGTCAACGAGTTGCGGAGATAAATATTTAACTGCTTAATTTGAAGGATAATTTTGTCTGACTTCTGAACTGTATGTATAGTTGTGCAAATTAAATAGGTAATTGTTTAAATTATTGTGTAGTTAAAAAAAAACTTAGGTTTAGGTACTTATAAAGTTCCTCAAGTTAACTATTTAAAGGCGAAATAAATAATGTTAGGTACCTACACCGTTCATTAAAAAAATATTTTAAAGTTAGAGCTAAAGTTAAAAATGTGTATACGACGAATGTACTATTAAATAATTTCACGTGCCGAAAACAATTGGCACAGGTCATGTAGAAAATATCATTTTACAAACAGCAGACTTTAAAAATACTAAAACCTAGAATAATTTTTTTTCACCAAAAATCTTCCATGGCAACTCTCCAATAACATGTGTTCCATAAAAATGTTAATGATATTTAAACTAGAGGTGCATTCAAATGTTTATTTTGCTGCTCCCGTGTTCTTGAGAAAGATTTTTTACATTTGTAAATTAATTGAAAGGATATGAATAGGTATCATTATATACATATACAATAAACATATATATTAATTATTTATAAATATTTCATTATTTTTAAAGCTAATACTAATAATTAGAGATCGGAATTATATTCATTTATACTAAGTCTATACACGACTATACGAGAGTTTTAAATGCGAGCTTTTTAAATTAAACTGATTTCATAGGCCAAATTTTATTTTACATATTCGAAGGATTAAGTTATATTTTGTTATTAAAACAAACAATTTGTACAATTTAAATAAATAAATTAACTCTCTCTTATTTTCTCTTTACAATACGAATTTATATGCCAATCAACAATTAATTTGAAATTATCAATAATAATATTTTTTTAATTTAGGAAAAAAATATTTTTTTGCTTTTATTGCTATCAAAGAAAATTAATAATTACATGGCTGCTACCATGGTTAATTAAGGACCTTTAGTTTGAATTCGTTAACTTGTCTTGTTGTATCAATGTTTATTCATTTGGAACATATTTTTTAATGCATAATATTATATACCTACTGATTATTTCAAAAGTTTTCCGCGGGTATATTGTTGCGTATTTTGTCATTTTTGCCGTCCATATTTGCATCATATTTAGCACCTTTTTAGTGCATATAATTCCAGTCTCTACTAATAATTAATCATATAATTCAAATTATAATTAAATAATCAAGCGTTTGGTGTATTCATCGACGTACAACTAACTATACGTCATGGTATACCCTATACTTATAGGTACCGACTATTGTTTGGACACTATTTAAACGACTCCTAATATTATTGGATATACGTTTCATTCATAGGTATCAAATTAGTTTACAATTTTGATTAATTTGAAAAATGATTGGTTCTTTAATTAAAGAAATGACTATAATTACAGTAATAATTGCGCTATCCCGTTAAAATGTTATATAGCTGGTAGGTAGGTAGGTAGGTAGGTAAAGGTATTATACTATTATCAGCGGCGATGACATAATAGGCAATTACCTATTCTAATTTTGCCTACGCAGTTGGAGTGTCTACTCAACAAAGCGATTATTAATTATTATATTATACTTCATTTTTAAAAAATGTCCGCACTTATTATTTTGAATATATTTTTTTTACACAATTTAACGTCATCGCAAGACAACATATTATTAGAAAAATAATATTTTTTTCTTTTTTGAACATCAATTTTTAATTAATTCATACATAGAGAAATCAATAATATAATATAATTATTTATAAACTACGTTGTATAATTTCGATACCTAAACAAACATTTAGGACGAGTAATTAATTATATAGTTCAAAGTATAATATTTTTATAGTTTAGATGAACCGAGTATAGTGGCTCAAAAAGTGCAAAAAGTTGGTCCACTTTTAATGAACACTTAACACGGTAGATTGCACGGTCGATTGAAAAATTTTATTTGAACGTTACGCTAATTATTGCAAAGATCGATTTCTGATAAAAGGGTAAAAAAATCCGATAGGCGCGATAACGGGAATGGCGATAAAAAAAACGAAATAGGAGATAGCAGAGGAAAACGGACGTCATGAAAATAATTAATATAATAATTATTACTATATAATTCTACTATACCACGTCTATTATATCACTTATCGCGGATTTATGGCTTTAATCATTGTAGAATTAACATTAAATTATTATTAGGTCGTGCGGTATATAGTTTTCCGAGTCGGGTACTACGCGTACGACTCGAGAACGACTTGAAATTTTCAAAATGTATTATTCTTATCAGCCGCCGCCGATGATTGGAAATCGAGTCTTCGGCGAAAAAAAATCGTCACGGGGCGTGTAAAATCATAATAAAATCGTTATCGCCGGCCGGCCGCCCGCTGGCTGTTCGGCGGCGGTATCGATACCGAAACGTTTCGCGAACAATCGATACCACCGCCGCCGCCGCCGTCGACTCCAGCCTGCTCTAAAACAATACAATAATACTATAATATTGCGCGTCACACCGTCCCCGGACTGGCGGGATGGTGGCGGGAAGGTGGTAACAAACCGGCTTCGTTGATAACGACCGCCGTGCGTTTTACGTACGACGTCCCGATTGGCCGCCAGTCCGAGGCGCGTCCCGTCTCTGTCGCACACTCACACGGCCCGCAACGTGTAAGCTCCGACGGCTATTTCCTTCTTCTTTCTTTATCTATTCGCGTTTTTTTCCTCCTCTTTCCCGTGCACACCGCCGCGCGACCTCCCGATAGAACCTCCGCCGCCGCCGCCGCCACCTTTACGGTTCGCCATTTACCGTAATACGACAGTTGTTCGTGTTTTATTAAATTTATACGTCGAAACATCGCATTACTACATTATTACGGTTCGCGATAATATTTATAATAATAATACGTATAAATTCGCCAGTCCGGCGCACGTAGTTTTTTCGTTTCTGTCGTTCCCCCCTCGGTGTTCGTTTTGTGTCCCACATAAGTCGCGGTGACGTTTTAATAATATCCGTTAATCGCCAATATTGTTCGGCGGGTGCGAACCACGTATCCACACGGTAATCGAATTATCGTCGAACCCACGTTTCGTCGGTCCGTTGATTATCAATTATTTTCCTCCGACTTCGAGAGAAAACCTTCCGCGCTACAAAAGTCGTCGTCGACACAACCGCTGCAGCAAATTCGATCGACCGTCGCCGTCGTCACACACACTTCACACTTAGTGATTATGCCGTAACGCTGTGGTGTTCAAAGGTTAGTGTGTAAAACCGTATTCGGTGGGTACATTTAGCACCCAACGTACTTAAGACGACGTCATCGGTTGGAGACCAATCTTCTACCATCTTTCCTTTCCTCCTCGAAGGTGCTATGTCGCCGTTTCGTGCACAGGTGGTTAGGTCTGTCCTGTCCAAATACCTCGTGTGACGTTTTAATGCATTTCTGTGGTTTCACTTCTCTGGAGGCACCGTTTCAACGACGACAATAGTGACTGTTATAATATCAATGTCGTGGTACTCTGGGCGGCAACGTATGTACGGTTATAAATATTATATGCATTCGATAATCCACTCTGCCGCTGCCTAGATAAGGTGTATACGGTCTTGGTCAACAATACGCTGTCAAGATGCTGCCCAGATTCTTTGTCAACGCCATGCACAGATTATACTTGTTACATTCTGAGGTTTAAAAATGTGTGTTCCTAATTTTAATCCCTTGACAACTATTAGGTAATATACCTAGTATAAATTAGGTGTGTACTTAATATTTTTAGAATAAAAAGCATATCAGTAAATATGATAATGGAGATTAATAGGTACATTGTGTAAGTTGTTGGCTTATCAAGGCTATTCATTTTTATCTGTTTCTAGTATATAGTTTTATAATGCAAATTACATTTTTATATATTATAAAAAAGTAAGGGTTTCATATTATTATTAGTGTTAAATGCAAATTGTTTAGAAGTTTTACCAATTTTTACCTCGTGAACACTCAATTGTTTAATTTTAGTAAAATATCCAGTAGGTACCTACAATAGGTAAAGACTTATTTTAAATGTGTAATTCTCTTATATGATAAATATTATATATCTTCAGCAAAAATAAATTAACAAATTATTCAATATTTTATTATTATATTTATAGAAATAATATTAATATGAACTAATATTCTATAGGTAAAATGTTCCAACTTCCAAATCATTAAAAAAAAAAATATTGTATTCTATTAAGTACCTATTAAAAGTATTCAGTTTTCTAGTTTTTTCAAAACAACATTTATATTTATTAACAACTATTTCATTTTAATTGTCATTCTAGTTGTCAACTTGTGTATTTTTCTCTTGATTATATTACCTATAGAATATTATAATAAAAATTAAATTTAATAATTTGTTATGGTAATATAAGGAGATCATAATGTACATTTTCTCGTATAGTTGATTTAGAAAAATCAGCAGGTTACCCGGTAGCATACAACACCTATTTATATTTCTCACAATTTTTTAATAAATTGTAAAAACATTTTGCATTAAGATTTATATAGTTATGCATTTGTAACTATTATTTTATCAATCTACCTGTTTGAAATTTTAAATAAGTATTATTTTATTTGTTAGTTCAATAGTTGTTATTTCTGTTTTAGAGGCCATATAAAGGATCACTGTGAATGTTATACTAAAAGATCGCTGTGTTAAACCGCCAAGCCGTCCACAATGGAGGACGCCCACGCAAAAACCGTGGAAGAGATACAAAACTTCTTCAACGTAGACCCAGATAAAGGTCTATCACTTGATCAAATTAAAAGAAATCAAGCTAAATATGGACCAAATGGTATGTATAATAATTATAAAATAAAAATACATTGTGTGCTTATTATTAAGGTTAAAATTGTGATCTGTAAATTCAAATTTTATATAAAATAAAACAAAGTACCTTTTCATACTTATCTCAAAGTTTTTCAGACAGTATTTAAAAAAATGTAAAACAAAAGTATCCAGATTTTAATTACAAATTAGGTACTTAACTTTTATTTCCATTGTTGATGTTAAAATAATGAAATTGTGTTGATAATTATGATACAAGTACCTAAATAAGATTATAAACTTTTGATTTTTAATTAGGCATGTAAAAAGAATTTTACTATTTAATATGTAACATTTCAATTAAATTTGCTTTTTTGTTTTAAATAAAATATAATAATTAATTATACAGATAGGTATAAAAATTAATACTACTAATAAGAAAATTAAATATATTAGGTGCTATGTTAAGTTATAAATTGGTACTTAGAAATTGAATTTATTTTACTTAAAATCTTTCAATTCATAATATTGAAAATGTAAAATCTTGATAATACTATTTTCCTATATCATATTAGGTATTATTTTTACTTACAGTTTATGTGAATATTGGTGATATTTAAATTAACAAGGATCATTTTTAAATCTAGGGTATTTTAATATTTATTGTTATATTTTGATTATTTCTAATAAATTCATTTTTATGACAGTAATCAGTAAATTATTATTTTCAATATTACTTTATATATCCAAATTCTTGTATTAAATAATACATTTCAATTTATTTTTAATTTCTACAGTTGAAAATATTTTATTTTGCAATATTTATATCTTATAATATATAGGTACCTTCTTTTACCTAAGGTTTAATTTTTAAAATTTTTATTTGTATTTAGACACTTAAGATTTATTACTTAGTAGTTAATTTGCTTATACTTGTTACTTATAGGTGCTGTTTTTTTATTACTTAACTGGTTTTATTTTAAATTTCAATTGAATTAAGACAAATTAATCTATTTTTTGTAACCTTGACCAATATTTTAACATGTCTTAAAATAATTTTACTATATTTTTATCTTCTTAGAATTTAACAAGTGTATTAAGTTATATTCGGTTATATTTTACTCAAGCTTGAAGATTTATTATTACATTTTTATAAGTTATTTAATTTCATAAACATAGTATTCATTCAATGAGCTCACTCGTTTTTTATAAATTTATATGATCTTGCATCTCGTTATATTAAAAAGTATCTTTAACATCTCATAATTTCATAATCCATAAGTTAAATAACTAAATAACAAGTATGCATAATGACATTTGTATGTTTCATAATATTTAGCTAATCATTAGACAATAGACATGGTTTTTATTATTTGGCACATAAATATATTATAACATATGTTTCTTTGTATGAAATAATTTAATGAAACCTGCTTAATTAGCATTGAACTAATTGCTTTAAGCACAACCCGTATAATATGTTGTTTTATTATTTATTAAATTTGCTCAAATGTTCTTATTATGTTTTCGGTAAAGGCGTGTAACAATTTCATTTTCATTAATGCATTGTCCCTGATTCAGCCTTACATATTTAAAATTAAAAACAGGAGAGGTTTAAGGCTTCATAATAACTTTTGTTGGATATTAAGCAATATTTTAGCTATACAATTAACATACTGCATACATGATCATCATTTGACCAATTATTTTTAGTTTTAATATTTATATACGCTGTGTCTAGAGCACCGGGCGCCCGATCATCCTGTAGAGCACCGGGTCACGCTATAAATATAAAACATACACTTATCCATTGTTGTATGACATTTAATATTATGGTATAAGAGTTATCTGATAATAGTTAATACAAATAATATATAATAATAATTAATAATATAAATATACGAATAGTAAATATAAATAATATAAGTTCACACAGGTTCTTTGAGTAACTACGCTTTAGGCTTCATTTTATGTGGACGATCTCCGTGACACTTGGGGAAAAACCATCTACCTTTTGGTTTTGTTGATAATGAAACACAAGAAAAATGAAACCATTCTACTGGACATAAATCATTATCGCAACATATCATCTCTCCGTATGAAATCTGTTTACAAAATACAATAGGTTGGTTCATGTGAATCGACAGCTATATCCCTATTTCCATTTTTTTTGGGAAAAAAGGCCAAAAGGCCCAATTTTGACAACAATCGACCTTCCTAAAAGGCTTAGAGCTGGAAGAACACTGGCTCAAAAAACAGAAACCGAAACTAAAAAAAATGGAAATAGGGATATAGCTGTCGATTCACATGAACCAACCTATTGTATTTGTAAACAGATTTCATACGGAGAGATGATATGTTGCAATAATGATTTATGTCCAGTAGAATGGTTTTATTTTTCTTGTGTTTCATTATCAACAAAACCAAAAGGTAGATGGTTTTTCCCCAAGTGTCACGGAGATCGTCCACATAAAATGAAGCCTAAAGCGTAGTTACTCAAAGAACCTGTGTGAACTTATATTATTTATATTTACTATTCGTATATTTATATTATTAATTATTATTATATATTATTTGTATTAACTATTAATTAACTATTATCAGATAACTCTTATACCATAATATTAAATGTCATACAACAATGGATAAGTGTATGTTTTATATTTACAGCGTGACCCGGTGCTCTACAGGATGATCGGGCGCCCGGTGCTCTAATATAAAACCGGGCGCCCGGTGTTCTAGACACAGCGATTTATATATTATATATATGATTATACTATATGAATATAATTCAATTTGTGGTATCGTTAAGTACATGACAATTAAAACCTTGGAACAATAGTTAAAATGTATATTAAATGATATAAACTGTGCAAATTTTGTATTTTTGTGAAAACATGATACATGCAAGTTTTAGTAGTATTATAAACTATAATCAGTTGTGTAAATATATCTTAGATAACATGTAAAAACATAATATAGTTTAACTTGACTAGGTAAAAAATAAAAAATTATATATACATATTTTATATTTTATCAGTTAATTACAATATATTTTTCATTAAATATTATAAATTTGATCTTTTTATTATTTGTATTATATAAATTCCTTTTTTTTTTTCAGAATTGCCCGCGGAAGATGGTAAGATTTAAGAATATTATGCATTTTGAGGTTAAAAATTACTATAACTTATAGTAAAACCATAAACCTACAAATTTATAAATTATATATTTTTTATTTTAAAATTGTTTTTGATTGTATTTAAAACATTTTACTTTCTTTAGTCATTTTTTTATATTTTTCATTATAACCTTTCAAGGTTCTTATTTTATTCAAGATAAACATTACAATAATGTTGATAGTTCTTATGGAATATAATTTAACTATTATGTCTAACTAAATTTTTAGGCAAATCAATTTGGCAACTTGTCCTCGAACAGTTCGACGACCTACTAGTTAAAATTCTACTGTTAGCTGCTATTATATCTTTTGTAAGTATTACTATATGAACTTAGATTTATCAATGCCTAATATTTGTTTTCTTTATTTAGGTATTAGCATTATTTGAAGAACACAATGACATTAATGAAACCCTAACTGCCTTTGTGGAACCACTTGTTATATTACTTATTCTTATAGCTAATGCTGTGGTTGGAGTGTGGCAGGTAATTCTATAATAACTTATTTTTACTTATAATTGTAGTTTCTATGTGTATAATATTTTATAGAATCTTTGATTGTTTAATTTGTGTAGCCCTACGAGGTATTTGAGAAATTATACTTTTCATTATATATATTTTTAGAGTTATATAGTTCTATATAAAAGTCTTCATTAGAAAAAACTTCCTTTTTTAGTTACTTTGATTTTTGAAGCTATCATTTGAATACACAAAACTAATTTATATTGCTATTTGAATTGTTACAATCTTCAAAATGAATAATTGGCTATTTTGGCTTCATTTCAAAGTAATAAATGTACAAACATCCATGTAACTGTTGGCAAAATATGTTTTTAGGTAGGCGTCATAAAAAAATAATAGTAATAATAATAAATAAATAAAAATACATTATTACAATCCATTCAATTGATTGTTATATTTAGATATTTTAATGTTCAAAATAAAAAAAGGAATTTTAGGATCTCTTTTGTTTGCATGTTAGAACAACTGTGGTGGCCCTGCCAGCTGATGATTGATATATACTTTGGCTCCATACAAAAATAATTGGCATCAGTAGAACTCGCCTACTGAATTTTTTCAAACAAGCACTTAGTGACGCATTTTGTGACTGAAGGTTTATGCCTACAGTTTTAGAACTATATTCTTGCTTATCATAAGTTTTCCATGTGTTTCTAGATTTCTTTCTTTATTAAAAATGTAATAATGAATCCTTTTTATATGCTTATTAGGTCAAAAAAATATTTTAGTAATTTGTTTTTATTATTATATTTTTTAAATAAATTTTAGGTTTTTACATAGTTTCTTAATAACTGAATGGTTGTAATAATTAGCTTTTCTTCTAGTTCATAAAATAAATTTAATAGTACCGTAATTAATTTGTACATATTTTTTTTTAATTATTAGTTATTCGTCATTATTATAATTTTCTAGGAACGAAATGCAGAGTCAGCCATTGAGGCACTTAAAGAATATGAACCAGAAATGGGTAAAGTCGTCCGTGGCGACAAATCTGGTGTACAAAAAATTAGGGCGAAAGAAATTGTACCTGGTGATATAGTAGAAATATCTGTAGGAGATAAAATTCCTGCTGATATTAGGTTGATTAAAATCTATTCAACCACACTGAGAATTGATCAGTCCATTTTAACTGGTGAATCAGTCTCTGTGATTAAACATACAGATGCCATTCCAGACCCAAGGGCTGTGAACCAGGTTGGATATTTAGTAATAAAAATGTCAATATATATACTAACTTAATCTTGTTTTCTGATTTTTCAGGACAAAAAAAATATTCTATTCAGTGGTACAAATGTTGCTGCTGGTAAAGCTAGAGGTGTGGTTATGGGCACTGGATTAAATACTGCCATTGGTAAAATCCGTACTGAAATGAGTGAGACTGAAGAAATCAAAACTCCTCTGCAACAAAAATTGGATGAATTTGGTGAACAACTTAGTAAAGTTATTTCAGTTATCTGTGTTGCTGTCTGGGCCATCAATATTGGTAATTAGTTATTTAATATTTTTATTAGTCAAATAAATATAATAAAATATTAAATACTATATCGGCTGATGTTTCTTTTTTAGGTCACTTCAATGACCCTGCTCATGGTGGTTCTTGGCTGAAAGGAGCCATTTACTACTTCAAAATTGCTGTTGCTTTAGCTGTAGCTGCCATTCCAGAAGGTTTACCAGCTGTCATCACTACCTGTTTGGCTTTAGGTACTCGCCGTATGGCTAAGAAGAACGCAATTGTTAGATCTCTGCCTTCAGTTGAAACTCTTGGTTGTACTTCTGTCATATGTTCTGATAAAACTGGTACACTTACCACCAACCAGATGTCTGTTAGCAGGTAAATAACAATTTATTTTATACTACAGATTTACTATTATATGCTTTTAGTTAACAATTTTTTATTTTGATATTTTAATTGTTTAAATAGAATGTTCATTTTTGAAAACATCGAAGGAAATGACAGTTCGTTTACTGAATTTGAGATCACAGGCTCAACTTATGAACCAATTGGTGAAGTATTCCTTAATGGCCAAAGAGTAAAAACCTCAGATTATGAAACATTAAATGAATTAGGAACAATTTGTGTGATGTGTAATGACTCAGCTATAGATTTTAATGAGTTCAAACAAGCTTTTGAAAAGGTAAATTCTAAGATTTATCAGATATAAAAATAGGTTACCGTAATTTATGTTTTATTAATTGTTGGATCGTATTCTATTAGGTTGGTGAAGCTACTGAAACTGCCTTGATAGTATTAGCAGAAAAAATGAATCCAAATAATGTTTCTAAATCTGGCTTGGACCGCAGAACAACAGCTATTGTTGTCAAACAAGATATTGAAACCAAATGGAAGAAAGAATTTACTCTTGAATTCTCTAGAGATCGTAAATCTATGTCTTCTTACTGTGTACCCATCAAAGCCACCAAATTGGGTACCACCCCCAAATTGTTTGTTAAGGGAGCTCCAGAAGGTGTTCTTGATAGATGTACACATGCCCGAGTTGGCTCTCAAAAAGTAATTTTGTTATATTAACCAAGTATAAAATGTATTTATTGTTAAAAATATTGATTTTAGGTTCCTTTGACATCTGCACTCAAAAACCGTATCCTAGAACTCACTCGTAAATATGGTACTGGACGTGACACACTTCGTTGTTTAGCCCTTGCTACTGCTGATTCACCAACAAAACCAGAACAAATGGATCTTAATGATTCTAACAAGTTCCATACTTATGAAGTCAATTTGACATTTGTGGGAGTAGTTGGTATGTTGGATCCTCCTCGTAAAGAAGTGTTTGATTCAATCCAGAGGTGCAGAGCTGCTGGTATTAGAGTTATCGTTATCACTGGTGACAACAAGGTTTGCATTTTGTAGATAATCTTTACAACTTATAAATTCTAATTTACATAATATTTTTAGGCCACAGCTGAAGCTATTTGTCGTAGAATCGGCGTGTTCACTGAAGAGGAAGATACAACTGGAAAGTCATACTCAGGGCGAGAATTTGATGATCTCTCTCTGTCCGAACAAAAATCTGCTGTGGCTAGAGCTCGACTGTTCTCTCGAGTAGAACCATCTCATAAATCGAAAATTATTGAATATTTACAAAGCATGAACGAAATCTCTGCCATGGTAAAAAAATATAAAATTGCTTTTATTACTGAAATGTTATCGAAGAAAAAAAGCTAGTGGTACATATTATACGTTTATTCCTAACTTTTATTTATTTTTACTGTAGACTGGTGATGGTGTGAATGATGCCCCTGCATTGAAAAAAGCAGAAATTGGTATTGCTATGGGTTCTGGAACAGCTGTAGCCAAATCTGCTTCTGAAATGGTGTTAGCTGATGACAACTTTTCATCCATTGTGGCAGCTGTTGAAGAGGGTAGAGCTATTTACAACAACATGAAACAATTCATCAGGTACTTGATTTCATCCAACATTGGTGAAGTCGTTAGTATTTTCCTGACTGCTGCACTTGGATTACCTGAAGCTTTGATTCCTGTACAACTTTTGTGGGTCAATTTGGTCACTGATGGCTTACCGGCTACTGCTCTAGGCTTCAATCCACCTGATCTTGACATTATGGATAAAGTAATGAAAAAACTATAATTTAAATATATTTACATGTATGGATATTTTGTACTTATTGTTATAATTTATTATTAGCCACCCCGTAAAAGTGATGAGGGTTTGATTTCTGGCTGGTTGTTCTTCCGTTATATGGCCATTGGTGGATATGTTGGTGCCGCTACTGTTGGTGCTGCTGCTTGGTGGTTCATGTACTGTGAAGATGGTCCACAAATATCATATTATCAGCTGGTAAATTATATACTAGTTGTTGTTTGGTATATAATTATTTATTTATTTTATTATTTTTATGTTAGACTCACCATTTATCATGTATAAGCGGAGGAAGTGAGTTCAGAGGTCTTGACTGTTCAGTTTTCCATGATCCTCATCCAATGACAATGGCTCTCTCTGTATTAGTCACAATTGAAATGTTGAATGCAATGAACAGGTTAAATTACATTTTTGTAGTTTTTATAGTGTTGTACAAATTTATATTTAATATAATGTGGTTATTATATTTTACAGTTTATCAGAAAATCAGTCTTTGATTAGCATGCCACCATGGTGCAACTTGTGGCTTATTGGTTCTATGGTGTTGTCCTTCACACTTCATTTTGTTATTCTACACATTGACTTCTTATCGGTTTGTAAAAGAAAATGCTGTTCTTTAAAACCTGTATACTTATGAGCTTAAAATTAATTCAAAAATATAAACTTACAGACCGTGTTCCAAGTGACTCCTCTTACATTTGATGAATGGATCACAGTAATGAAGTTTTCTATACCTGTAGTGCTTCTGGACGAGACTTTGAAATTTGTTGCCCGACGGTTCACTGACGGTAAGAGCGTTATCGCATCGGTGTGGGGTATCGTGCTCATGTGGTCCGTGTTTTTCGCCATCATCATTTACGGACCCTTGTAAAGGACACAAGATGGCCACCGTCCTTTTCGCTTCTTTCCTCCCCAAAAAAATTATATTTAAAAATACATTCTGATACATGTACAAAAAAAATTTCTCTGGCAATTAAACAATTTTTAAATTATTTTTTTTCTTCGCTTTTTCGTATTATGACACGAAATCAAGACTGAAAAATAACTAACCCACCCCCATTAAAAATAAATAGAAATTTCAATGCCCTTAACTCTTTGTTTTTACCATAGTTAATTTTTAGAAATGCTCTGTTAAAGACATCTAACTCTTTGTAAGCTTGTAGTAAGCCTCAACAGAAAAAAAAACCATGTTTAATTTTAAGATGTTCAGCATTTATTGTTGGGTAAGGAATTAGTTATAAAATAATGTGTTTTGCGTGCCTTCGGTCCTGTGATTTTTATGCATATGGTAAGGTGTGTCTAGAACAACAGATGAATCAATATACGTTTGTGATTTTTCACTGCCAATAAGATGTTTATTTTTTGTTTTATACTTGTATTTTTTTTTTTTTTTTTTTTTTACTTATAATTAACATCTGGTGCGTGATTTAACTTAATGTGGTAAGATGCTTAAAATTACCTTTAAATGCATATGTCGTTTGACCTGACATAAATGTACACATAATATTATTATCTGAAGTAATTGGATTTACAACAAACAATATACTATAATACAGTGTGTGGGCGAACATATCAGTCTAAATTTTTTTACTATTATATATACATTTTTTTAGTTCTATATAATTGTAATAATTAAAATAAATATATTTGTGTGTATGGAATAAATAAAATGTGCGGTTTATCATTGATTCAAGTTGGTGGTGTTGATGAATGTAAATTCATGTACTGTTTAATAATTTAGTACATATTATAGTACAGTGAAACCTCTGAATACCGGACACTCTCGGTCACTGAAATAGTGTCCGCTATTTAGAAGGTTCGGTTTGTATAAAACGTGTAGTTTGTTCCCAAAAGAACGTCCGCTATTTGGAGGTGTCCGTTAGGGGAGGTTTCACTGTACATATAATTCTATTATGATCTAATTGAACATAAAAACATTATTCAATCTACTTGGATAGAGTTAAACTTTAATAATAATAAATCGCATATTAAACATTTACATATTTACTAATAAACTTGTGTTGATTGGTTTTTTTTAGTCAAAAGTTTAATGCATTGCAATTTTTATTATTTTTTTTTTTACGTATTCGTACATTAGGGCATTTAAAATAATTTAATGACACCAAACTATAGGCTTAAATTTAAAGAATGTATTAATTTTGTATCTAAATGCATTTGTTTTTATATTTTTTGGACAGTAGCCTATATTGTGTTAAACTAGTAGATTAATTTCCTTATTACAAGAACAGGCCAATATCAAAAACTGGAATGGTATTAAAATTTGGGTAACCTTTTTCTTAAATTTTTTTTTTATTTGATAGCTTATTTATGAATAATTCCTACATTGTTTCTAAACTATTTAATTCTAATGGGTGGGTAAATTTTATATAATACAGAATAGTTGTCGAGTCAATATATTTTTTTAATATTTTGAAAAGAATAATTATGTGCTTTGAAGATAAATTGTCACAATATGTGTAATTTAGAGTTCATTTATTTGTTATTGTGGCATAGACAATTTAAATTAAACAACTCAATTTGTTAACAATTGATTCTAAGAAACTAATCTAAATTTAGATTAGTTACTAGTGATAAATTATTTGAGGTATTTACAGTACTTGATAAAAATCTAAATCCAAAATTATTTTTTATACTTAAATGATTTATAAAATTAAAGCATTTATTTGGTTATTCCCTTCTTGGCAACAACATACATTCTGTATTATGAAGTAAATTTAACTATCCAATTTTGTATACATATACCTTTATTATTGAAATATTAATATTTTACTAGTTAGTTAATAAAAATATTTGTAAATATCATTGTTTGTTTAAGTATTAAAATTAACATTAAAACATTAAGTTATTGTTTTGATTTCAAAATAGTTATTAACTTGAGAAGTTGAATTATTGTTTTGTTGAATAAAAAAAACTCTTGATGACATGTGTAACACTAGTAGTTAAAATTAATAGAACCTAACCTTTTTAAAGTTCTCAATATTTATCTGGTGCATTTGAGAAATAGCCTAGAAATTAAGACTAAAACATTTTTCACTCTTATTTTCCATGAAATTGGGATTCGATTCAACACGTGATTTCTGTTGTGTTATTATTTATTAGAATTTAGCACAAAACTATTCTATTGCGCATTTGCACCAACCGCTTTATTTTAAAACACTTAAAATAAAAATACGTACCTACCTACGCTGTATGCACATAACATATCACTACGGTTGTTTTTGAGCTTAATTAATACTAGATTGTGAGTGGAGCAATCGGCATTTAAAAAAATTCAAAATTGACCTTTAGTGGAAATCATTCCTATATAATAAGCCGTGCGACACTAATCAAAATATTTTATCGCGTGTTCAATCGTCGGACTTAGGTACTTAATAAAATATAATTGTTCGAGCAAAACCTGCTTCCAGAATCGTTTAGTTTTTTTTTCGAACGCAATCATTTTTGGCCCGTCTGTCGGTTGAATCGTTTCAATTAATGATGACCACACAGCATAGAAACAGGGGTGGCACATTTTTTCTGACGCTGCGTGCCAAAAATCACATTTTTTTTCTGGAGCGTGTCATTAAATCATGAAAAATAAAACAATATAATATATTATTGTCGTTTATTATTCAAAATATAAATATTTTAATTTTTCGCGTGCCACGGATTTGCCATTCCTGGCGTAAACAATGCTGGTTTATTGTTGTGGTGGGGGGAGGGGCAGGCAGTGGCGTAATTACAGCAGGACGTGCACAACTTTCCGCAATAGGTAATCAAGAAGACAAATTTAGTTATATTCAAAGCCATTGAACTTGAGCATTTAAAATTTGATTACATTCAAGTATCAAAATAATCACTATATCTTATGTTATATATTATATGAATACACTTTATCAAAAAATTCAATAAAACAATGAAGTAGAATTTTAAGTTTCGCAGTAGGTGCAAAACCATATCATTGCACCGTCGTGCATCCTCGTAATTACGCCACTGGTGCGCGGTGGGGAGGAGGGGTGAACAAAACTGCACATTTTCTCTTTCGGTGCTTCCTGTAACAAAACATCGTAATATAAATATTATGATAAAATATGCAGCTAATGTTTCTGAATTAATGTTATTGAGAGGCGGCAAAAAGTGACGCTCAAAATATATTATATGATGATATGACTTGTATAGGTACTCAATCGAGCATAAGCCGTTATTATGAAATCGACGGTCAAATGGTAGAACGAGACAACGGCACGCCAATGCCGACAACGAAGTCGTGCAAATCACACGCCGACTAAAAAATTATACTCCAAAAAAAAATTTCCGAGCGCCGATTTTTTATTATTAATATTATTATTGCTATACAACCGTCGCGCGCACCACCTATCATATAAATGTTGCTTGTGTTTATAAAGCGCCGTTACTTTTTAAGAAACATTTTTCTGTTTTGTTTTGTTTACTTCAGTTTTCTCGTATTCGTATACCTATATAATATTACGTGTACGTAGAATAATAATAATAATAATTATTTAACACATAATCATTGTATATAATATAGTTGCGTGATTTGTTTTTAATTCTGTGCAGCTATATATTGTTTACGCATTTAGACGAATTATTTATTTTTATGTTTTATCTATATAGCAGTACTAAACGTATTCGAGTATTTTATGTTATATTATTGTATTTGTTTGTTTTTTTTTTTTTTTTTAGTATCTAATTTACTATCGACGTATATTGTAGACGTAAATATTGTGCTTACAGCAGCTTGTTCATCGACACACATGTCACATTTAACACACATTCCTTTTCGCCATCATTCCATTCAGTTCTATAATCTAGTAAAAAAATATCTATTTTTAACACTTATTTTTCGTTTACCGAACTTTTACTGCTGTTTTGGACATTTTATAATACCGTGGATTGTGTATAAAATCAATCAATGTTCCCAATTCGTATAAAAAAAAAACTATTATTCTTTTAGCCATACCTATCCGTGTTATACATTTGACCAAACAGTTAAACAGTCTGATTATGTTAGTAAAAAAAAATCACTCAATAGTAGGTGCACGCTCAATATTATACCACTTACATCATTTTTTTACGTGGCTATAATTAAAAATACTAAATGTCTTTTTTCTCGTATCGACGTGACATAATAATTATTGCGTATGCCATAAATATGACTTCATAATTCTGTATTATTTATAATACGTACACACGCCATCAGTACAAAATTTAACATACATAATTATTACATCACCTTTAATTACTTGTTTGAAAAGTTAAGTCTTAGTATTGCTGTCTATGTATCTGGTATAACTTAAACCATTTTTTTGTAAATTGACACCAAACGCAAAACACACAATCACATACATATTTCATCGGACTTCGTTAAGCACAAAAACATTTTATCAATTATTAAATAAATATTAACTTAATGTATTATCTATTTTAATTTTTAAAAAAATGTATGGTTACACTTATATTATTAATTTGTAATGTTGTGTACGATTTCTAATTCTAATTTTAGTCTCTTAATTAAGAATATTCAATATAACTAGCGTAGGATCTAGAATTTGGCTAGATAATTTTTTAGAGAAATCAATCACAATTAAAATTAATCTATAACAGAAAACATAATATTGTTCTAATAAATTGATAAATAAAAATAAAAAAAATCATCTGGCCGAATGATTAAAATCCCTAAAATGTTATAATAGTTTTTTAAAATCAACCTGGCAACATATTTGAAATTCTTCATCGATTTTTGTAAAAATATAATATAATTTATATACAAAGTTGTCTTTTTTCTGTCGTTTGACGTGAATAAAATTAAAATAAACCGTTGCGGAAAATACCAAGACGGACGATCAATGGCAAATTATAAAATATACAGTTACATTTCGATATTTTTAGGCGTAAAAAAATAACTGTTTAACTCGGTAATTAGTATGCGCCGCTGACCCTCTGGAAATTTAATGATTTTTTTTAACCATCGAATTATGCTTAGATACACCTATATATGTATACAGGTCGTCCATGGTGCCAACTCGTGTTGCCAATTTTTTTTTCGTCTAAGTCTGCAGCAGACCACCTGCGATGTGACCTGTATAAAGTGCAGAGTCGTTCTAAAATAAAAAATAGTTTTTCATTATATTATATTATAGCTGTTATAGTAGAAAAAAATTGTTTTGTTTTTTTCATGCGTGTACACATCTCTAACACCTCGCCGCTAAAGATATTATTCATTAATTCATTATTATATAACATGGCGTTTTGTTTTTTTTAATCGTTTACTAATAAAATATAAAATGTCCGTGTACTGTTGCACACACATACATGTAGTACCTACCTATATGCACAATACAATTTACAGTGTTATTCTCTCGACAGAACGAATGTCTATCGATTCAAAAAGTATGGTATATATTAATGATTGCTCGCCCTTACTTATTACTACGTGTGAAGATGTTTGGCGAAACCACTTTCGGTATAAACCGACCTAAAATAATGATATCGTGTTTGCGGTTCGATAGTCGACTGGAGCAGATAACTTTTCAAAAACCTTAAAAAAAAAATGTCGATATTATACTTTTTGAAAATAGGTGCATAACATAATGCGTTGTTACCGTTCAGAGAATCATTTTGTACGGTGTATATAACATATTGTATAGGCTTAGGTGTAACAGTGTGCAATATATGTAGCAAATTGACCTAACTCAGCTGCAGCCGATGCGCTTATTATCTTAACAATACAACGATATCGATATTATACAACGATCGATATCCGACGCCGCTTAGCCGCTTGGCGAGAACCGGCAGACTTCAGGTACCAATATAATATATAAGTTATCGACGAGCTACACCGTCGCAAAGGGCTGCTAAAAAGGACTCGAGGTCTCGAGCGACATTGCGGGCCGGAAAAGAGCAACAGGTACGTACCCGATAATATTACACGTAAGTACTAAAAGTACACTTAAAACATGGACAGAGTATACGCGCAGTGTGTAAAAATATGCAAATATTTATTAATATTTAGTAGTCGTTATTAACACTCAATATAGCATATTAAACGCGCTTTATAGGTACGATACGACTGACTATATTGATATGATGATGTGGATATGACCAAATCATGGGCCCAGTACAATTTAATTTTATTAACGTTGTAAGCCACCAAAGTAGCCAAGCAAATGATTTATACCATAATTGTGAGTTATGATCTGTGGTTATCGTAATTCGTATAGTATACCCACGTATACTTTATACGTACATCGTGTGATTGAGGTTATATATAAATATGAAATAGGTACAGATTAGGCGCAATTTTATGCACCGTGCAATAATATGACGGGAAAATGTAGAAAATATAACTTTTTTTGAAGGTGCGCTACCTTGGGTGGGTTCCCGCTTTTGTTAATCAGCCATAACTTTGTTTCTCCCAGACTATGATAATTATAGCAGGTGCCAGTGCCTACACGAATAATTTTGTTTGACTGCGTTGACTGTTTTTGGTCATGGCCCAGTGCACATTTGATTGAGTCCCAGACTGCAGTTGTACGTCCTGCAGTGTTTCGATCAAGTCTAATTTATTTTTTCTTAATATAATACGAGTCCCGGGGCTCGGAACTTCGTGATGCATTTGCGATTTGCATATTTCTCAGGAAGCTGCGCATATTGAAAATCTGATTCGATACAAATTCGTGTCATCGTCATCACAACACAATCGAAATACAAAAATGTACATGCATATTTTACTACATTTTTACGATTTTGCATATTTAAGGATTTTAAGCATATCGATGCATATTACGTTTATTAATCAACATGAAACATATTTGCAATAATTTAAAAATAAAGAGCTTCCGCACGTATTCGCGGTGACATCAACGATTTCAAATGAAAGGAACGGTGTGAAAAGTAACTTGATTATATACTTTGTGGCACTATTGAACATCGAACGTGCAACGTATTCAATTTATTTAAAAACTTCTTATCTGTAAATACATATAACTGTACTGAAATGTAGAAAAATCGGATGGATCTAAAATATATCAGCCACTAGGACCTCGGGTCGGTATGTGCACTTGGCCGCTGGATCGCCTTCAAAATTTGTTCGACCTATATTAGGCTATTTTCGAATAAATCGCGACTTCTACGTCTCGGACAGACTTATAGGCGCCCTCTCTCTTGCCAGTCTGCGGAATCCCCAGCTCATACGCGTATATCGGTTAGGTATACTGCAGGTCGTCTTTGGACGATGATCACATTCGGTGGCTGTCGAATGATTTTGTCGCACTCGGTGAACGATTAGATTTTTGCACTATTTGATCGTTGAAAATATATATTTCATTTATATGTTATTACATAAAATGGAAAAAAAACCACAGGGTATCTATCAACCCCTCGTTTAACCGACACTGATCTCATCGGTCACACGCTTCTGAGACGTATTTACAATGCCGCAATCGTATAAGGCGCCGTGGCCCGTATATAAAGCCAACACGTCTACTTTCGATCAATAAAATTGCCTATTTAAAGCCCCGTAAAATTGTACCTGGCAAACTCGGTTTTCTCGGAGTAAGGTCGACGGTGTTCGAGGTTCACTGTTTCAGCCTGGTTTTTCCCCCGATCCCCGGGTGGAGACCAAGTGAGTAATACGTCACCTCTCCAGAAAGATTAAGTATGGTACTTAAGTACTTCTGTCTTGATTAAATTATTATAAAAGCACGAAAATAATTAGTACGACAATTGTACTTGGAAACTAGTTGGTAGCCGTCAGGTATTTTTCAACTCAAAATCGTTAATAACGTCTAGCCGACTTTCAGTAACATAATGACGCAGGTCGTTTTTAGAGAAATTTAAATATTTTAATACCATTACTCGGGCGTTTTTTCCAAATCTGCAATTGTGTAAAACAATATTACAAAATGCCTTTACCCGTTGTTGACGGGAAAACTCATTCAAGGGCCATCTGTTGAGAATTTATTACCTAAAATAAAGATAAAAGTTATTGTAAGAATTATTTAACAACAATTATATTCGTTAAATGTGTATCATATACCTATCATATAATCACATATTAAATGATCACAATCAGTTTCTGTGAACATTTCTAAAAATCGCGATATGTCGATCATCGCTGGCCACAGCAGCTGATTTACGACGAAAGAAACGGAATGCCGTATCGTGCACGGCGTGTTAGGTATACTTTTTTTTTTGGTGAACGGGTTCGACGACACGGATTCGGCGTAGGATTGTAGTAGTCGATCTCCGTTTTTCAATTATTCCGCACGCCAGCCTCGTCCTCCGGCGGCCGTGCTTATATTTATAGGTACTCTCGCGACCCGCCGCCGCCGCCGAACGTCATTGCGCCAATATACTACGGCTGCGCGGCGATGATAATAATAACAATCAAATACGCACGTTGGCACGACGTTTTTGTGGGCCAAGAACGAACGTGTTACGAGATATTTGCGGGCACAGAACCTATATACCTACTACTACTACATTACTACTACTTCTACTACTACTACGGTGGTACAGGCCGTGCACACGTTATGACGGACCAGGGCGGCGGGGTTCCGTCGTCGAGTCTCGCCGCGTTAAAAATAGCGAAATGCGAAATTTTTCTCTCGCCCGCCCGATTACAACGTAATACTCGAGGTGAACCCCCCGCTTTCGCCGCCGCCGCCTTCGTCGTCCCGTCATTGTCGTAAGAATATACCTAAGACACGCGCGCCATACTGTCAGTCGACGACTTACCCGACAGCCTGCTTCAGACGAGGGGGAACCGTGCTACCCGTGCGCAATTCAGGGGCCTACCCTGATTTTAAAGTTTAAACCCTTAAATATAATATCAGAAATATATTTGCTCGTCATACAAATTATTTTACAACCAGGCCTGTCCCGAATTTTGATCCTATAGACACGCGTCTGCCTCTCTTACCGGAGGCATACGTCATTCGTTTTGTAACACGGCGGAGGAAGGATCTCGTCGCGCTACTAACAATAATAATTTGCTGTACGCGGATTTCTCTCATTCTATTTTTGAGTGTGTGTTTGTGTGCGATTTTGGCGGTTTTGCGCCGCAGTAGTTTGGTCAACACACCGCGGTTGACGTAGATTTGAATACAACGACGACGAAAAAGTCGCAATATTTGTAAAACACTTGTGGACGGATATATGTTTGTGTTTCCAGTGCCCTTGGCCATCGAAGTGAAATGGTGAGGCGCCGATTGTCATCGCACGGACGGCACCACACCGCACCCGCGAGGCTGCAGACGACCTGCAACCACCGTAGGCGACTTAGCGCAAACTTTCGACAAGAACACGAAAAAAAAAACAAAAAAAAAAAAAACCAAACCATAATTTAATATATATTCAAACACGCTACACGGACAACATAATATATATTATAATAATAATATATAGAAATCATATCATAATGTCTCATCGGTTGTGTGTGTTAGGTAAGATATAATTGTAGGACGAAAAAAAAAAAAAATGTTTAAGAATTATTTTGTTTTTAACGCGTTTAGACTGTTTTGGTTTAGTAGACGAAGTACAAACTTTGATTGAACTTATTAAAATATACATATTGTGTAATAAATCTTTGGTGTTACGTATAATATGTCTTATCATTATTACTCCATATTTTGTCATCGTGTGCGATGTATTTTATTATAATATATTATATCGCAACAAAAACGTGAACACGGGCAGAGTGGTCTAGGCGCTTGTCAAAAATAATTAGACTGCCGCAGAGGACTTGTAAAACATTATAATATTAGGAACACGTTTGCTCTATTCGGTTGCTTTTTATATTTTTCCATCCCTCAGTACTGTTATATTATAATAATACCTATAACGCGCACACGCCACGCAAACGACATGAGAACCTTTGCAATTTATTTATCATCATCCACGACCGACATACGCAACCCTCGCCCATCCCAGTTTGATCATCACTCGCAGTAATTTTTTTTCATTTTTTTGTTCAAAATAATATGCGATGCAAATAATAATAATAATAATAATAATAATGACTTCATTATTTTTATACCGAACGATGCAGCTGTATGCGCTTTACACTGAATATTTTATAATATAATACATCGTTGTTATATTAAACATTTATCATTAATTATTATCATAGGTATATAATGTAGGTACGCATGTAGAACTGTTCAATAAAAGAATATACGATTATTAATATTAGGTTATATGCAAATTTTGTTTTTTTTAGGCACGCGCTCTATAGAAATGTGTTTTTTCTGTTTTTGAACTTTCGTGTATATAAAATGAAAATTAAATATTATATTTTTAATAATATACTTAGAATACAAAAAAAAAAAATTAGTTGTTTATCTGTTGTGTATTATTTGTTGAATTATTATTATTTTTTTTTTTTTGTTATGTATAAAAAACAAATTATGAATGTTATTGTTTTGTCTCGAGTCGAATAAAAATGAAAGATTTTACATTTCTTTTTTTCTGTTTGACAATTAAGATTTTATCAAAAACTTAATACTATTTAGTTTATAGGCATATTGTGTGTAAATACATTCAAAAGACGTCACATATTATTACATGATAGAACATTATTAAATATATAATACATATTTATTATTTACTAATGATACAATTAATTTTAAAATTAACTTACATTTTGGAAATTCAGAAGCATAGGTCTGAGGAGATAAATTTACTTGAGTACATTTTCAAAATAATTCATTAAACTTAAACATAAACACCAATAATTATCAAGTTGTCTGTATTTGTTTGTTTCTACCATACATAGGTACATATGTAATTTATTTGTCAATAATAATGATCTGTATAAAATTGTATAATTAGGATAGCCAATAAAAAATGTAGGTATATCATTAAAAACATGTTTAAAAAAATCTAATAATAACTTATCACAACTGAGAATTCATACCCAATTATAATGTGATGAAAATCATTTCATTTTATGCAATGAATGTGCATTCAACATTTTCCAAGTACCATAGCCAATAGAGCCATTCTCACGTACATACCATACTCTGCTTGCCTAAAGTATGCAGCTCTTGGATCCGAATCAAACTCTGGACTGATTTCAAACACTCTGGGTAGTGGATGCATGACTATCATCTTGCGTTTGGCTTTATTCATCACTTCAGGTGTAACCACAAAAAGGCCGCAAGCTTGTTTGTAGCTACTCTCGTCAGGGAATCTTTCACGTTGTATACGTGTCATGTATAACACATCAGTCTTGGGTAGTGCTGCTTCCAAGGACGAAAAGTTTTCTTGTGGAACATCTCGAGATGCAACAAACTGACATACCGATGTAGGCATACCTAGATTTGCTGGACTCACATACTGTAGATTGACTTTGTAAAGCGTCAACAACCTATAGAACAACATTTGATAGTATGCTTGGACCTGATCACAAATGTATAGAAAACACAATATTTACCTGGCAAGTGAATGTACGGTACGTCCATTCTTCAAATCACCAACTAATGTAATTGTAAGTCCGTTGACAGTACCAATTTCCTCTCTAATTGTAAATATATCTAGTAAAGCTTGGGTAGGATGTTCACCAGTTCCATCCCCGGCATTCAGAATGGGTTTGCGGCAGTGTCTTGCAGCGTCCTAGGCCAAAAACTCGTTTATCCTATGATTCTTTATCAATAATGATTAATACAATTAATAGCAATAATACTTACTCTAACTGCACCTGGTTCTGGGTGTCTCATGACAACTACATCCACATAACCGCTTATTACTTCCACAGTGTCTAAAAAATATAAAAATTAGTTAAGCATTATTATTACTATGTTTTTAAGAATATTGTCATCACCTTGCAGTGTTTCCCCCTTTTTGACTGAGCTGCTAGTTTCATCAACATGTACAACTCTTCCACCCAATCTCTGCATAGCCACTGAAAAACTGCAACTCGTTCTAGTACTGACCTCATAGAATATCAAAGCCATAACCATACCCTGCAAATAATGTGAATAATATACAGTTAAACCTACTAGGGACATCTCCCAATAATATACAGTTTTTAGAGAAAGCAGACGTTTTTACTACTTTTTAACAAGGAAACATCCAATATGTGAATACCTATTTAATCTTATTAACAACAAAAACTAAATTGATGCCAATAATATTATGGGTAAAGAAAAATAAAACACATAACATGTTACAATAAAATTACAACACAAAATAAACCAAATTGCCTTGAGCGAAAAAAAAAAAATTAAAATCCTAAAGTTTTAAGTTGAAAAAAATCATTTTGCAGATCTACAAATAAATATAAAATTTACAAAGTGTGGGCTGAAATGGAAATGATATCAGAAATAAACTCTAAATTAAGAAAATATCAATGTAATGTGGTTAACAAGAAACTTTTGAACTGGTTTAGCAAAGTTCAAGGAAAAATGTATTGACAGATTTGAAAAAATTAAGAATTTAATGTACTTACTTTAAGTATGTTGTCCAGAGGTCGTCCTTTGAGGACATAAACTCTAAGTGTTTGAGCCAAGTTAAATATTTCATTTAATTGTTCTTTGGTGAACATATCAACAGACAATATGTGACTGTGTGCCAACCCATGTGTATGAACTGGTGTCAATAAGTTCATGACATCATCTGATACTAAATGTTGACGTTTGTTTGCCAAGTTAACTATTTCTTTGTTTAAGGCCAATAAACTAGTAGCATCCCTGGAGTCACCGCCAGAAAGCAAACGAGGTTTTTTGAACTCAGCTTTTACACCAGTAACAATTTCAATTTCGTGTACTACTTTCTCTTTGATTTCAGACAGGACATTATTGAACATTTCTGAAAAGAATTAAATCTTGTTTTAAGTTCTAACTTATGCAAAAATTAATAAATGAAAATAGATTACCATGAACATCAGTCTGTATTGAAAGAGGTGCCATAAGGTTTAAGGACGCTTGTGATCCAGTATGAACTGTATTTAATGTTTTGCCAGCCATCAATGGATCTCGCAAATCCTGTCCAAATCCTGGTTCAGCTAACACTTTTCCTTCAATACATACTACTTGACCACGTAATACTACTCTGTGTATGGCGCCTTTCACTTGTTTTCCAGCAAATGGTGTCCATTTTGCTTTAGAATAAGCTGTTGATGACGGTATTGTCCATTCGGCATCCATGTCTACTTCAATGTATGTATCTGGTTGAACTGGTAATCCAAGGATTCGCATGGGATTTGTGTACATTTTTTCAACAATATCCTGTTATAATTGTGCAAATATAAGTATTAAAATTGTTTTATTTCAATCTAGAGTATTTTGTATTAAACCAAAAAAGAAAAATTATTATACTACTTATTGACCAAATTATTTGTATTATTTAACATAACTGAATAGAATTCAAATAAAAAGTAATAACTTATAGAACAAGTAGATCATAATATAAAAATATAACTAATAGATTTATTTGTCCTACTCAAAATATAAATATTACAGAAAATATTAAATTACAAAATATAACTTCAATACAGTAAAACGTTTTAAATATAAGTACCACATACCTCAATAGTCAATCGACCTTCATTTACGGCATTCAACATTAATGGTAGAACCGTTTCAAGACCCGGAAAACCAGGTGGAGCAGCTGTACTGAGTTTTTCTTCCAAAGTATGAGGTGCTGATAAAAAATATTTCTTTTAGTTTGAGTATACTGTATGTCGTACCATGAGTATTTTGTCATTTTATTTCATTATTATTTTTACCGTGATCAGTAGCAATACAATCTATATAAGCCATATTATCCCAAAGAGCTTGTTGATCCTGTTTGGTGCAAAGTACAGGCCGTACTTCTGATTTGTTAGGACCGAGATGCACAAAGTCTTCGTCACACATGAATAAATGATGCGGAGCTACTTCACACGTAACCATCACACCCTAAAATTTTAAAAAGTTAAAATACATTTTTATCATATTATAATTGTATTATGTACACCATACCTTCTCCTTAGCAGCTTTTATAATAGTTATTTCTGATTTACGAGCAACATGACAGATATGTACTGAACGATTGTATAGGGAAGCCAACATAAGTACAGCTGCACAAGTTTGATCTTCAGCATGTATACACAGAGGTGCATGTTTAGGCCAATTTTCAAAATGCTAATAAATAAATTATAAATAGTTAACAAATGGTATAAAATTGTATATTTAGTGCTAACCGATATCCACGATGAAAGATTCATTAGCCTCAATGTACTGAATGTTTGGTTAAGATACATTTTCAGACCAGCGAATTGACCAGCATTTTGTGCAATATCAATACTATTGGTTGACGAAGCACCAGCATACAGAACATAATCGCACCTGGCTCCATTTTTGGCACACTGTTAATAGAAATAATCAATTGAGCAATTTTTAATTATTAAAAAATATAATAATATTCACTACCTTTTTGGCTATTTCATAAGATTCTTGATCTATTATTGAAGGATTGGTATTAGGCATAGCACCTATTAATGTAATACCACCGGCTAGCGCTGCAGCTGTACATGACGCAAAGTCTTCTTTTTGTGTAGCACCTGGTTCACGTGCATGGACATGAATATCAATTAAACCGGGCAGTTTTAATAATCTCTGTGATGAAATACAATCTATATGGGTCTTCATCTGTGGCTTACACCCTTTTCGAACCATTGCCTAAACATAATCATATTAAATCTGATCATCAATACTATTGGCTGTGCTTATTTACCTCAATAAGCAGTTTGGCACATTTGACATCAGTCACCAATGGAACAGAATGTTCGACAGCTAATCTGCGCATTCGATAACCAGGGGTAAGGAATGAAGCAACTCTGCTTCCTCCGCTGACCATCATAGGTGCATTTATGACAAAATCAAAATTTTTGTTACTCAAATATTCAGCCATACTGATTAGGTCACCTCTGGTTGTATTTATACCAATATTATCAAATCTCCAATCACAAGGAATCACCTATAAATAATGAGTTATGACCGAGATTGAATACAATAAGTGTTAATTATCTTACAGTAATTCCTTTAGTATTATAGTTATAATAATCAGCTGTCCCACTGCTCCCATACAGTTTGTAACCCATTGCCTGCATTGCTTTTACACTATCCAGCAGTTCTTCTTTATGCTAAAATCACATAACATATTTAAATAAGACACTTGAGTTTTTGATAAAATGATATAAACTGTGTCCTTGAAAATAGGGTATACTCTATAATTAAACTACTTATATGGCTATATTACTCAGTACTCTAAACATGTTTTTAAATTATCTGTTTGCAGGACATTAAATTTGACTATGGACCATAAATTTCCCCTCAGACAGAATTCTAAAATATGTTGAAGCTATTGAGTAATAGGGGTAATTGAATTAAAGAGTGTACCCTGTTTTTGATGACACATGATATACTTAATAATTATTCATACAATTAACTCACTTTAATTTTTCCAATCGATAGGAATATCTTAGCTCCAGGTTGAGGTAGATGCATTCCAGAGCTTATCATTGCTTTCAAGTATGCTTCATAACGATTTTCTCCAAAACATGCTACTTCTCCAGTTGACGCCATTTCTACTCCCAACATGACATCAGCTCCTTCATAGAAATTTAATATATTAAGATATAATAGTAATTTAAATAGTAATTTCATAATATTTAGAAACACTTTACCTGCTATCCGAGAAAACGAGAATACAGCTACTTTTACACCAACTCTTCCTTCTACTCCGCCCAAAACATCTATTGGTTCCACTTCTTCTCCAATTATCACTCTTGTAGCCATTGCAACAAAATCATGTCCTAATGTTTTAGAAACAAACGGAAATGATCGGGACACTCGTACATTACATTCAATTACTTTTAATTCATTGTTCTTTGCAATAAGTTGCATATTTAGAGGTCCATTGACATTTAGCGATGAAGCTATAGCCCGACATATAAATTTAATTTTTCCCAATGTTTCTTCATTTATATCCTGCGGTGGTGTTACCAATGTCGCATCTCCTGAATGTACACCAGCATTTTCAACATGTTCACTGACAGCCATGCAAAGTATTTCACCATCTTTAGCTACAGCATCTACATCTATTTCTTTGGCATCTTCAAGGAATTTGGATATGACAACAGGGTGCTCTCTGGACACATCACTGGCCGATTTTAAATATGCTTCTAAATCACCATCATTATGAGCTACATTCATAGCGGCACCACTTAAAACATATGACGGTCGAACTAAACATGGATATCCCACTTCATGACAAAATTCAATAGCAGATTTAAGATCAGTAAGTTCCTTCCACCTAAAATTATAAAAAAAAATGTATTATTAATTACCATATACTCTCATTTGCCATAATTTTAATACCTTGGTTGTGATATCTTAATCCTATCCAACATTCTTGAGAACTTAAATCGGTTCTCTGCTCCATCTACATTCTCTGGGGAAGTTCCTAAGATATGAGCATTCTGTCTATGCAAATCCATAGCAATATTATTTGGCAATTGCCCTCCCATACATAAAACTACTCCTTCGGGATTTTCCAAATTATAAATATCCATTACCACCTTAATGATAAATTATATTAAAATAGTTAGTATTTTACAACAATCAGCCAAGAGATGTTATCAGTACCTCAAAAGAAATTTCTTCAAAGTATAAACGATCACACATGTCATAGTCTGTGCTCACTGTTTCTGGATTACAGTTAACCATGATTGTATTTTTACCAAGTCTCCTCAGTTCTCTAAGACATCCGACAGCACACCAATCAAATTCAACAGAACTACCGATGCGATAAACACCTGACCCTAAAAACAATAATAAATAATTATTATATAAAATATATTTATAACACTATTTTTATTTTATTACCAATGACCATGATGTAATTAGATGGGAAGTATAAGTCACTGCTAATGGCATTATAAGTTAAATATAAATAATTTGTTTCTGCTGGATATTCAGCTGAAACTGTATCTATTTGTTTTACAAAAGGTGTAATTCCCTGTTCTTCACGTCGTTTGCGTATCACCAATTCAGTACTTTGTACAAATGACGCAATTTGTTTGTCAGAAAAACCAAGTCGTTTAGCCTTTAATAGTTGTTCGTAGGGAACAGACGGGTAATTGTGTGATTCTAATACAATTTGATGTTCTATGATATTTTGCATTTTGTGTAAGAACCAACGGTCAATTTTTGTTAGTTCATAGAGTTTATCCACTGAATAACCATGTTTTAAGGCAGCTGCTAATACAAATATTCGTTTATCAGTTGGTTGTTCTAACTCATCATCATTCACAGCTTTCAAAGACGGATCAAAGCCAATAAAGTTTTCATCCACCATCCTAAATGCTTTTTGAAAAGCTTCTTCAAAATGTCTTCCAACTGACATAACTTCACCAACACTTTTCATAGAACTACCAATCTTTTGAAAAAAAAAATTATAAATTAATTTCAATATTAGATTCTTATGATTAATAATTTACCTTAGTACTAGCCCGGAAAAATTTACTGAGATCCCACCGAGGCATTTTTACAACACAATAATCTAAGCTAGGTTCAAAACATGCGGTCGTACTTGATGTTACTGAATTTATAATTGCAGGTAAAGCAATTCCAAGTGATAGTTTAGCTGCTACATACGCCAATGGATATCCAGTTGCTTTGCTGGCTAAAGCTGAACTTCTTGAAAGTCGAGCATTCACCTAAACATTGATAAATTACAATAAATATATAAATATAAATAATATCAAAATTATCAATAAAATAATTTACTTCAATAATGAAAAATTCATCAGACGTTGTACTTAGTGCATATTGTATATTACATTCACCGACAACTCCAAGATGACGTACAACTTTAATCGCTGTTGTTCTTAATTTGTTATACTCACTATTTGATAGCGTTTGACTTGGGGCTACAACAATCGACTCACCTGTATGGATCCCCAGTGGATCTACATTTTCCATGTTACAAACCTTAAAATAAAAGAAAAGCATAATTAATTAATTTCAAACATACTCTAATCTATCATTTCTTTTTCACCTAAGGATCACAACCCTTAGGGTGTGTTGGTAAAAAATAATTTAATACTAACATACAAAACAAAACTTATATTTTTTTAATTTTTATTTAATGAAAATGGTTGTGTTTGATTAATATTTAAAAGTAAATAGTAAATACAAATATAAAATGTTTTCTTTCTGCAATGTGCGTACACTAGTTATTTGTCCCATAAGTGATAAAATATTTTTAACTGGTATTATTCGTGAGATCGTGAGATGACTGACTTAATTTTTGACTTATTTTTGGGGTTGGGACACTAAAAATGTTGATAATATAGTTTACAAAATAATTGTAATTTCATAACTTAACTGAGTGAGTTCAAAGAAGTTTGTCAGGCACCGTTGGCATAGAATTTGATGTAAGTGAGTATAGGAGAGGGGGGAATAGCATGGAGATTAGCATTGTTGTGGCCATCAGTAGATATGCACAAAAACTGGATATTTTTTGGAATAGAGTTTATCGTCGGCTTAAAGCAAAAACTCATTAATATTAAAACAGCAATATTTGGTATGTGTTTTTAGATTTAAAAAATTGTGTTTAACATCGAAAAGAAAAAACTAAAAAAACACCTTTTAACTAATAATTTGATGTTTAGTGCCCCTACACAAATTAAAGACTTCAAGTTTATAAACAAGATGGAGTAATAAAAAAAAATACATCAAAATTTCAATGTTAATGAGATTTTGCTCTAAGCCAACGATAAAATATATAAAGATAATACAGAAAACTCACTGTAATGCAATTATCAAACGCATCACGAACTACTTCATATTCCACTTCCTTCCATCCTTTTAACGATTTGTCCAAAATCATTTGATTACTATGTGTAAAACATTGCTTGGCCAGCGCATTCAATTCAGATTCATTATTTGCAAAACCAGACCCTAGACCTCCTAAGCTGAAAGCGCTTCTAACAAGAAGTGGATACCCCAAAATTTTAACAGCTTCCAAAGCCTAGAATTAATAAAACAAATAGAGTAAATCAGTCTTCTACAGTGATACTATGCAGCAGTCAATACCTCCGCATATGATGTAACAACAGCACTAGGAGCAACACGTTCACCAATTTCTATAACTCTATCTGAAAATTGTTTGCGATCCTCTGTGGCTATAATCGTTTGGATTGGTGTTCCCAAAACTTTAATATTATATTTTTCTAATATACCAGATTTTTTCAATTCTATTCCACAATTTAAAGCAGTTTGACCACCAAATGTTAGCAAAATACCATCTGGCCGTTCAGACTGAATTACTTGTGAAACAAATTCAAGTTCCAAAGGTAAAAAGTACACTTTGTTAGCTAGTCCAAGAGACGTTTGTACTGTTGCTATATTAGGGTTAATTAGTATGGTAACAATGTTTTCTTCACGCAAGGCTTTGATAGCTTGAGACCCCGAATAATCAAATTCACCAGCTTGGCCAATAGACAATCCACCAGAACCAAGGATTAAAACTTTTTGAACGTCTATCAGTAGTTTAGGGATATCTGGATTTAAGCGTTTTTGAAGCAAGTCCATCAATTTAAATTCATTTTTGTTTTTAGTTTTATTAACAGCTTCCAAATATATGTCAAATAGACATTCTAAATCTTCAGGACCGGGGCATCCTTCTGGATGAAATTGAACACTATAAAATACATAAAAAATGTCTAATTCTGAGCGGGGCTAGGAATGTATTTTAACATTATTATTATTATAAATTAATACCTAAAAAATGGTAATGTATTATGAATAATTCCTTCATTGGATTTATCATTAACATTTGTAAACAATGGTGTCCAATTAGATATTTCAGGATTCACAGCAAATCCATGATTTTGTGATGTCATATAACATTTTCCAGTTTGTCCAAATACACAAGGCTGATTTTGACCTCGGTTTCCAAATCTAAAATGATACAAATAGAAGGTAATTAATTAGCAAGGCTGGACTAAGTTACTTATGTATGCTAATAACTTTTAATTTAATTTCCTTTTTTTAAATTAAGTTAACAAGTTAAACAAATTAATTGACATGTTAATTAGTAATAACAAACATATTATAATTTTAATACATTATATTATGCTCAATGTAACAAATCACTACTAACTTCATTTTATAAGTCTTACACCCAGCTGCTGTAGCAAGCAATTGATGACCAAGACAAATTCCAAATATTGGTTTTATAGTTGATGTATTATTTAATACTTTTTTTATATTAAGAATTGTCTCTTTGTTCATCTCAGGATTTCCAGGACCGTTACTAAGAAATAATCCATCGTAGTTATCAATATCATCTAAAGGATGGTTCCATGGTACAATATCCACTCTGGCACCACGTTTTATAAAGCATCTAATTTGATTGTATTTTAAACCACAGTCCACAAATCGAATTCTAGGTAATCCAGACTGATTGTATGTTTTTGGCATCTAAAAATTTACATTTTAAATAAAGATTTCTTTTTACATTAATCATAAAATCTTTTATTTAAACTGGTCATAAATTTACTAACTGAAATAGAAACATCTTTGATTAGGTTAATTTTGTTTGGATCGATCACATTGTCAAAACTTTTATCTAGTTTTTCGGTACGGTTAACAATTTTTCCAAGAAGTGTTCCACTTTCTCTAATATGTTTAGTCAGTTTACGTGTATCCACACCACAAATGGCTGGAATGCCACTTTCAGCCAACCACTCATCTAAACATTTTTCACTACGCCAATGACTTGGACGATCGCATACTTCATCAACAATTAAGGCGGAAACCCAGATACGATGTGACTCAAACCATCTAAAAAAAAACTTTTTTAATTACTTATACTATTCACATAATATTTTTAATTCAGGTATAAATTCAATTATTGAAATATACTTAATTTTATTTTTATTAATACCTATGGTTAAAAATGATTTCTTTATGATTAGGTATTTAGGTATATGCAAATTTATGTATAGGGTATATTTTAATTTTTTTTTTTTTTATTTAGATGATTCTTGGCGACTGAGCTGACAGTTACATATACATATATTAATTCCCGAATCCTGGCCACGGGCAGCGTCACTCTGTGGGCAGGCCATTGTCTAGGCGGCAAGGCCGCCATCCCCCAACCAGATGTGGTAAACCTATAGGTGGCCAATTAAAAATTCTGCCAAATAGGTGTCCGAACTAGGCCATACCGGACATAGCGCCATACGAAAAAAAAAAAAAACTTTTATGTATTTCCATATTCATAACTCTTAAACCTTTTTAACTTAGACATCCCAGTATCAACTTTGTTTCATTTTTGTCCTTTCCATCAACTTTTTTTTAATACATTTTACTAGTTAATAGTATTTACTATACATGATTGGATAGCTTTATTTATTAATCTAGTTTTTATTTAAAGCAAACCTAAGTGAAGACTTAAATAATAATAAATGCAGCTATTCAATAGAGCAATGGTTCCCAAACGGTGCAGCAAACCTTCTAATGAAACAAGGCCGGCTTTATACAGTCAAAATCCAAATTGGCGCCCTTTCGTTTTGTTTTTCTCGATTTACCCATTAATCATATTTTCAAACATATTCATGTCCACTTCGGGTTCAAGCCACAGTTTAAATATTCATTACAAAAGTTTAATTACCATGTATTCTACTTGTACGTATACCATCTCAGCCAAGGCTAAATTTAGTTAATTGCCAGATATCAGCTATTATTTTAAGTATAGCTAATTAACCCTTTTTTTTTGCTTAACAGTATTTTGATTTTTGCACTAGCCTAGAGACCAATATATCTTAAATGTTATTCTGCCTATACCAATAAAATGTCATCCCTGCCTTGTACCAGCTTTGCAATGGATTTAGAATATATTATTATAGTATAATATAATTTTTTTTTTGAAGATTTATGCTGTGGACTATAATTTTGTTTTAACGTTAATCTTATCTAAGATATATTATTATTATAATTGGATCATAATAATAATTAAATAAAAAATGTTTGACCCGATTTTTTTTTGAGGGAGGCACAAAAAAGTATAAAAATTAGTGTTGCAAATTGCAATACAGAAATAATTGGTAAGAATTAAATTTAAAAAAAAGTTGAGGACAATTTTTGTTAATGATAAAAATGTTGAGACATTTAAAATTAAAATGTGTAGAGAATAGAGTTCAATCAAAGTATTTATTCTACGCCTGACTTAAGTAAATTCTCTGAGGAAAAAATATATAATAACATATAAGCTTTCAATTGTAGATTCAGAATATAATGACCTAAGTGATAGGATTAAATTATAATTGTATATAAATTATGAAAATAGTAAAATTCCTAGCATACCTATACATAATTAAAAAATTATGTTTTTTCGTTTTGATAATTTATATTTATAATATAATTCAATAAATATATTATCTATGAAGATTTACCGTTTGATTCCGTGATCATCAGTCTCATCACCTGGAACTCCATAGTTGCCCACCAATGGGTATGTTAATACCAGCAATTGTTTATAGTACGAAGGATCGGTCAGGGACTCAGGATAACCGACAATACCAGTTTGAAATACTAAATATAATCATAGGCACTATAAATGAAATAATACGCTGGAAAATAACGAAAATGTTTAAAAGTGACGTACCAACTTCGCCATCAACAGGTAAGGCCTTGGAGCCAAAATTATAACCAGCAAATTCGGTACCATCTTCTAAAACGAGAACGCACGGTTGACGAGCCATTGTGGCTGTCAAAGGACAAAGAATGTGAAATTAGTACTAACTACTAAGTACTAAGTAATAAAGACCGATAATCGATATTACAAAATAATTAACGTAATAACGTCTGTACACCACTACACCAGGACGTGATGAGAATGTAACTCATTATGTAAGGGACCTAGAAGTTCAATCAAAAAATTATCAAATATTATTTTGGTTTTGGTTATTAAACCAATAAGAAAACATGTGAGTTAAATAACGGTACTTTATACATAACCTTATTATTGATTATGATTTGAGATAAATGGTACTTACCGAGGTTGTTCGCCAAAGACTGTATAGATCGAATAAAAAATTCTGGATGATAAAAATAATACTCAATTAGCAAGACGCGCTACAGGTTATTCGACCTACGGACGTCGGACCTTTACTTCATTTTTTGTTGATTAATAAATAATAAATATTAATCATTTTTACCGATTCTTATTCAAGCCGTGCTAAATGTTCAACAATACATTTTTAAGCGTAGGTAGCATGTTTTGGGGCCTCAGGGTTAAACTGCACAAGTCGATATGATTTTAGTTATAAAACGTTTAATAATTAATTATTACATTAAACACAAGCCTTTTCTTAGAAATAATAATAATTAATAAACGTTTTGACCATAATTACGAATATCGTACACAATTACTTCAATCAAAGTAATTATTTTTATATAGTTAGTTATTATTTAAAACACGTTAAGATTATTGTGACAGTAATTCATCTCCAAGGAAATTTATACTATAGTATATAGTACTATTTATACTATATTTATAGTCAACTACATAGGAAGGATAATGAACAATACATTTTAAATGGACAGATTAATAAACATCATAATAATATTGTACAAGTTATCTATTTTACTATAAACAAAAAATGAGTTCTTTATACGCCTAAATATTAACTAAAATAAGATTTAAATTTAAGGAAAAAAATATATTTTTAACACAAGTTTTAACAAAAAATTATTTACTTTAGAACATAGATGGAATGTAATTATTCAGCAACATTGATGGTAATGGTTTTACCTTTTGGATCATCAAATCTATCCATTGTTTTGATGTCCATAATCATTGTGATACCCCATGTAACAATTAACAACAGAATGGCCGTAACAAATAAACCAGCCAATATAGGTGCTGTAAAGAAAGAGTTTTGTTCTTGAGGGTCACTGAATTTTGGGATACTTGATGTTAACCATGGTTGAGCCTAGGAATAAAAACATTTTTAGTATACATTTTAATAAAAGAAAAAATTCTTTTTGATGATAAAAAAAATATAGTACATTAAATATACACTGATTTTATACGTATAGGTACTAACAACCACATTTTTGAATACATGGTACTTTGATTTTATACGTTATTTAATAAGAATCTTGTGTTGAATCTAACTTCTTTTTTCCTAAATGAGAACCACTTTTTTATGTTATTTGTCAAGCAGAACATTTGATGTATCTAATTCAAAATTTGATAGAGTAGATTTGAGATTTTAAACTTTGTGTATTAAGGATAGTAGTTCATAATAATAGGTTTAGAAGCTATGGGGTTATGATAATTTAAAAATTATAGTTATTAATAGAAATTTGTTGAAATTTGAGTTATAAAAAACTGTAGGTATATTAAATTATTAACTATATTCTGTCTTATATAAGAGTAACTTCAGGTGGCAACAAATGTTCGTTCAGACTGAAACCACACCCCTTCATTGGCCACTGCCAAAAATTTACTTTACTATGTAAATCTTAGGTAAATGCAACCAAGGTGGTTGTTCGAATAATTTAAGTTATGCTCACAAGAGAGCGGCACTCGGCAGGTATTAGTCACACCCATTGACAACGCTTTGCACAAAAGCGCCGCCTGGCTACTCTAATATGAGACAGAGAATATAAGTATTAGACCAAATATTACACATACCATATTTTATGTTGAATCATTATTAAGGAAAATAATTATCTTTAGTACTTAAAGCTTGATATTCAGGTTCTATTAGATAAAATTTTGATTTCGACAATTCAACATTTTCAAAAAAAATATTTAGAGTAACAATATAGTGAAAAAAAGGATGGTTGTTATTTGATAAAAAGTGGTTTCTATCGCCACAGAATTTTTTTTAAATTATGTTAAAAATCTAAATATTTGAAAATATGGTTTTAAGGGTGTTCGAAATACCAAAAATAATAATTTGAATAAATGTATTATTAATGAATAAAAGGGGTCAAGGAGTGAGCACGCTTCGTGAATTACACCATAAATTGTCAGCATTAAACATTATTTATATATTTTTACTAAGCTATTTATTTATTATTATTATTTACTCATACTAGTGTCTAGTTTTACATTCCTAAGTGAGTAGTTTGAGTTTGAGTGAATTTATGAAATTGGTTATGAATTTGGGTAAATAAGCATTATGTGTTTGGGATGAATAATATGTAAAAAAATTGGAAATGTTTGGAGGGCGTAGCCTCTAAGCTCCCTCCTATATTTAAGTCTATGTTTTTCTTAATTAAAAAATAAGACTAACCTGAAATTTGTCATTAAATTTCAATACAATAGTATCATTAGAGAAGGTTAAAGGTCCTGCTGAAAAGTAAGACAGTCCTTTTTGAGCTCCAATTTGCTGCTTGGGTGTAAGTAGAACAACACTGTTATCACGTTCATACTCGATTGATTTCAATTCCCATAAAAATGTTATTTTTTCAAAACGAAAACGTAATGTAACTTTAGTATCATTAACTGTAAATGTTGTTCCAACTTTAAGCAATGAATCACGTGAATCGTCAAGGAAAACCTATATAAAAATCATAGGATAAATACAATTTTAAGATTTAACAAATTTATACAATACTCATACATCAGTATTTGTTGCTGGTTCAAGTGGAGTAAACGGCCCATTATTAACAGATACTGTTGGATAGCTGGCAGAATATATAAGTGATTTTCCTTTGGAGTCAATAATCTTAAATATTTTAGATTTACCATCAACAGCCAACAATTGTCTAGTTACTAAATGGTGTGCATTTGATGCTTCACTTTTTTCTATCCATGGATTCACTTTACCAGAAAACACTAATACTACATTGGTATACTGCGTGCAAAGAGCAGTAAATATTGTTGAAACTTCATTGTTATGTTTAAGCAATGTTGATTGTCTACTATCATCATTACTATCATGGTTCATTTCATTAAGATCAGCCAAAGCTATGATTTTATCAGAACTATTTGTATATGTATCAGCATTATAAACTTTTACAGCAAAACCATTCTTTGATAACATTTCAAGGGCTTTTTCTGGTTGATCAACGGATGGGAAAAAACGTCGGTCTTCAGCATTTTCAAATAATTTAAATAAGCTGTGACCATCAGTACCTATAAGACAAACAAAATATAAACTAATTATTACACATTTATAATATATAATATTTCACAATCAATGGTTTTTGTGACTGACCTTTGCTAAAAATTGTTTTTATTATCAATATTAAAGTGATTCAATAAAAAGTTTTAATTCCAGTTTTTTTTAATATATAAAATAAAAATATGGAATCTCATTATAGTGTCTGATACAACAGAAAAATGTGAATGGAAAACTTTAGTACCGTTAAATTACAAAAAAATATCTGATAGGAAGAATATTATTAATGTTAATATAATGAAACCTCTCTAAACAAACTTCTAAATAGCGCACACCACATTTTCTACAAACTGAACCCTCTGAATAGCGGACACAATTTCAGTGACCGAAAGTGCACAGTATTTAGCAGTTTCACTGTATCAATTCTATTTAGTAAAAATAAACAATAAGAATAAGTATGTTCTTGGTTTTTACATAACATCGATTAATTATAATATTTAATGTATTATTTTTAAAATATAATTAATGTTGATTACATGGCAATACAAATGTTGACTGACTCATACAAAGACCAATTTATTAAAAATTATAAACAATATACTTAAAGTATGTAACTTTTGTGTTAAGAATATAAATTCAAATACTTAAGAGGAAGAATGCACATAATTAATCATTTTAGGAGTATATTAGTATTTTAGTTATCATATTTGCCACACCCAAATCCCAATACCTATTTTAATATTTTAAATAAATAATAAATAGGTAAAGGTATTTGGAAGTATAATAGTTGTAGATCATATATTAAAATAAAGCAAAAAGCAATTGGGCACAATCCCAAAACAAAACAAATTATTTAATCAAATATTTAAATTGTTGTTAGTTTTATTTTACGTAAACTACTTAGGTACATGCTTTTAAATGCATAATATTATGTATTTATATAAGTAATTTAAATTGTAACAAAAAATAACGAAAATAAAAGCTAAAAAAAAATACCAAACATTGTAGATCAGAAATTTTTAAATACAAAAATAATAAACCACACACAGATCCTGATAATTTGTTCAAAAGTGAAGTTTTAAGCCTGGAAAACACTTATTGTTGTGTACTAAATGTGTTTGTAATTTTTTGTTACCTTTCATTGTGAAATCTTCAAGACTTAGTTCATTTTCTAAGACCATAACCACTTTGGTATCTGTATCCCAGAGAGACGAAAGCAATTTTTTAAACTCTAAAGTGTCCATAGATTGTTGATATTTGGACAATGTCTTCAATTGTGTATTGCCACAAGAAATAGCAATTGTTGGCACTTCATTGGTGGTGGACAACGAAAGTGCGCTCAGACACCCGAATATAAAAAGAAGATAACGAGACATGTTTTTTTATAAAAATGGCAGTTTAACTTATTCAGAAATTAAAAAGCATCCTCGTAGGATGTATCTAACTATAAAAATATTAGAAATTAGAAATGTACTTGACCAGTTGAGTAGTTGAGTACTACTCGACTGATAAGAAACAAAAATCGATAAAGGGAAACGCCCGGAACGTTTACAGTGTGTCCACACGTTTCGTTCTCAGCCTAAATCAATTTTTGTCGGTTTTCGTGCAGTTTTGAATTTTTTTCCGCGGTCTATGAGAACTACTTACAAGTTACAACAATTTAAGACAAATATTTAGTATCATCCTAAATCTTAAAAAGTTTACGTCATAAATTCTTAAATTATGCATATGGATACCCACCATGTAGACAAAAAAAAAAGCATCTACAAAAAATAGTAAAATAGGTAATATAAGGATTGAGAACTATTAAAAATAGTTCATTTTTCAGTACCAACCAATTTATTATATTAAACCAGCTGTCCCACCCGGCGACCGGCGTTGCCCGAGTCAAAGATGAAATAAGTAAGTAAGTAATATCAGAATATTAGGCACACGAAAAACATCGCAATGGTGGCCTGTGCCAAAGATTTTTTTATACATTTATTTGTAAAAATATAACGTAGAAAAAACTGATAATAACTAACTATTAATAAATAATAAATAACTAATAATTGTAACCAATTACAATAAACAAAATACACATTTTCGATTTTCATCATGAATTTCAAAATCCTTGTGTGAGCACCTCATTAAATTATACTTAAATATACTTTTTTGCGATAGGAACCTTGTATGACTCTGTCAACCGTTGTGGTATATAGGTAGTTGGTAAGCGTTCTAACGTCGATAAGTCGTACAATATTAATTACAGACAAAACCAAAATATTAAAATATAATATATGTACTAATAAACATTTTATTTTGCATATTATTCCGTCATTACAGAACACAAAAATCATATTTAAATACCGATTTATTAACATAATTTTAAACATGATGGGTCGTGGGTGTGTGGATAGCAGCCGGTAGACGCGTAGACGACAACTGTAAGATAGATATTTAAATATATTAGGTATGTAGAGTACTAGAGTGTAATAATAATAAATTATTAATAATAAAATAATAATTAACCTAAATAAGTATTTCGGTAAGGTGGGTGGGTGGGTGTGTTGGGGTGTGCGGTCGCGTCGCCAAATTGCCTAGTCCAATAATTCGGGTTTTGAGTCTTTGCCGAGCGGCGATTTCTGTTCCTCGAATTCTTATTCCTAACGGACTCTGAAGGTGCGGCAGGCCGATTGGTCGGACCGGCCGCTGTCTGTATTCGAGCATCAGTCGCCGCGGACGCACTGGGCTTCGCTGGCCCCACTGTCGGCGGTGTTGCAGTGGCGTGTGCAGCATTGGACTCTGGCGGAGGTACATCGGCAGTCCAACCCACATACCCAAGCTCCTGCTTCCGCAGTGCCACAAAGTCCGACGACTCCTTATATATCACTTGGCGGGTTCGTTTTCCTTCGGGCGTTACCGCTGTGGAGACAGCGGCGTGGGTAGCGTCGTCTTTGGGTACGGCGAGGGCAATGGGGCGGACAGAGGTTTGTGGTTCCGTTGGCGCCTCATCGGGCCACTCGACGTCGGACAGGCCCATCAACAAGTATATAACCAGTTCTAAGACTGCTATAAACACTTCGAAGGCGACCCGCGAAATCGTACTCAACGTGTCCCACAAACTCATATCCTCCCGAAATTCAAATAGCGAAATTAAAAATCAATTTGTATTTATCATAAACTATATTTTACTAATCGGTTAGCTGGTACTCACCATGTTTAAGCAGTACTCGTCGTCAGTCGTATTAAATGTTTGGTCAGCCATTATAGGTGACTCGGCGCCTCGTATGTCGCTAAGACTGTTCACGGTGAGGAAATTAATAGACAAGAGAAAACTTAGCAAAAATAGTGCTTGCGAGTAGCAATACCGTACTATATAGTAGAGGATGTGTTACTCGGTTAGAAGTCAAAAGTCAAGTGTGTGTATTTCCAAATGTTTAGATACAATCAATTAGATTTAGGGTGTTATAGCAACCATTGAATACGGTCGACTGTTTTTATTATAAACCAGAAGCTTGTTATTTTTAAAATGTTGTTGATTGCGTCGGCTAAAATAAAATAATATATGTATATATATAAAAATGGAGACAAAAATGTATAACATTGCATCAGTTGAGAACGGCTGGGCCGATTAATTTGATTTTTTTTTTAAATGATAGAGAATGTCGGGGAGCGGGTTTATAGCATAAATAATGGACCTAAATCCTGTGTCCAGAATATTAGAAGTAAATCTATACTACTATATAAATTGAAGTCGCTTTTTTTTGTGCGGGGTAAACTCCGAAACTACTTATTCAATCGTCGTGCAATTTTTTTTAAATTAAAGAGGACACCACAGAGAAGGTTTAAGGCAAAAATTTAGTCCGATTAAGTTACGAATAATTAGTTATTATTAATTTAAATAAACGTGTAAATTGTATACCTATATATGTATATTATTGTACGCGTATTGTGCGGCCTACGGGTTTCCAGCTACCTGCACCTGACCTTTTTGTTCGTCAAATTGCATTGTGTTTGATATCGGTGTTGCTCTGAGAATTTTATCGCACGTACACCAACAACATGTATACTAAATATTCGTATTAATCTATATCTATTACTATATGTCTATATCCTATACTACTATATAAAATGAAGTCGATTTTTTTTTGTTCTGGATAAACAATAAACTCCGAAACTACTTATTGGATCGTCGCGCGTCGTGCAGTTAAAGAGGACATCACAGAGAAGGTTTTTGGCATAAATTTAGTCCGATAGTTAATAAAAAAACTTATTATTAATTAAAATAAACGTGTAAATTGTATACCTATCTATCTATATCTATACTAATATATACAATTTAAGGAGTTTTCTACGACCACGCTAACCAAGAAACCTACTGAACCGATTTGGCTGAACATTTTTACTGTTATATACTAATATCTGGCCGTCTGCTAAAGGTTTTAGTACCACTTTTGATAGTAAAAAATAAGTTGAAAATTCTTGAAAAATTAAAAAACAAAGCTAATTTTTGGGGCCTCACTACGATGTCCGCAAGAACAGAACTTTTTTATGTTCCCATTTTGTGACAACAATATTTATCTTTTTTCCATTTTTTTTTTCACTGAGATGTTCCAAATATCCTCCTGAGTGTCATCACTTCGATCAATTTTTAATTTTTTTTGTCTGGAGGGGATGGGGAGGGGGTGTATTGTATTTAAATGTTCCAATTTTCTGACGATGCTATTGAACTTTTTTACAATTTTTTTTACAGATTTGCTCCAAATACTTTCATCGATGTCACCACATTGCCTTATTTTTAATTTTTTTATGGAGGGGTGGGAGAGCGGGGTTTTTATTTGTATGTTACCGTTTTGTGACGACACTATTTAACATTTTTCCAATTTTTTTTCACAGAGTTATTCCAAATACCCCCCCCCCCCCCCAGAGTATCACAACAACGCTCGATTTTTAATTTTTTTTTGTCTGGAGGGGGTGTATTGTATTTAAATATTTCAATTTTCTGACGGAGCTATTGAACTTTTTTACTATTTTTTTTCACAGAGTTTTACCAAATACTTTCTTAGATGTCACAACATCACCCGATTCTTAATTTTTTTTTATCAACAGATTAATTAGCATTTATTTTGTATCTGTATTCATTTTTAATAAAAATATATTTATCATTAATACCGCTAAAAAAACATTTCAACACGTTTTCACTAACCGTTTTTTGTATATATTTACTTGCCGATCACATTAAACGATAAAATTTGTATAAAAAATTCTACATATCATCTTCCGAATGCAAAATAAATAACCAATCACGGGCGAAGCCGTGACGGGTCGGCTAGTAAGTAATATATGGAAAACTATGATAAATGATAATAATGTTCTGATTTACCCTGTTTCTGAAAACACTGTAATTCCGTTATCTCTCCGGTTTCCTCATCTTTTCGTTTTTCTCATAATAACGAAATTATTTAAGTTTTTACAATAATTTTTCGTTAGTACTGTTATAAAATAGAATAGAATAAAATTTACTAAAGATAAACAAGGAATAAGGATTACATTTTTAGTTTCAAAACTAATAAATCGGAGATTAAAAGACGATGTTTAAATTATTTTTAAAAAAACTATGGACAGGATGTTCTCTATTACTCTATCTGGAGTAAATAAAAATAACGAAACTAACTTAGAAGATTATCTAAAGAAAAATAAAGACAATTATACCTGGGTAACGTTGTGCATAATATGTTTGTGCAGCAAGACCTGCATTTTTTTGACACTCCCAATAAATAAACAACATATCAACTTTATCTGAATGAGGCATATTTGTCACGGAGTAAAGCACGGTTTGAACGATGAAAAATATCGAAATGTTCAGTTATTTCATTTATCTCATTGTATTTAATTTTATATCAAATTGTCATACAGATAAAAGTTTACTTTAAAAAATGACTGCTAATGTCAACATTTATGAAGTAATTGATCAGTTTAAACAAATAATAGAATACTTGTTTTATAATAAAAAAAATTGGGTATTCTTGTCGTATTATTACTATTATTATTATCATTATCACTATTTCAATAAAATGTATTTTATTTAAGAGCAATAAATTGACTAAGTACTCTATGATTTCATGTTATACAAGTATACAACAAATAAAGTCTGAAAGTAATATTGACTTGGTGTTTTCAAAAGCTACAATTAAGTAATTTATAAAACAATTAAACTTATGTGTACATTTTAACGATACGTATTACTTAATTGGTAGTAAAAGACATTAAGTTTACCGACTTATATTGAGGTCCGTTCCACTTGAGTCTTGAAGACTCGATAACGTGTCAGCGTTCGTTGGTAATGTATAAAGGTCCCCCACACTGCCGCGGTGGCAGTGGCTTCGGCGTATATAGCTCGAAAATCAGTCGAAGAAAATGTGGAAATGTTAATAACATGGCATGGCTAAATAGCCTAAATATAACATTTTTGTATAGGTTTTTGTGTTTATATGTATATGTGTAAATGTGTTCCTAAGGAAAGATAATTATAAATATGTAGGTAGGTATTATTGTATTAATATGCACCACTATTATACCAGTATAACTTATACTATATAATATAGTACCTATATTATCTAAAGCTGGTTACACACGAAGCGATTCAAAAGCGCGAGTCAGCGTTTTTTAATTAATAGCGATTTGTCACGTTGATTACACACTATAGCGTTGAAAATCGCGTCCCCGCCGATTGTTTGGGGGTGCCATACATTTTTTGAATGTCAAATATTTGAAACTACCATTTTGGAAAAGATGTTTTTTGAATCCATTTTTTATTGAATCTCTATAATTAAAAAATTATAAAACCTAAAAGTAATAATTTATATAATCTACAGAATATTTTACAAATAAATCAGTTGTACACCAAAAAACAAAAATTTACAACACAAATTATTTGGAGAAGAATAATTTGAAATCTTATAACTGCTCTCCTGTACAATTTAGTGTTTGTGACATAACTTTTAGCCTTTTAGCATCGGCGTAACTAGGGGGGGGAGGCTTAGCCCCCCCCCCCCGCAGTTGTATTTAACCCCCCTATAAGGTTTTGCAATTCAGCCTCAACACGAGCCTGTAGCTTAAACCCAAATCCGAAAAAATAAGAAAAAGAATGTTTAAAATAACTCATAATTAATAAATATTTTATATATACATATATTGATATATTGTTTTATTGTGGATGTACCAAAAACGAATTTATAAGTAATAAGTTATAGCATTGATTATAAAAAGTATTTATAATTAACTATTTATAATCAATGGTTATTGTTATCGCGGAAAAAATGTTATTGTATTGAGTCAATCAATACTAATGACTAATGAGTAATGAGTAATGAGTAATGACATATCACAATTTATAAATTATTAGGTATTGGTTTACATAAGGCTAAAAATGGTATATTGGGTATGAATGTACGACGAGGGTATGAGACTTATTATTATTATTTATCAGTTGAAAGTTTTACACAAAGTATTCATAGGCTACAGCCTACAGGTGCTATTGATCAGAACTTTCAACAAGATAGTAAAATTACTTCAATGGATTTTTGGAAAGTTCATGCATTTTTCCCTATACTTGATAATTTAATAGTGAATATGAAATCTAGATTTTCAACACAAAGCTTAGAATTAGCCCAGTCTACAGTTGAAAGATTTTTTGAACTTGATTATGAAAAAAGTTCTTATTTTATTAATAGTTATAAGGTAATTAAATAGCAACCAACTAATATTAAAATAATTTGACGCATAATCGTGGAGTATTTTTTATATTTTTACATTTAAATAATACTTTGACCTAAACATAGTTCTTTTGATTTTTGTTCTAGTCATTATTTAATATAGATGAAGATGCATTAAAGTGTGAACTAAAAGTAGCAAAAAAGTGTTTGATAAATGCTCAAAATTCAGATAATTCCATAAGTGGTGTGAATGTTGAAGCAAAAACACAATCTCAACTTTTAAAATCGGTTGTACAACAAGAAGTTTTTCTCAATGTTTATTTATTATTAAAGACTGCATTCGCTATACCCATAAGTTCAGCTATGTGCGAACGATTTTTTTTACGTATGAGGAGAATTAAGTTCTACATTAGGTCAACTATGACCCAAAACAGATTTAGTGATCTGGCTATACTTAATATAGAAAGAGAACTATCTAATGTGATAAACGATGATGATATTTTAAAACTATTTTCATCAAAATATAGGCGTATACAGTTATAAATTATAATGCAAATTTGTTTTTATTGACTAGGTTTACTTTGATTCTATATTTCTATGGTTTATTTTTAATTTTAATTTTAGACGACTGGTGATTACTAAATGCTAGGGATGGTTACAGGGGAGGGGGGCTTTGCCCCCCACGAGTTATTTTGAACTTTGGTTTTCTAGAACTCTAGCCCCTGTAACTATTAAATCCTAGTTACGTCCATGCCTTTTAGCCTTCGATGTATGATATAATAGGCTCTATAAATATGCTAAAATGCTTAATCTGCTCTTAAAATTATTTTTTTTTGTCATTAAAAAACCTAAAAAATTAAAACGAATATCTATCTATTTTTCGGTGGCTCGGTGCTGTTTTCATATGCGTACTACCGACATGTTTCTGCTCACGTATGCTGCCTACCTTGTCAAACGTAGATCTCCTAATACCTACCTATATTGTAATACGCCAATACGCCATGTTTATATTTTCATAATTATAATATACTCGATAATATATGTTTATAAGCTTAAATTTAAAAAATAAAATATTATAATAATAATATGTCTACATAAAATTAAATATGAAAAACCTCAAAATAAAAAATGTACGATCTACTGTCAATAATGATGTGATAAAATTCATATAGTCGAAAAATAAAAGGGCGGGTAAGTGGATATTGCTCTGCTATATAGTAAGTTACAAGTGGGTCACTGTATAATGGATGGTATTAAATTTTAATTCAATGATACAATATCATTGTATACGAAAAACGATTCTGAGCTGAGACGGTTTGTCAGTGTGGATATTTTAAATTATATTTATATTGTTATTGTTATTTCTTATTAGTTATTACTTATTATTAATGCGGTAGCCGGTAAGTTGAAATAATATTATCAAATAACAATAAAATAACTAAAATCGTTATTCGTAGTTATTTAATATGTAATTTCGTCCAAATTGATCATAAAATAGCTATAAAAAAAACTGTGGGTTTATAAATTTGACAAATTTTTCAGTTGCAGAATGACCTACTTACGAGGAACCTTGTATTAAATTTTCAATCCTTAGCTATAAAAGTTGAAAATGCTATCAATTTTTACTACAAAAATATTTTTAAATTTAAAATTTGATAAATGTTGTCAAAAATCAAAATTTAAATGCTTAGAAAAAAAAATTGCACCAATGTATTTTTAATATTTTTCAACTACTTCCTATTGTAAAACTTTATTAGGAGCCTTGTATTAAATTTTCAAGCTTTTTGGCCAAACGAATAAAATTGTATTGACATTTATAGAAAAAAAACTAAAAAAGTGTAAAAAGAATATGTCCGTAAATAGCGTTTTTCAATACGAAATACGAAATAGCTCAACAAAAATCAATACGAAATTATGCGTTTTTAGATTCTGAGCTGAGCGATTTTATTTTTTTTTGTGGGCCCCTTTACACAATAAGAAGATAGTCGACATAATGCTTCAATTTTCAATTTCAGTAACTTACCTGGTGCAAAATTGAATCTAGTTGGTACTTTTGGGGAATCTAGAAAAAAAAATCCCCAAAGCATCAAAATTATAAAAATAACTTCAGCCAGTATAAGACAAAGTTAAAGGTAGCTTGCAAAAGTTGTTGGGTACAGCTATCAAAAATAGTAGGTAATGTAAATAAAAAATATAAGATTATAATAATAATTATAATATCTTAGTCGGTCAATTTGTTATAAAAAGTTTAGTTCACTCGTGGATAATATAAAAATAATTAAAATAATTATAATAAAAATAAAATATATAAAACTGTTATGATAGTTATAGAATAATTAATCACTTCGCTTGTGTATGTTGTTTGTTTCGACACAGCTGTCAAAAATGCTCGAATGCTTCTTGAATTGAGTCCTTTTTATGTATTTTTTATATTTTCAGAGTTCACCTAACGCATCTAATGCTAATTGGGTACAGTCGGTGTTAATTTCGTTTTTAATTTTTCTTATGAGTTTCCATATTGAATTTTTTTGAGAACCTATATTCCATCCTTCAACATGCTGTTGAGTGTTGGTTCTATTGCAGTTTTTGATGGTAGTTTCGATTTTCTGGTCATTTTTTAAGGAAATTATTGCGGTTAGAATTCATATTTTTGGGATATATTTTGCTATTCTGAGAATATTCTGGTACAGTTTTTAGGGCATTGAAATCCAGGCCCTAAATTAATTATCTTTTATTTAGGTATTATAATATAGTTAGCTACTGTCTTTTATAATTTAAATACTAATAGTTACTTTGGGAATTTTTTTTCCAATTCTCCTTTCCGGAGGTCAAAGTTGATAATTCCCAGTAGTTTTCAAAAACGTGAAGAAAATTGAGAATTTTTACTCAAAAACAGTTGTTAACAAAACCGATTTTGTTTTTTGGTATAACCTAAAAAAGTTATCGTAGACACATGACATTTCTACCAAAAGTGTAAAATATCATTTTCTACATACCATAACATTTTCAAAATATTACGAATCTTTTAAGCTATTTAAACGTAAAAGACATTTTTGATTTTTTTTTATAAATATCGAAAATTTAATACAAGCAGGTTTTTGATATGTTGTTTCATTTACCATCGAAACTAATAATCTATTAAAATAAAAAAAAGTTTATTCAAATTAGCTAATTGACAGTTGTCAATTATCTAAAAATTTCACAGAGTGGAATATTTTAAAAACTCAACTCACTCAAGTATAAACAATTTTTTTAAAAGTTTCAAAAAATCTTTTGTGGAAAGAGGTGCCCCCCTCCCCTCGTGTTAACTAAATTCTGTGGTGATATCTTTGTTGAAGAATTTTAATAGGAATTAAAATTATAAAAGCATTTAAAAATTGTAAATGTTAAATAAGATTTTATTTAATAGTAAAATACATCAATTAACAATTGTTGATGATAAAGTTTATACTTGGTATTTTGCTGATCAATTCTTATAATATAAATAGATAATGATAATGCTAATGATTACAGTGTGTAATAAGTTGCGATTTATTATTTATTTAACTAAAGGGACTATTCTTAAAGTTAAGCATTAGGTTTCAATACAATTATCTAATATTATTATAAGTACAATAACAGTTTAATATTTTTTAGTGCATTAATTGTAACATTTTTTAATAAATATTATTTCATATAAATCAATTTTTATAAAATTTTCTTAAAAGTATTAAAAACACAAAATTACAGTGTCTACATTTTCAATGGTTCATAAATATTTTTTTAAATAGTATCTAAATACACATCTTATCAAAATATTTGATATAAATATTAACTATAATAAATAAAGATAATATTAAGAAAGTATTTAAGTGATTGATAAAATTGTTATCTACTTTAACAAATCATTAATTTTTAATGTATGTAATCTATTTCATTAATACTGTGTATAACTGATGAAAATTAAACTAAAATGAGAAAACAAATTATTAAATACAGGAAAATTTTATGTTCAGCTCTCAAAAATAATTTAAACAATAGCTTTAATAACTGCATCAGTAAATTCATGAGTGCTGCTTGAACCACCTAAATCCCTCGTTCTCACCTAAAAAATTGTTTAAATTGTTTTTAAAACTTTGTAATCTAAATGAGAATAAAATCTTAACTTTTATAAATAATCCAAAACTTACATATAAAACTAAGTTATATTTTAAATTAAACTTAGAACACAATATTTAAGATTACTCACTTTTCCAGCAGCAAGCACTTCTCTAATTGCATTTCGTATGGATTCACTATAATGTTGTAGATTAACATGTCTTAACATTTTAGATGCACACATCAACATTGCGGTCGGATTAGCAATGTTTTTACCGACGGCGGTTTGGAATACGTGTCTTGCACCCTAAAGTAATTTTTAAAAGTTAATATAAAAACATTATTTAATTAAATATGATAGTTAGTTACTGGTTCAAATACAGCACATTCAGGACTGAAAGATGAGCTAGCAACAACACCAGCTCCACCTACTAAACCGGCCGCCAAGTTATCTAATATGTTGCCATATAAATTGGGCATGACTAGAATATCAAATTGTTGAGGATTGGATACCATCTGCATAGTACAGTTATCAACAATCATAGCTTCAAAATTGACACCGGGATATAATTGTTTGATCTTAAAACAAGAAAACACAGTTCACAAAACAGTATTTAATTTGATAGATTTATAATTTTTACTTCTAAGTATTTATATAGTTTTATATTATTTATTAGGTTAACTTACCTCTGAACAACTTTTTAAAAACAAACCATCTCCAAGTTTCATAATGTTAGCTTTATGAACACATGTTACACGTTCACGATTATTTCTAATAGCATAATCAAACGCAAATTTTGCTATTCTTTGAGATTTTGAAGCAGTAACAATTTTTAAACACTCAACTACACCCTAGAAATAAATAATACTACAATATTTAATACATGAATAAGTAATGATAAAAAAATTATAACTTACATCAACTGATTCATGTTCAAGGGCCGAGTATTCTCCTTCTGTAAGTTCACGAATAATTACCATGTCTATATTTTTATGCCTAGAAGCAACTCCCGGCCACGAAACTACATGAACAACATTAGAATACAAATCTAAACCTTTCCTGAGTTTCATATGTAAATTTTGAAGTTCTCCAGAATAGCTAACATCGGGACTCATTAATGCACCCTATGTAATAAATTAAATTTGTATGACATATTAAGCTATATTTAAAAAAAAAAATGACGGCATATTAATTACCATCAAACAAATTCGATTGCGATTGATTGATTTGATAACATCTTCAACCTCAGCACTGCTAGAATGTTGTACTTCTGAAAATAATATGGTTTCAAAATCAATAGGAGCTCCAATTGCTTTCAGTACAGTTTGGACGGAGTTCATCAGTTCAGGATAGACTCCATCGCCAGGAATTAATGTGCAGGTAATTCGTTCAACTGGTAGGTTGGAAAATTTATCCTATAAAATAAATAATTTATGTTGAAAAACAAAGTACAGATAAACAATTTATTAGTTTACTTCATTTGGTTCACCAGATGCAAATGCCCTAGCAATCGGTGACTTGATGCTAACAGTTTTAGCGGCATCCTAGAAATGAGTACAAAATAATTTTATAAAAATGTTGATTAATCAATTATTAGAGATTAATTGTACCAATGATGACGGAGTGTGGAGACATTTATTTCCCAATGCATTTTGAGCTGACTGTAAAAAAATATGCATACATAAAATATGACAAATATTGTAATTTATATTAAAAAACTGTTGGGAATAAGATGGTATGTTACAGTAGTAATGTCAAAAATAAATATATATTAGCTATTATAATTTACGTATTATTGTACTTACTCTGTTCATCAGTAGTTTCATTCCATTTTTAAGAATCGACATTTCGGTAAAGTCGATTACTTACAGCGTTAGAACAGAAAAAGTTGTAGGAAAATGAATTACTACAGTATCGAGAAGAGTAAAAAAAAAACCGTACCCCTTCGGACCTTCCCGAGAGCAATATTTCTAGATCGCAGTATCAAAGAAAAAGAATCGGTGATCGCGATGTCCAATGAAATCACAGATTTCAATAATCATCATATTGGTGTCCGCTGTAATTGGACCGTATGTACAGCCCTTTAGAGGGTAACAGCTGTAGATAAGATAGGTACGATTATAGTGATAGGAAAGCCGGAAGACTGAGAAATTGAGAACGGTTCACAGACGTGGTCGACAACGACGATATTTATTATGAATTTATTTATACCTACTCGTAGTGCATAATTCTTAATTATTCTACATTTTTTACTACAATAGAAGGTATTATTCGATACTTCAGTTGTTAAATGTTCTTACAGTAAGAAAAAAAACGCAAAATCGTGACTATTAACTTATTGACACAATGGACAACAGACGTCGACTTCTCATATTGTACGGTAGTCAAACTGGATGTGCCCAGGAGGTTGCTGAAAGGATTTGGAGGGAATCAAAATGGTACCTAAGCTTTTTAATATTTAAAATAATTTTTTAAAAAATGTGGAGGACACTCAAATTAAAAGGATAATTTATTAAATTAATATAACAATTAAATCAAAGAAACTATCAATTTTCTTTATTCTTTCTACTATAATAATGTTTGTTTGCTAAAAACAAAAAAAAGCATAACATTTATTTTTAGTTGAAATACATTTATTGGTGAAAAATAAATCTCAAATATTTTTTTTTTTAACTTTGTTTAAAATAATAAAATTGGATCAATATTATGTGGTATTTTTCATTTTTCTATTTACTATGTTTTGTTTCTATTGACTAGGTATTCTCATTTTTTTTTTTTAAACTTTTTATTCTTACCTATTTATATTTTATATAAGTTTTAAAATTGAATAATATATTTTGGTTTCTATTTAGGTTGCATTATAGTGGACCGGTTATTGCAATTGATGACTATCCCATTGACAAATTAATTTTTGAAAAAAAAATTATTTTTGTATGTTCAACTACGGGACAAGGTGATCAACCAGATAATATGAGAACTACTTGGAAATTTCTACTAAGAAAAAATTTACCTTCTAGTTCTTTAGCTGATGTTGAGTAAGGAAAATTTTCTGTTGATCCACTAAAGATTAAATTTAACATGTTGAATGGGGGTACCTTTAGTAATGTATGTTGTATAGAAGGCTTCAACTAGCGTTGTAGTGCAGTCAACGTGTTAAATTTAAATATTATTTAATAAACAATTTATTATTGTATTCTATTAATTATCATTGTACAAATATTGTAGGTTTGCTGTCTTGGGTTTGGGAGATAGCTCATATGTAAAATTCAATCACGTTGCTAAAAAACTGTATAGAAGGCTTATACAGCTAGGAGGAAAGCCGTTATGTGATATTGGGTTAGCTGATGACCAACATGATATTGGAGCGTTTGCTGTTATTGATCCATGGATAGATAATTTATGGAATGTATTAATTGAAAATCATCCACTTACAGATGGATTAATGCCTATTGACCGAAATTCATTACCTCCACCAAAGTAAATTTTAAAATAAATCAATAGCATATTTTCAATGTTTGTGTCTAACAAAAAATTATATTTAGGTGGAATGTTCATACTTTAAGTTCAAATATTACTATTCATATAAATGAAAAGTTGCCCAATAATGACCTATTAAAACAAAATTCAACAATAGTCACTTGTTTATCAAATACAAAAACAACAGCTGAAAATCATTTTCAAGTAATTTGTTTTTTTTTTGCATTTTAAATAAAAATCAGTAAGTGTACTTGGAAAAATGTTATGGGAAATATTTGTCTTTTTGAGCAAAAGGAACTGATTTTTTACCCCCCTTCTAAGTTAAGATATATATTACCATAATCATAATATATTATTTATATTTAAAAATATTTTTTTATAAAAACTTGCCAAAAAGTGACTAAATAGCCCCATAGAACAGCCCTACATTAATAATTTTAATTATAAAATATCAAAGTAATAGTTGTATATTTACTTGTTTTTCCTTAAAACTTGATAAATAATAATAATTTTTAAATTTAAATGTCACTGTTATATTGACATTGACAGATATAAAATATTTGAACCTCGAAGCTAGTGCTTCATGTTTGCTCCATTTTTTCTGGTATCTTAGCCTTTTAGACTGCAGCTTACTACTTACTTATTCTACTTTCTACATAATACATCTTAAAGGGTATCTGATTAAAATTATACAATTAGATAAATTAATATGTATCATTCTCCTCTACATGGGTTTACTAATTATAATTAATTTGTATATGAATAACAAAGAATATTTATTATGTTTATTAAATTATTTATTTAGGATGTACGGTTATTAAAATTTGAGCATACAGAAAACAGTATTAACTATTCTCCTGGAGATGTTTTAATGGTCCGCCCAGTTAACTCTGAAACATCTGTGAACAATTTCTTTCAACTACTTAATGATAATAAGAACATGAAGCTAAATCCTAATACAATACTGAATGTGACACAATGCAGTAATGATATGCCTATACCTTATAATTTGTGCAAACAATTCACTTTATATCAATGTGCTAAATACTACTGGGATTTAAATGTAAATATTTTTCAGTTGTAATGACATATATATTTTTGATGATAAATACAATTATGTAGATAATACCAAATAGGTATACATTTCAATTGTTGTCATACTTCACGGATAATGAATTGGAAAAAGAAAAGCTGAAGGAATTCACCACCCCCGAAGGACAAGATGAACTGTATAGCTATTGTAATCGCCCAAGAAGAACTATTCTAGAAGTATTGGCTGATTTTCCTCACGCAACCGCTAATGTATCTTTAGAATACCTTTTTGAAATTTTTTCTCCGATACGACCAAGAGCTTTTTCAATCGCTTCGGCACCTTCTGTAAGTTTTTATTTACACATAAAATTACATAAACTAATGAATACATATCATCGTAGCTTAAATCAAAAACTAATTAACGGCAAATATTTATATAAAATTATTTGGTTTTAAGTTTAATTATTTGCTTGTTGTCATATAGGTACACATAAATGAAATACATTTACTTGTTGCGGTTGTTACATACAAGACAAAATTGCTGGCTAAACGAATTGGCTTATGTTCAACATGGCTTGCTAGTTTAAACATTGGTGATAAAATTCCAGTTTGGATTCAAAAAGGAACTTTTAAGTTTCCATATAGCCAAGTAAATATTTTACTATTAAAATGTGAATCAATTTATAGTTTATAATTTTATACTCTAAACAAAATGTATTTATTTATTTTTATTTTTAAATGTTATATTTTTAGTCATGTAATACTATAATGATTGGACCGGGTACTGGTGTAGCACCGTTTCGAAGTTTTGTGCATGAAGCTGTAGCTTCAAAATGTGGCAACTCAAAAACGTTACATTTATATTTTGGAGCTAGAAATAGATCGGGTGATTTTCATTGTGCTAATGATTGGGAAAAACTAGTTGCAGATGAAAAACTTTCATTGTATACTGCATTTTCCAGAGATCAAGATCATAAAATGTAATTTTTCAATTATTTCTTGACTTTTATTCATCAAATAAATATTTTGTATTTTTGCAGTTATGTTCAACACATTTTAGAACAAAACGAAGAAGAATTATTCAAATTACTTTCTGGCAAAGAATGTTATGTATTTGTTGCTGGAAATGCAAAAGACATGCCAACTGCAGTTAAAAATGTATTTATAAATATACTTACAAAAAATAAACATTTAAATACTATAGATATGATGGAAACTAAAGGATTTTATCAAACCGAAACCTGGAGCTAATATTTTTAGTTTACATCAAACATATAAATACAATACAATATTGCATTTTTTATTAATTTAAGTAATTATATATAAATTCAATTACAATTCATTAATTTACTGAATAAAAATTATTATTGGACTAGATAGTTATTTTATTATGATTTATTTATTGTTAAATAATGAATAATAGTCATGTATGTAAGTGTGTTTATGTGAACTTTAAATTTTAATCAAAATATAACACATTTATGCGGTTATGTATTTTTCTATTTTTATGTAGGTACCACTAACATATAGATTGTATGATAAAAATAAAAATTCGCCAAGAGGACGGTACACATTAATTATACCTGTATGTGTGGTCTCCGTTTTCTAACGCACAACATTGTCAATTTTATATTCACAATAATCCTTTTACTCTATTAATTTTAATATTACCCAAAATAAAATTGTATGGTAAGAATACCACCGCATACATTTTTTGTTTTTTTAAAGCAAATTGTTTAAACATTTATATATATATATATATTATAATATTATAAGTAATGTATGTAGTAATGCAGAAGGTTAATTTAATTTTTGTCAAAAACATTGTATGTATACAATATAACTATACACTTTAAAAGTTTCAAATATTCATAAATAATATTCTTTTAAATTACAACAAATTAAAATCGTTTTTTTCTTGTTTAAATATCTAATTTAGTCAAAAATTAAACTTAAAATATCTAAAAACAAAAATTAGGCCCCTTTTTTAGATGTTTTGGTTCTATTATGGATTACTTACGAATAACTTTGTATTAAACTTTAAAGCCTTAGTTATAAATATTGAACATTTTATACATTTTTAACTCCAAAATAATTTGCATACTATCCTTTTTGATCCAACAAAATTTTTTTATTGTTATCTATATATTTTTTAGAAAAAAGATTGAAAATTGAAAATGTGTATAGATAACTCAAAAAGAGTCAAAATATTTTGAAAATTGTTATAATTTATAGGAAATGCTAATATATAGGTACATTTGATGAACATTTTAATTTTCTACTGTTATTTGTTTACATTAATTTGTGAATTACAACAAAATATCAAAAATGTATTGATGAGAAATCGTTAATTTACAATTGATTAATGATTATCCAATGTCGTGAAAATTTTAAATTCAAGGGGAATCCCTTTAGAAACGCTGCAAAATAGATTTGAATGTGAAAGTTTGATATTAGTTGGTGTTCGAATTGGTCACAAGTGTCAAACTGCATGTATGCTTTCATCTTTACAGGTGCCTAGACAATTGATTCATAATTTTGAATATTTTGAAACCAGTAATTATTAGTAGGGAAATCATTAAATTAGCATTACCGATATCATTTAAGTATCACAATGTAGACATATAGGAAATTATATAAATTAAACCATTAGACAACAGAAGGACCAACGTTTCATCGGTCTATCCGAAATACATCGTCTAATTTCTATATCGACTAATATCATACCTGTGAATGTCTTTAGGAGTTTAGGACATAGTTTATAGGTACTAAATACTTTATGTTCTACAATGCAAATTGCTAGTATATATTATAAAATTGATTATAATTATTGTGTAAATAATTAATTGAATCAAAAATATTTTTTTGATCAAAAAACAAGGAATTTAAAATAGGTATCTTTTACTGGTATTCTTGTCGTATGCGGTTTTACCTTTTGTTTCTACATGTCATATGCGGTCTACCGCACACTTGTCGTCTACCGACTACCATACGCATGATTTTTGTATCAATTTCAATTTCATTTTGAATTATTCCGTGTAATGTCTGTCTGTCTCTTTTTTCTACAATAGAATATCTACCCTTTTACTTTATTTTATTAAAGATATTAATTAGGTAATAACTTAATTTAATACTTAATAACACAATATTGTATAAAATGGCTCTAAATCTCTAATAATAGACATTATGGTATAGAATAGTTAAATATTATATATTATATTAGGTACCTGTATGACTATATATACGTAACTACGTAAGTAAATGTATAAAGTTATTAATTTATATTCTAAAAAAAACCACAATAAGTCAATAGGTACGTCAATAATCGAGGCGCATGTTTATTCAATGTTCACGTGTTTACATAAATAGGCATTGTGAACAGTTATTTGATTATAATTCAATTGTCTCTAGATATAGGCGCCATACGCACTCATTAGTCATTTCCTATACTCGTGTATTTATCAAATTATCCATGGGCTATACGCGTATAATTAATTTAATAGCGTGCGTATAACGAATAACGACGATAGGGTTGTTAGTTGTTACTACAATATAATATATTAATATACAATACTTAACAGTTTATTTACCTATTACAAACTGCTTTGTGCTTACCATTTTATTTATATTAGAAGAAGATATAAGCTAGACGCCTACGCACTATACAGAGTGGTTCGTTTATCATCGCGATCTGTGCAATATCTCTGTTAATACCTATTTCTTATAATATAAGGGATTTACATATTTTATATGAATCTACCATTTATAGTAATCGAAAAAATTGCTATTGGGTAAATATAAACTGCTGCTGACACTTGCGTGCCAAAAATCTAAATTATTTTGCATGCAGGTAGTAAACTTACAGGTAACTTGAGTCCGGTTTTGAGGACCCAACTCAGCCATATTATTTTTCTTACCTGTTATTGTAGTCGTGATCGAGTTCCGTTCATAGATACTACATGTATGTGTTACAATAACATAATATTATGGTGCATAAATACAAATTTTAAACGTTTTTTAAAGTTCGATGATCTAAAAAATATTATTCCTGAATCAACTTTACATAAACATAATTCAAATGTACCTGCACGGCTGCACCCATTAAATTACAACAATTATGAATTGGACTAAAACGAAAAGCTATTCTACTATTCTAGACAAATAAATAAACCAACAAAACTTATTTGTTCTGAACTTATAATGGCGAATGGCGATGTATTTACTTCTATTACCATATACTATATTGTATATTTGTATTTATTTATTTAAATGTGTGATAATGTATAATGTAATATAATCAAATGTGTAAAATTGAAACATGTAATTAATCTATTCTGTATTATATAATAGTCTCTAATAAATAATTTATACTATTAAAAACTGGGACGCAACTATAGGCTATCTAAAAAATACTCTTGGACGCATGAGCATTTAGGCCAGGTGCTTTTTAAATCCTTTTTTGGCGGGACGCAACTATCACCTACTGATTATAATTTTGGACGCAAGTAGTTTCATTGATTATAAATATTATAGTATTTATGATCAATGGTAGTATGCGCCGGTGTAAACGTGGCTCGGTAATAGCAGGTAATACAAATGTCAATTCATAGGTATAGATTACGCTATTTTTTGTATAACGCACTTTCAATTTGTTACATAGTATATACCCAATTTAAAAAAAATTCCGAAAAGCCAGGGCCCAGGGTAGGTAAATGACCCAGCTTGCCACCCTCTCCGATCGCCTATGACCTTCAATAGTTGTATCAGCTGTCATCCACGATCCACGTCGCGCCGCCCCTGTTTCGATGAAAATACGTAATAATATATAGGTGTTATTTTAAATAATTTTGGAAAGCCCGGGGGGTCAGAATGGCCCTAGCGCCTGTAACCGACCCTGTACTTGGACCATTTTTACAAATTAGTAATGTTGACAAATTAATATTAATCACTAAAATGTTCAAATCACCATAGCCCCCATATCCTCCAAACCCATTATTGTGGATCTATTATCCTTAGAAGTTTAGTTCTCAAAGTTAAATAATTCAAAAACTATTGATTCAAATTTTGATTTTGTCAACATTTTCCTCCGAATAATTTACAGTAAAAAAGGTGGGTTCTTATTTGAAAAACAGAAGTTTGTATCACTTCAAGTCCCTATTCTAAAGAAGTACAACAAATCTCAAGAATTTGATAATACAGTCTTTTAAGTATATTTAAACATTTTAAAGATCAGATTTTAAATAACTGCATTATTGGAGAAAGAAGAGAATGAACATGCTTGGTGAAACACTCCGTATAATAATATATTATTCAGTGACAAACTGACAATAGGTGATTTCCCCGAAAGAGAACATAATTATAAATTTATAACTGTGTAATAATTATTTAAGTTTATAAATATTATTTCGATATTATTATCGAGTACCGATAGGAATCATAGGATAAGTATATAGTCAGATTACTGCGACTTGCGGAGTACCTATAATAGTATAATGCCGAAACCGTCAAACCGAGGATAATAATATTGTAGGTAGGTAGTTGAATAGTTCTTTGAAACGTACGCGCGCCGAAGAGGTGGTGGTTACAGTGTGGCGCAGGACCGTTTTTTCCGCGATCTCTTTGAAATCTGTCGTGCCTGTACACCGCCAGTGTCGCTAGAGTCGCGGCGAAATTAATGTCAGACGAGCCAACAACAACAAAGCGATCGGACGTAATCGGAATAATTTTTTTTGTTTTTTTTTGTTTTCGTCGATTTTCTCCAGTCTCGTCGATCGTTATGTGAACATTAGAATAAGTCATCGGCAAACCGACTAGTTTGTATAATATTATCCTCGACACACGAGCAACGAGCTGCGCGCGAGCCCGCCCCCCAGGCACATCCGACGCGTCCGTCGATAACCAAATTTGGGATCTGTGAACCGTCCGGGAAGTCGTACGCAAAATGTCGAATGTTACCAGTACGTTCAAACACGATTATATAGGCGGTGGAAAGTACCGTGTCGTCCGGAGGCTCGGCAGCGGGTCTTTCGGCGAGATATTTCTCGGGCTCAACGTTATCAACGGCGAGGTGAGAATATGTCAAGCTTTTTTTTTATGTTATCCTCATTTTCTCCTCTCGCCCCGTCTACACCACTGCCGTTCTTGCGTGTGGACATGACACCGTGTGGTGTGTCTATGCGCGCGCGTGTACTCGTGTGTGTGCACATCAAATACGTTTAAGCAAATATTAATTATATATTTATAAGTTTGTGTGTGTGTGTGTAATGACATAACGTGGGAGATTGATGCCTGATGGTGGCCCCTCGTAAATTTAGCGGGTACTTACTACTTGGGGCCTGCGAAATCGGGAACGTCGTCCGCGACTATCCACTCGCGATCTCGTCGCTTATTAACGATCATTTCGTAGGTAGTCGGTAGCATTTAGTTGAAATAAGTTATCAGATTATATATCGCTCGGTACGTGGGCATAGTGTGAAACAGTGGCTAGCCTAGTCTATTACCCGATAAAGGCATTCACTGTCATATTTGTAACTACCTGTTGTAGTTATTACTAAAATATTATTAACAGTTAATACTAAATCATCACCTATTGGCCATTACCCACCCACCACCCTAAGAAACTCGGAGGCCGCATTTCGATTACCCTCTTCGCTACGCCAATGGTATGAAATATAGCATTTATTTGGTGACACCTGGTAAACCACACATGTATTACACAGTTCTTTATATCGTGTTTGTTCTCATTTTGGCAGTATAAATGAAAATTCAATTTACTCATAGCTTCCTAGTTTGTTTCATTATGTACAATTTATATTATATTCAATTTGGAATGTGTTGAACTGTTAGTTATAAGAGTATCTAGCATTAATAATAGGAATAATGTCTATATATAGTATCATTGAAGAGAAGAGATAAACTTATAAAAAACGGTTTTTAAATTAGGTAGTAGAGGAAAAATTACAATTTTTTTTAGCCTAACTCGCTGTTGTAGATGAAATTAAATTATTAAATACACTACCTGATCACTGGTAACTGTGTGAAAACGTTTTTAAGGAAATTCAATATTCTACAGTCTTAAAGTTGTCTGTAGTGAACACAGTAATGAATATAATAAGTAGGTTAATTGTTTTTAGTTTTAATTAATAGATGTTTCATATTTTACATTTATAAATACATTAAGTAATTTAGTCTCTGATTAAGCACTCACTGCCCAATAGGTTTTGTCTTTATCATAATTTCAGTTTTATCCCGAATTTTATTAATTATATTAACCACTTAAAATTTTAAGTCTATTAAGTTTTTTACTTTTAATCCGATTGAATTTTTTGAGAAAAGCGTTCTATCAACAATTATTATAAACCCTGTTATGTATTACTTACTATTTAAAAATAGATTAATTTTTTAATTAAATGTATGATAAAATAACAAAAATAGTAAATACTTTTCTGCTATCTCAACTATCGTCAGTCTCAATTTTATTATCTCCATTACAACTAGATTAGATGTGATTATATAAATTATGGCACAGTAGTAGATTGGAATAACACAATGCTAGAAATATGTGTAATAGCTATGGCTAGAAATAAGAATAAAAAAAAATTGGGGACCCAGGAAATTGTTGAAATTTATTAGAGTATGTTTTAGAAGAGAATAAGAATAATGCTGGAAGGTCATTTATAGAAATTACTTAGTTATATAAATTTCTTCTTTTATTATTGCATACCAATTTTGACAAGCCTTCAGCACATTTCTTTTTTAAATGAGAAATATCATGAAGATCAATTAGTATTACATAAAACATAAAATAATATGTTAAGTTTTATAATAAAATATAAATAACATTAAATAGTAGTCAGTAAATCATTTTTTAAATTCTGAAAACTAATTCCATGTCTTATTCAAGAATGAGTTATATTGTATATTGTTTCTTGCTGATAATCAATTTATTTTGATTTATTACTAATCTTAATTCTGTTCTGCCCTACCTAACCATTATCAAGTATCAATATATTGAAATTAATGCTATACCTAAAAAAAACAGGTGTAATTGTATTTATTTATTTTTTAAATTAAATTTTAGCTAAATTAAACACCTAACACCTAGTTTTAAAACTAATTTTTATTAAACTTTTGATACTTTTTCAAAAATAATAAGTTATTTTACTATTTATTAAATATTAGAATAAAGAATAACATTTAAAGAAATTTTTATTTCTTAATTATTATTTATAAATTATTTAAAGAATAACATTAGAATAGTTTGTGTTGAATATTTCTGTGAAAAAAAATATTGAAATTTCATTTTAGAGGTTCTAACAATTTTATTATAAAATGCCTTGTAGGTAATTAAAAAATTAAGAATACTTACTAACATCCATTATTAAAAAATAATTTGATGTATTAATATATTTTAATATACCTTCCTATAGTTCTGATATCAAACCTTGAAATTTAAGCCTTGGTTATAGTATTCAGGTCCAAGGTGTTAAATATAAAACAAAAACATAATATCCTTTCTCAAATATAATAATATAGCCTATCTATGTGATACTTTCCTAATATACTTATTTATAAATTATTGTATACTATTCTTTTATAAGTAAATATATATTATGTTATTACTTTTTGTACATTTAAAAAAAATTACTACCTATAATGTACTTACTTTTTTTAAATCATCGACTTGGGTGATCTTAGTAGCAGTAAAATGCATAAAATCAATTTAGTACATAAAACATCTAAAGATTCCACTCAATTTAATTTCATAAATACTTAAAATTAAATATTTCTACGTACAATTTGTAAAAAATATATATTTATTTTAGAAGTAAGTAACAGTGGAGGTAATTTATCTTACCAAACTTGTATAACATCATATTTTTTTTACATATTAAATCTAATGAATAATGTATAATATTGGTAGCTAGATAGTGATTTAGTTGTTTAATATTATAAAACTTTTACATATTCTAGATAGTAGGTTTTGGATACAATTAAAACTACTATTATAGCCTAGATCTTGTAAGTACATTAAATTTAAAATAAATATATTTATTTTTTTAGGAGGTGGCAATAAAATTTGAAAGTGCAAAAGCTCGCCATCCACAACTACAGTATGAAAGCAGACTTTATAAAGTATTACAAGGAGGAGTTGGAATACCACATATGAGGTAAGTTAATTTCGGGGTTAATTTATTGTTTTTTTTTTATAAAATATAGTTGATCCTGCATGACCTTGCTGTGACCAATTAAATAATACCAGTAGATTTATCTTGACTTAAACTCTGTTAAATGTTAACCACATATATTTTTAACATAGTCATTTGGGTGGTTTTGACCAAGTATAAAATATAGGTCTAAAATTATATACAATTATTATTAATAACTATTGTCTATTTTATTTTATGTGACCAATAGCAACCCTTTACAAACAAAAAATATTCGTTTATCATAAGCCTACATATCCCCGTGTGAGCCTCTCTTTAAAAAATGAGCTTTGAGGTGCATATTATCTGGTTATAGAATTACCTATATAACAAATTTCAGAACCATGAGTGTGATAGACTTGGACGTGTGTATCGCTTTCACACACACACACACCTACACAAACATTGTCTTTTGTTAATATAAATTATGAGGCTCCTCTAACTCAATTTAAACTTGAAAATATATTTAAATTATAGTTGCATTTTAGAAAATTAATAAGGATTAACATTTTTGCTTAATGGTGATTTCTGAAAGCGGCTAGTTATAATTTCTTAAGTAGGATATGATATAAAATTATAGAAGTCTATTGTTGTTTGTAAACTCTATGTCTATAGAAGGTAATTCATTGATTGTGAATCCAGCAATATTTATAAAATATAATGAATTAGTTTTTTATTAAAGTATTTAATTTTGGTACTTGAAATGTAAAATAGAAGAATAAATAGTATGTTTTTAAATATTAAATAAAATGATTTAATAATGTCTTGTATTTTCTAAGATATCGCTAGGTAGTGGGTTCACAATAAAATAATCATCTTATATTCATAAAAATCACTAGTCTGAAAGACCTTAGATCTTATCCTTTGAGAAAAGCGTTTAATGTATGTTTGAAAAAATAGTCAATATTGATGTTTGTACACTTAATTTTGAACAATATTTTTTTTAAATGCTTACATGGCACTTGTATATCATTAATTATATATTTTTATTTATAATTATTAGAAAGTTGTGGTTTGTTAGGTTATATTTTAATACAAATGTACGATGTATTGACTAAAAATAAATCTTAATAATAATTTTTAATTTTGGTTCTGGTAAGAACATTTTGATCTATTAAAAGAAAATTATGGGTTTTTTTGTAATGAACATTAATTTTAATCCTATGAAAATTATTAATATTTCATTACAATTACCATTTACCACTGATCAGCTTGAAATTTGATGAAAAATGTATTTTAGATTATTTCGCAAAATCGTTATATATATTATATTATAGTAGTATTTATTCAATTATTATAGTATATTGTTCTCAGTTTGATATTTGAATTTAATGTTTTTTCATACAATATATTCATATTTTGTCATAGGCTAAAATATAATGTTCCAAGATAATCTTTAAAGACATTTTTTCAAGAGGACACAAAACCCGCATGTGTTGGTACCGGTCTTACAGCATATCAAATTTGATTTCAGCAGAACCAACTTTGTATTGTTAGGTTTAATATTGGAAAGAGTTGACTTATTATTAGGCTTATAAGTAAGAATATTATATTTTTTTACGTAGGTTTATTTCAATATTTAATTTTTGAGCAAGTTATGAACATTTTTAAATAGAAGTATTGTATATACTCATATCTCACTAAAAATTGAAATATCGTAAAAAACTGATGTAAACAGATAATGTTCTTACTTCTTATTTAATTTATTCTAATCATTAATATTAAAGCTAACGGTACAAAATTGTTTCTGCTGAACGAAAATTTGGTATGTTATGCGTTTTAAAACTGAGACAAGTGACAACACATACGGATATTATGTCCCCAACCTCTTATAAGTTATAGTTGAGAATTATAAAAGTTATTTCAATTGTATAAATGTTACAAAATATTGGGTTTTTAGTTATTACATAAACTATGTGTGTAGTGTGCTGTACTCACCGTGCGGTGCTCAGTTCACACTTTTATTGGATTATAAACTAGACAAAACATAGTATTAAAAATTAAAATGTGGCTTCATTTTTTGTTTTCATAAATATTAGATATTTCTATGTTGTATACAAACATTATAAACACGTATTGGTATCATTTTACAATAATTGTTTAAATTATTTAAACATCGTACAGTATACAGGCAACCTCTGTTTTAGCTTGTAGATTTTTTTCTCTTTTCTAGAATATTTATCGTATCTTGGGTTGTAACAGTGTTGACGCCTAACCGTTGGTTTGCCCCGACGAATTTCATTTTTAATTGTAACTATTATTTTCATTGTTCACGTCTTATGAGTCTGGTATATTACGAGTGAGTAATGATTTAGGGTTTAAAATGATATAAAAATGCAAATTATCACTAGTTTTAAATGTACCAATATATAACTAATTGAATGTATTATGATGTTTGCATATTCAGGTTTTTTATAGTTTAAATATATATATATATATACATTACATACGGTTATCGAATCTATAATCACTGTCCGTGTTCTATAATGGAATTTAAAAAAAAAAAAAAACGTTTTTGTTTTGTCACCGCCCTAAATAATGTTTATCGATAAATAATATTGTAAAATATGATTATTTAAATATATATCCACCCCCACTGCCCAATAATAACAGACTGTTAGTGATTAGCGAATAGTATTAATAGTTATTACCACACGGTAGATATCGATCTACTGTGATTATTACTTATTAGGTGTTTTGTTTTGATTGAATTTGCAATAGACGACGTTGCACCTACCTACCTACGTATATATAGTTAAAATATAGCTATTCTCGTTACGTAACGATGTTTTCCCGGCAGCCGGCAGCTCTTTCTCCTGGATTACGCCTGACGCCACTGTAAAATAAGTAATGTAATATGTAACTATGCGCACAAAATATAATATACAATATAACATCATATTATTATGTACCATTGCCGCGGAATAATATACCTACCACGAAACTTTTCTATTGCGCACGGACGACGCGGCAACGTCGCGCGTACCACGGTACTATAATGTAGCCTGCTGTAGTAGTTGTACAGAGTACTCGGGTCTCCGGTCAACTGCTGGCAACGTCGCTCTAGGGCCATTAAACCATCATCATTGTCTTCGTCTGGGGCCCGTCAGCTGCGGTCCGGCACTCCGGCGTAGTATGCGGTACGCGTGCCGTGTCTAATATACGTACAACACACACTGCAACAGCCACGGCGTGTGTATCGCCGCGAAACCAACGGTAGTGGTTAGAGTTTCTTTGACCGTTTGTTTGTTTTGTGTCAGTATTTGCGTTTTGGACATTGGCGAGAAAATAAGAGTCTCGAGCTGGATACCGAAACGAATTTAATTTTAGTCAGGACGTCCTGTGACCCCCTCCCCGGACCCCCCCTCTTTCCCGTCACTGTAACACGGGCGAAATCTGTACCGCCCGATGGCCAATAATAGATAATATAGACGATAATAAAACAGAAGACTCTGACGTGAAAAAATTATGTAAATTAGTAGCACTAGTGTGCGTTTGTGCATTTCAATATATTACGAAAATAGTTTTATCGACATATTTTTACGCGCATGACAATGGTAATCTTGGTCGATGATACTTTTCATAATACTCTACCTTTGTGGTACTGTGCTAGGATGAACACAATACTTGTTTTCAGTTGTAATATTGGGAAACAGATGCAACCGAGAGAATAATAAAGATCTATAACTATTATAGGTAGTGCTTCAATTAAACAAAAAAAAATCATAAATCAAATACTTGAACTCCTGGAGGATTGCCGAGAATTGCAAGGTATTCCGGTGAAGTGTGAACTTGGCTGATAATTTTTAATATATCGACATTTTCAATATAAATTATGGTATATAATATCATATTATATTTAAAATTAAATTTACTGCTGTAAAATTATTAATATTGTTAACAATTATTAAAAAGTGGTCTTTGTCAATTACATTTTGGAAATAAATTATTACACACATTTGGAATTTCTTAGGGGATTAATCTTATTCTTATAGCCTTATTGTTAAAAATGTTTCAAGTTGAATGACTGTGTGCTGTGTCTGAAGAAGTCAATTTAAAACAAATTTCTTTGAAATCCCTATTATGGTTAGGTTATATTTGACTTTATATGATAATTGTTATCCTGGACGTCATAGATATTCTGTATTTATTGAAATGTCGAGGTTATATTTTACATATCATCTAATAAATAGTTAAAGTTTTGAATTTTGATGACCATGAATTCTGTTAGCTTAATATTATAATTAATTCCCCAAATAATTGATCCGTTGAGCCCATATTATATTTATATTCTGAGTCACTTTAATATTATGTTTGCACTGTACAAGCCACAAGGTTGACATGTTATCTTTAACAATAACATTAAACAAATAAATTCTTCAGATTAAATATTTGTTGTGAAAAAATATATTTTACATTAGACACATCAGGGTAAAAGTTGTTGGCTATTTTTTGTATTATTATTTATATTGTAATTTTATTATATTATAGTACGATATTAATTAAAAATACTTTTATTTTAATTTACAAATATTATTTTTTTAATCATATTTCATAAAATATTTGTATTCATTTATTTGTTTATCGTTAAATTACCTGAAAGTTTTGGTTCATATGGTATTTTTTATGCTATCAAATAATTTTGAATAGTTTGATTTATAATGTTAATTGTCTTCAAATGAACGTGACATATGGTACTTTTGTTTTTGTTTTACAATTACCTACCTATATTATATAATGTGTATACTCATAGCACTATACACAATTAATGGTCTGCACTCTGCTGGAATTCTTTATAACTTTGCCATCAAAACAGTTGTTTTGGTTTAATTTGTTATAATAATACCTAATACTCTTACAAAAAATCGTTTAAGGTTATTCAATTCTGAGCTGTCATCACCTTTTAGAGCAGAAAAAATGTTTTCAACATTCATTACTTCAAAAAGTTTAAACTTTTTTTGAAAATAATCTTTTTATTTAATTTGATGTCATTTCTGAAAAATAATTATATTTTTATTATTTTTTATCTTTATAATTTTTAAAAAAAATTTCTTTTTTGGATTGACTATACATTTTTTATTTCATATTCCTAAGCAGACTATTCGGAGTATTTCAATCTATACAAATAAAATTTCTGACTAGTAGCTCAATATATTATATACCTTTATAAGCATTTTCAGTTTATATGAGCGGAGTAGTGGACAACATTTGCGAGGTACCCGTACCACTCTCTACTCAGCTCATCAAAAACGTTAAGTGCTTATAACTAATGAACTACTTGTCAGAAATTTGATCTTTATTGATTGAAATACGCTGAATATTATTCTGCTTTAGAATATGAAATAAAAAATGTATGGTGTCATTCAAAAAAGTAAAAAAATATAAAAAATGTAATAAAAATTTAGGAATGTTGTTTTGAAATGACACTAAATTACCTATGTAAAAAAGTTGAAACTTTTTGAAATATTGAGTGTAGAATTGATCACCTTCTATGCTATATTTGAATTTAATGATAAATAAATTGAAAAATAATAATAAATAAATCAAATTGCATACGATAAATGATTTTAAGCTGAGACGGTCTGACGCGTAGGATATTTTACTGTTTATTTATATTGCTATTATTAGTTTATTTTACTTAAAGCAATATGGTAGGTTGAACTAATTTTTGTCAAAAACAAATCGCATTTATAATAGTACAGTAATTGTTATAATCAGGGCCTAAAATACATCTTATTTCAGGAGACACACTTATTAATTTAACTGTTACCTTTGGGCTTTGACAGATTTCTATAGCAAAAAAAAACTATCACAAAACGTCGGAACAATAATAAAAATAATAATAACTAATAATCTGTTGTACAACAATTCGAGAATACCTACATTGTATATCTATATTTATAGACCAAACTCCACATTTGGATCAAGTTTTTTGTGGAACCAAAGTCCATGGAAACACTTGTTTTGCGGAACAATGTAGAATGTCCTGCCAAAGTGTATGATATCGGACAAGTGCTTCACTCGATATTTGTATAAAATTGATAACAATTCTCAATATAATTTGAAATAAAAAATTATAATAAAGTTGTGTTGAAATTCATAAATGTTTGTTATTTCTACTATCAAAACTAAAAACACGTTATAAAACTTGGGACACACATTTGTCATTCAGGGAACATATTATCTTAGGCGCAGATTATAATATTATTTATATATTATAATATTACTTGTAGCAGCTGTTATTCCTTACATGTCAATACCGACGTATCGTAATCAGTGTAAATGGGTTATTGGTACCTATATAAATAGCTAAAAATAAATCTTAATATTTTGAAAATATCATTGTGTATAAAAAACGATAATATAGGTAATAGATGAATTGTTTTAAATTAAACCAATTCATATATTTGAATAATAACAAAATTAATCGATTTAATTTATAGTAAAAAACTCATGAAAAATATTTTATTACGTTTTAAAACCTTAAGTGTTAAGGTTAAAAATTTACTAGTTTACTCATCTTCAAAATAATTTGTTAAACATTACATTTTTAAGTTTTTTTTATTCAAACCCATAAATTGTATAGGTAAAAAAAACAAAAATAATAGATAATGTCAAATATCTAGTTTTAAATAGCACAAAAATAGGCAAAATATTTTTTAATATACATCGTGTCTAGACGTTTAGTAAATAGGAATATGAATATTTTGTAAAAATGCCGTTTATAACTTAAAATTTCTGTTTTCCTTAATTTTTTCTGTATTTTTAGAAAAATATTAGGAATTTTTAATTTTGATCCCTTCCCTCACAAAGTATCATCTAGATTAAATTTGCTACTAGAAACCACCCTCGAAAGTTTTTTTTATACTCATTCTAAGGTTACGTCACTCACTCATACGCTACAAAACTTTTGTTACCTAATCAATATATTCATCACTTTACTACCAAAAAACGGAAATGTTTTCCGCAAAACTAATTTTGTTGTAATTCAAAATTTTGTATCTGAAAGATTTGAAATTTTTCATTTTTTAGACATGATAATCTTATTAACATATTTTGGGGGCTTCTTTTTCGGGAAAACATTTGTTGGGAATCGGGATTGATATCAAAGAGGAACATATTGAATGTTATAACTTATAATTTAGGAAAAGTATTTTCTTGGAACTGTAAAAACTAGGATGATATTATATATTAGTAAAATAAATTTCCGGAATACTTTCAACTAAGAACAGAAATGATTAGGATAATATTATTATTGACTGTAAAAATGGGGACCGCTATTAAATGCGAATCTTGTTTTACATTACAAAATGAGTATTGAGTATTTACCATCAGGACATTACTACAACTCAAGTCTCTAAAAATCGGGACCGATATTAAATAGGAATATTAATTTACGAGAGAGATTGGTATCGATCGGGACAATATTTTACATGACCATATTTTTCGGTAAAATAAGATTTCTACTTATCATCAGTCGAAAAATACGGTCCTGTATAATTTTGTTCCAATCGGTAATAGGTCAAAATATCCAAATTCAAAAATGTTGAAAACATTTTTATAAATCAACACTAACATTTAATAATTAATAATAATTAAATTACGACGTAGGTTAGTAGATAACACCATTTTCTAATAAAATTATAAAATTATTTTTACCTACCGTATTACAAATTAGCTGAGCTTGACGAGCCTTAATAATAAGTTAATATTATATTTATGTTATTTTTTTTTATTAGCTTTCAACAAAAAGTTATTTTAGCTCAACAATTGTCAATTATTACTTATATAATTAAATTAAATTATATAAATTTAGGTATATATTTTGGTTTGTCCGTGGATATTTTGACCGTTTTATATTTTGTCCTTGGATATTTTGACCTAGATTCGTCCTAATACTCCTAATCAATATAAATCTCTTAAATTAATATTCCTATTTAATGTTAGCCCTTATTTTTAGACCTAATTAGTACTAATCCTAATAGATATGATTCTTTTAATTTATTTTAGTGTTTTATATCACCCTACTTTGTACAGTTACATTAAATATCAAGAAAATACTATTCCTATATAATACCATTCCTAAATATTATATCATTCTGTACAAAAATACAACTAGACATTTTTTTTCTGTTAAATAATTTCCTGATTTATATAATAGCCTCCCATATAATGATTTATCATAGAATATAAATTTAACACACCCATTACCTACTCAATAACGAGGTTAATATTTTGAAATCTACTATACAGCCAACTGACTTACCCAAGTTTTTTTATTGATAGTCATTTTTATAAATTTAAAGTACATATATTATATAAAAATTTTAGTCAATATAGGTTTATTGTGGTTAGGTTTTATTAATTATTTTAATTATAGATTTTATTATCTTATTTAATTATAATTGTTCAATTATTATTTTTAAAAATAGTCTAATATTTAATAACTAATAAGTAATAACCGATAAGTTTATCAAATTTGTTTTGTTTACGTCCTTGTACGGATTATATTATATACTATTATAAAGTAAGGTAATTATTAAATTAATTAATAAAGTACTATTACTTTATCGTGAATATTATACCTTTATACATCTCGAAAGTAGTTTTCAATTTTTATTTTAATAATAATTTTAAAAAGGTCCGATTTTACTCAAATTTGATACACGTATTTGTAATTTATATTTTGTTATATTTATGAGTATAAATAATTTGAAATCGTAGGCGTCCCCAAGTGTATATAATTCGTGCCGAATCAGTCATCCGTTTCGGTTGCGCAGCGGTGTTCCTATGGCAACATTTGATCCAAATAATAGAAACCTCAAAAGTAAATGTAAAATATTTAAAACTGATATAATATAAATAATAATAATAATAATAATATATACTATTTATTCAATAGTAGGTATATTATGCACTTATACATTACACATGCGTTTAATATATATATACATATCAGACAAGGTGAATAATATTAAATAGTATTTATGATGTATAAATGAGTAACTATAAATCGTTGTCTTGTGGCTTATTTGGACAAAAGATACATAGCAATAGTTTTTTAAACAATGTTGAGTTACGATATATTTGGTAATAATTTACCTTGTCTACGTTGTAATTAAACATATTATGGATGTTCTTTATTTATATGTAATTTCATTCTGCTCTTTAATTTTCGATATTATTTTTTTAATTATTCTTTATTATACTTTATTTATAAGTACATATAAATATAATAAACTACCTATATGAATAACATCACATAATTGTCACAATATCTAATTACTAGTGAAACAGACAAAAAATGTATGGTCACAATGCAATAATCATAATTACATTATTTCGTTTGGTACCTATATTCTTTTGAATAATTTTTGATCATCTTCAAAATAATAAGCATTTTAGAGTTTAGATTGCAACTATCTGCGTAAAATAATCTCATATCATATTATTATCGTATCTTGAAATAGTACGATTTTTAATAAATTGTAACGTGAGACAATTTTAAGGGTGGACGATTCTTTGGGTCCGTCTTTATTTTTCGATGATGCAAGTAGGAAATTAGGTTTATAGGTCACCGGGCGGAGTTGCGTATAATAGAGACGCAAGGAAAATATACCACGCCTATAACGCTGGTTTCGTTTTCTATTTTCTGGCGGGTTTCACTTTTTCGACTTTTGTCACCATAAAACACATCTTTGACCTCTATAGATTATTTTGAATTTATCATAATAATAATTTGATAGTTGTGTAAAATATTGGTGTACCTATTTAATATGTGGTTTGAAAAAGTATCCCATGTATTATAAATGTGTGTACCTAACTACATGTAATAAAATATAGATTTAGAAATAATTATAGGTAACATATTATGTATATTAATAATAAATTAATGAAAAAATATAAAATATGTATTCAGTTTTAGTTTTACCAATACATGTTTTTTGGTATTTGTGGAGCAGTAAAAACGTTTCAATCTTTGACTTTGACAATGGGGATTTCCTTATCATGACATTCATGTAATTTTAATCTTGTAAACTTTCTCGTATGCTTATTGTAATATTTGTAGAGATTGTAAATTGTCTTAAAAATATTTTTAAAAAAAAACTTTGAGAATAGTTTTAACATCTGGTAAAAAATGGATCTAGTTGGTAAGTTGGAGATAACAATTTCCCAGTACGCAAAATATTCGGGTAAAACAAAAAAAAAAACGTGAACAAAAAAACGAAAATATTTACTCAAAAAAATTTTTTTTTACTAAATCTATTTTATTTTTTGCTGTAATTCAAGAATGAAAAACAGGTTCAAAAAAACTCATAAAGATTTATGCAGCACTAGATTGGAAATTATTGCAAATTTTAATTTAAACATTTAATTTTTCGAATTCTCTCATTAGTATTTCATAAAATGTTAAGTAGCATCAATATAGACGAATACTATCAAGCATCTGTATTTAACAAATGCTTGAAAATGTATTGATTCTAACCCAAGGAAATAGTGGCCCACTATATACATACATGATACATACATTATTCATTAATTTTATTTTTATAATAAAGCCAAAGCCCAAATTAAAGAACAATATAATGAAAAAAAATTTAAAAAATGAAGTAACCTCATAATAATTTTAATAGGATAATTAACTGATTAGAAATATAGGTACTAAGTTGTAAACATCATTGCTAATAGAGGTGGATAAAAAAAAATATAAAATTCAACTCAAAAGTATGTATAATGTAGCTTAAAATTAAAAAAAATATTATTTTGTTTTAGATGGTTTGGATTAGAAAGGAACTACAACATCTTAGTGATGGACTTACTGGGTCCATCATTGGAAGACCTATTCAATTTTTGTTCGCGGCGGTTTACACTTAAAACAGTGCTTATGCTTGCCGATCAAATGATCAGCCGTATTGAGTATGTGCACTGTAAAAGTTTTATTCACCGTGATATTAAACCGGACAACTTTCTTATGGGAATTGGACGTCATTGCAATAAAGTACATTATATTATTCTGTTATGAATTAATTAAAATTTAAATAAAATTCCTTATTTTTAGTTGTTTCTTATTGATTTTGGATTGGCTAAAAAATATAGAGATATGCGTACAAGAACGCATATTTCATACCGTGAGGATAAAAATCTTACAGGAACAGCCCGTTATGCCTCTATCAATGCTCATTTAGGAATTGAACAGAGGTAATCATAACATTGATAGTTTAATATTTTTTTATAGTTTTTATATGTTATTAAATTCAACTTTTTTTTTAATTTTAGCCGTCGGGATGATATTGAATCCTTGGGATATGTACTTATGTATTTTAATAAAGGATGTTTGCCATGGCAAGGATTAAAGGTATAATAATAATCAGAATAATCTTTGAACTGTGCATGTTCACTTAAAATAAATTTAATATAATTGTATATTAATTATTTTATAAATTATTATTAACTTATTTTAGGCAGCAACAAAAAGGCAGAAATATGAAAAAATTAGTGAGAAAAAAATGTCAACACCTGTCGAATTCCTATGCAAGGTATTATTAATAATATATACCCACATTTTTTAACTTAATTTTAAAATTAATTCTGTTATTGTTAATATATTATTGTGTCCCGAAAGTCCCATATAACCTTAGTGTCTCCGTGCAAATCAATATATTTAAATGCAATTTTTTTTTTAAAGTCTTAACTATGGAAATTCTAATTGAGAATGGCATAAAATTTAAATTTTTTTATACTAGTGAGTTTTTTAAATTTTTAAGACAGCTATTTTTTTTCACATTTATTATAAACCAGTTCAAAAAAAAAAAAGTATATTAAACTTGAATGGAAATATTGACCAAGTTAAATCAAATAAAGTTTTTGATTTTCTTAGAATAATAATTAGTAAAACAAAAAAATCAATTTTGATTGAAATGCAAATTTGTTATAAAAATCATTAAATATCTTATTGTTAGTAAAGCTTTCAGTTAAAATAAATAATTTCAAATTTTGTCTGCCAAAATTCATTGTTTTACATTTCAGTCTGACAAAGCGTACATTAGGTACATAGTACATACCTATAATCAATGTTTTAATTTGAATAGCAATAACAATTATTTTTTTAGTTATAATTAAAAGTTAAAACTATTTACCTACTTTTGTTCTGTTTCTAACTTGGTTGAGTTTCACTCAATTTTAATAAATATTTTTTTTAATTGTTAAAAAAAAATGATCAATAAAATGGCTATTTTTAAAATTTAACAAATTTGTATAAAAAAATTTATTTTTGAATTTTTGAAAAAAAAGAAATGATTTACTCCATTTAACTAAATTGTCCATACTTGGAAATGTAAAAAAACTAGAAATTAAATACAGTAGAACCTCAATAACTCAAATCGTTTGGGGGAAAAAAAAAAAAAATTTGTGTTATAGAAAAAATTGTATGTATATACAATATACATAGGCCAAAACATTCCTTCAAGTTATCAAAAATTTGACTTATAGACGTTCAAGTTATTGAGGTTTCACTGTTTATTGATTTGCCATATGGATACTAAGGGTGATGTTTGTTTGTATGGAGTGATCTATTTAACGTAAGACACTAATTTTTAAAAATAACACCAGCATTTTTTTTACGTATTTTCAAGTCTTCATCACAACAACTATTTTTTGTTTTTTTTTTAATGACAACTTGCATTTTAATTCCTTATTCCAAAACAGAATATAATTCGGAGTATTTCAATCTATAAAAATTGAATTTTGGACAAGTAGTTAATTAATTATAAGTTAGTATTAATGGTATTGATGAGCAGAGTAGTGGATCAATATTTTGCGGAGTATTCCTGTTCCACTCTGTTCATCTATATTTTAAATACTTACGACTCAACTTATAAACTACATGTTCCAATATTCAATTTTTATATCAAAGTATTTCAAAAAATATTCTGCTTTAGAAGAAGGATCTACACTACAAGCTGTCATTAAAAAAAGTAAAAGTAATAATGGTAAGCAATATTTATTTTTTAAAAATGTTGTTTTGAAAAGACTTGAAATTATATTAAAGTTGTATGTATAACCTCTATTCAGAATAAGAGCGGTAACGGTTTTCGTCAGCTTCTCCCACCAACTCGGTTAATACCAACAAAGCTTCAGAACAAAGGCACACCCATGCACATAAGTCAACTGCCCGGTACCGCTCTTATTCTGAATAGAGTATAGATATAGAATTAGAAAATATAAATTATGTTCAAAAAAATTAAAAATAATTTTTTAAAACATTAATTGTTTTTGAAATAATGAGTGTCACGTTTAATGGATCAACACCTGATAAATATGTATTGTCTATTTAAATTTGAAACTTATACATCTTAATTTAACCTATTTTAAGGTTGAGTAATAAAATATATGATTAATTTATATGTATATTTTAGAGTTATATTCAGACTGCTTTTTAAAGTCTAATGTCAAAATTTAGCTTATTAATCATATATAACTATGCATTATATTTAGCTTGACAAATAGTTAATGGTAAATATATTTATAATGAACTACAGAGGCCTTTTTTTCTTTTGAACAAGATGAATCTTTTAACACCAAACATTAATTATTTTTAAAAGTATTAACTTTTTTGGAAATTTAAAAATACCAGCTTTCTAAAATTGTATTTTTTTTAAAGGTACTGTTACAAGAATCATACTGTATATTATTATTTGTAATTTATTTTCATTAATTTCAAAAATAGTACAAATAATATGTTATGTATAATAGATTGCAATATTTTAATATTAAACATTATTTTATATTTATAATTAATTTACATAAAATTCTAGAAAAAACTTTTTAATGGATTATTTTTTATATAGGGACTGCCAGCAGAATTTGCCATGTTCCTAAACTACAGCAGAGGTTTAAGATTTGAAGAATCACCAGACTATATGTACTTGAGACAATTATTCCGCATTCTATTTAGAACTTTAAATCATCAATATGATTACATATTTGATTGGACTATGTTGAAACAAAAGGAGTACAGTAATGAAGGACAAAGTGCTGCTGTACCACAAGGCGGCTCACCTGTGTCTGGCGCGGCTGCAGCTGGCGGACCACAACCATTTCCCCCCCAGACGTCAGCTACCCTAGGTAACCCATGAACAAATAAAATGTTAATTGAAAAAAATTATGATCTTTGTTCAATAAACAAACTGAAATGTCTTAAAATAATGGTCTTTAAAAACAAAACAACATGAAAGTAATTTCAGATGTATTGTCATTTTCAATGGTTGATTTAGTTATTTCTCTTTCGCAGTTTGTTAAATTTTTCAATCGTAATTTTTTTTTTTAATATACCTTACATAATATAATTATATAACAAAAAACTTGAAAGACAAAGAAAAAAAATGTGTGTTAATATTTTTCTAGCTACTGCAAACCAGGCGAGCAAGAACTGAGCCTTCATGTACTTTAATTTTAGCTTTGAATTTATATATTGATATAAATATTTTGCAATTCAGCAACTAATTAAAGCAATGTCAACTCTGAAATTCAAATCTTTTTATTTTTCAATTTTCAAAATTGTGCACAAATATTTAAAAGAAAATCTCTCACACGAAGTGTATAATTTTATATATTTTTTTTTTAGTGTATTACATCATAATGTACAACAATTTTTGTTTCAGGTAATCGCTAAAACTAAAACTAAACAATGGATCCCTTATCCTTTAACCCTCCTGGCCCCTCTAAATAAAATGCGATCTTGTATTATTTTTTATTTGCCGTCATTATATAGCATTAAAAAAATATATATATATACAAATCGCGCCTTCCTCTATTTTGTGGAGTGGAGTGGCCAAAACTGATATACTCCCATCTCTCTTTTTTATTATTATTATTATTATTAATTCCTCTCATTGACTTTTATTATTATGGAAACCAACTATTTTGAAAATACACGCCCTCGTATGTATTGTCAATTCAAATAAGTCGTACTTCATATAATATATGTGTATTTATATTTTATTATATATATATATATACACATACATATAAATATAAATATATGTTTTTTTTCAAAGATAAGTATTAGGTGATACAGAAACTTACTTTTAAATTAAAATAATTATATATAAATAAATGTCGTTTATGTATTAAATAAAAATAAAAAACTATAACTCATTTTTATTATTACTTTAAGTTGCATTTAATGTTATTTTTTACTTTGTTTCCTATTTTATTGTTTCTGAACTATTCAATATTCATAAATAGATGCATAAATACAATTTCAGAATTTTGTAAGAGATATTGTGTTCAACATTATTGAACTTTAATTTATGCCAATAATGTTCATAAAACTTAAGAATTATTAATGATTAATTTTTTTATTCTAAACTGTTGACTTTTTTCGAATTTACTTGGGCGATATGTATTTATTTTATTTAGGAGTAATATTGTTTCCTTCAGTGTAAAAGTTAACGTCATTTAAGGATTTAATTTTGTTCATGTTTTAGTGTTTTACCTATGTATACATGTATATTATTCTTATATGTATATACATTTAAAGAAATGTGTACATTACTGTACAATATAGAGATTTTACCAAAATGCTTTCTAGGATCTATGCTAAATAATATTACATTCGAAGAGTTTAGTATCACAATTTACATTATTAGTGTTTTTAGCAGACAGCTATATCACCGTTTGTGGTCATGTCCAGAAGACAGAAGTTGAGTTATATCATATAATATTGATTTTACACTTTGAAATTCAGAAAACATTTTTAAATTAACTGAAAGCTACTGTTCACCATTAAAGATCATAATTTAAGTTATGGCAGTTCATAAGGTCTATGCAAAAAAACTCTGCTTTTGGAATAGTTGCATAGGCTGCCATTGGTGAGTAAGACTTGCCCACTCCCCTGGAAAATAATATGAACTAATAGTGGAGTAAATACTATATAATACATTATTATCAAGGCAGCATAAAATAAATTGTTTTTCTTAATCACGATTAGGATATGAAATGAGTATAAAAATACATTATAGTTATCGTATTAATGACATAGATATAAGTATTGATCGAAAATTATCCTGTGATTTTTCAAATATGTGTTTTTATACCACTACCTCTGACAATGTGCGCATTAGAAAGATGGCTTTGTTCAACTGTTTGGTACTCAATATACATTACCATATTTTTTACTTGCAACTATACATATTTATTAATTTAGCTAGCTAGCTGCCTTGTTTTAAATGTTGCCATCTGACAGTGACACAGCATAATATAGAACATTTCAATAATAATTCTAATTTTAAATACTGCAGTAAATTACATAAATAATATCTATAAGATATAAAAAAATTGTAAAATAAGTAAGTAGGTACATTTGTCATTTACTGTATTGAAGTATTGAACATCTAATTAAAGGCATACTCAACGAATAAAGTAAACATTAATATAAAACCAATGAAAATAAAGTAAAAGATAAATAAACAAATACAAACTTATTAATGTGACAAAATCAGTACCTACTGGTAACACACCTTTGTTATTTTAAACCAGGTTAACTATCCCCATTCCCCATACACAAACCGGGTTGTTGAATCGATTTAAATACAGTTTTATAAGTTCATATATTATCATAGGTCTATGAATTTACAGATCCTAAAAACTTATTATCTGCGTTCATAAACCTACACAATCGAACATGATGCAGCAATGTGTACAACAGAGATTTATTTAATGACTGAAATAATAATAATAATAATTTTACAGTACACAATAAACTGAGTAACACTGTTGTTGAGGGTAGTAAATTGAAGATCAGCAGAGTACGAGTTGAAACAATTTAATTCAGAATTATTATGATTTATCCATAAGGTAGGCTGTATACATTAGTTATTAGTTATTACCTACTTATTGTAAATATAATTATATTGTTATTTAAAAAATGTCGAAATGACTGCTAGTCTCCACGATAAGCGATTTAAAACTCGACTTCTCTCAATGCAAATCATAATATATACGCTCATACCCGACGTTCCGGTGTTCTAGCTGTTCTAGCTTTCTAAGTAGCAAATGAGTCTGACGCTCTGACTAAAATAACAATGAGTCAATAATCTGTAAATCGTTACTGTACCTATTTAAGAATATGAAGGATATTGAATTATTCTCAATGTGTCATTAAGATTAACATGTCAACTTTTTTTTGTATAGAAATACCATGATTAATTATTTATAGGTACTGAATAATAATAAAAAAAATTATCCATATACAATTCTGTTATTTGTACTCAAGTATAATATTGCTCATTTTTCTAACTTAGATTTCTACATTTTTTATTTTCAATCTTTAAACGGTTTTGAAAATTGTTAATTGTACAGTTTTTGGTAAAATAAGTCCGCAGCAAAAAAAAAGATCCAAAGGAATAAAAGTCAACGGATCACGATCACGAATTAATATTAATTAACATTAATAGGTATATTACCATTTATTTTGTGAATAGAATATTTTGTATTTTTGGACTTTTTGTGCGACATTAAAAAAATGAGTCCGGAATTTGCTAAGTTTATAGGCGTCAGGATGTATATATTTCCCTACAAACCACATCATATTAGCAGTTAGCAAACAAGCATATTATACAGCATTTTGCAGTAAGTACTTATACTAGGGCTATTTACAAAGCTTGTAATTAAAAAAAAAAACGGTTGACAAATAGTAATAAGTACCTAATAGGTAGTAATTAGTAAGTATAGGCAATGAATTATTAACTCTTTTTTGGTAATTTAAATAAACATATAATTAAATATTAAACATACTGAAACCTAGTACCTATCATTTAAGTTATTAAATAATCAAATAACTGAATTTATTTTAAATTTTCATGTTAAATATTTTTATTCAAAAGAAGATTTAAAAATAATATTAATTTAAATACTTGCTGTTGTATTTTATAAAGTTTTATTTACATTTTTTTTTTTTTGGGGGGGGGGGGGTGCGAAATTATTTGTTTGCCCCTCTGATGTTTTACAGTAAGGAGGGCAAATCCCCCGATGCAAGCCACCACTGTTCCGGTGCCACTGGTACCTAGTGTCCGAACTTAGAATGTCCTAAAATACCTATAAAAATCCCCTAAAAACTATCAAAAATTAATTTACAACTTAAAAACATAAAAAAATTGTATTTAAAATGTCTGTTGAGTGAATAATCTGTATTAAAAATAACAAGTTTACATAAATGTTTTCTCAAACTAAGTCCTTTAAGTAGTTTATTTGTGAATAATGATACAAAACTGTATAAAGGTACATAACTATTATGTATCTATTTGGGAAGGGGGGCTAAACGAAAACTTGGGAGGGCTTAGCCCCCAAAGCCCCCCCCCTAGCTCCGCATATGCTTAGCAGTACCTACATTAAAGTATTATCGAAATCGAAGTAGTAAAATCTGTAATTGCATATTATACATAAGTCATAAATTTATAATTATTAATTTCATATTATAATATATTGTCATGACCATCAAGCAGTGAGTGCGGGACAATAAAATTTAAAAGTTTTAAAGGATCAGTGTGACCAACATTCAATTAAGACTTGTAACTCCATTTTGTTGTTACTTATTATGTTAATGTTCGCTGTTTGCATCTCCGATACACCGATGATAACTGCACAAAAAATATCATTTTGATGCTCATTGCCCATTATAGCATCGCTGTTCACCATTCAGTATTATTTAATAATTCTTCATTGTGATTCGTAAGTGGTCGGCGGTCGCGGTTGTTACTCGCCAGTCGCCAATACTAGACAATTGTTGCTGTTTGTGTCTTCTTTATTAAGCCATTTATATCAACATTCAAGTCTTTTCTTCCGATTTCGTGCTCCGCGGTAAGTACTATACAAGCATACAAGACAGGAGATTCTCGTCTGAACTCGGACGTGTTTCTCGAGAAATATGATATTTATAGATATATTTTGTTTTGTTGATTATGCATTAATCTATTGTTATGGTTTTGATTATATATTTAGACGTAAACATAGAAGTTTCCAATCATGGAATCAGACAAGTCGACTTTTCAGCCCATAGACTTAGTGGGCAAAGTTATAATTAAAGTATATCTGCGGTGTAATTATGCTGTTTTAGTCAACTCGATGTCTAACAAGAATCAATTTTATTTCTCAGGTTCAATTAGGCGATGACATAAGAAAAGTATTAATTCACAATGAGTCTATAACTTATGATGAGTTATTATTAATGATGCAACGAATATTTAATGGAAAATTAACAGCTAACGATGATCTCACAATCAAATACAAAGATGAAGGTAGAATAATCTCTTATTATATTGCTTTATAATTTAATTAAATAAATGAATAAGGATAATTAATTAAAATACAAATATAAATAAATTACGATTGTTTAAATATCAAGGGTAACTATAAACTTTAATATTTCGTATTCATTTTTAGATGGAGATTTGGTCACTGTATTTGATAGTCAAGACTTATCTTTTGCTTTACAAACAAGTAGGGTCTTAAAATTGCAAGTATTTATGAATAATTTGAGCTACCAAGAACGACTGAAGACAAAACTAAATGCTGATGAACTTAAAAAACAATTGCGAGAAATAAGAGATGCTGTGACTTGGTTATTAGATACAATTGAAGTTCCTAATGAAGGAAACAATAATATGTCAAATCCTATACGTAATAATAATCAACACTAAATTAGTTTTTGCTGAACAATGTATTAATTTACTAATTATTTTATTAGAACAAGTACCAGTTGCATCACCAGAAATACCAACAGATAATGGAGTTACTAAAGAATTCGATCCATTACGTAATTCTAAAGAAGAACGTTCAAAAACTCCACAAACTTCACAGCAGGTTAAATGTAAGTATGATTATAAAATGCATTATTATAATTTATTTTAAGTAGGTAATTAAACAAATTAGGTATTAGTTTAAACCATATTCCATTTATACTAAAATGACAAGTATAATAATTAATAACTAATTAGTTCTGGATAATTTTTTTTTTGTAGGTTGGACTATTCTTTTTTTAAATTTTGCTTATTGGAGTTTGATTTGAAAATTAAAAATGTTTATTTTCTTGTCAGTAGTTTCCCTAATCCAGCAGTTCCCAAACTTTTTTTTCCGGTGGTGCCCTTTTTTGATTTAATTCAACCACGGTACCTGCTGTGAATACAATATGAGAAACATAAATAAAAATAAACACTAATTCTCATCGATAATCAATTTTATAATTTTATTGAACAGCGGTTTCCAAACTTCATATAATGTATATAATATTAATAACATAACTTAATATAATTTTTTTTTTAGTCTGGTGTCCTCGGAAATTTCTTTCACAGTTTAAGAACCGCTGCCCTAATCATCAGAGAATATTTCAAAATAGTAAAAATATTATAAACTCGTATTGATTTGGCTCTGTATTGCTTTTGATAGCTACTACTTATCATTACTTCTAAATTTCCATCTCTATCCTGTTTAAAAACAGAAGGCAGATTGACAAGTTTAAGATATCCAGTCTGTATCTTGTTTTAGTTTTTTAATTAGTTAGATTGTCATACTTGTCAATCTAATTTAACTCAACTTATAGTTTAAACAATATATCTGCAGTATAAATAGTGTAGAAGAGACTAGGGCATATTCGAATGAAAATAATATTCTTATTATCTGATAAAAATAAAACTATAGTTTCTTACCACCTACCTATTTATAAATAATAAAATAACAAATGTAATTGTACCCTATAAAACAGGTTTAAATATATTTATCAATAACTGTACAATAAAGTAAAGCATCACATTCAATAATATCTCATTTGAAAGAATACAATATTTTGATTCAGTATGTTTAGCAGAATACTTACTGAATATATATATTTTTTTTCAATCTCTTAAATGACAAATAAATTAATAACAAAATTTTCAAAATCACATTTATATTTTTCATTATAAAAATAATAATAACAAATAGCTGATAAACTTATTATCATATGTTAAATACAGTGTAATAAACCACCATCTGTGTTTTACTTGAACTTATCCCTAAAACTAGTTTTATTTAATACATTCAAATCTGTTCCATTCGCCCCTAATCTGTTTTGTTTGTTGATTAAAGTTATGATTGCCAGAAGACTGCTTTTTAATAATAATAATATGATATTGGTATCCCCTTTCAATTTTTATATTAAAGTCTTCAATTGCATTTACAAAGATGTAGATATTAAATTGTATTGACTTGCTGTTTTGTGTTTTAAAATTAAAACAAATTTTTATACTTTTATGTTTTTAATATTATTAAGTTAGGTTATTAAGTATTTATTATTGATATTAACATATACATAAGCTTAACTATTTAATAATTTAGTATACATATTAATTTGTCTTGTGTAATAGCTGAAGTATCTCAGGATAATTTACCTATTTCTCAACCTCAAAGACAAACACCACCAGTTCAGCAGCCTCAAATTCCTCAAACTATGTATAATGGACAATCTCAAGGCAATATGAATCAACACAATCCTTACTCTGGAGGGCAAATCCCACCACCACAAGGTTTATATCAATTTTATTAAATTTTTACATAATTACAGATAAATTATCAAATACTTAAAAAATAACATATTTTACAGGGCCTCAGGCAAAATTTATGAATCCTTATCATCAACCAGGAATGCGTGCGTCATATCCAACTGCTCAATACTCTTATCTATACTCGACACAAATACCAGCATCTGGCTATTCTCAGATAACAGCTCAAATGAAGCCACCAACTGGAAATCAGCCTGTTCATTCTTTGTATTATCCAACTAATACAACCCCTAATCCACAATATTCTGCTTCTCAGTATCCAGGACAATAACAATGAAAGTTACTATTATAAAACCGTCAACTGAATGGACTGATTTACCCATTTAAAATATTAATAAAATATAAATATAGTGTTTTATAAGTACATTCAAAACTTGTTTCAAACTTAAAAATAATTATTCTAAGGACACAGAATTGAATGGTTTGTTAAAAAAGACAAATGTTAAATTAATATTATGTAGTGTTTTCAATTTTAGATATTTTGGAATTAAAAATTGACATAACTATATAAGTTAATATTAAGGAATTTCCCTATTTATATACATAAAAAAACTTACACAAACAATATTTGCAAATTTTTGTGAATACTGTATTTAAAGAATGATAAACATTTTTCATATTTTTAGTTATTGCATTCCATAATCCATCAGGATGTTATTAAATTATTTATTTTATGAAATTTGATTGATTGATAATTTTTTTTGCATATTTACTATTCAAAAAGTATTTAACATATTATCCACATTTATTAACTAAGGTGTTATTAAAATAAAATTATGTTGATAAATATTATTTTTGAAAGGTGACATTTCTACCCATTGTAATTATTAATTATGTCAATAATTTTATTTTTGGCTATATTTATAATTTATTTTAAAAATTCTGTAAACATTTAAAATATATTGAAAAAGAAATAAACATTTATGTATTTAAATTGTTTATATTGTAATTTATTTGTATGCCACTCGTGTACTGTAATTTTTCTACTATGAAAAATTAAATAGATTGAATAAATATAGTTAAAATCTCATTTCCTTGAAATATACTTTTGTTTTAAAATGGTACATTATTTTAGATTCCGTGGAGATCAAGGAATGTTGATTTTACAATTTATATAATTTTTGTGTATGTCTTGTAGCAGAAAGTTTGCTTAAATGTTTACACTCTTAGTGGTTTATGATATCAGAGGTACCTAGTGAATTTGATGTAGTTGTTACTTGACGAGTCAAAAGTAGATGTTTCCCAGTATCTACCCTATCATTCCAGTATTTTTCAAAATAATTGTGATTAACTAGGTAAAAACTGCAAATATTTACAGATCAAACATTTTTGAAAAAAAAAACGATTTTGTATTTTGTTGTAATTGAAAAATAAATCACTGTAGGTCAGGGTCTGAAGTAAGCTATAGAAATTGTTTTATTTTACCACCGTTAAAGATAGACTATCTGTCTATCTATACTCTATCTATGTCTCTATAACTGTGTATTTTACTAGTTTATTTAATATTATTTTGGAGTTAAAATAGACTGGTAAGACTTGCCACCCCTTTTTAAAAACTGAAATGTCGCCACTTTCGTAAGAACTTCAAATGTTTGGCAAATACCTAATAGTATTTTATATACATATGATTTTAAAAAAATGGAATAAATGATTATAGTCTGCATGTAAATATAAAAATTAAAAGTAGATCAGTTTAAATTTAAAAAAGTAGATAATTTTAAATGTCTTGGCACAAAAATAACTGTAAAACGTTATAGACAAATATGAAATAAGTAACTACTAACTACGAGGAATAAATAATACTATGAACTTTTGAAGTTCTTATTATTAGGTTCACGATCACTGTGACACTTCAAAATAAAAACAAATCTATAATAATATAAACTATACCTTGATTTGACCACTGACTAGTAATACTATATGGATCCGAAACTTGGCTATGCTAAAGACAATTGAAGTGAACAAATTGTTGATACTCTAAATAAAAATATAGCAGAAGATCTTTGGACCAATAAATAAATTAATATAATACATAATGTAATAAACAATGACATAACAATCAACAGCCAACAGGTGAGAGGAGACAGCCAGACAGGAATTACATAGAGCTAAAAACAATGTACTTATAGCGAAAAGATCATTTTAAAAACTATCAATAAAAGAAAGACTGCGCCGGGCAAAACATACTGCAATGAGAGGCCAAAACCAGTGGCGTATCCAATGGTGAAGGGGTGTTTGGGCCGTTTGGGGGTTATGACACCCCCTTGAGCCGTGTTGTGTCAAATTATTACACGAATTAAACTCTAAAGGAATTTTTATTTTATTTTATAATTTAAAATTATCAATAGGTATCATAGCTATCAGCTATGGCTCTATCATTTTAAAGTTATATTTCTAGTACTAGTAAGTAATATTACGGAAAATATAATTTATAAGTACGCATATTGTATTAAAATAATAAAATAACATTAAGTAATCTGGTTTTTAAATAAAACGATTCACAAATTTATCTTAATGTCACACATGCCAATTAGCCTATGATCAATTATTTATTTATTTATTTATTATTAAGTTTAACGGGACAAGCCCTTTTACATAGGATATAATACATAATAATCAAGAACAACCATACATATACAAAATAATTAAATTTCAATTAGATAGTAGGTATAAAGCTTTTGTTTTAAAAGATTCACGAGACATGGAAAAGAAATCAACTTCATTACAAATTGAATTACATAATAATAGAGCTCTAGGAAAAAATGAATCAGAACATATTTTTTTTTTATAAAAAGGTACAAAAAATAAACAAGGGTTTCTAATCGAATAACTATGAGTACAAAAACTAATTTTACTTAATAAATCAGAACAATCAATATAATTATTAAGAAGATCATAAATAAACATGACATCAGATAACTTACGCCTAACCTCACAAGGCTGAATATAAATAGAATTAGCTACTAATGAATTATATAGAGAAAGCCGATCATCTTATCGTACATTCGTACGATAACATTGTTGTGGTGGTGCTGCAGGTGCTGCCGGTGCTGGTGCACATGTGATAAATGCATTTTTCGAAGAGGCATTTAAATCTGAGATTCAGTGCCCTTTTAAAAAAAAAAGTAAATACGACAAAATAACTAACATATCATAACTTCATTTAAATATCTAATTTCGACATTTCGTCCAAATTTGAACTTAGAATGTCTATAAAAATCAACTATGTAAATATATTTTTAGATATTTTGGTTACAGTATAAACTACTTAGGTACAAAAAACTTGATTTTAAATGTTCAATTCTTAGCTATAAAAATTGAACATGTTATGAAAAATGATGGTCAAAATTTGAGCTATAAATGCTTATAAAATGAGTGAGCCTATGAATCTGTAATATTTTATAACTGCTTTTAGAATAATTAACGATAAACGATGTTTTAATTTTCAATCCTTAGTTATAAAAATTTAATTTTTAAAAATGATTCAACTTCAAAATAGTTTGCAAATTTTTGATATTTTGATGTCAAAGTTTGATCTTTAAATGCATATAAAAAAAGTGTGCATCATTTATGTATTTTTAATATTTTTGAACTGCTATTATAAAAGTCTATGAGGAACCTTGTATTTTTCGACCTTACAAAAATGTTTTTATCGATGATTATAGAAAAAAATAAAAAATTTCCTATGCCAATAAATAGCACAAAAAAGAAAACTAATTTTTAAAATTGTATGGTGTATAGAAAATGATAATCTCGACATTCGGTGAAAATTCGGTTTAGTTATTCGTTTTTGAATAACAACAAAATAAGATGACCGTTCCATGAGAAATCGGTTGTTTATGGGTGAATACACAATGTCTAATTTCTAAAGGTCATAAAAAATTGTTTGAGTTCTGGTAAACTTTTATTTTTTGTGAAGGGTAGAAAAACTTATGGGGAATTTCGTGTTAAATTTACAAATCTAAGGTTTGAACAGAACAATTTTTATGAATTTCTAGAGGAAACTATAAAAAACCAATAAAAAGGTTAAACAAATATTTTGTTGATTATCAATAATATCCTATATTTTTGTTACTGAAAAAGCACCACAGAATTGATTAAATTTACAAAGGTAGAAAAACTTTTGAGGAACCTGGTATTAAATTTTCAAGTTTTTTACCGGGTGAAACATTTTTTAACGACAATAGTTAAAAAAAAAACTGATAAAAAGGGGGAGAAATTGCCCAATTATTATAAAAAGTAATAAAATTAGACCGTGTTGCGTGTAACCAAAGAGTAATTTTACTCTATGACGTGTACGGTTTACCTTGTACCACCTACGAGGTGGACTCTGCCGTCGGGCGTCCTGCGAATCAGAAATAATAATTAGAGTTTGTCAAACACAAATACGTGTACGGTGACCTATTATGCGGTCATCGTGAACTTGACATTTGGCGCGATTTATATTATTTATTTTGCTATGGGCCCCATTCGGGTTAATGTCCATTCGCGGGATTGGCCCTTAGAGGCTATTAAAACACTTGAGTCCGCCACTTGAGCACACCACGATTGAAGGTAAACGATCAAGACGTTTAAAATATTATCTTTAATCGTGGAGGTGGAGCACACTGTCTATAGCAAAGCGCCAATAACAACAACAACGCTCCAGGTCCCCATGACACCGCAGACGATTAACGTAGCACAGAATAGTCAGATAGTACTCGGCGATGATACCACCACAGAATATCACAATATTATCATAATATTCTAATATCATATCACAGAATAGAATAATATTATTGGGGGCCGTTTTCCATATCAACAGACCGAGGACGTCATGCAAAAAAAAAAAACTGATATCGGTCAAACACTCAAATTAAATTATAGTGATTACCTAACAACAATTACATTTTGGTATTTACGTTTTGCGGTTTGTGACGTACTTGTTAAATTATTATTATTATCATCATTATAATAATTAGGTAATAGGTAGCGGTTTTTTATCTTATTTTTTATACGCGAGTAATTCGAAAAGTTTTTATAGTTAATATTTATCCTCGTGAGTCGTGATAAATGAGCAATAAACACTGAACTCTGACCCACGATTGTCGTGGCATTGGACGTCCTAAAGAAATACAAATTGATGGAGGTCAATGTTTAATCTGTAAGTCGGATCCGAGTGTTGATAGTATATATTATATTTTAATTACTTATATGATTTCTACCTATCTAATGATCTCATCTAAATTTAATAATAACATATGATAAATGAGTCAGAACTAAGAATGACTGTATGGACTATTATAGATAGTGAGAAGTATGAATGAATATTTGATAGTATATTGTGTTGGTAAACAAATAATTAATGGGTACTCTTTTTAACGATTTAAACACACCCACTTAAACTACTTAAAACATAATTGATTTTAATATTTCTAGGAAAAATCAGTTTTTTATGTACAATATTGAGTATACTTTTCAACAAGTACTTTTGACTTAAATCATATCTGTTTCACAATAAAAAGCATAAAAGTTGAATCATTATAAATACCTACTCTTAATATTGTATAATATTATATAATATTACTACGTAGTACATATTATTGTCTACAATGAGTAATTTTGCATTTTGATAATAGTTTTATCGGGTAACTCTTTTGAACTAGGTACTAGTGTTACCCCCCGTTAGGGTAATTGGCGTTACTTTCTAACATATTTTAGAAATAGTTTTTAAAATAAAATTCACTATACATTTATAAAACTAAGAATAAATGTATTTTGTAAACATTTCTTTAATTTTGAACTTAGAGTAAGCATATCAACATTATTATATTACATAAGTATTGTAATCGATGCCTGGGTATTTACTATTTAATATTGAATTAATCTAATATATTAAAATAACTCACAAAATCGTTTATATTTAAGTTTAACGTTTCTAAAATGTCTACATTAATATGAAAGCAATTTTAATTGTATAATTTCTTAATGCCATTTTTATAAAATTGATAAACATAAAATATGTTTTTGCTTTTTGAACCGTTTTTCAATTTAAATTATTATTATTAAATGATTTAAATGTTGGTTAGATAAATTATTCATTATTATAAAAATTAGACGGCATAAAAAACATGTTTATAGTGAAGTTCTGTAGATATAATATAAATTCATAATATTGAATTGGTAAAATTTATAGCGGTAACTATAAGTTAGTTCTAAAATTGTGATCTTCATTAGTAGAACACAAGAGATGTGTTGTAAACAGTTGAATAAAATGTTTGACTAGGTAAATGGGAAAAGTAAATCTGAAGGGTAGAAGTTTTAAATAGATCTAAGCTAATAATGAAGATGAGTCCACCAATCTTGGAAAGGATGTTAATACTTTTAATTTCCAGTTAAAATGTTTAACATTTCATGTAAATCTATATAAATTATTTTATTCTACCATAAACAGCATTGACTAATAAATAATATAACTAAGTTACTTGAACTTTTTCTTATTAATTTTTATGATATTACCTAAATAAAATATTATAAATTCATTAATTAAATTATTTGTTTGTTTTCAGAAACTTGAATGTTATCTATTGTGTTATTGAAATTCTATTACTGTTTAATATGATTTCATCAAATTTCAAAAGTATATATAATACTTTATACCAAGATCAATATAGAAGCACTTTATTTGGATATTGTACGGGTAAGTTTATTTTAATTAATTATGTGGTTTTAATTCTGGCGCTTCAAATCACTTTTTCAGTTGTTGGTGTCATAATGTTTGTAGGCTATTTTTAAATCAATACCAGTTGTATAGTTTAGCCTATGGATCATAGTAATATACTATCGTATGTACTTAGTGCATTATACGTGATATTAGGCAGGCTATAAGATTTAAAATATTGATAAGTAGGAATGGAATTTAATGCCAAATTTATATATAACCAGGTAATAAAATAATTGATTAATTTGATGGTTCACTAAAATTGAATAGACATGTGGGCCACTAAATCTATGTATAATAGATTATTATTATTATTATGTATTTCTATGGTATTATTAGTTTAATATTGATTCATAGTTAAGTGATCGTTTATGCAACCCTACATTAGACTTTCTTTTTGATATTTTTATAGGAAATTAACAATTTTTGTAATTTTTTATTAAAACCATTTAATGATTAGGACTATTAGTTAATGTCCTGTGGTTTTAATTTGTACAAATTACAACATTGCGCCATGTCAAAATAATCTTTTTTTATAATATAATATTATATTATACTGTTATCAATTTGGTTTTCGTAGAACCACATTGTTGAACCACAGCAAAAATGTATTTGAAAAGTAATAAAAAATACAGAATTCAAAATACTAAATATCAGATTAAAAACATATATTGGAGCTTTTTTTTTGTTGGATTGACATTTTACAATAAATAGGTGCAAATGTACCTTTTAAACTCAAATTACATGCCTGTATTAATTTTAGTTTTAAAGGTTCAAATACATAAAAAATTGAAGAACATCCTAGAGTATTAATTTAGACTGTGTTAATTATTGTATTATTTTATGAACATTAAGAATATTGGACTGCACAGTAAATTATATACTGTATGGCTCACGGGACTAATTCAGAAATTATATGTTAAATTGTTATAAACAAATATTAAAAGAAAAAAACTGACTAACTCGTAAAGAATATATATATATATTAAGCTAACTATAACAAAACTGCTGTTAACTAAACAATAATTGGCACAACTCGCATCAGACATCAGCTGTCTGTTTGGACAAGAATGTAATTACTACTGGACGCTGAGTGTTGTTATCGTTATCGACCTCTCTAAATAATGTTGACATAAAATAAGAACTTATTTATTCTTATTAATTCTTTACTGCTATCATATTCAAAAGTTATTTATTACAAATAGTATAACTAGGTTATAGTCCTACACACTCAGGATTTTTTTTTTGGGGGGGGGGTGGCTTACAAAATTTCCCACTCACCCTTACACACAAATACATAATAACAAGTAAAATAATAATTTAACTTAGGTACATAAAAAGGAAATTGGGGGCTTTAACCCCAAAGCTCCCTCTCCCCCCACGGGTGTGCACTTGTAATCCTATAGTTAGGATTTCCTTTATATTTGCATAAACGGATCTCTGAACCAAATAAGGACTATATAAGTTCTCAAAACAGAACAAGAATAGTCATAGTTGAACAAATTGTCATTTAAAAGTTTTATTTTTTTAGCAGCAATTAATTTTTAGATCTTTTATTTATGCTGATGTTGGATGAAAAGATGTTTTTATGAGTCATTGATTGAAATCATAAGAGTGTATATTATATAGTTGTTTTTGTTTTTTTGTGGGATTATTTTTTTATATCAAGGTTCCATTATAGGCATAGTGCATAGACCTTATACTCAAAAGGCAAAACAATTTTTACAACCCCACTCCTTCCCCCATTATGGTCTTATCAATATTTTAATAATTTTTGTTTGGTTGTTATATAAATATTACCTATGGCCACAAAACAATATTCTATAGCTAATATTACCTGTTGGATTGGGAATTTTTGGAGGGGCCTCTTAATCGCCACCTAAAGTAGCGATTTTATCTAGTTGACTATATAAGTGATATTTTGTTCGTGAAGCCTCAGTGTTTACGTATGCCGTTGTTGTGTGGAAGTATGCTGTATTGTTGCATTCAAATTGGTTTCAAAACGGATTTAAGGGAATTGGGAAATTTTAATGTTTTGTTGAAGCGAGAGGATTGAGTGTTGAGATTTTTAAGTTCAGCATTATATCAAACATTTTGAGCTTGACGTGTGAGTACGAACTTTCAAAATTCCTATTCGAATAATGAGAAAAAAAGGTGTATAATACAACACTCGTTATCTAAAATATGTTTTTCTTTTACTTCTGTTAAAGTGTTAACAATGAATATAAACTAAATCCTAGAAGCTTATTAATAATTTTGGGTTTGATGTATAGTGTATGTAATAAATAATATTAAATTATGTTATAATTATTATTTATTACTTAGCTGACATAATGTATACTTGGATAGGGTTCCACAGGTTCCACCGGAAAAGGGAAGTGTCGATTTTGGGGCGTGGCACCACTGCACGCAAACTTGCCTTTATGCGAAATTATCGATTCTCATTTCTTGACATTGTGGAATTTTCCACCCAAAATATCTAATACGCCCTTTTATTGTTGCTCCTATTTTTATTTTATTTTTAACAAGGGCGTCATTACATTTTTTTAGGCGCCTAACCACAATTTAGGCCAATTGTTAAAATTGTTATTCATTTTGAATGATCTCGTAAGTGTTTTTTAATGTAGGACTGTAGGAGTAAAAGATATTTTTAAAATTAAGCTTGTTAGGTACCTTGATGACTCATTATTAATATATACTCATAACTCATTTGCTAAAAATAATATAATTCTACAAAATACGGATGTAATCCCATTGGATATATTAATAATGTAATAGTAATCGGTGAAAAAAGATCGAAAAAATAGACCAAAGACAAAAAAAATTTTTAATTAGTTTTTCTTTGTTTTTTTTTCGTGTTCTTTTTTCTGGATTCTAATGTGATATGTTATGTTAGGTGTTAGGGTTAACAATTTTTTTGTTCTAAAATAAATGCATAATGTAGATATAGGTACACAAGCACACTGTTCATATTACAGTATTAATACTTTTAGATGTTACTTTATAATTTATAACTCAAGGACTAATTTGGTATTAATTTTTTTCCATTATCATACAAATCAATAAAATTGATTTCCAAACTTGAACTGTGAATTTATGGTGTAATGCAGCGGTTTCCATCACTAGTGTTACGTGAAAAGCTCGTGGGTGGTACGCAAAGAAATTGTTAACTAAAAAAATAGAAAGAAAAAAAAGATAATTAAAAAAATAGAAAGATTATATTTGTGATGAATGTAAAAAAAAGATTATCAGGTGTTGCACGTGAAAAATTTCACTTGTGTAAGTGGACAAATGGTACATGGATATAAAAAGGTTGGGAACCACTGGTGTAATGTGAGAACATAATCACCCAAATTGAATGTAAAAATTAAGTTGTCGAAATAAAATGTAAGTAAATATGATTGTTTCATATTTTGTACTGTATAATATAAAAACAAAAAGTAAGGATATTGAGTATTTTGTGTCATATTTTTGAAGGTCTAAAAAGTTAGTTGAAAAATTCTTAGTACTAAACTACTATAATTAGACATGTTCGTGACGAATATCAATATATAATGACATATACTCGTCAAGAGTTGATTAGGTCAAGGGTATTGCCAAAATAAATTATTAATTTTAAACCCCAGGAAATGAATTTGTTTTTAATATTTTACAGGTTATTCTAGTCGCACAGAATATTTATATAAAAACATGTTTTGCGAATTAATAACTTCTAATAGTTAAGAACAGATTTAAATTTTAAATTTTAAGGTTGTTTACTTAAACATACGAATTTGGAATAAAGAAGTCTATAGACTATAGAGTATAGGTGGTTGATATTCATTTGCAGTATAAAAAGCCAAAATAATTAATCAAAAATGTTTTAAGTATTAACTAACTAAAGTATAAAACTGAAAGCTATATAATATGATCATATCTTTTGGTTTTTAATGGCTGTCGCCTGTCACCTATGTATATACAGGGTGTCCCGTGAGAATTTACCCATTGCGATATCTCCTGAAATAATGGAAATATCATAATTCTGTTTTTTTACAAGACTCACAAGAGCAAGATTACAAATATGACATATTTTAATTACATTTACTGTTAATTAAAAAAAGTTAAAAATAATATCTTTTTATTAAATTATTTAAAAAAAAAAATTAAGATAAGTATAATCATTTTGTAGTTTTTTTTTTTTTGAAAATGTTGACGTTTCAACATTTAATTTTACTTAGTCTCGTGATTCCTAATATTTTTTTAATTTTCGCGAATTATTGAGGAACAACAATAATAATTAACGATTAAATTAGTCTTATTGGAAAACGAGACAATAGATAATATCAAAACATTAAATTATGGACTATGGTATTAAGTAATACACAATTATTTGAAATTATAAAAATTAAATGTTGAAAAGTTAAAATTAAAAAAAAAACTAAAAAATGGTTATCGCACTATCTTCATTTTTTTTTTTTTTAAATAATTAAATAAAAAGTTATTTTTTTATTTTTTTTACCAAAACATTAAATTAATTTAAAATAAGAAATACTTGTAGTCTTGCTCCTGCAAGTCTTATACTTATATATGAACAACAAACAAAATCGTGATATCTCCATTATTTAGGAGATATCTCAATGGGTATATCCTCACGGGACACCCGGTGTACCTCTATAAGCCGATTGTTATCGCAGTAACTAATAGTAACATAATACTAGAATATATTCGCTTAATCATCAAATAATAGTACGGAATACAAATGAATTTAAACAAATACATGTACAACGTATCTAAATAGTCAATAATAATATAATTAATGTTAAGTGTGTGAAATTACCACCTAACCAAAGGCATTCTTTTGTGACAACCAATCGCCAACCAAGTAACATATCCTAGCAGTGGCTTTTCTTAGTTACAAAAAAAAAAAATCGAAATGGCGTAGGTATGCAATAATAATATCTATAAATACCAGTATCTTTTATTTTATTCCGTAAATTGTTGATAAAAATGTATTGATGCAAAATACCAATTAGTTTGATTACGAATGTCTATTGTCTATGCATTTTGAAGTTATTGATAAATCTATAGCATTCGAATAAAGTTCCAAGTAGGGGAGTTTAATTTACTCAAAAATGCAACGTTATTTACAGTACATAGCAATTTTTACGAAAATTATTTGGGAACTATAAATATGTTATTTTATCTAAAGTGGGTTTATGAATATACAATTTGTTGAGTTTTTTCTATCTGAAAAATGTCAAATTTAACAAAAACCTTTAACTCCACTATGAATTAAATAAAATATTGTTATAAAATTGATAAACCAAACGTTTTTATACTAAAGTCTATATAGTATTTAGTTAAATTTTTAGATTTAGTATAAATAATTTGTAATTGTGCTCAATCATGGTATTTTTAAAATTTTAAAAACTAGCGCGCATTGTGTTAGTATACGTCACGTCGCGACGTGTCCACAGACGAACAATATTATGCTTATGTAATGTTAACGAAAATTACTCTTAAGTATTTTAAATACTTAAAAAAACACTAAATACTGCATGAAATTCTGATTTCACTATTGTCTAAAATGTACAAATACGTAAGATTAAGAAAAAAATCGAATAAATTATATTGTTGTACCTACTATGAATATGCTTATGATGTATCTATATATGTTTTTAAATTCATAAAATACGTATAAAAATATTTTCCGATAATTTGAATAATAAATTTAAAAAAAATTATATTTTATTGCTCTATTTTAGTATTATTTAATGTAAGTTTCTTGAAGGTTCTGCGTCACTGGACAGCCTCTTTCCTCATACCAATCATATTGTAAATTATTTTTCTATCATATTTGCTTATTGTACATTTACAGATTGTAATTTTTCTATATTTTAATAAAAAACATAGCTTAAAGTTCAGATTACCCAATTTTTTAATACCTATTTAGATTTTTCTATAAACCTAGATTATAATAATTCCTCTTGTGTATTCCAGAGCGTCAGTAGCTTAAATAAATTAAATATATTTGAAAATAATTAGAATTATTTTAATAAATAAATATAACTCTTACCAAAATATTTTTTAGAAATCCACTTAAATTATAGATAATACTAATTATTTTACTATAGTTAAATATTAAATACTTTATATGATATTATAGTTGTATAACTGTAGTTGTATGCTCTATAGGTCAGGGATGGGCAACTGGGGCTCGTGTATCTTTTTTATCTGGCCCGTGTTATTTACTGCCTTATTTTTTACATGAAGCATATCAAATCAAAACAAAGAAATCGTATTACAGATGAGGCATTAAGTTGTGTTTCCGCTTCCGTAATAGAAGTAGCTGATTTAGCTGCGTTATATCATTATATGGTCTGCAGTCACACGTCCTCATAACTCCAAGTTGTAAACATGCAAAATAAATGCTAATTATTCTGTGTTTGTTTTTTTTTTGTTTTTCTTATTTTTTTTTACATTTATTGATTGTTAATACTCTAATGCATTGTAATAGTTGAGCTAGATTTAAAATAAAAAGCTAATAAAAAAAAAAAATGATAATTTTAAGTATTTTTGTTTGTTTAATGTTTTTTTTGCTTTCTGTGTTCTGTGCTAGATTTAAAAGTTTTACAAATTGGCTTTCTAGTATCTTTGAGTTGCCCATCCCTGCTATAGGTGTATTGTATATATAGTTATTGCCCAAGAACTGCATTTTTACGTAGTTATTATAGCAGGGATGGGCAAGATACTGAAAAAATATCTAGATACATTAATTTATTACAGTTCTTAGATAATATTATTATCTACCTACATAGTAAGTGCTTAATATACACTACATATTAAATACTTATTACACTCTTATATGCAATAAATAAATTAAAAAAGTTCTTATTTCTGCTATGTCTTAATTATGTAATTGTTTTATTGTATTATTGTTGTTTAAAACAAAGTGTGAATTACACATTATTACCTATAGGTACAATATTAAATAAATATAAAAAATATAAATTATTATATTTAAATTGTTATAGAACATAATAGGTAGGTATGTCAGTTCTTAACTAATTGTAATTTTGATAACACTACAATTTTGTTTGTGTCGCGGTCGTATTTTATAGATTCTTTGTAGAACCTGTTTGAACATACAATATATTTATTTATAATAATTAATAAACAACGAATGACTCATCTTGGAAATTGCGTATGTATACAGCAAAGCTTTGTCATGATTATAATTTTATACAATTATTCTATAAATTTATAATTTTAATTTAATCATCATTATGATTAAAAATCAATAAAATCTATTACAAATTAAAAGTAAATAGAAAAAGCGTGATGCTTGTATAAGTAATTTTGTAAGATTTTTTTTAAACTATTTATTTTACATATCATTTTGGAAAAAAACATAGAGGTTACAATTTTGCACATCATACTTATACTGAAAAACATCCCTTATTTATAGCAAAAATAGTTTAACATCAGATATAAAGACTTGTGCTTATAGTATCTAATCAGTAAAGCAAGTTTTTGACTGATGTTTTTGTACTATAAGTATTTTAGTTATTTTTCGCAAGCAATAAGTGGTAATAATTAAATAAGATTCCTAGCTAAACACGCTCGTGAACTATTTCATTAGTCTGTTGAACAAAGCCAGGGATACAAGTGTTTTTGCACGCAATTCTTTATAGGTTAGTGGTTTAATTTCAACAAATTTAGTTACTACCGGCTTATATAATTTTAATTTGAGAAGTAAAAAAAATAAAGTTTTCATGCATATAATGTTGGGTGTCTAGTTATATAGCCGTATAACTGTATAATCCACTAGGTTGGGTGTGTCGTTAACGATTGTTCGTACATTAAAGTTTCAACACAGTTTGTAAACGCAATTATTGCACTTTAAAAACTACTTACAAAAATATTTCTTAAGATAAATAAAAATTGTGGATTAAGTGTTACATATGAATTAATATATATCTATTAAAAAAAAATCCACCAGTTTATCTCTATTTTTTTTCTTTAATTTTTGTAATATCGCTTATAGGTCGCATTCATAATTCATGATCTACATGAGGTTGTTTTGGTACGCTAAGACAAACCTTATCAGTTATCGTGTCTTATACACTATGTATTCATTTTTCATAAATACATTTTATTTTTATTATAATGCCTACCATAATTTTCCTCCACCACTAATCTTCTACCTGTATAGAATTATAAAAAAAGTAGATAACCTAAATAAACTACCGTATTAGGTATATAGACCACATATTACACCTGAAAGCAATTATTATCTCATTAAAAAGACTATTCTGAATGTAGATTTAACAGTTTACTATATCGGACTAACATGTTGCTTATTTTTTTTTTCGACATTTTGTAGTTAAAAAATATTTAGTACAGTAATTTTGTACAAAAAAAAATTTTGCGAGGCAGGAAAAAATCAGTGTAAAATCAATTATTTATTCTACAAACAGAACAAATTGATTGCAATAACTTCTAAGCTTATATTTAATATAAATTGAAAAAAAAACTTCAAAATTACAATTTTTTATCGAGAATTATATGAAAAACATTTAACGGGACTGAACACAGATCTATCATGCACTAAAATATTCCGTTTCACTCCGCGTTGTGCAGTGGCGCAGTGCCCTAATTAAATCCCGTACACCATAAACGTATTCGTGTTGTGCATATATTGTGATTTGGCGCTATAATTTTTTAGGCTTTGCTTAGTTCCGAAATATTTATTTTATATAACTATACTTATATCTGCTTTTTTTTTTTTGCGTTACGGACATTAAGTGGCGTGTCCTTCGGTCCTTGTCAAGTCGGCGCCGCCGACGCTACACCATCGTCAGCACTGTAAACATCGGCGGCGGCGGGACTGCCACCTCTTGCCTGCCGACCGATCGTCGTCGGCGGTGCGCGCGCGTCTCCCACACGACACCACTCGCGCGCGCTTCTGCGTCGGCAATAATCGCGATCCGCGACTGCCGGTGCCGGGCGGCGGGCAGTGTACCGTCTAATTCCGTGGCGTACGCGTACGTTGTGGTGTCTCACGTGACCGCCGTTCCGATCTATTGGTCTGTCGTCGTCGTCGTCGTCGTGACGCACAAATCATTTTTCACGGTTGCCGTGAATCATATTGTTATATCGTGTACATTAAAAAACAATTTTCACTATCAGCAAATTCGTTCTACAACTGTTAAAAAATTGTGCGCTCGTGATATCGTTTCTGTCGCACACACACACACTCGCGCGCATATATATATATATATTTATAAGTTTATAATAACATTTATAATATATGTACGAACTGTGATCGCCACTGGTGGTGGTCTATTGGTGTTGTGTCGGTGGTGTACTGGTGTATCTCATCTCGTTATCGTGTGCAATAATAATAATATGTAATATTATGCTCGAGGCCAATCGATCCACGGTTTCCTGTTAATGGTCTCCTTCGCAATCACATGGTGAGCACTATCCCACCGGCGGCGCATACGAACTTTCTTCGATGAGAATCACATCTCTGTTTGTTTGTACGCTTCGTTCCGTTTTTAACGATTTCCCCCCCCCCCCCCCAACGCTTTGTAAAATCGCTTTTTGTCGTCTCGTATAGGTACTATTATATTTATATACATATATGTTGTTTATATACTAAATGCACCTGTTTAGTAATAAGGGTCTGGCGAGGGTCAACATTTGGGTGGGTCAAGACGACGACTTACCTATTCGCTGCCTAAATTTCGTGTCTGAAAATCGACTCCAGTTATAATTTACTAGTAAAAGTGATAGTTAAATATTAAACTTATATAACCTCGTAATGACCTTATTTGCAACTGCTATTTATAGTCATACTACAAGGTTTAAAATATGTTGATAATATTTAGCATCATAATGCATTTGGAATATTTTTCGGTCTTGGTGTTATTGGATTTCCAACTTTTTACATTTCACAGATGTTCTGGGAGGAACTCTGGAAGTAAATGTTGTGGATAAAATATGTTTCCCATGATATTGAAATTACCGATCTCGTGCTTAGGCCTAATACTTACCAACATATTACAGTTTCAAAATAAAAATATTTTTAAATTTCACTTAATGTGTTTTTTAGTTGTCTTCGGGAAATCATTCATCAATATGAAAATGTAGTAATATGGTATATCCGTTACTTATACTCAATACCTAGTATTATTTAATATTTTTAAAGACATTTTGACTTTACGCTAAAGTGTTTTACTTGTATTTTATAATACAACTTTCAATTTTATAATAAATTGATTTTAAAATACGTTTTACTTAAAAGTTATTCTATTGAAAGTTGTTATCACGCCTCCTGGATAATAACAATAATACGCATATAAAAATAATCGACGTAGATAACATCAAATAATAAATAACAACTCGGTACCTACTGTAGAACTTTTAAGCTAGTGTTTTTTATTTAACATTTCTCATGCAAAATTGTTTGTATTAAATTGTAGCTATTTCTATTTTTATCATATCTGTTATTATCTTTTAACTTGGAGGGGGACTTAAAAATATACGAGTGTTTGTGTACAGACTACAGAGTGATTAGTTTATTATAACGAACTATATTATTATACTATTGCTTATTAGTTATTACTATAATATTATAATAAACTAATATAGAACTAATTTATATTTTATACAGTTTTATTTATTTAATAATTAAATAAGTTTTAGTTGCTAACCTTAAAAATGTTATAATATAATATTATTTATTTAAAAAAAAAATAGTACAGAATACCTTATTAGATAGGTAGGTACTTACAAAAATAAATATTTGAACATTTAAATTAGATAATAAGACATAGTACATATTTTATTTTATATTGGGTTAATATTCTGACTATATTATGTATTATCAGTGACATTCTGAATTTTTAAATTATTTAGTATCGAATAATTTACCAAACGCAAATATATATTTATCACAATACATATAATATGAGATAATTTAATCAAGGTTTGGCGGGAATATTTTTTACTCTATCGTTAAATGTATGGAAAACAAGTTAATAGATTCCGGGATAGATATTTTTAATCAAAACTTGCAAGCATGTTTATCATGAAAATTATGTCTCATTGTGGTTGACAGTTTTTTATTTCAGTTTTACCCCGGTTTATAATTTATTTCATTCAGTTTTAAAGAACTGTACCAACTTAACCTAGGTAGTCTTATTTTATATAATTAGTAGGTAATTACTTCATATAATTAGTAAGATCCATTAAGGAGGAATGGGCACAAGGCAGTGTTTTTTTTATTGTGAGATATTTTAATTGAGATGTAAATGCATGCTACATTTATTTTATTGGTTTTATTTATTTTATTTTTTCATTATAATACTATACTGTAATATTAAACAAATAAAAATATTAAAATTATTAAAAAATACTATATTATAGTATAGTTCCATATTTCGATACTTAAAATTAAAATATTAAGTAGTTTTTTACTTAGCGGTACTCGTAATAATATATAATCTTGTCAATGTTTGCTTTTAAATACTTCCATACCAATAGCATACCATTTACCTATAATTCGTTGGTTAGGTATATCTTATATATTTAAGAATAATATTCACATATTATAAAAAAATATCTTACATCTTAAAACGTCTACAAGTATGCAATGATTTGATGATAGTTTAATGTCATCACGTTCTATTCATAGTAATTACTAAATGTTAAAAATTGATTTTTTTAATTACCTATTTTACAGAAGGTACAGTTTACAGCTACGAATTTTTATCGGTTTTACTCTATCATAGTGATTCACTAGTCTAAAATTATAGTATTTGTCATGAACTCCTTTGATGTAGCCGCATGCACTGAAATAGTGAACTACCAAGATATAACTAGGTACTCAACAATTATTTCCACTATTATGAAGTATTCAACTGTATAGGTATATTTGGTTATTATGCATCACACTAATTTGTTTGTTTATCATAAATTATAACATTCGATTGCTCTTAAAATTGTCCATCATACACAATTATTAACAATTCAATAATATGCATTTTTAGGTATCAAGATTTTCAGTATTTGATTTTAGATCTGAGCGGAGCTTTGAATGCATTGGGTTTACAATCATTTTGTAATTTTTTATGTCTCATTACCTTTTTGAGTATTAACTATTAACAATGCTTTAATTATCAACTTAAAAGGTTGGTTTCTGGTACCTAGCAGATTGGATCTAATTGTATGTGGCGTCAAAAGTACAAAAGTAAAAGATTACCCGTTATTTACTTAATAATCGGGAACACGAACAACAAATTACAGAAAACGGGAATATTTACGTAACACCAGTTTTTAACAAAATTTGTTTTGTTGTTTTGTTTAAGTCAAAAATGAATAACCCCATTGATACTTAGAATTTTTGTTATTTTGTTGTAATTCAAAAATATTAATCGTTTGAAACGCGTTCCAGTATTACATAAATTATTATTTTCAAAATATTCAGTATAATTGTATTATATATATATTTAGCCATGATATATACTATCTGATATTGATAATCAATACTATTTATAATGAATGGTAATACGTATAATACCAATATATAGTTTACACATACATTAATATATATACATATTTGATAGCCTGATAATATTATCGTTGCTTTTAAATTTAAATTTAAATTTACTATACCACAAAATAGATGAAATCATACTGCTTATACTACGTATGTTTATAAACTATAGGCAGCTATATGTACCTACTTAATACTTAGTAATTACTTATTACTATTTTTGTTTTTAGTCACATTTTTTTTTAATAATTCAAAAAGTTTGAGAAAACACAACCTATACCACCTTTACTAACATAATTCGAGACCAGCCAATTTGATGATCATCGATTTCAAATTTACATGAAAATACACCTGTTTCTGTAGTACACCAAAACCCCAATGGTCTTCCATATATTTAACCGTCTGCTTTCTTATGGATTTTTTTTTAATGGCTGTATAATCATTTTTTGTAATCGAAACATTTTTATGTTAACGGAATGAGCATAATTAACCGTGTTTTTACGTTTTGTATGCAACTAGTTATGTTAATAAAAAAGAAAAAGGATAACGCTACATTAATATTTTAATTGAATAAAATATCCAAACAAATGTCTATTAAATAAAATAATTTAAGCTATCTTTGGGTTCAAGATTTGTATTGCACTTTTATTATTAAAGTTGTACCTATGTATAAGCAGTGTAAAATGTAAATATATATCTGTATGAATATTTTATTTTTTTTATAATGTTAATAATTATACCCAATAAATGCTATATATTATGCATATTTTAATTTTTTTCTGATACAATGATACAAATGTTAAATATAGATTCTATAAATAATGAATTCCGGACGAAAAGTCCGTTTTGAAAATTTTCCGGACTCATTTTTTTAAAGTCAGACAAAAGTTCTAACAATACTAAATATTCTATTACCAAAATTTAAATTTAAAATATGTCATTGATTTTCTTATACAATATTATATTTGATTACTATTCCTCACACCTATACCTACAGTTTACAAATATTTTTATTGCCCGACTTTTTTCAAAATGGACTATTTGACCGATTACTATTAATAATATAATTCATATTACCTTTTACCTAAAGACTTTTCGATATTATATGTTTGTTTTATTTGTACGCAATCTAACTTCTAAGCTTTTGAAACTCGAGAATGACTCAAGTTAATGAATACAAATATTATACTAACATAAACACATCAAAACACAATAAATTATTAGATATTTTTTTTTGTAAGAAGTTCTTCTTTTACTAAGAACGTAACCCCAGCAGTTACAGTGCAAAAATAACATGACGTCCTCGATGTGCGTGTACGTGATTTGTGTTTCTTTATTGCAGAGTTCTTAAAACAAAATTAACATATAAATATCTATAGTTATTTTATTTTTGTACTTCAATAAAGTTACACTATCTCAGTTGCACTGTTATTAAAATTAATGAATAAATATTAATTATTTAGTAGAATAGTGTAATTGAAATACACTGTACGTCTATACTTAAAAAGGTAACAATCAAATAATAAACAATATTTTTTGTGGATTTATTGAATCGAGTTTGTGGTGTTGTGAATTGAGACTTCAAATTGTATTATCTAATCTTCGTATCCTGTAATGTTTTAAATATTAAGTAAAGTAATAAATGTACTGTTTTTTAAAATAATATTATTTTAATTTTTCTGGGTAGGAGTAAACTACTATGATATGTCGTTTTCATTTGCAACAAGTATAAAATATTAAAATATACTCGATTTATACGATAATAATTTCAACTAATATACCTTCGATGAACGATACAATTATTCTGTAATAACAAATTAATTATAGTATGTAATATTATAGTTTGATTATTTAAAAGAACAATAACAATTATTATTAAGCTGATAAAGATAGATCAACAATACTATCATAAGTTATTATTCTACTGTATTGTTTATATATATTTTGATGGTCATACCTTTTTATGATAAGTTTGATTTGATTAAATAAATAATAATGGTTACTGAATAACTACTAAATAAATAATTTACATATCTACACTCACTAATTTAATTGTTATCATAAAATATTCATTGTGACTTAGGCTTTAACCGGGTGTTCAAATGTTCAATATTACAATAATTTAAGAATTTATTAATATAGCTACAATAGATTAGGTTGTGCAACCTATATATACTATATTATACAGATATGTGAAATGTGTAAATACTAGTTTATACTCAAGTTTATCTTTTCCGCATTAAAAAATATTTATCTATAGGAGGTACATTTAGATCTTATAAGTATTTTTGACTTTTGGAGCACATTTCCAAATTTATTAAACTAATATGATTTTTAGTTGTGTTAATTAAATTTAACTATGACGCTTTTTAATTAGAATAACGAGTTGAAGTTTAATATTTGTTTAAATTACTAATAAACATTGATGAATTATCTACTTACTCTCTTTATTTATGTTTTACACGAGAGAGTTTTCTATTCAGTCAATATTAAACTACTTTTTGTGACTGAGTAATGATTTACAGGATTGTATAAAAAAAGAAACTAAATGTTTCGCTCAAATTTTCCATGACGAATTATTTTATTTCCTTTGACACACATACATTTTCATTATATTATTACCTACAGTTATAGAGCTGACTGATATTGTTGTATCAACGTCCAGTATCATATGCAGGTAAGGTTATATAGAGAAGGCAAGGAGATATCGAGAGCAATATAAATACCTACCTATGCCTCAAAAGTTTTTTTAAATCGTGCAATGTACGTGATAATAATTTATAGAAAGACAACTGATTTTTTATTGTATCTCTTAAGCGAATCTGTTAAAATTAATTTTTTATCGGTTATAGAGCTTAAATTGAAGCAATCCTCTGACAAAAACGCAGGTCATATAAGTTGCACCACAAGTATACTTACCTAAAGAAAATCAAAACACATTATTGTTGATTCGTTTTTTTTTTTTTTGATCAGAAAACAGAATCTAAAAGTTAAATGTATTGTATAAACGCGTATTAATTATTTTTGTATGTGAACTGCAGTCTGTACATCAGTACAAAATATGAAATAGTGTTATTATCTATGATTTACTTAGGACGTAAATCATGAAAGTTGACATTTTTCTGATATACTTAAAACAGTTTAAACTGTACGAAAAGCATATAACTTTCTGGTTTCTATAAACATAATTTATAAGTAAAATTAATTATGATTATATAAACAATATTATATAATGTTGTATTACCTAATCATATTAAATATTATATTGAATTTTATATTACTAAAATGATATAAGCATTTCACTGCATTTGGTAAATTGTGTTAATCGTGTACATTTATATGATTGAAGTAATTTAATGTCAACAAAATAATATATCAGTGACAATTACCTATGCCTCTAGGTATATCCATAAAACAAAAATATTATTAAATATTATTTTAATAAAATCAATTACCGGCTGTTCAATGATAACCGTAGTAATGCAAGTTGCGATGTAATGGACCTATCATAGGCCACTAAATTATGTTTAAGGAATTATTGCTCACTAACCACTATTGATGCATTAAATGTATATTAACTATTTAACTCTCGACATTATAGAATCTTCGAGTTCGACGATCGCGTGTGTTCTACGTAATGTCGTAATATAGGTAGTATAGGTACCAATCTGTAAATATTTTAATTATTATTTATTTTCATAGCGGCTTAAGGTTAGAAAGTGTGAGATATGATATAAACATTGCGATTATAAACAAATTTAGTAAAACATTTTAACAAGTTTCTTTTACAGAGCATTACATTTTAAAATTTAATTTCAATTGTGAAATTGGCGCGATTTACGATATCAACAACATCATATTATTATTCTATGTTAATAAATTATACTAAATTATTATTCTTACATTCCCTGGCATATCAGCTGCTTTTAGTTAACCACCTATGTATTTTTATTAGTATCCAATACTTAACTTATTATTTTGTTCTTAATTTGAGAACTTAACCATTGATTTATTACAATCATTTGTAAAGTCAATAAATTTACCTATGATTTTTACTTTATTATAAACACTTTCGCATTTTAAATACTAATATTGTCTTCATTTAAAACGTATAGCCGTATAGGTAAAAATATGTGATAGTCGGTATATTATTAAAATGCATGTTTAAAATAAATATTGCGGAATGAATGAACGAGATTGATAATTTTATTAAATTAAATACCGACAACATTATTGATTTCATTATCATTGATTGAAATTTTTATTTTATATAACGTAAGTATCTGTCTACTATTAATAATTATCGTTAGGTATATTATATTACATATTGTATTTGATACTTATATTATATCATATGGCATATTATTAAGAAAAATATTATAGACATATTATTGATTAGTTTGTCATTCATGTTTTACTAGGTAAGTGTGTTGTATATAAAGGTTTCTAAATGTCGTTAAGGGTTGTTACAGTAACGATGTATTATCGACTGTCTGACCTATTAAATAATATTTTATGGGGCGTAGGTATTTATGTTTTGTGTATAGAAGATGAATGATTTGTTTTTTGTGTTCATGTTTAACAGTAATTATTGTTATACTTTTCAACTCATTCATCTTATCTTGATACCCACTATCAAAAATTAATTAATTGTATTTGAATTATTATATACGTATTTGAATTTACTATTTACTCATATACCTTACTACACATTTTGAACGATCGATTGAGTTTTCTACTGTATTTTATTCAGTTTAACATATTGACGTCATTGATGTCCTCAATTCATTGAAGTCGGCTCTAATTAGATATACGTATAATAATTATTTAAAAAAATGAACTTGTATTATTGAATTTAACTTGTATTGTTACAATTAGGTAGGTATATATTTACAATAATATATCGTGTTAATTTTATCGTGTTTTAGAACGACAAAAATAATGGTACCCATATGATAAAATATTATACATACCTAGTTGTAATTATTGAATTTTTACCTCTATAAAAATCAAAAACATGTGTATACTTGTACATTTAATAAAACAATAATCAATTGCCTAATATTGTTTGGACTTATGAGTGCTATATAATTCTAAAAATTATTATTATTAGTAGTAGTAGTTATCAGTTTTGTTATGTTATAAATGATATAAGAATGAAAAAAAACACAGATATTAACTTATTGCTCAGGATTATTTAACTATTTGAAAATAATTGTTTTATAATTTAAAAAAATATATATAAACTATAAATATAATAATTAATAACTAATGAGTAATAACATTCGTGTTGTTGTAGTTCCCGCTAAACAATATACCATAAACGCGGTATATAGGTACCTGGTACATCAATTGATTGACGTTATTATTCTTTAATATTTATTTCAAATTCAGTGATTTATTGATTTGTATTGTAAATTATTGTTTTAGGATGGTACTAGAATCGAAAGGAGAGCCTAGCACTGATGGAATCCAAAATAGAATTGGAATTAAAGGGGTTTCCTATACATGTAACGAAGACCATAAAAAAGAATTCGTTCATATTGCAATTGACATGCCTCCAGCTAATGGCCATTTAGTAAGTTATTGCGTTATCGTTATTTTATTTTTAAACAAATAAATAAATGGATTGTTTTATGTTTTAAATATTTTAATAGGACCAGTAAGTGTTTAACACATATTATTAATTATATTGGAGCTTTTTACAATATTAAATAACAAGGTAGATACTTATTTAAGTCTTTAACCCCAATAATTAACATAAAAAAAATAAGTTGTTACAATTTCGTGGTTATTATACGTCATTTATGAGTCTTAAACGAAGTATAACCATATTTGTCTAATGAAATGCAATATACTTAAGTTGATATTACTAAAACTGTAAATACTTCTAAACAGTATATAATAAATACTGACTGTCATACGTCCATAATATTATATGAAATATAGCTGTAATTACACGAAATTATAGTGGGATATTAGTTATTAGTTATTACTATATTAGATATATATACTACCTACTCAAGACAATGAACGATGACTCAAAAGTATAATCTAAATTTTTCGTTCAGTAATATTGTTTTTATAAAATCAACAATTGCTTTATTTGTTACTTACCAACTAACTATGGCAACGATAGTCACAACGAATTTATTTTTAAAAAAACTAAATAAATAATGCGTAGAATTTAAAAAAAACTACAAGTTAGAATTATCTTATTTAAAAAATGATTAATCACAACTAGGTGATTAAACGCAATTTATGACGATATATTCGAAACAAAAATTACACTTGGTGCTTTTATGGCTCATTATAAAGTTTCTATTCAATCCTATTAAGTCGGTTTAAATTTTCATAATATTAATTTTTTTTTATCTAAGATGCCCAAATTTTATAGAAATGAAAACCATTTGATAGTGAAGAATCAAATATTAGTTTTTAGATTCTGAGCTCCGATGAATGAATCGATTTTACAATGATGTGTGTGTTTCTTTTTATATCTAGACATCAGTTTTATTGTAGAAAAAATGCTTCAATCTTCTACTTCGATATATTTTCTGCTAAGTAGATCTAGTTGGTACATGGGAGAGGGGGTCCAGAAGTTAAAAATTCCTTGTCTTTTCTTAATGATTGGGAAAAAAGAATTCTTACGCAAAATCAGTTTTTGATTAGATTGGTTTTGTTATTTTGTTGAAATTCAAAATGTATAACGTATAGACATTTGAATTTTTGACCAAATGTTTATATTTTACCATTAAATATTATAAATTATCATAAAAATAAATGGTGTAGTTTTAAAAATAATTTGACCTTTTTTTAAGCTGTTTATAGACATTGACATTTTTTTATTATAAATAATATTGATTAATAGAACTTGTTAAGTACACGAACATTTGTAAATTGTTTTGTTGTTCAAAATTTATAAAATCCTCAATTTTAACTATCCTTTGACCTTAGAAACTATATGTTGATTCACTCTTCTCTTTTGCTCAGGATCGTTTTTCGTACAATTGTACCTGTATAGGTTAGGTCACTGATTTATCATTGAGTTCTTATTTAACACATCTTATACAGTAACTTGTTCAATATTTTAATGACGAGGTACACACGCCACTTACTAGATAGCACAGCGAGTTCCCTGGTTTTTATATTTACAAGAACCATGTGAAAAAGTGTCAAAACTATTTTTTATAATGCCTAATATATATTATAGTAAATACCTACATCAATTTTTAAATAAAAAAAAATAAATAAAAAAAATAACGATGTTTTTTAAAAATCTTATGTTATATTTTATAATATTGATGTGCGACTGTAGTAAATTGAAAAAATAAATGTTTAAAATTTTAATATTTTCTTACTATGAATATTTTTTTTTTAAACATTTGTTTGATATGACTCGTATAGTCGTATGTTATGTAGACAGCAGGCAATGACAACTAAATTATATACGTATTTGATGTTGACATAATGTATCGATAATGGTTATTGTGTATTTCTAAACGTGTTTTAAACACCGGAAATATGTTTTTCATAATATTTCTGTTCTTATCTTATTTGAGTGTAAAGCTACGCAGTATGATAAAATAAAGTTAAAACTAACCTATATACTTTGTAGTGTTGATAATATATATCTTAGAGCCCCATTCCATTACGTCTTATAGTTTTTTGTTTATTTTTTTATTGTAATCACCACATTTACTTCTTGTTTTTAACTGTATAGACTGTAAATTCTCTATTTATTCATTAAAAAAAATGTAGGTACCTAACTATTAGACACAAACCACCGTGTCAACTGATTTTACTGATTGCACTCAAGTAGGTATAGGTATCATAAATACTGATAAAATTCCGCAGATTCCTATTTGATGGATAACAATTAACAAACTATACTCTTTTGGTTTAATTAATTTCGGTTTGTTTGTTAATTAAGTTTTTAACCTAACCAGACCGCTGTTTGGTACAATAAATAATTATAAAATGAATATATAGGTATAACAAAATATGTTAGCCTGATGTTTACGTACCTATGTAGTTATATATAATTTTTAATTTCAAATCGGAGCTAGTAATGTAAATTCATCCTCTCTATATATAAACATATATTGATATAAATATTGTAAAATACGTAATTGTATTGCTAATATTTTATGCTAATATTTTTTGATGAGTTGTGTAAAATTCTTCAGTTTAAATATGTTTTTATAACAATTTACCAATATTATTTTGTTGTGGAGTAAGAAATATAAATTGTTCTGACATGACATTAATATTTATTTTGTACTCGGTTAATGTAATATTTCAATGGCGGTCCCGAAAATATATTTAAATGCAACGTAAATTGTACAATTACACCAAGGTGATTTACTATTCAGCATACTAATTACTTAAAGTAGGGTTTGAATAGTTTATCAATCGTAAATTGTTATTAATAATTTTATGTATAATTCTATAAATATAATTGATTATAATAATATGCATATCATTGCATACCACATTCACTATACCTATATTATGTGTTTTATGAAGTAGTAGTAATAATTTTTTGTATTTTTTGGTAGTGTTATGAATTTGTATTAGAAGTGCTTCTTTATATCTTTAATCTTAATAGTTTCAAAAATGGACCTGGAGGATATATTAGAAAGTAAACTTTCGGAACATTCACATATTTTTAAGGATAATGTCGAAAAGTGAAGAAATTTACGACACATCTGTTTTTAAGAAAATTTTTAATTACTATAGTAATTTAATAACAACTGTTTTCCTATGATTCGAAAAACTATAAGTATAGTAGTACGCCAGTGGCAGGACTGCAGGAGGACAGTTAGTGGGCCGCAACACCCCCTCACCATAATTATAGTCGACTTAAATTAAACAACAACGTTGTAGTTTAAGACTAGGTGCTACATCACTTACTAGTTTCTATTTATTGTAGCCCTCCCCGGAGATTATGTCTATATACGCCACTACTAGTACCTATAGATTATTCAATTACTCACTATTTTTATATCCATTTTCAATTAATTTTTAGTATCTGTTCGTCATTACATAATGTTGACAATTTTATAATTTGATCCTGTTTTATTTTAAATTTATGTCGAATACCTACATATTCATCACAAGGTTAATTCTTGTACTATATTACGTTGTATACAAAATCATGCATTACGACACTATAAACTCTTGATAATTAATTCTTTTTATTTATTTCCTGTTGATGGTAATTATTATACTTTCATGCCTGGTTGAATAAACAATCATTAAAAATTAATGAAAACATTTGTATGCCACTTAGCATTAGTATACTTTTTCAGAAATATTAAATACCTTGTTAGATTGTGTGTAAATCAAATTGATTTAATATCTTCTGCAATGATTGCAAGCTTGCATAGATTGTGCATCTTTCCGTGGAGTATTGTCTAACTTGCATGTGTCCCACAATGGTTGACCTTTTAAATTGTTGAAGTGTGGCTCTTTAGAAACTGTACTATATCTTGTCAACAGCAAAAAAAGAAATTGTTTGATCTTCATTGAACCATTTCACATCTACGCCCTTACACGTAAATAATATACTCGTATTTGAACGTCTTAATTGTCGATTTCTATATGAATAAATCTTATGCAAACTATCAAATGAAACTATGAAAGTACAATTTAAATGTAACAAACGTTTAGGTCATTGTAATGGATGTGTTACATTTTAATTCAACGATATAAAACCATTGTATACGAAAAACGATTCTGAGCGAAGCAATCTGTCAGTCTTATTAACTAATACCAAGTTTATTTTATCATAATATTATTGCGATTAAAGTAATTTATTGTACTATTAGTATATGTATTTATGTACTATACTAATATAGTAGATTGAATTAAATTTTGCCGAAAACATTGCATTTGAAAATGTCATTGTGTGTATAAAATATAATAATATACTTTAAAAGTTTCAAATACCCTCGAATAGTATTTTAAAATTACAACAAAATAATTAAAATTTTGTTTAAATATCTCGTTTTCTCCGAATTTGAACTTCAAATATCTATAATCCTTATAGCTCACACAAAACCCTTTAATCCATGAATTATCAACCAATTGAGTTCCTGGTAATCCTCCATGACGTTTGAAAAGAAAATGGTGTTGAGATCTCTTAAACAAATAAATATTAAAACAAAATATAATAAAAAAAAAACAGGAAGTTTTACTTTTGGATGGCTTTTTTTAGCAAGTAATTCTCTGTCACTGTAATTCAGCTCATATTCTTGTTGTACTCAGGCACAGATTGTATCTTTCTTTAAAACAATTTAAAAATATATCTATCAAAAAAATCTGTGTTTATATATTTTTAGATTTTTATTTTAATTACATCAAATTGAAAATGGACAATGTCTATAAATAGCTCAAAAAGAGTCAAAATATTTTTAAATTTTTATCATATACAGAAAATGCGTGTATACTATAAATATTTTGTGAAAATGTCATGTATATACAGTTATTTTTCTTTGAGTTACAGTGTTACACCAAAAAAACAAAATCGATTGGGCAAAAACTTGTTTTGTGTAAAAATTCACGTTTTTTTAAAAAATTTTTAAATTTTTTTCGACGCTTTTGAAAATTACTATGAATTTTCAATTTTAACCTCTCAAACGTACCAAGACTCACTTTCCCATTAGAAAAGATACTGAAGTTGAAAATCGAAGCATTATTTCAACCACTTATCGTGTACACAAACATACAAAAAATAAACCAAATCGCTCAGCTTATATTCTAAAACTAAGAAATATAAAATTTGAAATGTCTATAAATAGCACTAAATAAGAGCCAAATTATTTTGAAAATTGTATCATGTATGTCTAAAAAATAGTAATATAGATATTTTGTTAATATTTTAAATCTACAGTTAGTCATTTTTGAAATATACAAAAAAAAAAATTGAGTTAGTAAAAACTGGTTTTGGGTCAGAATCTTAAACTTATTAAATCTGTATACTAGTTAGTTAATGCAACGTATATTTTGTTTAATTCTTAATTAACATTCATTATAGATAATCAATTTAAAATGTTTAGATCAGGTAAAATCATGATATTTATATTGTTTCATAAATAAATTATTGTATATATTTTGTACATAAGTTTTTTTTTGTATTCAGAAAAAAAAACCCTGGTAAAAAAGGCCCCAAATAAAAATACGATAAATTAATACAATTCTTAACTAATTGTGTTATTTAGAATGAACGTCAAAGGCAGCCATTGTTGGGCTTATGTAAACAAGTGACAACAGCCATTAGTAATGGTGTTGGTTGGGAACCAAGAAATGATTCAAATACGGACAATTGTGAGCATCAACGACCTACTATTGGTCATATACACCAAGCCTTGGTGGACAACAAACATCAACCTGATAGTGGGACAACACCTACTGAAGATGATAATGGTTTTAATCACAAATATCTCAACAACAATGCCAACGGAGCAGCTGTGCACATCGATATACCAAATAATGTTAATGCATTATCATCAAATGATAAAATTAGAATACCACAAGAGAAATTCAAGACTTTTGTTGGTAAATATTGAAACATCATTTTTTCAATTGTTTAAATATAATGTGTATTAATTAAAATTTTTAATTTAGCATTAATATTGTTGATTGTGAATTTTTTAATCACCACTACATCTTTGGCTGTTGTCCATGAAAGAGTGCCTGATCGTAGTCTGTACAAACCATTACCAGATACATTTTTAGATGCTGTACCTGCTCGAGACTGGGCATTAGATGTATCAGAAATATTTATCATTGTCAGCACAAATTTAACATTGTTAATTATTGCCAGTCATAAGTATAGGTAATTACTTACTATTTAAGTTTATTTAGTAGGTTAAATCATTGTTGAAGAGATGAATGGATTGAGTTTTACTTTTTCTTTTATGTACAATATAAAATCATTAATCATATTAATTACCAGGTCAAAGTTTTTACATATTAAATTTCTTTAAATATTTGTTTGATTAATACAATTATATATTTTTTTGTTTTTTTTTCTGATTTATACATTAATAAATTGTACTAATGATTCCCTGGCGTGAAAGCTTAAATCTTTTATTTTTATAGTTTATTATACTGATTATAAGAATATCCAAATGTAGTGATACAAAACTTACAAATCGGATGGAAAATACATTAAGATGTTTATATAACACCATTTTTGTTACACAATATTTGGATGACCATTTTTTACATTCTTATAATTATGTTATTTAAATTTATGTCTTGTGTTATATTTAAAGTATTTATTTTTAGTTGTGTATAATGCATTTATGAATAAATAATTATTTTAATATGTATATATATATTTTTTTAGGTTTATTGTACTACGTAGACTGATGTTCATGCTGTCTCTTCTATATCTTCTTCGCTCTGTCACTATGTTTGTAACTGTATTGCCCACGTCTAGCACCACTTATTATTGTTCACCCAAAGCCAACTCAACAAATCCATTACTTATTGCTAAACGTGTATTCCAGTTGTTTTCTGGTTTTGGTTTATCAATTAATGGCAAACACACATTTTGTGGAGATTATATATATAGCGGACATACCACAATTTTAGTGATGAGCTACTTAATCACCGTTGAATGTATATACTTCATAAACTATTCACAAATACTATAAAAGTTGATAATAATTTTCTTTTTGTATAGACTCTCCCAGACGATGGTATTTATTGCATTGGGCTTCATGGTTGATGGCAGCTGTTGGAGTATTAATGGTACTCATAGCGCACGGTCACTATACTATTGATGTGATTATTGCTTACTTGGTTACTACACGACTGTTTTGGATATACCATACATTAGCTAATAATGTTTATCTAAAGGTATGTAATTTTAATTGTTCTAATAGTCTATGCAAATATGTAATTATTAATAGTAAAATGAACAAGTATTTCATGGTATTAAGGCTTTATACATTTTGGAGATTAGGAGAATTTTTATGACCCCTAAATGGTTATGATACTCAATATACTGTTGTAACCTTTACTTTACTCTGTACTTCTCTAGTCTGTTCAATATAAGATAAAATCTTATTAGCAATTGATGGGCATGTTTTTAGACAGTATACTGCTATTGGTGGGAATTTGACTGTTTGTGATAAAATTTATCACTAATGAATCACTAAATGACTTTTTATCATATTATTAGATCATGACTATGTAGAAAAAAATTGGTTAAAAAAAAGTCAAAAAGTTTAGAAATATATTACAAAGTTCCTCATAAGTTGTTCTTACTGGAATTTAAAAGAAAAGTTTAGCATAGAGATACTTAAATTTTTTATGAGCATTTTGAAGTTCAAATATGACAAAATTGAATATTAAATGAAAAATAACGGTTGTAAATGTTTTGATGTAATTCAAAAAATATTATTCGTTAGAACTCAAAACTTTTTGTCACAATTGTGAAATTGAATTAAATAATTTAAAATTAAATATGTGTAATTATTATTACTAAAGATTCTATACCTACTTTACTTACACTGAATTATTTTTATTTTATAGCATAGCAGTTCCAATAATTACTTGTCACGGTCATGGTGGTTTTGGATGTTCAGATATTTTGAAGGAAATATTAATGGTCCAATACCTCGTCAATATGATTGGCCTTTACCATGGCCTCGACGTTTCACAGCCGCCAAATATCCAAATCGAGATAGTTAGCCCAGGTTGCAAATCTCGTCTAAAAAAAAATGTTCCTTGGCTGTAAAATAATAATATAAAAAAAACAATCACCAAAAACTAATTAACATTTCCATACTCACTACTATTCCTATTTCTTTGACGTATATATATATATATATATATTTGTTATTTAAAATTTAATACATCCATAATATATATATATATATATATATATATATTTATTTATTTATATTGTTACATGCCAACTGTTTGCTCAAACAATTTCATAACTTAATATACTTAAAGTTTAAAAACAAAATACAATTTTTTACTTAAAATTATGACAAAACATGAAAATTATTAAAAATTTCTTCAAATAATACAGTAAAATAAAACCTTAAAATTCACTAAATCTATGTTATTTTATTAATAATAATTGTTTTTAGTTGTATTACTAATAAAACTAGTATTTATGGTTTTTATAAGTATATGCTGAGAATTTGGTGATAACAGTTATATTATTTCAATTAAAATAGTTAATTTCTTTTTGAAATTTGTTTTTAAATATTAAATTTACTTTTCTAAGATTTTAAGGTTCAAAGTTTAATCAATTTTTAGATAACAAAATGAATTGTGAATTAATATCTAAATTGTTTAAAAGTGTGTAACAATGTATGTATATATATATATATATATATTATATATAATATAATGTACATATAGTGTTTGAAATTTTTTGTGTAAGCAGAATTTCCGTTTATCTCTTCACATTTAAAAGTAAAACATTTTGAGATACCCATTCATATACATAAAATATTTATCTATATATACATAATAATCAAAGTAAATATTACTCCTTTCTATTTACATTTTAAAATTAAAATGTATATTTTTTTGCCAATTTTTCTTACTCCATATTTTTCCTTACAGTATTAAAAAAAATTAAAACTAAATGTAATACCTATTATCGTCAGTATTTTTATTTGGTAATTCATATTCATTCTTCTATATGCATTCATGAATTTACTAATAAATATTTACATATAAACATAATTATTTATTAAAAACCCTTAATTTTTTTTTTATTGACAAATTGTGGTTTCTTTGTTTTTAATTTTCAATGTTTAAAAGTGGTTATTTTTGTTTTAATTTTTAATAATATTTAACTTAGTTATTTTTTTTTTACTTTGGTTTATTTTACAAAATTGTTTGAAAAAGAACAAAAATGGTTATTTTAATAATAATTTATGTTATCAGTGGCGTATTTTCAAAGATTTGTGGCAAAGGATCATATATTTTTTTTTAATCTATTTTTATCATACATTTACAAAATATGTAACTATACCATGACTAACATTATAGTTGTTAATCTTTTAGCTCTTGATATAATCGTATATAAAATTCAATATATATAAACAATAAAATATATGAAATTATAATTCAGAATTGTATGGTCTCAAATTATGGTATAAATTATGTGAATTGAATTGATTTTTTTTTTTTGATTAAATAAGATTATAATACTCTGGGACAATTCTTGTAAATATGCCACTTTATTTTGTTATTATAGTTACTTGTTCTTGTTTTTCTTTGTTAAAACAATAATGTTGTAGCATAGAACAAAATGAATTATTATTATTATTATAAAAAAAAATATTTATGTTAACTTAATATTTAATTATTATTATCTAGTCTTTGTTAATTCTAAAACAATTTTTTGTCAGGATCAGATCTCTTGTGTTTAAGGGGGTATGCTTGACTATTTCTTCCCCGTGCTAATCTACCAGATATTTTGGTCAGATCTGCCCTTGAAATGTTGAGATATAATTACTTGATTACTATGTATAATTATTGTATAAATGTAATCAAGTTTTTTGTTTTTAGTTAATTTTTTTACTGTTTTAAATTTCACTTGACTTCTTAATCTATGTTTAAAGATTTGAGTGATTTGTTCCCTAAAATATTAGTTAATAGGTGAAACATTTGCATTTAAATTGTAATTCTATGTTTTTATAATCGAATAGTACAGTTTATTTTCAATGAATTATCAATTGAGGTCCGTCCTTATAAAAAGTATTGATATCAGTGGTTAATATTAATAATGTAATGAATAAATAATGACCATATAATTATTATTTAATTTTTGTTGAAAACTGTTGTATACATTCCTAGAAGTCTTTTACATTATTAATGGATTGGAAAAGGCAAGAGTGTAATATTTTTCATTCCGTTCAGAATATACAATTTTATCATATAAACACCAGTCATTCACTCCATTTATGTACAAAAATTGTGCAAAATGGTGTTGTGCTTATATTACATATAAGCAGCTTTCGTGCTTCTTTAGAATGTCTGTGATAGTCTTTGTGTGTTGCACTGACTAGCTAGGAAATAATGTTGTTACTACCTGGAGTTTTTATTTTTTCTATAAATCCAGTTATTGTTTCAAAATTATGTGTTTTTTTTTCTTTATAATAATAATCATTACAATTAAATAAATTGTCCATTTCTGTGATTAAATAAAAAAAATAACAATGATAGTTGTAAAAAAAGAAGGAATAATCAAATAATTTTGTTTTAGAATGTTAAGAAAATTATTTTAGTCCCTTCAATGTTTTGTTTATTTTTCATTGTTGTTTGTAAAGGACTATTTTGAAATGTACAATTATAATTTTCTATCAGTATTTTGAATATTAATAAAATTAAATTTGTAGTGTTTTTGCTTATTATTTGTTAATTTTTTTCCTTGGCGTTATATTTTTTATTTGTAAAATTAATCTTTCTTAATTTTGAAATTGCTGTCTGTGTTAAACATATTGAGAATTGAAAAGTTAAGGTGACCTAAGTACCAATTATAATGAAATATGTTATCTTTTTATTTAGAATGAATTTTAATTAAAACATAGGTGCAGTTTAAATTAAATAATACCATTGACATATAAAGATATCTTATGGTCTATAGGACATGGGTAGATAATGTATATATTTCTGTTTGAAGTGTGTTGGAGTTAAAGTATATTTAAGTAATTAGTTACCTACTATATTTGTAAAAAGATTAAAACTTAGTTTTATCAGAAGCATACTAATATTTAACCGCTGACATTTATAAAAAAAATTAAACAATTTAATGTCAATAGTCAGTCAATATACAATAATATAGGTAGGTACTAAACTAGTTTATTTGTATAATCTAATATTCTATATTTTAAGACTTAGGAGTAATATAGTGATGGTTTCATTTTCAAAGATATTTTATACGAAGGAAACAATCAAACCATTAAAATACACTTAAATTGTGGTAGGTATGCTGAAAAAGTTTTTAGGAATTCATTATCTTATACCTACAGTTAAGTATAGGTACTCAAAGTGTAGGTACCACAGACATAATAATAACATTATTAACATTATTGTCTATGGTAAGTACACTTCATCACTCAATTCAATTTAAATTTAAGATCCACCTTGACTCAATTAATGTTTTTGTGACAGTATGAATATGAATTACTTATATGGCTGACCTGCCTAAATCATTGATACCTGTGCATCTAATCTCTCGACATTATACTTAACAAGTAATATTTCTACCACTTTTACAGTAATCTAATAGTTATATATTTTAATCACAGAATAAGTTATTCTGTGTTTTAATATAGTATAATATATAGCTCAAATTGAAATAGATACCTAATAAATAAAATTGAGAATCGCTCCTGTCATATTATCACATTTCCGAGATCCTAAATCCAGCCCCACGCAAGTTAGAACCATTCTGGATTTTCTACTCAACTCAAAAATACACAAGAAAAACCCAAACACTATGTTTCAATAATTTATTTCATATAAATTGTATGACCATTGATGTCACGGACTTTATTTAATGAATCAATAATAAATAAAATTGGCGCAGGATATCAGAACCTATGTAGGTGTTTATTATATTATATAGGTAAGAGTAAGCCATACGCAAATGAAGAGGTTTGCTCTCCAAGTCTGTCTTCCACAATATTCATATTATTATGATATACCTACATATGTCTATAAGACATAAGTTAAATATGATGTAGTCCAGACTGTCTTGTGTCCAGTTGGTAAGTCCTTAAATTGGCCAAAAGTAGGAAACAATTTAAAAATAAAACGAAACTGGTTAATTGCAATTTTTAATCGACGAAGGTTAAATAATTATTCGAAACAGTTAAATAGGTACCTAAATATAGGACGTAGATTTGCGAAACTCGAAGAAATAGACTTTCGATTAGGTACTATAAGCAATGCTATGGCCTATGGCAATACCTTCGCATAATATTATATCTTGTAGTCTTGTACAATATAATAGCAGGATCTACGTATCTTCAGAAAATATAAATTATATCGTAGGTACCTCATAGTATTTTTGATATAGGTATTCAATTTTTCATTATCAAAAATTCAAAATTCAAAATATTTGTTCTTCTTAAATAGACGTATTATCCGTGAAAAATGAAAAGCCATTGTTCATTTTATAGTCATTGCATTAAAAAGTAGTTATTTTGACTTATTCTCCTTTTAACCACTCACTGTCCAGATAGAACTGATAGTAGTCTATTTAATGGATTTAATTTATAAGTAGATGAGCTGATGGAATGGCACAGGGGTAGACTACCAAAAATTCCGGTAGATACATGTAAATATGTAATAATATTTTAAACAATTTATTTCGGGTTATGTTATACATATAAAAATCGAATAAATTATTTAAACAAAAATTATTTTATAACTATTATACCTATTATAATATAGGTGGTACATATATAATAATAATTTCCACTAGTCTAATTTACTGCATCATATAAATTATTTAAAAAAAAAAAATTCTCTTATTTTAATTACCAGGTTATATGTTATACAAAACAATTGAATTAATTATTCATACAAAAACAATATACATATTATATAATAATAATTTCTACCGAATAAAAACTATTCGTTAATTTCGTCCAGGGAGGCGTTCATTTCGATTTTTACATGAGGGTGCAACCTCCCCATATAACTGAACTAAAAAAAACAGAACAGAACGCATCGCTCCTAAACTAACTTCCAATTATATTCTTATCTCGGTATAATTCCCATCTTACATTACTTTATACTCGTGTGAGGCGGCAAACGTAGTCTTATTTAATAGCAAAACAGACGTGGAGGAGCTAAATAATTATGGTCCTACCTCAGTGGCGACATTTTATATTTTTCTAGAAGTGACGAACAATTTAAATTACAGTATGAAACGCCACTGCGCTCAACCTTATTGAAAAATGGAAAAATTTTAAATAGGTCCTTCTATTATAGAGGTTTTTTTCGAAATCATGGACTAATTTAAAAGTGATATCATATTGTTTTTAGAATTTCTAGATCATAGTATCCGCTTCTATATATTTAAGGTAAAAAAACAGTAAATATTAATTATTATTATCGTGACAAAAGTTTGCCAGTAGGTACACAATATTATATTTCCTAAAAATTAAAATAATTATAATCATTTTATTTCACCGACAACCGGCCTAACAATTGTAATGATTTCATACAATCAGATAGGGGAAAGTGCCCACCTTGTCGCCCCTCAAATGACGCCACTGATTTTGTCAGGTAAATCGTTTGGTTAAAATTTATATCAATACTTTGATTGGAACGTTAATTGTGCATCACGTCGTATTTTTCTTTTTACCTAACTATATGCTTCTGATTCTTTTACCGTTGACTTTTTATGCCTCGTAATTTTTAACCACGGACTTTTTCACCCCGATTCATAACCTTTCTAAGGTCTAAGGGCCTAGGTACCTAATGTTTGGTATGAAATTTGAATGGTAATTGTTAACAACATTTTGAATCCATAGTAATCCCGCGGTTTTCGATTGATTTAATTGGCTACGAAATAGTTCGGAACGTGGCCTTGGTTGCGCATGCGCAATACACACTTACGTGGCACGAATGGCATTTTCAGCTCTGCCTGACCAGTTGATGTATGGTGTTAAGCTTAAGATTTAAGATCTAAGTACAGTTAAAGTTAATTGTAAATGCCCGAGTGAAAAGACGTCAACGACTTACAGTTGGCATTTGCCAATATTTTTGGACATTTTCAAACTGGTAAGAGTGTGTACTATTTGCTTACCTATCAATAAGTTTATCATCTTATAATTTAATTGTTTTTATAGTATTATACGTACAATTATTTTAGTTGGACAAGAAATGAATAATTCTCAGTTTGCACAAGAGCGTCCACCACAACATTATGGAGCTCCTCCGACATCACAACAAAACGGTCAACATAATTCATCATCAAACAGTAAGTAACAAGCTCTTTGAATGCTTACATTGATAAGTTTTGGTTTTATTGTAACTGGGGAATAAAATGATTAAATATAATAAATAATTATTGACCTTTAAACTTAAAACCATTGATGTATTGTTATTTCAATTTTTTTTAGATATATTTTAATTTGATAATGATATACAAGATAAAATATCTGCTGAATACTTATTTTAAGTGTAGAATAATAAATTATACATTATCAACTTATAGGCTTGGGTAAAATTAACAGCAAATATTTATTATAATCAATTTATAAAAATTTAGATACAATGAAAATAATGCTTTGAATATTGATTAAATATAATATTTTTAATTTTTATTAAAAAAAATTCAACCATTTCTATGTTTTTTTTATAATGTTATCATAATTATTGTAATATTAATTTATTTTTCTACATTTTACGCCCAAGTTAATTAAAAAAATTATGTAATAAAATGTGTTTTGAACATCTTTGAATAGGTACCTATTTAAAAATAAAATTAAAAAATATGTGTAATTATAATTTTATTAAAATAAACAAGTAAATAAATTGCTTTTGATTCAATCATTCACTAAAATATAATAAAAATATAATTTTTTGTACCTATATATTAATTTTAATTTTAGATGTACCGTCTTATAACCATGCTGAAGGACAGTTGAATGATCAATTTTCACAACTGGGATTTAATAATGGACCTTCACTACCACCAATTCAAAACAATGCTTTGGTAATTAGTAATTTTGTTATTATTTATATAAGATATGCACATATCTAAAAGTTGATATTATATTAATTTTCCAGCCAAGTAATATTAGTATGTTATCAAGCGGACCACAAGTAAATACTCCACAATCATATTCACCAGTCAATTTTAATGTTGAACTGACTGGGCCTCCTAATCAATTTTCTTCATCAGTACCTTTTGGCGGAAATTCTAATCAAAATGTACATTCCTCGGATAATTTTCAAGATAAAGCTAATAATATGGTACCACAATCACATTTTCCTGGAAATGATATTCAATCAAACATTCGTGATGGAACTATTAATCAAGAGTCTAGAGATTTTAATAATAGCACCCAAAATAATCCAAGTGAGGCCATTTATGCAAAATCTAATGAATTTAGTACAAATAACTCAAGTTTAGTTACAAATCAAATTAGTTCTGGATTAAGTTCTTTATCTCAACCAACTCAATCAGCTTTTTCTGTTGTTCCACCTCAATCACGTTCTCAAAGACCGTATTCAGGCAATGTGCAACAACCACATATGGTTGAAAATTTTTCATCCCAATCAGATTTATCTACTCAAAAATTAGAGTATCAATCTCAGCCATCCAATTATCCACTACAACAATCAAAAGTGTCACACCAACAGCCAGACTTTCAACCACAGTCTAATTCAATAACTCAACAAGATTTTTCAAGACAACCTGATTCCACACTACAGCAGCCAGGTTTTCCACCCCCCGCCAATTTAAAACCGCAACAACCAGGCTTTCCACCTCAACCTAATTCAACACTGCAGCAGCCAGGTTTTCCTTCACCACAAGCAAATTCAAAACTTCAGGAAACAGGTTTTCCTCCACAAACAAACTTAAAACCACAGCAGCCAGGCTTTCCACCACAACCTAATTCAACATCTCAGCAGGCTGGTTTTCCTCCGCAACCTAATTCGACACCACAGCAGCCAAGATTTCCACCACAACCTAATTCAACTCTGCAGCAGCCAGGTTTTCCTCCTCAATCAAATTCGACACCACAGCAGCAAGGCTTTCCACCACAACAGCCGGGATTTCCACCACAACCTAATTCAATTCAACCTGATTCCAAACCACAGCAGCCAGGTTTTCCACCCCAAGCCAATTTAAAACCGCAACAACCAGGTTTTCCACCTCAACCAAATTCAATGTTGCAGCAGTCAGGTTTTCCACCACAAGCCAATTCAAAACCTCAGCAACCAGGATTTCCACCTCAACCAAATTCTACACCACAGCAGCCAGGCTTTCCACCACAACCTAATTCAATACTGCAGCAGCCAGGCTTTCCACCACGACCAAATTCAACATCGCATCAGCCAGGATTTCCCCCACAACCCAATTCAACTCTGCAGCAGCCAGGTTTTCCTCCTCAACCTAATTTGACACCACAGCAACCAGGTTTCCCATCACAAGCTAATTCAACACCACAGCAACCAGGATTTCCACCACAGCCCAATTCAACTCTGCAGCAGCCTGGTTTTCCTCTTCAACCTAATTCGACACCACAGCAGCAAGGCTTTCCACCACAGCAGCCAGGATTTCCACCACAACCTAATTCAACTCTGCAGCAGCCAGGTTTTCCTCCTCAACCTAATTTGACACCGCATCAGCAAGGCTTTCCATCACAGCAGCCAGGATTTCCACCACAACAGCCAGGATTTCCACCACAACCTAATTCAACTCTGCAGCAGCCAGGATTTCCACCTCAACCCAATTCAACACCGCAGCAGCCAGGCTTTCCCCCACTACCTAATAATTCAATATCGCAGCAACCAGGATTTCCACCTCAACCCAATTCAACACCGCAGCAGCCAGGCTTTCCCCCACTACCTAATAATTCAATACCACAGAGGCCAGGATTTCCACAACAACCCAATTTAATATCGCAGCAGTCAGGTTTTCCACCTCAACAGCAACAAGGTTTTCCTCCTCAGCCAGGAAGTTTATCATCTCAACAAACGGGTTTTCCTCCTCAGGCAGGTAATTTACCACCACGGCAATCAGGTTACCCACCTCAACAGCCGGGCTTAACATCTCAACAACCTCAACAACCTGGATATTCACAGCAACATAATGGTTTTCATCCTCAACAACCTGGTTATCCTCCTCAACAACCTGGGTATCCACCTCAACAACCTGGGTATCCACCTCAACAACCCGGTTTTGCTCAAGGTACTCCAGCTTATATGGGTCAGCCAGCTCCGAGTAGGAGATTAGATCCAGACCAAATGCCTAGTCCAGTAAGTATTTAACTACATTGGATTTGTTAGATAATTAGAAATTATAATATTAAATATTTAATTATATTTAGGTACAAGTTATACAAGATGATCAACAAAGTAAAAGTGGTTTATTTTTAACTAATCAAAGAGGTTTAGTGCCTCCTTTAGTTACTACAGATTTCACTGTACAAGATTCTGGTAATGCATCACCTAGATTAATAAGATCGACTATGTATTGTGTACCTACTACAACTGACATTATGAAACAGGTTAATACAATTTTATTTAATTTTAAATAATTGATATAAATAACTACTTTTAAATTATTTTTAGACTTCTGTACCATTTGGATTAGTTATCAGTCCATTAGCTAAAATAAAACCAGATGAGTATCCTCTACCTATTATAAATACTGGTGAAATTGGACCAGTTAGGTGTAAGAGGTGTAAAGCTTACATGAGTCCATTTATGCAGTTTATTGATGGCGGAAAACACTTTATATGTCTTTTATGTAAAGCTACAACAGAAGGTAATTTTTAAGTTTTCATACATTAAAAATTTATTTTTAACAAAATATAATTCGTTTTTTAGTACCAGTTGAGTATTTTCAACATTTGGATCATACTGGTCAACGGCTTGACCGCTCTGAAAGGCCTGAATTATGTTTTGGTTCATATGAATTTATTGTTCCAAAAGAATATTGTAGGGTGCGTATAATAATTAGCATTACATTTTATTACATTATTCTATTAATTAATCTAATAATGCCTATTATGATATTACTGTTTCAGCTATAATATCTGATTTTTTTTAAATGTTAAATATTTTATCATTAATCAACAATTTGCATTAGTTAAATTTAATGTTTTTATTTCTATTTTCCAGAAAGAAATGCAACCAAAACCTCCTGCATATATATTTGTAATAGATGTTTCTTATAATAATATTAAATCTGGACTTGTTCGACTCATATGTGCTTTCATGAAAGAGTTATTAACTCAATTACCAACTGAGTCGAGTAATGAAAAAAGTAAAATACGTGTTGGTTTTATAACTTATGATAAAACTGTTCATTTTTATAATTTAAAGGTAAGAATATAAAAATAACCATGTTTAAACTAAATTTAGATAGTAAGTAATTATTTTGATTTGAAATAACTAAAAAATTAAGTGAATGCTTATTATTACTTATTAGATTAAATTGCAATGAATTATCATTATTGTGTTTTATTATATATATATTTTATTAATTTGTAAGTTGTAACAAATTATAAGAAGTTTTTAAGTACGATTAACAAAATTATATATAAAACAAAAATGAGGTATATTACTCTATTGACTATTACAAGCAAAACCCTTAGTATTGATAATTAATAATTATGTATAAATATGAATATAATATCTAAAATAATGTATGCATTTAAATGTTGGGGGAGATTGTATTGTTGTATACATAATAAATTCTAATAGGTAGTAATAATAAATAATATACCCATACTACATAAGTAATTAAAATAATTAAATATATTTCAGGAAACATTAGCTGTTCCTCAAATGATGATAGTAGGTGACACTTCAGAAGTGTTTATGCCATTGTTAGATGGGTTCTTATGTGATCCAGAACAATCATCTCAAGTTATCGATGCACTTATGGAACAAATTCCCACTCAGTTTAGTGACACAAGAATTACTGAAACTATTCTTCTACCAGCAATAAAAGCAGGAATGGAAGCATTGAAGGTATATTTTGATTTGCAATATTGCAAGATCTATCCTTAAAAAAATTGAAGTACAATGTTATGTTCTTTTTCTAATTGGGCTCTTAGCAATCATTAATTATTTATTTTCAAAACATTGTTTCATTAGAATGCCGATTGTTGTGGTAAATTATTTGTATTCCATTCATCCTTACCAATAGCAGATGCTCCAGGTAAACTTAAGAATCGTGAAGATCGAAAATTACTTGGCACCGATAAAGAAAAAACTATTTTGAGTAAGATAAATCTTGAATAATTTTTAAATTTTTTTTAAAAAATAACATAAATTTATCTTTAAACAGACCCGCAAACAAATGTGTATAAAGAATTGGGAGAGGAATGCGTTCAAGTTGGATGTAGTGTTGATTTATTTATCACTAATAACTCTTTCATAGATTTACCTACAATTGGTCAAATTTCTAAAATTACTGGTGGTGAAATTTTCAAATATACATATTTCCAAGTAAGTTATTTGGATTTAATGTTTTGTTACAATATGTTCAATTGTCATACTATAATCAATATTTTTAACATTTAGACTGATATTGATGGTCAACGATTCTTGTCTGATCTAAAACATGACATTAGCCGACCAACAGTTTTCGATGCTGTAATGCGAGTACGAACATCTACTGGTACTCGTCCTACTGATTTTTATGGACATTTTTTTATGTCAAATTCTACTGATGTTGAGTTAGCTGCTATTGATTGTGATAAAGTAAGTTACAAAAACAGCCAATTTTTTTAAAATATTATGTTTTGTTAGAGTTATTAATATTTACTAACCTCATAATGTGTACAAGGTGATCTAATCTCTTTTAAAAATAAATATTATTTTACTTTTAAGTATTAACTTTTTATATTACTCGTATTATTTCAAAAAAAGTTCCTGCTTCAGAATAAGGTACTAAAAAATGGTTACCGTGTAAAACAAAGGAAAACCCCCATGAGCAGATAGGTACTTTTTTTTACGATATATATTTATTAAGGACACATGCAACTAGGGCCTGTATATAAAAAAAAATCACTTGTTAAGCTCACAATACTTTTTAAAACAAATCTCATGATTAGAGCTAGGATTTCTATTATATAGTCCGAACTTTGGATCAATCTGTTTTATCCAAATTCTTGGATTAAATCCGCCGATTTAAATTTTGGAATGAATCCGAGAATTTGGATATAACTGATTGAATCAAAAATTTGGATATTTGAACTGCTGCAGTGTTTTATATAATTGTTTTTCATTATTATCTATACAATATTATAGTACAAATATGTGTTCCTTATAATTTTTTAGGTAACTCAATATTAATAAACAGCAATGTTCACATACACAATCCACAGCCAAGTTTACCAAATTTCACAGTTTTAAATAATAATAACCATAATCTGGATTAAACGGATTGTTACTTTTTTCCAATCTGATCTAGATTGATCCGGATTTGGTGCTCAGCATTAATTTCTATGCAATTAGCATTGTTTTTCAGAGCTAGCTACGCGATATTCGTTTTATGATATACTTATACAGTTCATGTATTATTGGAACAAGATAAGACATTTTTTTGTATTTTTTGACAATTTTATAATAATTTTTTAGAGCATTTTAGGGTTTTTAAGGCGTTTACTCTAAAATCCAGGTTTTCAATTTTTTATATTAAGACTTTTACTTTATAAAAATACAACTAAATACTGTATAACCATAAGTATCTCTGAGTATAGTATAAACTATTGCCTACTGGGAAAATTCTGATCCTTATCTGCCAATGAAGACAACTATAAGACACCTTTAAAGTATTTAAAAATACATATAATTAATTATCATAATTTGAGGTTAAATTATTCTTCACAAATAATAAACACTCCAGATTAAAAGTTAAAGTTCTTATGTATAAAACACTACCTAAACCTCTATGTTCTCCAATTAGTCACTGCAAAAGTGTCCAATACCAATAAAATTCAACAATTTCAGAATATTGCCCTTAAGAGAACGCCACACCCGCATGTGTTGTCTCCGTCTTACAAGTGCGTAACATTGCAAATTTTATGCTCAGCAGATCACGCGAAGCTCCATGAATTTAAAATTTAGAGTGAATTGACCTCTTATAAAAATTAAAGGTAACATTATTATCGAGGGCTTCTGGTAGGCTTTTTATTATATTTTAATTTTAAAGCGAGTTATGAGTATTTTAAGATATACAAACAATTTACAATTTTAAAATACTCATAACTCGCTTTAAAATTAAAATATAATAAAAAGCCTACCAGAAGCCCTCGATAATAATGTTACCTTTAATTTTTATAAGAGGTCAATTCACTCTAAATTTTAAATTCATGGAGCTTCGCGTGATCTGCTGAGCATAAAATTTGCAATGTTACGCACTTGTAAGACGGAGACAACACATGAGCTTCGCGTGATCTGCTGAGCGTAATGTTATGCACTTGTAAGACGGAGACGTGCGGGTGTGGCGTCCTCTTAAGAAAAAAACGAATGCTCTTTCCACCATTTGTTTCTAATTACACTTTGCTTAAAGACAATTAAAACTGTGACAGAAGAAGCTACACGCTTCTACAAAAACTTTCATACCCGTCTCCAAACACACCAAAACCCAGTCATTAAAAACCTGTCCACCCAAACATTACCTGGTAACCCCAGGCGTCGCCTGAAAAGGAACTGGTGCCGTGACACGTTAGGAAACTAAACGGTAAAGAAATAAAAAATATAGTTAGATAATCAAACAACTTCCAGTCAAGTGCCACTAGTGGGTGGTTTTTTTTATCAAGTACTCATGTTATTTATAGCCCTTATCATATATGCTTATTGTGCACCAATTGTACAAATTGTATATATTGTTGTGAAAAAAAATAATTCTATATTTTTAAATTATATGTATTACAAATAATAATACACAGCACTATTCCTCTGTATTCTCAGTCTATCCAAATCAGTGAACTTTTCGTCATATGTTATTTTGTTGGTTTTGTCATTATACACATTATTAATTCTATAATATCATGTATTTTCAGGCTATTGCAATTGAAGTAAAACACGATGATAAGCTTGATGAACAAGATGGAGTATTGGTACAAACAGCCATGTTATACACTTCATGTAGTGGACAAAGACGTGTGCGTATATTAAATCTATCATTACGTTCTAGTGGACAAATGGGTGAATTATATCGTAGTTGTGACTTAGATACAATAATGAATTTCTTTGGCAAACAAGGTATGTTGTATTTGTTTTTATGGTACGGATTTAATTTTTAAGTTGTTTATTAATATTTTTTAGTTATGTATAAAATATTGGAAAGTTCTGGACGGCAAGTAAAGGAAGCGATTACTAATAAGACTGCTCAAATACTAGCTACTTATAGAAAGCATTGTGCATCACCATCTTCAGCTGGTCAACTTATATTGCCTGAATGCATGAAACTTATGCCTCTATATGTTAATTGTTTAATTAAATGTGATGCAATGTCTGGTGGTATGCTATTTATTTTATTTACCTATGATATCATCATATAAAAAAACAATTAATGATTTTTTTTTTGCAGGCCCTGATCTGACAGTTGATGAACGTTGGTTTAACATGCATCTGGTTATCACTGGGGATATACCTACAACATTGGGTTATTTCTATCCCCGTCTGATTCCCATTCATACTCTTGCTGATGAAAAACTCTTGGATAATGTTTCAATACCAGATCAATTGAGGTGTTCTTTTGAAAAGTTTGCAGAAAATGGTGCTTATATTTTGGGTAAGAATACATTTTTTTTTTTGCCACGATAAAATATATAATATTTATATTTTTCAACAATATTTTTGTGTTTAGAAAATGGAGTTCATATATTTATGTGGCTTGGTATGGGTCTAAGTCAAACATTTTTATCAGATGTGTTTGGTGTTCAGAACATAGCATATGTTGAAACTGGACATACTGCTGTTCCTGTGTTAGATAACCCACTCAACAAAGCTATACGGCAGGTTTTGTCTAAAATTCAAAAAGAACGAAGCCACTCAATGAGAGTATGTATACTTCTGCAGCTAAATATTAATATTAATCTAATTTATTTCATGTGTGTTTAATGTTATATTTTGTTTATAGCTTTCAATTTTACGGCCAAAAGAAAAACACGAACCTATTATGAGACAAATCTTAGTTGAAGATCATGGTGTCAACAATAGCAGTCCATCCTATGTAGAGTTTTTGTGTCACATGCATAAGGAAATTCGCAATTTGCTCAGTTAGCACACACAAAAATGGTAAACATACTATTTTCTACTATTGTACTACTTAGTGTTGTTTGCTTTAAAATAATTAAAGAAAGTTATTGATTTTTTATGTTATAACCTATTGGCTATTGAGTGTAATTACTTTAACCTATAAAAAATAATGTTTGATTATTATTCATTATTTTACTTATTCACATTATTTTACTTATTCATTTAAAAATGATAATATATTTTTTTTTTAAATGTTTGTATTATTCTGTTATAGTGTTATACAATAATATTTTTCCAATGATACTTATTACATAAATTATTTTCCTACAATTATTTGGAATAAGAGTTTAATTGCTCTAAAGATATAACTGTAAATTAAATATCTATTAACAATTCCAGTTAAAAATGTTTATTTCATAATTTGTAGTATGCTTGTGATAACCGAATTCCAATAAATCTATTTAAACTAATGGGTGCATTTTTTTTATGAAACATTACATTTTCCAAATTTAAAACTATATTAACAATAATAATCATTTTTATTTGTCAATAATGACAGTAAATACATTAGTATTACAAGAAAAAAGTAAACATATTCTGATGTGTATTATTTTTACTGTAAGATATATATCATTTTGTTGCTTACAATCTGAGTAAAATTCAATTAATGTGAGTGATTTATGGTTTATACAACAATGTAATCATCACAAAAATATTTAACTTACTACATGAGCTTATTATGTTGGAGATAATTCTAAAAATTCCAATGTATATTAATTAGTTCAGATTATTGTCGTCCCAATTTGTTATAGCTTTGAGAATATACAAATAATTTGTATTTTCATATTATTTTATTGACTTTTTTTTTTGTTTACTAAAATACTTCAATAAAAGAAATATACATTTTAAATTAAAAATTTTTAAGTACATTATTTTATAAAATACTAAAATAATAGGGATAATTTGAAATTTAATTTATTTTATTCAATGTTAGATGTAACAATTATTTATAGAAAACCTTTCAATAGTTAATTGGAAGTGCAACTACTGATGTACTAATAATTGACAAATTGTATACAATGTATGATTATCATTTATAAATACTTTGTTTTCCAATTTTTTTATTTTTATTATTGATTCTTAATGAAATAAAGTAATAAATAAATATTCTAAACAGTACTAATAAAAAATAAAAATATATAAGCTCTTTTGTTAGACAATTTATAATGTTATAATATAAATCCAAGCAAATATAATAGTATATTACAATATTACAATACAATAGTACTAAAAACAAATTATGTTGCTAAAAATCAAATTTGAAACTCTAATTGTTTTATATTTTGTTTTTATTTTTAGGTAATTGGTAGGGGTCAATATGGGATTAACACCAATACAATTACTTGAATTACAATATGATTACTTATCGTTTTGTCTATTACTGCACTATTGTTATGTTACATTTATAATTTTTAATGATGTATACACAGTCATAGAAATATCTGTTGTTATTATATTTATTATTTTATTTTTTGATTTTATTATGATTATATTTGAAATTCTGCCGTTTTCTCTTGGTGTTATGTTGAAATAGTGCATTTGTATAATATATATAATGTAAATAATTTATTTATGAAAAGTATTAGTTAATCAATTTATATCCATATTATATTTATAAATATTAAAAAACATTATTACAAACAACCAAAGTTCTAATTTTGAAATTTGTTTCTACGAAAGAACAATGCATTGTTTAGTCGGCCTGTAGTTGAATCTAGCTTGATCTTGTTTGCCCAACGTGTTTGATCATCTGAGTTTGAATTCCTGCCTAGCGTCATGAATAACTCGTGGCCGTACATGAGCTTATCCTTATGAATGGTGTTATTAACAACACTAACTTCAGCTACCTTGGCGCGTTTATGTTTAAAATAAACGACTTCAAAAGCAAGTGTAATTAATGCAATCAACAAGCCAACTAATGTAGCTATGAAAACGCCTCCTAGAAAAATAATAATATAGTTAAGATTGAGGTAAGCATGGAGTTTGTTGGAATATTTAATTACCTACTTAATTATTAAGAATAAATTTATTTCTGTTAAGCTACTTGCCGGCTGCCTACCTATATTATTATGTGTCTTGTTATGATTCATGACTGAATGATTTACATACTACAGGGTTAGTTTCTAGTTTTAATATTAGAATATAATCATGTATGTAACATAATATTGTATTATTTAATGAAGCATTTAAATAAATGTAATACCTGGAATAATTTTAATTATTATTACTAGGGTTCGGGACTTATTGCACACAAATTGTAAGAAATATGCACTGAAAATAACCGAAATATGCAACTGAATTTTTATTTAGTAATTTTTTGACAACAATACCTCTATAGACATTATTATATTACTCTGTTTGGTCGATTAAATTTTCCTTATTTTTTCTTTTACATAATCAAAACGATTTATGATAAACGATAGTATTAATTTACAAATCGACAGCTATACACAAGAACAATTAGGTATTTCCCTAGTTGCCCTGTCCGATGATGCGATGACTCGTCCTATGATTATATACTATATATTAAAAAAAAAATAATTTTAAACTTTAAAATTAATTTACTTAACATTAAATGTAAAAATGAGTGAATATAGTATAAAAAACAATTAAATTGCCAACATGTGCCTAAAAAACAGCGAAATATGAAAAAATAAGCAATTCAAATTTTTGTATTTCAATCCGTTATATCTCAAAACAAATTAATTTTTTTAAAAAAAATATGCAAATGCAACAAGTTCCGAACCCTAATTATTACTCATTAGGCCGTACCCAAAAAGATTCTAGTCTGTTATTAAATCAACCATTAATCACGGTCATATACATATCACTGAAAATAACGCATACATCTCGAGTTAAAATTTGTACAATAAGTAGGTATTATTGAAAATAAAAGAAAATCGATACAATTTCTATGCGATTTTACATAATTGACATAACTATTTATGCATACAAATACAATCATATGGGTTCTTACCATATACTATAGAATTTATCATCTACAATAATGACAACTGGCTGTAGATATGTATATTACTCAATAATTATCTTTCTAGGGGTTACCTACCTAAGCTCTCTAATGTGATGCCTTCACTATCATCGGCATTCGGGCACGCGCTCACTTTGGAAGCATTCCAATACTTGGCGTTCAATAGTTCGAAAAATCTATCTTTTTGTAAATCCAATATCCTTGAAAATTGGCCGGTAGTTAGGTACTATTTTTTTTATTATCAATACAAATTAGTCTGATTAAAATATTTACTTTCTACTAATTTCCTCTTGTATGAGACTTCCTTGCTGGACAGCTATCGAGTATGGCCTTTCCGCAAATATTTCACCTACCTCAGTCAGGTTACAATTGTTATAAACCTCATACTCAATGTCTGACGAATCATGTATTAGAGCGAATTCACCTTGCTCGTTGTCCAACACCTATCATTGAACATGGTAAATGTACAAATGTTTATTATAATAAAATATAAACGACCCAAAGTATTAACAGCGGTCACCATTTGATATCCGACTGATCTATTCGGAACGGTCCCAGTTCTCTCTATTGCCGATAATATTTGTCCAAATTCCTCTTTTATTGGATAATCCCAAACTCTAAAATCTTTTCGATTGTTTGTTTGATTTAAAGCTATCTCTTTCCATACGCTAAAAATAATAAATTTTTATATTAAAAAATAATTAATAGGTGCCTTCTCCTCGATGAGAATTATTTTATTTAAAAGTATACGTATACCTATTCGCATTCCGCAATAATATAAAAAATAGCTAACGTTATATAATTTCCTTGTATACTGTATTATATTATCTATTACTATTGATTTTAATGGACACTCAATTCGTATGTTAACATATTATTTTATAATTAAAGTTCAAATAATTATTCCCATATATTACCAAATCAAATACCAAATAGGTAGGTACCTATACAGTATCTACTACTCTTCACCAGAGATATAAAATAACAGTTTTTACGTATGCAACCTCTAAAATATGATATGTTAGCTTTGATTATTTTAAGATTTAAACATGCACGGTGAAATTAAATCCTATACGCGGTAGGAAGATATCTAAAATTGCTTCAAGTCTTCAACATCCAACCCCATTGTTATCATATTATACAATTCATAGAAAACTTATTCAGTGCTCTGTGCCTAATTTGTGTCAAACGGTCGTTAACCGTTAAATACCGTATGCCTTTTGTATATTTTATTCGTGCTTTTTTTATTATATTATATTATATTTTATCTTAAATTATTTTCAATTTAAAAGCAACAAATCGCATTGTTTTCAAAAATAGAATTCTGAACTCGAAAAGATTATAAAAAAGTTAGACATTACCAAACGTCACGAAACTTATAGTTTATACCAAGCATATATGTATAATATGTATCATAATATAAATGCTGGTTTAAAGCAATATAATATTTTACGGATTTATCATACATTTAAAAATGTTCTAAAGTATTCTATGCAAAATAGTTAATAATTGAGGGATTTATCATTGGTTTTTTTTCGAGTTATCGCAATACGACAATCGGAAATATTCCGCGGTTTTCGCATATAATTTATCGTATGTTTTTAAATTTGTTTTCCACTATATAGGTATATAATAGCGTATACGTGCGTATTCGGTAAGCAGCATATTATATAGGTAAACTCGCTTGTATAGAATGTCTTCTGCCATTTTCATGTTGCGAAAGAACTGATGGGCGTCGCTGCCGTCGATCACCGAATAATTGATCCTCGACTGCCGAGCTAATTGTTGTAAGGACTGAACCGGCGTCTACATACGTAATATGCATTATGTAGTAGTACGACGCGGACAAATCGTTAAATAATATAATATAACAATATTAATATTAAACATCGTGCAGTTACAGCAGCGTGCGTGGGCATATAACACAATATATTTATAGCTCACTTGCATCCTCTCCACCGTCAGAAAAGCCGCCAAATTTGCGGTGAACGTGGCCAACATGAGGACGACGAAAACCCAATACGCGGCGACCAGGACGCGGCCGCTGATCGCTTTTGGCGTTTCTCCTCCTCCTTGCGGCGTGAAAGACGTCAAGGCGAACCAAAAGCTCTCGACGAGTGTGAAATGCCTATACGCACAGGGTACGGCATAAAGACGTATAGTGTGCGAGGTGTATAGTGTGTAACCTACGCCATCAGTGGCGGCTTGAACTCTTTTTCCCTCGACTCGCACTGAATTGCGCACCACCCGCCATAAAACAATTTTCGCTGTCCTCCTAATTATCGACCTTTAAAAATTGTTCCGTTTTCCAATCATAGGACACCCACACACTTACTAATATTTTTATGAATCACCCTATTCAAATTTACCTCTTTCGAGCCACCACTGGTGTATGCTACATTACCTATATGTGGCTACTGGCTAGTAGCTGTATATTACATATTATCATATTATATTATATACAAACGTTCGATTTGTGTCTGTACATCCTATAATATAATGCAGGGAGATTTTTTTCGACAGTTTTTGTAAACACTCACTGTATTACGCTGTCAATACTTGTGATTTTCAGAAAAAAAAAACTCGCAATGGCATATAGGCAGCGACACAGTTATTTTTGCAAAACTCACAAATTAACCGATATATTGTGCCGACGAGTGTTTTCTGTTAAAATAATCATAATAATCACTGTGTACCTATGTCGTAGTAGTTAAATACCATTTAACCTGATACATAATTATATAGTAGGTACAATACCTTTATAGCCACATATATGTGTATACCTATATAGGTATTTACTTATATCGTATACGGTACCTGAATTGTTCGTATTTGGGTTTGTTGTTTTGCGCGCTGTAAGGCGAATATTTGTCCAGTATCCAGATCATGAACGCAGTCATGGCCAGAGCAGCTACGATACTGAGCCAAACTTCGGGTTTCAGCACGGTCATAAACTTGAACAGAGAAGTCTTCCTGGACGGTTTCCTGATCACTGAAATAACACGCGGTTACGGTAAGTGACGAAGATCGTGGAAGTATATACGTGTAAGTGTGCAATGTTTGTAGACTTAGGGCGTAATGGTATCGGCATATCGCAGAGACGGCGGCGGGTCTATACGGCCGAGGTACACTTACCGTGACAACAAGTATAACGACACGACGGCGACGAGTAGGTTACCTGTAGACGGTAAATTTTGTTTATTTAAATTGTGCGATTTGCCCGAAACAACCCGTGGGATTGGGAGCCAGTGTTTACACGATATATAAGTGGAACAATTATTAAACGAGTTACTTATTTCACTTATACTCAAAGGCATTCAGTTATATTTTTTGTTTAAAAGGTTTTCATTGTTTGGATAAAAATGGACTCTGCAGCAGGTATGATAATAAGTAATAACTAATATAATTTATCGTTTTATACCCACCTACCCGAGTTATACATTTTGGCAGGCGACCCTAAAATAGTTTGGCGGTAACAGCATAATAATATACAGTATATACTATGAAATAGACACAAAGAAAGATAAAAGCGCACGAAGAAAAGTTGTTTTTCTTGTTTCCGTGACCTTAAGTGACTTTACAGTTCATGAATGTATATATATGTATCAACGTATGTGTGTGTGTGGGGGGGGGGAGAGTTTTTTCTAAATTCGATAATGACACATCGAGTGTCAACGGTCTTATAACATACAATTAGTTTTTAAAAACGTTTTGGTTTTTATTTAATTTGTCCCCGGTAAAATAAACTAGAAAGAAAAAAAAAACATAAACCAAGTTTATATAGTATCTACAAACGCAGTAAATGCACACGTGTTGTTTCATAAAATAATGTGTATCATTTGTGGGTATTAAATATTTTACTTTCTACGATAATTCAGTTTGCAACTGCAAATTTACGATCACACGGCGTTGTGGCTAGGCAACTACTGGTACTAATTTCACGTTTAAATTTTAAATAATATACTAAAATTACATCGAAATCATGAATTACTTGGAAAACGGACAGGAGGTATAGTGTCCTACGTAGGTACTAAAGAATATTATTTCTGGTTTTTCGAGTAAAATCTAGTTGATATCTTAGACAGTGGCTTAGAAACGATTTTTACCCGAGAGAGGTTTTATTTTATAGGTAATTCATTTATTTGCAGCTCATAAAATATAACATAACATTTATAATTACGTTTAAAATTAATTGATTATATTATTAATCGTAATACGTACTGTTGTCTATTACTTAGGATTCGATAAAATATAAAACAAAATACTGTTTGTTAGTTTTATAAAATAAATTCTACCTCGTGAGTAGTGTTATCTACCTTCAGCTTTTTTTATTTCATAATTCATTAAAGTCTTCTTCTCTAGACTTATTGCCATCTGAATGCAATGTAACTTTCTGCAGTAGATTCTGAGAATATAAAGTTTATTTCTGGTTTTCATTTATGTACAATAAGTACTTTAAAATTAAGTTACCCGGCTATTTTTTACTTTCAGAAAAATTAAAAACCCTGCAATACCGATGTGCTGTAAGCAACGTCTTGCCCTCAATCGAAGTGCTTATGTTATAAAGTGTTATGAAAAAATAAATAACTCTAGCGGTTCTCATTACTAAGATAATTGATTTCGAGTCAATATTTCGCTATTGGATAGCGTATATCTTTAAGAATTTATTTTTAAAATACGTTTTATTAAACCAATATTTATTTTGAATAAATTAAAAACAAGAAAAATGTACACCAATTAAAGTAAATTATACGTTCGTTTTTCTCGTCGATTTTCTTACTCCTAAGCGAACAATTTTTTTTAAAGAATGTTTAAGAAATAAAATGGAGAAATGTAAAGAAGTGTAGGTTTTTTTACCGCACCCTTGCTTAGAATCGTTTTTTTAAATGCAATGATTTATTATTACTTTTAAATTTAATATCTCAACTGAAATATGTTACCCGGTGGTCTGTCCAGTGTTCCTGTTGATATGGACAAATATAATTTTGAGACACCCATTCGTAGGAGGGAGGGGTTACAATAAATTCACAATTCTTTTCAAAATAATTGGAAAAAACAGTTAAAGAAAAACGTGCCTTTTTAACAAAAAATAGAGTTCGACAAAATCGATTTTGTTTTTTGTTGTAACTCAAAAATAAATTACTGCGAATACTTAATTATTTTACCAAATGTTAATTTTAACATTTTATAGGTATAATAAAAAATTTCAAAATATTTTGGCTCATTTTTTAAACTGTGTTTTTTTTCTATAAATATTGATAAAAAAATATCGTTTTTTTTTTAAAAGTTACAAATCGATTAAAACGTAAATAATTTTCCATCACCTATTGATATTCCAGTTTGTTCAAAGTACGGGGCAATGAAATCTATGACTTCTTCCCGTTCCGATGTCATGGTGAGTGCAGCTATCACGATATCTAGTTCCTGCAATCACACAGTAATATGAATGATTGAAAGTCAATATAATTATGTATCCGAGTATGTTCTATACTCATCGCCCAGCACTCACTCCTTCCACAAGTCCACCGATGAGCCCGTTCCATTGGTTCGTTACCGGGTCGAGCTCACCAAATCTGTCTTTAACGACTAGTTCGTATTTGAAATTCATTTCTTTGGATAGTTTTTCGATTAGATCAATACAATAACCTTTCCACTCGTCTTCCATGAACGTCCAAGGAATAGACTTTGGTCATAAAAACAGAGCCCGTCACACTTACGATTACAATTATTATTATTATAATATTACGAGTGCCGAACCACTAATAAAACGCACGCTAACCTTTGCGGTTCCGACTCTGAAGAATCGGCGGCCGCTGACCACTGTCGAAGCGTCGTATTTCATTTCCAAACCTCCATTTATGGTCCACGTACCCAATTGATTAGGTACACCGTCCGGACTGACTTTGAGTATCATTGCCCGTTCGTTGTACGCCATCAGGTTGGTGTCGATGTCGTATCGAAATTCATTTTTTTTTTCGTACTAAACAATGTGTATACAAATACACATTCAAACATAATATAATATACAAATTCGTCATTCTATAAATTATAATAATCATTATCAATTATAACACGAATTATTATGTAGAGATATTATTATATAATTAAAGTTTATGGGCATACCGAGTTCAGTATATCTTCGATTTCTTTTCGTTTTTCTAACACTAAGACATCAGAGCTCAAATCGCAACTAAGTTTTAATCGACCTCGCGATACACGGCTAAAAAAGTAGAAAATAAAGTCAAACAATGTTCTAGCACGCGTCATTTTATTTGTATATCCATTTTCCCACGATATGAACTTCATGAGCGTGGCCGCCGATTCAAGTTTTAATTTGGTCGTATCGTTCGTAACAATTATCCACGACTCGTCCAGTTTTATTAATTTCTCTTGGTTTATCTGATTTAAAAAAAAAGGTATTTTTACATAATACAGGTTTACGACTAGGTTGATTGATTGTTACACGAACCGACTTCACATATTGCTCCAAATTATTTCCTATTAGAGCTACGTGTCTAATACCGATTTTCGTATTCTTAAGTTGATCAATTTCGTTGGATGTTAGATGACTTAAGACAATAGCTCTCAAAGATGATTTCCCCAAAGTTAAGTAGTTAACGGCTTGATCCGCGTCTGCAGAGCGTACGATTTTCGTTTAATGTTGTAGAAAATCGATTAAAAATAAATTTACCTTCTTGGTTAGTGAATACGAATGTAATTTCTTTGGTAATGTTCAACCATGTGACATACGACTCGATTAATTGGATTGCCGGTTGAATGTAGGAAAAGTCAGTTCGGAAATAGGCCATAGAATTAGCGTTACTTATTTTCCAGCATGGCATACACGAGGGAACGAGGAGATCAATGGTGGCTAATGTGTTATTCGACGCAACACTGCAAACTGTTTGAAATACAAAAACTTGCATTAATATCGCGCGATATTGAAAAAAAATCTATTATTTGTTACGTATAATATAGGTATTGATAAATAATAGTGCTAAAGCTTCCAGGGCAGTACAATAGGAACTTGAATTTTGAAATCTCAGTTTTATTCACAATTTATCCTAGGTACAGATATACCTATATATACTGATAATATTGGTATACACTATACACCGATAAAAATTTATCGCGTTGTACTATTATTTCTTAGTATAAAATAAGATATTTAGCTATAATTTGAAATCCTCCCTTTTGAAAATTAAATTCTTGATACGTACCATGTATAATTGAATAATAACAGTAAATCATTATTACAGTACTTAATTAAAACGAAAATAATGTTCCGGCCGGGGTCTGTATATTTATCTATTACCTAATATATTCTAATTTGACATTATTAATACAAGGGTGAAGACTATACATACATTTATTAGTTATATTGTACGTCGGATCGTTTAAAATTGGTTCGATCGATACATTGTAGTTTGTCAATATTGATTTTAATTGAACGAAGTTTGTGTCATTTTCGCTTTGTGTCAAAACGCCTGGAAAATATATTACAAAACATGGAAACATAATATAGCATTAGTAAAGGTTCTATTATTATATATAATCAAATGTTCATAGTTTTCATTAATTTATAATTTTTAAAACATTTTCGGTTGAAAATATTGTACGCAAAATATTTAAATGTCGTTCTAACTTATTTAAAATGTTTACCATAATTTTATGATCCCAACAGACGCAACAGTTGCAACGTCACATACTTATACCTGCCACTACGTATTTAATATATTATTTTCGAGTTGAAATTCATTAGTTTTTGCAGTACTATATGTTATGTTTTTTAATTTAATTAATTTTTTTAATCACGTATTGTCTTATAATACACATAATATGCTAATTAAAGTTTTTGTTCCGCACGAGCCACGTGCGTTAGTTGCTGGTATTAAATTTTAAATACTATATAAGAGTGTTTCAGACTTGAGTTTTCGTACGGAAACATAATATGATAATATAGTGACGCATACCTGCATAAGTCCGCATACCCCGTCAGTATTAATATTTAACTAACCGTATATAACTACAAGTGGATCGATAGCAAACAAATAACTGTAGACAAGCATAATATAATATAGCGAGACTTGAAGAAATTCGTTTAACGAAATAATATTTATGTATAGCAGGAGCGGCTAGCTATTGCAGGTACAATATTAAAAAGAAAAAGCGTATAATAGCTACTTTTAGTTACCGCGTTTAATAAATTGGCGTCGCAAGCCTATAGCGTTTTAATAATACTTTTTTTGTTTATGTATTTTTTTTTTTTTATTCTTATAATTATCAGTGTGACGTCGCTATAGAACTTTGAACCTAACCGAAGAAACAGCCCACGGCCAATAGTTTTTACGAGGTCCTGTCGTCGTTTTTAATATTTCCCAACCCACGGGGGCGATAGATGTATATATATATTAGGCAGTTACGCCCTCAACTCAAAAGTACGGAGTCGTACGACAAAATTAAACCACGATTTTTTTTTAACACGGTCATTTATTTAATGAAATCATTAAAACTTTGATGAATATACACAAATTATTATTACATATTTTATATTAATATTATATTAGATATTATATGTATTATTAATTTTAGACATGACTAAAACATATGTTATTTTCATAACTAAGTGATGTTCAGAGTAGGGTGACTAGAGATAAGCAATATATTTTAGACTTTACTTTATGATATGTCTAGCTATAAAACTTAAAATCATTTTCAACGCTTAGCATTTTTTGAAAATGACAAAGTGTTTTTTGTCTATAAACATTTTAAAATAAAAGATGATCGGTCAAAATGCTCTATCCTGACTTTGAGATAAATCTTTTTAATTGCAATATATTTTGTTCAAAACGGGTGTACCGTAAATTTGACCGATTTTTTGCAGTTTCCATTAGTTTATTGAAGTTTTTCAATTACTATTGAGAAATTCCGGGTAGAATGATCTCTTTAAAGTACCAGATGTGTTCTATTTGAAATCGAAAAGTGCGTTTATATGAAACTTTTAGTCTTTTAGAGTTCTCCCCGCATCTTTCCCAAAAAGTGATTATCTACAAAAGAAATTCATATCATTATTATCATTGTATATATGACTATAATATAATACTGAAACATTTTAATTGGTATTTTCGTTTTCGTTTTAGAGATGGGTATTTACGTGGGTGAATTTTCATATTGGCATAAACAATTTTATACACGAAAACTGAATTATTACCTATGACGGTTTGCTGGATTTGTCTTGAAGTATACGATATGATAAAAGAAAAACAAACCGAATGATATGTTTAAAAGAAAATATAATTTCCATAGGTTAATACTCAAAATAGTATGGAACAATAGTGTCGTGTGCTAAAATGTGTTTCGTGTATGATGTTATGAGCATTTAGAAACATTTGTTGCGATGTTTATCGAACAGTAAACACATTTAGCAAAAATCTATTTCTTTACAAGTTAAATGAATAAAGTTTAGAAAACCTATGTAATAAATCACAATTATTGTGCAAACCGAACAACGGCTGTTGTACTGCGCTGAGGGTGTGCCAAAGTGACCCTTTTTTAGGCTTCTACTGCGGACATTTACTTATCGTCTAAATAAGTTATTTTTCACTGTACTTTATTGTTGCGGGAATTTTGAGTTACCGTGTCTAAAGATAAGTCGACAGTGATGTAAAGGAATGTTATTTTATTGTGAACGAAGTCGATGTATGGTTTCAAGTTTGACACGGGTATTACAACAAAAACGAACGAGTAAAACAGACAGGAGGTTATAACGCGTAATACAGTTGGTATTTTTTTGTTGACATATAACGCACGATAGAGGTATAGGTACATTATTTTTACATTGTGATGTCAGAGTTAAAATATAATTTTGGGAAAACACGATAGTGTCTCTATAGACCTTATGGTTATCTTCAATAGATCTATAACGATATGGGTGCTCAAAAGTCGACTATTATTTTTTAGCTACGATACACCATTTTATTAAAGTGAAAAAATACCGTCAACCCGCTCTTATAATAAACAATAATAATAAAGTATATGAACCTCGATTTATTAGATTTAAATGTGGATACCTTCAGGTAAACGAAAACTCGTGATGTGCAAATAATGCATTCGTTATGGTTGCCATAGAGAAAAATATTTATACGACAGACAACAAAGAGAAAAATAATATTGTATGGTTTTATTTTGTTGCATTTAAATATATACCTATAACTACATTACTGCATAATATTATAATATTATACATTTTTTTATTTTTTTATTTTAAATTGATTGATCGTGTACAAACACTAAACAGATGGTAAACCGACTCCCGTGACTGTAATGGGTGATAGTAATTGGGGTGTGTGTGTGTGTGTGTGTGTGTGTGTGTGTGTGGGGAGGGGCGATTTTTAAAAAACCACTTATATAGGTGTGTACGTGTAGGTACTCAATAGACGATTACAATTATAGATACGTCATATTAAAATAAATAATGAACCCTTTTTCTATAAATTAAATTAGAATAAAATTAAGACGTTATCATATTATATACAACTTACAAAATACAACGATTTCAGGTTTATTTTAACGAAAATATTACGCATACCTAATAATATTAACTGATTAAAAATATAAAACGAATTTGCAGGATAGTCAGTGTACTTGTATAGTTGTAACTTAAAACGTTTATATTAAAACTATTTTTATTTACATTAATGTTTTATAAGCGGCTTTTATCAAAACATAACATCTCGTCAGTTTAAAAAAAAATCGAGTTTTGGGATTATTAAATTACTGCAGGTTGTTAAAATAACATAATATATACTACACAGGCAGCCTTTCATTAACGAATCCGGTCATAGAAGTTAATAAATATTGTACTCAAAAGAAAAGTTCCAAGTGCTCCCTGCTTGGAGTATCGCCTCGTCGCCCATTTCAATTAAACCCTTGACAAATGGATCTTTATGTACACACGGTAAATGCTTAATTTAGTTACGTATGAAATAATATAGTTTTGAATAGGCACTAATAATTATATTATTATAGAATTACATTTACGTTCATTCTAATTTTTATTATTAGATTCCGAGAGGAGCGACGACTGCAGTATTAGTTTTACAATATTATGATATTTTTGTGTTTTTTTTTTGTGTCTGAATGGCATTTTTTATAGTGGAAAAAATTCTTTGATTATCAACCTCAAAATGTGGTTTCTAGAAGCACATAGTTCGTATCTAGTCGGTATTTTGGGGGTAAAAAGTAAAAAAAATTCTAGTACTTTTCTTGATAATAGCTAGGGGAATATTTACGAAACACCAATTTTTGACAAAACCGATTTCGTTATTTTGTTGTAATTCAACAAATACGATCAAAGTCAAGTACATACTTGAAGTTTTCATCAAATATTTCTATTAAAAATGTCTATACTAAATGTCCATACTCTTGATTTTAAAAATATTTTGCCTATTTTCAAATTATATTATAGACGTTATCCATTATTCATTAAGAGGTCGTATACAAACGTATAACATAGCAAATTTGAAGTTCAGAATAATCCATTTTACACTGTTTTATTTTTATTTTAGAACGATGTGTGATTTTTTTGTCTGTATACACGACATCCAATTGAAATAATGCCTCAAACAAAAAAAGATTTAGGAAAAACGGGAATTTTCAAGCAAAACTGTTTTTTTTGGCGTAAATTAAAAAAAATTATTGTAGATACATGCAATTTTCACCGAATGTTTATACGATAACAATTTTTTCAATTAGTAAAAAGACTTGAAAATTTAATACAAGGTTTTACATAACTCGTTTTATTTGAAAATTAAAATAAAAAAGTTGAACGTAAGTCTATAATAGTCTTAGATTATTATCCGAGAGGCATTAGGTAATAATTTTACCTGTAAATTGTATTATAGGTCAATTCATTCTAGTTTAAAAAATAACAGTGTATAATATATAGATTACTATATGAACGTACAATTTGCCATTCAACACACGTATGTATGACGGAGACAATAGTACAATACACATGCGGGTGTAGCGTCCTCTTAAGTAATATTGTTTATAAACTTGGTGAAATTTTCAAGGCGATATCCGAAAGAATCGAGATTAAGTAGGTACCAAATACCGAGTGTTTATTCGTAGTACGTATTTTATTTAACAACAAAACAATACTAAACGAATTAAATTTTGTTTTTTTTTTCAATACAGTAGAGTTCAATTCAATATAGTAAATGTCGTAAATAATACTTTACCGATTTTGTAAATTTCTCCATTTGTGTAAACCGCGAACCACAGCAAAAACATATGTATACTTGTCATGATCATTGTGTCTCCGCTAACGAACAGCAACTAAGTATGAAAACTAGGAGATTTTGACCCATAGGTCGCATGTTTTTTTTTGCCAATTAAATGTAATTGGACTGTAAAAATATTTCAATAACGTCATTGTACTATTTAGTTCTTTCCGTACAATCGCGAGTCCTGCATTATTAAATAGATGCATGTTTGATATGTGCCCTAGGAAGGGGGATGTTTTGAATGAAAATACTTCAAAAAGCATGTTTAATTTTTATATGTTTGAGTAAAAATAAAAAAATAACTATAAATCAATAAAATAAGTAGGTAGTATACACTTTAAGTATCTGAAGCTATTTATATAACCCAAATATATTGCGTGATTATTTCTATACTCATCATTAGTAATACATTTTAAAAAGCATTAGCGTTTTTGAAATTTTTTTTACATATTTAGAGTAATTAATTAATTTAAAAACAACATTTTTGAATGATACTTATATTTTTACTATTTTTTATCGTTGTAATTTTCAACTTTTTTGAATAAGAGCTCAAAGCGTACACTTTAATTATATATTCCAAAACTGAATATCTTTCTGAAAATTTAAATTTCAAACGAGTAGTTAATTAGTTATAACTTATAAGTATTTAAAATTTAGATGAGCACTCTGTGTACTAACTTAGTGGACTATTTAAAGGGTACCTCCCCCATTTCCACTCCACTCTTGTCCATGAAGTTGGCCCACCCGACTTTGGCCGATCGATTCGAAAAAACTGTCAATATTTTGCAAACTAATTGCAAATAATTGAAAATTGGTTTTTAGAATTTGCAAATCGGTATTTTATTTTTGGCGAATTTTACAAGTTTTTTCGCCAGCTCCTTTACTTTCATACGCTTGTATGCGCATTTTGATAATCACAATGGCCGTTACCGCAGTTAGGCATTTTCATTGACATCGACCAAACCTCTCTATCGTAACTAGATTAATATACAATACATGTGTAAAATACTACAGGTCCATATTATGCACAATTTATGATAGGCTGAGGGCAGGGCCAGCTCAAAGCTCAATGACGACCCAGGCCAAAATGCCAACTGGCGCCTTTTTCATACAACAATCCATAATATCATAATACTCAGAAAAAAATGGTGTAATAGACTTTGTCCGATCGATTCTAAAATCACGTCAATATTTTGCAAATAATAGCAAATTGGTTTTTAGAATTTTGCAAATAAATATTTTATTTTTGGCTAATTTCACAAGTTTTTTTCTCCAAACCTACCACTTTTATATGTTTTAAGCTATTACTTTTTAAATAATGTACTGAATTTAAATTGTATATCAAACAGGCTCCGACTTGATGCTTGAAGTGGTTTCTCGTGGAACAGTGTCACTCACACTTAACTGCAGTGACCTCATCGCACACTCAACGGGTGTTGAAAGGTCCGTTTCCCAGAGTTTTCTACCATTTTAAATACTTCAAATTCTATATTTTTCTTACTTAAAACATTTACATTGACTTTCCGTTATTCACGTTCTGAGTGTGTCAAACGCACTTGATATTTTAAAATGTAATAATAATAAACTCGCCGCTATTTAATTGTAAGTGTAAACATTTTTGAATAACTAAGTTATTTGCTTTTATATCATACAGAGTTTGTTAACGACATCACTGTGGTTTTCATTGAATTTTAAGGAGATCGTCAGATCGATTATTACTAAACATTTTTTTCTACATATTATTCTCGACACTGCGCCGTGTAGAATAATATATTATATGTTTTTAATTAGATGATTAAGGTGAATGGCACATAATTTATACGTTAATAAATACAATAATTACGTGCCATTAAAATACAAAAACATTTTTAAGTGGATTTTATATGATTCTATATGAACCACGGAGGTATATAATATTATTATGTTTAATATTGACAAGTTAATGGATCTTTTATGTTTTAAATCCTTTAGAATAAAGCGGTCGGGTATGCCATATGTGTTGTGTGGTGCATGTGTATATGTGTTCGCTGTTCAGTGTTCAGAGGCTTAAATGATTCAACTGAATAAAATTATTATAATATATAACTGTTGGTATTGTTTTAGATGATCGTATAAGTTGTAGGTACCTATATGTACCTACCACCTATAAGCATTTTTGAATCTTATTCAAATCCATTAAAAGCTAATGGCTGTTTTCAAATGTGTACCAATTACGTTTCATTTTCCAAAGGAGCTTTTATAATCTATCCGCTGAGCAAAAAATTTTAATGTGGATTTTCGTAAAATTATTTATATACCTAAGTAAAAGGCTTTTTTTTACTTTATTTGAATGCGTTTTAGGCATTTTCTTTACTCAGAGTAAATCAAGATTTAGAGGCACCTGAGGCACGCCTGTGTTTTTGCTTAATGACCTCTTAGCCACATAATTTTACTTTAAAATCGCGATGGTTTGGGTTTATGTTCCCACTCAAGTATACATCCTCTGAAATAGTTCTCGGGATTCATTCCACACACACGCACACCGTAACATCCGAAACGTATGTATTTATTGCGTGTAAACATAATATATTTTTATCTACTTTAACCTCGAATATGAACAATAATAATTCTTCCAAAAATTCGGAAACACAAGTAAATAATCCCTTCTGCGGGTTTATGGTATATTTTTTTGACAAAATTATCAATTTTCATTCGACGAAGAGCCGTGACGGTGTGACGTTTGGATAAAGGAACGTTGGCAAACGCCAATCGCAGTTCGGATAATATAGAGCGCGTTCGTACAGAGGAGGTTCGGATAATCGAAGTTCTATATAGTGTTATTATATCCTCCATCACGATGGGATCGCATAGCGCGGTGTACGAGTACCGCGATAACTAATAACTCGTCGAGTTTTCGGCTGTAAATTCGTTCGAAAAAAAGTAGCAGTTCGCATATCTACCGCCAAGTGGTGAATGTTTTCCCTCCATATATTATTATGAAAGCTTCGTCGTACCTTATACGTACAGTCAAAGTGCAGACTAGCGGCGCTGCGCACAATATAATAATAATATACACTAGTACACTAAATTAGCCTGTTGTCACTGCGCAAAGGTCATTTAGGGCGCAATCTATTAATCGTATAATCGTTTACGTAATATATATGTGTGTGTGTGTGTGTGTGTGTGTGTGTGTGTATTTATAAAAGTACATTATAATAATTAATCACCTTGAAAAATTTACCAACGGTTGTTTTTTTTTCGTTATCAAGCGTTACACTAATTCAAGTAATAAAATGTCATATTATTTTTAATTGCAATAAAAACGTATCGCGTCTATTACGCTACGTACAATTTTACATTTATTTTACTTCATTAATTATTTACATCTTGTCCTGACAAACCTCCGTTTTTGTTTTTTTTTATACTTTTGGATGGATTTGAATAATATATCCATTTTGAGGCGTTTGTAATATCAATCTATTGTGCATTTTTGTGCGTCGTCATGTTTAGTTTATTGATCAGCTGTTTTGCGTATAATATTATATTCTCCGTTTAAAGAATGTATTTTTTTTCTCGTTCTGTTGATAACAGAAAAAAAAATACATGGCATAATAATAATTATATTGTTATGGATGATATATATGGTATACATAATAATATGATACATTCCGACACAATGGGAAATCTACAATGTTTAACATAAAATACTCATCTGTCAGTGTGTGCGCTCGTAAATTGAAATATCGAAAAACGCGTACGTAAGTATTACGAAATGAGTAAAACAGCGGTTTTGCTGTAGTAGGTGTGTATAGAGTATATAGTCTATAACCTACATTATAATGCACTAGAAATAAATGTAGTAGACGGCAACATTATGTCGCGCTGACATCACGTCAATTTATAACACTAAATAAACGAACAAACTCCTTTGGCTATATAGCTATAAATTAATATCGATTTTTTTCCGTTTACGATCGTATTGATATAGGTAATAATATATACGATTTATTTAAAGCTCAACTAGACGAATTAAAATCTCCAAAGTTCCACCTCCCACGCAAATATATTATACATATCACAGGCGTGCGTAGTATTTTGTTTATCATTTTTGACCGTCTCGATATCGAACTGCGATTAGCAGCCCCCCCCCCCCCCCACCACTTATTTCAATCGTAAAACGATGACATTGTTACAAGGTGCGTGAGGTAAACACGCGATGTATTCGTATAGGTATAATATCATTCGATTAGAGTAAAACGTCGCGTATAGTATTAGCAAATTAATAGTTAATACAAATGAGTATTGAGTTGATTGGGTATCCATTAATTCCGACTGTGTCTGCACTGCGCGCTGATTGAACGGTTATCGCTTGTAAAACGATCATGTACATGATATATGGTTGTGTTGTATAGCACTCGTGTCAGGTGTCTGCGTGCGAGTGTACGTCGTGCACGTCCGTCAACATAAAACCCATATATTCGTAGACTTCCCCCATCGACAATGAATTTTTAAATTTTTAATTTCGTAGACATTGAAAATTCATATTTTTAAACTTGTTCATATTACATGTTTTTTGAATAAATATTCAACGTTAAGTCCAAAAAAAAAAATTCACGAGCTCCGAATGCCTATTATAATGATATCGTGCATGTTAATTCACTGTACAGCGCAACAATAACGACGAGCAATAATAATCAAACGAATCAAACAGACAGCTTCCTGCCAGCAGAGGACTTTTTCGCCTGCAGCGCATTCCCGTAACTTTTGCTGCTCCCCCCACTCGAAAGATGTAATGACGCCACCGGTATATTATGTGATATTATAAGCACACGCACACACACATCCGTATGCAATTATTTTATATCATTGAATTCGAATCGAACACATCCATTACCCCAAACTCGACACCGACTGCACACCAGAGCGGTACCCACTTGTCGACTTTTTTTAATTTTTTTTAACGCATTTCTTTACTCAAAGTAAATCAAAATTTAGAGGCACTTGCGTTTTTGCGCAATGATCTCTTAGCCACATCATATTTTTACTCTTAAATCGCGACGGTCTATGTACCTACTCGAGTATAATCGTCCTCTGAAATAATTCTCAGGATTCATTGCACACACGCACACACACACACAAGCTCGCGGCTTCCGATCGTATGCACAGCTGGCGTGCGTTCGCATTCGAAACAATCGCGACGACGACGAGACCAGCTCGCAGTCGCGTTCGACGATATATTATGTAATAATAATAATGACGTGGAACAGCGGCGAACGTTGTACGCCCGGCCTATTATAATGCAATAATATTATATTATACCTATTTCTACGTATAGTATATATGTCGCTTACAACGCGTCTCACACACACTCGTACAATATACACGATAATATTGTATATTATATAGGTATACGCCGCCGCGCGTAATAGTCGGATCATATGTGTATTATAATATCGTCTGCGGAGGAAATACTCGTCCCGGCAACGGCCAACGCAGACGTACGCGCTCGCACATTACACCGCCGAGATGTGTGTGCGCGCGCGCGCGTGTGTGTGTGTGTACCGGGGGATAATGGAAATGTGGTGTAAATTTTCACCGGGGACAAGATAAAATGGTTTTAGTGACCTATTTGTCATAAAGGGTTGTCTGCCGGCCGCGCGCGCAAAGCCAGAGGCGCTGCGTGTATGTGCATATATATATATATATAATATTATATTATGTAATACGCGTTGTACGTTCCTCGCGCGCGCACCGTATACGACGGAGACGCGAGAGGCGGCGGGTAACCCGCACACACGCGCGCGAACACATCACGGACGGATGGTTCTAAATTGTTATATTGAAATATTACGTGTGTGTATACACGACGCACCCACGTGGGGTGTTATACTATCGTCGTCGTCGTCGTCGTCGTCGTCGTCGTCATCGCCATCATGGGTATACCCACACGCACGCACACACACGATAACGTCACGCGTCTGTTCGCGGAGCGGAAAAATTAAAACGGCCGAGTGTGACGATATTAATATCGCTGTTGTTATTCATATTATTATTCGTTTACGGCGAATTGACTGATCATCGCACAGCCCGAGTTCGGCCCGGTTGCTGAACCGGAAGTATAAACGACGCGTTATATCGTGTGAGCGGTGTCGTCGTCGCGGTCGTCGCTGCGCGTGCTGCGTGCGCCTATAAAACGTGTATCGCAGACGCCGCCCTATAATACACCTGCAGTATGGTACGTGTATGGAGGCATTTCCGCCGGTCGAATTAAAATTAAACGGCCGAGCGTAATAAATATTATATTAATCGATCCGCGTACGAGCGAGAGCGACGTGTTTGCGCGATTACACGACGCGACGTAAATACTATATATGCGCGAATACTCTACTGGATTGAAAAAAAAAAAACTAGGAACGTATACACCTGCACATATATATTATACATTATACAATATGTGAAGCGGTCGAAGTAAAAAAAAAAAAAATAATAATAAATTGCGTTTTAAATATTAAACTCATCGCGTGCCTATATAATATACAGTCTACGATTCGTCAAGTGTCGTTATTTATAGCTATCTTACGGTGATTATACAGTATAGACGCCGCGCTTATAAGACACGCGGACATAATGTCCAGTCGCTTATTAGAATATATCGAATCGCTCGGAACGGTCCAGACGTATCCGAATTCATTAAAAAAAAATTCGTCTATAAGATTCAAATTCCGTAAGAAAAATCGTAGAAAATAAGCTTTTGTGATGGTCATTAGTATATTACCTATCACTGGTTTCTATAATCGTGCCACATGATATTATTATAATATAGTAGTATATAATATGGTCTACAATATATTGTATATGTACAACAAATTTTATCGCATTTCAAATGTATAAAAGTTTAAAATCTATGGAAGTTAATATGTATAATGTATATACATGTATATATTATATGTAGTTGCATTTCAAATACAATATTGTATCTCGCAGTACCCTCATAAAGTTAGCAGCACAACTATGACAGACACTCATGAAACACATCCAACAAACTTGTTGGACATTGTTGGAACAATCTCAACATTTGTTGAACATTATTTTCGCCGGTAGAGCTTTCGACACTTTTGTGTTGCCAAATATACTACAACAGCACAACTTTATGTCAGCAAAATTTCACCCCTATAAAAAATGTCAAGCGTGATTTGTTGGATATTGTTAGACCAATCTGACAATTTGTTGGACATTATTTTCGCCGGTAGAGCTTTTTCAAAGTTGTGCTGCCAACAGCACAACTTCATGTCAGCAAAATTTCACCCCTATAAAAAATAACAAGCGTGATTTGTTGGACATTGTTGGACCAATCTGACAATTTGTTGGACATTATTTTCGGCGGTAGAGCTTTTTCAAAGTTTGTAGTGCCAACTACATATCCAGCACCAGCAATACATATGCAAAAAAACAAATTAAAAACCATCCAACAATACTCAAACAATATTGTTGGACGTTGTTGGGCATTTGTTGGAATTTGTTGGAAGCCATTTTAAAAGTTATTTAAGTTCAAAGTTCACACGTGGCACTGCAAATTAAAGTAAAAAGCTCAGAACACATGAAAAAAATTCTTATAACCATTCCAGACAATGTTGGACATTTGTTGGACAAAAATAAACAAAACTTTACAAGTTTCGAGACAAAAAAGTTCAAAAGTTCATATGAAAAAACTGTATACATTTTATACACTTTGAACTAAAAAACATAAGCGACCAAAAACTTTTGATAGTGGTCCAACAAATTTGTTTAGACATAATAGTCCAAGAAAATTCCTTAAAATAATTTTTCCGAATTTTTTAATCACCATTTTCACCTAGCACTACAAATTTTCAATATAATACATTATATTCGTAATAATAAGCTTTTTTTTTTAAATATTGAAGTTTAGTATCCAACAACTTTTGAAAATGGTCCAACAAACTTGTTTATTTCAATTTTCTAGTGGTGATTTAAAAATTCGGAAAAATTATTTTAAGGAATTTTCTTCGAGTATAATGCCTAAACAAGTTTGTTGGACCACTATCAAAAGTTTTTGGTCGCTTATGTTTTTTAGTTTAAAGTGTATAAAATGTATACAGTTTTATTCATATGAACTTTTGAAATTTTGTCACAAAACTTGTAAAGTTTTGTTTATTTTTGCCCAACAAATGTCCAACATTGTCTGGAATGGTTATAAGAATTTTTTTCATGTGTTCTGAGCTTTTTACTTTAATTTGCAGTGCCACGTGTAAAGTTAGCACTACAAACTTTGAACTTTGATAACTTTTAAAATAGCTTCCAACAAATGCCCAATAACGTCCAACAATATTGTTTGAGTATTGTTGGAAGGTTTTTTATTTGTTTTTTTGCATATGTAGTGCTGGACGTGTAGTTGGCACTACAAACTTTGGACTTGAATAACTTTTGAAATAATTTCCAACAAATTCCAACAATTGTCCAACAAGTCCGAGAAGAGTTCGTTGGAACGGTTTCAGATTGTTGTGTTAACCTTGTAGTGCCATCTTCACGTAGGTGTGAAATTTTGCTGACATAAAGTTGTGCTGATGGCAGCGCAACTTTGAAAAGCTCTACCGGCAAAAATAATGTTCAACAAATTGTCAGATCGGTCTAACAATGTCCAACAAATCACGCTTGACATTTTTTATAGAGGTGAAATTTTGCTGACATGAAGTTGTGCTGTTGTAGTATATTTGGCAGCACAAAAGTGTCGAAAGCTCTACCGGCGAAAATAATGTTCAACAAATGTTGAGATTGTTCCAACAATGTCCAACAAGTTTGTTGGATGTGTTTCATGGGTGTCTGTCATAGTTGTGCTGCTAACTTTATGAGGGTTCTCGCAGTTGGTAGTTTTTGTTTTGGCTATTAGTAGAGGACCACGACAGCTCGGCGATTCAATTATTTATATTATTATTATTTAATTATGTAACAGGCGAAAACAGCTATTAAATAACAAAACCAGCTTCCCCGCGTACTAAGACGATGTTTTTTCGAGGACGATTTTAGGGTTAGCGTTGAGGTTAGTTTTTTTTTATTACTAGGTCCTAAATTTTAACTCATAATATTATTATAGTGTGGTAAATTGGGTTTATTTGCAGTGACGTGTTGTTACCGAGTGTTTTCAAAGTATTTTCGATTTACAATATTGCAATACTATTTCTAATCAATGTATTTTCTATATTTGCATTAGTTATATATATATATATATATATTTATAACAAAGTATTCAAAGTATAATATAGATCAAAATTTAATATATTTCATTTATTCATAACGTTTACAACGAGTGATGTTAACATCATACAAAATGATCATCGTTTTACACTATATGTCAAGTTGTCGTCGCAGTTGTTTGTCGCACTCGTTGTACTCAAAGTACGTTTTTTGTTTTATAATTTCATACTATCCATGTGCATAATGAATTTAGTATTACACGCATAAATAGGGCCTGAACAAAATCGGTTGTTATTATTACCAAGAGCATAATTTATTGTAATGTGTAAAAAACACATTTTAAAACTATATACAGGGGATAAAAAAAATCTCATTAAGTAAATCAGTCGACAGCCCAAACGTTAACATCAAACCATCAAAGGTGTGCATTTTCCAATATACTGATAAATCAAATAAAATAAACAAAACAAGTTTGATGACAATTAAAAAACTTACACCTATAGTTTGTATAGTATATCATAATATGGAAACGGTCGTCGACGGTAGAAGATGAAAACTTTTTAAAATTTTAAGATAAATACTTTAATATATTACGTATTTATATTAAATTTTTATACACTATATCAGTGGTTCTTAAACTTTTTTTTTCCAGAGGTGTTCCTTTTCGGACCGAACTCATTCTTACGCAGTGGCCTGATGTGAACTCCACGAGAAACATAAATAAAAAATTAACAATAATTCTCATTGATAATCAATTCTTATAATTCTATTAAACATTAAATATATATAAGCATACAGCCAACCTATGTGTATGTGGGCAGTGGGCTATGCTCACTGCCGGTCTTAAGGGGCAGCCCATTTTAGGGGTGGAAACATTTTCTCGGATAAAATAAACGAAAAATTCATTTTTTCTGTGTAAAAAAAACATTAAATTTTCAAATGTAAGTCATAAAAATAAAATGTTTTATACATTTCTAACAAAATTATTTGCAAACTTTCGTATTTTTGACGAATTTGTTTGAAATTCTAACTTTAGGCTCTCATAAAATACGCTTATTGTTCATTAGCGGTCTTATTTTTTTTTTAAATTTCACTAATAACAACTTACAAAGAATATCTTCTATAAAATTTAGCGAGTATTATCCGTATTATCCAGAATGCTCGCATAATCTGTAGCGATGTTTGATATATATTTTTTTGAGGCGGTATATAGGCACAGCCCGTAGGGGAGGCCACCCGGGCCACCCACCGCAAACACTCCTATATAATGTCACATACAAATTGTACAAACATATTATATAGTCGATGGCGCCTTGTTGTAGGGACCGATGTCCGAGCGCGATCCGACCGGGTCGAGTTTGAGTTTTTTTCGTTTGCGGGGCGCTATCTGCGGATCGGGTCGAGTATCGGCCAAAATATTGGTTTTTGTTCCGAACCGAATTCGGCTCTGCAGAGCCTATATACACGCGTTTTTCCGCGGTATAATGTACGATATTGATGCGGGATACGGAGGAAAACACCGTCGCGTTTAGGTTTTGTTTTTTATCATATTATTATTATTATTATTATTGTGTACCGCGGTATCTCCGTTGTTCGCTCGCTGGTCGATCGCCGCCGCCGGCACTTTTGCATAATCGAACGCGTACACCGAACGTCGCGGCGACGACGGCGGCGTTTTCGTCGGTTAAATTACGCCTACCCGATATATATATATATACGTACGACAGGCTTTCGAATTTTTTGTCTCCTCGACCGACGACGTGATTCGCACGACGATCGTCATCATCGTAATTATTATTATTAATTTAAATATCATGTGTTTAATATTATGCTGCAGGTTACACATTATTATTATTATTATTATTACAGGGACTTTACACAACCGTTTCAACCGCGGGCAGCGTCGACGACACTCGCGATGTCATGTAATGAAAATCTGTTTGGCACCGGTTGTGACCTGTTGGTTTGATGGACTTAAGATCTTTGGTCCCCGCGATACTTCCGAGTTTCGCGTGCTAATATTTTTATCGGTTGCATTGACGTTCTTACAACGACCAGATCGGACAAAATTGTAATGACGTCTATTTTTGGTGAATTTAGATCAATATATTTTATCTATTTAATGACCACGGAATATACGCGGCTCATATTATTATCGACGGATTATGACGAGAAGAAATATGAAGACAAGGCACACAACCACTGTCGATTAATCATATAGCTATTTATTATGTAAGTTCAAAAACAAACATTGAAAAAGAAGAAACAAAAATACACCAAGATTTTTATTTAAAAAAAAACACGTCACAAAAATTTAAAGTATATAGAAATAACGGTAATATATAGGTAGTCTGAATAACACTAATAACTAATAATATAATATTCACCTTATGAAAATAGAAATAACTTTTTAATGATATATACATAATTATTATTAGTTAACGTTCTGTAATTAAAATCTGATAGAATATACTTTATAGGTAATGTGAATGTTTAATAATTTTTTTTTATTAAAGTTTTGGTTGTATTATTACTATTGATAGTTATTGTGACCTATTTTTCCAGGCCCTCGGACGTCATTAAAAACGATATTTATACTGTATTATATATTATATAAAGCGACGGATCCGAGAAATAAGGCCTCTCGAGATTAACGTTTTTCCAATACATCCTACCTAAACAATTATGTAGATTCAGTTTATCGCCGCGCCCGAATATTCATATTTTTGCCTTTTTTTTTCTACCAACCCTGAACTTTTTCCATCCGACGACGGTGCCAGGTGTCTATGTAATATTGGCCAAAACCAACAAGACTTAATCTGTCTCTAATACACCGCTCTGCGTATAAACGTATAGCAGGTAGATCGAGAGAGATGCATTTATATGACGTATATAAAATAAATAAATTCATAAATTCATAAATTCTGTTGTTTTAATTTTAAAGGAATTTTACGCCGGCGCGACAAATAACGAATTAAAGAAACATTAGGTATAATAGTAGTGCGCTCTTATGTTATATTTCTCGTCGCGTAGTTAATTTTCCCGGAATCGACGACACGTTGTTTTGTTTTTATACGAAACCCGTTTTTTAATTATATTTACCCCTCGTGTGTGTCGATTTAAATTTTTAAATTAAAAATTTAATAACAAAAAAAAATGTACGTAAACAGACAAAAAATAAATTATAAAAACGCTGCAGTAGGACCTATGCGCGGCCCGGACCGACGGCGCTCGCTCGTCGTCGATTATAATAATATGTAATATTATAGCTTCGTAGATATACGGACTATCGTTTCGTCCGGGCCGGCTGCAGTGACGTTGTAAGTGTATCGCCCGGTAAGTGTCGGCGTCAATAATAATAAACATCAATGACATTGTATGCACGGAAATTTATGACGTCCCGGCGAGCTTAATTACCTATTCCTATGCTATCGCGAACTCGTGATCGGGGTGCGTATTGCCGCGGGATATTCCCATGCGGGGGTTTACTGCCGATTTTCCGTTTTTTATTTATTTATTTATTTTTTTTTACGAACGTGTACGGATAAAACTCGGCGGTAGGTAGGTCGTAGCTAGGTATATTATGCGTCGTATACCGTCGATACCGGGCCAACCTCGGCGGCGGCGGTGGCGAGAAATATTATTGACGAATCGAGCCCGTGTGATTCGTAGAATTTCCAAATAGCCAATTCAAAATGTTACTCGGCTGCAGCAGCGGCGCACACAATAATAATATAATACGTGCCAAAAGTATCTCGATTTACAGAGCACAATAATATTATAATAATATAATAACAGTGTAATGATATAGTGAACACGATGCGAAGACGGTTCACTATATGTGCTGGCACGATTAGACTATCGAAATGTATAATAATTATATTAAAATATGTACATAAAATGACGACCGAGCCGGACAGGCAAGGCGTGTCGGGCCACCGAGTTTTGGGGATTTCTGACTACGTTTGATTACAGCTCCAACAGCTGATATAATATTATGGTTTGATAATTCCATTCGGTATTATATTTTCTACTAATGTTTGTACTAATTACGTCTTATTATCGTATAAAAAAGAAATTGCGATCAACCACTCGGCACATATTTTGAGCGGCACACCGAGGTTTTCTAGGTAGTTCTCGTCGGTCCAATCCGGGCCTGAATGACGCGGGGCACTAAAGTCGAGAGATTTTTACCGTACCCTCGAGGCCGGGCATAGAGCGGATAAACTGTGCAAGACAGTGTTCGGCCATCACTCGACTCTGCGTTCTTGGGCTGGATCAGTGTCGCAGACCAGTGTATACATATTATTTTAAATCGCGTTCAAATTATATATTATGAGATTCCATCGACGGGTTTCCGGTATAAGTCACACCCGTGCGGTGGGCGCAGTGTGGCAGTCGTGGCTTATCTGTGACTTATTTCGGGAGGGGTGTAATCTTGTAAGCCGCACTATTTGACGCTAAACGAATAGTCGATGAGCATAAAAAATAGCAAAAATTCAAATGTATAATTTTTTTTTTCAGACATTTTATAACTTAATATTTTGAAAAAATTGGATATATTTTAAACAAAAAATAATGATTTTATTAATTATTTTGTTGTAGTTTAAATAATGTTACTAGCAGGGATTTGAACATTTTCGTTTCGCGTACTATACAGTTGTTATTGATAAAAGTATTATATAATGTAATATGAAATAATATTTAAATATTTAAAATATAATACGTATAGGTATACCTATATTATGCTATATTTTGTTTTAGTCAAAAATTAGTTCGACCTAACACGGCGTATTACTATAGTAGAAAAATAAATTACTATGATAACAATTTAAATATATAATAAATGCATCCTTTGGCTGACAGGTTAGGTAAACAGGCCAACTCATTTATCATAAATTCAAATTTAACACATCCATTACAGAAACCTATACCCAATGACCAGGTACATTTGCACACCCACCATATGGCAGAGCGTTTTCTCCGGGTTTTTTCCCTTTATAAATTCGAGAAAACACGTATAGGAATATAATAAATTCCTCGGTTTCGGAGAAAGGGAGGGTTGAATACAGTACACCCCCCTCCGCACCACCCGTAAATATGCCACTGATTATAATACATTATTTGAAAGTAATCTTTGCGCTCGAAAAATAACTCCGATTCGAATGTATCGGGTTTAAATCGCGTTTGTTTGTTTTTGTCGTATAGCGCAGCACCGTCGATGCGGTGGTTTTTCGTTATGCCTTATATGGAAACCATACTGTGAAGATAAAAAAAAACATGACCTTTTATGAACGCCAACAGCTGTCGATTTCTAAGCTACATGAATCTTTCGACATTTTTTTTTACCTCTCGAAAAAGTGTTCAAGGAAAAAAAAATTGTAGAAACCCATGAGGTAATGCGTATTGTATCTAAGCGCGTACTTCGGCCGGTCGATTAATTGACGTAGTCTTTATTTTAGACAATAATAATAGTATTTCATATTTTCATCAACGAATAACCCGAAAAATAATAAAATAAAATAATCTACAAATGTAACAAGCAATAAAGTTTTAAAACAATTTTGGATTACGAAATGTTTTAACATTTCAAACGTCTGTATAGTCTGTAGAGTTTTTTTTTTTTTTTTTTGATTTACAACAGAAACAAAATCACCATTACTCAAATCCACATGTAGGCAAAAATGGATTTGCTATAAATGTCGTTGTCAAAAGATTTTAAACATTTGTTTTTTAAACTTCTGCGGATAATTCTGAAAATGTCCCGTTTAAACCCTACACGTGTTTCAAGTTTTTACTCTATATAGGAGAGGCTATTTATTTACATTTATAAATAATATAATATTGATAACCCACACATCGGGATAAAAAAAAACAATATGCTTACGTACTATATTTTGATTCCGAACGGAGAGTAGTTATTATAGTCTTAAAGTATTGTGTTGTATTTATTTTAGACGTATTTTTTCCTGGCTTAACACTTTTCTGGGAAGGTAGTAAAAAAAAAAAATCACAAAAAGTTTCTTATAGAATCTCTATAAATTGAAAACTGAACACTGTCCGAAACGTTGAACTTTATGAAGGTAATTTTTTGAATTCTTCGACAATCGAAACAAATTGCGTAGATCAGCAAAAAAAAAAAAAATGTCGAAGTGATGAAAGAAACCGCAGTACCTACTGCGCACCGAATCGCCACCGGCTATAAGAACCGGAAGAAACTGCGTTCATCTCGTAAAATCGCTTATTCAATAACAAGACATCCCCCGTCGTCCGTCCCGTCCGATTCCTGCGGGATCGGCTGTAACTCTTGTATTATTTAAATATGATTTGTACTCGTAACCGCGCAGTAAGAGAGTATATAATATCCGATCGATACTCGGATCGATCGATAAAAAATATATCACCGAGCGAAGTCTGAACCCTTCCTCCCACGCCGCCGCCGTTTGCAGCGATACTCGTGATGACGATTCGTATAGCACAATACGCGCGGGTCCCGTGTCCGTCGCGCGCGGTCGGAGCCGACCCTCCCCCCACCATAATGTTATGTAAAATACAATAATAATATATTATTATAATATAATAATAATTTGTATAATAAATCCGATCGCTTTGTGCTGCGGTACACCGACCGCCCGTCGCGGGTGACGATTGTGTGCATATTTGTCTGTGACGGAGTGCGCGGCGAGGGGGCACCAAAGCTCCGTTGTCATTACGAGGAGGAGAGGGCGGATAATATCACACACCGCCGGTATTGTGTAGCGCCGGTTCGGGGGAGGGAATTAAATTGATAAAATCTTTTTTGTTTACACAAAATAAAACACGTCTCGTTGTGTGTTTTTACCAATATTACCCGAAATATTAGCGAGTGGTTTTAGAGAAAATTATCAAACCTCTTGGCTCCGTGACTCGTACTGCAACGACTATAATATTGATGTTCCATCACCAGAACGTCGCTCGGAAAAAGAGTCCGTAAAAATATTTTGTGAATCGACGGTGGTTATTAGCCGACTTCCTACTATAATGTTTTACTAAACAAAATACTTATCATTATGATATTTTTTAATTGAAATAAGATATTTGTATTGTACATTTATAGACCCTAGAATATGCTATTTGAAGCAAATTTGTTTATAATTAAAATAAAAAATTGATATTATTTTGTCTCGATTCGAACATCATATTTTAATTAGTTTTCCCAGAAGTGCGCTTACAAATAAATTGTTTGTTTAAGGTCATAATAATTGAACCAACAAAATAATTAATGTAGGTACGTACAAACGTGTACTTATTATCTGAGAAATATATTTATTCAAACTCGATTCACTTTATAATCATATTTTATCATAAATATTTTCGTTCAAATCATTAGATTTTAAAATATTTTATTTATAAAAACTATTAATGCAATTTATAGGTACGTAATTGTATTAATAATTAAGTTGGTAGGTACCTACTGACAAGTATGTGTCAGTTGGATTTTCTCTACAAACGGAAATATTTTCTTTATACCTATATTAATTTGTATATATTTTTTTTTATAATTTTGTTGAACAATCATAGCCTTTGAATAATTCCAGTTATTATTAGAAAAACCATCATATTTTTATTAAAATTGTATTACCTTCATAATATTATGTTTTTAAAATAACAGGTAATACAATTTACGTTTTATTTTAAATATTTAAAGAATACCTAGCTTATTTCTCTCGTCGTCTACACGAATCACAATGATACTAAGTTTAATAATATGTACCAATTTGTTTATTTATACAATACCTATCTTAGTAAGATCGTGCCTGGAGGCATCATTCACATTTTTCATTACAATATGGACTTCTTACAATATTATTCGAATTGTAGAATAGGAAGAAGGAGAAAAGGCAACTAAAGACAATATTGAACACAACATAAAGGCATTGCAATAATATTAGATTATTATAATATTATACAGAGTGACATAATATTCAGCGTCGGAATCGCATCGGAATTATTATTATCATAACGTTATTAGCTTCGAAACATTAGATTTTATATTTTACCCTCGATATTAAGCCCCTTATTCAAAAACTATAAACGTTTAATATTATTTAGGCAATATATAAACTATAAAATGTCATACAACAGTGTTGTAGTCTATTGATTTGGGCTACTGCCGGACATCAGTTCGTTTGGAAAGATGACTTGATTGGTTTTTCTTCATACTATTATTATATGCCGTGTCGTATCAGGATTTCGATCTTTTCTGTCTTATCCACAATTAAACGGGAATTTCAAACTGTATTCTTAAAAAAAAAAAAAACGAAAACATAATTTACGCTCAGGGCTGTGTATTATAGTGGAAACTAGAAACTATAAACCGTAAAATATGGCAACACTAAAAATCATTTATTCATATGGCTTTAAATTAACTATCATATAATTATTATCTGTCGTTTAGAAATAGAACATATTACGCTGGAATTATAAATTATAACACGTTACACCGCGTAACTCTGAAATGGTACCTAGGTAAACACACACTAAAATATATTGTAAATTGTAATATAGGTAGTCTACTAAAACTGATTTGAATGCATGCGATGTCATAAATAATACGCAGTGCAACGTAAAAATGTAAATTGCTTGTATGTTTAATACTTCTGTGCTTATACCAACACATTGTTATAGTACACCTACCGTACGATTATTATTAAAAGTAATCACGTTGCTCGAAATCCCCCCCCCCCAAAAAAAAGAAGAATAGTTCGATATTAATACAAAAATGATGTGTATAGTCTTTTTAATAAATTAGAGAAAAAATAAGCAAACGTAAAAATATTTGATGGTCTTTAGGGGAAGCATCTATCAGGCTGTGCAGGTACACAAACCAATGTTTGTTAGACGAATTAGTGTTCTGTGGACTGTGACTATGTGTTGACATGTTTGATTCGATTTTCGCCACAAAATGGATTAAACTATTCTGCGATTTCACCGACCAAACGTATTAAAAATACAAAACGAACACTAATTTATACGATTGATATTCGGTTCGCATATATAGGTAACTGTGTTCTTAGTCTAAATTAATTCTCTCTAAAAAAAAAAAAAAATGCATCCATATCAGTTCAACGATTTGAATTTGAATGTACGTGGTAAAACCGCATGTTTGAGCTAGAAATAAAAAGTCGGATTTAACACAGTGTCGGGTTTTATAGTGCAGAACTGCAGAATAGTTGTTGAACAATATCATGTCATAGGTACCTATTTAAAATTCGCAAAAACTAATGAATTGTTTAGTTAGAAATTGTGAGACGTTATAGGCTACCTATAATATATTAAGTACTCGTTTGCACATTATACAAAAATGTCCTTCTCGTTATTGGATAATTATTACGGAGAGTAAAATATTATATTTCTGTTGCAGTAGGATGTCGATTCGTTTGTACGATATGTGACCACCAAAATATCGTCGTGACTGCGTTGGGTGCTTCGTACTCGCATTGCATAATATGTATACAATTATTACGAGAATGTTTATTGCAAAGAAGTGGGTAGACGATTTCGGAAGTCGCGGCTATACATTTAATCTACTCGGCTATTCTTAGACCAGTGAGTAAAAATAAAAATATTAAATAGATTAACGTTGGATTAATACGAGTTAAAAGGAATTCGGGTGTGGTTATAGCCAAATCAGTCGGACCCTAGTTAGTACACGACCGTGCGTGAGAACGTCGACACGCCTACCAGTCACTATTTCGGATTATTTTCCCTTTTCGCCGAGAAAATAATGAAAAAATATTATATCTAATATTTGAACATTTGATATATTTTTCATTCACGGTTTAATATATTTTACAATGCCGAATTTTTTTCATCCGGGTTTGAAGTTTAGAGCCTTAGAGGCATATATATATATATATAAATTACACTGATAGACCATCAGGCTCATCTGAACAATAAAAATATTTGTCGATAAGAGAAACAACTCGTAAAATAATTCGATATATTTCATATACTGACCGTCTTTTGGAATGTATTCTGCTTCAGATCATCAACGAAATTACTATTTTAGGCGCTGTTTAATACTTAAAAGTTGATAATGTGCTTACCAACAAAAATAAGACCAATACAATTTTTTAGCACTGCACGTGTCTTTCTGGAAAAGTCAATACTTTCAGAAATAATGAGAGTTTACTGTTCAAATAGTCATCCTGTACATAACAATTGATACGCATATACATATAATTATTACATAATGTGTTTCATAACAATATATGAGTAGAAAACAATTTAAAGATACATATTCACAAGGCAATCATCATTATAAAATGGCATTTTAAATTCTATAAGCTTTTTATGTATGACATATTGTTTTTATTTTTTATTTATTAATAATTAAGGGCAATGTGTTTTAATTATCATGTACAGGCTATATTATTTAATAATTACTATATCATCTAAGGGGTCAGGTATGTGTTTCTGTTTAGTTATTTATCTTTTATAATAATAACATATTAATTATTATTAATTTTCAGTACAAATATCAAATATGTATGTTGTGATAGCTGCACATATTGAACAATCTACCTATTATATTATAATTAGATATAATTATGGATTCAGAGCTATAGTAAGCGTGGAACATGTCTGAACCATACATCCATCAGTAATCTCAAACGCAAATAATTGTTATTAATTATTGGTTGCAACATTACAATCAATCGAAATGTTCATTATTAAAAAAATAAATGATACATGAACTATCTATCATATTATACTGAAATAGGTACAAAATAGAAAATAATAAAGGTCAATAAAACCATAATATTATTTTGTAACACATTTTTGTTAAGTTTAGTGTGTACAGCTGTATATATTTTTATTATATTCTGAGGTAGGATTTTTGAGTTACAATAAACGATTTAATTATAGTTTAGTTACTCTTAAAGATGTATACGTTAATTGAAAACAGTGACTGTGATTTATGGTTATTTAAAATTTGACAAATTCGTTATTAGAAGTTATCGGTTTGTGATAAATTATTGTAAATTAATTATTTATTTATAATTTAAATCGATATCTACATAATATAGGAAAATCAAAATATAAAAACATTTTTTATATAATTATTAAGGTGGCTAATCTAAAATATTTATTGATGCAGATGGCTTAAGTTAGAAAATCTTATCTTAATTCTTATGAATAATAATAAAGAACTAGTTTAATTAAATAAATATACGAGTACGTGCGATGAATGGGAACGTGAGTATTGATATTATATTCTACCTAGAGGCTAGGACTTTATCTATTTGTTATTTGATCACTCAAATTTAAGTTTTGTGTTTTTGGGTTTTAAACTATCAAGGTTCTACTGTATTTTAATTAAATAAAAAAGTTCAATGGCTTATATTAAAAAAGGGCGTTTTTAATTAACCAAGTGTAATCAGGTTCAGTTTATGTGTTATATGTGTATTTAATAACGACAAATATGACTTTTCGACTAGTCATGAAAATGTAGCTATTCAATTTTGAACCTAACCTTTTACAATTTTAACAGCATAATATACATTGTGCTATAATAGGCACCTACACCTCTATAGATCTCTATTTATAATAATTATGCGCAGCAATTTTTTTTTCGCCAATAATAAATGATAAAAACGAGTGTCCTCTGTATATTATAGGTCGGTATATTTTTGATTGGTATCATCTGATTGTCTACATTATTATGTATAGTATATAGTATTGTCAAAAAAACGGGTCCGGAAAATCACAAGCTTATCGTTTATATTGTACTCTGTCGAAATCGCTGTCGGCCCGTCCGTTCAGGTATATCGTGTTGTTGTTATGTTCGGCGTGTCAGAGTGTATAACGACCATAATGAGACTCGGTGTCAAAATAAATTTCGGAAGTGCACCGATACAACAATAATAATTATAACGCGCCGACCGTTTTGCGTACATCACAATAATATTACACTACACGGTGCAGTACCTACACAGACTCTCTATATATACATAGAGGGTGGTCACTGGCTGGTTTAATCAGGGACTGTGGTTGTGGTCACGACGGGCGGAGGCGGCGGGTGTGTGGGCGATGGAAGCGGGTGAGGGGGGGCGTTGCGTGATGTTTCCGGTACAGTTCCTGATGGAGCGGCGGCGGTGGCTGCTACCCGCGTGTGTGCACCGTCGTCGCCAGTTTTCCCGCAGCTTTCGTGTCGTTCGTTCGTCCGCCGCCGCCGCCGCCGCTGCTGCCACCGCCGCCGCCGCCGTCGTTTCTGTCGAGCGCAAAAACACAATATTTTTTACGATATAGACTACGCGCGCCGTCTTCGATTTCCACTCGTATACCGTGTTGAACATATATATACATATATATGCACGTGCGAGAATTTTTTTAACGACATGACGTCTTGTACGCTGTCCGACGGTTGTGTTTTGTGATATACCCGAAACCCAGCGATGGAGACAGCCATGATGTTGTGCCGTATCTCTATGGCGATGCTGCTGTTGCTGCCTTTTCATCGGACGGCCGTCGCGGATAACTTAGGTGCCTATAATATAATAACAATATATAGGCTGTCATCTTGTCGAATATTGAATATTAAATTTGTATGGTTTTTCAATTTTGAGATTCCGAATAATTCCTTGTTACACTAACAAGACGCAGACGTTCGGAACCGGAATATTTAATGATTTCCACGAACATAATATTATTATTAAATAGCAATATACAATAACCGTTGTCGGACCTCTTGTTCACAGTATATGCAAAATTCCCCTCAACCATAAAAATATGTGTATATATTAATATATTAATATAATATATTATATATTCGTAGTTGCAACATTTTTTTATTTTTTATTTTTCCAGAGAGGGGATGGTTATGTAAATAATATTTTTTTATCGTACAATTTTTGAGTATCGGTTTAGGGTGTACACGGGTTGGCCCCGCCGCCCCGGTGTTTTCTATTTTACCGTGTTTTATATGATAAATTGGTAAAACGCCTAGGTCTTTCACCCTATATCCGGCATAGCCTTTGGTACACTGCAAACGTATCGTAAATATAATTGCACCATTACCTATATTACGTATATAAATATACCTAGCTAAACAATGAACTAAAACTAGACGTAATATCTTTAATATGTCACCACCTACAATGTTTCACAACACCATATTATATTTAATAAGAAAACAAACACTATATTATCCTACTTACTGAAGTAGGTTTACTTGGTTACACGAATTTCAAGCCTTCAAAAGTATTTAATTAGAATCAACAGTTTTTTTTGATACTTTAATATTATGTGTTCATCACATGGTACCTATAATATTTCAAATGTACATTATTGTTATGATATTATTTTGGCCTGAGTAACAAAGTAGTAATAAAAGTACCTATATCTTAATTTGTTTCATAGTATAGGAATAATATGCTTTAAAATGTTTTTGAAATATAAGTATAGGTAGTTGCGGAAATAATTATGGATAAATTTGTATTTGGGTACCTTGGGATAATTAGTGAAAAAAAACAACGATTGTATTTAAGTTATTCGAAAACGAAGTATACTAAAGTTGAGATCAAATTTCAAAAAAAGATTCTAAGCGAAGATTGAAATTTTCCAAAGTTGTTAAGATTTTGTGAAAATACTGGGTATACTAAAAGTAATTGGCAACTCTAAAACTTACATTTCTTAAGTAGATACAGTTCTATAAACTGTTCTCAGTTTTTAACCCACATCGGACCCACATTGTTCGTACTGCACGGCTTATTCACTATCCTTTTTACTGCACCGAAATTACATCATTAAACATTATTATCTGTTACCTCGAGTATGATGGTAATTGCATTAGGTATGTATGTTCTTAAATTTTACCTACATAGAATTTGTTTACGACACACGCTCATTTATTCTTTCCGTCTATTTTATGCGTAATCAAAACTGTTAATGTCACAGGTTTCTGTTTGTCCTAGTAATATATACCATATAATTTAGTGAAAAGTAAATTTTGTGTAATAGAGGTAGTTTTTCACGATACCCGACCGATTAACCTAACGTTGTTTTGAAAACTCTTTAAGTTGATTATTTTTAATTAGTACTTGTAAAACCGGTACAATACTTTAAAACTTAAGTACGAAAAATCCTAAAAAGTTCACGAGTTATGTACTAATCACCCTTTTATTATTTTTTCGTTCGTAAAACCTGATATTAGATAAATTAATTGTAATATCAATCTACAATCACCGCTTTAGTTGTACGAATATCATGTTTACGGCATTGCGTACTTTAAGTCTGACAGAGAAAACAGTGTGTGAGTGTGTGTGCTTGTTTGTGTGCGTACTGGCGTCTTCACAAGTAATTATTTACTTTGGTAAAGTGTATATTAAGTAAATCACATAATACGTTGTTGTATCATTAGGTTTTAATATTATTTGTTTTGGTTTTATAGATGGCTAGGCACCTAGTCCCTAGTTGGTACTTAGTTCAATCGATTGTCATTACATTTAATCGTAATGTGTATTGTTTTAAAATCCTGACAAATTTCTAGTGCGCATGTAAAAAGTTTGCGCGTGAACTGTGTAATAATGTGTAGTGTGTACGAATAAAGAATTAACGCTTGGACCGATAAATTGTCCAGTTCACTGGCAATGTGTGTGTGTGTGTGTGTGACACTTACCGTGGTCGTGTGGTGTTATGTAGGTACATAATTGGTAATTTTCTTTCTTCGATGTACGCATTTGTGTGTTTTGATCAGATGATCGACTTTTGGTTGCTCAAAACTTTTCTGTGACCTATATGATTTTTAGGTTCTGAGCGAGGAGCGAGAAAACTATTGATTTTACAATATGTGTTTTCAGAAAACACTTTTCCGGGGAAGTGAATGTGCTCAAGAACTTTTAAATGGTAATCTTTTGGTGTGAAATTGATTTTAAGTTGCAGATAATACAATTTAGACAATATTTGTATTGTATATTATACTTGGAAAAATCAGCATAATACCTGTATATGGGCATTGTTAAACGGTTATCATGCATTTTCAATCATTATCACTGTATTGTACCGTAAGGTATACTGCGTACGGACATGATGTAAACATATTATTTTAACCAGAGTGAAGCACTGAGTGAATTATAATCACTTGAAATGTAAATTGATTAATAATAATATTTTAATTCTCTACATAACTTATATAGTCTATGTTAAACAAAAAATGTATTTATTTTCCTGCTGAAATGCTGAATCAACTTATATCGATATCGATTGGAAAATAATATGCAATAATTGCAATTTTAAACTGAATGCTTTTGATAAAAAAAAATCACCATAGCCATCCAATTTTTTGTTATTTACCGTGTTACGATTTATTATGAATATCAAATTTTAGTTTGACTCAGTCATTATTTTTTTGTGACCACAGATATTTATTATACTATATTACAACTAGATACCCGATTCCCTTTCCCGTAATATCCGTAATATAATATATTATTAAAGTTGGTAAAACGGCTGACTATATTTATCAAAGGGGACCACGTTCATTGACAAAGGCCAAATAACGAATCTCAAAATATTGTGGTTATTAAATGTGTGTGGTTTTAATCCTGTATCAAATGTAAACACAAGTTTCTTTGAGAGGACAATTTTCCGTTTTCCAGATTTTAATATGAATGATAAGTCTGGCTATCTAGTTGTATGCTTGTGGTTGGGAGAGTATAGCGTGTACCTACCCATAAAATAATTATTTATTTTGGTAAATTTTAAAAGAAAAACGATTTATAAGAAATACTTTAGTTGATTTATCTTTTTTTTTTTATTGATTCGGAGACATTTTAATGGATATGGAAACTATGACCGAATCAAAATTTGTAAGCCAATCTTATAACAGTAGCCATCACTTAAAATATTTCTATTCAATAATTTTGGTAAACATTTTTTTTTTAAATTAAATGTTGAACAAATTTTACAATTGTATGTTTATTGTATGTTTTTTTTGTGTGTTTATTCGACTACTAAATACTGAATTTGAGGTAAAAGGAGTGTTTTCTAAAAGAATTCTTGTTCCACCTTTATAGATCAAAATTTCATTTTTGTACCTACATACAACGTATTAAGTTATAAAAGCGGACGTATAATGTAAAAATAAATTATTTTTAATTTTTATCGTTAAAAAATCAATATAACTTTTCGAAGTAACAAATAGCTGATAATATATCATTTTAAAATGATGTATTAAGCAATTAAATTATATTTATATAGCAATAATAATTAAAGTGATTAAGCAATTTTTAAGTTCAAACTATTGGTTGTATGTTTAAACTCAATTTAAAGCAATTTATAAATTAGACCATTGTTTGAATTATCTAATCAAAAACACATTATAAAGGTTGTAAAGATTTATAAAAATGTAATTATTTAGGTACCTATATAATATTATGTCATACACTACGTCATTAATATTTAATTCTTTAAAAATTAACCTATTGATGTATATATTATGCTGGGGATACGCCAACCTCTTATGCGTTTATTTGGTTTTGATATTAAATTTAAATTCGTTTTAATTAATTAATTAATTTTGTAACACGAAGTGTGAATATTCTATTCTGCTTAACTACTCATATTCTCAAATTAAGAGTTTTAATTAGAAAAAAAAAAAAGAAAAGAATTTTAATGTTCACAAAAACGACCTTTTGACAATATTATTAACTTATACGCACTGCATATAGGTTTGACATATTAGAGTGGAAATAGGTGTATATTTTTTACTTTACTCGTATGCTAATGCCGGAGTCGTTATAAAAAGTTTTAACATATCATTACGGTTCTTATTTTAATTAAAGCAAGGCTCAAATTGTTACCTAGTTATTTTGTTTTAAAATTGTTCTTTGTAATTTATTGTGTGTGTGCCTTGGATTTATAAAGGAATTATGTAGGTAGAATAATTACATATAACACGTTAATGAACCGTGCAACGTTTGTCCGTCGTTAGACACGATCTGCGACTTTTAATTTTCTTTCACTAACTACCTTCCTCAGCTTATTTTTTTATTTTTATTATTACATGACTTTTGTTTTAAAATATTTTTATTTCGTCAAAAGGATGTTTGATAATAATTTTAACTTATGAACACTTTTATATTTCTATGAACAAAGATTAATAAAAAGTTAGAAAAAAAAATGCTAAGACAATAAGTATAGTGTTCTGAAATAACCATAAATATCGTATATCATAAATGTTTTTAACAAACATAACGAACCGGAGAATTGTCTGAGTGTAGTAAAGTAGTAAAAATAATGGTAAAAAATATATTTTGTACGTATGTCGGCAAAAAATCAATGAGGATGATACTGAACAGAAGTATAAATGTCTTATTCTAATAATTGTTAGTTGCATTGAAAAAAATATGACCTTACATTTTCAAATGTATAATCTATAAATTCATTAAATGACGAAATCATATTATATGTATACCATCGAATCGGAGTTTTTGTTTTTTCACTTACATCCCCTTTAGGTTTTTACAATGTTATTTTGATCTCTAAATTGTACAATTACTGTCCTAATTTAAATGATTTGACATTGAACGAGTAAATTAAAAGTTATGATGCCTACGAATAATAACGAATATAATTACGATAAAATACGATATAATTTTTGAGTTACTCAATGTGATGTTTATTGATGATAAAAACGTGAATAGTTTTTCAACTCGTAGAATACAATGGTTGGCGTTTTATTTATCTCTACTCTACTATATTGCAGACAACTGTTGTAGTAAACCACTCTCTAGAGAATTATCAATTTTAAATAAAATTTATATTATGATAACTACATAAGATTTTAAAATTATTTGTTTCAAATATTTTTAAACATTTGTTTTTTATCCGAAACACTCGTATGTTTCTTATATTATAATGTTTCTATATTGAAAATTAAGTATGTGGCGATATAATAATATGATAAACTATTTTGTAAATTTTCAGCAGATATCGTAAAGATTGCGAAAAACCTTTAAAATGTACTATATTATATTGACATTGTGTTCCGGCTTATTTACTTTATATTATTGTTCTCCGTGTCTCGTTACAAACTCGAACTTTACAGTTTACAGTTTACCTACCTATAATATACAAAAACGGGTTTTTTTCAGTGTGGCATTCCATTTGTTTCGTTAGATTGTCTCATTGGTTGAAAAGAATTTATGACTTGCAGTTCATGAAAACGGATTTGCTCCTGTGCGACTTCTCGTGTGCGCCGCCGTTGTACTAAATACTCGAGTGTTGTATATTATTATATTATTCTGAAAAAGGCGAGAATTCAATTGGTTTTTCTTATTATTATTATTATTATTATTATTATACGACGTGCTATTATATTATACTTGTCGGGCCAACGCGCTCTATTCCGCATAAAAGCGAATTTGCAAGTGCTGCGAAAAGTAGACAAACGGTCGTTTACCTACACCTACACCTACACCTACCTAATAATAATAATATGTATGTGTTCAAACCAGCACGGTCGAGATTATTCGCGGTACGATAGGCAGCGGACAAGTAAAAATAATATATATTGTAATACTGCAATATCGTATTTGTGTGCGGTCCTCGCGGCGCACCAGTCGTGCTCGGAAACGTGTAGAATTTAAAAGGTGCGTTTCTTAATGGGGTGCGTGTGCCAAGTATAGATCAAAAAAAAAAAAAGAAAGAAAAAGTATATTATGCATATACACATCATATTATTATGAATCAACCGTCTACATGTGCGTCACGTGAACTCCATATTTCTCGACCATATGGCGCTGGCGGTCCCTTCCTCGCAGTTCCACTAAAACGTAAACCGCCGCCGCCGCCGCCGCCGCCGCCGCCGCCGCCGCCGCCGCCGCCGCCGCCGCCGGTTCGTACACACGCCGGACCTTCGTGTCAGGTACTACGAGGACGCTATTCCGCCACTCGTATTCGGTGAGAACTATAATCCGCATTATTTAAAAACGACAATATTATTGTATTTTACAAAATATCCAATACAATACTGCAGTACAAAATATGTTATATCTTACGAATTATTATACACGAATCGTCGTAATTTATTGTCGTCGAATGATCTGAGATTAAATAATTTTAAAAAAAATGTATCGTTTGGGTTTTATTTGTTTAAAGAAATCTTTGATTTCCGTCCTATTTGTCCTATTTATAGCAACCCACGTAAAACATAACTAATATATAATATAATTTTTTTTCTAGTTTCTCGGAAAGATTTTAGGTTTTTTTTATTTTTAAACAAAAGTATATATACAATCTGTAATATTTGAATACGATTAGTACATTTGGTGAATTGAGATAGACGACAACATGAAACGGCGTGTGGAGGAAGGATCACCAGTGTGGAAAGCCTCTGAGATCTTACGTTATGATAATATTACATTAAATGTTACATAATATCTTAATATAAATTATAAACAAATAGACAAATTGATTTTTTAGCATGCTTAAGCAAAAACAAAAAACTATTCTCGAATGGTCGGTCGCAGCTAAAAAAATTCCTTTAAAATATATTGTGAGATACACTTTCATGTCCGTACATGTCCTTTCATGTCTCAGCGTCCTATGTATTGAATGCATTTTAAGAGAAAATAAACCCAATGTAAAGCGTAGGGAGAATATATTATTTTTTTATGTTTTGGAAAATTGTTTATGGGCTTTTGTAAGTCACTTGAAATTAAAAACTATGCATAATAATATGAAAACCAACAACGAAATATGATGTGTATAATGTGAGTTGTACCTATGGTTAGAGGATTCATCTAGTTTGATTGCTATTATTTAAATATAAGAATATTCACTGGATACTTTAAATTTAACTCGTCATTGTATACTTTAATGTGAGCAACACAATGATAATTGGCATTCTTGAAACGTAATTGGAACGTTTATGCGTCATTCAATTTCACAGGATTTTTTTCCCGTAGGAACTAGGAGCTTTTTTTTTTATTGTGTTGAAGGGTGTACCGTAACCATTAGTGGTATTATTCCGGACGAGTTTTGTTTGTTTTTTGAATATCAAATAAATTTACGTTAAAATTCTCTCTTTTTCTTTTTATATTGTCAATACGAATTATTTTGATTGATTGAATAATTCTTCTTTTTAGTCAAAAACAATACACATGTACATTTTTACAAAATCATTGTTTAACATATTTTACTTACTACTAGATCTTTTGACGTTAATGTTTTAATTTAATGATAACTTATAAAAAAATTAATTTTTATTCATTAAATCTTTTCAGACATTTTTAAAAAAAAAATAGTATGTCATGTGTTATGTTTTAAACATTTTATCTTTAGCTTTTTGTCTCGAAAAGTTGAATTACGGGTGCAATTCTAACAACCCTTTGCTTGTCTTTTGTTTGTAATTATTTTGAAATTAGTGAAGACTGATTTAGTACATACCTAACCGAGAATAACTGTAGGGTATGTTTTTTTCACTTGTGTTTTATCTTCATGGATTATTTAATTTTTGGGTGAATAAAACAATACCTAATTTTTTTCTTACTATAATTATTTTTTATTTTGTAAGGTTTAGACAAATGAGGTTATGATAGCTTATGATAATTTAAAAATATTTTTTTTATAGGTATGTTTTTTTTCGTAGTGAAAAATGAATAAAAACTATTAATGTAAGTTTTTTATTATTTGCCGAGCCTATATACTGTCAGTAAATAGTGTACATTTAATAAATTAACAAAATGCACATTTCAAAAAAAAAAAAAAAGGAAACATTATCGTTTGGTATAATAATATAATAAATGGAGAGTTCATTAAGTCAAAATTCCACGAATTTAAGATTTTTATCCAAGGTATATTTAGTCTATTTAGAATAAAACCTAGTAAAGTGTGGTATTCGTGATTTTAACTGCTCTTGTTGATTCTGTAAATTAAAAATACTTTAACTTATTAAAAATCAAATTCAAATTAATGCTTTTTACAATCAGTGAAAATGTGTTCCATACAATTTGTTAAGTTTGATTATATTTTATTACGTTAAAAAAGATATAAGTAAATAAACGTTTTTACCATATTTAAAATATGAATTCAGCAGGTACACATACTTAAGTTAATTAAATTCACAAATAATTATATATAGGTAGTAAGAACTGATTTTTAGATACATTTTTTTGATATTTTGAGATAAAAATTCTTTTTATCTTAGACAAAAAGCTTAATGCTTTAAACTTTGATTTTTATTTTAATATAATAGTCATTTTTAGGTAAGAATTCACTTCTAAGACTTTACATTTTAGTAAAACTTTCATTCTGTTAGAGGTAATTTAGGTTGGTATATTAAAATTATATAGACTTAAATCTATTACCATATCTATATTTAATATTTTCAATTGAAGCATTAATTCAATAAAAACTTTTTTTATAAACTTAAGAACTCAGACTAAGTTATTAACACAATTATTTATTGTACAAGATTAACAAGACTAAAAATAAACATAATTATAGCCTTATTTCATTGTTTATCTAAATAGGTATTGAATAACATTACCATTTTTTATTTTACTTATATAGGTACAAAAAACAAACCTCGGCTATTTGCTATTTAACTCCTACACTCAAGACTAGAAATTTTCATTTATAAATAAGTTATTGTTGACTGGAAGCCAAGACTATAATAGACAGTATTGTTGTACACCATGAATTGTTGTGTGTTTTTAACTGGCAAGCACAATTACATAATTCAAATTTTTTTTGATCTTCTCCTATATTAGTTTATTACTATATCATGATTATTTAGGGAAACGAGTTGAAATAAATGTACCGCTCTAGTAGATACAACAGTATGAAAAAATCTCGTTTTATGCAATTATTTTTACATATTTTGATGTAGCAAAAGTATCTCTCTCCGTTATTTGTAACTATATTATATGAGTATCAAAGTTGAATAGATGAATTTGCGTTAGTTTCTGAATTAATTTTACTAATGTTTAATTTTGCCAAAAGTAAATCGAATGAAATCTTTCTGTCGTGTTGTCTAGGTGAATAAAATACTTACAAGTACACTGTCAAAGTGTTATTATACAATATAAAGGTAATTAATTTATTTGTTGAAAATGTTTGAATTATGGATTGATTTAAATGCTGGTATTGAATATATTGTTCATAAGTAAATACACTGGAATAGATACCTTCTGAGTAATTATCTGTGATTTGGATTTCGAGTACTCGGAACAGTGTCCCCAAGCCCGACATAAGATAATTATTAACTGATCTACTCACGATTCATTGTATCAAACATGATATTATATAATAATTAATTACAAATGTGAATTTCCGTGTATATATTCCCAATAATATACTGCAAAAGTAACCACAAACGAGTTCACTTTTTTTTTTTTTTGTTATATTTTATTAATATCACTACTGTTATGATACGGTTGTATTTATAGGTACATTTTAATTATTGAATTCATTGTCATTTGAGACGATAATATTATGTTCATAATACGATACTCTGTCAATACATATGATATTATATGATAGAGTAAAATTTGATATTTTATTCTTACACAACCTTTATTATTTCAATACTCAAGTTTGAACTGCTCACATATTGTGTAACCAAACGATAAAGCAGGTACGTAAAGGTACTATTATCAGTTATAAAATATTAATTAGGTATATTGTTTATGGTCAAGGCTATTAAAAACAAACAGGACGAATAAATCAGCAAAGTATATATTATTATAGTAAACCAACTCGAGTCAGCTTTTAAAAAATAATTAAATATAATAATAGGAGGTCAACATAATAAATATACTTTGACGAAAATAATATTAACGTTATGGACAGTCAAACGATACGGTCTAAACATTTTTCATATTTTCTGATGCACAACATTGATCGATGAAATCCTTGACCAATCATATTAAAATGTTCCTCGGGAACGAAAAAAGTCGAAAAACGCTGTACGACGCAGAAGAAATATTGAAAATCTATATTACATCTCGATAATCATTGTTTTGGATATTATTTAAATCTCCGTTTATCCGACGACGGAATAATTTTGTACGTTTCATTAACTCGGCGGCGGCCGGGTTTGGCTAATACAATTGTTCTTATGGAGCGCTCTATTAATGTGGCAGAGTGGTATTTCTGTTTCAGGTTGTGTACGTGCATCATTAACACGTATTACCCAAAATTGTAAGTTGTTGAAAGGGGGGTGGGGGGGGTGCGGTAGGTACACGGGGCGCGAAAAACTAGCACGATTTCACGGCGGGGCTATATGATGGATAGCATCCGCGTTCAAGTTAATAGCTCCATACACACCCACCCCCGCAAGACCGCCCTTTAATAGCACACGTCTCTAGGGTAGTTCTCGGTCGGGTTGCCCGCGCAATAAAGGTTATCTGTTCGGACTACTCGTTTACCCTTCCACCGTTAGTTCGTCAACAATCTCTGACATTTTTGTCGATATTATTTAACTGGTCGTTTGTATTCCGCACATTTTATATTATATTATATCATATTATATTATGTAAGTACACCGCTCCGAGCCCTTTTATCGATATGGCCCGCAGTTAAATATTATATGATTACATTATATAGGTACGTGTATAGTTATAAATTATAATGCAGATCAAAACTAAAATGACCCACATCATACAAATTTAACGGTTTTATTAATGGCCAATTTAAATCCACCTTATTACCAATATTTTACCGGCTAAATACGGTTGCTTATAATTTATAAACTTTAATCTAGTGTTAATATTGTAACACGACGACAATAATGTAGTACCAGGTACCTGGTTCAAATGTTTAATATTAAGTTATTATGATTTTTACGACTTTTGAAATCGACAATGATAGAATTTTCAAATAAGTAAACATTTTTGTTTAAGAAATAAAAAACAAATACTTTCGAGATAAGTTTTTTACGCGCTTAATAAAACGTTATTTTCAAATTTTTTTTTCTTGGTTCTTAGGTGTTAGGTGTTTAAATATTTTATATTTTTCTTAGATTTTGAGCGATATCTATTGGTTTTACAATACGTGTTTTTTTATATCCGTAAACAATTTCTGATTGAATGAGTAGGTACTCTAACAGTAATACAATACCCTCTATAGATTGGACATTTTATGTACACCGTGTGTCCGGGATGTCATTTTTCGTAATGGCACCGAACCGTTGTTAAAAAGCATCACGGTGTTATTTACGAATCGTTATTTTGCATTTATTCTTATCGAAAAAATAGGGTATAAAAATATCGTATTTATGCGGGGGTAAAGTATAGAATAAGCACGAAGTCATTATATCAATATCAAACAATTAGTATAGTCGTACTCAATTCCAAGCATAAAAATTAGTATTGAAAATAGCCAATTAGGTATACGAGGCTCGGAGGATACGAGCACTCGACTGTTAACTTACATTAATTGTATAGTTACATTTAAATCACCATTAAGATTTTGGATAATTAAATAAAATAAAACATTTACAACAAAAACCAGAATTACTCTCCGTCGCACGTATAAAAAATAACAAAAACACTTGCGACCGGCTGTAGCACGTTCGTCTACACGACTGTCATGTACGATCAACGCGACGGATCGCGCACGAGCCGTCTCTGTCGCATTTGCATCGTCTTTTAATTATTGCCAAGTACGAAATCGCGACGTTTTTAGATCCCACTCACTTGTTAAGGGAAGTCGCTTGGGACGTCGAACGCGAGTCGCGTGACAATCTTATATCGGTGCGTATACGGAGGGCCTAAAAAGACCTTAAAGAAGGCCGCAAAAGTCGGAAATTGATTAAATCACTGTGGCTGCTATATGTGCTATTGTGACCTCTCTGCTGTCTTTCGACTTTAATATGTTAATTTTTATTTTTTTTTTTTTTAAGTCTATAGTACCTAGGTATATAAATATACGTTTTGTCTGTTATACGAATTTTAATAACAAATTCAGTATATTTTGAATATTGTAAACAAATTCCCGCGTTGATTGTGTTTTATTAAATTAATCGTCTATCGTTTACGCATACATCTCATAATTATTATTATACAATGTTTGCATTAACTGTAAAAATATGATGGCACACTGTATTGAATACATACAATAAAATATGTACTGTGCGTCCTAACATAGTTTAATGTAAAAGTACCTAAAACCTACTTCCATAAAGTCTTATATTTAAGATAATAATTTTCATAAATTTTTATTCAGATTGGGAATACATAATACACTGCTAAAAATAAAATATCTAGTCAATAATTATTTTGTATTCTCATTTTTCAATAATAACTTAATATTTTTATCGGGAATGCTTTATTTGTTTTGATTTATTATCAATGAACTATATTGTACATTTTTTAAATCTTCACAATTCGTCCTGTTAAGATGTGCATTATCATGTTTTTTTTTTTTTAAATTAACTAAGAAAACTCCGAGTAAGTCCCTAATAACCTAAACAATTTTTTTTTTAAATTTTCATCTAATTTTGTGAATTTGACTTATTCTTTCTCATGCGCATAAGGTTAAGACATTTAATTAAAATGTCAAATTCCTCGTCTTAGTGTTTGGGTTAACACAAAGTTAATTATTCAATTTTATCGCGTAATTACTTTAATTTGTATGTACGTATCTCGAAATTGTGTGTCAAATACTTATTATTTCTTAATATTAATGCTCATAAAATAAATTTAATACCGGAATAGAAACTTGTTTTTAACCATTAATTATTCTACGTAGAACAAATGCACTTAAACCTTATTTACTGGCTAAATACCACTAACAAGAGGAGCATGTAAAAAAATTTAACTGAAAAAAAAATCTGAAACCACTTCTTCGTAAACTCTTGACACACAAAAATAAGACTGTTAAATTGCGTTGTGTATATATATATATATATATATAGTGAAATTATTAAATACCGCTTTTACTCATTAGTTAAATGTTGAATTTGACGAAAGTACTGTAAAGATAATGAGTGGAAACGATAATCTGAAAACTTTATATTTATAAGAAGATTATTTTTTTTCTTAAAATAATAATATAAATACCTTATTTTTTTTTTAAGTTGCTTTAAAATTTGGCAAGAAAAGAAGAAATAATAACTTATTTATTTTTATGCTTTATGTATTTCAATGAAACATATTTTCAAATGAAATCATTTACTTATTTCAATAGGGGTGTTTTCCGAATATATATTTGTATTTAACTTAGAAAATAAATAATCGATCATTAAATTAAAATGTTTTAAATATTTGTCCCGGAATCAAACGTAGAAATTATTTACGATTTTAAAATTATAATTCAAAATACTATGATAATGATATCTTCTTCCGGAGAGGTCATAAAGAACAGCAAATTAATTTTCTCGTAGGTATTTAGAGATACACCTTGCAGCAGCAGCAGCAGCAACACAGCAAAAGTGGCTATTGGAAGCGATTTGCCGATATATTTATTTACATAATATTGATTACTAGGTACACGATACACACACCATTAGCAGATACACGTATGTCCACGAAATAAACGATCGGACGATCAGTTTGGACTTACCTATACTGTGGGTCGCGGTGTCTGTAAATTGGCAGCGACAACGAATCTGATGGCGGCCGAATAGAGTCGGTGCAGGTCCTGCTGATTGAGCGATTCGACCGACGATTCCGGGAAGCTTCGGATTTTCTCTGCTCCGAGCTTATCTATGGCAGTCGGTAAAAATATTTTCGAGTTGATTGGCCATTAGAACACGATGTTATATCTTCGTGCGGCCAATTTTGAATCCAGTGATAATTACTTAAAATACTTTCTGGACAACCGAAGCTGGAAGGACAACCGATGATTGGTATTTAATGCTCGATCCGCGACGTTTTCGTAGAATCAGACCGCCATTGCTGTAGGTGTCACGAAAGTGTGCATTTATTTTTCTACAATATCAAAAGGCCAGTATATCTCTCCGAGTGACGATTTTCAGAGAAAGAGACGATGGTGTGGATAGGATTGCGCTTTTAGGTACTGTTTAGCGCATTCGTTTTCATATGTGTCAGAGTGACGGGAATTCAGAATATTTGAATTTTGAAATCATTATTTTGAAGATCATCAATTTCATTTTTAATACAAGGGCTTATTTAATATCATCGATTACTGACTAATGGAAATATGTTTGAACGGTATACAGCTTATATTTATAACGAGGAATTTAAACATTATTTTACTCGAAAATATATTTACCCGAAAGAACAATATTTTCTTAGTATATTTCTTGGCCGACTTGGAATTATAGTTTAACATGCTAAAATTCAAATCGTATCATTATTTAAAAACAATGTTTGAAAATACACGTGCATACATCTACTATCGTGCGATAAGATTCCGAAGTCATAAAGACGGATTTTGGTTAATGGACCGAATGGTTAACTTAGTTTAGGTGGTGTAATTAAGATATTTTAATGAACTCAATACCCCAGCTAAACTTTTGGTCAAACTTTTGTCATCTGAAATGCGGGCTCTAAGTCACATTATCTGGTGTAGTTTATAATGTTTCTGAAATCATTGTTAAGGTTATCAGGTAGAATTGGAACCTATTTTGATTCTGCTAGATCCGCGAGGAATATTTTTATTACATACACTTAACATGTTATACAATAATATAATTAGTACCTTGCAAAGTGTACGTTGAACAGTTATTATTAAAACAGATTTGATTTAAAAATTATACTTTTAGAAATCTTAATTTAGACAATCTAATGAAAGAATATTTTAATGAATGCAAAAGGGTGTGAGTATTAAAAATGCCTATGAATAAAATAAAGGTGCGTAACGTAAGCGAACCTTTAGATAATTGATATTTTTAATAAGTATATTATGTTCGACACAAATCGTTATTATCATAAATTATTATTACATTACCCATATAGGTACGCCAGTCGCCAATACATAATTAGCCGTATTTAAATTACACGTTTATTTATGTTTTCAAAGTGACACAAAATTAAAAATAATATTAATTCAAGTGAAGTTAAATAAAGTGTTAAATAATCTTTGTTTTATGAAATGAATTTATTTTTAAAAAAAGCATCACTAAAATAGTATACCTAATAATTAGGTGTAAAATGATAAAAGAGAATATTTATGAAATTTAATTTAAGTTACTGAGAATGGCATGGACTCAAAAGCATTGTTATTTTGGACACAGTTCAATTCTTGTTTAGACCGAAATATTAACACGTGTATAAAATATATCAATAAATAACTACAACTATAAAGTTTGGAATTCGTCTTTACTTTAGAAAATGTACATTTTCACAGCCAAGTGTTGTGCTATTTTCAGAAAAAAATATATTATTTTATTATATTTTATTAATTATTATATTATTATTTCATAATACATTATTATATTTTATTATTGTATTATTTGACATATTTAAGGAATTTGTACAATGTATATTATGCTTGTTGTTTTAAATGTAAATAACAGTAAAGGATTATGTCTGCATCGAGTTAAAATAAAATCGAAGTAAATAATTTTTCGAGTTATTTGTCTATTGGGAAATCATATTGAAGGTTTTGAAATTATCGTTTAACTGAACCAACTTTGGTCGATGATATTTTGCAGCAGTTGACATTCCGTGTTGTTATAGTTTTGTAATTTACATGGTGTTTTTATTCTTTTCATCATAGAGCAATTTAATAGAAATGTTAGTAAGTTTATTTAACTAGTGTTTTGGATTATAATATACCTACTCGAAATGAATGTATTTCAAAGTATTTTTTTGCCTCAATAAATACTTTGAATAAAACGATAGTTATAAAAGTTGTAAAAATACTCTCGAAACCCTCTAAAATACACTATTGGGTTTCAATTCCTTATTTTAATGCATAAAAAAAATGTTGTTTATTGTTAACAAAGCATTACTTAAAACGTTTTGACTTTTATATTTTTAAATATAATTTTGAGGGATTTATACGTATTGTTAGAAATGTAATATTCACAATGTTAAACTTGAACATCTAAAGGAAAGCCCGTGAACGCTGTTCTCTGGAGTAGGATAATTTTATATTTAATGAAGTATTTTTATAATAATTAATTCAATTTTGTAGTTTATTTCAAATATAAAATCAATGAACACTATTCATGGAATATTCATGTTAAATGTACAATAACAAACTTGTAAAAATCTCCTCGCATTTCGAATGAATGGTACCATAACTTAAATCTATATTAAAAATAGCTTGCTTTACGCAGACATTGTACAATTCTGCAAAAAAAATTATGGCTCATGGCTGTAGGCCGTGGTTTTGCCGTTTTTCATGGAGTTAAATTATGTTAACTGTTAAGTGTTTGTGTAATATTACGAAATTTCTTATTTTGTCACATATGAATTGTCATAAGTATTATGAAGTATTTATTGTTTTCTGAGTTTGTTATTTTAAATAGATACTATTCGTTAATTTGAATTGTAGTACAGAGCTAAAAACGAGAAATGTTGTGTTTATATTATGAATAATTTTATTATTCACTACGAATCGGAAAAAAATATCTTGATTAATATGAGTGAAAATGGCTTAACTAGGTTAGGTTATTCGTATTTATTCTTCGTGACAATAGAATAAAAATCTATGCCGAATAACGCAATAAAGTACAACTATTGTCGAATATAGTAGTCTAATTATTTTAGTATTTTTTTGTTAGGTTATAATACTGCAAGATGGACAAACAAATAAATAAATACATCGTTAAACATTAAGTACAACAATGCCATGTTTATAGAACTGTTCAATTTATTCGTACAATATATTATATTGCAGAGTTCTGTGAATTATTGTATTCATATATCATGTACGATTATTATACGATATTTCGGGAAAATCGCAAACAAAGAGTCAGAAATAACTGTGAAAAGCGTAATAAAAATACGATCATTTCATTACACATTACAATAACTGCGGCTCGCAGTAAGTGAATCCTTCGGTATGTATTTAGAGTCTGAGTGGAGCAATTTATTGTTCTGAAAAAAAAATTGCTTTGTATCAGTAAACGAGACCACGGATTGTCCATTTGTGCATACACGTTGTATTTTTTGAGAAAATTCCAAAATGTATTTACATTTTTTTAGGATTTAGTCATGAAATAATTAGAATATTTTTCGAGAGTTTTATGTTTTGTATTAATCAATTTAAATGATTTATTTTCGAATTATGTACAGTGTTTTTTATTTCTGATTACTTACTTTGAGGAAAACATAAAAAAAAAAAACAAAACAAATTAACTGTAAAAGTAACTAAAATTAATTATTTTAATATTATACTTAATATCATATTTTAATATCAAAATGCAGAATTGAATGAAAATTGAATTTCAACTGAATATTTATGTTTGTAAACTTAATCAGCTTTATAATTGAAAAAAAATGCAATTCACCATTTTTAAGTATTATTCCTTCTAAAAACAAGTGAAAACCCTTTCGTCATTATTATTGTTTTTATCCGACAGTATTAAACATTTAAAATTGAATCTGATCACTGATCAGGTAGGAGGTACCTATCCACTCTTGTGGCTTTCAAAAACAGTAAACTGTAATTAGCTCTATTATTACTCTCAAGTGACCAAATGTATATGTTTTGTTGTTTTTTTCTTTCGATTTCAACTATTTATCTATTAACTACCTATTTTGGGACCAGTCCAATGTGCGATCTATCGATAACCGACATTTGCGCTAAACATATAAATATAATTCTTTAATGACATGGGTGTAATTGGATTTTTCATGTTTTTTTACGTATTATATTCTTATTTCTATTCTTTAGTTGAGATTTAAAAATTCAAAAAAAAAAAAATTGAATCGTGAACTGCGAACACGAATTATTGAAATAAACTTTTCAATAATATTTTTGAATAATATATTATGATAACAGAGTGTCCTCGTTTCAACTGTATTGTCAACTATATATATTTTGTCGTCATACCAATAACCGATGCAATGCAATGCATTTCGACAAAAATACAAACACGTATTGGCGGTGACCAGTGCGGCGTATTCACGAGATCCGGCTATGATGTTATTATTATTAAATATAAACATAATAATATTATACACGGCTACACGGCTGGATGATTAACGACAAAGTATAACTATTCACATAATATTATAGTCTCGCACAGACCTCGACGGTTAAATGTCAAAGTAATTTAGCTCTCTATGACGAAAATAATAGGCCTCGTCTGGTATTGGGCTTCGTAACTATACGCGTCGTATGGGATAATATTATCGTGATCTCCGGTACACGCAATGCAGTCTTGTGAACAGGTAGTGAAGACGGCGGCGAAGACGAATAGTTTTTTTATCATATTATTTTATCATACAACACTTTTACTTAGCGACATTTCGGTAAGTACAATACTGTTTTCGAGTAACAGACATATTATAAAAAGGAAGAGGTCCATCACATTTTCCGGTATTATCAGCACGTTAGACTACGGATTCGTCGGCGTACGAAGATCATCACACGCGTTTCACTGGTCGTTTTGGTTTTTGTGCGTCCTCAAAACGCGAATGTTAAATACATTTTTTTTTTTTTAATATCGAAAACGTATACATTTTTACTCGCGTATCTCGTGTTATCCTTTGTGTCGTTCGTTTGTATTAGGTTAGCAATAGAAAACAATCCTTTTATTTAAGGGTTAGTCACGTATCGAAATTAAAACTACACGTAAAAAACAAAAGGGAACGATGTTTTATTTAAAACATTAGGGTTTCTTCGGAAAGATACATTTATATATTTTAGTTTACGTGATTACACCTTTATTTCCGTGATCGTAAATATGGTTTTTTTTTGTCTCTCAGTCAACATCCAATCGCGCTTGTTTAACCAGACGGTAATATATTTCGATACAAAACTAGACTATAAAAAAATTGTATAAAAACAATTTGATTGGATATAATATAACATTAATGCTGATTTAATGTGAAAAATATCGTTAACATTATTGATTGCATTTTTACTGAGTTATGCTATTATTTAATACTTCTTAGAGTAGGTACTATATTATAGTAAAAAAATTATATATCAAAGAGTTTATTAAAAATATGTTTAATTATTTATGTAAGGATTTAATGTTAAGATTTTTTAATTGGAAATGCAATATTTTGAATATCGTTTTATTTTTATGAAACGATTTTGTACTACAATAATTATAGACTTTATCCTACGCCTTTACGCACTTTTCCTGCAACAGAAGTGCACTAAAAGATTGGTACTTTATCAAATGGAAATTGAATAAAGATGGTCAGAAAGGTAATTTGTGATATTTCCCCAAAGTTTTGAGTAAACCATAAAACTGCAAAACATGGTGACATTTTTGTCAATCTCGTTCTGATTAAATTCTATTTGTATAGTGTTATACTTATTTAGAAAATAATAATTCAGATGACTGATACCTATGTGTTTTTTTTAAATTTTAAATCAATACATTTTTACATTGTACTTTGTGCAATAACCATTTTTGAATTGTGCTATATACTATTAATTATAATTCTGAACATAAAAAAAAATATTTGAATACAAATATTTTCCTAATTTAATATTTAAAAACTGTAAGAAACTAGTTGTTCGCTTCCAGATTGTTTTTTTTTTTTAATATGTGAACATTTAATTTAATATTTGATAAAATATTTATATTTAAAAACAGTTTTTACCATGAATTTAAAAATGTAAAACATTAAAAATTGGAATTATTTTTTCTTGTAAAAACTAAATTCAAAAAATTTGAACCATATAACAAATATAATGTTTTTTTAAATTGCTCGCTAATTCATCATAATAATACTATAAAAACTAAGGTTATTTAGTGACTCATCCAAATCGGTGGTTCAATATTCATGAAAAATATGTCGTACCTCTTTTCTTATGTTAGAATTTATTTACACTTACTGTACTTTTTTGTACTTAAAACACACACCCACCCACACACACACAGACACTTGCACGCATATATTTTTTAAACGTTATTTTAACTCGAAGTTATTTCCGGTTATCACGTGGAAAAAGTACACTAACTCTTTACATTAATTTTTATGTTTTACGTCAAATATATAGTAAGACATGATGATGTGTATAACGTGCCGACGTGAGGGAACAACCGTTTTGGTAGATTAACTATGGCGCCGACTGTTTTTTTCTTTCTATTATCCAACACACGTGCAGGATATGCTTTTTGTTGCTGGACAAAAAACTTTGTTTGTTATTTTTATAAGCGGAATAAAAAAGAGAAACCTAACAAATGCACGAGATCATTGGAAGGAATATTGTATTCTGTAATTTATGTATTTGAAATAAAACTGTAAAATCAGATTAATGTTGACCTTAATTAATGTAAATAATATCATAATTAATAAAATAGTTTTGTTGTTATCATTTATCAAAATTAAAACCATAATTTTTAATCAAAATACGGGAAATGGTGAAACAGTGACAATTACAGTTTTAATAATTCCTATATATGTCAACCTAACTTTTTAATTTTTTTCCTGTTCGTGATCTCGTGGATAATTTAAATATTATTATTGTGAATTAGTTGCATCACGAATATGAAATACAAACGCATCAAAATTTTTGCATATAAGTCGAGTGTTAGTAAAGTTAGGACTGATATTACTATTTATCAAATTTTGAAAGATGATCTATTGTTCTTTCTAAAGTTAAAGGTTCATTATTTTTGTTAGCAAATGAGATTTGTACTGTTATATAGTACTGTGTTTTAAATGTCTAGATGAGTTAAGAAAAAGCAACGAGAAAGTTTAATTCGATTTCAATGATCATGTTGTTTTTATACAAATGTTGGAAAGTTGTTTTTGCTTTACCGTAAATATCTTCACTCGACAATTTTGGGACGCATAGCATAGGTCATTGTTGGTTCAATTTCGGTTTATATTTTTGTTTGTGTTTTGATTCGAAATCATAATAATGACATTAATTAAGCAAAGTCCATTATCTATATTAGCTTTATAAATTTATAATAAATACGATGTTTGTTCAGTTTGATGAGCTCTGGAGAGTGAAGACGAAAACAAGATGAAAAATATTTTATTAATTTTTGTCAGATATATTTTTTGTTTTATTGAGAGGGATTCTGTTTATTCGTGCGCTTAAAGTTATTATAATAATCATTATTATACAGCCTTATTGATAAACAACAATATGTAGGGTAAACAGTGATATTTATTTTATGGTAGGTAAATATAAATACGCCGAGTAGACTTTTTTTTATAATGATTTTGCTGTAAATTCCTTAAGTTTGGGAGCAGTTCAATAATTTTATAACATCTTAATATTATGTTATTCAATTAATTATAATTTTTATGTTGGTATAAATCAATACTATATGCAAGACGTGTAAGTACACAGATTCAGTATGTTATTGAAATAATTTTCTCTAAGGGCACTACTACAATAGAATGTTGAATATTGGATGTTGTGTTATTTATACTAGTACACAATAACCACAAGTACCTAAGTATTTCTTTTATTTATTACGACGTTCAATGTTAATAAACCGCAATAATTAGTAATAGAACTATAGAAGAATAACGCGTTCTGTAATAGGTTATAAACGTAAGTCAATGTAATATAGAATTTAATTACGCGCCTCGATTATATTATGTGTATATGTTATGAAATATTGTTTTATGACTGGAAAACGATTATAAATAATTTCATAAACGAAACGACGTCTGAGGAAGTACACGGAATGGATATATACTCACACAACGTCATGATACGTTCGTATTTATAGCTTATGCATTTCTTAAAAAAAAAAAACTAAATTAATATTTTTTTAACATTTAAATAACATAGGTACCGTACCGCGTTTCATAAAGTGATTCATTTGATGAATGAGACACCGGAAGTATTAAAACTATTTAAAAAAGTAGAGGTACTCAACCTTGCAGAGGTCGAAAGTCGTACGGGATGTTATATTACCCAGCGCAGGGGGTGAAAATAGTTGAAAATGACATTTATTTTCTACGGTCCTTCCTTCGTCATCAGTCCCATCCCTCAGTGCTACTTTTTATATCCAGACACTGAACAAGAAAAATAAGATTAATGATCTGCCGGTATAAAAAGAAGGAAGAACCGAAAAAAAATAACTATCAACAACCATAAGATGATGATGGATGGGACTGGTATATGATATGTTAGGTCCGAGGAAGAGCAAAAATATCGACAATAGATCCAAAGGACTGCGAAAATATAAATTTCCCTTTTCGCAAAAGGATCTGAATTAATTTCACTATCTAAAATTTAAATTTCTCGTCGTGTATATGCATTTGACAATAATGAGCTGATAACGTATATAACGCGTATGGGAATAAAAAATATGTTCTATCATCATTAGCGTTGTAGACGATGTGGTCATTATTTAAAAATATGTTAATATTTCAAGCAGTCTCACTTGATCGATAGATTTCGTGCTTTTAAATATTAATAATAATCATCGCTGTTGTATTTTAAAGGTGAGTTATTGCTGTACCTACACTTAACATTTTAATGTACTTACTCGTAAACAAACGGCACAGAGCTAAATTATTGAAACTGTTAACAAGAAAATAATACCTATATTATAAGCTCTAAGTGAAAACCATGTTTTTATGAAACGCATTGCATTAATTGCGCGCGTGGTGGGGCATACATTTATTAAAATCCTAATGGTTTGGATGTATACCTACCTAACACCTAATTGAATTTGTATTCCGCGACAAATGTGCAGAGTGTGTGTTTTAATTAGTACCTGCGCAGTGCGATCACGAGATTCAAAACGGTTTTACAATAAAATGTTTATCACTAAGATGTACATATTTTGAATAATAACATCATAATAATATTATTTAAAAATCGTTAGTCGACATTTTACGCGCAGTCGTTTGTAGGATTATAGTTCTATAGGTACCTATATATTCATTAACTTTACTTTTTAATAAATTAAGGTTAATCAATATTCGTATTATTTGCACTGCAGTATTTCACAATCATTTGAGTTATTTTATAATGAATATCTTGCAATTATAAAAAAATCTTAAAAATACGTCTTAAGCATTGTCTTTTTACGGCTGCATTGATTTTCTCGAGTAGGGGTACCAAATATACATTTTTTAATTTGTAACTGAAGACACGCCGTATTAAAATAATATTATATAATATTATTGAACAATTTAAAGACATGAAATGTTTGTATAGTGATAATTTGTTTTATTTTAGGTAGTATTATATGAATGTATAGATATTAAAACAAAAGTTAGGTAAATAACTGTCAATAATATTATACCCAAAACGGCCAATATTAATACAGATACCTGTGGGATGTGTCTACGCACTTTACAACTAGTAAACTACCTATTAAAATTCAATAGGTCACCTCTGTTGAGCATTTATTGTACTGGAGCTCATCCAACCTTACAATATAATATTATTATTAGGCACCGCTGATATAAGTATTGTGGTGGTCGTGCATTCGTTTAGTCGGTAGTTCCAATGCGCTATACTAATTAAATTTAAAATTATGCTTTATAATATTCAATCACTAATGATAGTTGTAATATCATACTACAGATTGTTGACAATTCTAAATTATTAAATCAGAGTGACATTATTATAAGACGATACTATACTATGACGAATATACTATGTATATATGTCTATGGAATAACAGCTACAGTTAGAATAAGTGAATGAACCTTGAAAAAAATTCCAATCAGAATATTTACGTCAGTTTTATACGTTATATTATTATACTGTTATCTTTAAACGTTACATATTATATTATATGCCAATGATATTTATGCGAATTGAGTGGCTGACTTGAATAAGTAATAGAGGGCTAATTATTTTAAAATGTCCAAAACAAACATTGTTTATCGAACTATTATGAGGCTGGTCATTAATATTATATCGCCTAGTTTCTTAATATGCTTATGTATAGTTACTACCATTACAAAACTTGATCCTAGGTAATTTCAGAGTGTTCAACATTTTAATCAAACATAAGTTTAAGCATAGAAACTTATCAACAACTAAGCAGGACGCTGTCTACATCAACCATTAAATGGGTTCGATTATTAGTTTGAATAAAATTGTTGAGTCTTTGCCCACTTTAGGACCATCGTATTTATAAAGAAGCGAAACTATTAACGATAATATATGTATAAATATTGTACACGCCCCTTCAACAATATTTATATTTTACTCCGAACGATGTCATGTTTTTTTATATTTCCCCTGATTCAAGCAGAGACATCTATAAGGCAGTTCGTATTTAATTTATTCGTATAATGGTTTCTTCTAGAATTTATGATCAATTTCATTATTTCAACAGGTTGGATCTCCAAATTCCGATGTTTCCAACAGTTCAACAATAAAAACAAAACTATTGAAAATTCCTCAAAAAGCACAACAGTTATATAGGCATAATATATTTTATAATAAAATAAATTCTAACGAAATATCAAAAAAAAAAAAAAAATGAAAGAATATTGAACAATAAAATGTTTTATTAAAATTTTTAAAAATCTTCGAATAACTTCTTGAATATTAATTTTGATGGTCATAATATAATAGCGAACAATTTTTTAAAAACACCAAACGCTTCGTACAACAAAAAACTAACGATACTAAAATAGTAAATGGAAATATGGAATGTTTACTACGTGTTGACTGAGTAATAATAATAATAATAATAATAATAATTGTAACAAGTTATTTTATGTGTGCAATAATTATGTTTGAAAAAACTAAATATTTTATTTTCTCGATTCAGCCTAGTAGCACGTAGTAAACATTCGCACGTTTTAGTCGGTAGTTACTATTGGTTTTGCTTTAGGACGGGGTCGGTGAAGTACCGACGTAGTATTTGATGTGCGCGCTTTTGCCATAAGATTTTGTGAACATAAAGTACTTTTTTTTTTTTTTTTAGAAGCTGTGGTTTCCACGAAATATTGTAAATTTACATTTTTTAAAAATACCGACCGACTTTTAAAGGATTTTGAATTATTTAAGAATACATAAAGTTTAAGAAATGTATGGATACACGGTGTTTAACGCGCCGGCGTGCGCGCAACAAAACGATTTGATTAAAGCAAAAAAAAAAAAAAAAGCATTTTTACTACCTAGGTAGGTATTCTTGTGTGCAAAAACGATTGATGCGTGGCGTGCATATTACGTTTAATTGTTGCTTCCCGTTATTGAAAATAATATACAAGACGATTAAATCGATTTCGCGCGGACACCAAGGTTGAATTACAACGGCTTTAATTCATTTCAGTGTATGATGGACTTAATGAAAATAATAGTAATGTTGTCGTGTTTTAAGGCCGCCGTGCGTTTTACCATAATATTATATATAATTCGCCCTCCGCGCGCAAATAATAATGTCGTAAATCCTCCGCAGGCTTCCCTAAATAATTGTGGTCGTGTTTAATTTGAACCGAACCCTGGCGCATATCACCGCTGTACGTTATACGGTTTAAAATACAATATGTGAATTTTACGAAACCGCAACTATAGCCGCCGCGGATTACGTTGACGTGTGTTATAGAATTTTGGTTCCGAAACGGCACTTTATATTATCACTAAACGATACAATATGTCTATATATTTGAGCACGAAAAGACAACAGGTATTGACGGAATAAAGCCATTTTTTTTTTTTTTTAAACAGCTGTATCACTCGAGTAAACAGCGTGGGGTAAACTGGGCTTATTATTATTATTATTATTACACACAATAATTATTTATAAACTCAGTTATAGCCATAAATATTAGTAAAACAGTTTATCTATAGTAACATATTATTAATATACTATTATTATATGTATACTATTTTAAATGAATCGATTTTTCAGAAAATTTGCCGTAGGTATTTGGCTATTTGATATTTGATTTAAATAAAAATTATTAATTTCACGATTTATTTTTAGATTAATTATGAATACAACTTTTTGATTTCGGGTTTCTTAAAGAATTGTTGTATCATTTGTATTTATTATATTTAATACGAATTAATACTGTTAATGTTTTTTATGAGCTTTAAGCACCTATTTAAAAAAAATAGTATAACATGTAAATTTAATTTAAATGCCACTTGGTATTATAGACGTTAGACGATTGACTATCCAACTTATATAGTTTCAAACTAAGCCCATTATTCAACTATTATATATTTTGACTTTTGAATAAATTAAATAAAAAAAATTGGGATGCCAAAATCACGGTAGGTGTCTATTAGGCATCTTAATTGCAGAAAATAATCTGTAAGGTAAGACATTTAAACTATGAAGCTTTAGAAAAAATGTGAAAAAGCGAAATTCGACTTTCGATAGAACCACGCGGCATAATCGTATTAAATTTATTCACTATCTTAGTATTATAAATTTCTTAAGAATATGACAAAAAAAAAAAATAAATAAATAAATTGCACAAAGTTGTACCAAACCGCGTTATTTATTGATATTTTTTTTTTTTGCATTCGTAGATAATTTTTTAATGCGGTAATCTTTTGTATACATATTATTGCATATTATGTATCAATTGTATGCTCTCAGAGAGATAAATATCGAGACGCGTAATCCATTCATCAATAAATGGACGTATTGATTGCGTTTTAAGCAGAGATAAATATTTCAATGCTTCGAAAAATTTGCGGTTGCACTGGAGCACGCGTGATACGAAATTAATAGGTTTTCGGCGCCAGATGGTCTGATCGCTATTTTTCATTTATGTTTTATTTTTATATATATATATATATATATATGTGTGTGTGAGGTATGTTATACTCGCCTCAACATACGGATTAATAATGGATAATTATTATTGATGGGTTGCATAAACAAGACGCTATCTTGTAAATTAAACAAAACAATTTGTTTACCATTAACGATTTCGGCTATGACGGTAATTATTCATTCAAGAACATCGTGTAATGGATCGGTTCGTATATTATTATATAGAGAAAGCACTATTACTATATGATAAAAAAATATATAGTTGATAAAATATTATCAAAACTATTAAAACAATTAATATTACCTCGTTATAATTTTTGGTTTTTAAAAAAAAATTTTTGTTTTGTTTATTTATCAAAGTATAATAACTGAATACTATTTACAGTGTGTGTATGTGTACGATGTGACTTATGTTGCATGTATTGGTAATAGTTAATTAGACGTCGAGTTCTACAGAATAATAAATAAGAACAGGTTAGTAGAGTAGAAACGGGAAGAAACCCTTTGGAATGCACCTTTGTTGAAAATTAAGTCGAAACCTTACGACGACTATTGGGCTACATTGTTAAATATAAAAATGTATAAGTCGACCTTATTTGGTTTAAATTTTCTCATTCTTCGTCTTCTAATAATTTTTGATTAATTTCCAGGTTTATTCGTCTCTTGCTGATTATTTCTCAACTAATATCAATGTTATCCAATCGTTATTAATAATAAACACATTTTTACTCCATTTAATACTCACAAAAAAAATACACACTTTACACTTATCACAAGCATTGTATTATACGATTATGTACGATTGAAATGTCTGGTAATTGATATCGTCTGAGACTATTTATTATTTAATATTTTGTCGTGTCTCTTTCAAAAATAAACTCAAACACAGTAGATTAATAATTGGAAGTAGTGTCAATTGCAGTGAACGGATGCCCCCCACTCACGTTGTCACGTCTAATTAAAACGTTATCACATTTAATTATTGTAGTATTGTTTGTGTTGATAATATATAAGAACGGATAGGCCATTCGTATATTAACAAAACAAGGGGCCGCGGTCTGGAATGTGAGCGAGAAACAGACTGCTTTTATATTATACTCTGTCCAGCGATGGATTTTACCATTATGGTTGTACTCGTTACACAATGATATTGATAAGAAGACCCCTCGAAACCTTCAGAGTTCATTCTCGTGTGATAAGCTCGGGCGGACTATTCGTTTTTATAATAATGTAATATTATTATCTACGGTGACGTTTACGGATTGTGAATGTTAATAAAAAAAAAAGAAAGAAAAAGACTAAAGGTTTTAATATATTAATATAACGTACACATTATTTCAGTGGGTACTTTTAGTACCTATGTCTGTACTGCTACTTAACAATATAAACGACATAAAAACGAGGTTTTAGACGAGACGGTGACGGGGTCTTTTACTGCTGCACCGTCGTGTAGTAGCAGTAGTAGTAGTAGTAGTAGTAGTATAATAATTATAATTTAAATTTTAGTCGAATGTAAGTCGCCGAAGAGGCGTCGTTGAATTCGTTAGATTTTCTATGGGTCGCGCGGGTTAGGTACGCTCCATTTGTGTCTCGCTAAAGGAAAGAAAAACCCGGTAGTGCGCGAACGAACGGCACACCGGACGTTTCAGTGCTTATGAGCTCGGAAACACGCAGTGGCAAAATGTTCCTCCGCGCTTCTATATCATGAATAACAATGACAACGAAAATGCTAAACATCATTGTCGTTCGTCTCGGGGACAAAAAAAAAAAAAAAAAATTCTTTTGATAAACTTGCTATAAATACTTGCGGGAAAAGAACTCTAGGTTATTATAAAGTTTTAACTCGAGAGAATATCGCGGCGGCGGGGCAGAGAAAGCGACGACGACGCCTAGAAGTCCAATTTTTTGTCAATTCGAGACGTTTTTTTTATGTTTTTTTTATATCTTTATGTGTTATTTGTCCGTCGACGATACATTTCGTTTATATTTTTGACGTCATACTAATAGTCTTACGTATGAATTTCGTTTTTTAAATTCGACTCTTTCGATCACAGTGTTCTGTTATCTCTGGCAATAAAATATATAATTATGGTATACGTCGTGAGCCGACACCTACAGAGCTCGTGTAGAACTGTTTGCTATAATGCAATCATTTGTAGATTCGTTTTTGACGTAATCATTAAAATTACTGTTGTGAGACCATAGATTAGACCTATGCCATTGCTCGGAGAGAAATTATTTCGTTTTAATAATCTTAAATGCTTGGATTGTGGAGACAGAATGTTTGTCTAATCCGCATTTTATTTGTCAAAAAAAGATTTTTGCTTGTAGTACAGTTTACAATAATTAGGTACCTACCTGTAACTTTATTTAGGATGTTCTGACCTCTTAGAGAATTTAAAACTGAAAATAAAATATATGTGCAGCCAGGTGAATATTGAATTTTTCTCAGAAAAAGGTCTCTGAGAGGAGATCAAAACAATGACAGATTGATAAAGTGTGAGTAGGCTAGAGGTGCAAGGACGTGGAAAACGTATGGGAATAAACACACGGTGGTTGAAAACGGTGAAGGAAATCACTGGTCGCGTTGGAATCGATGCCATTTAAAACGCACGGTAAATGGGAATATATTATTATGATTATAAATACATTTCTAGTAATATGGTTATATTCCAATCATAATCGTGTTTGAATAAATATTTTCACGCGCCATTAGCTTCCTGACTTTTTGATGCGTTTGACATTTCATTTTTAAAGACAATGGAGATATTGATTACCTGCAAGGTATAATTTTAAGCACCTATACGAAAAACAACCAAGTATAAACATTAATTAACTATCACAAAAAATTGTTAAAAAGTTTAAAAAAAACGTTAGTAAACTTAGTATCTTAATTTTTAGCAGAATGTAGAAGCTATACAGCTGCAATACGTTTTTTGGCTGAAGAAAGCTCTTTATGGTTTAAACGCGTTTCAAACGATTTATGTAGGGTATATATTTAATCGTATAAAACCGTGTTTTTATTCGAAAGTTCTAAAATAATAAGTTTTTCTTAAATTTGAGAGACAATCACAAATAACCATACAAATAATTATGCTTAAGATCTATATACCTAACATAGGTACGTAATTTAGTTTTGCTAAGTATCATGAAGTATCGTTTTGAATGTAATGTTAAAATATATAATTTGGGATTAAAATAATAAAGTACTTTTACATATTCACGTAAGTCAACTTTCCGAAATAAATCTTATTGAGGTATATTATATTTGCGAATTACCAAATGAAAATGCACAACAATGGATTATATTTTTCAAAAATTATTGTTATCAATATTATCCTGTAATCACTACAGTGTAGTGTTATATACTGAGCGTATGATTATAATGATTTAATAATTATTTTCAGTAATAAAGACGATACACGATAGTCTTATTCATGAAAAGTTTGATTAGCAGTGACATAATATATAACTACGGTATTATTTGAATATGTATTTTGAAAAGTTTGTTTTGGCTCTAGTTGTAAATAAGTACCTATCTAATAAAATTATACAAATCTACATAGTCATAATACCTATGTCCAATATCATATTTTAACTTCTATGTACTCATTAGTAGATTATTCCAAATTTGGTAAACTCATACATCTAGTTACTAAACATTGTTTTTTAAATTACTGATAATGTACTCCCAAATGTATAAAATATAGCTGTTTTTACAAGTACAACTCTATCTGGTGCTAAGTCGAAAGCTTAACCTACTGAAACTAGTAAAGGTTTTGTGTATATTTTTTAGTATGTCAAGAAAGTTCAAATTTGGGTGTGTATGTGTATGCTTTCCCAGAAAGCAGTTACTTCTCGATATTACCATTGAGTTATGAAACCAGATAAATAAAAAGTTTACTACTATAGAGCATGTTGGCGCTAGTCATAAAAAGAAACATTTAAAACTGTTACTAAAAGAAAATATACTTCCATAACATATAATTTGAATCGATTTTTTTTTTAAATTAACCCATTTCTAAAAACGAATTCGTTTTATCGATTTCGATTGTTCTAAATCAGCGCGGTAAAATGTTTGTGCGCTTTTAATCATTTTTATAATCGGTAAACTAATTATTTACAGGTACTGATCTGGAAAGACGAATCCATCGTGCATATTTTATATTTTAAACACTAGAAAGTTAGGTTAGGATAGGTTTAAATATTTTACCGGTAATTTGCTTGCATGTCATTATCCTTCATAAACACTCGAATGAAGTCTTGAACAAATTCATACTCAGAATCGTTTTTAGAATGTGATAGATATGAAGGACATTTATATTTAATGTTTATTACAAACAATTATGCGGTCTACATCGGCAAACTAATAACCGACCGAACGCGCTCAAAGCACATCTGAATTTTAATGTCGCTTTTCAGTGACTATAAATTACTTATGCTGTTTTAATACCAATTCCTTATTAGTGATGTTATCTAAAGCTATCCAGATGATCGAAAACCTACTGTTATTACCTTTCATCCGAGTACAATTATGTTTATCATTTTAAACGCAAAAAATAAAAACCCAAAATATAAATGTTTTTAAAATATAAGGGCGATTTGATTGCAATGATAATTTTTAAGCACGAAAAATAGAAAAACGTAAAATCATTATTTAAATATCAAGACAATTGTTTTTGATTACCGGGAAGATTATACACACATTTTTAATCAAGTTTGGCTCTACGAATTTCAAGGGAATAAAGTATATGAAAAAATGTAAAATTGGATTGGATTATAATTTATGAAGAATGGAATGCCCTAAGGTTGTATTGAAATTTTAAAAGTGTACAAAGAAATCGCAAACCTTTATACGCCACATTTTTCGACATCACTTTTATGTCGCTGAAAATAAAATGATTACAACTGCTGAACAATAATTTAAAATGTATTATTTGAACATTATTTAATATTATTTTTATACTTTTATTTAAATTTTTAAAAACGCATATTATTATATTAGTTTATAACAGCGGAAGCCGAGAAGAAAAAAATTGACACACTAATGGCGCGACTGTTTGGGATAAATTATTAATTTTATAAATGCTGTAAAGTACTCATAGATTATACTTAAAGGACGCGCCTATATCCTGAGTTCATAACGTATACTGTGTTAACCATACAAAAAATGTTCTTTCCGACTATGTGCATCAAGTAAAGAAAAACCAAAGCATCGAATTCCTCGAATTTTGCTAGAGAATATGTAGTCATGAAATAAACTTTGTAAACAGTAATATTTTAATTTTAAATATAAAACCACCACATTAATAAACAGCCTTACGGGAAATGAATAAAAATACTCGAAAAATAATTCATACATAAATCATTATATGAACATTTTACAAAATAAACTTACTAAACTCGTCACGCGGTCTCATAGTATTGGACTCAGAGCGGCGAAGTGTCACTACTGAAAAGTGGGGGGGGAAGGAACAGGGGGGGGGGCGACCGTCTACGGCTTCTTAACTTAACAAGTTTTCCAGTGCCCTGTGTCCACGTTCACCTTTACACTCGTCAGTCTTCTCCGTAGTTTCGCCGTTATCTGTTTGTACAGTTATATTTTAGATTATGAGCGGAAAATACACAATAGATGTATCTGTTTTACAATAATATGTGTGTTGGGGTTTTTGGTATCTTATCGCCACCTTTTGAAGCATTAAAAATATTTCATATTTGAAAGTGGTTTCTGGTAGGCAACTACAGGATCTGTACCTATTTTGAAATGTTTAGGTTATTGTAAGAAAAATTACTCAGGAGGAACCTTGGTTTAATTGTCTATTAAAATTAATCAATCTTGTATTTTAATTGTGGTATGGACGACCGACGAGGAACCATGTAATACATTATCAATTTATTTATTAAAACAATTTTGTTTTATCAATTTTATCGAAAATTTCAAACGTCTATAAATAGCACAAAGAAAGCCAAAATATTTTTAAAATTATTTCACCACAACTATCTCTACAGTTATTCATTTTTGATTTACAACAGTTATATCAAATCGATTTGAATAAAATCAGGTTTAGTAGTGTAAAAGATCTTATATTTCCTTAATTTTTTATCCCTCAAAGCACCAGCTTGTTCCAAAATGCTACGACAGACACTTAAAAAAAAAACATCACTGTAAAACTAATTTAATTGTCGCAAAATCTGATAGACTACTAATAGACAATAATAATATAAATAAATTATGAACCATCCTAGAAATCGAGGCTGATAATATTGTCCATTACAGTGACCTACTCGAAAATTAGTTACACTAGAAGTCAAGAACTATGCGGCACAGAGACTTTCATGGTTTTTTTTTTGCCAAAAGTATGATGCCATAACATCTCTTGTTTTCCCGCACAGCATGAATTTTAACGATGATTTGTTACCATTAAGGCGTTAAAATTTCCCAAAAAGTACTTAAAACTATCTCCCCTTACTAGTTTGAATAATGTATAGAAATAGTGAAATTTTTTTTTTTATTAATTTAGGCTTAATGTAGTCACGTTTAAAAAATAAAGTCATAATGTAATACTGATACTATACAGTCCTCTTTCTCATTGCAAGAAATGCCATGAATACGTGTTAAATGTATAACACATATTATTATAATCCCGAGTAATGTCGAATAATGATGAAATTGAAAACGAAAGTGCTCAATAATACACTGCTGTGGCACTATAACGTGCTGAGGCAAAGTATGGTACAGATATATTGCGCGATGTACTATATGTGTGTACATTTCGGTACCAACACTTTTGAGCGTTACATCGAGGCTATATAATATAATATTTAGTATCGATATATTGTTGGAAAATTGCAACAGTATAGGTTCCTTTCGTATATAACATTTTAAAATAATATTTAAAGAAAAAAAAAGGTAAGCTTAGACGATCGCTCGAGAGTGGTGGTCGAATAAACATAGTAGAAGTGCGGGTACCAGCACAAACATTGCCAGAAGTATGGTATAAGATGTCAACCGCAGGCATGGAGATTAGGATAGGGATTGCGAGCACTACAGAAATGTCAAAACGAAATAATATTTGTTGATTTTTTTTTTTTTTTCATAACTGGTATTATAATGGTGTTTAATCTATGATATTATTATACTTGGCTCCTTCATCAATATTTGATTTTAAGCATGTCGTTTTTTAAAATAGTTTTTATTTGGCCGATACGATTAAAAAAGTTCCCACTCTAACACTTCGAACACTGTAGCCGATCATAATCTAGATTTAAATAATGATTAGCTGTGGAATTTTACACAATATATTATTAAACATTATATATTTATATCTAGCCATAGTGTGAAAAAGGTTTAACTAAAAAATGCACAAAGATTCAACGACGGGCAAGAGGTGGTGGTGTCGTATTCATAGTTATTTAATAAATTTAAAAAACAATGATGAATCATTCCATTGAAAAAAAATAATTTCTAAGTAGAGCTCAGTTTACTAAAGTGTTTTTGTTGTTAGTAAAATTGTAAAGTGCTCAAATAAAAAAAAAATATGAATTACGATTTTTAAACATAGTTTGCATACCTCAAACATAAAAAAATCGAATTATTTAATTTTAATTATTTCAACTATTTTAACCAATAAAAAATAACCTATTTTATATTATTTCTGTAATATACACCTAGGTGTTAATAAATTGGTTATGTAAATTTTTTTTTAGGAAACTTTATTTTAGATTCTGAGCGAAGCGACAAATGTATTGATTCTACAAATGACGTGTGTGTGTTTTTCGTATACAATGCGATATATCATTGAATACAAATTTAACACCATCCATAACAGTGACCCACTTGTAACCTACTGTACAGCAGAGGAGCGACATCCACTTGCCACCTTTTTTCTATTAATTCTATGTTTCACGAATCGTAATAATATCTTACTCCCATTCAACTGCACGCACTAGAAACAAATATTATGAAAAAAACATAAAAATCCGAACTCTACTCGTTACTCGTACAGATATCAAACAGACGACTACATTTAATAAAAACGGTCAAGTCGTTCAAAAGTCATTCGATGACTATCGGTCAAAATTTAAAAAAATACACTCTAGAATCATATAATATATGGGTAAGTTTTATTCTAATCTAAATCGAATGTAAACCGAACACAAACTATTATCGCGTACAACCATAGAGTACCTCATTGAAAATCGTGTATTACTATGCGTATTTCAACGCAGTCTCTATAATTATTCTGATTTCATCGAACGCGGTTCCAGTGTCTTGTACGAGCGACTTTGCACCTCTGTGAACCGTCAGCCTCCCCTGGCCGATGGAGTGACGTTTGCAAAATTTGAGGATTACGTCGGCGCCCAAATCTTTCAAGTATTCACAGTGCCGTCCCGGGACGAAAAACTCGAAATTCTCCGTCGTCCGTCCACCGGAATAAAAAAAAAGTCACGGCGGAGACGTGTGGACGGCCGTCCGACACGATGTCTGGTTCTCTCTTGACATTGCTAACTTTGGGTGTGGCGCCATTATATCGGCTTGCCGACGCCTTGTAAACCGCGCGATTCTTGGAGGTTCTCTGCACTTTGCTGCCGCAACGGGTTCTCTGGACCGTTCCACCTCTAAGGGTTCTCTGGACATGGCTGCCTCTACAGGCTCGCTCTCCACCGCCGCCGGAACAGTCTTTCGGGCCACCACCACCGGAATAGGCCCAGCCGCCCCCGGAACAGGCTCAGCCTCCACCGGAACAGGCTCAGCCGCCGCCGATACGGGTTCACAAGCCGCCGCGGGCATACAGGGTACAACACCTGCCTCGGTTGGTGGTGGTAAAAGTGCTCGGCGAATCAGTGGCTCGGCGATCGATCGTCCGCGGTCGTCAGTGTGGTCGTACTCGTCGTTTATTGGTATCCGTTCGAACCAAACGACGTCGACGATTATTCGTATAACGGAAATCGCAGATATGGTCACTCGGACTAGCAATACCGCGAATAACACTGCATAGGTCACGACTAATCGAAACAGTTCCACCGACATCTGAGAGGAAGTCATGTCTGAACACTGTGAATGTTGTTTACAGTACTTACAACGTCTTAATGTTTTATAATATTTAAATCATTTTATTTTTGAGAATTAATTTTCGAAGTATTATCAGCAATAGCTCTCCAAATGAATATTGACATTAATATTTATTTTCTCCTATTCAAGCAGGTGATGTCGTTTCTATGTTTTTCTCGGTTATTGGAATCATAGATATTAGCCTATTCGTTTTTATTACCTAATTATTATTGATATAATGAGTGCACTGGTGTATTTAAAAATGATAGCTATCAAAATTCAAACGTATTAATTGGATTTTCAACGATTTCGAGGTTCATACCGTATAGTCGCCGAACGTAATAACTTAAAAATAGTTCATAAAACTCTTGAACTGTGAAAAAAACAAAATTGAAGCAATAAAACCTCATTTGTATCGCGGTAACGTTTTCAACTTTTGTTATTCCATAAAATATTTAGGTGTATCTTTATATTTTTTATTGCGCATAAAACGTGTTATATGGTAAAATCCAAAAGTTTATAAAGTATGTGTTCTATCAAAATCGCCCGGTATGTCGCGCATCGACTATACCTTATTTCATATTTTTAATATTGTGTGCGCGCGCCCCGTCCGGAAGGGGGCAGAAAAAAAACAATTTGTCTCTTTTTTTTCTCCTCCTCCTCCCTTTTCTTTCTTTCTAAGTGGCGCGCCCGCCCGCGCGTGCGTGCGTGCGGTGTGTGTGTGCCCGCGAAGAATAAGAAGAACTGCCGGTCAGGTTATTGGCGAATGTCTGCACGGGAAATAGTTTATTTTATATGGCACCTTATTCGGACAGAGGGTAGAGCGGGATTTATGGGCCGGGGACATCTGCGCAAAGTTCCCCCCGAGCCGAATATTTATTATGCCGGCCTGGAAACTCCGCGGTTGATTTATCGCGCGCGCCGGCCGCGGCGGTCCGCCGTATAGGCTAGAGATTCGGCTCCTGTTCTCGTATTACTACGCATGTCACCGCCATTATTTATCGACATTTTAAATACGAGCAAGCCACCCTCGTCGCCGAATGAGAGAGGCTTCCGAGAAAACATTTTTTTTTTTTTTTTTTTTCGTCGTTGTCGTTGTTTTCGCGTAGAGTTCCGGTCGGGCCCAATTGATAAAAAAGTCAAAAGTCTTATTGAACGGACGTTTTTTTTTTTTTTTTAAACACGTCTAACGGTTATACTAATATATATATTATAATGTAATTTAGTGTTTCCGACTGTCGTCGTGTCTAGTCAATTATAAAAAGTCACCTTGGCTTATATATTATTGACCGAATTGTATAGAACTGTTTTTGTAGTATATGCGTATTATATACACTAGAAAAAAAGTACCTAGGTATCTATAATATTAAATTAATATTTTTCAGTAAATGCCTATTCGATTTATTATATATTAATTATTTTATGAATTGTACGTAAAGGCTATATTACATAAGGTGTTTTTCGTATTATGCGTTGATTATAAATCGAGAAATATAATATTTACGTTTATATTTACAACATAATAACGATCGGGGTGTAGTGATTACTGTTCTAATTTGTATAGGTGGTCTTATTTTTACATTAGTATTTTTTTTCGAAGTTAGTTTTTATTTGTTGCAATATAATAGAGAAACGTTGCCAGTTCATACACAAAGTTTATCGTGTAAAAATTGATATATGTAGTTTCTCATAATATACAGTAAAAAATAAAGTTTGATATAGAAATGTGTGACTTGTTTTTATTATGCTTTTTTTATTTCGCCGGGAGCGTACAATGTCGGTTAAACAAGCAAACAGTCGATCACTAGTTAATTCTCTTTTCTTCTTTAGCAATAAAACGATTCAAAAATAATTGAGACCTTGAAAATGTTAAATGTATTATTCATTTATAAGAGATTTTAGTCGTTAGCTAGTGGTTTTTAACTGGCGTGCAGTGAACTGGCCGTATACTATGTACCGTTTAATTATTGAAAATATAAAGCATTTAAACATACTATATAGTGTGCAGAGTGCCCTGGGATTTTTGTAACATATTATATTCAAGGATGCTGTGAAAAGAAGGTCGAGAACCACTGGACTTTACTCATGAAACGATATGATTTTTTAAACTTGATGACGTTTAGTTTGACGATCTTCAAAAAATCCTCAAAGGTCACTGGAATTGTCACCAACTGAATTGTGTTTTCTTTTTATTTATAGGTATCATTTTATCTTCATGTTTTTCGTCTAATATAATTTAATCGAACTCAAACCACGCCATAAACGGATCGCTTACAAGGTGAACTAACGTACAACTGTCTTATTTAAATACACATTCTAAAATCCAGTAAAAAATAAAATATATAATTTAATTGTATGAAATACTGTCTCTACTAATAAATATAACTAGTGTTGGACAATATCAACGATGTGCAGTGATTTTTCTTTCCTAGTTTTCGGCAATAAACTCCAAAAATCTAGTACTTACTTTTTAGCAATAACATTTTTCAAAACGAAATCGTATCACCGTACACTGTCTCTCTAAATCGTTCATAAACCATCGATGCTATGCGCCGATACCTGACTTTCCCTACAGAATTCGTGATCGGAAAACTATCAAGATAAACGACACACTTTATACGTAAAAATAACGAAATCACTGTTCTATTAAAAGTAATTTTTGACATTTTTATCACAGCAATTCTGAAACAGACAATTTTATCGTTTTCGTGTTTAAAACGTATTAATGCGTTGATTGGTTAAATATTAAGTTTTTCCTAACCAACCGTTACATTTTAATTTCCTCTTAATTTAACTTTAAATTTCAAGTAGAGGAGTATTTATTATTTATTAGACCACTACTTTTAATAATTGACTTCTCGATTGAAATTGTTTACTATAGGTACATTCGTTTTCTATTTAAATCTTTTGTTATTTTATAATCATAATTAAATATATGAAAAGTTAAGTGTATTTATCGTTTTAAATTATAATACTTGTACAATAATTAATAATCTAAAATATATGACTTAATTACTCTTCAAGTTATTTTTATATGAATAAATTATTTTGAATAGCATACAAAATACAGCGACTAAGACTTGAAAATTCAGGTCAATTCAATGCAGTGTTTTATTAAATTATATATTAATTTGAGGCAATGGAAATTTATCGATTTTGATGATTTTTAAGTTTAACGTATAAAAAAAAAGGTAACGTACTTTACTCAAGTGTTTGCACTATGATAGTACTCATGAATAACCGATTAAAGTCGTTTAAAAATTCAAAATGTATTGAACGGAGGATGAATGGTATGTGCTGACCATTGTATTCAAATTTTAATCTTAAGTGTCTTAAATTAGATATTACATAATATTATATCGAAACAAATCTAAAAATAACAATACAAGTATAAATAGTTGGGTTACAACTGTGGTGGGTGTACTACGTTTGTGTTGTGATGTTTAATTTTAAAACGATGATAAATCGTCGTACGCATAAAACCATTCTGGGATCGCTCAGACATAACTATGGTTTCTTAAATTTTTTCATTTTATCAACAATTCTTTGTAGTTTTTCCTTGCCCTAAGTCTCACTACCATAAACGCCGAAAAAAAATGTTTATTTTCCGCAACCATACAGTAGGTACATACACTCAATTTCAAATATATTATGTATATGACTGCATATGACTAGGTAGGTACTAAAAAAATGTATATCATTCTCTTCTGTTAGAAAAATATTGTCGCAGAAAATAAAATAAAAGCGAAAAAAAGTGTTTTCCTCACTTTGATTAGAGTCTAAATACTATGGATACTCAAAGTTAAGGAGCGGCTTACTTCGATTTTTTTGGAGCATAAAGTGTTATTTTGTTGTAAGTATACTCGAAAATTATGATAACAAACCTAGTATGTATTGTAATAAAATATATTATTATATGAACTGAAATTTTGAACACAATAATTATTGATTATCATTTAAAATGTTTTATTAGTTTCGATTAAAAAAAGTCAGACACATTTTACGCGAAATCATGCAAAACTTTACTGGGACATTTATGGTTTTATAAATACCATATTAATTTCTTGGAAATAATTACTTTCGTGGATACTCTACGTAATTACTTTACTGTGAATTTTATTTTAAAGTCATAGGTACATAATGAATCATTTTATTTTTCAAAATATTAAAATTTAACACACAATATCGCTGTAGCAAGTGCTATAATGACGTATCTTTCTGGGAAAACAGTCGCATTAATTATTAATTGCTGACACTAATTTCATAACGATCAGTTTTATATTATAATATATATAGTGTCTGGTCGAAGCCAATGCGGGGGATCATAGTAGCTAGTGATTGATGGTTCACCTGAAAAGTCGTTTAAAGTCGCCTCACTCCTATAGTCTAATGTAATCTCCGATTTGCAGCTAACAACAATTTTTCACGTGGCCTTGAATACTTTCGCTCGGAAAAATCTTGATACCCCGGCCGAGTTTTACTCGCGTAAACGATTCGGTAACCGTTTTTAAATCAAATATACGAACAGATACGACCCCCCCCCCAAATGAACAACAAAGTATTTTTTTATTTGACCTCTCTCTCTACGTCGTTTAACAACTACCTACTATTGATCAACTCCGATCGACTGTTTTCCAATTTGTAAAACGATAGTTTTAATTTTTTCCAAGCGAGTGCTCCTCGAGTATAATTATTTTAAGACAAAAATATTACATTTTTGAAATACCGTTGACTATATTTTGCACTATTTATTTTATATAATTATATATTCTCGGATCAATATTGAAGTAAATGCTATTGTAAAAAAGGGTAGTAATTACAAAATGATAAAAAAAATACTTATTTCAGATGGTATTTTTTGTTATTTTTATTTTGTAACTATAATTTAATTTTAATAGTCATCTTTTCTTTTGTTTATGAAATTATGAATATTATCATATAATAATATTCATAATTTATGAATTATATAAGCAAATCCCACATAACTTTCTTGGTCGTAATAATATATTCAGAAATTCAGAAATTTCGGAGTCTTATATCAAATTTAACTAGAGAGTATTTACGGTATAATTTCACGAGCCCTATATTACAAGATTTATAACGGGACATTTTTTCAAAATAATATCAAGTCTAGAGTTTGATTATAATTTCTTAAACAATGTACCTACTTATTAGATTGTTGTGTTAATTTTTTTTTTTTTACGAGAAATAAATCATAACCTTCGGACGATTCGTATATTTTTAAGCAGCGCGTAAAATTGTTCAATTGTTCATAAAAAATATAATTTATAAATATTATATATTATTTAGTAAATCTATATAATATTTTCTATAGCTGATTATTATTCCTGTAGACGTGCATTACATATTTATATATCTCTCTGAAACCAATGCCAAATGTGTATATATATCTCAAACCAGTTAAGTGCCTGCCAAACTATGTAATAAATAATATTTATGACTACCGTATTGAATAAGTCTGCAGTTCTTCATTCATCTAAATGGGATTTTATCGGCTGAACACTAAAATGGGATGGTATAAACTATTTGAAATTCAGCCGGACCACTGGCTATCTATACGTTAGTATAGTAATGTACTATCGATACATTTTTTGAATACTTTATTTTATTATTTGTTTATTTATTATTATTGCTATTATTATATTATTATCGAATGCATTTATATAAACATATTTTATAGTAGGTATAATATTATATAACATTATAATGTTATCGAAATGCGTTTATGTATATGATATAATATTATTATCATATGCATTTAATTACACAAAACCATTAGGTATGCAGCAGTAGACATTTACAAACATTGTAGGTGTCAAAAAAATATTTTAAATTTCACTGATTGTCAGTTATACTTTTCAAATCGTATTTTTTTACGTTATTGACGTTTAATGACTACCGTCGATAACTAATACTTTTTAGACTTAACACGCACAACACAATTAATATAAAATCAAATTCAGATAAATAGAATAATATGTATGAATATAAAATGATACCTAATCTATAAGTAATACTATTCATAATAACTGATATTAAAAAAAACTATATATATTAGGTAAAAAGTTGCTCTAAGAATAACTAGGGCGATATTTTGAGTTGCAGCTGTCTTGATCTATAGGTGTCAGGTGTCCGATATTACATATAATTACGTATTATAAATTAGGTATATAAATAGTTGTATAGGACTCATGTTTGAGTTTTGAGCTCGACGAGGATCTTTTTATAACTATTATAAGTATTTGCTTATTTATTTATTTTTTTATGAAAATTGAATACAAAAAGTTTTATATCGCATCGTTATCTATTGGATATTGAACGCAGATGGCGAGAAAGTTGTTTCCAGATATTTTTCGTTAAAATGACCAAAACGCTGTAACATTTACGATTGAATGAATTCAAATGAATTGTATATACCAAATAAACTAATAAGAAAAAGTTATTATTATTATTTTTTTATATTTTATCTTTGCAATTTACCAATCATTAGGCTTGATAGATGATTACAAGTACACGAGTATAATATGAATATTATTATTTTACTCTAACTTTAATTTTTTTTTATTTATTCATGAAACTATGTAGAAAATTCTATATCTACAACTTATGAAAATTCTTAAATCAGAGATGATTAGTGTAATCAGCTATAGTTTTTACATTCAAACTTCTATAACTTTCTATGTGCTGATTCCTACGTGTTACTTTGTTATATCTATTTAACATTTATATTATACGGTTTTAATAAATATCATTTGTTTAATACTATGCAAAGCCAAAGAATATTAGATTAGGATTAATTTCATAGACATAAATAACTAACTTTACGTTATTATTTGAACACTCGAGTGTTGTATAACTTTAAATTTATATTCCAATTAGGTGCGTTTCTTTTCGGTGTATATTTTTTTGTGCAGCACGCAAAAGTTACTATATTTCTTTTCCGACCATACAAACTTTGCAGTAGTCTTTTTCGTTTTGTTTTATATGGTGTAAATTTTAAAAGTTGTAAATCTCATGAACATTTTAAATAGAAGCATATTACCAGTGGAGGGGGGGGAGAAGGTTCGTGGAAAAAAAAGGTCCACCTCGGGATACGACTATACCTTGATTAATAGCCGAGTTTTCCTTCCCGTTGGTTTCCCAACAGCCATTGCGTGTATGTGAGTATATGAGAAAATGTCGGGGAGGGGGGTGGGGTCGGTGTCGGGAAGGGGGAAACGAGGGAACTACGAAAATCGGAATTTTACACAATAGGTATAACGTTGTACCTACCTATGGTAATTAAATATTGTACTGTCACCAATGTTTTGCGGAAACCGCATAATATTCTGGTCTCTTCTTGTGTATATAGAAAGTAAATTCTCTGTAATGATATTATTTTGTTAGTTCGCTTTATCATGCATATTTTTTGCCTTTAAACACAAGGTTTATGAAATACCTAATACAAAATAGTGTAGCAATAAAAAGTGTGAATTAAGCTAATAACCATGATGTTGATGCTGTAACAATAAAAAAAAAAAAAGTGCGAATCGGAATTTACATGGAATTTTTTTTGGACCTACGAAACGTATACAGCTCCTATTTTTTGTAAACACTTTTGAGCAGGATCAGCCGCGACCAATCGGAAAAAAAAATACATATTTCGTATCAATTTCAAAGAGCCGTTTGAGCCGAAAAACGTTACTCGATATTTTTATTGTTAGGTATTAATGTATTATAGTAAAAATGTAAAAACAGAAATCATTATATTTCAAACAAGCTATGAAAGATAAAATATCTCATTGCTTTAGAATTTATAATATTTTGAAAATTTCTAATTCTACATTAGAAGTTATGATCTATACGACCGTTTTTAATATTTAGTAATTATAGTTTATAATTAAATTGTATTTTAAATATAATATATTGTGTGTAGGCATCGTGCTTGTATACATTATTTAGGTAGGCAGTATATAATATGTACAATATTATGTTCTCATATAGTAAAAAGTACTATAATAGTTCTAGTGTATAACTCATATTTTTCCATTAATTATCGATAAATCATTTGTTTTATGCATTGAATTTGGAATCGCACTACGACTGTGTGACGGGCACACCTGCGCAACAATCATCCTCGACCATCGACCATATTTTGATGTTCGTCAGAATAAAAAATACCGACAACGTTCGGATCGGCTGTGCCGCGAACCAAAAAACGACATCAATTCGGACACACTTACTCGTTAAACAGTAACATTACACCGAAATGTGCCGACGACAATGCACGAATGTTCGACAGTATATTTATAATATTATCGTGTTAGAGTTATATACCAAAAAAAAAAATGACCGTATAGCGATATAATATTATTTTACCGAGGATTTTTTCTGGATTTTCCTAATCTACCCGTCTTATAATATTGTTATGTAAACACAATAAATTCTAACTTCGCAATGCCGGTTGCAGAGGTATCGCAACTGCATATTCCTACATGGAATCTATGAATAATACAGGTGACTTAGTGCATACAACCCTGACGAGCCATCCGGCGCATATTCCCAGGGACGGGCAAAATACATCGCTTCGTGTATTTCAAATACGAAACACTTTTTAATTTTAAGTTTGTTTAAATCGTATAAGCTATATGGTAAATACATTGTATGCTTTGAAAAAATAGTTTTTTTACAAATATCACGATAATAAGCTTATAATTTTAAAAGTTAAAACATATACGATATTAATCACAGATTTCAAAAAACATTGTGCCTTTTGAAAAATATAAGTTTTTCAAATACTATATCACTCGTCCTCACCCGATTTGGACGTTGGATCATTCCTACGAATGAAAAAAACCTCTCTACAAGCGATAAACATAATATACTTGTATTATATTTTATAATTAACTGGCGAATTGTATAGGGTAGTTTTATAGACAAGAAATATTTTTATCGTTTAAATACTTGATGAATTCTAATTCATTTTCGAAATTGTGTAGCGTTTATTTTGTTAGTGATTGTCGAGTGTCTACGGCAGCGATTCTCAAAGTGTGTTCGTCTGAACCTAAGGGTTCCGTGGGGCAATCTCAAGGGTTCCGCCAGATGTATGTGAATATTGAGAACATTTTTTTTTATACAATACTTGGAAAAAAAGTTCCCTAAAAAATGGGGTTGAGTTGGATCTCTAGCTCCAACATTGGGGTTCCATAAAGCACAAACTACTTCGTAAGGGTGCCGTGGTCGTAAACGTTTGGGAATCACTGGTATATCGTATACTATATACTATACCAGTTCGGTTACCGTGGTATTTTTTCGTGGTTCGTCTCCGTTTCCACCGCATTCGTCTCACCTCAATCTGTTTCATGTCAATTATTATCGATCGCGTCGAAATTTCAGTGAAACGAGTCTTGAACCGGCCCCCACAATAATAATATGTGTAGGATATTGTCACATATAAGGTCCGATAAACCGCGTCCGGGTGGTTCGTATAAAGGTCGCTCACCTGTATTATTCACGGGTCCCTCGTAGTGGGAATAGTGACATTTTCAAAAGCCTCCACGGCGCTTTATTTAGTATATTTTATTGAATTTACGTTTAACTGCTGCGTGCAATTTACGTATAACTACACTGCGTGTATCGAGTACAGGGGTATTGTATACACGCTTCGAAGATCCTTAAAAAACCTCAGTAAAACGGGAAGTAAAAGACATAGGTACTTCTAGTGAACATGTGTATGTACCTTTGAGTGTTATTGTGAATTGTATTCGTAGTACATTAGAATCACAAACATCCCTTGTAAATAGCGTATTAAGAAGTGATTTTAAATGAGGGAGGTTTTTCAAATTGTAATTGTACTACACAAATAGACCCGTAACTCTAGTTTAACCTCCAGACCAGCCACATTCCTCACAAGAAAACATAAAAGATGTCAAAAATTGTTCACCAATCATTTATGTACTATATTCTTTTCTTATGGGGTGATTAATTTTTATTTTTCTTATCGCTTTTAATTTTTTTATGACAACTCGTATTGAATTTATTAAAAAAGTGTTTTCTGTCACTTTTGAGTTATAATGTCACAATTTTTATTTTTAATTTAAATACTTGTAAGTCACCATGATACATAATTAAAAAAAATCTATTTTTCACAAGATATAATCCATACCTCGAGTTGTATGAAGAAAATATTATTTTTTTGAATACATATTAACTATTAAGCAATTATATTGGATACCGAGTGTTTGGTATTGAAAAATATAAGCTCTTTTTATAATAATTGTTTGACAAAAACGAATGAAAATGATTATTCTTACCTAAATAATAAGGTAACAATATCATTTTTGGTTGTATGCGGCGTGTTAATATAAATTACTTGTTATAACCTTCTTTCTTACGCGTGCGATATCGATATAATATAATATAATATAATAATAATAACGCGAGAATAAAATATTTTTGAAACGGAGCCATTTAAACGTTTTCGTTTTGATGTACAATTCGTAAATAACAATAGGCTGTGTCGAAATGCAAAACTAAACACTCTGTGCATTCGCCCTTAAACCGCCTATCAAATATCAATTGAATTATGCTTTGTTCAAACCAATGATATTTTCTTTGTAGTTCGTCGGCCATTTACAATCCCGTGGTCGCCGACTCGCAATGGCTGCACAGATCTCTTACAGCTTTCTTATTGTTTGCCCTACCTTATCTATGACCCCAGGCACGGTTCGTCTACATTTATATTATCGTTTTGATCCCAATAATTTAATGTTATATCGAGATTATTGTGTTTTTATAGTATGAGCTATGTAAAATAATTGTAAAATTATTATTGCCGACAATAATATTTTACATTACACACTTTGTATTAGGTATTAGGTCTACCGTTTTAAATCTTTTCGGTATTATATAACAATATTGATTTAACGGCTGGGTTGACAGCGAGTTACGAGAATATAATCATTTTGTTCAAAAATTTAAATTAATATTCTAATGAATATCGTATTTTCTATTATCGACAACAATACTAATTCATTTAATTGTCACTCAATTCTATTAAATAAATACATAATTATTCAGTTACTATTATCTGTTGCAAAATTATACCGTCTTAATGGAGGTACACACGAGTAATAAAGTATGTGGACATTATTTATGGACGTTAATATTTTATTTTTTATCGTAAATTTTACATCGACAATTCTGACTTCAATTTCAACACCAAATAAACATAAAACGTCGTGGTAGAAAATATGGCTATGGAAATGAGGGCCATCCTTCCTATTCCGTAAGTCGTTCTATGGGTGACAGCAAAATGGACGACTAAACTTGATGACTTTAGACTTCTCCGATGTTTGTCTCTCCTACAAACTTGTTATTTGTTAGTTTTATAGACGGACATTTCGTTAGGCTTATTGGGTTATATTTTTTATACCTTCAAACTTACACTATCATCGATTGCAATTGTGTTTGATTGTTGTCGTGTCGAATTTGATCTCACGAAATAACTACTAAACTTAAATTTGTGCTATGCTTTATTTATTTGTCGAAGGAATAATGTTTTATACATGACTTATGTATACATATATATATATATATATATATATTAACTATAATATGTTAGCCATATATTATGACTAATACATTAAACATATATTTACGAGCGTAAACAATGGTAATATTTTAAATGTTAATTTTATATATATTTTTAAATAAATCCATTCAATGATGGCGTGGTGTGTTTATTTTAAACTACTATTGGCATTTTAAATTGGCTTTATTCTTTCTATTTTTGTACTCAAAGTAAACGAACGATATCAAATTACCAAGATAGAAAAGTTAAAACCAAATAGAGATTGTGTCTGCAGTTAGTTTTGAGTAATATTTTGGCTAAAAAAATGTCACCGTTACTTTTTTTTTGTGAGCTCTGATAAATTTTAGTTTAAGGTTTTATTAGAGACATAAAATTAAATTGTTGTTATTGTATGTACAATTTTTGTTTATACTTGTTGTTTTATGGTAATGTTAGTTTTTTAGCTGTGCTTCATAGCCTGTTGTAAACAATAAGTTTAAACAGATTTCATTAATTATTTTTGTATAAATTTAATTTGTTGTTACTACTAAGTTAAGAATGTCTGAAAAGGTAATTAAGAAAGTTTAGTTATTATTTTATGGTTTTAAATTTGTTTGAAATAGAGCGAGATCCGAGATGCTTGTTTGTTGAGATAGCCTGTAAAAAAATCATAGATATCAACAGTTATTCTTATAAAAATTAATTTTTGGCACTGATAAATAATCGAATAATAAATGTTTTTATTAAAATTCAAAAGTAAAAAATTCAATAAAATTAAGACCTAACTAAGTAATATAATATAGCAAATTTGTCAATAACTACTCGAATTTTATACTTGGAGGAATGTTATTACAAACGTAAGGTACAAATATGAAAAATTATAAAATATATTAACGAACATTGACAGATTTTAAATTAGTTTAAATAATCATAAATACTATACTGTTTAAAATAAATGCGCAAATCCCTCGAAAACAAACGTATGCCACCTGTGTCCGCTTTCTAATTCATAGAATGGATACGTGATACTTCTGAGAAAAAAAAATGTTATTGCAAAATTACAAGTATAAAAACACTTTTTAGGGATTTGGAAATGCTTCAAGAATTTAGAGTGACAGTTAACCACGATTTGGTAGAACATTGTGTAATTGACATTTATAATTTTCATTATTAATTTATATTATCTTAATTTGGTTATTCAAATTAAATAAAGTATTTTGGTTTTCTTGTTACTCTGGTACCTATCTGACATGTATAAGTTATTAAAATGTGATTGTTTTAGTGACTTCGATATTATTAGACTAATTTAAAGTTCATCATTTATTAAACTTTTAATTAATTAGCAGCAAACTATGTTTTGAATATTGAATAATTTTGATTTTGTTCATCACAGGGTGTAGCCTTAACACATTATAATATGCTACTTCGGCCATTACTGAGTTTTCAGTGTGTACACTTTCTATTATGTGAGGCAATTTATAAAGACGTTTTTAGTCAACGGTCTTAATGTGAGCTAAGTTTTAATACGAACCCCATTATTTATAATAAATATGGTATCAGAAACACCTTTTTTCTATTATTGATTAATTTATTAAATTTTTTTCGTCAACTCGTTTTAATCTCTACTAAATAATCATTTTTCTTCGGAAAGTCTCCACAGTGGAAATCCTTAATCGAATTTTTCCCAAAGGGTAGTGATGGAGGAGTAGTAGATACACATTAATTAGCATGCTGTCATTGACAACGGGGTGTCTTTACTTCAAGGGTTTTTGGTAAGCAAAAAAAAAAAAAAAGACTATTCATTAAGAGTGGAATTATAACGGTTTATTATTAATCATCGACACGTCCTGGTTTTTATCGCTTTTTAAATCAGTCATCAATCAAACAGAGCTTTTGGTTCTTTTTTGAACAAGTTCATCTCGTTAGAAATAATCCAAATATAATAGATTTAATGTTCTACAGGTATTAAAAAAAATATAATTATAAAATACTTAATAATATCATTTTATTTCCTTTAAATAAAAATATATAATTTAATGAAAACGTTATTACAATTATGTGTGTTTTGTTTTAGTCGTCACGTATTTTTCAGTAACCATTGATCCAAAAGATTTTTTACAATGTAATTTTGACAGCAAAAAATAATCTCTAAATAAGCTATAATGCTAAATAGCCATAATTTATAATATATTTCTTATAACTAACATAAACATTTCATTTTTTTTATTATAAATAAAAACAATTATCTTTGATTGTTCGTTAAAGCTATGTTATCTTTCAATTTTAAAACGACAACCTTTAATTGTATTATAAAATGCTCAAAGTAGTTTATAAAAATGTTTGCGTACTGACATAAATTTAATATTGATGTCGCTTTCATAATTTAAGTTTTAGATTATAGGGATGAGAAGTACGGTAACATACTTTAATCTATACACATTAAACAGGTTATTATTTTATACTATTTTATTTAACCGCAAAAATAAGTATTGAACCGTACAAAATTATTTTTCTAAGTATTCAATGCTCATATTTTTGAATCAATATGATTAAAATCTTTGAAATCATTATAGTACTAATAATAACACAATACCTACATTATATTATGTCTTATTCAGTCCAAATTGTTGGTCACACTACTTTTAGAAATATTATTTTTTAGGACATTATAAATACAACAAATAGTTATATTTATGTTTTTTTTTCTTAATACTTGGCTGATTTTATTATTTTATTTACCCTATACAGAGTTTTATTATGTTTTAGATATAAGTATATAATTACAAATATAATATTAATTTTGATTATTCTGTCACTAATTAATCATCAATAATTAAGCTATATATATATCATGCGTTTTGTTTATTCAATACAAAAAATATTTTTTATAAATTTGACACAATGTGCTTGTTCATAAAATTATTTTTTTTTATGTAATTGCCGTTATTAAATTTATAAATGTTATAATTTTGGGAAATAATAGTAAACTAAAGAGGTAGAAACTATTTCAACTGCGTAATCGTCAACATCTTAGAAGTTTTGACAGCAGATTCTTATCACGGATTACTAAAATTTGTAATGGGTATGAAAGTTTAATAACAGTTTCTACTAAACTTTATTTTGAATATTAATAATATATATGCATTAGGTGCACCTACTAGCTATATGAATAGATAATATTTGATTATCAGGTAATAATATTAAATTAGCAAGAATTGGTTTTTAAAAAATAAAATAACATAACGTCATCCTAATCACATTTATAGTATTTGTAGTTTTTGTGATAATAAAAACAAAACCAAGATGAAATCCCCTGTAAATTCGTCACAATGTCTTAAATCGCTGGTTTTGAAAAACCTTTTTAGGGCGTATTAGAACTTTTCTTTATGAATTTGTATTGTTGTTATTAAGGTTTGTATATTTATCTACATTTTTTTTTCATTTTTTTCTTTTCTGTTTTTTCAATAAAACTGAATAGGCATGATAGCTGTTTAATTTATATAAAATTAGAAAATCCACAATACCTTATAGTATGCTATAATAATTTCTTTCAAATTTAATATGACAGCGCACCTGCTTCTGCTGTTGTCACAAAACTGTGGCCTACTTTATGTGCAAGGGATGTCTGCTTTTTGGTGTTAATAAAGTCGAATAACTTTTCATATAATAACCCCTCTACCCAAGTGCTTATAGTTTTTTTCTTCTTCACCGTCAAGTAATCATTTATCATGTAAATTCTTAACTTCTTAAGTTATTCTCTTTCATTTTTTCTTGTCCGTTGCTCTATCCATCTTAATTTTAGTCCATCAATTTTTCGAGAAACCTTTTTCGCTCGTCTTCCCATAACTTTTTAGAACCTGTTTAAGCTTTGTGTTATTAATTCGAAGCCGCATCACTTGTACTACATATTTTGGATTTTTAGAGTTTTAATGGTTTGTATTGTCCTCAATGAATTTTTTTTCTTTCCTGAAAGTCTTCTTATTTGTCTTTAAATAACAATTGTTTTTATATATTTATACGGTACAACACGATCCGACGTTGCTACTTACTTTGTTTATTTTCCATGTTTTGGTAATAATCTATTATTGGTCTAGTAAGTTAAATTTCTATCGGTATTAGTTGAAAAAAAGTCACTCGTTTCTTATTGATCTTATACTATTCAAAAACAATTTCAGTTCATTCCGTATTTTTTTATCACGGAGAAATAGCATTTCTTCTTTATGAGTCGTGTAAGTCTACAGCTTATATAATAGCAGTAGTAGTGGCCTTTGGGTGTAGCGTGCTGTTTTGACGGCATATCTGCTGTCGAGTAGTGTACAACTTAGTGGGGGTCTGACCATTTTCAACGAAAATGGATCGCCGCTCGCTGTCGAGGACCCTTCTCGTTCTTTTTCTATCGAACAAATTATAGATATTAGTTTAATAAAAAGGTATTTTATTTGTATGTAACACAATCTGTCAAGTTTCTTCGAATTTTTCTTCACTATGCTTATTTATATTTTTACGCAAATTTAATTTTTCTAAAATAATAATATTATAATATTACTACGAATTCTTATATATCTACTTAATTATATACATTTTAAATGGTCAACCTATATAATTGTCTAATACCAAGTACATTATTATTTACAGCGATTTAAAAATTCGATAAACAGTGTGCAATTGAAATAGTTATCTACCAAAAACGTCACTCCGAAAATATATAGTAACCTTAGAACTTGGAGCTCTTACGCATGGATGGAAAAAATACATCATTTCGTATATTTCAAATAAAAAATAATTCAAATTTGGGTACTGCAAATAAATACTTTATATATACTTTTGTATATAATATAGCGTATGAGAATAATACGAAATACTTTTTAAAATATAAGTTTTTGAAGTCCTGTATCGCTCATTTTAGCTCGTCTTGAATATATATTGAATCATTCATGCGAATAAAAATAATCTCTTTTATTGTGACAACGAACACATATTTGTTTTATATGCACATAATATATAAAATGATTATTAATAACCGAAGTATCTTTGGATAGTTTTTTGTAGAAAACAAATATTTTTGTTTTTATCATTTAAATATATTATGAGTTCTAATTTATTTTGAGGTTGTGTAATATTTCTTTTAGGAGCTGGTGTACTCGTTAGTGATTAGCAAAATATATATTATAATTCCGCGTCGTTTTCTGCTGTAGGTATATTTTAAAATCCTCCAATATACTCCATAGCGTGTGCGACGTTAGTTTTGTATTTCTTTTATTTTAATATCAGTTGTATTTTCTGGTGACTATATTTCATTTCAAATAAAGGGTGGGAACGACTTGTCAAAACAAAACAAAATATTAAGTAATTATACTGCACTTTAATTTAATATAATTCATTAATACTATTGACTGAAAAAAAAACTGGGAGAAATCAATTTAAATCTTAGTCAAACATCATAATATAGAATTTATCAACTCATTTTAAAATATCGATAACCTAACCTTGATTAGTTTATTACCTACGAATTAAAAAAAAAGACCAAAAAAAAAATTTTAACTTCAACTTAGGTTTGTACTATAAAAATGCTGTGATAAAGCATTAAGTTTTAGCTGAAAAACTTATCAATTGCAATATAATTTGTGTACATTTATTGTTGTTCTAAATTATTGGTCACTAGATTTTCATTGAAAACTTTTAAGAATTTCTAAAGAACTTATTAAAATTTAGCATATATTGTCAAACGAAAATATACATCAAAGAATTTGATTACATTTTAATTTTGAAATCTAATCGTAGCCACACAACTGATTGAGTCATCGAGAGTAAGCTCCAAAATAAAAACTATAAGTTTATTGTGGAGGACGTGATTATAGAGAATAGTCAGAGTTTAATTAAAATGTAGACCGATTTGGTTTCAGTATAACTCAACGTAGTGAAATTCAATAAGGTTTTGAAGTTATCGTTAACTCGCACGTTTCAATCTTTGAGAATGGTATTGGTGTATGATTGAAACCATAAGACAATTATATTAGCCGGTTACGTGAAAAAGTTTGAATGCAATCAATTTAACACAATAAATTCAACGTAGAGAAATAAAAAAAAATTATTATCACAATATTATTGCAATATTTTTTTACATTTCCCGCGCACTTGCAAAAATTATTTGTGTTATGGCTTGAAAAAATAATTTGAATGTGTTTTAGTTGATGATTTGCTAAGAATTAATACTCTTGCGTAATACTAAACAATATTATTCATTGCGATTGTTTTTGCTAATATGGTTCAATAAAAAGCACCGGTTGAAAGGTATATATTAAGACTGTACGAATTCTGCAAAACATTTGGTTTCTGTTTCGCAAATCAGAACGCATATTATTCACATACGACAACTCTAAACCAAATTCTGTTATTTAATAATAATGGTAATTTTCACTATCATAGTATTATCGTGTGGTCGCCTGTTGAGATTAGTTTCAGACAATGAATAATGATAATATGATTACTCCGTTCAAGCAAAACCGATCACGTGTAATAACGAATAACAAATTAAATTGTCCTCATTTTTAATTATATTACTCATATTGGTAGGTACAATGATTGCTAATTGTTATTCAATAATGTAAATAATTATAAATAATATAATATATCCTATTGAATATAAAATGTAAGAAACATGAATATTATGTAATCATTCCTTATTACACCTATAAGTAACAGTTATTGTGATTTTTAATTAATTTTAAAAATTGCATTTTTTTGGTGTTACAGTAAATTTAATTTATAAAATAAACCCGTCAAAATATAAATATAAAATTTTTATTATATAATAAACGACATAATATTATACTGTTAAAAATATAAAAACTAATTTATAATAATTTATTATGATATTTACTTCAGGTTACCTATATACTAACAAGCTATTGTATTTTTAATTAAATATTTGAGAAATATTTGTCACTTATAATATTAATAATATGTATTTTACTTAAATTGTATGTTATTTGTTATTTAATTCACAAGAATCATTATAACACTTAAACAAATTCACAAGAAACTTCCTAAGAATAATTTTAAGCTGAAAACAAAAAATATCGTATCTGCAAAGATATTTTTTAGCTCACAATAGTAAAGTATAATGAGTACTTGATAATATCTGTATAAAAATATAAATCTTCAGTAATTATTTTTATTAGTATAATTCATTTTATAATTTTATCCTTATAGTTTTTGAGAAATTAATAATAATATTTGATATGAAAAATCTGCTTCATTTGTATAGTGAATTATTATTTTTTACCATTCGAAAATCCTTGTTGTTAGTTGTATAAAAAATATTACAAAAAAAAAAAAAAGAGAAGATCTATATCAATCATTGTGTTATAGATTTAATAGTCTATGCTTACATAGTTTTATTTATCTACGGTATATGAATCGTTGAAAATCACGTACCGTTGTTTCAAGTTTATAAATCTGCTTCAAAAATAAAAACAAAAATATTATTAAGCACTAAACAATGACAATTAATTGGACACAGATGGCATTATTTGGACAGGTTAATTTTGGAATTTCCCAGTGGATTTCGAGAAAATGGTAAAAAAAACTAGGTACCGTGAAACGGGGAAATGAACGATAAACCCATTTTAAACCAAACGCATTTCGGTTATTTAGCAATTTTAATTTCAAAGACATAAAATTTGAATACAAGGTTAATTATACGTCATGCTGACTATACTTAATTAATCTCAAAAATAAATTAAAGCATACCATTTGAACTAAAACCTACTGTGTAAGTGAATTATATTTATTTTACGAATCAACGAAATTATTACTATTTATTTTTTTTATTTATTTATCACTTTTTTTTGTCTTTTTGTATTAAAAAAATGTACTATAAACATTCATTAAAATGTATATAAATCGCAAAATAATTCAATAAATATCAATAATATTATGGTTGAATTATAAACATCTCTAACTTTCCAAAATTGTCATTACAAGTTTTGAAATACCCTACAACAAATTTCATTTGTAAAACACCATTTTAAAGTCATAAATCTGTTTAGTTACAAAATCTGTTGTTATTTGTTTAATGAAAATGTAATTTCTGTGCAAATGAGTGACTATACGGTAGATCGTAATTTAAAGAATTAAAAAATAGTTACAATGTTAACAAATGAAAAAAAAATGTGTTTTTAAATAAAACGTGTTCACAGATCTATTATAGAGTATATTATTGTTTAAGGTACCTTTATCGGCGGTGTACCTACATATTTGCGGCACATTATCTGCCATTTCTATATTAAATTATCGAATAATAACAACGCTATTTTCTCAACTCGATATTATACTTCCATTGATTGGAGTTCGATAGACCGAAAACAGACAAAATAGACAAAAACTGCCGTTTCGTTTAGTCTAAAGTCCATTGATAACTGAAATGTATTATGCCTTACAAAATTTCCGGTACGCGGATACCGGAGGGTAAAATCAAACACGATTATTATGATCCAAAACGGCATCTTTCCGCTGAGTCTGTTTCTCTAGGACCGAACGATAAAAAGGCAAAAATCTTCAGTTCTCTGAACCGTTACGGTGCTCCACCGGTTGATAAAGACTCAGGTTAGAACGTATTTTCCACATATATTCATAATATTGAAGCCTGTGAGAATCAGTCCCAAATTTAAAACATAAACAAATCATCTCCATCTCAACCTATCTCTATCTCTAGCATACGAGTAACTTTTCTGTATTTAAAAATAAACCAATTCAACTGACTGGTATTAATGGTTTCACCTGCAAATCAACGTTATATTTTATAATCGTTCAGTCGCGTGGGTCTTATCACTCTAGAAAAAAATCGTTGAATTCCGTAATGAAAACAGATTCAGATTTTCATAAATTTGGCTCGTACAGCTGCACGCTGTTTCAGGGTTGTAATTATAATATATTTGCATCATTCGACTAACAGATATGATAATATTTCGGATGCTCTAGTAGTCTAGTCAAAATGGAAAATTCGATTAGACGTGTCGAAAAGGGAAATGTATACTTTTGGAGAAAACCGGCTATACATATTATGTCCCTCCAAGATACCTCGTTCTTCCGTTTCGATAGAAAAATCGTATAAAATACAAATCGTGGCCCTCCTCTGATGTCACGCTGCAGACTCACACAGGTCACACAGTGTCAAAAAAAACCTCGTTGCGTCGAATTCGGCAGAGACAACTTTTGTGTCCCCTCCAAGTGCCCTGCAAAAGGTCATAGTCTCCCGGCTGAATTCGTACTTCGTGCAGTGACTTACACAGCTTCCCACAAAAGATCTGTCCAGTGCGCAGAAAGCTCGACATTCAAAAATCAAAATACGGTAAAATACGCGGTTTCCTTTTCATTTCCAGACCAGTTAATCTCGCGCAGTCTGAGAACCACCGCAGTTCCATATTCATAAACCGACATACGCTCCGATATCACAGCAAACCCACCGCCTACCACCGGACGATATCTCTATATGTTTTATCAACGGATTTGAATGCATCATTAGTCCATAAATGTAAAACGATCAAGCCTTAATGATCCCCAACCACACGGCGTGTACAGTTTTAATGTTAAAAGGATATACAACAGAGATTTTTGCGTTTTTCTTATAACAACGACATCTGTTGTACAATCTTTTAAAACTTTTTTTTTTTTTAATGTACGTCATTGAAATCCAGTGGCAACAGATGTCATATTATTCTCAAGCTCGTCGAAACATATAAAACGGTTCGATTGAAAACAAAGGTTAATTCAGTGTTCGCATGGTACATACAATGATTTATTTGTATAATAATTGAAAACAATGAAAATGTTCTCAATATACAATAGAGATTAAACGTAACGACTTTAATATTTTCTTTGAGATATAAATTCAAAAAATACGGAAAACAATAATATAAGTTTTTGAAAAAAATATCAAATAAATCAAAAAAATTTACAATTTATTTTTAACACCGAGCAGTTAAAATAACTCTGTGGATACTTCGTACACACCAGAAGCCCGGCTGAATAAGAGTTTAAGATCTATTACGATACAAACGTTATAAATCTATATAATACGTACATAAATATTTCATAGTTTTTCCAATCTATATAGTTATACTCAGTTTATGTTTATCAAACGATTAAATGATTATTCTATTATGGCACCTATAATATAGTTTATGATAACATATCATGACGTTCTAAATAAGCAGTATTTCAAGTAGTTTAGTTTCGTAGAATATACAACAATGGGCCACGGGGGAAATGTATCACTAACTCTTTTATCACATACAGTTTAGGGTCAAATAATTCACCATTTTGTTTTTAACTTATGATTAATTACCATTGGAAAACTTTTGTAAACGTTCAGAAAGCAAAGGCGCGTAAACTTTTTACTTCGCCAGTTGTAAGTTACAGTTTATAACAGCTTTACATATATGGTTACTTACTAAAGAGGGTCCGCGTAACAAAGCTTAACAATTTTATTTTTCAATTATTGTATTTTGAGTTTTTATTTGTGTTAATTTTTCTTAGTGACTTTTAATTTAATTTAAATTAATTTAAATTTATTATTATTATTAAGACAATTTCTTCTTCGTTTTCACATCCACGATCAAATTAGTTTGTAAAATGCTTAACATTTTTTTTTTTTTGTTGTTAATTTTTCATTCAAGAGTTGTTTTGCAGTATGGTACTGAGACAAAGGATATTATTTTTATATTTTGAACACCTCCTGATTAATTTTATTCATCAAATGTTTTAATGTATATTTAGCATAAGTATTTTATATTTTTTATAGATTATCGGTTATTACTTGAATAAAATATAGAAGTTATTTTCTGTTGTACGATAATCATTAGATATTTTTTAGAAACAAATAGTTTACAATTTTCTTTAAAGATCACATCATACAATGAAAAAAAAGAATCCGTTTTTAATACAATTGTCGCGGTTTTTTTTTTTTTGTAGGATTTGTGTTTGAAAATTAAGTTGCTTTGGCCCTGGAGACTACTGGTTAATGCGAACCGTTTGAACAGGCTTACCGTCGAAATTGCATTTACCTTCACCCAACGTTTATGTTCTGTTAATGAAAATTCTCGACAAAGCTCCTTCTATGCGATGCAAATTCGTTTCGGTCTAAAAAATGCACAATAATATAACTATAATTTATTACCACTTTAAGATATGGTCAAAATTAAGTAATAAAAACTAATTTATAATGCCGCTAACCTGTTTAAATCGTCTAATTTTAAAACTAATTCATATCATTTAACATTTAAAAACAGTGAACTAATTTAAATTTAAAAAAAAATCATGAACAATTGACAACAATATTTCTCATAAAAAGCTCCGAGAAGTGTATTAATATCTAGAACCATAGATTAAAAAATTAATTGAACAGTAAATCTATATCATAAAAAAAAAAAAAAATGTTTTTGGAAAAAAGGCAATCAAGAGTGGAATAATGTAATATTTATTTATCTAATAATTTGGAACACAATTCAATCCATAGTTAGAATTTGACGGTATATTGGTGTTCGCGTTTATGGCGATAAACATAAAACATGGCTATAGAATAAGCCGACCAGTAATAACCCATAAATTATAGTTTAGTCATCAAAAATGTAAATATTATAGTAAAAATGATTGATGATGAAAATGATTAGATTGTATTTGATATTAGTTTTATTTAGTTAATATATTATTGTATTAGTCAAAGCACGTATATATTGTTAATATTTGTTTAGCCTTATTTCGTTATACATATGGCTTAATTATTTTATACAGTCGAAATAATTAGTCAATTTTCGATTAGAATTAATTTTAATGAGACATAATACCATAATATAGTGAGACATTATACATAGTTATAGAAAGTCTTTGATCGTTAAAACATCTAGTGCAGAGACTTCCGGTTCAGTTAACACGAGTAAAATAGTTTGAAAAGTTTTGAATATCAGTCGGGGTAGTGGGGAAAGGTTGAAATTATGTGTCAAACTTATAGGAAAAAAACCGCATATTTATTCCCTTTAAATCGTTTAAAACTTTTAAATATTAGGAACTCAAAAATGTAAAAAAAAAAATGTTGTTGCATGGAGTTTCAAAATCTGTTCTGAAGCTAAAAAATAGCCCGCAATGTAACAATTGGTTTATAAAAAATGTATAAGAATATAGATATAGTATGTAGCACGATCTCAACCCTTTATTATTTAACAATTATTAATGTTAAAAAAAAGTACTCGTACGTAAATGTGATTGAATGGTCAAAAATCGCACGATAGTAGTATAATATTATCTATTATTACAGTGGTATATTTCTGTCTAATTTTTATAAATTATTTGTCATCTCGTCGAGCATGGTTCGTGTATGGCTACGACTTTATAGGAAAGTAAGAAACCGCAATATACATCGCGATATAATATAATACAGCATGAATAAAATATTATATTAAAATAACAGAGATTTCGTTCCGCGAAAATAATTACCTATAATATATTCTAGTCGCGATGATATCAACTATTATTTATGTAGCGAACTTAATGCATATGTATGACGTGTTATACACGAATAACTCTCCGGCGTTATTATTGTTACGACTGAATGTTAATCTATTTGATTGGACGCCCAAAAAAACAAAAATATTCGATACCCACCACGAGCTGAAGACTCGCATTTATGTCGAATTAATAATATACAAAAAATAAATATATTATGAAAGGAGGAAATACATGGGAATACGCGCTTAGTTAGATAGCGGTGGACTAAAAAATTGCTATTTTTACATCTTTTAACATCGCACAAAACAGGAATAATAAACCATAAACTGCCGGGGGCTATGTAGAAAAACTCGTAATAACGGGGACGTAAAGTCGTAATAATTAATTGAAGAGAGCTAAAACTATTAGCAACTTTCGTGTGCATTATATAATATTATGTTTATTAACTTTTGAAATGCAAGCGAATACGAATTTATTACGAGTATGTGTGAGGTCACGGGACGCAGTACTACATCCGACAGCATTGTATTATAATAATGATATCACAATAATAATTATTGTTTTGCTCGTAAGATCGAAACGGCGGCGGGCATGTCTGCCAAATCACGAAAAACAATCGTGAAATGTGGTATCAATTCAGATAAAACATCTGTTCCGTCGTCAACGATATACCGTCGGGCTGCTTGAATCTATAAAATACTCATACTGATTGCATTATTCATGTTTATATGAGAAAATGAAGTCTTAGAGTGCTCTGTAAATACACTTAGTTCTCGAAATCAAAAAATTCTCTTGTTCGAGTTTCGTTGACAGCAAAAAAAAAAAAAAACAAATATCTTATCGGTGATCGGAATATAATATGCGCTAACACAATAAATTTGATCAATTTAATATATCTCCAAGAGTTACCGTCGGTGTTCTACAAACTATTATTTATTAGTGGAATAAGTGTCAAATCAGTAAAATACATTTCACTCATAAGCTAACAATATATTAATAATAATTGTTTGACCTCCAGCAGGAACACTCTTATTCTTGGCTGTATATACTATAGTCTACATAATATAATATAATATTATTATGTTCGTATTACAATTATTATTATTATTGTTATTTTCCGTTTTATGTTGTTTCTTAGTTTTTAAGATATTCTTTGATGAGTAATGTAAACACATTACTTTACAACGTGTTATTTTTAAAGTTTAAATTTAAAGCTCTAGTAGTTTGTGATAATAATTATATTATATTTTAGATCTTAGAATATTTATTAATAAAACTTTGCTCTGTCTGTTGTTCCGTAAACTATTTTAAAGATTAAATCGTGGTTTATGAGCTGGAGCATAATATACTGTACGTATTGTATTGTGAAGTGTTAAGATAATGAGACGTGTTTATGGTTTAGATTCGATTTACCGTCGTTTTTATTTTACTTAATTTTACAAAGATTTTTCGGTAAACTGCGGTTGGCAGACGCGTGAAAACTGGTGTTTCAGGTGCCTCTCCGACGGGGTGGCTGTATGGCTTTTAGAAATTAATGAGCTGAACACAAAATGAGCAGAAAAAAAATGCGTACTACTTATAACCGATCTTATTCTGTCAGACTTTGCCGATTTTGAAAAATTACTTACCTTGTCAAAACAATGATGCACGAAAGCTAATGGTCCGCGTCTCGGATGCAAGGATGTATAAAATACTTCAAAAACAATAGTAATGTATTAATATCCGAAAATAAAAGAAATATTTTCTCGGTAATACACACAGCACCGCCGAAAACCTACACAATATACGATATATTTCACGCTGCTGTGCACACCGTGCAACTCACAATATTTAGGTGCCTGCTCGCAGTACTCGATAAATTAATAATATAATTATTATTATTTGATACCAGGCCTAACGAAATACTTTATAAACACAATTTAGTTTTGTGAACTCTCACTGCAGCTTGTACTTTCAGTCCTGAAACTTTCACCGAGATACAATTATTTTTCCGAATCGTATTTTAGAGTAGTTTATTATATAATATGCCTTCAGTGAAGTTTATAAACATTTTTATCATTCCATCAACAGTGGACAACGGTGACGGAAAATATCGATTTTCATTCAGACTGAAAGTTATTTATGAATATAACTAATTATAATTGTTTTATTCACAAATAACTTTTTATGACAGTATTTTATTATGCAATAAAAATAAATATCAACCAAAGCAAACGGGTTAAATTTCGAATAAAAATTGTACCTTCAATAATATTCATAACATTATACTGATTTTTGTTCATTGAAATTTATAAATTATTCATTAGCACTTAAAAATCAATTTTTCAAAAATAATGAGCAATCAAACGTTATAATAATTAAATTGGAAAAATGAAACATTTGTCATCAGATTTTTCTAATTTAAATTCTGTTGTATTAGTTCATGAAAATACGAACCGAAATAGTTCATAAAAAATAAAAAAGGTAAACACAGAAGGTTAATACTAATTTATCGCATATTGCATAAGCCTATATAACTATTAAGTACTATAGCAATCAATATTGTATAGGACATAAGTAGTCGACATTACGCTTCTGAAAATAAATAACTTAACACAGTTGTGTGCCTCAGGTGTTCTATATTTCTCAAATTGTATTCACAGTGCTTTTAAAGTCAGCCTATTGTTATAAAGTGTTATAGTTTCAGTGAAAAAAAAAAAAAAAACGACAGGGTAAATTATAAAATTATATATTTACTTTTTTTTTAAACTGCTCAGATAATTATCTAGTTTATGGTTATTTTACAGTTGTAATAAATACCTACCTACCCGCTGTATTTCCTAAACAGTAACACTTATTTATAATAATATGCGAAATAATCATTTACAATACAAAGCAGCCTAGAGTTTCAGATAATTACTAATACTGCAAAATACGAGTAAAAATAAAAATTAGCGATCACTGATAAATAATAATAAATCAGTTTGGGTAACACACACACACACACACCTTGTTATTTCTTCTTTGGTTTATGTATAGTAACTGTTACAAATCGCCGTTACTATTATATAATATATATATATACGTATACTTACTACGACGTCACTAATACAGAGCTTTTAAATGTGTGTTCTACCGCATTAACCAAATTACCTTTATTGACCGTACACTAACTGCGGGAAGTGTTTGGTACAATATTGGTCGATCAATGATTCTGAGGTTACCGAAAACGTACAATAATAATATGTACCTGTTAACTTATTAATCGGTAAATTGTCGCACACACAGAAACCTATTAGGCGTAATACGTTTAACCATAATATTTGATTTTTGAGCTGTACGAAACCGTATAAAATATTATTTTTAGTGAGTAGGTACTATTTAAAACATTAATAACTCGCCCGCCGCCGTAAGGTTGTAAAAAAATAAAATAAAATACAATGCGATTTACGGCAAAATCGAAAAAACAACAGTAAAATACTATTAAAATATCGAGTTTCGCATATTTATAGCTTACTATTAACCATATTATTATTATTATATAGGCACTAGTTTATGTGATAGCATTTTTTTTTCTTCTTAAAAGTGATAAACAATTTAACGTGCGACGTAACTTTAGAAAAACTCAAGTCTATGTTTATAATAATTAGAACATTTCTTAATAATAAATTAATACAGCTTGTATTTTTGTGAAAGAAGTCACGATATTCGTTTGATAATAATTATGTTAATTAAAAATTAGACGGGGTGTCATGGTCTTAATAAAAAGCAGTACCGTTTTCATTTCCGCTCTTGCGAAAGTTTCCTAGACAATTAAAACAAAGCGAGAGATTTTTCAAGAAAATATTTAAACATAGTGCGTGTACTCTACAGCAAACGTTAAGCATCGGGATATATATATTATATATCATAATAATATATAATACGACCGTGTTGGGTATAGTTACTATAGGAGCTCGTGTCGCGTTAGATTTGCACAAAGTGATAGTTTTGAATCGGTATTTAATAATATCTAAAGGTTATACGTATTGTCGTTTGAACGACGTGACGTGATCGATATTATTTTCTTGTAAAACGCCGGCAAAAGTCTACCTTTATTTATTTATTATTTCGTCTTTATAATATTATTTCCTTACATTATATAATATTTCATTATCCGAATTCAAAGGGTGTTTGTGTTCCGAGGAGAACAGATAGAGGTACTGGATATTATGCGCAAGAGACGTGAGTTTGAGGTTCCGGTGAAATGCATTGACTTTCCATCGCTTGTCAGAGGCTATAATTATCGTCGTCAACGAAGACCATTGACGAACCGTGTAGATTTTATGATCGGAACTCTGAGTATTATCACGGATTGGATTAAACGTAATCTATTCTGTGGTATCGTGTTCGGCCGGAGGAACGAGTGGAGACGATCTTCCGAGGACATGTGCACACGGCAGCCTGCTATGGTGTATGTATACGGCTCCTTTAGTTGGGTTCTCGTGATTGTATTTCAGACACAGAAGACAGAGATGTACGATAGCGGATGTCAAATTAGCAATTGGTGAGGTAGTAAAGAAAGTTCAGATAGAAAGAAAGAGGAAGTGAAATTTTCAATTTGTTAAGGAAAAGCACATGAGTCTTGACGTGTGCCAAACTTTATCGAAGACTGGAAAACATCACGAAAAAGCACAGTGCAGAGTACTCGTGTTTATATGTATATACATATAAATATATTTTTTGCAACAATACTCCAATTTTGTCGACAGTTTGGTTTTTCTTTTGATGTATTAGAAGTCGAATTGATTGCTGGAAACAATATTAGCTAATGATATGTTCGAGAGGTCCGGCGCAATTATATTTGTCTTAAATATTATGTCACTTTTTAATTATTTTAAAAAAATGATCTCACTTTTGTACGTGTTCTATAATGAACAATATTAAATAGTTTACTATTTATAAAACATATTAGTCGGAATGCGGTGAAAAAGTTGTGCTGCATAAAAAATGAACAAATGTGTAATAAAAATTATTTACCTGACATATTATTTTAACTACATTTAAAAAGTCTCTAAAGTAACTTTTCAGCTTTTTTTACGAGCACTAAAAATTTGAAAAATAACCTTAATACGTTAGTAAGTAAGTTAGTGTATGTGTGTGTGTGTATGTGCTCTGTGGTGGTATTCACGTAGGTTTCCATAACCCCCCTTCCCACCCACATTAAAAACATAAAAACATTTTTATGCAATTATTTAGCATGCATTTTCATTACCATTTTTGGTAATTTGCACGCTTTTGGGTTTCGCGAATTCGTGCTAATTACGTGCTAAATATCGGCACAGAAATTATTTCTGATTTGACCATAGTTATAGGGCTGGAGAAACGTTTCTCTCTCCCCCCCCCCCCCACAGAAACTTTTTGATTTTACGCATAACCTAAAAGAGTGGAAATCACGAAAATAGTAGTGCAATCGCATGCCAATTACGTGCTGAATAATTGCATACACAAATTTTTTATTTATTTTTTATGTGGAGGAGGGAGGTCGGAGTGTGGTATTCGTTATGCTATTATGGTTGCTTCTGTTTGTTAGGACTTATGCGTGTATGATAGGTAACATAATATGCATCGGGGGCCACCAACAGGCTACCGCCATCCTCCACGGTACTTTAGTAGAGTAAGCTTTCTTTAGAACCGTTTTTTTTATGCAATGATTTATCTTTATTCTACAATTTTCTGCTTAGTACCTACGCGTATCGATGCCGTTGATTTGACTAAAGAAATAATAATAAATGAACTAACCAATAAAACTGTATTAAATTTATCTATGGATTAAAATGAATAAAAATAATATCACAGTACTTGAAGTATGTATTACACCAAAGTGAGAGAAAAAAACGAATTGTCTTAGTCCAACCAAATATCTGTAAACTGTATTCTGTTTTGTTTTGTTTTTAAATATAATAGTTTTATTTTTTTTTTTTTTTTTGCAGGTAAATATAGCTGTTATGGAATATATTTGAATGCTTCAAAGTTGTACTTTGCGATGTAAGTAAAAATTAAAAATTGTTTTCTAGGTTTATTTTTATAATGAATCCTTAACCTTAAATAGACTTAGTTTTTTTTTAAGTTTTTAAGAAGTCGTAATATTCTGCTTTACTTTTTCATTGTAAAAATCATATTGTCTAGTTTTATAAATTACATTTTATATCACGTTTGAAGTATCAAAAAGAGAAAACATTTTATAGTATGCATATAATATAGTGACTATGTTGAAAACAATTATCAACTTCCACCCTAAACTTTGTACTTGATGAAATACACTAATTAATAAGAGGAGTCAACTGACTTTTCGAGGTATTTGCATTTATATAGAAATATCCTGATGCCCGTACTCAAACAAAGGACTTAACATAATCGAAAATGATTACATAAACTTCTATGGCATTATCAGAATTCTGTATCATCTTTACCCTAATTTGAAATTGAGTATTAAAATACTTACCTAAGATATATACTAATGTGTTATATTTTACTGTCTGTCCTCCAAAACTATTGAAATAATGCTCAGCGATTTAATATTGAAATAGTAACAGTGTATTATATACATTTGATTGGATAAACGTTTTATTATTAGGTTAATCATACCAAATAAGTAATGATAAATTATAATCTCGTATACAATTTTTTTTACTGTTAAGTTTTATAAAGTCACTGTAAATAATTTTAGAATACAAAATGTAACGTATTCAGTTGTACTCTTAGAATATTTAAAAATTATTTAGGCGAGATTAAAAATGTGTACCGTTGAGAAAAATACTTAGAAAATACAAACTCGTAGTAATAATTTAAAAACGAAAAAATTACATTTATGCAACACTATGAATTAATTGCAGTACATATATTTAAATATTATTTACATACCGACATAGCTTGTTGTAGTACTTTTAATTGCCTATAATATATAATGGTATTTCACAGAAAATGAATTACAATTTCCTATTTGCATTGAGGACTTTTGGGAACAGAAATTTTTAACATGGAAATCGTCGAATAGTCCCAAATATTAGTTTCCGGGAAATTTGCCGAACCATTCGTTTGACGGTAACGGATCACTAAAATTGTGACGATTTTTACGATATAATACTATAATCGTAGGTTTAACGTGTATGCAAATTAACTTTGACATATAATCCTGACTAAACACAATTTAAAGCAAGGATCAAAAAGTTTAAAAAAAGTTCTTGGAGTAATGACCAAGCTTGAATAATTTGGTTTGTTAGCACGCGGCTTCTCTCTAACATATTATGCTTTTAGTAAAACTTAGATTTACCTTGGACAACGTTTTTATTTTGTATGCCAGGGTTTTATTATAACAATATTAGCATCTCTGTTTTAAGTATACGCCGTATACACGCATTTTGTGAGTAAAATATATTTTAGATGTGATTTACTATTTTTAAGAGATAACAATTTTGAAAGCTTCAAATGTTGTCTGATTTTTTATTTTGTTAATATCTTACTTTTATTTGGATAAAGTATAGACATATTGTTTTTATTTACTTCCTATATAATTTATACGATTAATGATTAAAGCATTAATATGTTATAAGCTTATAACATTAAAAGTGTTATTACACATATAGTATGTACTTTAAACAATTTTCAATAGTTTATTATGTTTTAGGGTTTTTGCCTTTAGGCTTTAGCTACCGTTCTCCGAAAAAGAGCAAATAACAAATATTTCTCATTAGTGCAGGAGTTGGAAATATCTTTAAGTCTCTCAATCTTGGAAATTTAAGTTTTGTCAGTAAAAATAAATATTTGTAAAATATCACTTTTTTCCATTCATAGTTCAGTCTAAATAATTGTACGATTTCTTTTTTTTTTAAATATATCTATTTATAACAATTTAAAAAGACAAAGGCTAGAGTCAAATAATCTAGTTATACATTATTCTGATACATTTGTTTTGAACCTAAGTGTTTTTGAAAATATTTAAATATTATATGAATGTTGTTTTAATATATATACCTATTATTAATTAGTTTACCATCAATTATAAAATACGATTAAATAGTTGAAAATGGTATTTTCGATTGACCAATATAGGAAATATTACTTATTAGAACAAATCGTTAGAGATATTCAACAATTTATTATGATAATATTTACTTTAAAGGTTTCCATTTAAATCCCTCTTGCGTTCGTAATTTATTCCCGCGACTGATTCATGCGACGTAAAGTGGACACTATTTATCACTAATTCAATTAAGGTCTTACAAACATTATTGGTGGTATACATAGATGTAATCGATAATCTTTACGGGTTGTACTTAGTACAGGTTCACTCACAATGGTTTTGATGTCTGATGACAATAATATCCTTTACATTTATTACATTATTTGAGGAAAATAAATTTATAGAGGATCTGCACCGACGACAAAGGATAATATCTACTCTTTTCGGCGAATGATTGAAATTCAGTTGTCGACTAAAAACTAATAATGTAGGTTAAACTTTTTTTAATATCACTAGAATATCGTAGACTCTTTTTCTCAACAACCCTTTAAACTCCATTGTTGTTTTGTGCTATTTTTTTTTCGGTTCTGGAGTTATTCTGGTTTAGTAAGGTAACAAAACATTCTTTGCCGGATGTTAGCTGTCTCGACAAAGATTTTGTCGCCTTTTATTATTTGACCTGGAATTTTGATTCTCTTTTTGTTCTTTATTTCACATTCTATGTAACGAGTATTATACAACTAAATTCACAACATTCACGAAATAGAAAGGTCTGAAACAGATTAGTAATTTTAACATTGTGAGACAATATATAATATCATCGTCGCTATACTCCAAATCGACAAATATTTTTGAACTTTAGAATATTCCAATTATCATGCTATAATATTTCGATCATAAATTAATGTAATTTTAACGCGAGTTCTTGCACTGATTTAAAAAATATATTAAATAATTTTTCGTTTTTATAACAAATCTTAAAAACTAAATTACACTTTTCATATTATAATCACATCACATAAAATGTGTTACAGATTTAATAACTATAAGTCAATTTAGATACTATCGAAATATAAGAAGTAGAAGACAAATGAAATCAAAAGCTTTTCTTTTCTGCTAGCAATCTAAAATATATTTCGTTAAAAACTATTATGGAGTGACATCCCAACTAAGTTTTAACCGAGTATGTCAATGTGTGAAGTTTACGGAAAAAACATCAAAATGAATATCAAAATGTTACTGCAAAAGATAAAAAGTGACTTAGTATGATGAATAAAATTGTATTAAAAATAATAATAATAATATGCAATCATAATAATGTCTCAAATAGTTTTCCAAAGACAAACATTGCGTTAATAAATGTTTAAAAAAGTTTTATTAAACAAAATTCATAATTTAGAGCACAATAAGTTGTTAAAAGTTATAAATTGCCATCATTTAGGTAACTATAAATAAATCTTATTGGTATGGGTTTATGTTTATATATTACAGAGATAATTTTTTGTCAATTTCGTGATTTTACATTTTGTACGCATTTGGCTGATATATTAAACTGAAATTTTATCTCAAACATGTATGCTTATAAATATGTAAAATAGTTACACTTTTAAAAATAAAATTGATATACGAGTCACAATATATACATATATTACCTATATATCTGTCATGAGTGCAGAATTTGCTAGTTTAAATTCAACTGAGTTTAGGGGTGCAAAAAAAATGCTGGCTCCTAGGTAACGGCTTTCCTGGTTCGAATGAGAAATTATGGGAAAAGTTACTGCTACCTCTACTCTTGTTTCGCATTTTATACCTCAGGTGCGTACAATAGCCAACCGTGATATAATAATATAATCTCATTATTTTGGCTAGGTACCGAAACGTTCTCTTTTTCTCGTTATAAAATGTATTTTAGATATCTGCAAGAAGTATATATATTATTATTATAATACGTTAATCTGAAACAAAAAACCGTTGAAAAACGGTCGAGACCAAGCCGTCGAGATAATATTAATAGTACACCAATAATATTACGTACATAATGAACAATATTATCATCTACGCAGTGTTTAACACGAGTCCGGAAAAATAAATAAATTATACACATTACGATATGATATGTATATGTATGATTAAGTCCATAAAATATGTTATCAACATATTTTAATACAATGTGAATAAATATAGTATATTTTATTATTATCTATATATTGCATTCGTCCACTACAACTCACTTACTTATTTAAAACATATTTATTGAAAGTTCTGAGTATCACAGCAAAATAACAAATTCAATTTTGACAACAATTAATAGTATTCCCTTTTAGCCTTAACTTTTTTGAAGTTGTGAAGATGAAAGCATTTTTTCTTCCATCAAAAGTTTCTATTCTGAGGAGACACAAAAAAAACAACAAAATGCTACACCGTAAAACCAATAAATTCACCGTTCCGCCAAGAATCTAATAAGTTAATGTTACTTCTTTAAAGTCATTTTAAAATTAGCTTATTATGAACGATTATTTTGTTAGTCGCCCGTTTATAAAAAAAAAGATTATTACCGTACAATAGATCGTCAATTTTTAATGAGTCATAAAATGTATTTTACTCGGAAATAAATTTAATTAATTAGGTAGATACTTTTAATGTTGTAAGAGCGTTAAGTTACATAATTTGTTGTAAACCCGTTTTTGTTTGTTACACCTTTTCGTTCATTAAAATAAGAGGGAAAATATACTTTATCGTCAATAAATGATGCACGAAGGGAATGGAAACGTACTTAAATATTACACGGAGTATATTATTTTAACGGAAATACTAAAAAAGTAACCAATCACTCTATTTTCGGACACTAATTGGTAGACACACACCTTATATTATAACAACTTTCCCACGCACGTGCAAAATATATAAAAATATTAAAGACGCGTTTAAAAATAAAAAATAAAACATAAAATATTTTTATCAACGATTAACATAATATTACAATATATTATGACAAATATATTATACGTTTCTGAACAAATACGAGTACGTGATATGCGCGCGACGCACGACTGGATGTCAGCTCACGCAGTGTTTCGTCTCTCTTGTTATTTACATACGAGCCGGCCTTTAAATGCGTACGCCTTTATTAGATATAATATTATACGTCTGCCGTCTGTGCCTCGATACCGACGACGTTATAATTTTAATACTCGGCGAAAATATTAATAATTTATTTGTTTGTGTTTTTTTTTTAAAGATATTTACACATTTAGTTGGCTAGTTCAAACTCTTACAAGTCGACTTGTAAGACAATTTTTTTTTCATTTCGAATGAGCTAGTAAGAGAGTTCTTTATCTATATACTATAAATGTGCGTCTCTCTCTCTCTCTCTCTCTCTTTAACATACTCTCGTATTTTACAAAAACCAAAAAAATTCATTGACGGGTTAAGCCTCCCGAGCACGACGGTGCGACGTATTGCCCATCATACAAATGTGCATACACAATATCGTATTTGGAAATAAAATATGCCATAATCTCAGTACGAGTCGTTTTTAAAACGTGCTGAATCTGCTTGAAAATATTTTGCCTTTTTACGGGGCTACGGAACTGTATATATCTGTTAATTTATTTTATTCGGGGTTACAGACTACAGAATAAACATATAATTTGATTATGCTGAATGGCCAAATCAATTTTCTCCCTTATAGGTAAGGTATTTATTTGATCTGCCTTATTATTATGACGAAAGAGCTCACAGTCCAAAAGCTTCGCTTTTGTTGTAGCATACAAAGGAAACAATTAACTTTGTTTCCTTTTATGAATGCCACTGACATTAATTTGGAAAATGTATCATTATTATTTGGCATGGAAGTAAAAATAATAAAGTTAAATACTCTTGCACACCACTGGAGGTACGTTTAATATCGTTTTAATATACTTAAATGCTTTTTAATACGTCATAGTCGTGAGAAATTAAAAATTAATATTTAAATGCTGTTATCACAATAATATCTATTTATTTAAATTCATAAGTGTACTGATACTTACATATAAGATCAATAATCAGTGTGTCGAATACATTCGATTTCTGGTTTGCCCTTAATTTTTATACCGTTTTACTGTCATTGTAAACAGTACAGTCACAGGTTTTTTCAAAAGTAAGTATCTACTGATCGACAATGTCATTAAATTTTCAAAAATTAAATTTTAAATAATAAAATATTAGTTTTTGTATTTTATATTTTAGTTGTGAACTAATAAATTAATTATAAAAATCAATGTGTGGCCGTTACGCTTACAGTGTGGTCGTTTTTACTTGTTTATTTTCAACTAATTTTGTAATTGGAATAAATATTTTTCGCTTTTATGTTGGTTGTTTTAAAACTTGAACAAAACAATGAATTTATAATTTCATTTTAAGAATTTTGCATTTTGTATTATTTTTTATATAGAATTACATCTTTTGGTAAAGATAATTTCATAAAATATTTTATGAAGAATCACCACTTATAGATTTGAAGTTGTGCACAGTCGGAAATTTGAAGAGGTAGTTTTTGAAAAGGACTAAAACACAGTAACATAATATTTTGTACAAAGTATAAACAATCTTTAATTAATTTCGCTTTGGTTATTTTCTTATAATTAATATGAAACAACTAAACAAGTAATATATTATTAATTCGAAAACAAGTAATACACAAACACAATTAATTTGAATATAATATTATTAACGTAATACGATATTTTTTTGTTCTAAACGCATTTGATCATTTTTTTTTTAATTGAATAACACTCATTGATAGGTATAGAACTGAATATTATTATTTTATTATTTGAACTCAGTACGTTTGTTTTCAGACATGTATTAATTTGCAATCTGATAGATCAGCCAATATTTGTTGTATAAAATTATACTTCTGTTGATATCCCTATTAAGTTTAGCGGTATCTAACTACAATAAAATCATAACATTTATAAACTTTAGTAAACATCTGTAACGCCAAGAATAACGCCTCGGGCTTCTTCCCGTGTTTACGTTTTATGTACAGTCTTGTTTGTATAAATACTTTCTGTTCCTGTTAATTTTTATTTCACTCGTTTTAATCTTTTGCTTTACCATCACTTGAAGCTAACATAAATATTATCCTCGAAATTACATCGGCTCGTAAAAACCGAGACACAAATAAAGATTATTCTAGTTGTATAATATTTACAGACGAAAATAATATATTACATTGGATTGTCGATGGCATAACAATGTTTGTTGAAATTGAAAATCATAAATAACCTAATTCGTGGTCTTAGTTCTTACAATAGGACGATTTTCGTTAAATTATATTTTTTGTGACAAAAATTGCAGCTCTCCAATTTTATTGACGGAGAAAGCATCAGTAATAAAAAATAAAAAAAAACAAAACAAACGTACAGTTCTCCGAGACTACACCAAAAAGCGATCGTCTATTGATTTCGCTGCATTCAATCCCAAAGTTGTTTTTTTTTTTTTATGTTTCACCCAAACTGACAAACAGTTTGAAAAGTTGCAATAAATATTATAACAGTATCTCGTTACATGGTGGTTTTTAAATCTATATATTTTTTTTTCCTTCAAACGTTCGTTTCTGGTCGATAAGAAATATCGTGTCTCGTACACCGGCGGACAGACGTCGGATAACCAAAGAAAGCGAACTGTAACTAGTAGTAATACAAAATGTATAAAGTTCTCGAAACCGCCACTGCGAGAAGAGAACAGTGAAAACACTACGACGACGACGACGAATCTCAAATCGTGGACGGCGGATGACGGCCGTCAATAAACATCTCGTGACGACACTTCGCCATTCGGAATATTATGAAGTATTTCCCAAACTGTTTTGCTCGAGAGACTATATAGCTGATTATAGGTATACTGACAATATCGCAGAAACTCGGGCGAATAGCTGGAAATTTCGGGACGGTATATCGTTATAAACAATATTATATACTATAGAGATGAATCATCCAACCACGACCGTGCAGGATTATTATTTGTTTTCGAGGGGACGACGATTCGAGGGCGGCAGGAGACGGCGGCGTGCGAGTTTAGATAGGTTCAGGTGCCAGATCTGACTATCCGGTAATATATATATTATATACTCTCCGTTTAAACCAATCGGGTAGGTACATCTGTAAAAGAATAAGTAATTCTAATAAATCTCCACTATTTCTACACCTTTTTTTTTTTTTTTTATATCGGATTCAAACAAATTAATATTTTTTTTTTTTTTGCTAGACACGCGTATTAAACAATTTATTACTGTCGTCATTAGATTATAACTCATCTTTTATCATTATCTACTTATATTCGTGGAAATCCTTCACGGTTATACTACCTATATGTAATATGCACGTTATAGATAAAAATATAAAACCCTATGTAATAGTCGCCTTTGTAAATGCTTATAAACGAACACGCGTGCGATTAAAGTGCACCTCGAAATATATATTGGCATATTACATACGCGGACGCATTACGCGTGTCTGTTATAATATGTAAGACGTAATCCATAGACGATTTGTGTTACGCGTGAAACTATTAACCGAGTCCGGGGTGTATGTTCTTTAAATGTTATTATAGTGGTGTTATGGTTAATAATAATAATAATAATAATATGGCGCGAAGTTTAAAGTCGTGGTGGTCTGCTTTTGTTTAAAAATAATATTACGTCCGTCGTCGGTAAGTATCACCGCCGCCATTACCACGTACCTATATAATAATAATATAACTGGGAAAACACGATAATATAGCAATAGCACTGTTGAGAAAGTACGTTTTTGCTCCTTATAATACGTTTGACCTTTCCCCGCGCGTACAAATGACTGGCTGTTTCTTATGTGTTGTTATCAAAATGTCTACGTCACGAATCCCATCAGCCTTGTCACATTCGGCAATACTACAGCGGCGGCGGCAGCGGCGGAGGCTGTATACATCGGAGGAGAAGGGGGGGGGGAGCTGCTGGGAATCGGCGGCGAACGGAGGAAAAACAGTAGAAGAAGACCGGAGAGTTAATGTAACAGTATTATTTATCGTGCACAACCGTTCTCGTACAGGCGTATCAATCAATTTTATTTTTAAAAGGGTGGTTGCCCCAAATAATATATATCGTACTTTACCGAACATCCCTTTGGGAATAGCGCGACCTTAATGTGTTTGTTCGGCTTATCGGCCTCGAGTTTAACATTGACGAGCATCCGCCTGGACCATGATTTGTTGTGGCGCATCAGTTTTTGACAAAGCGCCACTGTATAATAATAATAATAATAATAATAATATAATACCTACACCGCCGTATAACTATAGAATTATTATATTTTACACCTACTCGCCACTGAACGGGGCCTCCACCAACTCCACCACGGCGCCAACTCGACCGCCACCGCCTCCGACTCCTCACGACGGCTATTGTACGTCGGCCGACTGTCGTCAATAATTTTCATCGTGACTATTTCACAGTGGACGCGGGCTATAATCGATTTCCGTCGCTGGCAATAAAAATTTGTCCGCGGCGAATCGATCGGCGAGTCCCGAAGAAGTGTGACGATGATAATAATAATTAATGATCGGCGACGAATAATAGTAAATAAGCGTGCGGTTTATGTGGCACGTGGTGTCTTAGAAGTGAACAACATGCCGAGCGGCCAAGGGATTGTTGGGGAATTATTGACAGACTTGTATCGGCGACGACAGTGCGAAGAAGAAGCGTCCGTGCTCATATTTAAGTGAGTTAAATAACGAGTGCAGCAGTTTTTGTCGATTAAAACTTTTGATACTCAGAACAATCAATTACCAATATTATCGGCCGATTCGTATTCTTATTATTAGGGTTAGGATATTTATGCACTAAAAAATGTATGAATATGTATGCACTTATGCACTAAAAACCAGCTAAATATGCATGAACAATTTGAAAAATATGCATTAAAAAATAAAAAAATTATTAGACAAAAAATGCAAATGTTGTTTATCATTTTTTTCTTTTTATTTACTTAATCGAAAATGTTTAGTGGTGTTTATAATTTATATGCTGTTCAACAGTAAACCGATGTTTACTACCGACCTTAACTTCACATAATTTGCAATAAAGGATTGAACCATCGGTAGTTAAAACGTGCTTTCCAAATTCTTTTACAAAACCTCTTAGTCGGATAGAGCAAGAGCTTTTAACTTTAGGCATAAACCTTAGTGATTTAATAAATTAAATAATTATACGAAACGCGCAATTTATGGTACTCTACATCGGTCGTAGACAAGACGGAAACTATCTAAAAATTATTAAACGTTCTGTTAAAATATCTGATAAAATTGTAATGGCTCGCAGTCTTAAGATAAGTTTTGACTGTGACAATTGACAAGGCTTATCGAAAATTCTATTTAAGTAGGTTATTACTTACCTTTACTCCGTATAGGTATAACCATATTGAATTCTCAACAATAAATAAGTGATAATTTGTGAAATACAGATAATCAAACTTATATAAGATTCAGTAAAAAAAAAAATTATGGTATTTTTTAGCATTATTCATTGAAAACCGTCAAATATGCGCTTAAAAACAGAAAAAACACAAATTATGCACTTTTAAATAAAAAATGGTAAAATATGCAATTATATGCAAAATAAAATGTTGATATTTTGAATATAGATATCATGAAACATATTTCTGTATAAGAATGGATGCTATTGGACAACCTAAAAAAAATATGCAAAATCATAAACATCCTAACCCTAGTTATTATTATTGTTAACATAATAAATCACTATTATAGTTGTATATTATATTATTTTATATCAGTGCTTAATTGAATTAATTGAATTAATTGAATTAATAAAACTTTTGAATTATATCCAGTGAGATCGTCGGTCGTGATTTTTTAAGTAATGTTTAAAAAACAAAAAAATAAATATCATATCGATTACAGAAAAAAAATCGGGGATCTGACTTCTGCTGTATAGAAGGTTTCATGTGTATCTCGTTATTGAGTAGATCTCAGTCACGTGGATGTATTGAATTTGAATTCAATGATAAGCCACTGTGAACGATCGATTCTGAGCTAAGGAGACGCACTCGCCTATCAGAATCTATTTCTATGTAATAAAAGTTCATGTCATATTATTAGTATCTCCTTAATAAATTATTCGGTTAGTTGAACTGCTTTCTGTATCATAGCATAATATTATAGGTACACTCATTATAAGTCTGACATCAAAAACATGTTTGCTTCTTATGCTATATACCTTAATGAAATTCCATCTAAATTTTATTTACACAATAAATCATCATACCCAAACGCACCCAAATGGACAATATAACATATATACTGGAGTTCAGTAAATTTGGGTTTTTATAAAAGGTACCAAAAAAATTATAATTTTCTCAAAATGTTATTCTAACGTTAGTTATTTTAATTTCAATATAATTATGAGCATGTTTAAATAATTTGTATAATTCGTGATTATATAAGTTATAATTCGCTTAAAAATTAAAATATCGTACGAGAAAACCTACTCAGAAAATACAGATTATATTTTTACTCTAAAGTTTGATAATAGGTCAATTCACTCTGATATTTAAGCCGACAGCACAAAATTGGATCTGTTAAACTTACATTTTGGTATGTTATGCACTCGTGCGGTTCTAAGATGGTGTGGCACATATACGGGTACGAAGACCTCCTCCTCTGTAACACATAATATGCTATAGGTGAGTTTTCAAGACTTTTTGCCATAATGTAGTAATCAACCCTAATAACTACGTCCTACTCGTGTTTTTCGTACTTACATTTTTTTTTTATTAATGTTTAAATGTTTTTTATGTTGCTATCATATCTGGTTAGACTAAATCTTTTTTTCGGTTACGGCACTAACCTAATAATGTCTGTTCTATCGTGTTTCGTGTACAGAATTTTATAATGTGATTTGACGTACCGCAGATATAGATTATTATATTCCTTTAAATTTATTTCAAGATTAATGAAACAAAGTTACCGTATGGACCGAGTGAAAAAAAAAATGTTTTCCTATTTGGTTTACATAATATTATATTCTCTTTTTTATTACCGACCTCATTAAATATTGTAGGTATTAGTTACAGTCTTCCCTGCAGATACCCTGGCTATTAAAACACCTAGGTATTGGTTTATTATTTAAATTACTGTTCAATGCATATAGGTATAGTGGATACAACATTAACTTTGCATTTTTAAGTCATTTTATCAGTGAATGTTTTTGAATCATTTAAATTTCCATAATTTAAAATCTACATTTTTTCAAAGTGTGTTCCTGTTATACGCGTTTAATATGCAGTTCTCTCGACTCATAACCATTGCTTTAGAAAACTTTGAAAATTAATAAAGCCGATAATCAACAATTAAAACCGACCAAAAAAAAATTAAAATAATAATGTTTCAAAATACAAACAACAATACCCATATACTATATTACTTTAAACACGAATTCTTTAAAGTCTTTTGTACGGCCATCTCGGTCATTATTATCGTAATGACACGTATCGCGACAACATACAACACGAGTTGCACATACGTCGCACGCACGTCCCGCGTGAGATGATCATTGCCGTCCAAATTTGTTTAGATAAATATGATGTATTCTATAAATTTCGTCTGACACGTAGCGAGCGAGCGACGTCGTATAACACTATAACCTTATATTATTATGTAATGACAATGTCGTCAGCTCGTGTCCCGAATGATATCAACGGTGAGTAGTATTAAAAATTACTCGATTTACTGACGAGAGAGACAGCAGAAGAGGGGGTCTACGTTGGGCTACGTTTCTCAATATGATTTGATAATAGAGCGTAATTGGACCCGCCAACTTTGATTATTATTTTTATACTTCACGAGTAATAATTAAAACTTTTCTAAGTAGCATTACTATATTAACAACGGCCGCTTGCTACAAAGTCCATGCCCACTTCACACCACCATCATGTCTGTCCGGTCTAGGACGTTAAAATAGACCGTTAATTAGAGTATATTTCACCGGGGAATATTAAAATATTAAATAGATCCGTGGTAGGTATAATAATATGCAACTTTTAATCTATTTGCAACCGTAGTAAATCAATTCGTGATCAACATCTCCGCGGTGTGTTCTGCTACTTAAGATATAACTTAAAGCATACAACGATCTGCACGACTATAGAGACGAGATGTTTAGTGTGAAAGAGCTGAGAACTTAGTTGGTCTCGAGTATAAATGTATATTATAATCTGATGAAGGGTGTAATGGGAATGAAATTGCCTCTTGTTGTGGGACACAAGAACCGACCGTATTGTATTCGTTTGTCAAAGTTTTGCGATACGGGACTCTGCTGGTGGTTAAATAGTATCGGTGATGATTGAGGTATGAGTGGTTAAATAGTATCGATGATTATGATTGAGGTGCAATTTACAAAAATTCCATCCGGTGTAGATCGTTGTAATTGGGTTCAAAAAAAAAAAAAAAAACATACAGAAAATCTAACTGAAAAAAATAATACCGTACATTATATAATTGGGTATTATAATATTTCTAAAATTTAGAGAATGAAAACGTTAGTTTATTTGGTAGAAAAATAATCTTTTGATTCTGTTGATCTCTTTTACCGGTTGATGAAGTTTCGGCTGAAATTAATTATTATATTATAAGTATTATAAGTACTGCCAGAAGAGGCTACAGACCTGTTCAGTATTTAAATCAAATCTATATTTCTGGAAATCATAAAACAATTGGAATTTTATGGCCTGGAAACAAATTAAATTTCAACATAGTCCACCAATGATCCCATTTGCTACATAGAATGTATACAGAACAACTTTTTTGAAAATTATGAACGTACAAACAACTAAACCGTAGGAATTAGGCGTTTTTTAATTTTTCAAAACTATCATAAGGTAAAATCGTCTCTCTAGTTGGACACTAATTAAAAAAATTATATTTAAGATAGACTCTGATGAAGTTAAAAACTAAACAAGGTCAATTTGATTAAGGTACTCAATTTTAAACCAAAATAAATAAAAAATAAATGTATGAAGAAACAAGAAAAGTTATTTTTTATTTGTACTTTGTTTTGTTCTTAATTAATAATGAGATAACGAGGTAACCCAGTAGCTTACCGCGTATAAGGTATAAATTATTATTCATTAGGTATTAATGATTTGATTGTTAAATCACAAACATAATATAATACGCATAATTTGTCAATTTTATTTAACTACTCTTTTTTTTTACCTATATTATTATCTATATATATATATTCATATTTATCGGTGCTTTTTTTCTCAATTACTCCGTCGTGGAACACACCACGGGACTCGGTCGACGGTCATTCACTGCCGCGAGATCTGTTGCGGGCGCTTTTCACGAAACACGACTGGCGATCGACAACCGTCGCGGCAGGACCTAAACCACGAGTCTGTTGTGTGCAATTTCGGACAATTACCGACCGAGTGTTCACGAATTCATGGCGGCGTGCTGTCGATTAATGTTTCCAGGTGGTCAACCAGCCGGCAACAGTCAACGACGTACTACGCACTACGCATGGTCGTGTTATTAACCGTGGTAAATGATGTCTGTCGTACACCTGCTCGAAACTTCGAGCGACCTCTATCCGCCTCGTGTAAATATTAACACGCGTAGTCCGACCCTTTGGAGGAGATCCGATCTAATTTTTTTTTTGTGTGTTTTGGCGATGACGACTTTGTCTTGTAAAATCCCACTTCTGGGTGACCGAGCAACACGCGTTTGTACGTTTAATAATAAGACATCGCCGAACAAATGTTCGCAGAGCCACACAATACAGCCGGAAATATTTTCAACGTTTTGGTTAATAATCTACCGAACACATTTCGGGCACAGCTCGTGCAACGCGTACCTATAACTATAGTTTGTTTTGCTGTTATAACACAAATGGGATCAAAATATATTTTTAATTATAGTCGGAAAAAATCGTGCGAAATATTAGCTCGAGTGTTATAATAATAGTAGGTAATTAATAAGTATGCATGTAAGTATAATTATCCTATTTTAAATGGATTATCTTTTGTTTAAAATGTTAAAGCCATATACGGCGAACGGAGGAATTCCATTGAAATTCCCACCTTGTGCGACAAAAAATAATTAGGGTGCAAAATATAACACTACGTAGTTAATATAGGTTGCATTCTTCGCAATTATTTATTTTAACAACAACAAAAAAACAAACAAACAAACAAACAAACAAATAGTAACATTAATAATATCCCACATAATTATACGCGTAGCCAAAAAAATATAAATATTCAAGTAAAAATATATCCCTGTTGTTTGCACCAAGCTCATTATTATAAGCGCACGTCTTGAGTATTATTTCATTGAAAACATTCAATTTCGAACTATTTAAAAGAATTTACTTAATTGTTAATACATTAACAAAGTTATTAAATCTTTAAATTTAATGCAAATCTTAATAAGTTTGGATTAAGCCAATTAATTGCGATTAAGATTTAAAAACAAATTAATTTAACTGTCAGAGAGACATATTATTCGTTTCAATAATCTGATTATATTCATATAATTTTGTTCGAATGTGATAATTTTGTTGGGAATGTTCAGAGTGTATTATTATATTATTCGATTAACGAGAGTTGGTTAAGAAATGTAATAAAAGCTAACGTGGAATTTTGTCACGATAAACCTTTTAGCAAAATTGTGCCTGAAAGTACTTAAGCTAAATGTAAAGTATTTAAAAAAAAAAATAAAGGGAAATAAAAAGGTTGAAAATGATTATTTGGTTGGATCGTTTAAAACTTTCCTATCAGCTGATAATAAAATTGCGAACGCGCAATCGGTAAACAGTATTGCTCAGAAAAGTTTTTATACTCTTTGCGAGAGAGTATTCACTTTGTCTACCTACTTTAAGGCTTCTCCTACAATATATTTAAATATATCACTTTTATTTACACTTTCACCTGAAAACAGCTTAAGACGTTTTTTTATTGTTTGTATTATTATGCGATGTGTTTCTAGACGAGATGGCCCAAAAAAAATGTATCGTTTTAATAGATTAAATAATAATACGTTGCATTAAATAGCCCTACTATTAATATAATTACTATTTTATTAATTTGATATAAATAGTTAACACATTGGAGACGACCGTTTTTTAAGATATTGTTACGTTAAGGACGAGTGCCGTGTCTAACACGGTCCGTGTTTTAACATATTACAGACGTTGCTATTTTAATACATTGCAACGTTGAGGACGGATGCCGTGTTTAAAACGGTCAATATTTTTACGTCTAAAGGACGAGCACCGTGTTTTACAAGAAATCGTATACCGCATATCGATATTTTATTTATATTCAATTATAATTGAAATTTTATTGAAAGTTATAAACATCACGTATATTGTGTGTGTATAGACAAATAATATTATCAAAACAAAACAATTATACTATTTTAAATTAGTCCCATATTCCAACTATCTATACAGTCATAGTTATAACAATACGGAATATAATATAAATATCTCGGTCGACTTTTTGTTTTGAACGTCGGTATTGCCGTATTTGCCAGTATGTAACTGATATCGGGTATTTGATTATGATATTTATTTTTAGACCTATTTTTAGATCTACACTCTGAGAGTTCGGCAAAAAAAAAAACAAGTTAATCGCATTATTCAATATCGAGTAAACAACTAGAGAAAACATGAGAAATCAGCCCGTCCACACAATAAATTATTGGCGGGAAATGATCGTCCGTATGCATATTATACAATCATACCGCGCTAAACGCGGCGTTCGTCCTCAACGTACTATCTTCGTATAAATACTGCCGTCTCCCGTATCTTAAAATATTGACCGTGTCTGGCACGGTCTTCGTCTCCAATGTGTTAAAAACAATAGATGACGTGGTGTATTAAATTACATTATTATTAATTTTTGTCGGTTCAACTAAATTCAATATTTTGCATGTACTTCAAAACATATAGAATATACATATATCTATTATTTGTCTATATGTTCGATGTAGCCTGATATTGGTATGTTATTTACGAATTGAATTGTATGTTTAATATATCCTTTGTATTTTTATATTTTAGCACGCCGATATTCGCATGTTCGTCATGGTGGGCCAAGGGGACGAATAGGTTAAAAACGGACTCCATTATATAATATGTAGTGCACTAGTTCATTTCACTCAATATTTGAATAATATAGAATATTATAAACGTATTATTAGTTACTATGATTTCGAATCAAGCGATAGGTTACGATCACTAATAGGCCAGTAAACAGAGCTCAGTTCATTCAAAAATGCTAGAGACGATTCTTTAGTTATCAATTTCCAAGAAAAATAATTCTTTAGACTTTTTTTTTTTAATCCAAGTAACAGTAGTTAGAGTAGGTATTATAGAATTAACTACGTTAATTCTGCGAATTAGTAGAAATTAATCGAATAACCAGTGACTCAAATTTGGAAGTTATCCAAACGTCCGGATAATCCAAACAATAAAGATAATCTCTGTATTCGTAATTGCATATTTTTTTAGTTGCCAAATCATTAGAGAAATACTCGTGTCCGTTGTGAGTTATAAAGAATAATTATAACCTTTTTTTTTTATACCGTTCGACGTACGAGTATAGTTTATAACGTGTTAAACAATAATATTATCATACGAGGATACATTTTTAAGTATGCCTATAAATCATTACGAAAAGTCAGCTCGCTCAGATAATCAAACCATTCGCAATTATTGTTCTCTGCACACGTTATCGTCGAATACGTATCTAAACAGTTGCAGAGTACCTACAGGCCGAGGTATATACTCGAGAGCGTGTAAGACGTAATGTAGAGAAAAAAAAATCATTCTCCGCGAATAAATTCCCAAACGTTAAAAACGCGAATTTCGTGAAATATTATGTGCTGTGTATACGAAATCAAATAACAATATACATAATCGTCTTGTATTGGCGGGGCCGTACATGTATAATAATAATATTTTTTTATTATAATTTAATGTGTGCGTGTGTGTGTGTAATATAATATATAGCGCCTACACATGTATAGTCACGATATGGAATATCGACTACCAGTTCGGTGAACCGTGTCGTCGATTTTATATTTGGGGCGAGAAAAAAGTTATATTTTCCCGAACGGCTCCGCGCGACTCCTGCGTTTATTTTATATACCTTTCACACTACATTAAATCGTTTGAATTTTTCCGCCGCACAGCCCCTCGTTCTAGTAGAACCGAGTAGAAGAAGACGAAGAACACCGCAATAACCTAAACGGATGAACACGGAATTATTACGGTGAACGAAATGTGGATTTATTCTGACGGTTTTGATTTTCGCGCGCTTGGACACGAAGATAATTTTTTTACATAAACCACAATATACCTACCTACTTTATTTTTACGTCGTCGCAGAATTCAAAGTCTATTGCGGTCGAAATACATAATATTTTCCTCGTAAAACTCTAAACCTCTAAATATATGTATACGGCGCACAATGAAAACAGTTCATTTTTGACTTGTAAAATATTGGCCGTTCACTATAAATTCTGCTTATCGTATTATATATATATATATATATATATATATATATATACGTACCTACTATATGTCATTAAACTTTCTAAAGTTTATATTATATAATATTTACATAGCGCATAATATAATACTTATAGCTGTACGACAGTCATAATATATTTTGCATTCGTATACGTGAAACATGCTATAGGTATACGTATATACCATATTTTGATAACTTTTATTAAAATCAATATTTTTAAACGTTTTATTGGGTATTAGTCAAAATATAAAAAATATTATTGATCGGAAGTTAGAACGAGAGTGCTCTGTACTCGCATAGTCATATTATTCAGTTAGGTATTTCTGTTAAACCCTAGCTGTATGTACACATCCGGTACATATTACAGAATGCATTGCCATATAATGACAAGACCGGGAAAAGCTCGCGGTGTTTGTCCTGAAGCGATTTTAAGTGCAAGACCGATATAAGTGAATTTTATTTATGCGGTATTATTGGAATCGCATATACAAACCGAGTTTATTTTTCACAATTTTTTTTTTCAAATTATTCTCAGAACTGTCGTGCACCGTCATTCGTTCAAATCGAACTGGAAAGTTTATTTTTTTCTGCGAGTTATCGATACGCAGATATTGTCGTCAATATATTATTATTATACCTACGAGATATTTGCGGGTTATTCGCGAAAAAAAAACGCAACAACACTGCCAAATGGGTTAAATCTTATCGTTTTGAAATTTTAAAAATCACAATATACAACCTAGTTTTTTTTTTTTTTGATTCGTCATAATATTATATAAGACGTGTCTTTGAAATTTTTTTTTACAATTCATTGCCAAATGTATTTTTAACTACTATCAATACTCCCCGTGACAGTGAATGATATTTATTACGATTCACGATAATGTAAGAAATATTCAAATTCCATCAACGAAAGTATTATAATAATATGTAGTGCAATATTATTTTCCGAACAATCGCCGTTAATTAATATTGTTAACTAAAAACGTGGTGGAATTAGCAAAATATGAGTTGATTTTCCGATTAAATAATATATAAGACGCTGTTTAAGGAGTTCGGCGATTCTGCAGATATTCTAAAAGTTTTGCTGTCCCGTGAACATTAAAATGTACAGTTAGATACCAGTGCCCTTGAAAATCAAAGTTCAAAGTTTATTGTAAGCTGCGAGGGTGACTTTGCCCTCCTTACCCCCTTTTTGGCATGACCAGAGTGTAGTAGGTTTTATGTTTCGATTGATAATATAATTATTGTATGGATTTTATAAAAATAATAATAGTTAGTGTGTTGAATATTGCAGTGTAGTAAAATGAAATGTCGTGGCCATACATGTTCGCGCTTGTCCCTAATCAAACGAAAGATAATAAATATTTCCTTTTGTTTAAAATAATATCGAAATCAAATCAGTATTACATCATGTGCAAAAATAAATGTCCACAAACTGCATCGAATAGTTGTTTTGTTTTTATTCTTTCACGCCGGACTTTCTGTCAAGTCCTGTGCAACTTCTTATTTTGCATAAATAATTAAATGCTAAATTAATTATCAACATAAGTTCTTCTCGAAACATTTTTAAAAGATGTTCTGCTAAAAGTATTTGATTTAATTTATTAATAATGTGTGATTTAAAATAAACTAATTATTAACGAGTAAGATAATTTATAAAATATATACTTTTTAATTTGCGACTAATGTACACTATACAGTATACACCATGCTTATTATTATTATTATTTTTTTTTTCGAAAGTCATGTGCTTGATTTTCTTTGGGCTCGATTTTCTCGAGCTCAACTTGTCTGCGCTCAAATGTTCCATGCTCCATTTCCCGTGCTAAAGATTATTGTCGATTCATTTTTGAAATATTTTTATTACCTTACAAATCGTTTACTAAAAACAATAAATATACGTCATAGCATGTATTTCGTTAATTCGTCCCTCCTCTATATAAAATAGTGCAAAGCAATAGTCAACATTTTTTCGCAAGAACTACCTATATATAATAGGTAATATCATTTTTTGAACGTATTTAACAATCTAAAATCAGTACGAAATAGAAAACTTTAAGATTCTAAAGTATAATAAGGAATCAAATATTCATCGTTAATTTACTACGGATTTCATAATAAGAGTTATCGAAGTGCTTTCTCAAAACGATTTATATGTTAGTCATGTCTCAAAACATCCAATTGAATAACGTCGTAAAGTTTACCTAGTGAAAATTTCGAGCTCTTGTAGTGCCTTATACTCGTATATATATTATAATAATAGCCGTTCTCGCTATTATAAAAAATAAAAATAAAAAATAAAAACGAATAACGTCCGTTAAACGTATGGTTGAGAAACATTTTTGTTGCTGTTTATCGCTGAGGGGAATAACGATGTAGGACGATACATTATATTATAATATGTACAAAATAATAAATCAATAAAAATTATATTGTGTATCAGTCGTCGTCACTGTAAACAGAGAGAGAGTGTTACGACGACGGAATATTATAACGTTTTAGATTTTACCGACTGTATAGATAACAATAATTCTCGCAATAAATTGTGATTGTTATCATATCATTCAATCGTCGCACTCGGAGATTATAATAATTATTATTATAACGCTGTTTTATCCAAATAAATAATTACCTGTTAATAACCAGACTTGGTTGAAACCAACAACGGGTCAAAGTAATTGTGTAATTATTATTATTGTATAACATGTATACACATGTATTTGAAATGATATTACTCGAGAATAATTAATTTGCTTTCAATAATATACACGTGCGATTCATACTCGTACACGAGCTATCTTATTCCATAAATACATATTAATTTTGTATATTTTATTTGCGTAGGGATTACGTGTGAACAAAACTACCGTTGTACGTATTTGTTTGCCTTTGACGTGAAAATAATGAAATTCAAATATATACCTATATTATACATACAAATATCACGGTTTGCAAACTCTTAGTACGAAACCTATTTTATTAAAAAATCCGTCAAACGGTAATCTTTTTATTTTATTTCAAGTCAAAATATTACAGAATATATTATTTAAGCATCAATAGGTGCAGTGCTTACAAAATAATATGTTGGTATGAAAGTGCCACGAGCGTGAAATAATTTTGCTATTTTGAAGAAAAAGTTTAGATAGTATGTGCGATTTATCGCATTAAAAAAGTTATCGATTAATAAAATGGTAATATTTATATAATGTTATTATGAATAATTAAAAACGATATTAATACTGATACCTATGACATTAGAATTAATACTATAAAATAGATCAAAAGTGGGTTCTATATTGAATATGGGTATATCTTTTACTAAATTAAATTTTTATTATAACGTTATGTACACGTTTTTGAATAATAAATGGATTTGAGGTGTTAGTATTGTTGTTAAGAGTCTACAAAATAAAGAATCATGCGGTTGGATGAACTTGGTCTTGAGTTAAAAGTACATAATATTATATATAAAAATTATAATTGAGTTTTTTTTTTATCTTTACTCTCTTTCAAGTATTCTCTTTGTCGTCGTCATTATTTGATTTACAATTTCCCATCGAAGAATATTGTATTGTATTATAAATGTATAACTTTAAATTTTTAAAGTTTATCATCTTTTATAACTACCAACTTTTTTCATAAATTTCACAGAGTTCTTTCAGATCGTCTTTAGATATTGTTATAATTATTATTAAATTTAACAAATTCGATATTGTAAGTAATAAATGATTGTTTTATTTGAAAATTCAAAGTTTTGAAAAAATTAGTTTATACTTAAAATAGTATGATTATTAAAACTCTTCATCGACATTATAAGTATTGCAACTTTGTTAGGTGAATAATAAACTTAATTAGAAATATATTATAATATGATAAATATAATTAATTAATAACTCCAAAAGTTTAAAAACCTATATACAATGTATGTATACCTTTTATGTACGCACAGAATCAACTTTTTTTTAAATAACAAATTTGTCCAATCTATTATCAAAGGGATGTTGAAAATCACATTTTTGACGCTGACATAAAAAAATGTTACAAAATCGAATAAAATACCAAAACATTGAATTTCAAAGGTTATTGGTACCTAACCTATGGTATTTTAACATGCTACTCGATTATTTTTTATTTTTTTACACTGATACTCAGTGGCGCTCTCAAAATTTTATTGGGAGGAGGGATTTGAATATGTGAGTGAGCCGTGGGGTCTATTTTTCCGCACCACTTTCCTTTTATCGAAACAAAATACATTAATTCACAACACATTATAATATTTTAATTATGCGTCATATTTGAATAATATTTTTACTATTAAATCTAATTTTCCTTGATTTCTGTTCAATATGCACTTCTTTATGGAAAATCAACAATGTTACTCCATTCATAGACGGTGCTAAAAACAACATCAAATTAGAAACAATATTTATTAGTTATAATATAACAGTATAACACTAATAAATGTACTCCTTACTTTAGTTATTGAGTTTCTTAAATAGGTACTCTGTCTTTTAATACATGATAATGTTCTCTCAAGAATGGACGTATGGTACATAATATTATTTTGTAATTTGCCTTTCCATTTTTACAGGCTTAGGGCTATCAACTTGGTCACTTAGAAATAAAGTAGGCATGATTAAAAATGTTCTTTAGTAACAGTTGAAGTGAAAGTCGACCGGTCATCACTTTTATAACAATAATTCAAACTTAAAATAGTATTTTAAAATTTAAGATTGTTGAGGTGAAAATTTGAATCAAACTTTCTTCAAATATTTTATTAGTGTAAGTGTACCATCGACGTAATCTGTCATACTGTTTTCTTAGTATTGGTTTTTTAGTTCATGTTTTGCTAGTTAGCTTCCTTGTATTACTACTTCAAATATAAATCTAATTTAATGTTTGAATACCATTTTAAAGTGTCCATGAAATATACCTATTATAGAATAGGTTCTGTAAATTCGTATTTTATACAAATTATACGTAAACTAATAATATCTATAAAACTAATAATATTATATTATTATATTGTAAAAAAATGTAATACAATTTAAAATTTAAATTAAATAAATTACTTTCAGTTTGCTAACATAACTGAACTGGGAACAAATTCGGCTCACCTTAATGTTACTATACCATTTTCAAACGGGAACCAATTCGGTTAATGTGGTATTATCTGTTCAGTTGAATGAACCATTTGGTAAAATCCATTTCAAATAAGTTAAACGCAAATAGTTAGGTACTTAATAACCGTATGAGTACTAAACTCGACTTTGCAAAAAAACCATAAAAAAAGTTTGGCTATTTCAAAAAATATATCAGCTAATATGATAATAAAATCTATTATGAATAATAAATTCAGTTATGAGTATATTATGCATAGTATAATACTATTTCGAAATATACCTAATAATATTGAATTTATACTTTGTTAATGAACAACGAAGTTTTTTGTTACGAATTAAATTAAAAGTAGACACAATGCACTATAAACATAAAACGCATTATAGGAACCTAAAATTAATATGAACGTACTATTTTATAGAAACATACTGAATCCGTTTGATAATAATATAGGAACTCTATTGTATTATTAATTAGTTTATAAGTACATGGTGTCATAATACAATGCAAACATCAAGATAAAAAGCTTTATGGTGTATTAAAAGTTAATAAAACGTTATTTGGTTTATTATTTTCAATTGCTTGCCGATGTCGTATTTATATAATTTATTATTTAAATCGATGTTGTATAAGAAAATATAAATAAAGTACATAAAAAAAAATATTTCAGTGTCATGTGTGTTTTATTCTGAAGGCCAATGTTGTTTTATTCATTTTAATGGAAAACTGAGAGAAATCCAACAAAAATAGTTTAATGCGTTTACGAAAAAAATAATGAAAATTGCAATAATAATACTGGAGACACAAACCTATTTGAAACAAACTGAATAACCCTCTGTAAAGAACGGTTTCATTGCCAAATAAATAATTAAAAAAAAAACCGGGAAGTCGCTCCGTTGAATAGAACCTGGTTAATGATTTTTAGTTTACCTCATAATTGAGTAGTCACTATACTGGATGTATTAAATTCGAATTAATTGATAAATTATTGCACGACTATGAACAGTGTCAGCCGCCTCTATTCCTAAGAATATTTTATGATTTATTTAAAGCTGGTATACTATAATGAGTATTTTTTTTTCTATCAGTGGTCACTAATTTTGTCAAATCATCGCATACTATAATATAGGTACTATTAATTATTGTAGTATATCATTGTTAATAAATTATAATATCCAATAAGTCGTTTGTATAAGTAACTTAAAATTAGTCTAAAAAATTTGAAAATTTCATTTTGTATAGAAATAAACCTAACCTACGCATAATTGTGGAAAGTTTCAAGTCCCTACAATTAATATTTTTTGAATTACAACATAATAAGTGGATGTTATTTTTCGTATTAATACGAATTTGTCACGATTATATCTCAAGGTTCTTGTAATATTCAAGCCTCGGTTAAGCTATTCGAAATGAAAATTGTTTGTATTTATAACTATTAAATAACTCGAATATTTTTGTGGTTTTTTCAACATCTGAACTTGAAACGTTTAGAAAGAAAATTGTATTTTCGTTGTGTATATAAATAACTTCTGAGAAACATTGTTGGTACCAATATTATATTATGAAGCTATTCAACCAAGAGGAATAATTTTTATAGAACTTAGGTACAAATCACTCGGCACCATATAGACAATGCCACAAAGGTCGCATGATGGTAGTATTGTAAAAGTATTATAATTGTATATACAAGACATTGACGAATAAACTTATACTCTATTATATTGTTTTTTAAGAGATTTTTAAAATGTTTTAAGTCGAACATTTGTATCGAATTATGTTTATTTAATATAATAATATTTAAGTACCTACGAAAAAAGGTCATCAAAATAACAGTGAGAATCTCCGGGACAAAATGTCTGGTTCCATCTATATTCGAAATACATTACGCGTCATAATATTTATTATATATGTATTTATTTATAAGTATTCAAATTTTAAACTATTTATTACGAAGTTAAAGTTTTAAATGTATTATATGTTTCTTAGAAATGCAACTATTGATGTAAAACGATTCCGTGCGGTAGGTATATATTGTATCCACGTATCAATTATACGATGTAATTCATTTTGTTTTTAGTAATAATTAAGGGGAGTACGGTACAATTTGTTCTGAGTATTGTTGTTGCAAAAGTTTGTATAATATGACGTTTTAAATGCGTCGAAACAAACATAATACCACTCGAAATCAATTGCGCTTGGCGTATACCATGTTGACTCGGGTGAAAAAACCCCTGCAGAGGTATGCATGAGGCTGTGTGTAAACACGTATTTCCTGTTTGAAAATCGAATGAACTAGTACAGTATACATCGGAAGTGGTTTTTGTCAATTTTTTCATCCTCTACTCTCCTCCGCGCTAGAATCAATGTGCGTAACACGTCTTGAACGTCTGCATGGCCGGAACCGTTTCTATACCTGGAAAATAAAATAAAAGAAGCAGTTCCGTTTTTCACCAATTTATTTCATTCGATAATAGGTATTCGTTAAAATGAAATCTTGATGACTGTATGTGTACATATATTAAGAAATCGTGGGTTTCGATATTATGATCATGATATTATTTCAGTAAGCTGGAAGGTACGCGAAAGGTACCACTCGACTAAATTTAAATTCTCTCTTATTTCAAATTTAAATTATTGTCAATAAAAAAAAAATGTTTATTTTTATTATACTAGAGTAGTAATGTACTTTTATGTTTTAACCACGGCGGTTCGTCCGAGGAGACTTCGGGGTGGCTAATAATAACAGGCAATTGAGCCAGTCGATGTTTGGGTTCTCTTAATATGGGTGTTAATCTTTTTCTGTATATTTTGTTGGCCGGTATACCTATTCATATATGCACTTGATGATCTAAAGAAACACAGACAGCCAAGGGCCACATCGATGATGATCGTCCGCTATATCATAAAACTCTGTAAATGTCGCATGTTTGTTGTCCAGAGATAAACAGAGCTACACAAGTCACAAACTCTCTCTCTACCTTTCTCTCTTTCTATGTGTATACTCAAATACGCTAGTCGTACATTTTGGAGCTATGTTATGATGATGTATCCGGTAGAGTGGACCTGTGGCCAGCTTCTAGTTGAAATGTACACATGTAAAACATTTACTACTGTACCTTGCTTGTTTGAAAATTAAAATGTGTTCATGCAATTCAGTGGTAGCGATTAATGATCATAATAAACATGTCCTTCCGATATAAACGGTGAAATTATTGTTCTTTATCGAAATAATAGTGCCTTTGTTGGTGTTATATGATAATAGTAGCCTAATAAATTTATAAATACCATCAACTATGGTCACGTGATGAACAGTTAATGTAGTGGTGAACCAATGGGCAGCAATGAATTGAAACAACGAATCGCATCGACGACAGTGGGGATTTCCGTCCATGGTGACCAATCATAGACCTAGGCACCTAGGTTTAAACATTTTCCTTCCTTGATAATTTGTGATAACTGATCTCCCCCCACCATTCAAAATTCGCGTATACTCCACTGAATTCGTACTTGTCAGTACTGATGCCAACACTAGTTACCCACAAGTTTCTACTGCTAAGTAATTCGACAGCATTAACATTCAGTACGGGCTAAGTGTCGAGCTGTTTGTAAATTTCTAATTGGCTTGTGAAAGACATAATATAGTACTTCAACTGTTTATAGACAATTTAATACATCTAACATTAATGATAATATTATACAAAATACTAATATAATGTACCAATAATACCTGATGAAATGTGAAATGTGCATTTTGATGGATTATAATTTAAAATGTGCATATTTTAACGCAAAAACGCTGACACGTGCAGTTTTGTGCATTATTTTGCTTTGTAATTTGTTTAAATAATTAATCTTTAGAGCCCTTGATTCACATTTATAACTTGTTTTAATAAGATTTGTATAGCACGCATTAAAAAGTTGCCGGAGAATCTGGTCTTTAGTCTCAACACTTGTAATCCCACATCACTCAAGACTCAACCATTATACAATTTACAGTCCACACTCGCTCCGGGGGGTGAGTGACCTTAATAGTGAGAGTAAATTATTAAAATATGTTATTTTCTACTCTCACGTGTGCATAACTAAACCCGTCATACACTATGTATACGATTATAGAGAATTATACACATGAGTACACATAACTATATAATATATTATATATTATGGAAATGACAGACTCGTAGAAGGAGTATTGGTCACAATTCGTGCGTGACGTTTAGCGTATGTTTTTTCATCGCCCCTAACCCTTACCCAATTGTACCTTCTTATATTATGACAATATACAATATATACCTAGAGGGCGGGCCACCGAGTTTTTCCGTTCTCCCGTGTCACTCTAATCCATATGTGAAGTTAACAACCACAGTAGCCAACCCCCGGCCAACCTCGTTTATTGATGCCGTATTCAGTTCTTACCCTTCGGCGCTGCTTTTATAATAGTGATATAGTCCGCCATACTCGCACTCGTCCCACGTCGACGTGTGTACAGACCGGCGCGGTGCAGAGGTATAATCATTTCGGGAAAATTAACTTATAGTTTGGTTTTTCTCTTTGTTGGCTCCTGAACAGCACGAATTGATATTTCCGCATATCTCATATCATATAATATCGCTATAGTATTACAATATAATATTCGGGTCCGGATCGGGCAGGCGAGCTACAGAGAAAATCTCTGTGGGCCTCTCTCAAAATATGGGTCGGTTATGATAGTGTTTGGTCATGATTTTTGATACTCTGCCTATCCGGCGCTGATAATATTCAGTATGGCGCGGGAGTCGGGGCGTACCGTCCTCAAAGCGTTCGCGATTGATAAATGTACGTCATATATTATTATATATTTTATTGAGGCTGTGACTACAACCACAACGACAACGACAACAACAACAACAACAACAACAATGTGATATAATGCCACCCCACGATCTCGGACGACTACGTTATAATAATAATAATAATAATATCGCGGTCGACGACTCGCGGCGAGGTATTCGTTTTACGGCGGCGTAAAGTCGTAAATAAAAACACTTGCCTCCCTCGGCGGGCCGCAACACCACCGCCGCCCTCACAATAGAAGCATTATTACCCACACGTTGTACTGCCGCCGCCGCCGCTTCACCAGTGTAGATTTACGATTTCGATGGCGCGCGCGTTGTCCGTGAGAACCACAGCAACGATCGACACACGTGTATCCCCGCGCGCGCACCTCCGGCCGAGTATATTTTTCACGACCGCGTTTTGTACGTTTTCTCGTCCACCGATAGCCAGATATATTTATTATTATTATTTTCGTCGTACCACTATTATTTATTTTATTCGTTTGTCGACGCCCAAAAGGCAAAACTGCCGCAGTACTTTTGTATTGTATTGTACACATATCATTATTATACACGCCGTGTACGCACACGAGTCTGTGTGCACGAAACGAAAAAAAAAAGTGTTGTCCTTTTAGCTGCGCGATAACGATCGTAGGCGAGACTAGACTTAAATTCAAGGAAGTGCTTAAATTATGTATATATACCCGTCTCGCACTAACCCGTGTGTTTACAGAGTAAATAATTGTCTTATTATGGCAATATAATATTAATACACCTAATATTTTACGAGTCGTAACAATACTATAATTATGTATAATTGAAATTAATTTTAAGACTATTTCCCTTGTTTTTGTGCTGTACTCGTCTAACACAGATTCTGTGCTCGTGTCGTTTGAAACATCCCTTTAAATATTTGAATTATACCTCAACCAATTATTAATTCAGTGCATGCTTGGAAAGCTGCGTTCACATGTTACAGAACTTATTGGAATTGTTACTGAAATTTGAATTAACTCGTTAAAGTTAGGAACATTTTCTTTTTGAATAGTTATTCAAATAAAATATATATTAAATAGTACAAATAAAAAAAAAATCCTATATAAAATAAAGAAACCGCTGTTTTCTCACATTATTTTTGGTGCTTTATAACGTTTAATTACGATAATATTACGAGGAGAGCTATTACCCGCGATTCTCTGCAGTCGTTGTTTTTTTATTCCGAGCGTACACCGTGAGTTACATATAAGACTCGCGTGTTCGTATTGCCGACAGAGTATCCTTAGAATTTTAGTTTCGTCGTAATAACGAAAGAGAAAATAAAAGTGAAAAATCGAAAACGCCTAAGACGTCGTCCGCTTTTGTTTTGAGATCCGGAACTCAGGAAGATTATTATATTATACTTATTACTCGGAATCGCGAACGGTATATATAGCTAAGCATCATAGTGTCGGCAGTATCCATTCGCCATCCGCTCGGGGCAGAAGTACATCATGATAATATTATGTTAATTTATCAAGGACCGCACTTAACAAACGTACATCAGCTTATGATATACGTAATATACCTAATATAATATATAGGTTCGCGCGGTAAATGATGTTTCGTATGATCGGCTCGCCGTGTAATATATATTATATATATAGTAACAGTGACGGACAATTATAATGGCTCGGGGCATTTAAATGATTGACCTATATATCATAGATATTGTATATTGTTTAGTGATCCCGGGAGATGGACGGCGTGGTGTGCGGGTCATATTCGCGGGACCGAAAACGAATTTAATAATTTCACATCGAATATCGGCGGCGGCGGCGTCGGCGGTCAGCTATACGTATTATATACGTACAACATAACATCATATACACGTATTGTAAATGCGCTTATATATATATAATATATATAGGTGAACGCGCGCGTAACGAGAATTTCATACCGAAAACCGAAGTTATCGATCGGACGCGCGTTGAAGTTCTCGATGTGATTTCCCCGGACGTTCTCGATGTTAGCGATTAATCCCGAGTGCACTTGAGCTGGATTTCACATTACGCGGCTACGGCTACATCGCCGCTAGATCGATCGAGTTTTATAGGCAGAGAAGAGCATATTATATAGTGTGTACACACGCCAAACGTTTTCAGCGGTCCGCGCGTAACGGTTTCGCTCGATAAAAATCTATCAGCAGTAATCGTATTAATGATTGTGTTGTTTTGCTGCATATTATACTCGTACAATAATATTATACTCGTACAATAATATTATACTTCTATAGTTCATTAAAATATTTTACACCGAAGTGACCCGTCTCTGTTAAATGAAGCACCACCGACAGTGGCGTAATTATGAATTTGCCTTAGGGGGAGGGGGGGATAGACATTTTTTTACACACAAAATACTACATTTTCAAATATATATTATATAATAATATGATATTTATACATTGTACACATTATTATAAAAGAAACTCTAATTTTCGTCGTGTACGACAACACGTCATAATCCCACAAGCCACAAATTCAAAATAAATATACATATTATATAGGCTCTGGGGGGGATCTACCCCCCTCAAAAACACCCCCTCCACCACCTTAATTACGCCCCTGAGTACCGAGTCGGTGTATTTGATTTGGTTCCTATTATATTCAAACCATCGTGGTTTAAACGATACAAGTAAATTATAGACGTGACTACGATGGCAGCTATGAGCCTGCATGCATGAACTGCAGCTATGTCATTTTTAAAAAGTAGGAACCACCGGCCCGACAGTCAAGAAAATACTATTGTTGATTCAAATTCATTTTTATTTTTATAAAGACATTGCAACTAACCATGATTAATACTGATAATAAGTAATATATACGAATACGACAGTTTCTCCACCAAAAATTATTACACCAAACCACAATATGCCATAGGCAATAATAATAAACCAAAAAAAATACCGATGGAAAATAAAACCTTGATACTAGTTAACCCCCCCCCCCCCCAAACCCTTCCATTCCAAAAAAATGAGTGAGGGTCTTTTGAGATCTTTCTTCACTTTTCACCACTGGTTTTAAAAACTAAGGTAGGTACTGATAATTTTAATGGCACCGAACCTTAACATGTAATGCTGCCTCTACGAAAAAGCCTAGTCGAGCTAGTACCTAGGTACCAAAAACAGAAACGTCCTAACGGTTTAATCGCTTACTAGTCGGATGCACCCAACTCGATCGCACTTTAGTGGGTTTAGGACAACTAACTAATAGAAAATTCTATTATAGATTTCAAACAAATTACTCTTCGTGTGACTATGCTGCAGGATACTAACTAGATACGTCAAAAACTTCAATTATAAAAAAAAGGTAAAAAAGATTTTTTAAATATGATTGTACGAAATATAATTATGAAATTAATTCGGTCGTGAGGAGAAAATACCCGCAAAATGTTTATGATTTTATTGCGAAGCAAAAACACACAGTTTCTAAAAGCCAGACTTAATACGATACTTAACCCAATAATAGGTATGTACCTATACTACATAGCCACATGGGCGTTATTATTATGCTCATGTTTATAAAGTGCTAGCACGCAGCTGGTTTGAAAACATTCGGTCCGAACCGTCGACGAACAAGGAACGTATAAGGCGTACTATTAAACAGTCTTTAAAAGTTAAAACCAAATTTTAATAATTTAATGACTGTGAAAAATCCCACTCGCGGGCGTGTAATTTATTTCTTACTCGTTTTCCACTGTCCCTCAAACACAATGGGTTAGGTCAATGTGTTGTACGTACAGCAGAACAAATATCACCGAAAAAGCTTTGTCTCGGATCAACGACGTGTTGCAGACGTGCGATGCGTCTTTTCCGGACATCGTCGACAAATCCAAATGATAAAAGTGAGTTCACCCGAAATTATCTGGAATATCGTATGATTAGGATCGGCAAAAGACATCCATATAGAGCATTGATTAGTTATAACAGGCAAGCTCGCTAACGACCCGAGGTTGTCGAACGTCGTTGAACGAAAATTATTATGGTTTTATACAAATATAATATATTATGTAAAAATTATGGCTTTATAATAACACATATATACATACACGTGTCGTAATAATTAATTTGCGAATTGTGTCCAACTCCGAACCCGGTCGGTAATTTACGATTAACGAGTAAAATAATATATTATTATATAGGGGTCGAAAAATGTATTGTTTGTAGGCACGCGACGACGGTTTTTTTTCTTTCATTCGGTATAATAGGATAATTTAAGTTTATTACTGCAAAGTTCGGGTCTCGCCGAGCCGGGCGGTCGAAATTATTACGCTTACCTGCGACTCGAATATTATTATTATAATAATAATAATAATAATAATAATAATAATAATATCGTATTATTTAAACGCGCTACAGCACACTCGCCGCCGCACGTGTCGAGATATTATTATATTCTACGCGTGCAGGCATACCTACGCGAAACACCGTTCTGGTCAAATTATCATTCTTCGCTTTAACGTCACTTGTTCACAACAGCAGTAGACGGAGGTATTAACTTCCGACAAAGCCGGCGCATAACTCACGACGATAATATTTTATCACGTCGCGCGACACTCGCCTCGCGTACGACTGCGAACGAGCTTTTAATCATATTATAACGCCGCGCCGCCTTGGATTTATATTTTCATCGCTTGTCGTTCGCGCCGATCTGATTGTTGGTAAAAAAAAAAAAAAAAAAAATGTAATGACCTAATAATATTTTGATGATCTATTGATATTAATTATCCGTGTGAAGTGCTCGCGATGACTTGTATAAAGAGCCTAATAATTATTATACCTACTTTATTTCATATATATATACATTTTTTATCGATTTAAATATTATGTTTTCAGTGATCTTAAATATTAATTGTATGTACATCTCAAATAATGTATATTATCTTTATATAAATTATACATTATGACAAAAATTTAAAAATATCACTTTGAATAAAAATTAAAAGTGTGTATGAGAAAAACATGGTTATATAGTTGAAATTAAATTGTGTAAACAATATTTTAACATTTTTTTTTTTTGATATGGTAAATTTAAATGTCTATGACAACAGAAGTTATAAAATTCTATTTTTAATTACTTTCTTGAAAATGTTGAAAGTAGTCTTTTGAATTATTATATTAAATATTTATTTAATGTTTGGGCGTAGTCGCATAGGTGGACTATGTAGACGGATCAATCGAGGGAGATTCAAAAAACCTAGTATTTTTTAATTAAAGAAATCATAACTAAAATAGTAAGATATGTAATTTGTAATGCGGCTTTATGTCCATAACATTTTTTTTAAATAGTTATCCAACCAATTCAACCAATCTCTAAAATATAATCATTAACTACTGGCGAGCTCCTGGAGAGGATTTGGAACCTCTCAAAAGTTCAGCAAGTCCCGTGACACGCTATTAGGATTTCCACTGAAAAACGATATTTTTGAATGTAGTTTCCTCGTAAATAAATAATAACCAATAGAAAGATTCCAATTTGATGACAACAATTTCAACAAATTGTTCAGACAAATAATTGAGCACAGTGCAAATATATTCGATTTTCGAAAAAAACGGTAGATAATACTGATCACAATTTAAAAATAACTATTTATCCAAATTATTGTATACTTAATATAGTAAAATAATTTAAATCCGAGAAAATGTCGTACATTTAGGGAGTCAGGCAAAGTTATAATAAAAACAAATTTATAATTTACAGTTAATTACAAATGTTTTGTTATTAAAATTGACAAATGAATTTCAATATCATATTTTTTAAACTTAATCATTTTTAATTTTTACGGATGTTTGAAATACTTTCCATCGTCGATTATACACAGTTGTAGTTTTTTTTTTACCAAGGAATTAATTACATTTTTCAAAGTTTCTGGGTAAATCTTTTCAATGTATCGATAATAATTGTGCGCAGATTATACTGAGAGGTAGATAACTGAAGTGATTTTAGTGAAAAGGTTTGCATTACAATATTGAGATTCGAAAACCAATGCGATCTGTTTTTGTATTTACTAACGTAATCATTTATTTCGAGAAAATCAAAAACTTAACCGGCTGAAACTTAGTCAATTTTTATTCAAGCAATGTCCCGGTTCATAATCTTATTTAATTTTCACCGGCCCTTTAAGACACATCTCGCCGACTCCCCTGACCACCTCTGGATATAGACGAAACTCACAAAATTCAGAACTTTATATATTTGTGTGTCGGTAATCATAAATTCGTTTTCGTTCAACTCAAAAACAGTATTTTCTTTCAAATCTAAATCCAAGTATAGTACGCCTACTTCGGAATCAGACATTGTATCTGGAAAAAAAGAAGTTAGAATATCATTAAAATGGAAATACGACTATAAACTATGCGCCACGGTAAAGTGCTACCTCGGAAAAACCTCAGACCCATAAATCGGGATCCCGTATAAAGATCGTGGACAGAAATTTCGATGGAAATCCACAATAACAATGTTCACCTTTTTTTTTTTTTTTTTTACAAAAACAAATATATTCTTTGACCTATATAATATTGTCTACGCTCAATTTTCTTAAATAATTGATGTTCAAAAATATTGTTGAGTAGAATAAAAAAAAAAAACCATGAAAGTACCTATGACATTATAATATTTCGTTTGTTTTAATTAATTGTCCATCGAATATCACATAACACCGCGTCGGGTCTTGAACTGTATTACTACGAAGCTGTATATGTGTACCGTGGAAATTAATTAGTGCATTATATAAAAAAAAAATGTAAAAATATAAATTTATTTTAATAGTTAGTAATTTATACACAGAAAGTAATTTTTTTTTTTCGTTTTATTAGTGCAGTACGAAATTTGAGAAACTAATGGCAGCGCCACGTTTAAACTTAATAAGTTACTTTTTTTTCTTTAAGTATAAAATATAAAGGGTGATACATTTAACACGCTACTCTTACTTTTTTAGTCAAAATTTTTTTCGTTAAAGTTTAAGCACATATAATAATTTATAATATTCTACATTATTGCAAAAAAAAAATCTATACTTAATCTTACTAAATTTAAAAATGTTATATTTCGTTATTTGTTAAAGGTACCGTGTATATACAGCCTTTTTATTTTAAATTTAAAATTCTTTTGCGGAATAGGTAATAAATATTTGTAAATGTAAACATAAATTTGGGATTTCAACTAATAGTAAGTATTAGTATTTAATCCTTAGTGATATTTTTGTAAAACAAAAAAAAAAAAGTATTAAAAACAACATTCAGTAAGTAATAAAGATGGATAATGATAACCGCGCCAAACCAAAAACAATCAAAGTACTTTTTAAAGAATAGCCAGATGTTTCGCATTACCAGAACTTTTACGACATTACTCTTTTTATATGACTATTATTATTGAATTCTTCAATATTCCAAAACGTAATCGAAACACAATAACTTTCGGTCGACGTCAAAAACAGATTTAAAGTTATTTCTCATAACGAAAACGAAAACCACTTGATATTAACACAAGTGAAAGTCCTCATATCCCTAGATGTATTTTATATTAGTCCTTAGTCCTTTTGGAGGCCAACTCAACGACGACCCCCATTACAGTATCGAGTTTATTTTTTTTTTCACTCGCCTATGATTTTGCATGAAATTACTATTTTTATTTTAACCATAGAAAATAAAACGGTTTTTTTTTTTTAGTTTATTCCTACATTTGGACTCGGATAAACTTATATTTGCATATATTAAATGACTCGTTATAATACCTGCGTCCTCTGGGATCGCTAATTTTCAAATACCTCCTATACACAACAGGGTTTAATTTCATACGACTGGTACCCTAAGAGTTGAACCCACTTTATGGATTCCAACTTTCACAATGAAAACGAAAACACAGTTTACCAGGTCATAATAATTATATTATTTCTTCATATTAAGGTTGAATTTAATTCCGAAAACATGAGAGAATCATTGGTTATGTTGTATTTTTACTACAAGACTTAATTTCAGTGAGTAAATTAATTATAATTTATAAACGATTCGAAAAAATAATACATAATGTATTATGGTACACGAGGAACCAATTATGCGTTAGAGAAAATTAAACAAACTGCACAAATAGAACTGCCCTAATGTATAGGGTTGCCAAAAGACACGTAAACGAGTACACGAAACGCATAAATTAATTTAGAAGACGTAACCGTACAAAACAATATTAATTGATTAATATAAGTTTAAGAGAAAAATAATGATAATTATTATTAAAACGAAATCGAACAGAGCCTATATATTTGAAGCCTAATCTACACGTATAATCTATCGAAACTAAACTCTATTGTAGTTTAAAATGTGCATAGTGGGTATAATTTACAAGTTTAAAAATGAAAATACAAAAGCCGCGTATTGTTCGCCTAACATAATGCGTAGTCCGCAAAGGTTTTGACGAAGGATCTCGGCGATAAAAAAAGCTATCGAACACCTAACCGCGCCATATAATCCCGCAGGAACTATTCTCGACGGCGTAAACAATATTTTTACCACTGTTATCCCGGTATGCAGTGATCGCGTTAGTAGACAATAGCTCATTTTGCTCCATCGATCGGTTTGTCTCATGATATAATATTATTATTATAATATGTCTCCCGGGCAGTGACGTCGTTCGCGGTTGGACGCCGCCGCCGATGCAACTCGAAAGAGCGATTTGATGCATTTCCGTTCCAAAATGTTTGTTCTTTCAGTCGTATTACAATAATACCTCGAATGAAACAATGTATACTAGACATCCATTTGTGCAGATTTATATAGATAGGTTTATTTTACGTTAAAAAAAAACGCGAACCAAACAACAGCACTCGTCGCTTATATCCGAGGTACCACACAATCCTCTACCAGAATTTATTACATATTATTATATTTAATTACTTTGAAACGTTCACATCTGAATTTGTGCAGCAAAAATAATGTGCGCTATGTATGATATTAATATATTATTGTGTCATAATAAATTATAAAATACCTACTATTATAACATTTTTCGCGTCATCCAAAACATTCTAAACTCAATATTTTCATCACGATTTATACAATAATGTGTCTCGTGGAAATTTGCATAGTTCTCGTTCACATTGTCTAAACAGACGTGTAATTCCACCTGCTCGAGTGTTTAAAATTAAATTTTTTACAACTCTAGTGAGTACGATGGATATTATAATATATTATGTTCTGGGTTCATATACATAAAAGAAAAAAAAACATTTCATACTTATAATATTTAAACGTCGAAAAAAGTATATGAAACCAGTGATATTACTAGTAAGGAAAATATTATATAATGTCAGACAATACATACACACGTTTTAATTAGATATAATTAATATTGAATTAAGCTCTTTGAATTTTTACGAAATAAATAGTACACATTGACGTATTGGTTGTAATTTAATAATAACATTAATCACCATACAATAGTGAGCAATTACGTATACATGTCAATTATGAATGGTAAAAAGGGAACTTAATAATATAACAAAGGAGACATCCTTCACGCGTGGTGTATACTGTGTATAAATAAAATATGTACACACACACACAAACAAATATTTTGAGTGGGCAACAAGAGTGAGCGAATTATATCATTAAAAATGAAAGCCGGCACTGTCATTTAATTATTTCAGTCGAAATACGGTTTTGAGCAAAGCTTATAGTGTGTATTATAGTGTTCATGTGGTTTACAAGCTTTCAATGCTTATGAAAATAAAAAACTGTAAATTAAGATTTTCGACATTTATTAAATACGATTCAAAATATAAGTCGCACGAGTAATCTGAATTAAAATTGCACGTCTTTACACGTGAATCTATACATACAAAGTTTATCAAAATAAATAACAATCACACGGCATTTTTTTTGTAAAATTTCACAATAATTCGTAACTTCAGCATTTAATTGTTTTTCTTGTCAATTTGTATTGTTTTCAAAATTATGAATAAAGTGGGCGTAATGTGCTTTTCAGTTCTGGTTATAATATAATCGATTCTTCGTTTAAATTCAAATATTATTAAGATATTTTGCTAAAAGTAAATTCCAGTTAAAGGAAAAATATTTTCAATATATAATTTAATGTAAGCAAGTAGGTATAGCACGATAGTCTAGACATTATATTATAATATATGAAGCAAATAACATAATACGGTATACCATTTTAATTGTAAACTGTTTAAACGATACTATGGATTTACGTGGATGCATTTTAATAAAATAAAACTATACGAACAAGTTATCCAAGTTAAATTTTATCGGTGTGAATGAATATTAAACTCTGTCATAAGGCTGTAAAATTAAAATGTAATAAAATAGGCACTTATAAGTCAACAGGTTACGATCAAACAAAGTAATCAAGTGTATTCGAGATACTACCTAAATGCAAAGTGACACGCACGTAGACTATAAATAATAATAATAATATCAAAGGTATAGGTACTATTAGATTGAAACAAGTACCTATATTGGATATTTTCCTGATTAAATATTAAATTGTAATTTGTAAACATGATCAATTGAAGTTAAATAAATTAAAAATACACGTGCTATATTAAATACCTATGGTAAGTAAATGTTGTTAAATATTTATAAATCGTGGGCTGCGAACAGTAAAAATGATACAGGATACGATTTATCAAAATCCTTTGAGGAAAGCAAATATACACTACACTTAAACATGTTTTAATAAGTATGACTGAAGAAGTCGACTTTAAATAATTACTGATATACTTGTATTTGATATAGATGATGGTAGAGTTTCAAAAAAAAAAAAAAATTAAAAACATGTTTGGTACTGAATCTATATATTTCACTACATCAAATCAAATCGAATTGGTCACATAGAACATAGGCACGTTATAATATATTGAAATGAAGATAATTACCAATACTTGCTGATTTACCATAAGTGCAAAAAATATCGATGAGGACTAAAAGCTGGTGATTGTATAAGTAATATTTAACTATTAAATAAACAAACATGTTAATAATTGTTTAATATTTTTTCGTATTTGCCGCACTATATAAAGAAAGATTGTTCAAACAAACAAAAAGTAATATACGAATTGTCCAAATATTCAATAACTGCTTTTAAGGTTAAGTTTTTTACGCGATAAAGAGTGATATCATTTGATTGAAAACAGTTTAACTTTAAAATATCGAGATTGTATTCAAAATTAGTGACCGTTTAAATTTTTCAATTGAAATTTTATCATTTTCGAATAACCTTAAAAATCACAAAAGAAAGTTTCTAAACCGAAATCCCCAATATTTAGATGTGTAGTACAACACTCTGGTACCTAGTAGAGACCAACAAACATTGTCGTTTGTGGAAAATATATGCAAGCCTGGTCACTGCAAAATCAATATAGCTCTCTCTCTCTCTCTCTCTTTCTGCTTTCCGTATGTCGAGTTATAATAATTATAATCAGTTAAATTATTAGCCAATTTGCCGCCGACCCACAGTGGGGACTAAGAGCCTTCGCGCGCGTAAGTTTTTAAATGATTATAATTATAATAGCACATATACATATATATCTTAACCCACAGGTGGCATTAAAATTCAAAATTAGCTCAAACAAATATTATTATTATCTAGGCAACAATAGTCGATGCCATAACTCGAATAATTTCCAATGCCATTCGTATATCTATTGCTTTTTACAGTCCGTTTGCGGCGTATCACGCGCACGAACAACTTACTGCTATGCAGATACAGTAATAATACTGATATTTATTTAATATCTATACGACCGAATCGGTCATAGACGCGGTGCACTATCGCGAACCGTTAATAATTTATACAGAACGCAAAACATACACGTGTAGGTATAACACACGGCTATTATATGAGTATATTAAATGATGATATGTATATACTCACATAATACGCATATTATCGTGTACCCATACCTATATCGTATATAAAATAATATAATATTATTATTATTATTATTGTACGGATGCCCGCAGACCTACCTACCGCCGCCGCCGCCGCTATTGGAATATTATTATTATTATTATTATACCTACTATCGAAGGCCCCCGTTAGAAGTGGCCGTTAAGAGCTGCTCGGCGTACGATTATAAATTAACGATTATATGTATTGATAAGAAGATTATTATAACAATATGTGAGACTATAAAATACATCAAATATAATATTAAATAGCCACACGCAGAGGCGGCAGGGGTAGTTAGGTGTACAGTTAATATTATATACATATATATATATATATAGTAAGCACACTCACGGTAAATATAGAACAGTATATATATTATATATATACTATTCTATATATTATTATTATGATATGCCACGCCATATTATTATCGTATAGGTAACGCCTCGTAACACGATACGGTACAGTTTGAAAACAGTATTATCACACGCGCAGTTATCCGCAAGAGTCGCCTTTATCGCGTAATAGGTACGACGGCGGAGTGCGTATAAAACGTTACGGCTCCATATCGAATGGGTCGGCGGCAGGTTTCGATATTTCGCATCGCAGCGACGTCGTCGGCTATCTGATGACCGCGTCATCTCCTCCCGGTCTTTCGATGATAATAATAATATATTGTAATGGTGTGGGACACCGTTACGGTTTTCATGTTTTTATAATTATTATAATATTTTACGTATGGTGTTATAGTATATACTATAGGTATAGATGTATCACAGACGCGCGTGTCGTCTTACATTCATTCTGTAACATCAAGGAGTCGCACCATTTATAGGTTAAACTACTATTTTGATTAGTAAATGTTCCATCGCTCGCTCCCTGTATTGTTGCTGACAGGTCATCGGCAAAGTAAAATAATTGATATTACATTTATTTTTAAATATACATTAAACTGTACTCGGTGTAACTATAATAAGTGTCTTGTCTAACATCTAAATCCTTTCTCACACACACACACCCCAATGTGTTTGGCAATTGAATTTATCACTATAAGTAAACACGATTACATTTCCGTTTTCCGTATACCAGCAGTGATAGACAACGATTTAATCGTTACCGCGTAACAATATTATATTATATGCGTCTATATGTATAAACCGTTCGTCGGTAAATCCTGCGTTGTCCGTTTTATTCTTTAAAATCTTTTCGACTGCAATCGTATTATAATATTGATACGAGGCGATAATAATAATATAAACTTTTTAATCGATGGTGATAATATTGCTGCAGTTGTACCGCGCGGCGATATTATATTTAAATGAACCGACGACGACAGCGTAGGTACACATAATATTATTTTAGTTCAATCATCGGAATCAATCGTTTAAACGATCATGAACGGAATTCGGAACATCAGAGTGGGTGTATACGTCATGTTTTTTTGGCGTTTGTGTAACAAACCATCGTCTACCATCCGCTGACATCGATGAAAAATAATATATAGGTAGCTAATAAATGTAACTAAATTATAAACAGCTCAATAGCAGAAGTATTATACTGTGTAGTATTAATACGGTTTATGTAAGGTTAAAAATTATCTAACTCGAGGCCTTAACAAAAAAAAAAGCGTTTTTGCTAGAAATACTCGATAGTAAACTTGATAAAAATAACAAAATTATCCTTCCAATAATATATGGTCGATGATGACGCTGATTCTATCTTCAATATTATTACACAATTCATTCTCCAGAATATCATAATTTCGGTTCTCAGATTCCCTTACGATGTCTATTTTCCAAACATTTTTCCTTTGCCCTTAAAATAAATCCTTTCTTAAAATAGGAACACCTTTTACATGACTATTTCCTTACTCGAAGTACCCTTCATATACCAACAGTCACTTCCGACGCTTTGATACAGCCGACCTTCTTTTCATTTCCCTTCTCCTTAACGGCTCTTTAGAAACACCTGACCTTTTTTCCAGTAATACTTTTCGTATTAGCTCCTACAGGTCGTAACACACGATACATTTAGGTACTACATAAATCACGAAATTATCAACTTCACTGCTGCTCGTGCTCCATTCGCCGTAAACGCATGTAATGTTGAAAATTGTTGTTCAAATTTTTATAAACAATTTTATGTCATAAAATATTGGTTTAAAAACTAACGAAAGTTGAATTTTTTTTAGTAAAAAATAACTAGGTTACATTTCAGAAATTATTAAAAAAAAATCGTTTATTTAGATTTTTCCTTTCGTAAACTTTTAAAGTATTTGACATCATATAATACTGTGGGAAATTAATTTAACGGTGTTTTAGATAAGATTTACCTTTCTGAATTGTCGCAAAGAAAAAACTTAAGAAATAACTTTATAATTAAAAATAGGTAGATACAGGTACGTGCGTCTTAAATCGTAAATTTATGTTTCTCCGATTAAAATTCTTCTAGTCATTATTGTCACGGCCTTTTCGCTACACCTCGTGCATCAGGTATATACGGCCATACGGGTAATAATAGTAATTTCAATATATTATGTGATGGTCGTGTCTCGTTCTTATACGATATACGCATAATATGGTATTGTCATCACGAATTCGTACGCAACACAAACCGTCGAATTAAGCCCCTCGCAAAATAAAAACCTATTTAATAGTCGTGTACAGTATGTATAGTATAATATACGATACGGTTCAAAATATCTCACCTATATAATATAGGTACCGTATAATAATTTGATTACAGACGCCCTCCACCGCCCTCCGGTCCGCCGTCGAAATTCAATTATTTAAATCTGGCGGTGCATCTTTGGTTTACCGACGTGATTACACACGCACGCACACGTGCGAGCTCGCGTATTTCACAGTCAGCACCTTAACTATAATGTATATAATATATTTGTATATGTGTGTACCTAATGTGTGTGTGTGTGTGTGTGTGTGTGTGTGTGTGTGTGTGTACTGTGTACTGTGTACATATATATACACACACTGCGACAATAATACTGCACGCGATATACCTATACGCACACCTATACCGCGGTATAATATAATGACGCGTGTTACGCGTAACGCTGTTACAAAATGCTCTTTGGCGTCGGTTTTCCTTGAATTATTATTCGTCGTCGTCGTCGTCGTGACTTCCGACCGAATAAGGGTTGTCTGGCCGCCGCCGGATGCCGCCGCAACCGAATGTATTTTTGAGACGAGGGGTGCGCTCAGCTCGGTCGACTGGGATTAAACGCCCGGACTCCTATTACAGACAGGGATATTAATTAGACGACCGCCGCCGCCGCCTCGTGGAACTGCTGCTGCACGCGCTGCGTCTCGGCCGGGTGCAGCGCGTCGTGTAAGGTACGAGATTAACTTCTCGACCGTTTTGGCTGCCGACGAATGGCCGGTAGGTAGGTATAGGTGTACGAGAATAGATTTGCCGCAGACGCGTGCCCCCGGTTCGTTGCGCCGCCGCCGCCGCCGCCGCCGGTTAAAAGAAAACAAAAAATCGAAAGATGATAATGTTATATACTATGAAAAAAGGTCAGAGGTCACCAGCGGCTACAGTTTCTACGGGGGGTCCGTTTTGAAGCTCGCCAAACTTCCCAAAACACTTTCAATGACTCTTTCCACAAATTATCAATTAATAACGAACAAGCGATAGATTTACGCTCGGTGACGGAGACACGTATCAATGTATAAACAATATGGGAGAATATATTGTTATTGATCGTCGTTTTATCATATACAAATGTTAAAACTATGGTAGATAGTTCATAATTACGCGACAATCGGGGTTCGTAATAAACGTGTCTACGGCCCGCCAGTTGGTAACCCCTGATCTAGGTAGTACGATAGTAAAACATAACATAGTGTGTTTAAAACTTTAGATTGTATACGTATTATAGAAATGCGACGGGGAAAAACTACAGCTAATAATAATATGTACCAAAATCATAGTAATATTATCGTATCAGCACGTTAACAGAAAACCGAGCAGCTTCGCTCCGAACCGATGTTTTTCGTCGTCGATTTACTATAATTGATATATTATATCTCAATAAAACGGATAAGACGGCAAACAATATCTTTGTGTATATTATAATATATTATATTATTATCCCGTAGTCGTTTATCGTCCAAAACCGGTAAACACGGATCACCAAACTCGAGAAAATACCTGATTTCAGTTGTTATATGTTTTTTTTTTAAAATCCCGAGTAGAAATAACTGCCTATATACTCACCCAGTTACGAAGAAAAATCAAATTACCGTCTGCCCGTTAAAAATGTATGAATAAATACAATTATGTAAAACAGTAACTATTCTTTATAATATACATTATTATAAAATATGTGCCACCGTGATGGCGGTACTACAGCAGGATGTTTAATTTTTACTTTTGAACCACAGCACACATTTTTATTTTGTATCCGCCATCATTGATCTTAATGCAATAGTATATATATTTTAATTTATAGTCAAAAAAAAATATTTTTTGAACCATATAGTATGTTTATAAGAAATATTTCTCTACTAAATACCTAATAAATAAATTAATTAAAAACTACAATTTTCAAAAAATGGGTTTGTTCGTTTAATGGTTTTAAGAGAGAAAAACGTAATTAAAAAATAATTCCCTGCTCGCGCACGGAAATACACGAAAAATGCATTAAAAAGAACAATTGACAACTTTATTCAATATTTCACTATGGGTTATAGAATTCTAAAACTTGCCTTATTCTGTTTGAAATAATATAGTACACCGAACTTGAAGAGTATATTATATTGTCATCCTTTTTTTTTCTCTGCGTTCTTTAAGTTTGTCATTTTTAGTTGAACCCGGCCCCATGCAATAAATTGCGTTGTTTTCGTATAAATATAATATTAAACGGGATGTCTCGTGGTGTATCGGTGTTTGCTTTCATTATAGTATACATAGTAGTCACCCTCTCCCGTAGTTCGCCCATTTATATTAGACCACTCCACTCGCCGACTTCCTAACTTTCGTAAGTATTAACCACATTTGAATACTAATAATAGATATCAATAATTCAACAGTTAAAAAATGTATTTAGGTACTACAGTTCTAAGTCGGATGTCTCAAATGTCGCGCTGCAGTACCTATATATGCGTAACGTGCAAAGTAATTCACTTTTATTTTTAGTTTACGTTACCAAAACGGCAAAAAAAATGTCAACAAACGGCGGCGTATGGCGTGCATAATTCATAATAGTTATACGTTTCGAAAAGGAAAAAAAGATATTTATAAAAAAAAGTTTACCGTGATCCGACGCAGCCTGCAGTGTGATATTTAGTGTCCCGGTCGTGCCGGTTTTTTTTTTTTTTTTAAACAAAATAACCGTACAAAATATTTTGTTCGATATTATTATAATAATATGCGATTCGCCGTGCGCAGAGATAAGATGGGCAATATGGGTATTATTTGCACTGCCAAAAGTGAATTTATGTAATGTACGCCGCTACTGATAACGAATTTAGATGTGTAATTTGCTGTGCGGGTCGCATGTAAATTTTTCCGTTTTGTTGATCTTTTCGGGGTTCAACACTTCATTTTTATTTCGCGTTTTCGTGCGTTTGTCGTCGGTAGTCGCCCGGCGTGTGCGCTCCGCTCGTTTAGCGCGCCGTCGCTCCGACGCTATTCGTAAATCGAAAATATCGAAATTCCGCAAAACAACGTCGTTCGTAGTTAAGGCCAGGGTTTAAAACAGTTTTTCGTCGCGAGACATATTTTGCCGGGGAATAAGCGAGGAAAAACGTGTTGTAAAATATGCGTGTTTTTATATTTTATTGCCACAGGACCTGGCGATATAAAGTACCTTTACCTATATTATATACGGAACAGTCAGCCGAGGCTAAAGTTTAGAACGTTGCAGCAGTATTACTTAAACAATCGTATTTTATTATTATCACGTCATATAGCGTATATTATAGAGTGCAATGACAATATTGTTATTGTACTATTTTTACCATTATTCATTTATACTTTCGTCGCAATCATAGCGGTACTGTACGCACAAGTGAATAAATAAATAACAATTTTAATAGATTTAAAAAATATGTATATCGCAAAGACGCGACCTACATTATATGCATATAATAATAATTAATAACAATAAGGGGTTTGATTTCCTCGATTTTCTCGATATTTACATCGATTCCGTTCGTTTGGAGGACGCCGTGATTTAATACCGCATTGTTTTGAATAAGCCTCGAAAAACTCGGAAACAATTTATTCGCACAAAGAGTGGGCATTGTCGAATGAATCGTAAGTTTTTTTTTCCTTTTTTTTCTATCGATCTCGTAGCGCTGTTTTACCGATACAGGCGAGCGCCTATATTATACCAGCGACCGTGCGATACATGTATATATATATAGGTAATATTATGTTTATGGACGTGTGTCGTTTGAAAACCCCGGTCTTACCGGGAAATTCTCGGGGTCCTGTGTGTGTATATGATATACCGCACGAAACGTGCGTGGAAATTAATAATTTAAATTACATTTTGAAGGATGCGTCAAAAGTCGTCGTCGTATGTTGACTGGCTTGCGATTCGACGAAATGCGAATATATCTTATACCCGAGACGACGACGATCCTTTGTTGACTCAGCTCGCCGTGCAGCCCCGCACACGCAGGGGCTGGGGGGGGGGTGCTCGGGGTTCAGTCGAAATGTATAGAGAGCTTGCTGGCGGCAGTGCGACGGATATTGGGAAATCGCTAGGTGTAACCGCAAGAACATTTTCACCGGTGTGTTGTTGTTGTTTTCCCGCGAGACCGTCCGAGTGGGAAAAATGATGTCGCTTGATGATGGTTCACGATAATACAGCGGCCGCGCGCGCGATGCGTATTTCTTCAACCGTCGTCGTCTTCGTCGTCCGCCTACTACAAGTCGAGAGACGTATTATTATTATTTTCTGTTTCTGTTGTAGTCTGGGCCCAGAACCTACACACACAGAGAAAAGCGCGCTTTCTTTAATGCTAGAGGTACCTATCACCCCCGCCGTATTTTCCGGTCTATTGTTCTCGCGGAAAATAATAATAATAATAATAATAATAATAATATGCGAGGAGGCACTATTTTTCTTCTGTTTATTGTAATGATTTCCACCGCCGCCCGCGTACGAATCGCCGACTCGAGAGTAGATTTCGCCCCGTTTCGTACGTTTTATATTTTGTACGACGCCGGCGCTGCCAAAATTGCGGATTCCGGCTGCTGCTTTCATTGATAAAGAACAAGAATAATGGTATACGTTCGCCCGTTGCAAAGACACCCGAGTGAAAGATAATATCATTGTAATACGCTATTCGTTTCAACATTATGTGCCGTGTACTGCAGGTACTTTGTTCAACTGATATAATATATAGTGCACACAGCGCTGCGGCGGTGCGGGCAGAGTGTAATGTTTTAAAATTACGCGATCCGTTGCGATGATAATCGATTGTATAACATTATAAATCCGTTCGCGGAAAAATTCCACCGTGTTTGCATAGTTCGTTCATAAATTCGACGCGAAAAAACAGAATGTGTACAAAAAAAAAAAAAAAACACAAGCAAGAACCTTAAAAGTTTAAAAATGAAATACTAAAAAATTATTATTATTCTAGAAATTCCATGTATGGTATTTTTTAATTCATTTAAAATTAATAAAGATATATAGTCGCATTTCGTTCCAGTTTTCTGTCAGAAGCACTGATATTAAAGCCACTGTGCATTGCAATGCCAGTGAAATTATTTTCTCTTTCGTATTTATAAATCCATTTTATTTTTATTTTCAAGATTAAGTTGGATAAAAGTTTAAATATTTATACATGTATATGATTTTTACTACCCCTTTTTAAAATATGTCAAACGAATAAAACATTGTAACAATTTATCATTTAGGCATGTAAAACACATGTTATGCTATGTAAAATTTTGTTATTAATAATAATAAATGTATACAATATGTTTTATATCGTATTTTTAGTTGCAAAAAACTTTGTAAACACTGCGAAAGTTACAGTGACATCAATTTAAACAAAACGTATTTCCGTTACTATTATTTTTGAAAACGTGCACTGTGGTTTTCTATTTTTTTTTTATTTAAAATTTAAATATTAGATATTTATCATTAACAAATTCAACAATATATATTAAAACTAGTAAATTTTAATAGTGAGGTATTTAAATATTACATTTCTTGACTGAATGTTAAAGCAATGATACCTACGCTTAAGCTTCACATTAAAATATTTCTGCAGCGATTACTGATGGTTAAATATGTTATAAGTATCAACAAATGTAAAAATTGGTTATTGAAATATATTGGATTGCATACTGGAAAAAATATAATGATGATGTTTAAGAATTGTTTAAGTCTAGAACGTTAATGTTAATACAAAACAATACAATATTTGATTGGACAGGTATCAAAATATGTATAATGGTTAAGGAATAAAATCTTAACCTAAATGAGCATGAAATAAAATAAGTTACTATTTTTTCTTACAGAATATTATATAACTGTGTTCTGTGATTTTTTAAATATCTATATGAGGTACTTACATGAGAAGTTAGAAAATTCTAATAATTGTTTTTATTTTTTCAGGTAATTTCAATGTTCATATTATAAGACGTATATCTAATCAGCCGGGCATTTAATATAACTACCAGAAGTTAATTATTAAAAAGTCGATTTCATCAAAAAGGTAACATATTTTTTGTTTAGAGTTGGCACTCTCTTAAATTTTCTGAGAATTACGGGAACAGGATCGTTCCCGAGAATACATCAAATTATAAGTATACTTTTATATTGTCATCTTTTCTCATAATAGGTACTTTTTTTATGTTTAAACAGGATATTATCATAATAAAGCAACACGGCATACACGTATATTTTGAAATGTTTTTTGTTTATTCTATAATTAATTTTTGATCGATTATTAGAAAGTTACAATTTAATTGGTTTTTCACTCATAATCTAATCGCCATATAATCGGGCATGTTGAGGCAAATATTTTGTTGGATACTACATTAGCACAAATGGTCAGGTATCACAAATAGATTATTGATAAATTGTTTTTATCAAAAATTGTTTGTTATGTATTGTTATTTCACAATACGAAGTTATAGAAATTGGTGTATTTTTTGACGTGGGGTAAATTCAATAACATTTTTGGGTAACTTTAACTTTTTTTTATTTTTTTCATCTGTTATTTTTATTATCTACTCGATTGACATTTTTTTGAAGTATAATATATATTACTCTTAACTAACTATGTGTCAATATATAAAACACCTACATCGATGTTACACCACAAGACACTAATGTAAAAGGGGGAATCTAAAAAAAAAATGTCAGAAATTATTTTTGTCTGACAACATTAATAGTTTAAATATCATACCATTTAATAAAATGTAAAAATTAAACCTACCACAAAATAAGTGGAACATTGGTCATTGATACTTGATAAGCATAATATTCAATAATAAAAATGTATCAATTATCAAAAATTGCATTAAAGGATAACTATAAAGTTGAGTTTCACTGATTATGATTGCGGTTCATTGATTATTTGCTTTGAAAAAAGTTTAACAAAATAAAAAATAAAAAGAAGTTACTAATGTGATCGCAAAATTGTATGTGTGATCGAAATACATAAACTTATCATACCTAATTATTAATAGTAATTCGTTCTCGATATTCTCAAAAATTGACTAACCCTGTCCCGGACTCTCAGTTTTTAATAATTTTGGACATGGCTTTGTCATAAACCGTAAGCAGAGACCTGATCAAATTAAAATGTTTCTGGAGGCCTGTTAAAATACTACGAGAAATTGTCGCTTTTGTTTTATCTAATAATATAACATGTCATATTTTAAAATGAAAAATCCACAGTATATATATTTTTGTTTTAACAAATTATTGTAGTGCTTTTAGAGATTAGTCAGTTTTACTGATTTATAATTTATCTCAAATGTCTTAAACTAATCTTTAGGGGAAAATGTTTCTTAGAATTCTAATATTGCAATACTTGGAAGAAAAACACATCGAAAGGAATTAAACCTTCACTACTTTTAATCTATTCTTAATACTTATATTATCAGCTATATTTCTACTAAATGTGTATTATAAAAATATCCCGCTAAGATATCAATATTTTTGAAAATATTGAAAAATAATTCATAAATGTTAGACTCGTCAGAGCATTATTTTTAGATTCTGAGCGATAAGAGGAATGTATTGGTTTTAAAATCCCGTCACATTTATAGAGATTTGCATGTTATCTTATAGTTAAACATTTATAAAATATTTAATTTTAATAACCTAGGCGTCCACATTTAGTTCAAGATTCTTTATAAGTTGTTCTTACAGAAAATTAAAAATTTTTAAATGTATAAACATTTTAAGTTAAAATGTTGACGTATTAAAACGAAAAAAACCATTTTAGTGATTTTGTCTAAAATTAGCGTATCAAAATGTAGTAAATTCGTAGCAAAAATGTGATGTATGGTTTGATGATGTAGCAGTAAGTGCTGGTGCCAACTTGACGGACATGTCAAAATCGATGACATTTCAAAATATTTAGATTAATTTTAAGTTATTTGCAATACAAACCTATTCACAACTCTCTATGGTATCCTACGTCAGTATCGCATTTTAAGTCAATAACAGTTGTCCGTCAGTCATATTATATAATAAATGCAATTTTTTTTAGGCAAATAATAGAATTCAATTGGCCAAATTACTAATAAACGAAATAAAAAACTATAAATAAAAATGTTTCTTTAGAATATTATATTTTCAATATACTTTAACTGACCACTTAGAATCGGTTTTCATCGTATTTGCCAATTAATTGAAATTTAAAATCACATTAATTACAGTGACTTACTCAATGTCGATGTACACCGACATCTACTATACAGCGGAGAGAGTTCTCCGGTTATTTTTTTCTTTGAACTATTGTTTTCACACATTAGTTTCTAGTAGTTCGATTATCTTAATAGTAGCCTGGTATATATCATTTCGATAATTTTAGATTTCAGGCCTAACAAAAACTTTCTTTTAACCTCGGTTGTCCACAATCTTTTTAATTATTTTAGTTAACAAGTTCTTTTTCATTTATATATATACGTTCATCAGATGTGTCGTTCTTTCTATATAATCCAGTTTCTGAAAAACAAAAATACAATTCTCTTTGTCTGATTTTAGATGAAAACGGTCTTTCTTTCTTTATGTGTCCCTAAATGGGTTTTTATTTTTTATACCTAAATTCTGATTAACATTTGATTTATTTTCATTAAGTAGCAACATTTTTGACTGGACATCTTATTTATTCGAAATTATATTGTGTAATACCAAGCTACTACCGTTACTAATCTTCTAACAACTCATTTTTGTGTATAGGTAGTATATTAAAATATTTATTTACAAGTTTTTACTATCATTATTTTTGTACGTAATTTAAAAAATTAATAATCGAATTTGTTTTGTGTATTTTTTACTCTCTCAAACTTTTATATTATTTTAAGTTTGAAGTACTTATTCTGTTGCGCAAAAATAATATAAATGTGTAAATATATTTGTTCTAATAAAACGAATCTTTGACATTGTTTTCAAGAGTTTTAGTTAGAAATTTGTATTTCATTATAATCGTTTATGAAATAACATAATTCAAAATAATAATAATTTGAAAACATTGTAAAAATAAAAATAACAATGTAAACCGTTTGGCTCGTGTAACGACGACATAGCCCGGAAATATTTTTTCAAAAGAATTTCTATGCAAAAATGGGAAAACGGTCAATCTGCAACCATCTGTTTTAAACTGCACGGATGATCTGTGTTTGGCAACTGATTATGGTTATAGGATTTTGAATACAATAAAATACAAGTATGTATACCTACGAAATATTATATGAATTTATTTTTATATTTATATATTTCTTGTATAGTCTCATGTTAGCTTATGGAATGATCGATAAGACTTTTTTCAAAGCACAAATTCAATCCGTAAAAAAACACTATAAAAAAAAAAATAAAGTTATCGATCGCACTTATACAACGCCCTTCTATGTATATATTATAATAAAAAATAAATGTCAAACGATTTAATTGCAATAGGTTATTATTATAATTATAGCGCTGTTATCATATTATGTGTTTTCCAAATAATACCTATTACTATTAAACTGTTCGAAGAGAGAAAAAAAATGTCCATACTATTCGTTATAATAGACGATCGTATAATAATAATAATATTATCCTATACGGGTATAATACAATTATTATAATAATATCGTATTAACGTATATAGAAAACTAAAACGCCGTTAGGTATACTATGGCGTTATTTGTATTCTTTGTTTCGAAAAGTTTCTGCGCGCGTGTGCACACCTACCGAGAGAAACCTGCAGTGAAACATCACCGTTACAAAATGATTTAGTGTACACTTACAATTTTTATAAGTGCAACTACTATACACATTAACGTTTAATTGGCCGGTCACGTCTATATATCTAACGCCACACTAGATCGCAGTGATAATAATCTACAGTATAAAGTTTAGCGATTTTTCGTTTTCTCCGACCGAATATTTCATTCCACGCGTATCACCGTTACACACACACATACATATATATATATTTATATATATTTGGGGTGGAAAAAGAACGGAAATAACCATTAACGCCGCGGAAACCGGCGAGATCACAGGAGCGAAAAATACCGGTGTCTCGGAGACTCTATATATCGTCATCATCGATACGATAAAATAATATAAAGAACCTCATAATAATTATTGTGGAGGAGCGGAATGTCATAACGAGGATTAGCGAGGACCTGTAGGTCTAAGAATTACGCGCACAAATACGTATACGCGCTAAAACAAAAAGATTTAAATTTTTTAATTCAATTTTTAGAATTAATTTTTTTTTTTAGAATTGTCAATGAATAATATAAACGCTAACATTCCAGACATTAACTAAAATCCTTATATTGACCCTGGTTTTTATTGAACAATCAACAAAAGGTTCAAGTGCTAGAAGTCCTATAAGCTTAGTTATATTTTGATTATTGTTTATTTATTTTTAATGTTATTATTGTTTTATTTTTTCGGTTTTAACGGCGTCGTATTGCATTCCAATAAACCATAGTGAACAGCAAAAGACAAAAAATATACAATTTGGATAACTTCATAGATGGTTTCAAATAAAATAGTGAAGAAATATTGTTAAAGATTATCACTACGTTTTCAAGCGACGAAAAAAGAAGTGTAATTCGTTCTTTTTATCGGGTTTTTTTTTTTTTTATCATCGTCATTCGTATATATTGCACATTATTACATAAACCAGTCGTAACAATGGAAGGTACGTAACTTATATAACTTTCCCCGAGTGCACTTTTACAAGATTTATTGGGCCTTTGAGTTTTGCAATTTTAATTAAAAGTTTTTTATTCTTAATAGGTAATAACCGTATCATGTCTTGTCTGAATATTTAAAATATTTTTATTTAATGATACAAATTAATTACTTATTTTAAACGCAATGAAAGCTCGAAATTTACTATTTCGGACGAAACCTGATTCAACTTAATAAATTATATAGTTTTTTGCATGCCCAATTATAATTAACTAAATATTTGTTTTATTTCAGTCTCGATTAATAGTGTCTTTTAATTTAGATTTTCAATCTGCATACGATATCGATCGTCGGTTTCTCTGGCTTTTATCAAACACATCGTGATAACATGAACCTAATAATTGTTATTTAGGCGTTATTACAAGCAATACAAGCAATACAGTTTACTATACCTAATAATATTATGGTTAATCAATGACCACACTCAGTCCTTACTTATTCCTCGGTGATGAATTGCAATTGCTTTCAAATTAGAACTAATGATACTGCCTCACTACGCCGTGATATTTCTACAGCGTTTTCAATTCGTTCGACCTCTTGTCGACAAACCCTTTTTTTTTTTTTTTTACATGAGTTCTATTATTAATATTGTTCATTCCACAAAGGAGAATGGTAATAAATTTCCACGCAAACTTTGACAAATTGGTTGCTTTTGTTCTACATGCCCATCTTAAAAATGCATGCACACTCTATCACGGTGTTCCGTGATTTTATTATTGCAAGCTCCTTGTACTCTTATTAAAGTTAATAACACCGAACCTGTTGCCCATAGGCCCATAGGTACGGGATAGTTAAAATGTTAAACTATATAGTATAATTTAACAATTTTTATACCTTATTTATATTTATAAATTTTTTATATACCATATTTTTAATTTGGAAATGTCCGCGTAGGTAGAAGGTTTTAATTTCAAAAACTAGAACATAACATTTTAATGCGGAGTCTTAGAATGATAAAAAAAAAAAGAGTAGGTTCCTGTTGGAAAATTATATTTTGAGTTTTAACTTTAACGATAAAATCAATTTAATTAACTATTCAATGTACACATAATTTGTATTCAATACTATTATTAGTTTTTGAACATCATTAAAATCTGATTTTGCTTTTTTTCTTAAAACTAATTAATAGGTACAGTATTTTGTTTGTATTCTAGTAGAATGCCTACAGACAATTATTTTTCAAACCTACCGACTAGAAAAAATCTTTAAGTATCATTATTCAGTTGTGCGGAATTTCTAATCGATAAATAAAACTTATCGACCACATAAAACTTTTAAAATGCAGTTCCTTCTCTGCAATAATGTGATTATATTTATATATATATATTATACATCATCGTACTATATTATAGACAGTAACATAACAAATAAATATATAAATAAATAAACACATCATTGTGAAACCAGTAAATAGCTTTTTCGCCGTGCCTCACGTAATCGGGAATATAATTTGATTTTGTTGGTTAGTTTTTTTTTTGTGTAACAGCTGTTCATAAAGCGATGATATATATATATTAAAGATTCCCGAGTGTAGGGCATATCGTGAATTATAACGAAAACGATATTTCAAACGTTTACAATATATACGCGTGGTTATACGTATACGACCATCTTCAACCGTTTGATTTGAGAACACTTATGTTCTAATTTTAACGATTTAAGATTTTAACGTTTACAAAGTACCCGATCGTTAACGGTAATATTATGAAAATTGTTATGTACTTTTTTGTCCTCCCGAAGAGCTTATTTTCCATGCAGATGTGGCCCGAGCTTTCGAAGAAGTCTTGGGGTGGTGGCGTTTTAGGCGTACAATAATATATTATAATATTATACCTCCGAATAACTGCGCCAATTTTTCTCTTATATAATAGTAATAATATTACTTTCCGATATCGCTGAACCTTTCCTTTTCAATGCGATTAATACCGTTCAATAATAGGTCGCCTACCGAATAAAAACGGACGTATCACACGGGAGTATATTATATATATATATATACTAATCCCGGTCCTATATAGTATATATTATGGCATTTACATACCACGCCGCCGCCGTAGACATTCCTCATACAGAATATCCCACAGATCCCACGACCCTAGTCACGTTCGCCAATATTACCCAACTGATTGCATTGGGTTCTAAATTTCCTCCCGACTACCTACTCAATAATTTATACTTTCTGCGAACATTTTTTTTACGATTTGCGAATAAAAATTGATAAATATAATGAGAATTTGCCCATTACCGCGTAAAACTGTAAATATAAGCTATACGTTCTTTATTTGTACTATATACCTGGGTCAGTCGCTAAAACAACATTAAATAAAAAAAAAAAAAAAAACCTTTTAATCGATTTATATAAATGGATTACGACTTACAAGACTACAAGAGAAACGAAACGCTTGTAAAACAGAACGAAAAAGCTTATCTATTGAGATTTAAGCACTACTTACAAATTTTAATGAATTAAAAGGCCTCGCCCGAGACACTTTTCTTTATAATACTGGTATAAAATCACATTATACTTTTTAATTTTTATCAAAGTTCTCGTTCAATAAATTATAAACGATAGTAATTGGACATGCCATGTCACAACTCTTCATAACTGCATCATAATCCTTAGTGTTACCAGAATATATTAATTCTGTTAGTCTAAAGCTACTCACCAAAGCCCCTAGGTTTGTAAATTATCAATACCCCAACCACGATCTGAAACTCCATACACTTTTCATATAAATACCACAAGTCATTCCTCCTCAGACTCTATAGACCACTCTCTCAGACTATCATCCAACCCGTCGCCTTGAAATACACAGTAAAAGTAATATAATAATATTTGATAACGTGGAAAAAAAATAATCAATAGAGTAAAGAAAAAAAACCAATGCAAATATTAATTGAATCTGATTTCCAGTGCTTAGTCTCCAGTATAATGTATTTTATTCTATATTTTATACTACGACTTGTCTACTACGTATGTAAGTATATTATGAATTGTAAAATATAATTATTTAAATAATTACAAATATGTTTTTAATTAAAAGAAAATAATTAAATACATGATGTGTATTATAGCTAATAATAATATGTAGTGCCACTTATTCTCAGTACAGGTCACAATTAAAATGTTTTCAAATTAAATTATTCATAGTACCTATAAATAAACTGGAGTTATAGACTATTTTATAAGATATAATATATATATATATAGGTTTTAACAATAAGGTGCAAAATATTTTAATATACTACACAACGATTTAATACCAGTGTACCATATCAACCGGTGTTTCAGAGGAATTTCAACAATAGACTAGGTGTAGACTATAGAGAATAGAGATGTTGACATTTACTTGTCAATTTTCTTTTTTATTTCACAGAGAGGAAAATATAGACTGATAGCATCAACGACGAGACGGGTTTTTGAATTGACATAGATAAAACCGTATTCATCGGGATAACATAACACAGTTATTGTAATGGAATTTTGTAAAGAAGGTTATTTTAGAATTAACTAAAAATATATCTTTAATTTACTTTATTTTCTATCCGTTTATACTTCCAATACGGAATGAATTTTATTCTCTCTTCTACTATGACCATGCAGTATTTTACATAAGACTACTCACTTTCACTAACCAAAGATTATTAATTGTATTATATTTTATTTATGGCAAACATAATTTCACAACACAAAAGTTGTTTTTTTCTAAAACAATAATTCCGAATTTATTTGATTTCTATCGAAATCCCTGATTATTATTTTATTATCACATTTAAATAAATTTGTCTAATAATTGCAGTCTTTCATTGAAGCTTTCTAACAGCAGAGCTTCATATTTTTCTATTAATGTGTACAAAGAACGGTACTTTTCTTACAGTCTTCAAAAAACATTAAATTACCTACGATCAATTTGATCATAAATTATTTATTCGGTGTACAAAACAATTATTTTGTCAAATGATATTTTCAATTAAAAATCTATCACCTATTATTTAACTATGTATTTTAAAATGAACGGTACATTGAATGTCCATTTTTGAAGTCTATAGTTATGTTTATCTTATCCCTTCGATAGTAATATAGGTTATGGGTCCCTGTCTCTTGAACTCATATTTAGTAATGGTTAGATGGTTGAAACTTCAAAGTCTGCTGTATAAAAGGATATGTAGGGATTTGTATTTACCTTTTCTGTTACTATAAATATTATTCTGTTTAACTGATCATTCAATGTACCTACTTATTTTATGAAAATATTTTTTTTAGATTTTATATAAATGTGCATAAAATAACAACATAATTTAATACAAACACAACTATACAATCTCTTACATCCATAAATTATACACGTGATAATCAATACAATAAACAGTAAAATATCAATTTGATTATATTTATTTTCTATGCCCATTCTTTGAAGGTATGAAATAAGGATTTTTATTTAATCTATTTCGTCTGCTTATAATATTTTTAATTTTTTAAGACTACTTATTATAAATATCACCAAAAGTCTGAACAGACATTCAGACATTTTGTAATATCATTATTACATACAATCTAAAAAAACCTTATAAATGTCAATTCAATCTTAACTGTCAAATATAATAATTATTTTATTAGGCCTAAAGCTATAGTGTTGTCAAAAATTGTTCAATCCTACACTGAATACTATAGCTGGTACTAGTAAGATTTGTTTTTGAGGTATAATATGCTGAACTTCTGGAAATAAATAATAAAACTGTACAAGAAATAAAATAAAAACGGAATCGTAGAAAATAAGAACATAATAATATACACGACCACGAGATTTTGAAAGTAAATCATGAAAAAACTGTTAATTAGTTATACATCTTAAGAAATTAACAACTATTTTATCATCAAAAAATCGAATCACGTAGGTACCGAGTCATAAAAACCAACGAACATCACATAAAAACACGCAATTTAAAATTCTTAGGTATTTGATTTGTTTATGAAATCTGTTAACGTGGATTTTGTTTGTAGGTACCTACGCTGTATATTAATGCGTACGTGTTATATTTTACAGGAATTAAAATGATTAAAATTCAGTAGTTTGACTGCTTGAATTTAATGTTTTAAATGGTAAACATGTTTGAGAATGTACAGTTTTATAATATATACAGTTTATAATAATATGACGTGCAATTATCACTTTAAACATAATTCATCCACAAATGTTTTAAATTACCCTCATGATTTCGTCGAAATGTATTTACCTACTCGTTTATCTCACATATTAAAGTCCTCGTAATCAAAACATTTTAAGAGTATTCATGAAAATTCATCTCATTTCGTGTCTAAACAATACCAATTAGCCCGAGGTCTACAATATGTTGTAAACAATGCAACCCTTATGTCGCTGAATTTGTCACGGAGAATGAATGTAAAAAATGATAGGGTAAAGTCGATAAAGAAAAGTGTTTACAATAAATTCTTTTGTCAATTTGTCAAATTGAAAAAAAAATAACGATAGAGAAATCCGTTGAATTTTTTTTACAATATTGTGTCTTATTCAGGCGGATGATCGAAAAAGAAAACTTATTTTGTAGACCATTCAATAAGTGATGAAAAAAAAAAAAAACAATTTTATCAACAATAAACGAAAATTCCCAAAAACAACCCCGTGGAGGAATGCCCGGGTTTTTTTCGGAGAACGAGTAGATGAAAAGAATCGAGTTCGATAATAGGGTTGAACAATTGGAACAGATAACTGGAATCTCTCCAAAGCATGTTGACTTGTAAAGAACGGTTGTACGGAGGATGGCGCTAATAAACCGAAATTGATTTTGAACTCATTACGCAAAGTTAATAACTCAATACGTGAAATTGTTAACAAAATAGCCAGTGTTGAAACTTTAAATTAACGCGACGGTCATTCCATAAGAGCGATGGTTCATTTATCAATTCATTTTTTTCTACAAGAAATAATTTCTTTTTACTACAGAACTGTTTGTAGGTCAACTAAATATGATGTGTCGTAAAAATGTTAATGGCATAACACCTCCCACGTATAAAATGTTACAAGGATATGATACGTGTAAAAAAAAAAAAATGTCGTGAAGTTCGTGTATTTGTTAAAATGTATAAAGTTTGGGAGATAATACAAAAAAATACCAAATAAAAATGTACAACAAAGCCATGTTGATCAAAAATGGTTATTACCTCATAACTGTCGAATCGTGTATTATATAAATATAAGATCCCTAAACATTTTTGTTAACCAATTTTAAAGACATATTATTGTATATTGCTTGAAAGTATGTTTTTATTTTTTAAATTCTTATTTTAGTATTGAAGACTTAAAATTGTAGTTTAAAATGCATTGTAGGTAGATACTACATTATTCTGATCTCGCGTAATAATTTTAAATATTTTTATTATTTAGGTAGGCGTTATTTTTTTTTTTAACTAACAGAAGATAATTTACATTTTGCACGTGTTTGCACAGTCGAAAATATTTAACAGCTAATTATTTACTGGACAGAAAAATCAATCCATTTTCAGTAATTTTCATTTTGCATAATTCTACTTGATTGTGCGATACTTTATTTTCCAGAACACAAATATAATATTTAAAAATATGATTCACTTCATAAAGTCACTAAACACCAATCAAAAGCTTTTCAATATAATATAATGCGCGTTAAATATCTTTTATGGTTAGCACTATCACCGTTGTTCAGCGTTTTTTCAATAATAAATAAAATACATAAAATAAGTTATAATTTATTGACACCTGCGTAGCATAAAAACCTATATAGGTACTTATATATATTTATATTTATATATACATAAATTAATACTATGACAATGTCATATATAAGTAACAAACGTCCAGAACTTTTAAAAAAACGAGCTTATTGTATTTTTTCAAAGAAATGTTCACCATAAAAGATAATTCCACAGTGCCTTACAATCAATGTCAACCATATAATATCTACTTAGTTGAATGCTGTTAACAACATTATAAAGGTCTGTCAAAATAGTCGATTATAAGCTGATGACTTGGAATACAATGTTTTCTGTCTCGGCACACTGGCACTAATCAAGAAACAACAGTAAAAACCTTTAACTGCTTAACTAAAGCAAAAATATGGATTTAAATTTTAACTTGCTCGAGATATTTTTACATACATAATTGGGAGCCAACTCTCAAATAAATATTCAATTCTTAAACAAATTTCAAATTCTTGGAATATCATATAAGATCTATTAGTTATCGACTTTGATTTGGTATTCACTCCGTAGAAAGATAAAGCTTACAGCAGTGCATACGATAATAATTTATGATTTTCACAGTTTTAAGACTAGACTTCTACGGAAACCTTAAAATTAACGCAATAGAAAGTGTCTATACGATTTCCCCTGAGAGCTACCTTTCAAAATGTAGATGCGCTTTTTTTTAATATGCAACGAAGAGTGTAACAAACCACGAGCATTTTTATTCGAAATATATTTTTAATTTCATAACTCGTAAGAAATGATTTTTAGATCTCCTTTGGTGAAAACTTATAGCTTTGGGTATTAAGACTGGATAATACATGGTCTCCCATATCATATTCATTACTATATTTAATACATTTTGAAAATCTTTACTCATAAATTATTTTTATGAGCACTTAAAATGTTAAAGGTGTCCTATAAACACTTTAGCAAACCGACCTCCACGTAAAATCGTTTTGCAAATGAAATGATTTATCATTGCTTTCAAATTTATAATAACAACAACATAACACTGGCTTGCAGTGAAGAGAGTAAACCGAGAGAAGTGCTCGACACCTAGTCTCAGTATTTTTTTTAAACTTTACAATATATAGTATATACATAAACAGTTACGCATACATCAAATGCTAAAAACTAGGTAAACGTTAAATTTTTCAAAAAATAAAAAGTTTAAACAGTATAATAATATGCACATCTAAATACATTTAATATATTTATAGACTCGTTCCACTAGTCACATTGATCAAGCAAGCGAGATATATATAATAACCTTTTAATAAATCGTTGACAAAAAAAAACGAGTTTTAATTTGCACATTTTTTATAATATCTAATGTGCACCTACTTATACGAAACGTAGATCAAATCGTCATTAAATTTCTTATATTTTGGTGTATTATCTTTGATTTTTAAAGTCAACAGCTGATATTCTCCCGTATGACAGTAAGCGATGACTACCAACGGACGTCGACTATAGATTACACGAGTGCTCGAATGACATAATGATGAGGGTGGTTACCTATTTGTGGTCTCTGGTTATCTTTTATTCGCATACAAATGTTAATCTATAAATACAATACATTTTCGTCGTGTTTTCTAATGACTCTATTAAAATTACAAATTTCAATTCAATTTGATGTATTTTTTTTCTACATTTTCCGTGTCATAATCGTAACACGTGAATTTAAAACCGTAATAAATACAACCCGAGTATAAAATTAAATAAAAAATAATTTTAATCATACACTGAAAATCTTTACCTTTTTTTTTTTATCGAGTGTGCGATTGTACACACAGGTCCTGACTATTATTCATAATCAACAGCGCACCGTGGACTAAAAAGGTAGCCGTTATCTTCAAATGATCGTAGTCATGCCCATTTTCACTAACGTATCCGACTAAAATTAATACAAGAGGTTCAAAGAAAAGTCAAAGAACAAAAGAATTTCGCTTTGTTTTTTAGATGTTTTTTTTTTTCATTTGTGTATAAAATATAAAAATAAAAGGACGAAAAGTAATTGAAATTACTTTGAACTTCTGATATAGCATAAAGTAACAAATTAATGTGAAGCAACAATAAATACTGACCTAATGCAAAGACACGTTTATCTTAGTGCATTAACGCTTTGAAAAATACTCATTATTAAGGTTTGCAAGTGATTTTAGATTCTGAACGAAGAAGCGATGAATGTATTGATTATACAATGATGTGTGTGTGTTTTGTTTTTTTTTGTATCTGTCACCACGTTTGAGGGCTGTAAAAGTGTTCCAATTTTCTTCATCAGCATCTTTTCTGATAGGAAAGTGAATCTAGTTGGTACTTTGGGGGGTCAAAAGTAAATGTAGTTCTCAATAATTTTTAAACGAGTCGGGAAAAACAACAAATTTGACAAAATTGATTTTTATTTTTGGTGTAACAGAAGAAATAATGACCGTAAATACATGAAAATTCATTATGTAAAATTATTTTCGAATTAACCACAACATCCGCAGGTTTGTCCATCACATCGCGCATAGAATTCAAATATATTCTTGTGTACTTCATGCTCACAAGTCAATTGTGAACGAGTATTTTAAAAACAACTACTCAACTTTGATCTACGATAAGTCACCTGTATAACAATATCCATAAATCTTTTATTTTGTTGTTCGTCGAAGAGGCCAGAATTAAACTTATAAACAAAGATGAAATTAATACACACATATTATGTTAGAATCTCCGCTTTCGAGCAATAAATTATTTATTAATAATAAAAAATATTTATTAACTGAACGAGATAACGTAATATAGAATATTTGATTTCATATGTTCCAAAGCGGATCATTTTTTTAGTATTTCGATACATAAAAATCGAATTTTGGACGAGAAGTTGAGACGAGTTACGACCGCATCAACCGCCTTAATTATAATATCATAGAATATAATATACCAGCTATCAAATAAAAACCAAATAAATAACAAAACGAGTTTTTTTATTTAAACTAATGGCATTTACAGCTGTAATAAGACTGCGTACATTAAACGTAACAATTTATAATATATAGGTATAGATGGTAGATACCTTATATATATATGCTTAGGTAGTACATTATGATATAAATATTATTAATAATATATACATATCGTGTACGATGTGACGACAACGGATGTATCATCATTGCGTTTCCGATTGATCCGAAACCACAAACGTACTTATCGACAGTACAATAATATATTATATGATATTATTTTATTTTATTCAACCGGACGGATTGAGTCGTCGTCGTCAAGAGCTCTTATTTTTGGAAATGTTGATGCTTAAAATTAAAATTTTTATATTATGTTATAATAATAATAAAACGACTACAAACAATGATTTTGAAGAAATCCAACTTTATGAGTGTCATCGGATTTCGTTGATATAACATAAATTATGGGAAAGAAATGGTTATGATAAAAACTCGAAATATGTGGCGTCGGGAAACAACCGTATCCCAATCCCTAGTGTTCGGGCTTCACGGCAAATAACTATTATTTTTTATATATTTAGCGATATCAATTATTTTATGGAAATTAAGAAAAAAATTACATTAAAGTTAATACTATGCAACGCAAATTAATCGACATAATGTATGGATAAGGTAATCTTTATTTTTACTTGTGGAAATCATCAAAGCAAGTGTGTCTTTTCGGAATACATAAATTAATACGTTTTACATTTTGCACATATTACTTTTGATCTACGCGTACAATCATGGCGCACACGCAGCTTACAAGAGCCCTTCAGTTCCATAATTCCTATACAATGTTAAATAAATATATAATAATATATATCCTTGTCTTACGTCACAGTCACGCATAGGGGTTGTATATTTACAGCGAATTGATTATTTATTTAATAACGTTCGTTCCTTTTCAGACCAGAGTCTTCTTTAAGGTTGAGCTCTGGTCCCAATTTGCCACGCGAATAGTCGTACCGTCGGTTATTGAACATTCTCGACTAACGATTTGGGGGGGGGAAGTAATATATATTAGGGAAACGCGAAAGGAGGAAAAAAAACAAACGATTATGAGTATTCTCTCAATGCAAGTTTAACGATTTATTTACCAATATTGTTACCCCCTCTTAAATAAGTAAAAACACGTAAAATACCTCCAGTTATAAAGTAGTTGTCGGAAGAGTAACAAAAAGGATTTAATTTTGACTCTACTCATTACGTTGTACCTTATTATTTTTGAAAATTAACGACTTTTGGTGGGGATCAAAATAATGATTATCATAGTTACCTAGGTATAGTACTCACTAGATAAGTATACCTGTATCAAAGTATCAACAATGCCCACGAGAAGAATTTTTAAGATTTGCATAGGGTCGGATTACCATTCGGTTGTTTTCGAGCTGTGCCCAATAGCGATATGACGATTTTTCATAGCTCGCATATTATTTTATTAAAACTATGGTGGGCGGTGCACGTGGCCCGTTCACACATAGAACACGAGTTAGTGATGAGTAGGGGCTAGGGACTTCTAGGAGTTTGAATGTTTTTCAATAATCATTCAAAACATAGCTAAGTTATATGGAAATTTATTTCATACGAGTTTATATTCAAAATGTATAGTTGCATATTTTACGTATTTGACTATTTTTCATTTATAAGTGCACATTTGACCATTTTTGATATAAAGGTTTAAGTTTTATAAAAAAAAAAACATAGTTTTCAATAGATTTCCTGAACCTGAAATATTACGCTGGTGGTTTTATTTATATAAAATTAGTTTTTGTGTTATCCTCACCTCGGATCACTCGCATTGTTACTTATTGGTACATCGTTATTCCCACTAATTAAAAAAAAATTATATAATACAAATTATAATTATGTACGTAAATATTATCTAGATATTAAATTAAAAGGTTTTATCAAATACTATAAATTTTTATTTTAATTGCATATTTAGTAATTTAGTAATAAACGAGTGCATATTTTAAGGCTTTTTAGGGCACGCAGTCCCTATAGTGATGAGCAGGGATCGGGACTTATAGCATTTGCATACTTTTTTTATTTATTGTAAAATTTAGCAGAGTGCAAAATAAATTAATTTCTCAATGCGGTGATACCAAATCTAAAATTTGAATGTGCATATTTTTGCATATTTCATAGATTTTGAAGGAAAGTGCTTAATTTTACGTTATTTTGCTTGTTTGGCATATTTTGGAAAATTATTCAATATTTAAATTTTACAAATTTCAACCGATCTAAAAACAAAAATAGTAATGCAATCTTATGTACCTATTTGTTATATACAACTCACAAATACTTATAATTTTCGTGATTAGAAAATATGATGGCCCGTATTGCCCGTATCGCAACATATTATAATATTTAATATTTCAATGTAACAATGAAGGTAAGACACATAAATGTAAAATTATTTATTTATTGATTTAAATGATAAATTTAATTTTTAATTTTTCCAATCATTTTATATAGTTGACAAATAAAACTCAAAAAAACTCAGAAACTCAAGAAACAAATTAACAATCAGTTGATTTTTTTTTAAATTTTTTACTTAACACTAATTGTAATTAATAATTATTAACAAAATAATAAATAATAATAAATATATCAATTGCATATTTTTAAATTTTTAATACATATTCTGGGGTTTTTAAGTGCATATTTGGCGCTTATTATTGTGTTTTTAAGTGCTATAAGTCCCGAACCCTGGTGATGAGGCAGCATAACACAGTATTGTTATCATTATAACTGTGATGTACCTACCTGCTATTGCGTATTGATAATATCATTACGTCTGTGTGCCGAGGTGCGTTACCCTGGCACCACAACTTAATATTTTTTTTGGTTACGAATTGGTTACTAACCCCTAGAACAAATTTGAAATTTATAAGTTGATTATTTCGAAATGCGGGTGCTGGCGTAACGTTACACCAGCACCCGGTTATGGAAAACGGTTTTTCCGGTTATGGATTTAGATTACGAATTCCAAATTTGTGGTTACGAATGGTTACGAATTGGTTACTAAAGCATGGACTAAATTTCAAAAAAAAATTTAAAGTTGTGGTGCCAGGGTAACTCACCATGTGTGCCGTACACGATATATCGGTCAGAGGTATATAATATATTAATATAATATAAATTCTGCGCGATGAAGTCAAGACGGCAGCCGAGCCGCTGGTGTTCGTTAAAAGGTTAGCCGCGGGCGATTGTTGTACAGTTGTTGCCGGTTTCCTGACATTCGGCGTGGTTTGTACTGTGTTGAGATCGTTCGGCGCGGATAGTTTACTCGAGGCTGTTCTGGAGTCGTAACGAGAACAGTAATAGTCTTTGATTGATGCAGAGCAAGGGGAGGGCTGCCTGCTGGAAACAAAAAGGAGCTAGTCGGTTTTGCGTCGGTGATATTCCGCGAACACGTGTGAACAACATAACAATAATAAAGTGACACAATAATAATAATAATGATAATGTAATGTACCGTCTCGTTTACGTTTTGCGCGCTGCAGTTTGATGAACTTCTCCTCGTTCGAAAAACTTTTTTTCCCCTTTTAATTCATCGTTTGATGTGCTTCGTTATCGCGTTGTAGTCTCTGTCACTTCGAATGCCCCCCCCCCTCCCTTTGCACCACGTGTTAATATACGGCGTATTCGGCGGGTAGTAAATTATTTATGTCGCGAGCAATGCGCGAGAGACCGTACCTGTATGATATTATGCGCGTGCTGGGTACCTTCCTTTTTCCAGCTTATTTGTTTTAGAACATCGAAAACCGTTCAAGTAGTACATTATTATAATACCACTGTACAGTAGAAAACTGTAAACTGTAACTGTAAATTAAATCACAATACAATAGGACCAAGACACATGTGTAAGCGAGTGCGTTACTATTTTTAATGTGTTTTTTTTCTCGTTTTTAATCATTATAATTTTAATGATACCCTTAGAATTAAAAAAAATAACGTCTGAAAACACCTAGTTCCTTTTAAACTCGTTTTTGCGATTGCGATGCAATAGCATTTGAGCGTATATTACAATTATTTGAAATACTAAACCATAATATTAGATGGCAGTACCGTCATTGCGATTCTATAGGTGACACTTTTCGTATCTTTTTTTTATCCTGTCCGGCTTTTTATGATTGAAATATAAGCAAATTGCTGTACCCAAAATATTTTACATTGGAAAGCCGTATACGTTATTATGTAAATTTTTATTTTTAAAAATGTCAAAACCGATTGTTGAGTTTGGTGAACAAAATTCGTTTTAGGTTAGAAATGTGCAGTATATGCATATTATACACTTTGTGCTTTTATATATGTATACACAAGTCGCTATAGAAACGTTTAACGCAATATAACCTTACGTGAGCGAACGTGACCTATTTTTTATTCCTTATTTTATATACTGTTATCTACTCAAAAAGCGCGTGAAAATGTGTTTAAAACATTTTCATGCCACAATATTTTTTCATTGATGTTTTGTTCTGATATTTTCTATTGAACAGCTCACGTGAAAACCCTTCATGTATTTTAAATTCGTGAGCCTAATAGTTTGCACGTGTATAAATCGATGTTAATCAATTATAAATTAAAGCACGGACACTTTATTTTTGACATGGTGAGGTCAGGTACTCAAACACTCTAATTTCCAAACATTGACGTCAAATTTTTAATTTAATAATGTGGAACATTGTTACTGACGGGTCAATAATACATATTGATTGCCAAGTGTCACGAGAAATGGTTATTGACTTTGATATGACTGTCAAGTTATTACCAGGGTTTCTTTTAAGCGAACCAACAGGTTTTAAATCCTGAAATACAAAAACTTTTTGTTTTAAGTTTATTTTGAAACTCATAACGCCAGACTTTATTGGATGTTCTAAATTTGTTCTTGATATTTAATAGTTGTGATCCATCCCTCACTTTTTGTTAAAAAAAAAAGTGACAACTTCCAATTTTAAAATTTCAAATAGCGACTTGCAGTAATCGAGTATTTATTACATTTCTTATTTTGGGCTGTAGTCTCATAAGCAATATCTACCTGCAGAAGTAATGATATTATAACCTGATTTAGTCTTAAACACTATAATATTTTTCTGCAAACAGTATTGAATTATCACGAGCCCAGATCGATATCTCGTTTTTAAAATACTATAAAACAAAGTCAGATGTTTCTAAATAATTTGAAAACGTCGAGTTGATTGCACATCCAAAAAAGCTTGACTCGATAAAGCGGGATAAACAGAGTATGATGTACAATATAATATTATATAATAATATTCAATGTATAGAAGTTACCGATTCGTTTAATAAATTAGTATGTGCGATGGAAAAAAAGTGCTTAAATTATACTAGCCTTGGGATAGTAGTTATAACTTTTGAAAATATCAATCGCTGTGTAGTCAAATATTATATAGAACGTCTCTATATTATATTGCAGTATAATGCACATCCGATCGAGTGCGATACGCGTTTGACTGCGATTAATCAAATTTATCATTTTACACTTGTCATCCCTCTTTAGACCTCACCAATACGCCGTAGACTATATATATATATATATATATTAATATAATACGGAATACGCGCATGCGCTCCTAACGAGACTATACGAGAGTACGTGATTTTTTGACAGTGCTATTTCAATTTTTTTTCTTGTATTTCAAAAAATGTAAAAGCTTTTAAACGCCATTAAAATATAATATTTATATATATATATATATATTTCGAGCGCGAATGAATGAACGACCTGAGTTTGACGTTCCGGGGCGAATTTTCCAAACCAATATAATTATGTTAGAAATATCCGAACTAGCGTTCTAATTGTTCGCCTTTTGTTTTAACGGTCCAGAATATTGCCACGCCCTGGTGTTAATAGTGTATTGTTTTGGTTTTTTTTTTTTTTTTTATTATTATTCATTTAGGAACCGATATTGAATATTGTTAATATGAAAAATCCTGAACAAACACGTTATGTATATGCTTATTGTTTCCTGTAGATTATATTATGTAGTAGGTATAATTTACACGAAAATCGTTTCGTTTTTTTTTTTTTTTGTCCTCCAATAGGTTTTTATTAATATAATTTATATATTTTTATTATATTATGCGCGTGTAATGTTTTATGTTCGAATAAAATTTAGTGGGGTACCTGCAGTATCGACGATTTTTATTTTTAATTTCCCAACACCGCGGAGCGTTATAAATCATATTAATATGACGCGATAAATATTAAACATTTCACGGACACGCTTACCGCTAATGCGCATCGTAATGATCGAAATGATAATATAATATAAACAAGCGTGTTTTAAATAATTGCTCTTGCAATTTATAGGAAACCGCAGACTATTGGATTTATTCTTTAAGTAACATAAAAAAAAAAAATCTTATCTATAACGACGCGTAGAAAATAATTGTAGCAAATCTAATAAACTTCGTGATTTAAATTACACAATACCAATCTAATCCTAGTTTCTAAAACGTATGTTGTTTTTTTTTTTTTTTATCTTAACGCTTAAAAACACCAACTGAATAATGATTATTTTACTGACGTTCGTGAAATACATGGATCAACAAGAATAAATTCTTTCAAGTGAAACTAATCCCATTTTCCACTTTTGTAACTTTTTTTTTTTTTACTTCCAACGGCATGTAAAACTGTAATGTAATTGACCCAGACACTTGTATTAAGCGTAAAAGTCGTGTATTTTCTTATCTCCGTGAATTTTATAACTAAGTTTTGTATATTATTTAAATTTAGAACAAATTTATAATTAATACAATCTTGTATTCGAATATTAAGTTTCCATAATACAAAATATATGTATAACAACACAATTTTAAGCATTGTACATCATATTATTAAAATATTGTTTTTGAAATAAAAACTAATTTCGATGCAATAAACGATATGATTTCTGTACAAATAAATATGAAACGATTCATAAATATTAAAAATCATTCACAATAATTAGTGTGGGTGCAGATAAATATGACGAGTGTCGCAAGAAACGTGTCGATGAACAAATCCACCCCAATAAAATAATTGCAATAATTTGAGGGAAGGTGGCTGTAGTTTCTCTGAAGTCTCCGACGAGGATTCACCTTTAATGTTATAATACGTAATGACTGTCAAATCAACTGTAAAAATGAGAATACAATTATTTTGAATCGCTTATCTATTCGTACGATTGTCTTGTTATTATTTACACAATATAGGAACTGCCCAATAGTAAATATTATTATATGATATACAATTTTCAATTTCACTATATGTGGTAGTTTTAAATATTTAAATTTGATTTTTAACCAAGTACTATAATTGGCGGACTTGAGTCTGAACAAGGTATGTGTATACATTATAAGTTGCATACCTGTGTCGAATGTTTAGCTATTCGATTTGTACCATTTGTTTTTATTCGAATTACCTTATTGTTATACTCAGAAGAATATTGAAAGTATGTCCTTTAGTTTCTTTAAAACATTATTATGGTCACTTCAGGTAAATCGTCTGTGTAGGACGAATTCAAGTACCTATAAATACCTAACCGCATTAGAAGAGATAGAATAGGTAGTAATTTCATCACCAATTATGTCCAAATTTTGTTCTAACTCGAGATATTTTCTCAATCCATAAAAGTGTTCATCGGTCTTCATTTTCTTAAAATAAAATTGATCACACACGTCATGATAAAATGTATTTGATAATTGATAACTGATAACATCTCGAGAACAAAAAATCTTCGACAACGAATTTTGTAATATTGTCGAGTTTCATGACACGTATAGCGAATTCAACAAACTAGTTAAGTATGATTTAATTAAAAGCCAAGACATGCAAGGATTGAAGGGGTGATACATTTTATTTGATCTGCATAATAAGAGCCTACGTGTCGTGCCACACTTTTAGTTGAGATTATAATATTAAAAATAAAAATAAAACGCAAGGGTATGATAAATTTTTCATTTCGAGGGTGGAAATGGCGTCAACGACACTGGACTTGGTAAATATGAGATTTAATCTCTTTTTTCTTAGAAACAAAATACACCTAATGTTACAAGATCCGTTGTATATAATTTATCATACACATCAATCTTTTCATAGATACCCTTTTTAGAAAATAAAATAATTCAAAAACATGTTTTCCTCTTTTAAGAAAATTAACATTATATACAGAAATGGAGTTTCCTTCGTGATAAATCCACGTTTTTTGAGTTTTTATTTAATTGGCTTAAAGTTTGAACACGTATTATTACTTGAATACAACTTAATAATTATTAATTACTAATACGATTTACAGTTACAAGACATCCCAAAACCCAACTAAACCATGGTAATGGGAGATATATTTCTTAACGAATAATTACTTTCAAAGTTGCTTCCTAATAACCTTCAAAGTTGATCGCCACCCAAGGGATCAAAATAAACACTTCTTGTTTCTCATGACAAATAAATTAATTTTTTTATGAAATGACGCTTTCAAAAATGTACCGCCGTACTTCTTCTCGTGAATTATAAGCTTTATTTCGTATTATCTTAAAAACCGTAAAATATACTATTATTTAATATTATATTTGGTTGAAGCACTGATTGCATAATATTATGCAATTTAATTTCACATTCTTGTACGCCGGTCAGTGAATGGAGACGAATGTTCAAAAAATGAGTGAATCTAAAAAACTACTGTTGATTATAAATACAACCTAATAAACCAGTTAAAAGTAAATCTAATGTACTATGGTGAATTACCTTTAGAACTTTTTTTTATAAAATACCTGTTACACGATAATATATTATGATATTATACTAGCCACAGGGTAAACATAGAGAACATATTTTGCAATCTTTGGTTATGGTTAAGGGTGAATTAGGGAGCAACACGTACGGGAAAAAAATACTCATCTAGCATGTAAGGCAACTACCATATTTTGACCCTTCAGGTTATGGTAAAACTTTGGGTTCATCGGAAGGCAATTTCGCATACAAAATTATCCTACCTGTCATGGAGAAAACTCCGCGTCTCTGACGCACTTGCCCGAAGTAAACATATATTATTTTGTTTGATATAAATAGACAAACACTATAAGCATCATCTCATGCAAAACATTTGTCGAGGTGAGAAAAATATGAAATAATTATAAATCCTTTGTGGATTATACATTATTAAACCTGCATGGCCATATTGGGTACGTCGACCGAGTTTTGAGCATTCGTCCCTCATTTATCTCATCAGCAGAAAACAGCGTTATATTAGAATTTCAAAACCAATTTCAAATCATACTGTTTGAAAAATGTATTGTGTTTAAGTCGTTTTTCAATTTTTCATTAAAAACGTTGTGGATCGGTACTCCCAAGATTTTCAATTACAGCTGTTATCAAACGGCATGGTGTAATTAATTTTCTAAAGATCTTTTTGAGTTTGGAAATTACAAATTTGCATGAAGCAAGTAAAAATAAATATGTATTAAGAACATCATCAAGAATTTAATAAAATTCACTTCTGCCCAATTAAGATCTAAAATTAATTAGTTATGACCAAATACCAACTAGGAATGAAAAGTCGTTTACATATTAACTTTTAACAATAAGTCTCTATAATGTATGAAATATTTCTACTATCTACATAATATACAGCATTGCCGTTATTTATATATAAACTAAATATAATTAATATGTTTAGTTAATTTTAAGTACTTGTTCATAAATAAGAACAAATGTACGATACGATATAACAGTATAATATGGTACATATTGTATAAACGTAATCCAATAATTAATAACACAGAAAGCAGAGCTTGCCACGTGAAGAAAAATAATGAGTCAAATATATCAATATTATATTATATTATATTAAATAGTAGGAATCATAAAATATCGTGATCATACTTTATTTAAAAGTCTAGAACAGCACAACTGCTTAGACATATGAATCAAATAACAAATTCAAAAAAAATATTATAAAGAACTCGAAGGTGTTTTTTTAGTTAATTAGATTGTCTTAACTACCTCCCACCCCCCCCCCCCACCCACAACAACATAAATGAATAATTAAACGATAGAATACGATGTTTTGCAACATTTTACGTACAAATAATTTATGTATAATTCCTATTATAAAAATACATTAATTCCAAATGCTAATAATGGTTATTGTTTGGATGTGTCGGTGTTAATTATTAAATTAAAACCATTTTTTGTTATTTATCGATTAGTTTATTTTGTATATTATGAAAAGGTTATTCATTACTTATTTTAGCGTACCGCTGAAGTATTACAACCACTTAAAAACCAATAACAACAACTATTATAGCCGACACCTATAATAAAACGGTATTTTGGTGATCGTGTGCTGGTGTGCTACAAAATTTAATTTATAGTTTCTCGGTCAATAAATTCAAATTACCTTAAACACGTAATTGGCCAGCAATGCAAGTGAGTGTCTCTATAATAATCAATCCATATAATAGGTCGGTTTTACCCTATATAGAATAACTGTACACTTTATAAATGCCTTCCAAAATGTCAACAAAAAAAACGTCGATACCTACATCTGTTTGATGAATAAAACTATTTTCAATTTAATTCGATCTAACTAGATATTTAAAAAAATAAACATAAGTCAAAAAAAATGTATATATCATCACTAATAATAGATCCCCCTGACTTTCACTTTCATCGACTGCAACGGTCATGGAAGTACTTCGTTTAATGAATAAGGACAGCTGGTGTTTCATTAATAAGGACGATGAAAGCAACCCTTTAGAAACGTCGTTCAAAATACCAGCCAGTCAGCGAGAATTAGTTATGGTAGAGTAGTTTGTTACTTAAGCCATCATTATTATGTTCACCCTACAAGAGTAATATTGGAAATTTTCCTCGTTCAATATTAATATGAATCAATGGCCAACACTTAAAAACAAAGATGCTAATTTCCCAGAGAACATGACCTGACAAAATCAAAGTAAAAACATAAATATTTCAAATAATTATGTGATCGGGCGTGGAACGTGATTTCTCCGTTTGACTAAACAGAATTTCAAAGTGCTTTAAAACACAAGTAAGTACATCATAATTATTACCGACTACATAAGAGCTACATTTTTATTATTTTTTATTTAATATACATTTTCCCTTTTTACCTTTTCACAAGGCGTATTGCGCATCATTTATCATAGTTATTACGACTCCGAAAATATATGTTGACTAAATATTTACATAATACATCAAATTACATCAAATTCAATAGTTTTTTTCTCTGTAAATACCTTTATGTAGGTAATCTATAACACATGATAACAAAATTATATGAGGAAAAAAAAATTATTTACATTTGTTGATTAATAAACCAAATAAAATAGTTCAGTAAATCTACACTTTAACTAATACAGAATTTATGGAGTTAAATAAAAAAAAAACCGATTTGTTTGTAATTAACTGTTATTGTGATATTTAATATAACTGATATCAAAACACACTTAAATAATAATAATAATAACAACAACAACAAAAAATTCGGCAACATAATATAGTGAACATAACACTAAGTTCATATTATTATAACATTCAACTGCTTCAAACTCAGTCGTATTACACTACTACACTTACACTAATATTTTTATCAAGAAAGCAAAATACAGTTTATGTGTATGAGTGTTATGTTGAGTCACTCCACTGATGGTGTGCTCGAAGTACGTTTTACGCTTTATCATATTAAATTTGAAAGAGATATTATTACGTCATTTTGAGACCATTCCGTGCGTGGTTTTATAGCATTTATTATTTTGTTTTTAGATTTTTAAAATTTCAAAACTTTCAATTACCTATATTATCAAAATTCATACCCACCTAACTTTATTTAAGTTTGAACATATACCTAAAAACAGCACCTACATAATAGACTTGATATTATTTTTACGATATTTTTCGTACAATAACAAAAATATAATATTTGTACAATGTTAACCTGTACAAGTGTCCGATATAGATCATAATAATTAAATTACAGCATTATAGCGTATGACATTTTTGGATCAATTTTATAACCCCCTAAGCTCGGGTTTTTTTTTTTAGAAAAGTAAATTAACAAATTATTGCTATACGTCTACCTGAATTTAATGAAGAAAAATTAGTTAATGTTGTAAGATTTATTTTGCCAACTTTAACGTACCGTTTTATACACACCCAACAAAATCCATAAGCTTAGCAGTTAGGGAGCCTAATCCTATACAATATGAACATTTTATATATGTATAGATTAAACAAAGTTTCCCTTGAGAAATAATACTAATTCTAAATATAATAAATCCAGTAAATTATACCTCGCAAACATCGACACGAAAACGTCAAAGTTTATTTAAACAATTAAAACAAAAGAGTAGATTATAATATGACATGATCAATCCTGATATAGAATTATTCAATAAAATCTATAGTAATTTTAAGAAGGTAAAATGTATACATGGCAAATGTATAAAATGGCAATGTATAATTTTTAAAAAGTACAATTATTTATAGTAAGGCTTTTAAACTTACATTTTCTAAGCTTTAGAAATTAATTAATAATAATCTCAATTTTTTTCAATTAATATAATTTTTAAGTTAACATTTATTACAAGTGAATATCGCTTGAATTATCATATTTTAAAACTGTAACCTGTATGGTGTAGTGGTAAATATTGCATGGAAATCGTTTTTTTTTTTCAAACGAATCCAACTAAAAATCAATGTCTGTCACTTGATTTATGTTTTGACAGACCCCAATGTCGTTAGTGTGAAAATCCATTCTTATATTAAGAATTCTTACAACTTACTTAAATTATTGGTTTCAAGGTTTGCTGAATTAAGTGACGACAAACGTTTTTAAATATTTTAAAAGTTCAACATGTTTGCAGCCATATTACTACCCTGTCTACACTCAAAAAGAAGTAACCTAAATTCTAAAATCCACTTATGAAGCTAATTCAAAATGAATAAAGAGTATAGAAAAACCAAGTTAATTACAAAATCATACTGTTTAACAAATTAAATGTTTATGAAACCCATTTAGAGCAAAAAAGAACCACTTTGTTTCAAAAAAAAAGACTTTTTCTACGATGCAGAGGAGAATGTTTTGTGTTCCATAGTGGTTTTTTTTAATAAAAGTGATTAAAGTTTGAAAAACATAACAATTTTGGATTTTAATATAATAATTAATTTCTTATTTGATGATTAAAAAAAAAATAAAACTCTATGACACAGCACATTTTATTGTCTTCTCTATCCAGTATAAATTTGGTCACTATGACTGTTGCTTAATTGGTTCTTTTTCACTTGAACTCGTTTCTCAATACAATCTCATAATGACTCTACAACCAACACTGGTACTGAAATAGGACTACTCGCAAGTTACTTAAAAGTAGTATTTAAATTTTTCTCAATATTTCAATAAAGCCTATATGTACACAACTCCTTAAACATTGGGCGAGCGTTCTCTTAATTAATCAGTTGTTACCTATAATATTTCAAAATTAAGTTATATTATATAGCATTTTATTTGAGTATTTTTTTTGCATTTTCGAGTACTACCTAAACTGGGTAACTATTTTATATTCTGAGCAAGAATCGTATTGATTTTACAAAAATATTTTATTTTTTGTTCGTGATTGCCATTTCGGTACTGAAATGGGACGAGTGCTACGTAAACATTTCATAAGAGTCCCTTTAGTGATTAGGATTTGGAAGCATAATAATATGGTACATGAATGAGGATATTTTTGGGATTTACTGTAGTTTTCAAGAAAATTCTACTTACTTTGAGTAATAGGGAAATCTATATTAAACCCGTTTCTGATCAAGATATTTCGTGGCCATGCTGAAAATTACCCTGAAAAAATATATCAAACTTCGAGATACTGATTATTTATTTATTATGTACCGTAAACGAATAAAGGCGTCTTTTTGGAAATAATTGTGCAGTAATAGTCGTAAGACCCCGATAAAGTATATTTACGTTTAATAAATTAATAAACTATATGCACGTACATCGTTAGGTGTATACTCAGTGAAGCAAACTTTGTACCTAGCGCTAAGTTATTAGTCCATAATTAACAAGTATGTTATGTGCGATAAAATATGTAGGTATTCATATTTATTATTTATTTGTAAGCAACAAAGATTATAGCTTAGTGCTATGGCTAAGTAGGATGTTGAAAGCCGATCGCCACTGATTTCTCAACAGGTGAATGGGCGTTGTGGACTATCTGTGAGTATATTATATATTGTTAGAGGTAATTCGAAACTTTGCAAAGTTTATCAAATGCATCATAACTATAATACTATATTGTAGTGTAATATTTTTTTAAAACACCGTGAACTCTCCAAAATAGTTTTATTTTGCCAGCCCAGTGAGTTGATGTTTATTATACTGGGAATTTTGGAGAAAAAAATATAAATGTCGAAACAAATATATAAATGTTATAAATATTGTAATAATAAAAAAAAGGATACACGCGCAATTATTGTAGTAGAGTCTATGAAATGCCATGTAATTATTTTAGATTATTGAATTCAATTATTGTAAAGAAAAATAACTTACGGATAGCAATTGAAAATGTGGAAGATTTTTTTGTCAGTTTATTATGATTAAAGATAAAATACAAAAATCACGTACGCCAAAACATCCAACATGTCCTTTACAAACATCGTTTTATAGAAATACCAATAAGCACAAAACGCATTACGGTAAAAATAAAAATATAACTGTCATTATTGACATTAATTTTTCCTTTCGACTTCATATAACTCTGCTATCATATTTACCAACTTTTTCATATTGTAGTTTGATATGTCAATATAATATAATATCATATATGTATACAACGGTTTGAAAACTTTAGATTAGTTAAACGAACGCTGTGTATGTATAAAATAGTTTTAAGGATTATTTCCCAAATTAAATACAAGATTAAATGTTATTATTTGCTACACCGTAATATATTATATGCAAGTATATAATATGTGTAAATTACATATTACACAAGCGTACGAAACGTACAGTTTCTTGGTCTCGACTAAATTCATAGTTTAAAAACAAACAACAATATTATAATTTACGGAATCGTAATAATAACCAGGCCGTATAGTATGAACAAGCGGAGTCAACAAAAAATATACTTTCATATTATATTATACGACATCACTGGTATCGATATGCTTACCAAAAAAAGTATGTTTCATTATGAGTTTTAAAAATGTATATTTATATTTTCTCAGTTTTTTGAATTTTTTGGGTAACCCACTGGATGTATAAAAATATGAATACCACTCCAAGATCAAAAACAAAATGTTGTCCTAATATCAATTGTTCCAAAGTTTCCAGAATTGTTGGCACAATAATGGGTCTCAATGGTGCCAAAACTGTAAAAAAAAAAAAACTAACGCGAAACATGTTTTATCATTTTTATAATATTCATAATACCAAATAGAAAAAATGTATCATGAAAAATTATTCATTCATATAAGCATTTTTAAAAAAATAATCAATAATAATGTAAGTATATCTACCTTATTTCAATTAAGTGTCAAGCTTTTGTATTACAATATAATATACGATATAATTTTGATTTCCATTGTCTAAGACTTAAGACGATTATTTTTTTGTTTTGTTTGATGTTATTCGCGATAGGCGCACGAATTATGACAACAACCGAACACATAATTTCGCTCTAGAAATATACGATGGAGACAAAATTTTTTGTCACCATTTTTGGCGAAATTTATGTGCCAAAAACGGTAAGCGCTGTTTGGCACGAGATATAAGAGTACGGTTTAACGCTTGACCGTTGTTGGAAAAAAAAAAATTCCAACGGGTAGTCTGACAGGTCGTAATAAACAAAAACGATATTTTTTTGACACCGTTACAGCTACAGCTCTCTATGTACGGTTTGTACGAAATACACCTATACATATTATATGTACACGTATCGTGTACAACTGTGGTACCGTTTTCGCGACATTTTCGACATAATGTGTACACACAACACATATTATTATTATTATCGTTATTATAATTTATTATAACTCTGCGGGTCGCGTTGCCAAGCGTGCGAGCAGTATAATAATATATTGATAGATCGAGTGAAATAAAACACGTCGAGTATACGTCACGGCCGTGTCTGAAATGTTGTCGTCGTCGTCAGCCATTACTGCCGTTGAACAGTGTGTAAACGCGTGCCTATTATTATATGATATTACCTACTACTACTACTACTACTACTATATTATTATGTGCTACACGTCGTGATAATAATATTGTATTTGCCACTTAGATATATCGCGCGATTTACACGCGTTCGAATTTGTTTGCGTTACGCTCTGCGCGCGTTTAAGTACACCGCACACACACGTAAAGGTCGCATAACGTAATAATATAATAATAATAGTCACCAGTCAAAATGCAAATATTATTATAAAAGCCGCACGCGACGTACTTACTGCAGCGATATAATATACGTATATTGTTACACGCGTGTATACGTTAGGCCGGTTACGAATTTTATTTATTTTTCGTCGTAATATTATATTATTGCGATATTATCGGGGCCGCGCCGATCGGCGGCGCGCATAAGTGACAAGTGTGTGTCGACGACAAAAGTTCTCGCAATAATATAATATTATTATTATGCTCGCGAGGGGTGTGCCGTCGTCTCGTCGTGGCCGCCGCCGTCTGCGCACTTCTCGTCTGCCGCCGCCGCCGCCGCCGCCGCCGCTGCAGACTGTATGATATAATAATATTATTATCAATATTGCCTCCGTTGATAACGCGTCACGATAACAGCGGGCTGCGACCGTGTCTCGTAGTATCCGAAACGCGCGCCGTTTGTTGTTTTATCCGATCGGAGTGCACACAAACAATATTATAATATACTTAACGACCGACACATAAACACGCTCGAAAAAATGAATGTTTGTATTTTTGTATTTTTTTTTTTCGCTCGTCTAAATTTTAAAATATGCTTATACGAGAAGAATGACATTTAAGTTTTTGAGTTTAATCTTTATAGACCGAAATAATCCAAATCTACTCTTTGGAATATGAAATTAAAAATGTGTGGCATCGTTCAAAAAAGTAAACATTATTAAATTTTAAACAGTATAATTTTTTTTCAGAACTGTTGTGTCGAAATGATACATAAATTATTATACGAAAAGAATATTTCCACAAGACTTTTAAAAATAGCGAGTGTAGACGCTTAATTGAATCACCCTGTATACATTTAACAGCGAGTCGTATTTTCTACGAAATAATATTGGTAGCTAGAAATTTACCGGATGATCGATCCTCATTGCGCTCGATTGTTTGCATTAAAACCAGAATGCATGCGTGAAATTGATAAAACACTGTGCAATAAAAAGTTTCGATTCGGTTAATTTCTGTCCATTATTTTAGTATCTAGATAATTATGTGTAAACAAAAAATTCGCATAATAATTAATATTGACTTACAAAATTTCCTAAAAGTCTGATTAATTATTTTTCAAGATAATCTTTACTCGCATTTGTTACTCGCAGCATCAAATTAATGACATTATTTATAACTCATTAGTAAAATGAAACTATAATTAAATTAATATGCTTTTGTTGTCCCCATTGTAATCTAATTTCTTTTTTGTTCTTGGATCAGTAAAAAAGGTAATGTTTTGTTATGGCTGGTGTATTTGGTTCTATAGTGTTAATAAATAAAGAAAAATAACATAACACAATATTTTACTTCTTTCCGTACTGCAACTGATCAACTCGCGATAGCCAGAAAATCAAATACTTTCATAAACAAAATATGAATTATGTATTATTCCATTTGTATAACTCACGCCGAATCATTGACAATATATATGATATACGTACGCCATACCATCATCAATATTTTATTTTTAAAATACATAATGTGAGATACTTCAGAATGATATAGATGGAAAATACACAATTACAATTCAATTCATATTAATTATTATGAAATCGTTCATCAGACCTCAGAAATACTAAAAGGGATTTTACCATTCAAAAATCTGACAAAAGGTCCGACCACATTATTTGTATTTCCGGTTTATTGATACGCAGTGTGATTCGTATAATATGATTAACGACGACGATTAGAATCGGACGACCTTTATGGCTGCAAAAATATTCGATTTATCTTTTTAGTACGGTTAGCATAACCTTCACCAGATTTTGGCCTTTTACCGTTCTCCAATATTAATATATGCCTACACAATAAAATACCACCACCTTTAATTTATTTACTTCAATTATATTAAAATATAGCTATAATGACCATTTATAGAAGTTCCGAAATGGTTATTTTATAATATTTAACGATCCCCTATTGGCGTACAAACAAACCCTTAAACATTGATACTTTGGTAGTTACTCGAATTCCATTTATGATTGTTATAACTCGGAAAGTCGGAAATGGAAAAAAATAATTTTCTATTTTATACATTATTTTTTTTGGATGGTTTTAAAACGCTAAAATAGAAATAAAACACGCAAACAAAACTCTGAACTCTTTTTACTAATAAGGAACTAAATTAAACGGGGCAGACACTGGATAAGTTTCAAACCCTAACCGGGATACCTCTCTCCGTGTATTTCAACAAAAACGACTCTGTTTTATCATTTGAAAGCAATCAGCGTACTCAGAGAATAACTCAGAAGAATAATACTGCAATTAATATAATAGTGGCCTGTTGTGGGTAACTGCTTATAATGTGTGTTTATATAGACATTTAAAATGTTAATACTCGTAAAAAAATGACATATATGACATTTGAAAAAAATATAATATATGGTTCGAATATTATTATGACAAATGTATAATAGTTTTAAAACAAAACACTGGAGAACTCGCTTCAGCTATATAGTGAGTTTTGAGTGATTTCGTCGTCGTACAAAAAAAAACAATTCTGAGCGAAGAACCAGCAGCATTCATTTCGAAGGATAGTTAATGTTGTATTTTAATAATATTATTAAAAGTATTTTCTTGAATTGGAGGTTGAACTAACTTTTTGGCAAAAGCATCACTCATAACTTACTGATTATAAGTCAACACTGGCTTAGCGTAGAATGGTGTGAATATAGATTCGTAGTACAAACAGCTTAAAGTTTATCTAAATATTTTGAAAATTTCAATGTGCTAAATATATTATAATATACATATAGGCGAAAATGTTCAAATGTGTATGATAATTGATAAATAAATAATGAAGATTAATTTTCGATTGTGTCCAATTTCGTCCAAATTTGTATTTCATGCAATTATCAAAACAAACTATGGCTACGCATTTTCACTATTTTTTAACTGCTGTAAAAAAATCTTTTAAAGTACCCTGTATTAAATGTATTAAACTACCAAGCCGTGTATGACCAAGAAAAAAAAAATCATTAACATATTATATTAAAACGAAAAATAGCAAAGGCTTATAAATATCTCAAAATGAACTAAAATAACTTATTATTATTATTATATATGAAAAATTATAATATAAATATTTTGCTACTAACCCTTAAAATCTAAAATATGTATTAATTATACCATCGGAGTTTCGCATTTTTTAAACGAAACCATTAGGTAATAACTTTAAAAACAACAAGAATAACACGATATTATGCCCGGGCATGTGTAATCAAGATATCGAAATTAAAACTGCTATAGTTATACGTATATGACATGAAAACCAAAAACCAATCGAAGAAAATTCCATATCTCTAAGATTATTAAAAAATCGTAAAATAATTCAAAAGTTTTTCTTCCCGTCGGGAGTCAAATCCCCAGGTCTAACTGGGTATACCGTATATGGTTGTGGTTTTCCTGTAGTCTTTCGACGTTTTCCTGCGGAATACTGTGGGGATATTCCAAAACGACCTATCTCTAAAGTACCACCTATGTCTGAAATCCTATGTATAGAGAACCTGCGTGAAACTTTCGGAGCACTCCTTCACCCGGGAAAGTGATTACATACGAACTAAAAAAAAAAAACAATACAGATCCAAATTATTGCAAAACCGATACCAAAACAATTTACGTCCTCTCTCGATATTCTACTTTTTTTTACTTTGAATACTACAATTATTTATTCTGGTTGAACTTCCACAAACTAAACAACATTAATATGGCTTAATAACTTATCATTGAAACTTGGCAAACCGATCAATTCTATAATTATTTTCTATGTTTACTTCATTTTTTATTTTTATTTTATTTTATTTATTTAAAATAAATATATCTTCTAATTTTATTAGACATAATAAACATTACACAGATCAAATGTAAAAATTGATTTAAAAAATTAACGATTTAGGTAACCTCACAGTGGTTTAGGTACTCATTGTAAAAATCATTATTACAATTTTAATGAGTTTAAAATTTTAATCGTTTGGTAAAGTAATTGAAAATAAAATATTTTAAACAGCCATTTTTTTTTTTTAATAAAAGTATAATATCCATACAAGTTTTTCGTTATTTTAATTAATATAATACTAAACAGTTCAATAGCTTTCATAATCATAAGCTCTATTCATTATTTTATAATGCTTGAATAATGCTTTGAATTGATGAATATTAATAATCCGTACCAAATTATTTATCAACGACCAGAGAAGAGAAATAGATTACACGAATTACGTGGTGTGATTACACCAAGTGGCTGTAAATTTTACTCAAAGCCCGATATTTGATTGTATAAATTCAATATGCGAGAATATACATGACATAAAAATACCCAACTAAAACATAAAAGTACCTAATCCTAACTGAACACTTAACAGTAAACATGAAGTTAAATATTCTAAGAACCATTTATTAAATTATTTAAGCAAGTATTAAAATATTGAACATTGATATGGATAATAAAAATCAACAAATAGTACACATATTATAGTCTCGGTTATTGGCATTATTAATATTTATGACCATCATATCAAAAAATTATGCGGATTATTTTTTTAATTCAATTAATGTAGCAATGCATTTAGTTATTCTAAAACGCCAATATAATTTATTCATCGAATACTTTCATTAAGTCCTATCAAATTTTTTTTAAATTATAGTTAAACAATAACATTGTGTTATTCAAATTACTCTAGCTCTTGAAATAAATAAATCCAAGCGGAACACCCGGCAATTATAAACTAAAAACTTTAAAAATAATTTAATTATAAACACAAAATTGTATTAATTTTTAATAATAAAAAGTAATTACGTAAATTAATAATTTTATGTTCAAAAATAATACACAAGTAAAATAGAAATATTGCTTTAAAAAAGTAATTATTGTAATAATAAGTGTTTAGAAACATGTTATGCGCATTAATTAAAACAAATCGTTTAAATGATTGGTAAAATCTGTGAAAAAGAACAAAATACTTAAAAAAAAAAAATATACAATTCAAATGCCCCGCCGCAGAATGCTAATGTATTATGATATTACATTTGAAAGCAATGATAAATCAACTCATTTGAAAAATGAGCTCAGCTCGGCTGAAAACGCGCTTGTTTGAATTTTCTTATTTCTTCAGCACTTTTCTGTACTTTTTTCTCACGCCCAGGAAAACATTGAGAAATATTAAAAATTATCTCTTGAACGCATCAATCGGCGTGTATTGTATTGTATTGCTATAAGTAGTTTTTAAGTATTATTTCGTGAAGAGACTGTTGTCATACACTAAAAAGTAAACCGCTTAATTCGAAATACGATTACATTTTACTTACGATTTCATGAATTTCACTCGAGTCACGTTTTTAATCGATCACGGAAACATGTAAGAATGAAAATTTTTTTGGTGAATTCCTGTGGACTCGAATTTCACCATACCTCGAAAAAAAGCGCTACTCCCATGTCCGCATGATATAATATATAAGACCGCGGACCGTTTCAATATCACGATAACAACTCTACCTGGACCTAAACGGAATAAGAACTTTGGCGATATGAGACCGTCGTTGGTGAAATACGACCTCTGCACATGCCTATACGCAAACTGGGCCACACATCCCGAGTGTATGATTATTAAGCCCGTCTTGTGACCAAAACTAAAACTAAAACTGTTGCCGTCTATGTGTCGGTGCACTGCCGTTTGACAACGGGGGGACACAAAAATGTATTCGTTTCGCGTCGAATTGATTAAAACACGTTTAAGTAGGTACTTTATAGACGCCCGCGGAGTTTCGTTCCGATATTTTTTTTTTTTTTTGCTCCTCGATCGTTTGCATTTAATTGTATTAAATTATCGTCTATAAAATATATATTACATAAGTCTTTCAAAGAGCATAATGTTGTTGTGGCCGTAGTGATTATTTATGTGTCTTTCAAAGAGCGCGCATTGTGACCACCGCGGTATAGTTTGCCGTGATAATATATTATGTTCAATCTATTTGAATATACACATGAAAACCGCGGCGAAACGCAATATAATAAATTATTTTTTAAATCCCGAAACCCACCGTGCTGGGGAGTGACAATTTTAATTGTATTTATTTAATTAACACCGTCGCCCGGGAGAGACGGCTGGCAGAGCGGGTAGACTCTCGTGTCGTCTGGTTTATGACCGCCGAAACAATACAATAATATTATAATATAGGTACGAAGGATAATCCGAAACGAGATTCCCGCTGTTATAATCCACCGGAATGTTTATTATATACATATATTACAATATTTACCATAATATCGACACTTGGGAAACATTAGTGAAAAACAATGAACATATTTTATTTATGAACTTAATTTTTTTTCATTTATTTATCATTATTGTTTTTTTTGTAATCGTAGATTTTTTAACGGAGTAAGTATTAATTTATTGGCGCATTTTATTTTTATCATAATAAGTCGGTATATAATATTCTAAAGGGCGACGCAAATAATTATAATATAATAAACAGTAAAGCCATATTGATGTATATTTTGTACGGAATTGTATGCATTTTCATTAAAATTGTATATATTAAAAGAACGTTTGAATACTGAATGTTTAAAGAAACATTTTCAACGGTTAATTTTAATTTCTACTTTTTAGAATTCTTAATGATATCTTAACCAAGTTTTTTTTAAAGCTTTAACTCAAAGATATTTCTAATTTTATTGGCCATAAATTTAAAATGCAACCGCATAATGGAAATAAAAAAGTTTGAAAGTTTCACACTTAATATAAAAATATAGTTTCTAAATTAAAATATACGTTTTTTGTAATTTTTCATTAAATTGCTAATATATGTGTGTATATATATATATATATATATAAGTACCAATTTTTTTATTGCTCCATTTTTATTCAATACAGTGATAAAAAATTCGTATAACAAACAATTTCACGAAAATCGCATACGACACAAGCCATTTTTGTGCCATATCTTAACTTTATACCTATTTAATAATAATAAATAATAACGATACAACAATAATATAATATGTAGACTATAAAATAAAAATGCTTCTTGTTTTCATACAACTAGAGTCCTGTGTAACAATGTGAAAGTCATCGTAATTATAATTTTTCTTTTTCTTTTGTGAAAACAAATTTAATATCGCCGCATAACTATATTGTCATACAACATTCGTCACGTCGATCGAAAAAATATATCAAGACACTTTTCACCTGTAATTTTATTCGAGTTCGTGTTTGCCATATCATATCATATCATTAATCGATACTTCGTTAACAATATTAATTGAGAGTTATCGTTTCCCTCTGTTACAGATCTTTGCTATTGCAACCGTATTATTGAATCCGTCGACATTGATATAGTATTTGCGAAATAAAAATTTTTAATATTTATTATTTATACTAAATATTTCGATATTATTCGAATAGATAAAAAAAAAGCAACCATTATGTCAATTCAAATTTCAAATAGAGGAAGTCAACTTCAACAGTTAGTCGCATTTCAAACAAATATTTTCTTGAAATCTGTTTAAATATTTATGCCATGTGAACACTGCGCGTACTATCATTGTTTAAAAATGTAATGCATAATAAAATCGAATCAAATGCCAAACATAAATTTAAAATTATAAAAACTGTCATTCTAATTTCTTAGTTTACAACCTATTGTAATTTTTAAATCAGTGCACATTCAAATGACAAAGTATATTTTTTTACAAGCATGTTTCTTTTACCAACTTGTATTTAAATTAATTAACAACAAATTTTTTATTGCAATAATCAACTGTGCGTTAAAACTTCATGTAATGACGCTTTTAATTTGTATCTATCCATTTTCTGATATTATTTTAAACATTATAGATATTATAGTAAACAAAATATTACACAATATTTGCAATATTTACGTTAACTGTTTTTAAATACAATCGCTATTGCCTATACTCCCTCGATCTATGAGGTTTCCTTCTAAGTGACAATAATTATAAAAATGAATTTCAATCAGCAACGCTCAAAAACTGTATTAATCTTGTAAATCTATTGTTTGTAAAAAACTCCGATGGTAAACTATTTTCTTTTTAAAATATATTATGATTTAGTTTATTTAATGATGTAGGGTACATATGTATAATAACTGTTGTAAAATGTTGTCCTCAATTAATTATTATTGTACCTACACTACAGAAGTTACATACTAAACTCTAAATCCTAAATAATTCGTACAAATAATGTTTAATTGCTTTACGGTTATAATGATCATGTAAACTTAACTATACCTAACGATACGATATTGTCTGAAAATATTACAGATAAGCTTTACAGTTGTTGTTATTTTCTCTTAATTTGCAAATCAAGATGAATTAATTTTCATTTTATTCTTATGGCTTATTTTAAATGATTTGTATAACATTATTTTATTATTTTGAATTACACAACACCTCTAATCGTAAACAAATAATGTAATAATTATGAGGGTTTAATGTTTATTCGCTCGTACAAATAATATCGCAATATTCGGCAATACTGCTGGCCATTCATCATTATTACTATGTACCTACTGCAAACTATATTATGTACATACGTAAATCTTATAACAAGTGACATGATACATATCACCTATTATTATTATGTTTTATAATATCAAACTATTTTCATAAAGCTGTTATAATTTACAAATATAACGGCGTAAATCAATAAACGGTTCACAATATATTATGTAAAATACTAGATTATAATAATATTATTATCGTACACACCGATACGTATTTATTTATTCCGATGTTTTATTGATTATCGATATTTATTGTGGCCAGGACATAAATATTGAAAATATGGTAAACCTTTTTTTCTACTTCCGGTACCTATCTCGTCAATAAATAAATAAAAATTACCCACAACTCATAGATTATTATTATATTGTGAAAAAATCTGATTTATACGATCAAAGGGTCAACACTCGACACTATTTGTCTGCCGAAAGTTAATTTGGTTAACCCGGTATCAGAAATATTTCCACTCGTTTTAGGATTTCTTATATAAGTGTGGTAGCCTTATACACGTTTACACCTACGAAAAGTACAGTCAATAGTTTGAGTGGGTAGATTTCCAAACAAACGATTTCGTTTGGAAATTTTAAGAGCCTCGTATAAATATTATGTGAGAAATGTTAAAAACACATAATTCTTTTGCTAAAAGACTCTACAAACAAAAGTGATTTATTAAATGCAATAAAATAAAAATTTTAAAGATACAAAACTTGGTGTAGTAAATTTCATTTACAAAAAAAAAAAAAAAACAATAAAATACATTATACAATATACATATTATAGTATAAAATACAGTAATACACTAAGATTATTACGATTTTTATTTTCAAGTAACAGTGTTATAAATACATTAATTATTGTGTTTATTAAAATAAATAAAACGGTAATTCAAATATTTTGGAAATTCAATAACCACAGTATAATATTGCCGTGTTGTATCTCCCACAATAATTATTTATTGATACAATAATATCACATTAGGCTGATAAAATAAAATAAATCAGTTTTCAAATCAATATTCTCACATCCTCAATGACATGTATTCAAATATGGCATGCGTATTATGTATATTAATTTGAATTTTAATGATTTTACCCGCACGAAGTCACACTGCTCAAATTGAAGTAAAGATGGCATACCTCGAATTTAGTTATTCCGTGAGTATTTATTATAGACCCTTTAACTGTCATCGATAATGATTTATTTTTAAGTTGAATTTATACCGTAATCCATTATTAAAATTCTCTATTGAGATATAAAATAAGGTCAGCATTGAATACTATTTGAATTTTGAATATTCTCGAATTCAGAATTTAAAATCATCGTCAATAATATTGTTGAATACGATAAAAAATTTATTTTTTTAAACAAGAATACAACCAAATAAGTTTCAAGTCTACACAATATGATTAAAGTTAATTTGAAGTAAAACAAAATTAATTTGAATACCGATCATAAAACTGTTGCAAGTGATAAAACAAGACCGGGTTTTCGGCAGTTATCTTACTTCGATCTCCTAAGCACATCCACTCAAACTCATTACTCATTTCCAAAATGTTGTTATATGAAAATTTTCAATTAATTATAACATACATCATGGTTAAGTTTTTATTCAGTTTTTATGTTTTATATTTAAAATTGAAATTTTTATCCAAACATAACCATTTATATTTATTTTTTTATTAATTTGATAATTTTCCTGTCAATAAATTGAATTAATGTTCTTAAGGATGATTGAATTATAATTAGAATCAGTGACTTTACAAAGATGTATATAGGGGTCCGATACCTCCATAGCCATTTTTTATCTTAAAAAAGTTATATAATAATATATTTTGAAAACTATATTCAAAAATCTTAAAAATATTATAATATTGGTGCAAAAAAGAATTTGTTATTTCATTATAACACATATAATTCACATATTATTATAATACATTATGGCAGTAGTATGCGAATTATATGATAAAGTACAACTATACTCTATAGTATAATACAGACACAATTAACCCCTTGAATTTTGAATGCTTGAGTCTCAACTAAAATTATTTTATCATATATTATGCCTCCTCTTCATACAAAAGTTATGTATATAGTGGCGTATATAGAATAGTACAATAAACATATTATCTTGATGCATCTAATTCAAAATTTAAATGAGTTGTTTATGAGTTATTAAAATGTATAAGCTAAGGATAATATTCCTTAAAAATAGGTTTACAAAAAAATCAAATATATATATAATATTAGATCTAATATTTATTAAGCTCAGAAAATGTTAACCAAAATAAAATGATGATGAATATGAACTGCTAAAAGCCTAAAATATTCAAGTCATCATATCCCTCTGAACTTCCAAATCTACTATCCTTAGTATACAAAGTTAAATAACTCAAAAACTATACTCGTTTGACATTTTTCAAAATTCATCTCATTTAACAAATTACAGAAAAAAGGCGATTTTTATTTGAAAAAAAATAAGTTGGCATCGCCACAGAACACTGTTGAAATGGTATTACAATTTAAGTATTTTAAAATTAAATCCTTCAGATTAGTATACTTAAAAGTTTCAAGAATCAACATTTGAGGAAATCAAAATGTATTGTTACAAAGGAAAATGCTTGGTGAATCACCCTTTTTGATAGAAAAATTGTAAGTTGTTGATTAACAAATCTGAAAATGTTACTTTTTTAAAAATTATTTCACATTGACATATAACTTAAATTAATTATTAATGAAAAATGCAAGTCCTTTGTATCATAAAATTTGTAATGTTAATAGGTGATATAACCGTCGTTTGAAAAAAAAAAGTCGTTTTCTTTTGTATTTGAAACACTAATATAAAATATATAAAAATTACCTTTTTAAAATCTCATCAACTATATAAAATATGACTAATCAATAAATAATAATTTCGTACGAAATTGAGCACTTTTTCTGCTAATAATCACGACAACGGACAAAACTAACTAAAAAAAACATAATTTTTACATTTGCATTTGCTTCGTTGTGAATCCAAAATAAGATTACGAGTATTTGCGAAAATTGGTTTTGCATATATACAGCTCGGTATAGCGCGCTTGTAAGAGTTATTGCTACAAATTTGATTGAAAAATATTTAATCTAATATAAGTTTAGAACGCCGTTATAAAGTAATAATAAAAATAAATGTATACAACCGTAATAAACAATGAGTCTACAATATTTGAATACGAAAAAATAAAAAAAAATGTATAATTTTATTTGAAACGCGCGTCTGTAGTAGCGAATAAAATTGTTATCGTCAATAACACCGCGTGTTACGTCTTAGGAAGTATTTATGTGTTTATTCCTACGTACTTTTTACGGCACATAGAATATATAATAATAATATGTATACTGCCACCGCGTATGTACGCATTACATATGTATATATATATATATATATATATATGAATATTTTTTTTTTCCCCCGAACTCGAATTCGGCGAGGCCGCGCGAGTTCGGTACCACATATAGCCATTGTTGTGCAACCGAGCAAATAGTCGGGAAACCGCAGTGAAAATGGATCGAAACGAAACTGAGCGTGATGAAGAATAGCAACGGCACATAACTCCCGCACCGGCCCCTACGCAGTCGCACACCCTTTGCTGCTCGCGAATCCATTAGGTAAATAAAAAGGAAACGCCCAAAATATTGATACGTCACACGCAAAAGTTCGCGTGTACCCCTGTGGGAGAACGCATCCCGCGAGCCGATGACTCTCCGCCGCCGCCGCCGCCGCACACATAAACACACGGTTGCGCGTATACGACGATAATAATAATATATACGCGTTTGCCTTGCCCGTATGTATGTAATATATTTATAATATTATAAAAGGTAGTCGTAATTATTATTGCCGGCTACCTGGTGCTTCGGGTTCGAGCCCATCTATCATTATATTATGCTTTGCGACGCGACAAAAAATATATAATAATATATACGCACATTTACGATTCGTCGCGCGGAAAAAATGAACAGTAATAATGATATTATTATTATTATTATCATTATTATTATTATTATTATTATGTACCTGCTATAAATAACCGCGCGACGGCGACAATATACGCCCGATTAGCTATATTATTAATTATAAATAAAATATTAATGTCTCGAGGTTTGACCGTTTTTTTGTTTTTTTTTTTTTTTGGTTTTCCCCCGCAGCTCTGCTGACCGGCACGCTCAGGACGTACCACAGGGTGGGCTGCGAGACCCAATCGCTGGCGCTCACGTGCCCGACCGGAACCATCATCTCGGTGCAGTCGGCCCAGTACACGCCGGGCTCGTTGGCTCTGCCCTGCTCGGACACCAGACTCGCCGCCGACCTGAACAACAGCTGCAGCTGGCCCCAAGCCTTACAGGTACGCGAATATGGCGACGATAATAATAATATTGCACACAGTACAAATATTATCTGTACACGAGTGGTGCGACGAGCGAATATCGTTTGAGTACCTACTTATACAGAGCCCCGACAGCCGACGATGTCTGTTTAGTGTTTTTTTTTTTTTTTTTAAACATTTTTTTTTGCAAAACACGACTGCGGGGATTTAAAATTAAACGCCATTGTGCGCGTAGAGTGTATTCGTTACGACTGCTGTTTCGTTTTGCCACGATCGAGTCGCAAAAAATGTGATTCGTCAAACGTATATTATGATGTTACGTAATGAACGAGTATACAGACACCACACTCCTTTACTGCTCCACAGACCTAATAAATCACGACTCCCTCTCCCCCCCCCCACGGCACTTCCTCCTCCGTTTATGTATATCGAGCGTCATATACAGACGAATAAAAACAAATGTTGATTCAAAGACACTAGTAAAATGAAAATAAATCGTACGAGTTTTTAAATCAATTTATAATAAAGAGAGACGGAAACAAACGGTGGCGGCGAGGAGTGGGAGACACAGAGAGAGGGAGAGAGAGAGAGTGAGAGGCAATACATTGGTGTAGTGCAAAATAATCTGTCAAACGTGGAAAATAAATTACAAAATACCAATACATTCCTCACTTCACTCAAAATCTAAAACCATAAATATTTAAGAAATAAAACTGAAAACCCATTATAAATATTTTAAAATTATTATACAGTTATCGCACGATTTATTTATGCATAAATACCTATTTACGCATTACCCCCGAAAAAACCATAGTCAATTAAAAAAAAACTCTTTTACAGAATAAATTCCACTGCGGTTGTCTTGAGCGATCTGTTGCTTTACTTTATATGTGTGCACGACCACTTGTCCGAGCTCCAAGAGGTGTGTACTATCATTACGAATGACAGATGTTGAAACCCTAAAACGTTTTGATCCGATCCCATTTAATAATGAAAAAAAACACATTTTTGTGTGAAAAACTCCATAAGATAGGTTAAATTAAAAAATATTTATTTAATTTATGGCTTTTCGTGATAATTCACAAACAATTTGGATCAATCAGAATATATTTAAATAATATTTGGTGAAAAACTTAAAACTCCAAAAACTTATCTTCCTGTGTTTCTGATTTAAGCACAACTACGAAGCGCGGATAAAAATTGTTAAACCATAATTTATTGTAAGCACAGCGAGATTCATTACATGTACCATTTTTAAACAGTTGTACAATATTTTCATGCAATTATTGAATTATAGGTGACTATTTAAGTATACGATTTTCCTGTATCACTTATAAATGCCTTTCGTGAAGTTTTAAACAGTGGTGTTGATTTGCCTAGTGAACGGTTCAGCTTCAGGCGAGTGTCAAACACATGAAATAAACATAAATTTAACCAAAAATATAATTTTTTATAACCTATCGAATAACAAACGTATTCAGATAATTTATTGTTCATACAACAAAATCGTATCAATAATAATGTAGACAAATACCTATTCCATAAATCAAACAAGTTTCACCTACGTATTATTATACGGTAATGTCTAAAAAACAACTAATTTTCGTTAGAGAATAAATATTTATAAATTTACAGTAATTTATTAAAAAATATTAAATATTTAAATTGGTAAAAAAAAGGTTATTTTTTAACATAATAATTACTGTAGTAGTATAATATGCAAGATGCAACATCAACCCCGAACAATGTTATTGGCCAATTTTAATATTATGAATAATTTTTGTTCAAAAACTTTAACTGCCTAATATCATCGTGCCGTTGTATCAAACATATTCCCATCGTGTTACATAAGACCTACGAATAGTTGTAAGTAATCCTACAGCTATGGTAAACATAATATTATTTAAGTTAAAATAAATAAAATTATCATCATGCACCTAGTTATTTGCATTATTCTCTCCATTAACAAATTAAAATGTTGATGTTAATGTTTTATACGACGTATTATAGGGGTCTTCTTTATGTATACAACATAACAACACCATAGAGTTCTGAACGCATAACCTTCAATTACCACTAAGTAAACCTTGTGATGAACTAACTCATTATTTTCACTAACGAATCAAGATTAATAGGGTTGTTATTATTTCAAAATTATAATATTTCCTATATATATTTATATATATCTTAAGTAAATAATACTCACCCACATTTATAAAAATATGTTTTACCTCATTTTATTTATATACATTGAGTTAATAGTGTTTGGTGCCAACAAGCTAAATTAAAGCAAGTAATTATGAGTAGAAATAAATTAATTCAAAACACTTTTATTATTCAAAAATAAATGAATTAATTATATATTTAAATCATAAAAGAACACTCAAGGTAGTTAATATGCATTTGAAAATGTTGATGATAACAAAAAAATATATTTAAAAAAATGACCATAGCATCAAAACAATTTCTAATGTTTATTAAATCCAATTCGCAATTAAAAAAACTCTCATTTTTTATTACTGTTAACTTTTTAAAGTCATTTGGTCTTATCTCGCCTATGACTCACGAGTGAGGTTTAACATATGACGGTTTTCTTCATAGAATTCTAAAATATAAATTTAAAGAATACTAAAAATATATAACACCAAATAATGTTTAGATTAGTAATTGTAAAAATATTACTAAATAACGTCATGGTAAGGAATCGAAATAATTGTAATAATTATTTATCAGACAATCGAGATGATTTTTATTTAAAATTTGCATACCATCGCTTATACAATCGTCCTCGTCTTCTATTCGTTTCGTGGATTATCGAAATGATCTTTCGCACCCAATAATTTTTCAAGAATAACGTCTTCTCGCCTTTTGCTTTTCAAATCGATATAATATACGTTCGATTCCCCCCGTCCCTACCCCGAGGATTGTCGCATTACTAAACGATTTTTTTTCTCCACGCCGAACATAATTCCACTATAATACATGCCTTCCGAATTTCCGTCGGCCATATCAGGTGAAATTAAAGGTTATGAAGTTTAAAATCGCTTGGCTAAATCTACACCCATTGTAATATTCACACGATATCATTATCGCCCTCAAACTTCTCGAGTACCTACGGTTTTTTTACCCCCTTTTTACGACGCCGCACTACCGTTCTATTCTCGTCTTCACGGCGGCGTACTAGATTTAATCTGCATGGTAATATTATTTCGTCTCTATATAATATTATCATATATTATTCAAACGTCGAGATATACCGCGCACCGTGCTCCCCGCCGCCGACGACCGCGTGGCTTCCATATAAATTATAAATCTTAACTCGTTTACGAATTGTATTGCTTATTTTAGAGCCGTGTGCGCGGGTCATATACCTATACGGGTCATTCGAATTATTACATCCGATTACCATTTACCACCGCGTAAAGGTATATGCAGTATGATGTTATGCTTTTCAATTTTCATTCAATGACTCGCCTACTATCCGTATTATATTATACGAGTGCACCTTAATTAATGTATCTATATGATCTGTCTCGCATATATTGTTTTACTATCCGTATCTCTCAGCTCCTCGACGTCGTGCGTAGTATCTCTTTCACCGTGCAGGATACTCAATCTTAGGATTTCTCTATTCATTGCCGATCTTTTGTCGAGATTATAATCAAAGTCTGTACTCGGGAAAACTTTTAGATTCTGAGCGGAGCGAAAAATGTATTGATTTCACAATGACGTGTGTTTTTTTTCTGTGTGTATAAAAGACAAGTATAGTTGAAACAATGCTTAGGTTTTCATCATCGGTATCTTTTCTGGTGGGGAAGTGAATCTAGTTGATACTTTTAAGAGGTGATATCTAAAAATTCCAAATAATTTTTAAAAGCGTCTGGAAAAACAAAATAACTTGAAAATTAAATACAAGATTCTACATAACTTGTTATGAGTGGAAAAAAATTTGAGCATAAGTCTACAATAGTTTTTATGAGCGTCTAAAGTTAGAATTTGGACAATTCATTGGTGGGGGTGAGGGTGAGGGAAAAATGAAAATGCACAGTACTTAAAAAAAAGGGGGAAATTCAAATTCGAATAGCCGTATAGATACTTGAAATATTCATCAAATGTTTAAAATTAACATTTTCTATGGCTAGGTACACTCGACTTCAACTGTACAGCAGAGCAGTTACGTACTTTCCAACTATTTTTTATTAACAACTATAGTCAATTTTATATTTATTTAAAATTGTGAATTATAGTTTCTAATTATATATAAGATAAAATGTCATTATTTTTTATATTTATGACTCTATATGATCACGTACCATAAATAAATTTAGTATTTTAACAAGTATTCTATAATTGAATACTTTTAGTTCAAATCAAGTTTAAAGTTAAATATTAAATAAAATAACGGAAACGTCAAACGTCAAATGTGATATTTTAATATAAGAAATTCTCATACTGGTGTTCCAATTATTTTAATAATTTAATTTAAATATCTTTAATATCGAGGAAAGTGGTTCAATAAATCGTTTACTACGTGCAAAAAAAAAAGGTATTCTAAAATATATAGGTATAATCGTTTTTAGTGTTTTTATATTTTTGCAATATTCAAAACAATTCACCATAGTACCTACATTCTTTAATATAATTATTAGTTATCGTCGGTAATAAATACTAACACAATAAGGATACACAACACGTGTTGCTACCGTAGACCGTGTTTGATTAATACCTGCCGAAAAACTTCAATTATATAAACAAAATATTATATACGTAGACATTAGACGCATAGTATAAAAGGTTAAACGTGGTAAAAAAAAAAACTGTGCAGAAACTAACATAACATCAACATAGATAATGTTCCGTTATGCTTTGTTAAGGAGATAGGTAGGTACTATACATCAAAGTAGCACAACATAAAACATTTATATTGTAAACCATAATGGGCGTTGTGCAATTTTTATATACAAAGATATGTTTACCGACACACGTCTAGTTATAGATGATGAGAAGTCATAAACCAAGCGCAAATGCACTTACTTATCATAAAAATATAACAGTGTAACGAAATATTAGTGGATGCCTGTTTCATTATTCCTGAAATTATTGTACAAATATAATTAAAATGCGCGCAAGCCATATTTAATTATTATTTTATTACCTTCGTTAAAGTTGAAAATTGTTTTATGTTCTCAAAATTATTTACTGTAAATACATCATTGGGGAGAACCGTGAAATTATCATATTATGGAATCATAAAAAAGTGAACTTTTGTAGTAAGTGCCTTTTTTGTATTTTTAAATTAACTTATTTATATGCCAGTCACCGATTGGCTTTTTAATGATTATTATTTCTCAAATCAGTCTTTAGGTAAATATTTGAGGACGAATGACCGCGGCTCACGTAAAGTGTTCTCTGTTTTTTTTTCTTGCTTTTTACTTTTATGACATTCATATGGCTAACGAAATAATTAACATTTTTTTTAATTTCAGGTTTTTACATTCGTCTATTCTTATTTATCGGTGATTTTTAAATAAATGTACAAAATATTCTATTCTAAATAATCGAGTACACGGATAATTAACGAAAAGTTTTCTTCGTATGAGATGTTCAAATCTCGCGGCGTCCGCGCGTTTTAAAACGACTATATTATTATATCAGGTTAGGTATGTAACAAATAAAAACCGCATACGACTAATTCTCCCTGATATATATAGGTACTGTTTAAAATGCATTAACTATCACTTATTCCGGTAATCGTTGGCTTCCATCTGTCGAAGCACAAATTACATAATAATGCATATATATATATTTATTATTTGGTCGGCGCGCGTATATATATATACCGCATAGGCGTAATTACTAGGTTGCGCCGCCGGGAACTCGGTCGTCCGGGTATTTTAGCGTAAAACGATAAGTTTTGCACCCTCTTGCAGTTCGTTCGGGTTTAATTTCGGTGATTAGCTGTAACACTATCAATAGACAACAAACGATAGAAGTGAATATTATTGTTTCAGACACAATTGCGACGGCCAGAGTGGACGGCGAATTTTGTAATTGATAATAATAGAGTTTACGACGCCGCCGCCGCCGCCGCCGCCGCCACACGGCGCGTTCTAATCGAAATTCGACAAATCGTATATTATATTATTGTGTTTTAAAGGAAAACAGCGGTTTTTTCCAACCAACGATTTCTGAATCCGACTATGTTTTAATTTATAAATAATTATTATTCAATAATAAATGCTACGTTTTCGGTAAAAATTAAACCAATATATCGTATAGAGATTGAAAAAAATAAAGGCATAGAGCTAAACTGAAGATTTATAAATAAAAACTAATTTAACTTAACTTTATATGAACAGACGTTTTTAAAAACCGTAAATTTGATAAAAATGACACATGAGGCAAAGTTAAATTTTTCATTTAAACTCTTTGATGTCAAGTTCCAGAGAAACATATGCTAGAATTAAAAAAATATTTACTTTCATATTATAAACTCGTACCACAATTTAATGGTTACAAAGTTTGAAAAAAATGTATTCGTACAAAGTTATTTGGAAAAAATAATTTTGCTCTCATTTTGTACATAATATCAAATTTATTTATTTTATTTTACACCTTAACCAGATAAATGTATTTTTAATTTTAACGTTATATAAAAACAAAACTTTACACCTTTATATTATTTATATAAATTGTTGTTATAGTACCTCGAAATATGGTAAATACGATTTCGTATATTTTTGTGTAGCATATATTATTATTATATTGTTCGGAGTAAAACTATGGATTTCTCTCACTCCTCGGCCACAAACAATTGAAGGGATTAATTCCATTCATTCAACTTGTTGGGTTTTTTCTGTCCTCCCAAAAGTGATCGTAATTTCCCATTTAACTGTGATAGCTTTATCTCCCTTTTTAACCTCTCTTGCCTGGGTAGCCGTATAATAAAATATGCCTTAAACAACGTGCAGTTCAAACTTTAATATATATACCTATACTGTAAACACACACACACACACACACACTATATATATATATTAAATAAATCATTTGGAGTTTGAACTTTTACAACGTCAGCTTTTCGTTACAAAAGTTTAACAGTGTAAATGATACTCCACCATACATCGTTACGTTATGTTTCCCCGTAGTTTAAAACTACAGGAGAAAAATAATTGTCGAAGGTCAATTGAACAATAGCTACCAATTAGCAAACAGCACTATAACTACTGTATAAAAACAACTTTTTCGCAATCCCTAAAATGCTTAAGCTAATTTTTATAAATTTATATTAATAAAATAAATATAAAAAACATTCTAATAATTAAGAAAAGAACTTCCGTTGTTTAAATTTGTTGAAACCCGTCAAAAAGATAATAAATCGATTAACTCGCAACTTTTAAGACTTTGTTTTTTCACTAAGAATTTATTACCCAACATTAAATAAAATGTATGTATTTTGTTTTAGGATTCGATATTAAAAATGTCAATATTCTTCAGAACTGTTACAAAGCAAAGAAGTCAAGCAAAATAATGACTTTTTAAATATTTTTTTTTCGTACAAATTAGGTTTTTATGTTCTATTAAAATTTCTTTGAAATTTGTTATATCGTATGATTCATATTTACTATATTTTAAAACGACTTGACAAAATAGTAACGTTTTCACATGACCACATCGATCCAACCCCAAAGATAAATCATTCTAAACACCCTAAGCGCTAGAAGTCAATTCAAAACATAACGCAAGGTTCAAATACAATATAAATTAGGTATACCGTTGAACATAACAATATTTAGTGTACCTGAAACTTTTAACAGTATTAAATAATACATTTGACTTAATTGTAATAGTTATCAAGTCGTTTTCCCAAAAACACTATAAATAAAGAGAACGGGTACCTATAGCTACATTGTAAACGAAACTCATTATAAATATATTTTACCAAGTCACGTTTAAAATACGTGTAGAAAGAACGATTCAAGATTATAATATTATAAGCATTGTTGAAACGCATTCATTGTTGAATTATTTTTATCACTTGTGACTTTTACTAAAAATAATAAATACTTTTTTGGGGTCGCTGTTCTAGATTATTTACACACAAGTATATAACGTGTTAAATAAACAAAAAACAAAATTGTCCGGGAAGTCGATAAATCTACGATAAAAATAAGAAATGTCCAAAGGGCTCATAAATAATTTATACAATTATTTAGACTGTTAAAACATGGGTGCACCCTTTGTTTCCTCCCTTACCTCATTGGTAGATTTGTATATGCGTTTTATATAACATATACATATATATACGCCCATCGTAAAAAACGTTTAAGCTTTTGCGTGTACGTTAAAAATATATATATATATATATATACGGTATAATAAAAAATGTTTAGAAGGCAAGTAGAATTTAAAAAAAATAAATGCACACCATTTAATAACGTTATTTCCCTGCTCCGATAAAATCGAAATGAAATCCTGTCCCGGTGCTCTCTTATACGGTTCTGACGTTATCCAAGTTTCACCTACTTATATTATATTATTATATACTTATACGCATTTCCAATGTTACGCGTGACTGAAGTTTTTAACACGATACGCTCAATTTTCAGTTGTGACGACGTTATATCATTACGCGTTATAGTAAATACTTATAATAAAGTTATAACTCTATTGCGTTATAACGAAATGAAAATGTTTGCAATTTTTTTTCCACATACATCAAACATTGAACTCATATTTTATGGTTTGTCATTTATAAACATTTCAAGCTTATAATATAAGAAGAGTACTCTGGTAGAGGAGGATATGACCCAAATCCACTTATATCGACTTTAAACGCTTATGAATAATTAACTATTAGTTCAATTAACATTTTTAGTAAAATAATCTGATTTAGCATATTACAATATTTATAAACTCTATATTAAGTTAACAAAAACAGTTGTTTAAAAAATTAAAATAAAACCAGAAAGTTATTCTGCTCTATAACAGGTTTTGAGTGTACCTAGTTATTAAGTACTGAGGTCACTGTTTTAACGTTGTTAAATTTGAATTCAAAGATGAATCATTGCATACGAAAAACATTTCTGAGCCTAAACGTGGGTCAGTCTCTAATAATTCTGATCATGTTTTATAATTTATTAATTGTATAAGCTTTTTCAATTTGTTCTACGGTATTCTGAACTAATTTTTACCCAAAACATCACATTTATTATTTATAATAATAATTGAATAACGGTTTTAACATTATTTCATATTAGTTATATTATTGTTACTAAGTTATAAGTGAATACCAGCGTATTTTAGAACGGTATGAAAAATATTGTGTTTGTCAACAACTTAAAATTAGTCTCAATAGTTTTAAACTTTCATTGTGTAATGAAAAAAAATATATGCATTACTTATGGCAAAATGTTTTAAGTCACTACGAATAATGTTGTTTTAAATAACAACAAAATAACTAAAATCGTTAAGGAATATTTGGTTGTTTTTCGTATAAATATCCAATTTCGTATAAATTAAACTTTTAAAAGTCTAACAAAAAATGTTGAATTATATCTATTTTTGACATTTTTAAATCGCTGTAAGGACAACATAGGAAGATCATTGTACTCAATTTTCAAACAGTTTGACTCAACAAAAAAAGACATTTTATTACATAGGTTTTTATTAAATTGTATTACATAGATCGACAAAAAAGTCAAACATTTTTAACGTTTATAAATAGCTTTAAGAGAACCAAAATATTCTAGACAATGCTAATATAATAAATATTTAGTGGACATTTGAAGAGTCTACTGCTATGTTTAGATTAAACAAAAAACAAATCGATCTTGTCGATAATTGTCGATAACTGTAATCGTTGTCTAAATATTCTCGTTTCCTATTGTTTGTCTTTTTTTTAGTATTTTCTAATTATTTCGAAAAATGTTAGAAATGTTCTTTTTTTTATCACCTCAAAGTAGCAACTAGATACGATCAACTACCTAAAAACATACTAAAGTAAATCTGAGGTTGGTAGATGCAAAAATAAATAATAAAAACTAACATACTTCAGATTAAATCCTAATTATTGTGAAACCGAGATATCACAACACAACAGTTTATTGAGATAATAAGCAACTTACTTCAAAATAATTTATAACCTCACACGATTTTCCAAATATATCGAAATCAATTCTATCTATTTTGTTTGTTCTAAACATGCAAGTTAAACAATTTATTATAAACCAATTATATAAAGATGTTTCATACCGAAATCAATTGAACCGACGAAATGACACATTCTGTAGCATCGATGTCAACTTGTTTACACTCCCTCTTTGTAAACTTTAAATGTTTTGAAAAACAAATAAGTAGTTAACAGCAGTGAATTAAATACTTTTACTGAAGCGACATCTAAATATACTCAACGTATTTCTGACTGTACGATTTTAATCAGTTATTTAAATTGTATTATCACCTACTCGCTGGTATAAAATACTTTTGCTTATGAATATCAATGATAACAGTCCATTTGTTATACAACTTAAACTCTAACCGACGAGAACTGCATGTCTGTATTTTCGTTTTCTATCATTTTGCATAAAATAAAAAAAAGAACTTTTTATTACATAAAATTGTCACTATAACAAATAGTACTGTCCAAAATTAAGTAGCGCGGCAAAAATAACAAATACTTTTCACTTCCCACATCCAAAACACTGCTCTCTTCGAATAATTTCCTGTTCCGCCAAAAAAAAATCCTTAAATCAAAAAACCAATTTACATTTACTCGCAGCTATGTGAACCATGTTGAAATTAAAAAAAAATGATCAAAATAAGAATGTTCTCCTTATTTTATATAATTATTAAACGTAGAGGTTATTTAAAACAGACAAGTTAATACTGTCGATGTTATCGAAAATAGTTTTTAAACACGGTTTAGACCACATAAATCATCTGAAAATACCAAATAATGAGTATTATTGTTTGTAATATTTTTAACGATTTCTCTACTGTTCGTTTTTTATTCGTAAAACAGATACGAGGTACATAAAAATGTAAATATTGTATACACTATTTAATTATTTTCTAAATCCAGCTAAAGGTTTTTTAATACTTTTAAATTTTATTTTCTACATAATACTAAAGCATAAGTTGTGTTCAAACGAATTTACCATTAAAAGATGCAAAATAGGTACTTTTTGTCTGTGATGACACCTGCTGGAGGTGATGTCATCTTTTTCCGAAAACACACGTCAAAACAATTATACTGCATCATATAAACATGATAATTGTTTTGTTTTTTTGTATTTTTATTTAATAGAAGAAAACATTTCACAGTACGCATTAAATTTCGTTTTTTAATATCACATTAACTTTTAACGCTGTGTATGAGTTTTAAAAATATTAATGTTAGGGTTTCTGTGTCAAGTTGTTTTCAAAATTATTTTTTTTTATTACCATAAAAGTTTTACTGACACATATTTTCATCTAAACTTAATGATAAATTATGAATAGATTTTAACACTAATAAAAAATTGTAAGATACATATGATAATACGATAGGTTTGAGTAATAATAATAATTTTTTTTTTTATTTAATTCAATTAATTTGGTCAAAATACGATATTTTTACAATGTTGCTTATATTTCATAATATTATGGATGTTATAGATATACTCTACGCTATGATATGATACATTGTAATATCTTATTAGTTTTTTGGTTGGTCTTCGTGGACTTTGAAAAAATTATCTTGAGGTATGGGCGTGGTTTTTGGGCCAATTTTTAAATAGTGAGCTCTATGGTTTCAGTTAATCTAAATTAATTTTTTTATCCATGCTGATAGGTATAAGATAATCCCGTGTCGTGGAGCTGGTTATTTCACACGAACCACGTGACTTTTAAGCGCTATTCTTTAGAGTTTCAAATTTTATATCCCTTATTTGGGATACAGCAGCCTATACGGGACATTCGTAGGTTGGTTAGGAGCGGTCTTATTATTGCCGTGTATAGCAGTCAAGAACATAATATAATGTAATAATAATAAGAAAATATAAATGTAAAATTACAGTCATTGAACTATACGTATAGCGTATAAAGTAGATTCAATCGAATTGTCATGTGGACGACCTCGTTTAAGTCGGCGATATTGGGAAGGTCGGATAGATGATAATTTTGGGTTTTTTTTTATTTAGTTGATTTTATTTGAAATATCTGAGATAATTTATTAATGTAATTTTTGACAGCGGGAATTTGGAATTCATAGTGATAAATCGTGGGTATTGTATATACGTTCCTTAAGATTTTACATTTAAATACTTGAATTTTGTTTAATATGAGTCTTTCAAGAAATCCTCAAACTAACGAGAAGAATTATTTTTAAGCAAATCAAAAATTTAAATGAAATGCATACAGTAAAATATTGCGTAATACGAATTAAAATTTTTAAAAATATTGTAGAAAATATTCAGTTGATGAAGTAGTTTTATGTTTTTAATCAGATTAGGAGTTTTTAACTGAGACTTGGTCACTAACTTAATATCATAATTTATTATTCTCCAAGGACTCGTAAATATATTTATGTACATTCGGTATAGAATCATTATGAATCAAAATGTAAATCACTGTACCGCGTCGACCTTTTTATTCACACACATAAATAAGTGTAACAGTTTTAATTAGTAAACACAAGTTTTGTTTGAAATTAAATATCTTACTTAATACACAACGTTTCAGAAATGACAAATTAGTTTTATGACATTTCATTTCGTAGGGGACGTGACAAATGATATTTCAAGTCCATAAAAGAGGGCCAGTCTTAAACACACTGCCTTATAAAACAGTTACTTTTTTGAGTTGGAGCGCAGGAAGCGTCTCTCGCCATTGCGCCGTAGTTGTCGCCATCGCGTAGCTAAAGGGGAGAAAGTCACAATTGACAATCCCACCCCGGGTCTTACATACTTCATTTTTCGATGTCAACTTCATACAAAAGGTCATGGGTTCAAGATTAACTCATTGTCTGCGAAAAAAGGTTTCGTCTCCGTTACACTCTACGACTGCTGCTGCTGCTGCTGCCGCCGCCGCCGCCTCCGTCTCCGCACCAGGACTACCGAGTTAATGAAATTCGATTTATCACCGTCTGCAGTCATTGCCGAAGGGTATTTAAGTAATAAAGCTCAGACTACTACCTAGTAAATCGTATAATACAAAACAACAGTAGTACACATATTATTACCCATAAAAAATCTCATTAGACGCGATTTACAATAATTGAAAAGGATGAAATATGACGTTATGTTTTTAGAAATCGGTAAATGCGTTTCGCGGGAAATATTTTTTTATCGGGGTTCGTACGGGTCTCGTGTGAATAATAATTAATCATATTGTAGACGGTATTTTGTTTAATAGTAATTTTTACATATCGTCATACAATTATGATATACTTTCAAGTCTCTACTCGACTTGTCGTTTTCGTTCGTCCGTCGCGATTTTCGTTCCTATGATTAATGATGGCGTCGATAATCGTACATCGGAAGCCGCCAATCCACCAACACTTCTATTTTTAGGTATATATTTATTTTTTAACTCTTATCGTTTTATCGGTATATTAATATAATATTATAATCGTTTGGTATCTACTAGACAGTGGTGCTGTTGTAACTCGTATCCACGATACGACATATTATTAATCAAGCATTGTTTAATGCGTTCAGCGTTTAAGCACGTATAGTGTCAACTGTCTGTTTAAGCTCAATATCAAAGTTCGTGGAATGATTCGATAATTTTAGTTCGGATAACGTTATAATATTACATATTATTATTATTATTATTATCTCGTACCGTGCTTGTGAAATACCGGGAAATGTCCACCGCGACATCAGTGTAGCTAAATTGCATACCCAAAGCGCCGTGTGATCGTAATTTTATTGTAAAACGCGCGTAAAAAAAATATATAAATTAAATATAAATATTATTTTAAAAAATACTCGGAAACAGACCAAATTCAAAGGACAGTATGAAAATAGTTTATTCTCGCTGAAAGAGCGAGCGCTGAATATACCTAAGTCGGTGGTTGTCAAGGGTATTATAACCGTTATAATATCATATAAGATTTAATTTTAAACTCATAAATTACGTATAAAAACCATTAAGGTAGCGCACAGGTAGAGGGCGATTTTCTTTACATATTTAAATTTCTGAGCGCGTAATTATTATTAGTTTCACATGTGTCATATTATTTAGAATACATGTCTCGATATCTGACAAAACGTTTTTGTAAAAGTATATAATTTTTTTAAACTTAATATCGAGTTATCAAATTTAATTTAACAAATAATACGATAATAAATGTATTACATTTATATACGATTCTCCTTCATATAAAGCGGTGGTTAATGTCCATGATCTAGCATTCGTGGCTTATAATTTATAATACGTTCGCATTTTAAAATATGTTCTATCACATATTTTAAGCCTCTGCTATGCTATTATTTGTTTTGTGATATGGTCGATAAACGCATTGACAAAAATGTATTATTTTATAACATTAAGTTATACTATAGATTTTAACTGATGAGTTTAATAGTTTTTCACTAAACTAAATAAATTAGGTTATATTATAATTACTATAATATACACATTAGATATTATTAAGTTATATTTATATCCAATTCACGGTTGTCGTAGTTTATTTTCACCGATAAAGCGAGTGTTTCTACCTTTAAACGGCAATTTTCTCGGTTTTTTCGATTGATTAAGAACCTCTTACATTATTTGTATATTAATCAATCACTTATATAGTATATAAGTTAATTTTGCACTTGATAGATGGGCTATAAAAAAACAAGTACCGTCTAACAATCCAATAAAGTGAAATTAAAGTAAAAATATTAAAAAATAAAAATAAAAGAAATGTATAATAAAAGTTAAGTGTTTTTTTCAATCAAATGAGAAAAAAATCATACCTACTTTATACGTCGTTGTAGTTTCAAATAATTCAATTTTTCATGATCTTCGAGAACCCACATCAGTGCACACATAACTAAAATACTAAAAATGAATCTTTATATTTTTTGCAACAATAATCCAACTGATTATATTATCTACTATACTTTTTTAGTATTTGTAGTGACCCTCAATATTTATTCTAATAAAATTACTTCTGTCCACTTTACATTTATATACACTCTCGTATTATTAACTTGAAATATTTTACTATTTATTATATTAGCCCTTAATAATACATATTTATTTTTATTATTTAAATTCGTAATAATACCATGCATATTATTTTTACATTATTTTAACATATTTTAACTATTGTGTTAAATTTTGTATACGTTGACATACCATTTATTATTATATACTTTTTCATTATTGCAGTCATATATTTTTTTAGATTTAAAGTGAAACAAGCACGGACCTTTGAAGGTTTGTTATAGCGAGTATTTAACTTTTTGCTGTTTATATTTTACGTACAGTAAAAAACTTCAAATACGTCTCTATAATGTCGTATTTATTTGTTTGTCCACGTTGACACTAGTTGAACAAACTCGAGACTTTATTACTGTTTTTTCTAAGTACAGCTGACTTTTATAAACATAGTTTGTGAGAGAGGAAGTTGGCAAAACGTCGCTAAAATAATAATCAAGTTCCATTATTTTCCACATTTTTTATACGGTTCTTCAACGTGTTTAGATTTATTCATTCATATATTGCAATAAACCTATCCAATACATTTAACTTAAGAAAATCAACTATTTTTTTTTAGCTACAAAACATTAAAAGTTTTTTTCATAAAATGTCTATGCTCGTATTTAACATTCATGTGGTACATTTTATGTGATATTCATAATACCACCACTCGGAACCTCAGTTTAGATTTACTTTTCCATCTTCTATAAAATTTTATCTCTACACATAATTATATTTTAAACCTAATAGTAAGTAGAGAAGTAGATTTTAAGGATTTAAGTCCCACCCAAAGAGAAAATAATGTGAAAACATTTTTAAATTTTAAGTTTTATATTATTATAGTTTTCGTAGTAAAAATAATTTTGTCTTTAAAATTACCACTAAATTGTTTTTTTTTAACTAGTTAAAGTTTTCATTGTGACATGCATTCAGAGGAAATATCTTATGATAATAAACCTACTAGCAAAAAATTATTATATCATTATTATTATTATTATAATTATTCAAAAAATAATATATTTTGATTGTCACTTTCAATAATAACGCGTAATGATTGCTATGAGTACCAAACATTTTTTCGTTAATATTCTGTTGCTTTACTCATTATGACCGTCAAATAACACTCAACGAAAATGAATAGTCCCAAGAGCCATAGAAAATTATTTTCAGAAACAAAAAGAGCATCATAAGAAATGTTTAATATTTAGAGTTAATAACTAGGGATGTAACTAATAAGAATCGAAAAATAGAGTACATTTTTATGTAAATATTACAAAAATTCCCGAAAGTACAAATATTATATATCAAGAGTATTTTTTAATTAAACTATTAAATAAAAATTATACTGTCAACATAACTACAAATACTAATATTATAATAAATATTTATGAAAATTTGTTTGATCCAAATCTAAATTTCATAATATATCTTCGTTAAATTCTAAAATAATTATGCTCAACTACCCTGATCATTAATCACGACAAAATTAAAACTCAACAAAATAGTAATTACTCAATACTTACGCAATTTGTCGATGTATTTTTAGAGTTAAAAACTATTTATTTAATTAACGTGTCGGGTTGTATTATTTGTATTCAGTTCTCTGTTCGCACACTCATTCTGAATTACAAATATTGCAGGGGCATCGAAAAGATTATGTATTAACATGGTAGTAAAATTAAAAATCAACGACTGATAATATTGGAGTTGAGCCGAACCTTGTCCTTATATTTTCAATATTCTATTAACTATGATACACAATTTCATAGGAAGAACGAGTTACCTACCAAAATTTACAACGTAGCTTATTAATTTTGGAATTAGCTAGATAACTAGAAATATGTACCTATACGTGACATTTTTCAAGCTTTTTTAATATCTAACATTAAATACATATTATATTATGTAACCCAAAAAGATTGTCTTTTTTAATAAATATAATTTCCTTTCATACTATTTACATTATTTACCATTCCGTTTATCGACAACATTATTTCGAATATGTCGGGCAAAATAATCCAATTCTAAAATCGGTAACATCAAAAATACATCATCCGAATGCTTGGTTACCTAGGTAATTGTCATTATCTATTATAAATGAAATAACGTCATAGTTGTGGTTTCTCCGAAGCCTGAATGCAATCAAAACATAATATGTTCCTTAAATGATTTCTAAAACGTTTCATCTCACATCTAGTGAAATGATAAATGTATTAATAAAACGTGCAAACGGCTTTTATGCTGTTGAGGTCTAAGTCTTACGTTGTATTTATGGCCTATCAGAACTCACTTTTCGTACACAAACGGCAATTTATTCGGTAATCATAGCAGACATTCGCACGAACACTTTCCGAAAAACATAGATTGCCTTTATCGTTGATTTAATAATACAATATGTAGATTGTATAATATATATAAGCAATAACGTGAAAGAAAACGTCTAACGTTTAAGTCTTAAATAATTGCTGGCAGCTGTTTGAGCACTATATATTTGGGAACTGCTGTGGAGGGACGAAGGTGTTGCCCCGTGTACTGAGATAATCTATTTAAAAAGCACGATTTAATGTTTAAAAGCAAATAAGCAAACACGAGTCAATAGTGATTAATTAATTTTTTTCCAACAAAAGTGAACAGCATTTTTATGAACTCGCTAAACTGGTATATAATACTATAATCAAGCTCAAATAAAATAATGCATAAATAATAAAACATTAACGTAACATCGTAATCAATATACCTTGCGCCAATTATCAATAATTCCATTTATTATTTGTTGATGCGTATTTTATATTTTTTTAATTTTGTATTAAAAATACTTGTTTTTATAATAATGAAGTAAATTAAATCCTGCAAATTGTTTTAAATCCCAATATTTATAATATGTTTAAACCTTATTGAAAAAATGAATATTCTACTGCTCTACATGCCTCATATAAACACCCTAATTTTATTTAAATTATTTAAGAAATGTATATAATGTATTATCTTTATTTTTAAATTACTTTTAATGTAAGAATAAACGTAAGTAAATATTGTCAATTTGAATAAGAATCTCAATCGTAACACACTGTCACATTTTAAAAGTACTATATTTTAGAATTTTTTTTTTAAATTATTATTATATGTAATAGAATATTTAATTATATGTTTAAAATCACTTGAAAGCCTAAAGTACTACAAAATGATAAATAATGTACACCAATATAATACAGAAATGGAAAAATTAAAATTAAATAAAAAATGTAAAAAACAAAACAAATATAATATATCAATTGATTTTAAAAATATTAACACTGAGTTGAATGATATTTATGATTTTTTTTTTAATTACGTAATGGTAACGATGGATTTCTTTATATCCATATCATATTATAATAAATAAAAATAGATATTTAATTTTAGAGAAATTAAGCTTAAATAATAACATAATATTTTGTTGTTTGTCATGCCTACCCATCCTGACGTTACTTGGTAATATTTGAAATTATTCGTTTTCGATAAACATCGTGGTTATCAAAATATATCGTACCTATAATATGTCATATGATATAAATTGACGTCATATTTCACTTTCTTATGAACACCCAAGTATTTAAGCTTTGAAATCGATATTTACATAATCATATAAAGTTCCGACTGTATACAGTGTACGGCTAAATTACTAAGTCACTATATTATATCTAAATTCCATATTTATTGTCGATAATATTTATGAATATACATGTTGTAAAAAATCTATAATCGGTTTATTGTGTTTTTAAATTCATTCGATTGATATTTTAATGACTCCTACATAAAATTAAATAACATTATTGTTGTTTCTTTTCCCATATTGTTTTAAATGACTTAAACTTTCTGCCTCACACTGTATATTATATAGTATATAAATATAAACACAATACGGTTCGAATAACCAAGCGAAGGCACTTGGCGATTAGCCAGATCAAAAGGCAAATCGTAATATTTCGAAACGTGACCGGAATATGATATCAAGATGTTTCCATTAATCGTCGGGAAAATGTGGACAAATTAGTATTTTTTTTTATGTGTTATTATGTGCTTTTTCAGTTTTAAAATGTATGCAATCAATTTTCCGGGTAGGAAGAATATACTCCAAAAGTTGCATACGGCATCTCTATATAATGTGAAACAACACAGATGGTACTTTATACATGTCATTTTTGAAATTTCCCAGTAGATTTCCAGAAAAAGAGAAAAGTATGAAAAACCACGAGAAAAAAAACAGTTATATTCGCGGCAAGCTGGTAAAAAAATGAATATTTCGGTTATTTTGTTTTAATTCAGAAAATAATGATACTAGTATACTCGTATACTACCCTTCGAGAATTAAAATTGTCAATCATTTCTTTTAGTATTTTATAGACGTAGATATGTAGTTTTGGGAAAAATATTGGTGCCAACGCTTTTTCATAATGATTAATTTTTTAATTTATTTCACTTTTTTTATTTTATTGTAATATTTTGACAAAATATATTAGTTTTGCGAGTTACAAAGTTTTTACTTACTACCATTTTATTTACTTATTTTTTTTATCAAATGTGTATTTGATACATTAACAAGATAATGATACCACCAGAACTATAAATATGTAATATGTAAGAATTATAATTTTTTGTTTTAATGTTTTGAACCATTAACTATTATTGTAATATCAATCAATCAAATAATTTTTTTAAAAAAATGGTTTATAAGAAACTCAAATTTATAAAATTACCTATTAAATCTGAACTGCTATGAGCCAAAATAAGGTAAGCAAATATAATAGTTTCAAATACCAAGTCTTGATATTTTATCAGACCGTGTTGTGTACCTATTACAATAAAAACTATATAGTTACATAATATACCTGTACTTAAATTGTTTCTTAGAATGTATTAAATAAACGATAGCAAAAATATTTGTATCTATATTTAATGTTTAATAGTGTAATGATTACCATATACTACGTAGCAGTAAGTAACCCAGTCAATATTTAAGTCAATACAAGCTATAACATAGTTTACACTAAAACTTAATAAGCTGTAGGTATAATCTATTTTTTGTTCATAGTGGGTTCTTCAACACCGTACAATCCAATATGTGCATTTAAATTGGTATATTGAATGCCGAATTTTTAGGTAAAAAGGATGAATTCGTGAAATTATTTTATTGAGAAATACATAAAAAAATTCATAAATTATCTGTCCATACTCGGGTTTTTAAAATATCTCATATTGTTGTGAGGTAATCATAATATATGCATTTTTAAAAAAACATTACACTTTGTTAAGCCAATAATAATAATAATGTTAATTCCTACTGAATTTAATTCAATTAATACAATGTAATTATAAAGTAAAATATGGACTGCGATACGGGGGAAATCAATATACCCTATTCTATTAAACTTAAAATTAGAGAAAGTAGTAAGAGAAATCTATATCAAACCGCAAGAGGGAGTTAAACTTTGGGAGTCTTCCATGGCAGTGTTCGCATACGCGGACGATGTGGTGGGTACTCGTAGATATTATACAACACTATAGTCTAAGATCATTATTCAGTCGACTTGAGGAAGTGGCGAAGAAAGTTGGGCTACAGGTAAAACAGATAACTCGGTCACGTGAAGACGAAACAGTGCGGAAATATTATCCGCCTTAAATGTTAATAATTATGAATTCAGAGAGCCAAACAAATTTTAAATACTGAAGTTCGACATTGACAGCAAAAAAAATGAGATTGACAACGAAACAGCATCAACAATTCTGTCAGGAAACAAATGCTACTATAGACTCACGACTGCGGATATTGGGGTCGCGGTCACTGTCAAGAGAAATAAAAAAAAACAATTTTGAATTACACTTATACGCCCAGTAATCGTTTATTGTGCCGATACGAAATATTGGGGAAGATGAGTGGAGATTCAGGGTAAAGAAAACTGATGGCTTTTGAAAGAAAAATCTCAATGACGATTTTTGGTTCGAGTGAAATATGTACAGACGGGTTTAATATTGGGGAGAGAGTTTAATAGAGTGGAGAGCAAGGAAAAATAATGAGTTAGAGAGACTCTTCCTGAAACGAAACATATTGGACACTAACAAGCTATAACCAGCTTTTACGCATGATTATGGAAGAGAATCCAGTAGGAAAAAGATCGATTGGGAGACCCCGTTTGAGATGGAAAGATATGATTAAAAAATACGTAGAATCGTTGAATGGAGGACCCGACTTGAAAACACGAGCAGCTGAAAGGGAAAATTGGAGAATTGGTTGTGTAGTAATGGGATTGTCTTACAATGGCCAATAGACACGCTAAGAAGAAGAATGAGAAGAATATATACATTAATATATTATTAACAATTAATGTCGGTAAATGATGATTGTCGTCTAATTTTCGTAATTATAATAATTATTCATAAAAATTAAATCATAATTAATAATATTATTTATACCGAATAATATAGGTATCATATACCTACATATGTATATATTAATATTATTTAATACTATACAAAATTATTAACATAATACTGAATATCGCAAAATGTTGACGGACTATTAAATTTACAACGTTGATCTGCTCCAGAATTTTCTAATATACTTAGGTAATAATAATGCTAGAAAAAAACAATTTAAATGATACATATGCTTTAAGATTTCGTTATTGAATAGGTTATATCAGTGCGGCTATCACAACAATTTTAGAATACTAATTAAGATCAGCTAATCTATAGTCGTATTATGTATTCTTTAATTATTATGTTCTGCTAACGATCAAAGTTATAGTTTCCATAGCTTTTTGAAACGTTTGCGAATACAAACTACAGTATTTCATTATGAATAAACGTATTTAATTTATTAAGAGTGATATAATTATTTCAATTGTTCTATTGTTTACCGTTGCAGAGCTTAATGCATATTTAAAAGAAGCCATTTACCACAGTAAAGTTGTATTATTTAATTAACCACCTATATATTTATAAGTAAATAGTAATAACTTTAATGAGTTAATGTGTTATTTTACTTGTGTATATGCCAATTCACTTAAATTTTTAATAAATTTCAAACTTTTTTTCTACTATATTTCATCATATAATATAAAGTGCTAAATAAATAAATCAAATTAAATTAAGTTTTTGACGTAGAAACTTAAATAATATAAAATACCTACATAGAATAACCACACCAAGTCCAATATAATATAATAACATAAACGTCTACGTATTATTCCATAATTTTGGCTGACACATTTATAGTTTTAATTACGCGTTAACTTAATGTTGTACAATGTATTCGCTGTTCATACATTCAGAGCACGTAATAAGTAAGTTAAGTAAATATGTTTTAATGGCATCATACAGTAAGAATGGTCCACAATCGAACTGATATTTTTAAAAGAGATTATTTGTGAAGTGTAAAAAATAGAAAATTATAAAATAGAATTATCGATTGAATAAATTAATAAAACAAAAAAGACGAATTAATAATCGTACATAACAACTTGTTGAACCGAATACAAAAAAAAAATTGTATGTCTTTATTCTATACTACAATACATATGAATTAAAACTATTAAGTTATAACACAGGCAATTTCACTGTTTCAAATTATATTATTGTCTTTTATAACAATATTACCAAACACGAATATTATTTAACACTAATATGATTTATGAAAACTGCTTTACAGTTGGTACGTATTCCTTGCAAGTACATAATTTTCAACGAAATAATTATGAAAAACAAAACAGTTGGTATCAAACAAACTATTATCACATCGTGTGTTATATTGAATATAAAATCAATTTAAATGAAAATATACAATATCTTAGTTAACTATTTATAGTTTTTATTAAGTTAACATTAAATGTATTTTTTTTTGAAATTGTAAATTGTATTTCATATTTAATCAATATTTTGAGAACAATTATTGGAAATTACAACATATTTTTACCATTCAGCGTTGACGACCGAGTTTTTACAAAAGTGCTTTTTTTTTAATAAGTCTTTTATTTTTTCAATTTTGTTTCACAGCTTTTATCATTGCCGTCGTAAAATATAAGTGTATTCAACGTCGGTTGATAAAATCGATGTAATGAAACCATGGGGTATACAATAAGAGTAAAAATTAAATGTTATGTTCGAGTAGTTTGTTTACATAATTGCACAATAAATAAACAAAATATTTTAGATCTGTATGTATACAATGTACAGAGTGATTCGCCAAGCTGCTCTCTACCTTTCTTTCTTTCTTTAATTATGCATCTACTATTCTATTCGAATTCTGATTATTGAAACAGTTAATTAATCTTCATAATCATATTTTAAAATACTCAAACACATTTATGCCAATTAAGTAGTGATCAGTGGCAACTGGCAAAACACACACATTTCTTTTGAATGAGAAGTTTTTTACTGTTAATTGTTGCCAGATGATTTTTTTTTAAATATTGATGCATCTAAATAAAAAAAAATTGTGGGTGTAGACTACCGTGTAGTTTTAAGTTTTATAACCCATGATAATAAGTTTAGATTATAATTATATAGGTTTGGGATGATGGTGGTTTAAAAACTTTGTTAACTAATATTATTTTATTAACATTTTGTGATTAGTGAAAACTGCTCGAGTGTAATAAGTACTAGAATAAACATTATATCTATTTCGTATTTTATTTTAAACCTTTATAAAGGACTTTTATCCTTAGAAGGTACATACGTTTAAATACCTCAAAAACTAATCGTTCAAATATTCGTTTAGATATTAAATCCGCATTGGACATTTTTGAAAAATCCATCTATTTAATATAATTCCTAGTGAAAAGATGGTTCTCATTCGAAAACAAGAAGTCTTATCACCTCAGGACAATCCTAATAATGTATGTTCTATTATAAGCATACTTAAGAAATTAGTAGTTAAATAAATACATAATTTAGGTTTTTAATATCCATCAATAACTTACTATTGAAAGGATGTAAGTATAATATGCTCGATGAATCACTTTTCACTCTGTACATGTATTATATTAAAAGGTTGGAAAAATATCACGTCGAACGCATAGTATCGTTGTACATCTCATGGCTTATTTATTCGTGTATTTCAATTTTCAATAGTATTATCTGTACTCTCCGTTTCGGACTCTTTTATTTGAGCCGTTTAACTAACAGATTTGTGTACGAATCACAATACTCGATGTCTCTGTTTGTTCGTATGTTTTACTGGCTGTGCAAAAAATGAAATATATATTTTTACACATCGAGCTAATCGAACCACCTACATTTATGCTATATTTTCTAGGTTAATAATAAACGTAGTGATTTTAAACAGATTAACCATTTTGCACCTCGTAAAATGTTAAATATCTAAAACAAAACCAGACTTATTTCAGATGGCATCCCAGAACACTAAACTTTATTAAAATACAAAAAAAAAATGTAACGTTTTTCAATATTTTATTATTTTTTTAACAGACCTGAGATTTATTTCAACACATTGACGTCAGGATTATATTAGAAATACTCCTCGAAATGCTTACCATACGCATCTTCGAATTCTGTATAGACGTGTGTGTGTGTGTATGTGTGTGTGTGTGTGTGAGCGAGAATGTCGTAGGCATAATGTATATTGACATATTCTACATATATTATCGAACTTAAGGATTTGTCAACAGGCACATTTCTTATAGTGAAATGTCAAAATGTTATTTTGGTATTTTAGTATTATATTTATCCGACCGCAGTAATGTCAAAATAAAATGTTTGATTTTTGCATACAGCACAAATATATTAAGTATCTACTTACAATATACACAATACGCATTCAGAGTTTTAAGAATGTAGTACACTTAAAAACGAATTTCTTAACCGTAGTAAAAATAAACAAGTAAAATTTTATTTAAATTTTAAAGCCCAAACTAAAAATTCTATATGAACAAATACCCATTAACTACTTAGTTTTAATTAAATTCGATTTTAATCTAATTAAAAACTATACCGTTCGGTTTTTCAAAATATTGTAGAAATATTAATAACCTATGTAGTTTAATGTTATTATCATAAAATCATTATTGATAGTTTTAAAACAACTAATGGTGAACCTTGACGCATAACAGATCTAGCAAATTATACAACAAATAAATCTAAAAAAAACAATGTTTAAAATATTGAAAATTCTATAATTACTACAGTTTCTAGTCAGTCCAGAAATTTCTGACGTTTTTTGAAGTTTTCGTTGGGTCTTCGTGATGAATAATCAAATATTCAATAAATATTGCATGTGTTTATGGTTGTTATTATCTGAACTACCTATAACAAAAATTAATTTTTATTAAAATATACATGGACATTTTTCCATTTGAATGCAATTTGTTGGTAGTTTTTTCCTTACACTTATGGGAACTATCTACAGATAAAATCAAAAAATGACCTTTCCAAAGTACCATTTAATATGAAATGTATATGTTTTGTATTATCAGTCCAAACATAATATTATATACAGATCAGTGGTTTCAAGCCTTTTAGACACTGCGGACCAACCAGAGAAAATATCGTAGACTACCTACTTCTTTTGCATCCTCTTCTCTTCTCCACCTTAGCACCTAAAACTAAGAAAATGTATCTAATTTGTTAAAAAAAATCATTTATAAATCTATTTTCAATTATTTCATTCATTAATATATAATGCATAATAAAAATATTAACAATTTTATCTTAAGTAATTATTTAAAATAAAAACATTTAAGTAATATAAAATTAAAGTATTTAGCATCACGCACCACTGGTCAGGAAACACATACCTATGTCAAGGCTATTCATTTAGAGGCTTGGAGCACTATTTTAATACAGAAAAAAAATAATAATAGACAAAACTAAATTAAAAAATCCATACATTCCTAGCTTCTCTCAAAGTGTAAAATAAAGGAAGAAGAAAAGCGAAATGTACATTAAATATTCAACGTGACTTTCCGGCTAAATAAAATAAAAATTTGAATAATTCCTATAAAATAAAAGTGTATTTAAAAATTGAATTAAAACATTTTGAATTCAAAAAATAACGTTACAATGTACAAATGCTATAATATTCAAATTTTGTTCATTTTAAAATAAGTTACACGTTATTAATGTACGTTTATTTTATTCTTTTTCACTATTGAATTTCGTATTAATAATTTGTCTAAACAACTACGGATGAAAAAAAAACAAAATTTATATGATTAAAATATTATAAAATAAAATGCAATATAATCATAATAAAATTACCATACTAACTAAATAATAAAACTACCAGTGTTAAAAGAGAATTCAGAATATGACTGAATGTTTTCGATAACAGCAAATCTATACGAAGATAATATTGTGACATTGTAAATTAGAGATAAAAAGTATTTAATGAAGGGCAATATTATGTTATAATTACAGACAAATATGTGAAGATAAAAAAATTCAATTTTTAAAACTGTATCTTATATTGTTCAATGAAAACTACTTTATACGATATATATTATATTTAAATATAAATAAACAGTTTAACTAAAACTGTTCTTCAATATTTTTTTTTTATCAACTATAATAATAGGTAGTTACTTACTAATTATGAAAATTTGCAAATTTTAATTGTATACACAATGATACATACGAAATATATTTACGTTCTAAATATTCAATAAGAAATTGATCAACAGAGCTACAATTTAATATTATTATAATATCATATTCAAAACGATTTTACAAGAATAATTAAAATAAAAACTTTAAAAGGTTTAAAGATTATATTCATCATAAATTGCTTATATTATTAATACATAATTAATTTCTCCATAAAACTATTAAACTTTCATTAAATTGGTACTACTCATACGACTTCTATAATATTGCTTACAAATAAAATAATAAATAGAAATCATCGTATTACGCTGTGATGTCAGTACACAGTCTTAAATAATATGTTGAACATTTATTTTTGGTTCGGCACTATTTGATCTTGAATTGTATATTCAAAACCGTTCCCAAAGGCCAAATGCCGTCAAATACAAAACACCTTTTCAGATCAGCCTTTGCTGTTGCGAGCGTTTCAATTATGATACGGAGGTAATTTATTGTTGTGTTATTGTTATAGTATTCGCTGCTGCAGACTGTGGTGGAGGCGTGTCAGAAAAAACAGCAATGCAGAGTTCAGCCGTCTGTGGGCAAATACGATCCTTGTCCAGGCCACCCAAAGTTCATTCAAGTCGATTATAAATGTCGACCATGTAAGTAATTTTCAACTACATTGTAACACTAAACTATAACTCAATTACTTCCATTCTGCCGCCGGTCAAATCCGACGCAACTCGATTGCAAGTAGTCCTAGTAATTTGTAGGAAGTGCGTTTTACACAATCTAAAAGAAACTTTTTTTTTTTTATATTTTAGGTAATATATTATAATGATATTAACCTCAATCGTTGTAAAATAGTTGTACATATTATTTAGAAAATCTGTTCAACCTGTACGATTGTATAAAACCTTAGGCCGTCGTAGGCTAATAAACCGATGCATTTGAAGCCTTAAATAAAACAAATAAAAAAATGATATCGTTAAACGACGTGGTGGCGAGGCAATATCGGATTATATTACGTGTTTAGAGCTGTTAGTAAAAACTTTATGTCTGTAAATTACGTAAACGGTACAGCAGAATTCAATATTTATACAAGCAAATCGAGCCAACTAAATTATTTGTACAATTAATTAATTTATTCGATCATATAATATTGAAATGATATTATGTCAAACAGGATGAGCATAAAATGTAATTTGTTCACACACATTTGCAGACTGTTTAAAAGGTGTAATTTCTATATCGAGTTATTAGTTAAATATTATAATATGTATATGACATACAAACTTTACCGTTCCACAGTATTTACGAAATATTGCAATTTAAAATATGCAATACGTGTATAATTGAAATTTAAGCAAATAAACTAAAAATGATAAATTTAATTTATCAAGACGAACGACTGGGTTTTTTTGTTTTCTTAAATTTATACAAAGTTATTAGTAACGCCCGGTACTCGAAACAATTGCCAAATATTCATCTTCAGAAGAGATTGCTATTGTACGTCATCGCTGTTATAACAACATCGAAAATTTAAAGAGGCTTATACGACAGTTGAACAAACTAAAACGATGAATTCCGAGTACTCTTAATCATTACTTTATTTTTGCATTTGTATATTATTTGTATCACTGTATACAGTTAAGGAAAAATAGATAACACAACAATATTCCGCCCAAATTTAAACCGTTCGTCTTTTGGTTTTCTTGAAACTGAATAAGTAATGTACTGTTTTGACAAACTCGTGGCGCAATAATTAATGTAATCGTTTTTAAAACTACCTAGTTTATATTGTTTAAACTATACACAACTGTAGCCAAAGTTTAAAACGATTTACCTACTAGTAAGAAAAAAAACACTGACGTTTATAGCCATTATAGCTTACTGTCTTCTAATGTGAACAATTCGATTTATACTGTAGCCCTGATAAGTGTTAAGTATTGCACAGAGCGATCATAGGGTAGGTAAATAGTATTGTTAATCATTATTATTGATTCGTTTATAAGTTTAATAGGCTAACACTCGACCACCGTTTTGACTAAATGAAAGTAATAACAACAATTTACTACATTTCAAAATGTCGTATTTTATAATATGTACAATATTTGTCCTGTTTCTCTCACTATAACTGTCAGTATAAATAATAAATGCAACGCGAGGTCTTATAAAAATATCATATCATAACATTTGTGAACGTTTTCTTTGAATTATTAATCGAGTTTAACGGCTGACGCGTAATTAAGTATCAGTTTTTAATTTATTGATGAAAACATGACACGATATCTAGGAATATATTTTATAAGATCCATTTTTTCGATATTTTTAATGAGATTCGTATAAATCTCAGCCGTTAGTAATTATTATTTGCGAAAAAAAACTGATCAAATTAAAAAAAATAATAATAATTGCATAATAACGAAATTACCAACGAATTTACCTGCAGCAAATGTCAACTTTTTAGAGTTTAATTTTTCCAAACAAAATTTATACGCCGTTAAAAACATTTAACAGCCGCTGTAGGTACATTTAAACTCGTGTTTAACGAACAAACCCCTGCAGTCATTTTTATTCGTAACTATAACGTTTTCAAACGAGGAGAGACCAAATCGATTTTTGATGTTGCCAAATCCATTCTCGTACTACTATATATATATATTATTATTATATATTATTATAGTGACGTTTAACAACACTTGCACTCGGTGAGCACTGAACAACACGAAATAATGTGCGGCGGCGGCGGGGGCGGGGTAAGGGGTGAGGGGTGGCGATGTTAGTGGGAAAGGTTCACCTGTACCTTACCTTACCTCGCCTCGCCTTACCTTGTCAGGCCTGGCCTTACCTCGCCTCGCCTACAACCGCACGAATTCAAATTTAACTCTGTGCCACTGCTTGCACTCGTATAATATGTGACATTTATGCAAAAATAAAGCATGTATGTTTCGTTTTATCGTTTGCTCAACCCGAAAAGTTTTGTAATCGGATCATTGTTAAAACTGTGTATCTATGCCTCGTATAATAAACATTTTCCACAGGACGGAACAAACCCCCCCCCCACCCAGCTCAACCTACGACCCACCCACGCCACAATTCGCAGATTTATGACTACGCTTGTTTTAATACTGTTAGCTTAAATTTATTATGCTCATACTATAACAGAGAGCATAAATTTAATAATAATTATATCAGTTTTAATATTAAGAATAAAAAATAAAAAAAACTAAAACGAATATTTTAGTGGCATAGGAAGTATGCGTTTCTTATGCGGCGTTAACAATTCAATGAATGCCATTTATTACATTATAAACAATCGAGAAATAAAAAAATAAAAAATTTTTTTAATAATTTACGTACCTTTGTACATAGTTAATATTAATAGTATTGAAATAAATATTTGTTTCATTTTGTTTATATTTTGTTTATGTATTTCAATGTTTTGATTCAATGAAACACGAACCGTTATCCGTTACCCACTAACTGACGACTAGGGAAATATAATAAAAACCTATACAAAATATACTCGAAACGTATTATCTCAGTTGATTATACTAAATAACATAAATAAGAACAACATTAAAATATAAGAAGTACAGTGAACACTGAACAGTCTTAATTCTAAATTATATTATTAATAGGTAAATTTTTTTATTAAATCGATTACTCTTTGTTTGGCATTTTGATATTATAGAGGATGAGAGATACTTATGTATGTATACAATATAATGTATAAACATTTCATCAAATATTATGTCAACAATAAGTGTGTACTTTAAATTATAATCAATATGCACTTAGTTGCATGATTTAAATTTGTAATGTAAATTATAAATAACTAAAATTAGTGTGACCTTTTTAGTAGGTATATATAAATCCATATATTCGAAATCAATCCATGAACACAATGATAATTTACCGAGCAAAAAAATTGTGTAATAAAATTTGAAAAGCTAATTTTTTGAGTGGAAGTCTTTTATTGTGATAAACATAATATCTAAAAATACGCAAATTATAAGCTAATACATCACCTTTACAGTATACATGCACTGTATCTAAAACAAACTTTGAATGCTTTAAATTTTAATTGATTGATTGTGCATTAAAATGCTTCTATGGTAGTTCAAAATACTCATTTCGTGTTTATTATGGAATTTGGACAATATAAACCTTTTGGTATGTCTTATTTGACAGCCATTCGTATGCTATGTATATAATGCGTATATAATATATATATATATATATATATATATATATATATTATAATATGTATTAAAAATATTTATTTTTTTACATTAAACTATTGTACAGCTGAAAAGGGTCACTGCAGCAGTATAAGTACACACGTGCAGCACATCTGAACCTTTTTAACGAAACGCGCAGTATAAAAATTGTAATGTAAAAAATAAATTATATACGAATGCAATAAAGTTGACAAGCGTTTTGTTTCAAACTCAACACAGCTTAGAAAAAATTATTTTAAATAGGTACTAAACAATCCTCCACTCAAACAATCAGAAAACGAACTATTACAAAGGTTCGTGCGTTATCATTTGAATCGACGATTAATCACGTATATATTATATACAAAATACATTAAATTAAGTTTTTTGTCTTAGAATGACAACAATGGCCAAAGATGAATATTCGTCGTTTCGTCAATAATATTTTTGACGCATATCTATCATATAAACGTATATTGAAGTCAACGGTACAATAAGTCAGAGATACAAAGCTAGATATTATTAGATTTACTTTTTACGATGATATTATTATGTACCTACCTATTATTACTTTATTTTTGTGTCCATCAAAAGTTCCATGTCATTATTGATTCCGTCGATAATAAATAAATATAAATTAATGACGAATTATCGATGATCATAAAATGTGAATAATGGTAAAAGGTTGAAATATAATAATAAATAAATAGATTTATATATAAACCGCGTATCGCGATGATTGACAACAAAATATGTCAAATTAACTTCAAAATATGATATTATGACACTGTGCCTATATCCTTTGAGCATAGAGCAATATATATATTACTTTACTCGATCCGTCTTTTTATAATAATATACTTTAAACAACGACTGCGGTTTTTTTTTTTTTTTTGTTATGTTTTTTAGACAGCCTTCGACAACTGTGGCCAACAGCGTGTTACTGCATTTTGAAATAAATTTCGTTTTTTTTTTTTATTTAATTTATTTATGATAATATATTATGTGTCTTACGTTGCAATAGTCAATACGCCTTCGTCGTGCTTATTAAACAAAAATATAATATCTTTCCGTAACTTTGTCACACGTGAGGAATTCAACTGCAGGCGATAAAAACAAATGTCGATGAAAAATAAAATTACACAATGAATCTGTTATGAAAGTAATAGGGCAGACTATTATGCGTGACTTTTAACGATCATAAATAAAATAAATTCACAATAATTTTTGGTATAAAGACCACGAAACCATTTACTTTGCGCTATGACATGCTAAAATAATTCATTGCAATTATATTATTACTTTTTTATTCGAGTAAGTTTTAAATATATCAAAACTTTTACTTGTAAATGAGAGTCAAACTCAATGTAATGCTGGAATTTCATAATTGTATGCATATAATACAATATTATTGTGTATGTGTAAGAATATGATTATGAACATTATAATATTCGTTGGCATTAAAAATAATTATGTAAATATTTTATTTTGTATCAAACTAACACTCGAGTAAAAATAATTTGCATTATTTAATAAAAAATATTTGAATAATAAATCGTAAACTATGTACCATTATCTCGAAAAATGTAAGTAGCAACTATACTTAAACGTCCTGGAATCAGTTTCCAAATTAATAATAACATAATTTCCATAGGTGTTATTTTTGATGTTAGATTGTCTCTTTATAATGATGACCTGCGGTGTGAAAACTAAACACTGTGCTTGCCATCTTTCTGTTTTAATTTTAAACTATACACAAACATGAAAATATAATTATACATTAATTAATAATAATATATTAATATATATTAAACTAAAACGCTGTTGCGCTTGTAGGTGTTATTCTATCGATTTTGATCACAAAAGTGTGTAATAACTTATGAGTAATGACAAATCAGTAAAGTGCGGTTTCGTGGTCTGTAAAATTAATTTAACAAAGTGTGTTACAAATAATTAATGAAGCTGTTCTGTGTATTATTTTTAACGGTATAAAGCACGGGACTCCGTGCGAAAATAAATGTAAAAAAGTTTTGTGCAGGTACAAGTGAAAAAAAAAATTAAAATACTACAATGGTAGCTTGACGTGTGTATTGCTCGCCTCACTCGCGTAGGTGCTGGGCACGTCATGATAAAGGTGTATTCCTTTTTTTTTTATACATAATTTTATCAAGACGATAAAACGTTATTCGAATCGAATAGCTTACATTTCGGAGTGCAGTCAATAATATGTAAATACGTATATTATACTAGAATATTTTTTTTTTATAACTCTGTTTCCACTTTTTAAGTAGTTATTTTTTGTAATTGTATAGGAAATTAAAAAATGTACTTAAAATTGGCAATATTTATAATAAAAAGATATTACACCCCAAATTCCCAGGAAAAGAAGTTAATATTCTCATAACTTACTCTGTTACATATTTCGTTCAATGTCTAAAATGTCCAATTACCATACACAAAAATGTGTTAAACGACAATCGTTTCCACGTACCTTTTAGGCATTCATAAAGTATTGAATCGTATACCTCGTTATTAAAAATGGTAGACAACACGAAGAAAAATCTAGCAACTGTTTCAGTAGGTCGAGTAAAAAAAAAAAATACGAAGCATAAATAACCCAATTGTTCATGAATTCTTAAATAATGTCCGAAAATCCATACGTCGAACACGAAGTTAAATTATCTACTAGTTCGATTAGAGACAATGGATGAAGCAATTATTGTAATAAATAATTCAAAACATTTGTTTTTTTTTCTACAAGAGTTGTTCTTGATAAGCATTAATAGACCTTCGATTTTTGGGCCTAGAATTTGGTATTCAGGTATTTGATCCGTTGGTCGGGTGTATTGTTTTATTCTCATTGTACTCCGTAAACAACACGGAGATCAATATATTAGTTCTAATCGATTTAGTTTTCGTGGACACATCACTTTAATGTAATATTTATAATGCTTGAACTTAATTTTAATGATAACGTAGATGATCAATATATTTGAAATATCACTCACGTGCCTCACCGATTGAAAACACCAATTTTCCAACATCAATAATACTCGTATTTTTAGAACAGTACCTATACCAAATTAAAATTCAATGAGCAAAGTACATCATAAAATAAAGCAAACCTAGCAAGTCTCTTGGGAAATGGTACAAAGTTTTAATAAACTTAAAGAACATTAAAAAAAATCAATAATTGGCAATAATGAAATGCCATAAGAAAATAATTACAAAAATAAACAAGTAAGGATAAGTACACTCTGTGGACATTCAATGCTCCCCGGTACGTAATTTATGATTCTAATAAAATTAAATCAATAATTATTATTAATTTCGGTTGTATTGAATGTGTTCATAATCGCATAACCAATATAATATGACAAACACTGAAATACATACAACAACAACACCTCAGAATATCATTATTAATATCGACTTCCGTGTACAATAATTCAATATGTATACAAAATAATATTATTACTTAATATATTTAATATCGATGTAACAGTAATATTTTATCAATAAGAGTTTAATATGACCTTACAGAATTTTACACCAAAGATATCATCAAATATTGGGCTTATAAAAACCAATCGTTGTATCGGTGAAACGCACTATTCAATAATGAATCTAGTTATATTATTATTGTACTACTACATAATATTATTATTTATTTACGATTTTTAAACATATTATTATTATGTTTTATTGTCGTCTTACAATATTCGATCCTAATCTTAAGGAAATACGATTGAAAAAGACTATACATTAAAATGTTATTCTCGTATATTTAATTATGGAGTTATTCGCAGTATAGTTTACCGTCTACTAAGTACCTATATTTCAATAATTACCACATCAAGTTCAATTCTCGGATACTTGGCACACTCGGAGTAGGTACACTTGCTGTGTGGTGTATATGTATAACGTAATAAGCAATGTATGCACTATGATTAGGACGAGAAGGGATATAATATTGTCGCGGTTTGATTTTGTAAAACAAGCTTATTGTACGATACTACGCCATTGAAAGTTTAAGCTCCATTACTAGTAAAATTCGATAACAAAATAAATAATTGTACCTACCCGCGCGTCCTTATGATATTATAATATTATTTAGTGAGTTCTCGGATATGTACAAAGCACACTTGCTGTGCGGTCATACGTAATGAATAATGTTGGTACTGTGATTAGGATGAGTATAATAGGAATAATATGATATTGTCGCGGTTTGATTTCGTAAAACAAGCTTGTGATACTATGTTGTTGAAAGTTTAAACTGCATTACTAGTAAAATTCGATAACAAAATAGATAATTGTACCTACCACCCGTCCTTATATTATTACAATAGTAGTATTAATTAATTTGTATTTTATCGTTTATATCGAACGATGTGACGGTATGATTGTATTGTTTTTCGACGAAACCGATTCGATCGAACAATATTTCGATCACTGCAGTCGAGCGATAAAATGTATTATACAGTCCGACGAATGAACCCCGAAGTAGAATAAAATCGAAATCAAATTTTTAATTTTATTTTTTTACTACCTATCAACACGCCACGACGATTACTTGCCCATCTCGTATATTACTAATTATTACTACTGTTTACTGATAAACTACCCAACGAAACTCGTTATTATTTTTAAAACAAATTGTGAATGGCCCATAATATTATGCTAAAATCGACGAACAGACGATGGGTCGTGTTAAACGTACAACAAGCGCTGTTCGTTTGGATTTTTTTTTTATGACTGTAAGATTATGCGAGACGGACATCCTTCGCGCGCCGAGGGAAACTTATCGAGCATTATTCATTCGAATCAAACAGCGCGCCACTGGGGTCCGCGATTTGCATAAACTTACATTCTGTACACACTACACATGCGACTCTCCTCTTGTATGTGATAGGGGGGGGGAGGGGGGACGGCTGATAGCTGCAAACACACTCGGGGTTTCGGTTGAATAATTTACATTATTATATAACCACGTGCATCGAGAGTGTTATAACGTTCACCTTATAATATTGGCCGGAGACGGTGGTTGGATGGTAAAATATGCGCTGGTAGAATCGCGAGATTATCAACCAAGTTATCGCCAAGTTTTCCCGCCTCCCCACTCTCTCTGAATTAATTTAGTTAAAACTAAATATCACATCACCGTTTCCCGTCTCCTGCTGTACCTAACCCCCCTCCCCCCCCCGTCGCTATAAATGAGACGCTCGGACAGTTTCAATGTTTATAAACAAAACGCGCCTAATATAAATATATGTACAGCGATAAAAAGTTTACTGTGATTTTATGCGATTTTTTTTTTTTATATCTTTTATTGCGAGACAATAACATTACGATTCGTCATAGACGTTTTTATTATGAAATCATAATATCTAAATACAAGAAAACAATGTTCAAATAATAATATGTATCTCTGCGATTCCTCAGAACAATATCGTTTTGTACATTTTAAAAACAAATTAACTCGCTGATTTGTTTGTATGAAAGCTAATTAAAAACATTTTGTTTTAATTTTTTAAAAAATATTTAAATTAGTAATATTAAATATCCTGTGAAATTTAAACACAAGTATTATAGGCATTAATTAATATTCGACAGCTTAAATACTTACACTCAATGTACACAATTCAAACCTATTATTCGATATATATATTATAATATTTTTAGCCTGTAATTTCCCTTCGCGCGACTGTATCAGTATTTAAACACGACAAGTTTATTTGCATTACATTACCCGTAAATTATAACCTGTGATGCCAATACTTAAGCTGGTCGAAACATTTTGTTCGGCAACGTCCGACGGTATCTATAAATCCTCGTAAGCGTATCGCCGCGACATTGGACCCGTGATAAAGTGGGCTGACCTACCGCTTTCCTTGAATTTTCCCACTTTATCATAGGTTATAGGGAAGTATATTGAATTATTGACTTAAGCCCTTGAGATTTATTTCGTTCAGCCACAAATGTCTTAGGTACCGGTTACCGGGAACAATTTCCAGTCTAAAATGTCAAAAACGTCTGTGCAAAAAGTAACAAACAAAACGTTTGGGGTAGCAAATAATACACCTCATATTTATTTTGGTCATCGCTTGAAAATGTATGCATAACCATTATTTCACACATATTTCATTGATAGTTGACACATATGCTCCCAATGCCCATAGTATCAAAATATATGAAATATTTTTATATTTTTTTTTCAACAATAGCAATATTTAAATGAGTACACTATAAAACATCATTTATTTAAATTGTATAGCTATAATATTATATAATATGCGCATTGTACATTCTATTACGATTTCAAATCGTTTTTTTATTTAATATAAATCAAATCGGTTTAATTTTTATTTTTAATTAGTTTTTTAATGAGTATGTTTTTTACGCCAAATTTGATGTAACAATCGATTTATGACCGTCATATTTCATTTTCAATCATACATAACGTTTTTTTTTTTGTTAGTTAAAAATTGTTATTGACTAGCTTCATCGTTTAATTGACAAACGAAACAAATGTATAATGTTTTTTTATGAAATTTGTATTGAAAATATTACAATAGAATACCAGACTTTGGTACAACTTAGTACAAGTAAGTACGATAGTTAAAATCTGATTATTTCATCATAATGTTTAGTGCAAAACAACATACTAATTAGAAAACTAATGATAAAAAAGTAGTTTTTTTGAAATGTTTACTAAAACTATTATTATCTTTGAGTATTAACATTTTTCTAGTTTTTTAAAAAAAATTACAAGAAAATGTATAAAAAATAAATTGAAAAAAGAACATGAGTACTAAACTGCATTTTTCTTGCAACCAATGAACTTATTTTCTGCGGGTTCTCCTGATGCATTTGGTCATTTGGTTTCAATTTATTTTAAAACTTCACTACCCTTAACTTAAGGTTATTCACTCATTTTAGAAAAAGTTTTTCTAGATGTGTCTAAATTTTTGGAATGCAGACGAGAATAAAAAATAAAATGTTTTTTTGGCATATGATTATCGACGTTCCAATAACAACTGTAGAATTAAAAGTATAACGATATGAGTATATTATTATAATGTTTGATCACTCGTGGAAATAGAGAAATATAAATAGGAAGGCTAAATTTTTGTTGGTGTCTGCCCATTGGAAAGACACGAGATTAAATTCCGATTCGCCTTACCCCTTTGTCCACGGTCTATCTCCGGCTCGGCTTTTAATCCTTCTTTGAGTATTCAGGAATTTAATTATTATAAATTTATAAGTACACTGCTTGTACTATTGTATTCTCCAACATATATTATAACATTCTCACGAGCAACTCAATTGCTACGATTAATACTTGCAGCAGTACAAAACTTTTCATACGCATGTAAACTGTGGTTGAAATAATAAATAATATAAAGCATAACTGTTTCGTTTAATTTAAAAAAATGACCGACAAGTTTTTTTTACACAAATCCAAACATACATTTTCCACACCTAAAGTTGTGATGAAAAATAATATTTATTTGTACTAATTTGTACGCAACTAATTGTGCATAGTACCATTTACTAATATAAAAATAATTTATTTTGAATTGCAAAAACGCCTTTGTTCTGATGGCTTTGTGACGTCGAAAAATTGTTATAAAATAAAAGTTATCCATACTCATTTGTCAAACAACCCATTCAACTTACTGTTTCATCCATCTCCGACATAATTTCAAACTTTTTAATCGATCCTTTTTTTTATCTCTCTCGGCGTTAGACGCTGCTGGCGAATAAACAACGTGCAATTTAATTGCTAGAATTGCCGTTTACCAACCGCATGGTCGATGTGATTTTTGAACGCAGTAAAATAGATAGGTACGTGCATTTTTGTGATTTAAACTGAGGTCATGCATCATCATAACTGTAATGTTATTTTAGTTACAAATTCGGATATGAAATATGTTGCCGACTATATCAGACGGTATTTTCTCTAATTGTGCACGACTATAGTTAATGGCCAACCACCATAACATCAGATGAATAAATATATCAGTGTTATTAAACTTGCAACGAACAAAATAAATATTTTTTTATGAGTTTATAAATTATTTAAGATATTGTTAGAAAATTTTAATTTAAATCTCCATATGAAATATACCTATTGAGTGTCGAATTATACATAAACATTTTAAATAAATATCCAAAGCAAATATAAATAAAAACGAGCATTACGTCGTCGTTTATAAATTGTATGCATATAGGTACTATTATCGTCAAATAAATTGGATCACGATTAACTCAAATATTTAGGATCGATTGAAAGTGCAATAATATTGTCAATTAGTGCTGAATTAGTAATAATCAAAGTAAAATTACGTCAAAGCTATCTCACTTCTTATGGTTGTATTAGCCTATAAATGCATACAGCGAAATATGAACTGAGACAATTGTATTTACCACGAATTACAACTTTCAAGTAACCAATCATATATTATAATATTATATGTTTAGTCCAAGCCCCAAATTTGTATCAATCAAATCAAATTTCTGATAATATATTTTAACAGGAAATCCATTACAGCTTTAAATAAATTAACTAGGTATTTTAAATTTAGTTATTGAATGACGTTTTCTGCGGTCGATAGATTGTGTGGTTAGTGGATGAAGTCTGTTCAAAAGAGTTGTTTGGAAAATCAAGATTAATACTGAAATAAACGTGCAAGTTATTCATTAATAAACTTAGTGAGCAATTCTAGTCCAGTCAAGTAAATAAAACACTTTAAATTTAAATTAAAATGTAGATACAGTAACAAAATGTAAATATGAAAAATATTTTTTTTTTTAAATAAACAATAATAATGGAAATGTATCTATTATGTAACTGTATCTGTACATAAATAGGTGTTTTAAAATATTGTATCGAATTGCATATGGTAAATTGTCTAACTTTAGTCATTCGAGGAACATGAAAAAAATTGAGTCAAGTCATCAGCTATAGAAAGAAAAAATTTATAGAAACAGTCGTTTGTATTTAAGTGATGAGTATTACACTAAAAGACCTCCGACAAGGATCAAAGTGATAAAATTACTGCACACAAATCTTCCAGACATTGTAAAGTGTTAAATAAAATGCTTCGCTGTGTCCATTAAATCAAAATAAAAAAAATCTTGGAATTGTTGCTGCGTGTTCGAAATATATTAAATTTATATCTCAGAAGTAAATATTATATAAACATTAAACATGTTTGAAATTTATTTTGTCGATAGTTACTAATAGGATGGAGTGTCGGTCTGTGGAAAATATTATAATGGCTACGAGAGTGATAGAAGTGTTAACGAGCTATTCTATTGAATTTGGGACGTCGGAAGTATTATATTATTAGGTGATAATGGTCGACCGTTTGTCCCCGGTTTGGGTTTAATGAATTTAAAATATTTCGTGATATGAATTATATTAATCGATATAATTTCCCACCGCATAAGACCCTAAAATATATAACTGCATTTCAACGAGTAGAGGGAGTATTTTAATAATCACAATTTCATAAAAATGAATGTAAATGTACATTGGACACGTTGTGTGGATATAAACACAATATTTAAATGAGGTTATTCAATTAAAAATGGACGACGTTTTATTTCAGTCTCGTCGAAAAACGCCGCCGCGGGTATCGCCGCCATATACCTCCAGTATTGTTGTCGTGTGCTGCGGAAATAATATTTAACATTTACTGGCGTAGTTGAAAAACAAAATATGTACATCTAACACGTGAATGTGTATCGGACCGTTATAGACTTTCATTTGACACGATTTAATAATTATCGTAGAGCGTATATATATTCACATATTATTATGGTCCGTGAGGCACAATGGGACGCACAAATTATTTATGCAAACGCTGGCCATCGTGGAGCAGTTTTTTTCGTTATAGAAATTCGAATAAAACGTAATCACGAGCTGATGTATTATTTATATATAGGAACCCGGGCAAAGGTATTAGTGATTGAGACTTTGAGAAAAGGGAAATTCGCAAAAAATGTCTTAACGAAACGGTTTACGTTGTTTTGATATTCAAATATACAATTAAAATAAAGACAGGCCAGTAAAATATGCATCCTTTTCTCCTCCCCCCAACACACACACACACACACACACACCTAGAACACCAGCCAACACGCATACTGTTCCGCAAAACCCAGATGTGTCTTCTTGTGCCTTTTCGACATATTAATATACATCACCAGCGATTAAACGTGTTGGTAACTTCAAACGTCGGTACAATTGATATTGCCTGCATCTTTCAAGGTTTTTATTTCGGTCTATATGGTTTGGACGATCACAAAGTGCTAAAAGTCTCATCATTATGTTGCATTGAATTATTTAATTGATTACAAAGCAGTAATACCTACTTTTAAACGGTCAAATTTTAAAACTTCTCAATGAGATTTGATAAAATCGCGATGAGCTCCAAAATAAACATATTATAGATACGGTTACTAGTTGTATATTATGATTTTTTTTGTTTGTGTAAACATAACTAAAACAGAAAAAATATTTGCTATAAACTCATTTCACTCTAGTTTGGTTGTTTGTTTTTGAAAATCTAATCTTCCCTTAGGATGACCCAAACAGTTTACTACTCTGCTACTGGTTAGAATGTTTTTGACTCAGCTACTGCTCACATACCTCGGGTCATTTATCCCAGCCAATAATTCTTTCTACATTTTTTATTTTAAAAATATTATAACCGTATTGGAGAAACTCGATTATTATATTTGTTGAAATTCTTTGACAAAACTTGAAATAAAAAAATTACAATATTTGTCTTGGTTTTTTTTCAAAAATGTAAAATAAGCAATTTATAAAGCTAATAATATATGTAAACATTTCAAAACCTTAATCATTATCATTATTTATCAACAAATAGTATTGGAAGTTTTTTAAGTTGCGGTAGAAGGTGGGTAGAGGTGTATAAATAATAGAAGGGAGGGTACGTGTTCGAGTAAAAACACTGTGAGACACTGTGTATGGGTAGACAGACATGTTTGGTAACTTGTTACTGCGGACAACGATAACAGCTTGTTGCCGTGGTTAATGTATATTGTTGAGGTCAGGCTGGTAGAGACGGAAAATTATAATATTTAAAATACCAACAGAATACTGATAAGATAATACGGTTAATATTCTGACAACCCCCGTCGAGCTAACAACAACAGGTGACCACTCAAAAAAAAAAAAGGATTAAATACATAACAATGTTATGGTCAAAGCGGGTTGTCGGAAATTTCACAATATTATTATTATTATATCGTTTCGCGTCGTTTCGTTCAAATGCCGCGAGAATTAAACCCCGAAAATCGTGGTTTAGTATTTATGTACTTATATATATATATACTTAATATATATAAGTTGTATGTGCATTTAAAGCGTGAAAAACGTCCGGAAAAACTGCACCGCATAAAGTAAACCTAGCCAGCTCAGTTTCGTTTTTCGAATGCGATGATTTATAATAATAACACTGAATTGCCCCGGGGTGAACGTAGCGAGACGAGTGCCCAACACCGCAGTCTCTGTACCATGCCATTCCTTTTTGTTTTGTATATAGTATATAATATTTAATATGAAATACCTAATAACGACTGTTTTTCTTTTTTTCGGACGTTGTGTTGAACCCGGCTATTAATCATTATAATCAACTGTTTGTTTTTGACTCAACCCGCTTTTATTCCTGTATTCGTTTTTTCCTTCAAAACACAATTGAATAAAAGTTAATGTATACTCTTAAATATTGAAAAAAAAATTACGGAACATTTGGAAAAAGAAAACGATGAACGTTTCAATAAATCGACGATATCGTTAACATTTTAAGTTTAGACGTAATCAAGCCACTCGATTCGATGATCAAGGTGCTTCGACATAATAACGTTGTACTTCTCGTTTGATTGAACATTTAAAAAGAATATAAAGGTATATTTTAATTTCAATTTTTCTGTAAATTTCTGATGGTTAAGAATCCTAGATTTTATTTTAAATAAAAAATTTTAAACATCACATTTTGTACATGCTGATAATACAGTCTAATCAAATTAGATAAAGTAAAAAAAGCAATGTTATTCACGATAAGAATTATTGTATCCATATTATAATATAAAACCACTTTAATATGAAAGATAATATTTTGAGATAAAAAATATACACATTATACTTATATAATTTTAAAAGTTTGATACCAAAGAAAAAATGTACATTTTTTGTTAAAACAATGTTATGTTCGTGTATGGATATTTTTACGTAGAAAAAAACTATAATTATAAAAACTATATTTTTATTGAAGTAAGTATGTATAACATTATTCTTACACAATTTATTCAAATTAATTTACATATTAAAATTAATAAACAGTGCAATTTAATTTTTAAATTTTGGTTTTGTTATATAATATTTGTTTATATAAATAATTTATTCTATAAATGATATAACGTTTTCATTTTTCTTTACATCAAAATAATATTTTGCTTATTAAAAAAGATATTCTTACTGAGTTATAAAAGATTATTATTTGTTTTATTGACTTTAAATTACTTACGTATTGTTAGAACTAATATTTACGAAAATTTCACAGAGATAACACACTGTTTTGCTGAACTATTTATTAAATGTGAAATTGTATAATAGCAGTATCAATAATATTAGGTACCTATACTATTGTTAAATGTTGAAATTACTATGTGAAAACAAAGATAAAAAAATATGAATTTGATACAAAATAAATTCTATTTTAAATGCATATTATAAGCTATATAGTTGTTAGTTTTAAAACACTCTGTTGTAAGTGACTGAATTTTAAAAAAAAACAGTTGTTTTAAACAGGAAATAATATGTTTTTCTAGTAATTTTTAAATTATAAGTATAAAGATAAAATAATAATGTTTGTACGTTTCTATTTTTCTAATCAAATTTTCTAAATGACAATTCTCCATACGAATGGGTGTACTGTTTTTAGTGTAAAACATTTTTAGAAATCACAATTTTCAATTAAAATTTAGAAATTACCATAGTTATGTAAAATATTATTCAAAGATAAAATGAGTTAAAACATTGAAAACAGTTTCAGTAGCTAGCAGTACAACGAAGGTATCTACAATGATACACACTCAAATCACAAACAGTAAATTTAATACCATTGAAAAAAAAAACTGTTTTCAGCAAACGTATATGTTTCCAAGTTTAGAATTATTATTTATTCCATTTTTCTCGACGCTTACATTTTCACACAGAATCCAACATTGACAAACGCGTTTCGTCGCCTTCAGCAAACTTTATACCTATACGACTATGGCGATAAAATATTATATTATACATAATTTTGTACATAATCTTGTACATAATTTTGTACCTGCGGTTCTGCCAGCGATATTAATATTTGATTTGTTTACAGTCGAGTTCAGGAGCAAAGTGGCATGTGAAAACGAAGTGGTCAACTTGCAGTGCAATCCGAATTCCCGGTTAGCCATGTTCTCGGCGAGCTACGGCCGGACAGAGTACGAGAGCATACAGTGTCCGCAACCGCAAGGCGTTCCCGAAGAGAGTAAATATCATATTATTATTTTATTAAGGCCCGGGTTTTTATGCGGAAATTATTGTTAAATATGCACATAATTATCCACTCAACAATTTAAAAATACGCAAAAAATATGCAAAAATAAATACAAAAATAAATTCTTTATTGTGTGCCAAAAATATATTAAACGTCTTAAAAATTTATAAAATATACTACGCTTGAAAAAAAAATGCAATTTAAATATCAGTATACTTCTGTTAACAAATGTGTATGTGTAAAAACTATTATACCTAAAGTTTAAATAAATAATTACAAAATTAATAACGGAAAATCCGAAAATATAAATTAATTAATATTAATTTTGGAACGAGTACCATCATTAGGTTACAAAATGTGATTTTACATTTTCAAATTATGAATTTCTGCCTGTCGATAATCAGAGCGAGAAATTAAAATAAAAATAAATAAACTCTGTGAATCGGAGAAAAAATTCAAAAAAAATTATTAATTATTTATAAAAAACGCAACTTTTATGCAATTATATAGAAATATGCAATTTATAGTAATTTTTACTTAAATATCCCAAAAAAATTAACCATAGAATCCACACATTACAAAACGTCAACATTTCTAATCAAAATAATTCTAGACGAATTTTAAAAAAAATATGCATTTGCATTTGCATAAAAATCCGGTCCTTATAGTTATTACATCGTCTGTTTCCAGACGGTCGCAACTCAAAAAGTACTCTTTTCAAAAGTGGTATTTAAAAAAAATGCAATAACTCATTAATTGACTAGGTATACATGTTTTGATCGTTGCTTACAATATTATTTAAGTTATTTTGTTTCACTCCTATTGAGTTGGATACGATACACAAACGTATTTACCACGGAGCGATAGGTATAACCAATATCTACGTTGTCACTATCGATTATTAATCTTTAAACTGCCGGTGATTTTTTTAATCGAAAGAGTAGGACGACGATTCAGCGAGTCGGCTTAATTTTTTTTGTTCTTATCGAGTTGCTCGAACTGAAAGGTCTACAATAGTATTCTATAATACTATAGGTAGATACCTGCGCATTATTATTACCATCGATATGCGTCTGGTAGACACAGAGCCGTGCCGTTAAGATTTGGCGCCCAGGGCAAAATTAAAAATATTTGCCCCCTATTTTATTTATCATCAATCATAAACCATAATAAGAAATGTTTGGCGCCCCTCTAAACCATGCGCCCGGGGCGTATGCCCCCTAGCCCCCCCCTCCCACGGCACGGCTCTGGGTAGACACTGTAATACTCCTCTATTGGACGGTCGACGGTGAAAACGCACTGTCGGACCGCGTCGAAACGTTAAACGATTGTTTTCCAGCGTGCTTGGTGAGTTACGCGACGGAGACGGTGATGACTGTGTGCCACGGCAAGAGGAATTGCAGACTGGCGGCGGACGCGGCGACGTTCGGCAACCCTTGCAAGCCGGCCTCCAGGATGTACTTGAAAGTCGTCTACAACTGCGGTGAGTATATTATATTATTATTACTGTCTGAATAGCCGTTACGAGGAAAAAACATTACAGTGCAGAGCACAACCGGCGACGGAATTACGGGGAGACCGTCGAAGCCGTACATATAAAACAATTTAATTTATACGTTCCTCGTCATCGCGCATCGCCCCGGCGCGGCCCTTACACCGTTACCGATCGTTTACGACCCGGTGAATGGTAACCGCGCGGACGTATGAGACTATTTTCTCAGAACAAACTCCAGTCGGATAACGATCGTATGCGCCCCGTGTGATGCAAATATTATACGGAATCTAGCGCTGACATTATGGACGCTAATGTGACGTATTATACTCGTGTGGACCGTATATCGAATTGATTCCGAAAACGAAAAAAAAACTCATATCCAACCCTTCAGACTGTTTCGCGTGCGTACAATTATTAATAAGTAACATTAATATAAACATCTGACGGCTATAGTTTTCCATTAAAAATGTGCGCAGAACTTTCGTCCGCGTCGGGACGAACTACGCGTACTGTTGCGAATAGTTTGACGGAAAACTTAACTCAACATTTTATTTCACCCACACGAATATATTTTTATTAATTGAAAAAATTTCGAACGCGAAACATATCTTAGACAAAGAAGCACACTCAAAGTCAAGAAAAACATCTGAAAGGAAAAGTTAAGCGGTGAAAAAAATAAATGAAAAAATTGAAAGACTGCCAAATTTCGAGTTTGCAATTCGCAAAAATATAAATGTATATACCACTTTAATTGTTTTTTTTTTTAATTATTTATTTAAATTAATTTCGACTCCCCTATTTGATATTGGGTCAGACTATTATTATATACAGGGTTATATACCATTTTATTACTAGTAGTAGTATTGACAAATACGAATACAGCGTATTGCTTAGGTAGTGTATGTAGATTAATTAGAAGCGGTATCGTGTTAACCTGTGAAACCGTTGTCGGTTTAATTAATCTAATAGTTTTTCAAAATATTTTTCATAACTTTAACACAGTCTTATATAGTAAAAATGAAAGTTGCCGGCAATTCGGTAATTGGGAACCAACCTCGAGTAAAGCGTAGAGAATGCGTAGTACCTCGAAATGAGCAGTCATGTGCTTATATTACACCTTTTTTTTATATAAAAATGAAACCGTATAATAGACTGTAAAGATAATTTTCAAATGGTTTTCAAAAATATTTTTAAAAATATATATATATATAAGAGCATCAGGCCATTGGCTAGAACGGTTTACCGTCATATACGCATTCGACTCGAAAAAGAACAGGAACACTGCACCTAACGGTAAAAAATCTGAAAAATGTATATGGACACTATTGGCTCCTCGGCTGCGACCTCCTCACAATAATCATTTCAAAACGAAATACACACTTCTACATATCATATACGTGTTGTAGACAGATACCCTCCCCTAATGCATTCCCCGAGAACGCGTATTGATGAAAAGCAAATATACTCGTCCAAAGCGTTTACATTTCCCGCGCCGCCGCCGCCGCCGTAATGCGATGGAATAAAATATCTTCAAAAAGCGACGTGTTGTACTGCGCCGTATTTTCTCCAACTCAAATGATTATTATTGTTAAATAAAGCAACAACATATAGTTCGATACCTCGTGTCTGTATATGTTGTAATAATATTATGTATACACCGTGTACTATCAATAACGCATTACGTTTTTGAGTTATTAATATTACATTCAGTAAATATTTGTAGACTTATAGTGTACATTGAATTCCCGGCATAAAATTAATATAATATTCCGAAAACTGTAATATTGTTTCATGTTTCCATTGGTGCAAGTTTCTGATGACTTTCCTAGAACATATTATATGGCCACGGTTAATAGTTTTGGTATATTAATTTCTAATTTTTTTTTCTCCTTTTTAATAGTTTATAAAATTGTCATTTATGATCCTACGACCATTATTTGTTCGCATACATTTTCCTGTTATTGCCCATATTACGTATATTGTTGCCTTTATGTTTTTATATTTTATTCAATATTATATAGCATAGTGTAAGCATATACACTTAAAAGTTACAACATTAATTACTTGTGCTAATGTGAAAATTTTCCATTTGATAAATTAACTGAAACAAGTTTATAACGAAATTGCACATATGCCATATGCCTTTGTATTATAATAGGTTTACGATGTTTACATAGTTAAATAGTTTTATACAATGTCAATATGTATGATAAACTTGTATAAAAGTACCTCCATTTATTTAGTAGTTTTCTGGTTCACTCCTACTCTATATTTATTATAATCCACTTATCGTCTTTTGGAAATTCCACCAGAGTTATATAAAAAATATACGTTTTTATGTAGTTTCTAATACTACTAATCCATAATTTTATATAGATACTCTATCTACTCTCAAAATAATTACATTTCATTATAATTACTTAATGTGATTACGGATTATACGTACTATTTGACAGCACTTATTGGTGTACATAGAAATACTATACTATTACCAATACATAGAAAAAACGATTTTCAAAAGCACATTTACTTGAAGTTTTTACAAGGATAAGAAAGTTGCAACAGTTTTCCTCGAAGTAATACATTTCGGTTTTAATGGAACTACCTGTATAATTAAAAGAAAAAAAAGAAAGTAAAAACGTCTAAATAAAAAAATATACATTATCTAAAACAAATTGATGGTTTGAACAAAATCTTTGGAATAATAAATTATTGCGATAAAATATTTTTACCAAGCGCCTGTTCTTAATGCTATTGTCTTCGGAGGAATAATCATTTTCCATTTCTCGTTTATTAACATCGACAGCAGTGAGTAAATATGAGTACGATTTGCTTCTACAAAAATTTGCGTCGCGCAAAACGTCATAAAACAATACCGTGTCTTATTTATTTATTCGTATGGCAAATATCGTGTCTTAGAAGACGTATACCATATTTACTACGACACGATTTAAATGCGCTGGAGATGAGTAGTTATAAACGAGTAATAATTATTAAATATTAAACCTAAGAACACGCGACGATACGAGCCGTACGAAAACAATACATATAATGTAACTTATAAGTGTCTAGTTGAAAAAACACCGATCGAATTTAAAATGGCGTTTTTAACACCCCTCCGAGTGTACTGCTCTGTACAGTCTATTCCGTTTGAAACGGCGGCGTTTTCCGCGATGATGTACGATCCCGTTCGGACCATAAACGCGGGAGGGAAAAAACAACTCGACAGGAGAGACAGCACCGTGTTAACAGTATAATAATAATAATAATAATAATAATATATCGTCGACTAATCTACATTTTTTCGGTATTGGTTTTTTATAGTGCCCAGGAGAGTGTTAAAAGAACAATTCGAAGAGCCTGCCCATTCCGACGAACCGACCGTAATGGAACTGGACTACTTTGACAACCCCGGCGTGGCCCCCGTACAGCCGTTCGAGTCCTTGTCCCCGCCCGCCAACGACCCCAGGACCAGGTACAACGAGTCGGCCGCCGATCCCGTAGGCCGCGGGAATTCGTCTAGTTCGTCACTGGGTAAGCGCACGAGCATTATAATATATTGATTTATTATGTGTATTATCGTTGTTGTTGTTGTTGTTGTTCATAGCTACGCTAGCACACGCGTAACGATAATAATAATAATATATCGGCAACGGGGAAAAAAACGTCGACGTGCGAGTCCTCGTCGAATAACACTAAAAAATACGCATCGCATATTGTGTACACACATACCTATAATATAGGAGACGTCTGACGAAGGTTTTTTCGATTTTAAATAACGAGAGGACCCGCGCGACGTTACACCCCGCCGCTTTGAATTAGTAATTCCTCGCGGGACACATATATTCCGTATAAAACACGAATTACGTTTAATACGTTCGAAGACTGTTCAGTGTTTAATTTTTCTTAAAAAAAAAATACGAAACAAACCGTTTAAACGGTTCCGACTATATTATTATAATTGAAGTACTTAAAATAAATTAATTTTAAACCGCCTTGTGTAATTTTATTAATAATTAATTCTTCGACTTTTCCTATATTATCATACAATTTTTATCCTCAATATCAATAAGCATTTTTAATTGCCGTCGTATGATTTAAAAAAAATTAACGGATGTTTCTCAGTGATGCTCTCGATGAGGTTAATTGAGGTGTTGGAGTTCAAAAATTTTCCGATATATTACCTTTTTACGAATGTCATAAAAGAATATTTGTGTTTTTTCCGTTGGTAAGACATTTAAATAAAATTATGAGGAATACTGGAGAGAATGCCTAAAACTAACGAAAGGAGATTATAAACCAATTAGAAAATTAAATAAATTTAACGAAAAGCACCGTTGATCATCAATTAAATTTCTTTTGTTATAATATAATATAATGTATTAAAATAGAATATTTCATGTCACGTAGTATTTCTTTTTCGATAACGATTTTTGTGTAAACAAAAGAATACTCACATTTTTTTTCTAGTTGATTTGTATAATACATTGCAATTAATTTTAAACGAATCAGAAAAATATATCCAAGTAAAGTTAACCTAACCTGAGCGACAAGCTCTCTAAAAATCAAAAGGATAAATCTAAATTATTGTTTTGATTGCTTGATATTAATTTGCTTACCACAAGCTGGTGTTTGAAACTGACTAGCGTTAAAACTATCAACTTGTATATAAGTATGTGTTATTGTTATTTTAAAAGTAAAAGACAATCAATTTAAATTGTACTATTTCAAAATAGGACTTAAATCATGCGTTCATACTCCTGTATATAAAAAACCACACCTATACCTAATATTTATTTACTAGTAAACTGTTCAGCGAGATACTCGCAGATTGAAGTTGTAAAGACTACAGTGAAATTCGTAAAAATGTATATTCAACAGTAATACAATAAATAATGTTGTTCTACAATAACGAATAACCTTGTTTTCTTTTTATTAAAAAGTATTTTTTCAAAAATACTAAAATTCAAAACAAAATTATAGCGAGACGACGAAAACTACCCAGGTACTTATTGAAATATAATCTGATTTATATTTTCTTAGCCGTGTTATTAAAAATGAGGAAAACAATATAAATTAAAAATATTTCTACCGCAGTTGTGAGTTACACATTTGCACTAAACAATCTGTTATATATTATTGTGATCTCGTTAAACGTAATTCATTTCAATTAAAAACTATTACAGGAGTCCCTGCGATTGTCTATACGATTGTGCAGACAATTACTCGATTATTTGAGAACACATTATCTCCGTTTTGCCATAAACTTTTGAGACTGATAATAAGTTATATATATTATAGGTATATAATATTATAACGGTTTGATGGATACTACTAATAATATCGTGCTTGTACTAACCCTTTGACGCACTAATTAAAACAATAATAATATTACGATATGCTGGTTTTTTTTTTTTTATCGCCACACACAAATGCAATAACAATCTAACAATCGGTTTTTTATTATTGTAAAAATATACATATCACTAGCGCTACAATAATATACACACGCGCACACGACTATATACTATATACTAGTACTATCTATATAGTATATACTAGTATGTACTATATTATACTACACCTACACTTTATTTGTCACCTGCGCTGCGGCTTATAAGTCATAAGACGTATTTAGCACACGCGCCGATGCACTCGCGGTCATCGCTATTCGCTACGCCACTGTACAAAAACGGGAACACGCGAAAACCTTCGCTTTTGGGTGGTGGAAAACAGAACCGCAAAAAATAATTATTGACAAATGTCATTTTCGTATTGTCAACATTAGGTACGATATCTCGGCATACGTATCAACAGCCCAAGTCGAATCCGGCACAAAATATTACCACGATCAAGACGGCCGATCCGAATAGCGTGTTAGCTAACATCGTTACTTTTGGTTACGTTTCTTACAAGATTGTGTACAGTAAGTGAAATATTAATGACTGGTTAGAACGACGTTGCGGAAATATTATGCGTATAATCCGTCAACAAAATCAAACAAAATTTAATTAATTTAAAATCAACAATGTGAGTAACTTATTGAAAAATTATTTAGCGACTAGTGGTACTTAACCAAATTAATTTTCCATATTGTTGTGTAGCGCAGGTACACTACATTGTTTCATTAAATATATATATATATATAATATATAAGATTGATTTAAATCGTTGAAAGTTATCAATATAATATAAGAAAAGGTTTCTGGAAATTGTTTCAAACTGTTGTCACAACATTTTTGAATTAAAAAACTTTTTAACAACTTATCAATTCAGTTATTTCTTTTAACAAATATTTTTATGATATTATCAACAATTGAGTCGCTCATAATATTTTACTTAAAAATAATAACAACAACAAAACAGAGATAATAAGATACCAAATTATTTTTACAAACCCTAAAAATATAATATTCGTGTTTCCGTGTAAGACATTCACAGATAAGCATAAATATAAGTTTTTCAAAAAATATTAATTAATTTAATATACACTGTACAGTATAAAGTATTATTATTTCGATATAACTTTAAAAGTTCATACAGTTTCTAATATAGATATTGAACTCTATAAATAAAACTAATAATACATTTTATAAGAATCCAAAAAAGTAAAAATTATGGATAAATGTTAATATTTCTAATAAAATGTTTATATTTTACCATCAAAGCTGAACACATTCACTGAAATCAAATGTCAACATTATTCTTACATTACCCATGCGTATCACATAAAACTGTAGATGAAAATAATTATTACATTCAATACAACTGAAACCCACCACTGTGTAATAGCACCATTATAATATTATTACATATAATGTCCAATAATAATGAATGTATTGTGGTTGTCGAAAATATCTCATCATAATATTATATTAAAATATTAAATACAACCGTAATACTGATAAAAAAAATGTATTATACTCTCGACGAACGGTATTCAATTTTTAACGAAAATGTTTTGTTTTGTACATTCGTTTCCGGCGAAAACCCAAAAACTAATATAAGTATAAAGTTTATTATTAATATTATGCCAAAGTGGTTTTGTCGTTTTTTTTTTTTTTATCATTATTACTAGTATTATTATTATTATTATTGAACGTCAGACTTTTATTTAGAAAGCGTATACACACACATATACATATATATATATATGTGCGCCTGAAACAGCAGAGGTAGTAGTGGCGTGTACACGCACCTACCCACATTATATAACCCACCCGGCAGACCTTAAATTAATAAACGTAGCATCAAAGTCAGTATATATTATAGCGGTTGTGTAATGCGGCCGGGGCTATAACGTCAATACAGCAGTAATCTCACATGCCTCGTGCGTTAACCGCTCTCCACACAGTGGCGCTGGGCTTATATATCCCGCGCAAGACGTACTATAATATATATATATATATATATATAAGTTAGACGATCGAACCACTCCACCACTACCATCGCCACCACCGCCACCGCCGCCACCACCACCTCCACGACGGTGATGACGATAATAATAATAATAATAATAATATATGCTCAGTGGTAGTTATATAGGCGTATATAGCCACTTCATTTGTATGCCATCTACATACGGCCCCCTAACGGTCGTGTCTAATAAGGAAAACAATAATAATAATTATTGTCCCCCGCACGGCCGCCGAATACTATTATAACGGATTTGGTTTTTGGTCCGTAGCGGGCGCACAGGCGCGCAACTAGGGGGGTGATCGGGGTGCTCCTGCAGCGCACCCAAACTCTAATCGAGCACTTCCCGGCCTCTGTTATGAAAAAAAAAAATCAAAAAGATTCTTTTCCTAACGAGCTGTAGACGTTTTAGTTAAAATTCCAACGAGTTTTGCAACATAATAATACAAACGCAGTTTTTCATGTATTATGCAACAAATTAAAAATCGGTCTAGCAGTGGTTTACCGACTCATTCGTTTTTAAATATTGAAAAGCTTGCTGCAAAACGCAAATATCATAAAAAAAAACGAAGTCGGCGTGGAGTATTCAAATAGGTATACATAATTTTAGCACCCCCTAAAATTTAAGATTATAGTCGCGTCTATGGCAGCGGCGTAGTTAAACATTATTATCGTCGTTTTGACGGTCCGTTTAGAGTAGTCGATCGATCATCATAATATTATACTGTTGTGCGCGGCGGCGGAGTGTATACGGAAATGATTTATTGTTGATTTTTTGTGTATTTTTTTTTTTTTTTGTAGAAAAACAAGACAAGTTTTACTTATACTTGGGCGGCGGATTGATTGGCGGCCTGTTGTCCATATTGTGCGTTGTGGCGGCCAAATTCGTGTGGCAGCGTTCCAGGAGACATTTGGACAACAAACATAAGTCCGATAACGCCAGCCATGACATGTCAATCGACCCGAACGCATTTGGCGATAACATTAGCGAAGTAGACGCCGATATCGATCTAACGGATATTACGCAATTTCCCATCACCGTTATACCCACACAACAGCTATCGCCAAACGAAGTAAGAGATTTATTATTATTATAATTAAAAAATATTGTGTTTCCCAAAAAGGTGATATTATTATGTGATAAATCGAAATAGAATAGGATGGGAAACTAGTGGATAGGGAACCGTTGAATAATTATTTCTAGCAGAACGTATTAAACTATTTTTTAGACAGTTTTCGACAAATAACATGTAGAACAGTACCTACCGACCTATACACTTTTTAATTTTATAACTCGTTTGGCAATTCTAAAATTCAAATATATCTGCTCACCAATAAATTAAATGATTTCTCTGCGCGGAGGGTGGAACTGAGGAAGTTATTTTATTTTTATTTTATACATAATAGGAGGGAGTGATCGCATAATTTACTTTTCCCCGTGTTTAACCTCTACCTTATAAATTATATAGGTACGTAATCTGTTTTTTTTTTAAATTTAAACGTTTAAAGTACAGTGGTTTAACATTTTTAATCAAAACTAAACTCTTAAAACTTATCCCACACGATCCTATTATTTAATTAAAAAATTACACACAATTGTTCTACAATGAAGAGGAATATAATAAACTGTGATTGTTTGGTAAACCCGTACACCAATCCTAAATTGGTACAAAAGTGTGTAAATTTACACAACCCGAATAGTTTAAATTCACACACTTACAGCATACAATATGTAAATTGAATTTGCTCGTAAAAGAGAGTAAATTTGTCCCGATTACGCAATAAGTGAATCTGCATAAATGTCATCTAGTAGACCTATGCAAATTTACACTTGCACGCTATAAGTATTTAGGTGAACCTTGTTGAATCGTAAAATTTAAAATAAATAACAACGTCATAATGCAGTACAAACACACTAACAACTATAATATGTATATTATTTACAAAGTGATAACATTTAATCTCAAAACTCGAGTTTCTCAATTATATAGATACAGAAGAATAAAAATGCCCATAACATAATAATATTTTCCTTTAAATACAAAATAATCGAGTCGTAGGCCACAGTGTTAAAAATCGTGAATTGACTTAATGTGAAATATTATTATGATCAATATTATTGGGTCATACATAGTGTCGATATTCCGGTAGGTAAACAATCAGTTTTCGTAGTATCATCATCGGCGGACATCGTATTGTATGTGTATAGTAATTATTTCTTGAGCATACTCTATGGCACAGAAACGCAAATAAAACGCATAAACAATAACGCGCAGACGAGCAAAGTTAATTGAAATCGTAGAAAATTGGAACTTGAAAGAAAAAACAAGATATCGCTCTAAAGACTTTGGAATTACTGCTAGAACCCTTTCGATGGTTAAAAAAGATAAAGGTATAATTTTAAATAGCTTATTATATACCTAACGAGAAAACGGCTTGTAGAAAATAAATTAAACGTTTGCCCTGATATTGAACAATAATCTAATAATTGACTTAAAGGTTTGTTCAATAAACCACAAAATATAAATACATATCAGAAATACCACCCAGTAAATAGATCAACAGTGAGAGAAACATCACAAGAATCATATTTAAAGTTAGGGTATACAATTTTTACAACTTCGAGATGAACATAAATTTCAAAATAGGACATGACATGTGATTGAAACACTTGTGGCAAAAAAATCACGGTTGATCGATAAATGTTCGAATTGGATTTTAAATATAAGTACTAAAGGTAGGTACTTACTAGAATAAAAAAAATAAAAAACAACTCCGTAAACTTATCTTTTTTAAATAAATAAAAACTACACCTATATATACATTTTTTTATGAGTAATAAGTTATAAGCTTAAGATAAAATGTTTAGTTGTATTTTATTTGTATCAATTAGTGATGTTTTATATTATGTACCTATTACAATATGACCACAATTCCGGTTAAAAGGATTTTAGAGTACAGTATGTACACAAAAAGTTGCATATGGACCATAAAATATTACATTGGTCGGATATTTATAACACATATATACACGAATGGTGAACCAAAGAGGTCAATTTTTGAATTTAACAGAAAATGGTAAATTAAAAATAAACCAAAATGTGTTAGTAATGCAGCTGGTGACACGGATTCGATTTATTCGGAGGGGAGAAAAACTGTTTGCATTGTTATACAGTTTGTTATTCAATTTCTAATGCAAATAAACATTGAAAAAAAATGCACCTGGTTGAGTCCTGTAGAAACAATTAAATATTAATTGCCTATCGCCTATGTATATGTTATTACACATGTACACAGTAATAGTTTTGGGAGATTTGTTCAAAAGATACTTAGACTAAAATCCTTATGGAATAAACGTATATTATCGGTAATTTTGTTATGCTAAAATAAAAGAGATGATTTCTAGTATTTAAGTATACGATAAAAGTCATTATTTTAAGCCAGCTCGTATGTGCATAATATATACAGAGCCATAATTTAAATAAATTGTAATAGTTTAAAAGTTTTTGATCAAAAAATAAAACAATATTAAACCTGTATATAATATGTATATTATATTCAAAAGTCAAAATATTATGTTTTTGTATACACACAGTACATTATGTAATAGCCAGTGATATTGTTTAATCGTAGACAACCAAAAATAAATACTAATTAAACAAATAGGTATTTATTAAAGACTAGTTTATTTATGTGCGACTCCTAATAACCTTTTTTATTGTTATTATTACTTAAATTTACCATCAAAATAACATAGTTTATGAATACAAATAATTGTAGACTTTAAATATAAAATACAACTACTTCAATTTTTGAGGCTCGATAGCCCCCTCTCTCTTGGTGGCTTGGTGAGTGATAAAACGCGCCTAACTCATATTATAACAGACAGACATATCATAAAATAATGGTTCGCTGGTACTTTACCAGAGGTTCTCAACCAGGGTACCGGTACGCAAACTTGAATTGAGGATGCCATTGAAATTATTTCAAATACTTATTAAAAAAAAAAATCACACATATTTTTCACGATTTAAAAAAAATGATTTTATGAAAGATAATATAGTTTATGTGTTCTATATAGTATGTGGCTGTACCGTAATGTTAAATGTATTTAAATTGTTATAGTGGTTTGTTCGCTATTGCCTCGACGCGGACTATTATAAAATTATCACGTCACCGCTAATTTTTGACAAAATCGAATAAGTTCCTGTGGCTTTATCTTATCTTTATTTTTATACAACTTACCTATAGCCCAAAAAAATAATAATAATCTAACAGCTTGATTAAATTTAAAATATCAGCCTGGTCTTTGATATCACTACGCTACTGCGGTCATACTGCAGTCATCTCTTGTTTATTCAATTTTAGTTTAAATAATGGAAAAATTTACTGCCAAAAAACGAAAGCTAGAAAAATATGATTCTGGCGAATCGAATAAAACTAGTTATAGTTTTGCCGAAACACAGAAGGTTAAGACACGTTTGTATAATATCTGTTACTCAGATAAAGGGTTTACTTGGTATGGAAATGAAAACTGTCCTCGGCCAGAATAAATTGTACTATGTGGAGGGAAATTGTCCAATGAGGGTATGGTACCGAGTAAGTTGAAGCGTCGTTTACTAACGAAACATAAACATTTGGCTGATAAAAATATTGACTACATCAAACAACACTATTAAATACGCAAAGTAAATAATCGGCAACTTTTGAGAAAAAGGTAACTGTTCCTAATAAAGCTCTTGAAGCTAGTTATAAATAGTGACAGAATTAATAGTCGAACAAAAAAAAACCACATACAACAGGCGAATCCTCGAGCTATTATGTTTGGTAGTGAGGCTCGAGCAGAAATACAAAAAAAACCACTATCCAATAATAATATTCGTAGATGCGTCCAAGATGATATGTCAGAAAAAATAGAAAAAAAATGTCGAGAAAAAATTAAAGGCTAAAATGATTTAAAATTTATATTTTTTTAAGTCAATCTTCACTTGGAACTATGTAGGTTTAAAGTGGAAACTCGTGTTAAAAAAATATGCGTTTTAAAATGGGCTATTAAACTTGTAACGGTATAAAACGATTTTTAAATTAATAAACGTATTATGGCTGTACAGTGTACACAGAAAGTTTACATGAATGTAAATGTAACAGAACAATACAGTTTTACATCTATCTCGAAAACGACTTTATGTAAACATAAATTTAAAAAGTTTTTCTTATTTTCATACATTTATACTTATGCGCTTTTTCGGTGAAATATTATTTCATATTAAACACTAGACTTAAACCGCAAACGTTATATTAAATGGCAAATGGTTAAAAATATATTCACTGGTAACATATACTTAATGTCGTCAGATAAGTTTTCAACGATTTTCATAAAACATAAGTTATCCGACATTCTAAACTTAACGTAACATCATCTAGTGTGTCGTCTTATAATAAACATTGCACAATTATGCAAAGGACAACCTATGCGGATTGTTCAGTAGAATAAAATAAGACAGTGGAAAATATATACTACAATTTGTATACAACTATTTTGAAACTCAAAAAAATTTATAAAATTATACGATTCGTCTACTGTAAGCCGTCATAACATCCTTGGTGCCGCTTTGCTAATTCTAAGTTCGAATTATTTAAACTGTGGATATTCATTTTTATGATATGCCAAAAAATGATTGACGTTTTTTAACGAAGAACACACAAAAGCTTGACTCTTAATAAAACAACAAATTTGATTTTTTCCTCCGGCCGTTACTTATTTCAGTTAAAATAAAGATAAATCTAATAATTATTAATCAAAATATATATTGTATGTGACCAACTCAGTAGTTCAACCGGGGCGGGGGGGGGACGATCGTATTATCACTAATACCTATACCAAATTTTTTTTCTCTAGTTGAATCCTCTATGTTTAAACTAATATGAAACCCCTTCCACTCGAAAAAATGTTGATCACGCCTCTGAAAATGTATACTAACCGTACATTATTAAACTATTCCTCGCAATTTAAAAAATACAAATAGGGTGCACTGTTCAAAGCTGATTATTTTTTAGCAGAAATCTCTCGGATTTTTCTGCCATTTCCTATAGGGGACTGATGATTAAGTGGTAATAATGTTATAACGACGAGAGCATAATATATTATGCTCAATATTATTCTTGGGGAAAAAACTGCATCTATACACGCAAAGCTGTTTTGTCCGCAGTATAGTTGTGTGACATAATTTTCATTTATCATCGCGAGCATAATATAATTATTGACGTCACGAATGTACATTACAATCGAGTTGAAAATTTAAATCATAATATACGATTAATCGTGTTTTACTTTTGTTGCCAATACAGGTGGTGAGATATGGAAACGAAGGCGTTGCGCCCAAAAGTCTGTGCAGAAATGACAGCTCGCAATATTATTATGGATGACAAAATGGCGGCAAGGAGACGGTCAGCCGGCTGCCTTGCTCATCCCAAACGCCAGCAAATCCTGCCGCATCAAGAATGTATTGTTTCTAACGGACGGGATCGTTGCTTGCCCAAGAATGAGCTTAGCAAAACCCAACTTAAAAGACTTTCGAATTTACTTTAGTCTATAATTTCTTTTGTTTATGTGTGTGTGTGTGTGTGTATATATATTATATATTATAATATATATATATATATATATAAATATCTGCGTATCAGTCGAGTCGTGTTATATAATTTTACGTATACTATATTATTGTATGATTAACTTGATATACCTACCGGTAATTTATTTTAACTCAAAACCAAAGAACGAGGCCATTCGAGAAACGAATCGAGAACAATCAATATCAACCGATGTATAATAATTATTACACGAGACGAGTTTTATACGCTGTAAACGTTGTGTAATGTAAAAATATGAAGAGGGTTACGGCTTGTTCGAACAGACAATTAATTTCCATTACCATAATGAATATGTTACTATTGATTTTTTGCACTTAAAAATGAGCGTATCCGACGAGTAGAACCTCATAAAGTGATAATGACTAATTTGATAAATTTCAACATGAAAAGACACTTAATCTTGGTGGTATTTTAGTAACTTTTGACACGTTAAACAAAAATAAAAATTATTTCAAAACTATTTATTCATTAAAATAAACATAGAGATTGTTTTTTTAATTCAAAATTAACGAATTCTAGGGATTGTCGTTTTTATTAGCATCATTTCTCAAAAAATCATTTTATACTTGAATAAAATTAAATACAATATGATAAATAATAAATATAAATAAATAAATAAATAAATACACTTTCGGAGGATTTTCATTTTTAACATAAACTTTTAATTTGAGCGCTACCACGATGTCTTGTGCCTGTACAACTTAAAAATATTTTGAAACGTACTACGTACCTACTTAACGGAAGACCATAGCTTGAAATATGATTAAAATGAAAAAATAATTTTCTTTTAGTTTCGAATTCAATTAGTTTCAATTTGTAAATGAAATTTTTTTAACATAAAGTATATATATATATATATATTTATGTGTATAATAACGATTTACTAATGGAAGATAGTAACCTGTTTTTCCTTTGCAAATATTTTAAATGACACCTAAAATCGCGTATTACACCCACCATGGTCCATGATGAAAATGTAGTACTAAACTCCATTATTTAACATAACATGATAAATCATATAATGAGGAGATATAGTTTAAATTAAAATAAATAGATATTTTAAAGATGAAAAAAATATATAATTTAATTTTCACATACATAACGCTATAACCGTAGGAACAAGTAGAATCATCGAAGATATAAAATCATTCATTACAAACATACCTTTCTATTGTACATGGATATGAGACATTTTTAAGCATAAAAACAGTAGGTACATAATAAAAAAAATATAGGTAAAAATAAGATTTGTTAAGTGTTCAACGAAATACATACACAATTAAAAAATGTATACACAGAAAAACTATAAATATAACCCTTCATAATCATAACTTTAGATCTAAAAATAATAAGCCAAGATTTATCTCTCGATTACTTATAGGCTATAGCACTTAAATGTAATATTTACAAATATTTAAGAATATTATAATTTTAGTTTATTTTTGTTTTCTTAGTATTAAAACTGTATGATTATGCATGTAGAAAATCCGCCCAGTAGAAAATCATAAATAATTAAAAAATATTGTTTTGTAGTAAAAATCAACCCAATCGTTATACTTCTTTGTAATAATAATATATAAACAAACCATATCTTTATTATCCCAGGTTTAAAGTATAATAAAATGTTAATATTCATAACTGTTAATTGTATGTAAAGAAATTGTAAGTAATACATTCATTTCTTGTTGTATTTTATTATTATATTTATGTTTTTTAACAGTGTTGATAACTATAGCTCATTGTTCATCATTAAAACTGTACATTTATTTGTGTTTTTACAATATTTATTAATTTATTGTTTTTTCTTTCTATTTAATACTTTTATGAACAAATAAAAAATGTTAAATAATGTAGTCAATACAATTTATTTATTCGTTTAATTATTATACAATAGATAATACAATTTAATCATTGTAATAGATATTGTTTAATTATGTACTTACCTAAACAATTTTTACTTTTATTTATTTTTCATTAAATTGCAATGCAATGTAAATAAATGTAATGTATATATACTATGAATAAAATTATTTTTAAAAAAACATCATATCCATCACATTTCACTTATTGTTTGTACAATATTCTGAGGTCATAACTGTATACCTAATATTAATACTTGCAAGTTACAATTATTTTACAACTCATGTTACCTTTTCATAAATATTGACTAATCATTAAAGTTAATAATAGGTAATCAGTTTTGAAATTATCTAGATGAATAAGTTTTTATCTTTATCTTATTGAGATGAATAGAATTAAAACTGTTTTCAAAACTCAACAATTTATCTAAGATAAGCAAATTACTTTTCTAGTTAATTGGATAAATTATTGGAGTAAAAACTTTTTAATTTTCAAATCCTAATTTTTTTTTTTTTACATTATAATTTGCTTCAAAATTGAAACATTGCTCATAATATAAAATATTCTAATAAGCTATCATTAATTTTAAACTTAAAATCAGTTTATTAACGATATTGAAATATTTGTTTTCATTTCAGTGTAATCAAAAAACTGTTAATAAATATTAAATATCTAATACACACACGCACGTGTAGGTATATACTATATAATATGTTACCGTAAATGATGTAAATAACGTAAATGCCTAACAAATATCATTAATGCCTTTCATTAGTGGACGATATCGTCAATGCCTAGCCAACATAGGCAATCTTATAAAAATCAAACACATTTACAACTATGACTAGGCAATCACCTTAATGTCTGATATACTGACAGACAATGCTGATATTTTCGTTTAGCGCTAAATATTTAAATTTGATTAGAAATTCAAAATAACGCTGCATAGTGCAGATCCACTTTTTCAACGCTGTTTTAAGATAAATTACATATTACACGGTTGTAAAGTGCGTTATTAAGCAGTATAAGTAGATATAGTAGTACAAATTAGATAAATAGATTTATACAAGTAAATTGATTCAACATTTTAATCAATTATGGCTAAAAAAGTCCAAAGTTATCGTCATTATCTAGGAAATATTTCCAAATACATTGTTGCCTGAAAATAATGGACATTAACGTATAGTTATTTCCCGGTTAATATCGTACACTGTCTAATTTGATCGGAAATAATATCGTTATTGACTAGTCATTAACGTCGATTCCTTAATTTGAGTGTAACATATAATTAGTTTTGCATGTCTTCCTCTTACATAAAACGGTTTACCGTGATACAGACACGCGCTTTCCCCCTCGCCCACCGTTGAATGAACGCCAAATTATCAATTAATGTAAAATACTGTGTTAATATATAATATTTACTTTAAAAATATGAATATTGATCTGCATAGTATGTAAGCCACTACAACAAATTATAAGGTAATTTTCGCCTTATTCGGTTATAAGTCACAATGCGTATATACATTTGAACAAGCACTCTCTTTAACAAGACATTGAATACTGTATAACTGTGTATAACTTGTTATAAAAATAGTACAATCGAACATACATCTGTTTGTACGTACGATTTATCTGAATTTCATCTAGATTAAATATGCTCATTCGATTATCATTATCTAAATAAAATATTTATATTTAACTAGATACAAATTTAGTTATCTTTTCTCGGTGAATTAATAATCGACGACAATTTATTATAATGTAATAATTAAAATACCTAAAAGTATATACAGAGTGATCTTCTTAAAATACTTTACACGGTGCGATCTCAAATCGCTGTGGAACAAATTGTTTTAATTTCAATGGAATAAAATAACATAATAGTGGGGAATGCATTTCTTTATTTTGGTGGATAAGTCTATGTAGGTTTATTACTTAACTGACCTCGACAGTTCTTCGCTTATTAAAACAGTCAATGATTTTAATTTAAGTAGATTGTATCCACTTGCCAGGGTTTAATGGCCCCAAGTGAGTCGACAGAGAGTTGATCGTCTGGTTGGAAAAATATTATATATCGTATTGAAGACAACTCAACTGATTGTGTGTTGTGTCTGATTCTAACTAGTCCTCTGCCATTCTCCATACAATACGCAACTCAGCCGTTATAATTAATCGTATTATCAGACAAATTTTAAATCATACTGCACGGTCAAAAGAAGAAAAATAATATAGTATTACAACTAGACGGTGTTTTAAATGCGTTAATTACTAAAATAATAATTAATCAGAAATATACAATAAAATGCCAAATATCAAGTATTAAATTTATGTTATTGGCCGCAACTATGTACCTACAATTGCCTATAATATAATATACGCAGCAATATTTCCGCCAATAGGACATTACAAAATACAAAATACTACAGCCGCTGACCATTATTGTATAATCACTTTGTTTCTCATAAAGTATAATTTATTTATTTATGACTTAGGTATTATCCAAAATTGGATGCTGGTTAAGTGAATTTAGCTTAATCAGACTAATTAAAATCATTTACTAATTAATTAAACCTCAAATGGCCGCGATGAATGAAGTAATAAACCAATATTATATATTAATATCATAGGAGTGTTTACCAGAGGGGGGGGCACTAGCCTCTCCGGCGGAATGTGCCTACTGACAAAAAAATCATGCCTGGATGCAAAATGAGGTTGCGCCGATCACTACTGATTTCGATTATCTGCAATCAATAACGCAACCTATCAGAATAATTAAAAAAAGGACTATTCTTATTAAAATCGTTGATTTTATAAGGAAAATTCTTAAAAAAAAATGTTTAACGCCTAAAGCTTTGCTTAATAGTTTAGATTAGGTACCTATATGTATGTGGTCATTCTGGTGGTGGTTTTTCTAACTACGAATCAAGATCGCCTGGATGGTTAGTTCGCCGTAAGTTCCTAACCTAACCATCGGCATACAGTATGAATTGACCATAAGTATAAGCCTTGATGAATCATTGAGTCTTTTAAAGTATTGAAACCATATGAGAGGAGAATGGATTTTTAAACACTTAATTTTTATCAACAATTTCTTATTTACTAGATTATGTAAAATGTACTTTTATTTTAGTTTTAAATGTATTTTTATTGTTTTGACACGCTGATGGTTAAACTTTTCAGTTATGATTAAACAATGTTCATATAATTGCGAGTTTTTAACATAAAAAATGAATGTCCGAAAAAAATAGGTCGCACAATTTAAAAATGTATTATGCCCCCTCGACCACTAAAGTCTGAACACGTCTGTCGTCTATGATTAATATATTTGAATTAATCACTAGAATTATTAGAAAAATACAACAAGAGTCAAGTTTCAGAATAGTGATCTTATTTTAAAATAAGTAAATTTTCGCGGTGGAAGACAAAACGAGATCAGAAAATAATAAATCGTATCGTACAAAATCGCCGAAATCCCAGATACTTGCGTGCTTCATTCCATTTATTAAATTTAGAACTATATCGTTCAAAAACATCAAACGCATAATCTCAATCGACAAATTTATATTATCTGATTTCGTTAGAGCGTCAGAGTTTTTACTGCGTTGTATTGGAATTGCCTACTTAGTACTTGCGTAGTAAGCATTAGGGTTCGCGTAATCAATGCTGTAACGAAAATAAATTGTACAAAACAATAACAAACAAAGAATCTTTATGCATTTTATTTAATAAACAAAAGTAAACGTCTTACGATTTTATATTATGGATTATTGACGATTTTGAATATTTTAAATATATGAAATATGTATTAATATTATTGTAAATTATATTTGTTTTTAATATTTTTAGTGCTTATGTCATATTATTATATATTAGACATAATTTTATAATGGTGCTTAATATGCTTACCTATGTCCTACTAATGTTGCCGCACATTATATGTATTTTTTTATCTTTAGCGCTTATGCCATACAACCAATTTTCGAATGCGTGAATTTACATATGACTACGGAAAATTAAAGATCGTCCAAAATGAAAAAAACGAAGTATGAAAGTATGAATTCTTAAAATTTTTTTACGGTGCAGTAATAAAAACTTCAAGTAGGTACCTTCATACATAACCGATATTATTAAGTAAAAACATATAAATAATTGAAATTATATTGTGTGGCTGCACCACCAAATTTGAAAGGTAAGAACATTTAACATAATAATAAGCTAAAGTAATAAACCCAGCATTATTCTGGAAATAATGTCTTCACAAAAGAAAATATTATAAATATATCAAATTGAAGTTGTAAAATATAAAATTAACAAATAAATATCGTTTTATAATATTACATTTATGAGGTATTTAAATTTTGAAAGAACTGACAGAATGTTTTGAAGTAACGTTTCTGTAACGTCGTATGGTACACTACAATATTTATTTATAATTTATATTCTATGCTTGTATCGAACTAGTGTGTTCCGAAGTTGAAAAAGTATTTTCTCTGGACTCGATTCCGTAAAATTGTAAAACAATTTAGTATGTAATGGAAAAAATAACGTCAAACGAGAAGACCATCGATCTATTAAAAAGCTATCTGAAGAAAAGTTGAGATAAAATCAAAAATTAGTTGCGAAACTATTTGAAACACTTAATAGTTTTGATTACTTTTTCTAAATAATACTATACATTATATATGTATACTCGTATGTAGATATTTCATTGGAATGTCAGACAGTCGTCAAAAATAAATAATTATCAATTAATCGGTTAAACGGTTTTGATTATATTTTATTCAATATAAATAATAAATCATTAGATAATAATACTGCAGGCTACGATAGAAGTAAATAAGTGAAAAAAAAAGTACTTATATACAAGGCGCCGAGGTGGAGTTGTCGTTTGGGCAGAGATGTTATGTATAATTAAATACATTTTTTCGCATCTGAATTCGGAGTCAATTTGTCCGGACAATAACTGTTATTGAGTTTCTCGACGTGAGCGTGCAAAGAACCACCCACGACTGTCACGAACTTTCAACAGCTTACAGAGCTGCTTTTATAATACATTTTATTATTTTTCCAGACATCCAAGCCGACTCCGAGTCCCCGACCGTAATATTATCGAGTTTGATTTATTCTAATTCATCCCAAACCCAATTGAACTCAACAAAATCGTATAGGTACCTAACTATAATAATCGCGTATTCGCGTAATGGGTCGGATATATTTTTTTTCCTCGTTAGTTATTGCCATTGTCATTGTTATAAGCTTATATAACTAACATTAACTATTAATAATAATATTGTTATTTATGTACCTATGAATATTATTAATAATATTCAAACCAATTGGTAGGTATTGGATATTCATACCTTCGTCAATTTCAAATAAATTCTCCATTGTTATATCCTGCAGTCTGGGTAATTGTTGGTGGCAAGGGGAGCACTTGCCCCCTGACATCTTTCCTAGGAGCAAAGGTATCGTTTCCCCCCTCCCCCTCACGGCGGTGCAATAACCAGATAAGTCCATTTTCTCAAATTTTTCAAGAGACAAGAAAAACTTCCTAAAAACTGGGCCAATAAATCATCTTTAAAAATGTGGTGACATTCTATGTCTAAAAATAATAGGTACATACAAAATAAAATAATTTTCTTTGGTGTTCATACTTTATTTATGGTAATAATTTATAAAAACTAAAAATGTTGATGGATACATTTTCAACAGTTACAATAAAAAGTTACGTCCAATATTTAATTTGGACATACTCGATTATTGCAGCCAACCAGAAAGAAAATAATCTTAAAACATTCACTGTATGGACTGTAGACCGATCGAAGAAAAAAACAAAAAAATAGTTAAACTTACACTAGCAATAAACAGTTATTAAAATACATGTATTTTTTTTAATGTTATTGAATTGGTAGAAATAAATTAAAAAAAACATCATTTTAAACCTGGTTATTGTACCAGATAGAATAGGTATCTTAATAATTTATTTTGTACTAAAAAAATCTAAAAAAAAAATAAATAAACACATTTTTTTTACAGACGTTTTAATTTAAAATTTGGATGAAATTAGATATTTTAACTAAGAATAGCGATTTTAGTTATTTTGTTGTAATTTAAAAATATTATTTTATTTTATTTAACATAACGGGCGAAAGCCCAATTATTATTAAAATACAATACAGTGAACACTGGACACTCGAAACTTTTAAAGAATATTATTATATTTTATACACACGATGACATTTTCAAATGCAATGTCTTTTAACTTTGATAACAATAATATCATAAAAAATATACTTAGTATAATATACGTTGACGGTATTCGATCAAAATCGTTTTTCAACTTTGCGTCTTCGATATTTCATTTGCCTCAAATTTAACATATCAAGGCGTAAATGTGTAATAAGTAATAACCACAGTATTAAAACAACATAAAAAAAATATGATAATAATAGTAAAAAGAAGAATAATATACCTAATAGTATATACCTAATATACTTTTAATACTGCATAATATCTAATTTATTATGATTACTACCTACCTACAGTACAATCGTGATTCGTTGACCGATAATAATATTGACAACTGTCGGACTGTAACATTATCGGCAAGCTTAAGATCGGAATACGCACTACGTTTTTTAGGTAGGTGCCTAAAATCTATTTATTGACCAATTTGTTATTTTAGAGTTTTATCATTTATATATAAGATACAAGTAAACATTGGTTTTTGAAGAAAAATAAATATAACTACCTATGTTACTTTGTAGTGTGAAAAATAAAGAATTTCCGTTGTCGTACAAGTACCTAATTTAATATTCATTGGAGTAAGCGGGATAAGTTATGTATTTAAAATGTAAATTTTCAATGAACCTACTCTACTTACTGCAATTTGCAGTAAATGTTACAATTTGATAAAGTGAAACCTAAAATAATTGTATACATTTTAAATGTTTTTAGATTCTGAGCGAAGAGATTCGCAATTTAAATCATTTTTTTTTTTTTTTGTTAATACCGGTATCAGAAACCAAAACTGAAATCGGAAAAAATAATTACTGATAACCAAAATCGGAAAAATGTTTTCGGTTTCAAGCCCTGGTATTGCTTTTACAACGATGCGCGTGTTTTTTATTATTATTTTTTTTTTAAATAAAATTTATAAAATATTCAATGTTTATATTTAAAAGTTGAAAATTTAAAACAAGGTTTCACGTAAATAGCTAATATTGTAACCCAAATTCTACAAAATATAATTATATAGTTGATTCTTATAGACATTTTAAACTTTAATAGCAATAATATCATAAAATATACTTAGTAATGTAGTCTGACAGCCGACAGGCTGTCTTTGCTCAGAATCATTTTTCTAGGTTACCTTTTTTGTTGTAAACTCGACGCGGAAATTTAAGGTAATAAAATAGTCTGATTTTAAACTCGGCCCAATATAAATAAGTTTTATATATATTTTTACACTACAGTTTTACTTCTAATTTTACACTTTTTTACACTTACAATTTTACATAAATCCATTTTTCTTATATTTTTTTGCACTAAATTATCAAATGAAATCCAATACTCAAACATTTTACTTACATTTTATATTTATATAACAAACTTCATACTATGAATAATAATTTGAAAATAATTTTTAGAGGATAATGAGAATCGCCTCCTCGTGGTGTCCTCTGGGTAATGATATAATATGATTCTCAAAAATATTATAAGAAAACTATATGTACATTTTTATTCGAGCCGAGTTTACATGTCAATCATTTTTACCTGTAAAATCCCCGGGCCGAGTTTACACCTAAATCATTTTTACCTGAAAAAAACACGGGCCGATTTTACAATAGACCTTTTGAAAATGTTTATTCCTCGGGCCGAGTTTACAATCGTCCCAAATTTAATACATCCATTACAGTGACGAGAGACCCCTCTAGACATCCTACTGTACAGCAGATCGGTACCCACTTGCAGACCTCCCCCCCCCCCTTTGGATTACATGAAATATAATACGATTGAGCAATGAAAGTATATTTTCATTTTTATTAATATCTCCCCCTTTCAAAAAACCTGAGCACGCCACTGCACACTAGCATAGTAGCACACATACACTAGAACTGGTATGACAATGACACAATTTAAATTGTATAAGTAGGTACATAATTATGCAAACACTAATTTTGGGTTGTATGTATCAATTTGAATTATTATTATTATTATATATTCCAATTAAGCAGTACATAGAAACTATATATAGGTATATATTATATACATATATATTACAGTGGTATTACGGTAATAATAAATTATACATTATAAACATACAAACATTGCAATAAAATGTACTTCCTTGTTAGTATTAATTTTATTTTGTTCTAACTTTCAAACAATATTCCATCACAACCGAATATTTAATACAAATTAATTTTATATAATATAATTAATATAACATTTATATTATCTATAACATAGTTAATTAGCCCAAAAATGCAATAATAGATAGGTACTTTAAAAATTATAGAAAATCAACCAACATTCATAAATATACCTCTGTTAACAATTTATTTTGCACAACCATAATGCTAATGAGCAATATTTATTAAATTGTTAAATTTAGTAATGGCGCAACTGGTAAATTGTAAAAATAGTTGTTGTGCTTGTGAGTAATGAGGGCTTGAAATGAGGCATCAAACACTATCACTATAGTTATAGTGTGATCGCGTAGACTATGCAAAAATCGTTAATGTTAGTGCCTCCAAGTGAATAGTTATTTTTTTGTTAAGTGCTTTACAGTGAAAAATATTGTACGCCACCACCATTGTTAATAATTTTGATTAAAAGTATGTCAGCACACTATTTGTTTTCCTTCTATAACCCATGCTCAACATAGCAAATTTACGTTTAGCAGAACCAACCTTGTGTTGTTAGCTTTAGTATTAGAAATTAGAGTGAATTGACCAATTAAAAGTGTTATCAACCCTTAAGTTATGAAAATTATCAGTTTTCTTACATTGTCCTATTTATGGTGTTTCAATTTTTACAAATTATGAGTGTAAAATATCACAATAATTTAAAATTGAAATATTATAAAGCAAACTTAACAACATGCTGTTTGTTTTTAACTTTAAACTTGATAATTCATTCAAGTAGGTAGGTGGCTAACAGCACACATTTTCTATGTTGATTGTGGGTCAAAGAGAGAAAACTAAAAGTGTGCTGACATCCATTTAACAACAATTAGAACAATTATATCCATTAAAAAAATAAATAAATAAATTATATTGTGTATCTTAGTTAAATTTCTCGATCTCACTAATAAATTACTTCTTAATTCGACAAAATTTTAGTTTTTTATAGTTGGTTTTACAAATTGCAAAAGACTGAAAAATATTTTTGAACTAATACAATTAATTCTTCTTTTCTTTTCAGTCAAATGAACTTGTTTACAATATATATGTTTGAATATCTTTTTTTACAATAAACTAATAAACATAGTATAACTGCATATATAAGTATAAAGTATGCTACTTTTATGGTTAAAAATTATAAATATAATTGAATACATATATAATTTGTATTTGAATATAATAGCTATAACATTGTTAAACTATAATATAGTAAACCATAGCATATTATTAAAGCTATCAAACATTAAACTCCATATATTTCATAAAATAATAAAAACTCAATAATTTTACAAACAAAAGAGATCAAAACTAGTATGACATACTAAATATTTTATAATCATAATCATAAATAATTTTAATTATCTACTTACTCAAATTAATAAAGTCAATATTTAATATTAACTAATGAACATTTAGTTGAGCACAAGCAGTTTTAATAATTTTAACTATACTATAGTTATAGTTATTAATTTGTCTTACATTTAAAACAATAGGTACTTATGTTATCATACCCCAGAATAAAAAACCATATCTTAGTATTATGTGCAGCAGGCACTATTAAATAAATGTTGCGGGCAAGTTTATAATTCAAGGAGGTATGACAAGTTGTAGCTCATTCCGCGTTCTAGCTCCTGTTGCCAAACTCGAGGTCCAATGGTGGCCTCCAAACTTACAAGGGTGGAAATGGTCTACCTAAAAACTAAGAAGCACTTCGAGGTCAGGGGAGAATTGGCGACTAAATTACTCTTCAATGATGTTTATCTAATAGGTGTAACTTTGCCAGCTAAAGTAGTTGCTCCCTACTCAAATCAGATCTGGCCGCAATGCACTTCAAGAAGTATTTACTAAACCATTTCATGAACATGTGATATTATAAAATTGTACTAATATTACATACCTAATACATAATGAAATTACATTTCCAATGGTTTGTTTTCTGAGTTACAATAACACACAAGTGCCAAACAAAAATACTTAACTATGGCCAATGGGCAAATTTTAAATGTGTATGGCATTATTTTCATTTTTTTTTACCATATCATTGTCATCAACTTTCAAATATAAACATGAAGTAACAGATTTTGTGCTAGAAGCTTGTAATTTGATTGGTAGAACAGTTAAATTTTCCATCTCTTGAGCGGCAGATGGATTAACAATAGCAGTGCTGATACACGATACAGTTGATTCTGATGCAACATTAGAAAATGGAGAAGCATGTCTTACTCGATTTTTATGTCTTTCGTTCATATTGATGTTCCGTAATTTCTTACAACAACGATACGGATATGGACCATGATCATAATCTGAACCAAATACTGATAAAAGTGATACTAAGAAAAAAGTTGAGTAAAACCAACTAATAAACATTATAATGATCAAAAAAATGCCAAGCTGAGCATACGGTAAGACATCTGAAGGCAACATGAATGCTCCACTAGCACCAGTTGTGATTGCACCCATCAATGATGGACAGGCCATTAAGGACAATGCTTTTGAAATGGCTGTTGCTCTTGGTGAATCTTCACAAGCCAGCTGATACTCAATAGTATAATGTAGACTAAAATCTACAGATAAACCAATAGCTACAGAAGTAGCGATTGATTCCAAGACGTTGAGATGCCAACCCATCAAAACCAACATAGCAATTGTAGTACATATGATAAAAAATATGGTGAGCACAGTAATTACAGTCAATGAAATACTCGTAGTCACAAAAAACATTATGGTAAAAGCAAGAAAAAGTGCAATAAAAGCTGACATTATAGTATCTTCAATTAATGTCTTTTGAAGATCATAGAATCCAAGATGACTGTAAAACCAACCATTTCTGAGGCCAGGCGGAGCAGTTTCCATCATTTTAGATGACCATGACTCAACCTAAATGATAAACAAACCGTTTTTAGATTATAAACACTAAATCATTATTCATTGTTAGTATTTTAGTAAACAATTAAATAAAGTCAAAATCAAATTACTTGTTTATAAAACAGTTCCATATCTGCATAAGATGTAGTAAAAATAAAATTACTTTCAAACTCTACAACAACAGCTTTTATGATTGGCATGAGTGTTTGATTTTCTGAATGGAATAATGGATTTGAAAACTTAGGTCCAGCTGCAGAAGGGACAAATATGGAAATCGGTGTATTATATACAATGTACATAGCTTTCATAATACAGAAATGAAATATATTTCTTGGATATGGAAACTCAAAAGAATTACAGCATGGCCATCGATCTTTTTCAAGATTATTTACACAAGCATGGCCCATCCACTTAACAAAAGTTTCCATAAAACAATTTGTCATTTGTGGTCCACCAACAGCTCGATAAAAGGGCTGTAAACGTAAATTTGCACAAAACTGCAATAGCCAACTTTGCGACTTTGGGTGCGCTATATCAAAGTTTGGATCATACACTAAATTTCCGTGATCTTCTGGATCCAAATGATTACCCGTATCATTGGGGAACACACCCCAGACAAAGCGCAGTGGAACACGATTTTCTGGATTATTATCAATCTGAAAAATTAAAATTTAACTATGTTATAGATGTAATCATATTTTAAATAATTATTGTTGTATCATAGTTAGACATACCCTTAAAATTCTTTCAAACCAAAATTGGTTTTTATACACCAAATCATATTGTTCGAATGGATGAGACTCTCGAAACAACTGAAATTCCACAGATTCTGGTAGTTTCATGCCTGGCCATATCCATATTATAGTTGCACTCAAAATACCCAGGATGAAAAATAATATTATCCATACCCAGCGAAAGCGAAACACAATTTTTAATAACCATGCATTAAAAGAAGTTTGAATTCCGCGTAACATTTTCTCCATTGAAAGTAATTTATTAACTGATCCGACTTCGAATAACACAATATTATGCCTGTGCTTCGAGCTTAAAAGTACAATACAGGATGGCAACAGACTTACAGTAATTAACAAGTTCACAAAAACTGCCATAGCTGAAAAAATACTAAAAAAAAAAATAACAATAGTTAGAAAAATATTTTTGAATAAGTATGTTTTTAATAAACTTACCTAAAACAACTAATTCCATTAATAGCACTAAGAAATGATGATGCAAAAGCACAAAATGTTGTTGTTGTGGATAATGATATAGATAATAATGAATGTTTTAATGTCTTAGAAATGACATCAACCAAAGAACCAGCCTGGTCATTGATCTTGATGACTTTCCACACATCACACATGATGAATGATGAATCTGCACTGACTCCAATAAGCACAATTATGGCAAGGACATTCATGAACGGAAAAAAATTTATTTGAAACACGAATGTATAAATAAAGTAGGAAACAGATAAGGAAAATAGTATATTCAATAGGGTCACAATTGTAATTGTTATTGACCAAGTGTAAAATAATACACATAACATAATGAAAAAGGTACTCAGGACAATTAGATATATATCCCTGACGAGCTCAAGATCGAAAAACTTTTCTTTAATACCTAAAAATGATCAATATGTATATAATAATATAAATCTTAAAAACAATTTATCATTAAAAGTTATTTTAAACCATATTTCTTACCAAAATCAATTGCTGAAATGTGAACTAATGGTGTTGATAAATTAGCATCTTTCATTGCTTCATATACATGAACAATTGATCCTTTTCCAAATGGTAAAAACATCATTGAACTAGTTAAAACATTAGTTGAAGCCTAAAAATATTTTTAAAAAATTATAAAAATTTCAATCCTATGTAAAATAAAAAAAATTGATTTACATGCGGTGGCATAAAATTTACATCCAAGTGATAATGCATTAAATTATAAACACCACTAAATTGAACACATTGACGTGGTATTGTTGTTGGATAATCTGTTTGCCATTCAAACAACTTATTGTCATGATAAAAATGAGTACATCCTTCAAGTATTGTCATTGTTGCATTAATATCTCTTGGCTAAACAATAATATGTAATAAAATTAGTAATTTAAATTTAAAACGATTGATTTTTATTCAAATTACTGTAATTTCTGAGCAAGACTTATGTTTTCTTAACAAAGTAATATAGTTAACCAAAGACCACGGTGGGCAGCATGCATGGTCTTGTACATCACAAACATCTTTATATGCTACCAAGTTTTCTAAATTCTTCTGTATAAGACACATGTCCTTGACTGCTTGGTATGTAAAAAGATGTTTACCATCACTGGGTGTGAATACCACCCTTGCGTGATCATATGCTGCGAAATCATGAGAATAAAGAATTTTAATTATAATACATAAAGCTATTAATGTACTAAATAATAACAAAGTTGAAATGTTGATGTTATGTATTTGGTTCAATTTTCTAACCCAAATACCTAAATTTTGACCTGATCCAAAGTTAATCTATTTCAAAATTGAACTAAGATCAGATTTAATCCAACATCATTGATTCTAATAATATTTTTAAAGAAATAGTGATATTAAATTTGAAAACTGAATTAGATAATCACAAGAACTAGATGAATTTTTAATAATCTACAAATATATAATTATTTATCCAATTGGCTTTTGCCAATTACTTATGTTCAGTATTCTACTAACTTTAGATTTATTTTTATTTTATATTTTAAAAGCAAAAATGTTAGGGTATTTTTCTTATTTGATTTTCACATAACTTTTTTTCTTCTATTTATAATAAACCCAAAATAAATCAAATTTAATGCACAATAGGAAAAAATAGTACAAAAATCTAAAATACTTAAAACGTGCATTATAAAATCATATATTTAAAATTCTTGATGCACAAAACCAATTTATAGCTTTTATCTATAACTATTTATATTGATAGGTATTTTATCTGTATCCTAAAATAATTAGCAAATGCTGTAGAATCTGAGCCTTAAAAATATATAATACTAACCATACACTAGTAAATAACAAAACTTAAATAATCAACTCTAAGTTTAAATGCATTTATAAATAAATATAATAAATATTACTAACTTGGTTTGGAACAAAAAAAATCTAATCTATTCTTTCGTCTCTTTTTGTCATTTCGTTGAGTCCTCATTTCAGTTTCTTCAAATACTTCATCGTCTAATGGTGATGTTTGAGGTAGGAATTTCCTTAAATCCGTACTTGTAGATTCCATATCAGAATTCAAATTTTTCTATGAATTAAACAATTATAGAATATTGTACAAAAATAAAAGTGTATATAAGTGTTTACAAGCATCTAAAGTTTAAAAAATTGAATAGTGTAGTAAAAATACAAATAATAAAATATAAATCCATTAATGTTAAATTCAAGTCTACTCCTCTTATTTAAACTAAATGTACAAAACTAAAAATTCATAGATCAACATATTTAATACAGATATTATTGTATAAAAATCAAAAATTGAATTTAGTTCTACTAAACTATCCAAAGAAATAAACATTTTTTAATAGTAATACATTAAAATATAATTTTAAGTTATTTAAAATATTTAAAAAAATAACTTACAAAATTAACAACAACATCATTTTTTCTGAAATCTATATCTTTATATTGTTTTGGTAATATATTAATTGGTATTCTTGTTATATCATCTATCAACTCTGTGCCTTTTTCTAATGCTTTAATTAAATTGTCCCAAGTAACTTGGCGATTACCAATTTCAGTACCACGAGTCTCAAAACCCTGTTTAAAATAAAAAGCATTATTTAAATAATTGAATTTTAAATTATATGGTATAATTAATACAGTATAGGTATGTATGTCTCTAATAAATTCAACATTATTTTAATTTACAATATTAATTATTATTAAGTATGCTAAATATTTTTTATAGGTTTTTACACCATTTAGAGTTATTCCATCCAGGAAATACTATTCTACTATAGAAGTATTTTACTCATTCTGCCAAGGGTGGATATTCTTTCTTACTTTATTCTTTTATACATTTTTTGTACAACCAAATACTTGGCCAATCTAACAAAGCAATTTGAGTGCCTGGCACAAAAATCATGGACAAAATCAAACAATATACCTACATTAATAAAGTTTACTCCTTCCTACCAATAAATGTTGATATTTTTTTTATCAATTTAATATAATCAACATTTTAGATATAAATCATAAATTAATTAAATCAATATAATTAATGTAAATACTTACAAGTTCAGGATGTGAAAACTCTGGTAAACGTCCAATGAAATAGGGTATAAGAATAGTGCTACTGCATAATAACACCACAGTTGCTATTACTTTACGTGGATGGTTTACTAATAATTTCACATACCTAAAAATTGTTTTCAAATAATGTAAATAAAAATAAATGAAAAAATAAATACAAATTTTGATGAAAAATACTAAATTCAAATAATAATTCATTTTTAGTAATAATAACTAAAATGCATTGACATTATATCAAGACAATATAATCATAAAAATTCATTTTTTTAACCAGAACAAAACTATAGTATTCACATATTATAATTTATAACTTATGAGCAATTATGTACAATTATTTATAATTATACTAATTGTATCAACATCTGTAATAATGTCATAAAAGATAACTCTAGAGCATGTAAGTATCTATATAGATAAATCATTTCAATAAATTATAAAAAAAACTATAAGGAAAATAATAAATTGAGCAAGTATACCTAATATACTCGATACTCCTCAATAGTTAGAATAGCACAATAGCACAAACAGCTCAATTCTCATAAATAATAATCATATAAACAACTATCACCCACAAATGATTGTTTGAAATAAAATAACTATATATACTATATATTAATATATCTCTATCAAACTTTATAATGTTGATAATTATTATTAGATCCCTGATTCCCATGCAAAAAATAATGAAATAATGAAGAACAATATATAGTACAAATATGTACACAACATTTCCAAATATACAATGAATATACATAAAAAAATGTGAAATACCCATAGGTGCAAATAAAGTTTGAGATTTGTAAGGACTGAAGTTCAGGTCCAAATAACCCCTAAAAAAATGTTGTAAATGTGCCAAATCATAAAAAACAAATTAGAGGGAGGCTAAACAATAGTTAGGGGGGCTTAACCCCCAGGTTAACATTAAATTGTTTTTTTATAAAATTCATAAGATATACAACATTTATTTAATCATCTAAAAGTACATAACTTATATTAATGAAAAATTAAATATAACTTTATATTTACCAGTCAATCATTTTAATAAAATTATAGAGAACAAATTGAAGACAAAATCAAACAATGTGTAGTAATATAGTAGACTTTACAATACTACAAATTCATGTCTTCTAAAGTTTCAACAATCAATTCTTTTGCCCTGAAAATATAAATACATTAATGGAAAGTCTAAAATATGCTTCTCCTTAACTTTATTCTAGTTTTAAAGCTAAACACAAGACACATCAATCTTTAGTTTGAAAATAGATATTACAACCCAACCGCTGCTTTCTCTTTTGCCTACAAAATATAATTTTTATCTGGTATTCAACCAAAATCGAAATCAATTTTACATTTCTGTATGAAACAAAACAATTATTCATTGAATTGTTTTCAAACTTCATAAGTGGTATTTATTCTGATAAAATGGACAATTCTATTTTATTTAACCAAGACTAAGAGACTAGGTAACAAAGAAAAAAGATTAAATTGCTAGATACCTATAAAATGATAAAAAATTTTTTTTTATAAAATCGATTAAACCGATTAAGTCGGGATAAAGAGTAACCACGGCTAATAAAATAGACAATTATTATTTGTACCAATACGGATTTTACCCGTCGACTATAATGGCCAGGAGTATTTATTATATAGTATTAATGTATTATTGAAATCTTAATAACAATGAGTCACAGTAACAATAGAAATATGATAGGGGCCCATAATAAATACGCACGCCACGGTTGACACTTCTGGAATTCCTCGGAAAAATTCGCCACATGGCTATACACGTGCGTTTTTTAATAGTCGACCTCAGATCGTAAATAACAATAAGCTATTACGATCAGGTAACTATTTTCAAATACTACAGATTCTAATCTATTAGCTATAAATCTTTATAATAAAACAATTTAATATTATGGTCATTGGTCAATGGTACTCGGGTCGACGGGTTGTGGCGGTTACGGAGCAAAATATGTACTTTCTGTACGTCCGGCGGTCGACACAAAACCTTCACGATCACGATAACTATAGAAACCATAAAAAAGGGATGATGAAGATGTGCTGGTCGAGTTATTGAATAAGAGTCATTGATGGGTGTATTTATGATTTAAGATAATATAATAAGAGCCGCAGCCCGCAGACATATCATAGGCATTAAGACAATAATAATAACCACATAAAACTTCATAAAAATGTGCTGTTTACTTAAGTTACGAAAAACTGGAAACAGTTTACAAAATGGCCATAATGCGTTGTGGCGAATATATTTTTTAATAATTGGTATATTATTGCATTTAGACGAAATTGTACACAACGCATGTTTCCCTCTCATTAGAATAGAAGTAAATAAGAAAATATGTCTGTGAATATCACTGCAGGTATGATTAAAAATGCAAGTATAGAAAAATGTGTAATTGGTATTCCTCGGAAATTACACATCAGCAGAAAATTGTATTTTTTGCTTTATATGATATTCTACAGTAATAACGCAATTTCAGTGAATTACTGGTCTAAAATTTTGATATTTTGCATAAAATGAATGTCATTTTTTGAAGCTAGGTATTGACGTATTGTCATAACCAAATCATACAATATGTTAAGCAAATAGTATCCAGCACTTACTTTACGTTATAAGGTGGTCTCAACCCCATTATTTAATACTGAAACACATTGTAAAAATCACAAAAACGCAATCGTCCCAAACTCATAAACATGAAAAATATGCAGACCACTATATGTACCCGTAATAGCCATTAAGTATAATCATAAACCTAAATTCCTTAATGATTGCATAACTATGTAGGTACTCGATCAAAAAGATTATAGCAGCAGCGTACCGGCTGGTATGGTAGGATTCGATCCGCCAGTGGTTTGGAGCGTAAGTATTGAAGTATGTATCTATGTAAGTATAGGAATTATTGGAGTATAATCTAACCATGTAAGTATGTTGTGACTTGACGAGTACCTAAAATACGATCTCTTCAAGAGATTCTCTTGAATTCAAATAATACCGTTGTGCGTTCTCCGTTTTAGAAGTAGGTGTAATAATAAATTTATATATTTGTAGCTTTGAAATCATCAGTTTTGGCCGTGATTATAGTCCTCGTCAAAAATCAAACAATGTTTTTCGAGTAAAAAAAAATGTAATGGGTATCTACTGTTTGGTAAAAAAGATCCCTTTAATAGTGCAGTTAATTTATGTTGACTATATGATATCTGTGTACAAGAATTTAAAACCTACGCTCTGTATAAAAACCACGTTAGTTATATTATAAGGTGAAAAACGTCCATACAATCAACAAGCCACTGTTTAAGTCCGCATTGTACATATTTCAAATTGTTATATCTAATTCATTTACTAACTATTCATACAAGTATATTAGTATTTTGTATTGGTAGCTGCATATATGTATCAATCGAAGTCAAAATTGAATGCGTCATATGTTAATACTTAATACACTTACACATAATAAAATAATACATTAATACATAATATATTATACTTATTACAGATACATATTGTACAAAAAAATTCTTTGATAAGAACTATGTATGCTGTTTTCTCACAAGCTTATGCTTTCGGAGACAATAATTTTTAATGTGTTATTTGTATCATTACACAAGTGTATTGCAAACGCGTAATACGTGTAAAATGTAAATTATGATCACGATATTATTGTGAAACGCAATTTCTTTCGGGGCATCCTACAAGACGCTCAAAGTCCCTCAAAATTAAATTACGTTCAATCAACATTTTCAAAACGCCGCACAGGTGTCTTTAGTATAGTCTGGTCCCGCTTTATAGTATAATATAAGAAGATATTATAATATATTATGGTATAATATTGTGAAGCCATGCAGGTGCATGTACCTACCTACAATACCGGTCTCTGTTCGAAGACGGCGCGCGACGGAGAAAAACTAAACGTCACGCGTACCGCAACGGTTACGCACGGTTACGATATTGAAACGATGACCAGAGACATGGTCGTCGTCGATATCGATACGGTGCGGAGGTTTCAGTATTTCTATACTACGGCCGCGCGCGATAAACGACGGTGCACACGACCCGCGCGAGCTGCAACGGGAGAGACGACCCATCCGCACACATCGCACACTGCCGTCTGCCGCGGACGCTGGTCACTGACTGAAGAGTTGAGCGCCGGCCGCCGACTGGCCCGAGAGAGAGAAACGAGAACGTCGTCGTAGCGTCGTCCGCGGGTCGGCAGATCGTTAGAGCCCGACGGTTCGGGCCGTGCCGCCGCCGTCGGGCGCCTCGGTAACGCCACCGCCGACAACGCGGTACACGACGACAAGTGGATTGCGGGCGGCGGGAATGAGCGGCGAGAACACGGTTTCCGTGGAAACGACGACGACGACGACATCTCTGCACCTGTACGACAGCGCGGGCTGCATATTCTGTATAGCTGCTGGAGCACAGAACAATACTGTACCGCACGACTACCCCCCCCCTGCCGCCACCGGGACACCTGTTGTTTCGCTCGGTTCTCGTCGGTTTACGAGACGCTAACGTGTTTGGCGGAGGGGGTGTACCCGCGTGTAACACGTGAACGTGGGGACTACGGGGAGGCCATCAAATATTTGATTATTAAATATATAATATATGTGTACAATATAGTGCTGCTCAACAATTTAATTAGCAATTGGCTAATGATAGTAAAATAATAATTATATTAAACGGTCAGATTCAAGGTGCACCTATCAATGTGAATTGATGATATGTCTACGCAGGGTACTGCAGTAAATTTACAAATGTAACTATAAATCTCCGACGGGGGTGGGGTTAATCCATTCTCAAAATCGGGTTAAGATATAACCCTACAATGTAGCAACGTATTTATGGACAAATTCACAATCGATCGGAAAAATTGGAAATTTAAGGTGCAAATTCCAGTAGTGGTGGTAAATGGTAATAAAACGGACCTGAATTGAATTGAGTAACATATCAAAATTCAAAGTGTGTTAATTCAGGGGCGAATGCATAGAAAAATGTAGGGTGGTGTGATTTAAAAAAAATGTCTTGTACTGTTGTGATTAAACGAACGATACATTATTTAAGTATTTATTTTTTTGGTATAATTGATATTTCATGGGGAAGTGGTTAACTATTCCGATTTCCGGCGTCCAACACTGCTGGTTAGGTCTCACGGGGAAATATTCAGTTTCGCCGCCCCTAATATGGCCTAACCCCACTTTTGGATAATTGGATATTCATCTCACTCATTGACGCAAAAGTATCTTATCAGTCGTATCCCAACAATTTTACCAATCGAAATACATACTAACATAGCCTGACCATACGATCTTAATAATCCATTCACTTCTGTTGTTGGAGAGAAATAGCCAATTAAAAAAATTTTAAGTAAGAATATTATCTAGTCAATCTCATAGGTTTTTTTTTACATTTCAATTTAAAAGCGAGTTTTTCAAAATGTACAAACAATTTACAATTTAAAAATGCTTATAACTCGCTTTTAAATTAAAATATAGAACCTATGAGATTCACTAAATAATATTCTTACTTTAAATTTGATAAAAGGTCAATTCACTCTTATACAGTGGAACCTCGATAACTCAAACGTCTATAACTCTAATTCTCAATAACTCAACATTTTTTTTTGTTCCCGACCGATTATAGTTATTAAAGTTTTCTGTATGTCTATATTAAACATAATAGAGGTAAATGGATTATTCGGAACATACAATTAGCTATGTTATGTGTTTGTAAACCGGATACATGCAGTGTAACGTCCATATTCAACTAATTTGGGGGGAGGAGTGCTTGGGGATAATTCAGCACCCTAAAGATCAAATTAAGCACCCCCTGGCTCCTGTTATAGGACATCTAAAATAATATGAGAAAGGAACAATATCTTTTTTTAATGTAAGATTTTATTTTTACGTTTTTATTAAAAAAAAAAAACAATTCAAAAAGAGACTTTTCCTAATTTATACAGTTATTTTAAATTGAAGTTACAATTCCAATAAGTTCTACAACATGTGAACCCAGTTTTTCAAGTATGCAACAAATTAAAATTAGTTGAAGACAAGTATGTTACTAACTTGTTCATTTTTTAAATATTCAGAGACATGTTGCAAATAACATAAAAAACAAAATCAGTATGGGTTATTGAAACCAGTATACATAATTTTAGTATCCCCTACAATTTAGGTCTAGTTGCGCCTATACGGTAACGTCCATTTAACATTTTTTTTTTTAATTGTCTACCATATTACATTTATATGCCAATTTTATGAACTATTAAAATAAAATAGAAAAATATGTTAATCAAGTCTTACACTTGATAGCAAACATTTAAAACACCAACAATCATCACAATTCGCAATAATACGATAACAATAGTCAATAATAGAACAACTTACAAAAGTTCATACAAAATTTGATATATTTCTAGTTTGAATAAAACATTATTAATATATAAGTGATATATATAATATATATTTATTAATATATAATTTTAATACATGAAAATTATACTAAAATTGAACAAGTAATTTATAATTTGATCAATATAAGAGTATAAATTACTTGGATTTAGAATTTCGTTTTGTACTCTTTTTGTTCTTGGTTTGTGATTCAATTTCTGACTCCGATGATTCAAACACAAGTGGAGTAGACACTCTGAATATAGTTGGAACCATTGTTGCTAGTATTCCAAATACTTCTTCAGATATTCCCTAAGTATATTTTTATTGTTTTAAATTTTTTATTAGTTTTAATACATTTAACAATCAAACAGTTAATACTCACTTTTGGAACTAGAAACTGGATAGTTTTCAGCTCTGATCCTCCTAATGATACAGATTCTATCATAAATCCTTTTACACACTTTAAAACTAGTTCTGCTCGTTTCTGACACCAAGGAACAGTCATATCCTAAACAAATAATTACTATTTTAAAACATCAAAACAATAATGGATGTCTAGACAGTAGACATATAATTTAAAATTAAATTTTAACTATGTGTTTTGTAACTTCATAATTGATTTTTTCCATATAATATTAAAAGCTTGAATTCACAATTTTTTTTTTGAATAATGAAATAGCAGTTAAAATATTGGAAATCAAAAGAATTTTGATATCTTTAAAAAAATGGGTATTAATTCAGTATGAGCTCTATATGTATTGCTCGTTCTACATTTGGTCTACGTTAAATATGGGGATATTGACTGTATTTCTTATGCGTTATCTCCCCCACTGATTTTATATTTATGTTGGGTATTTATTTTGACTTTATTATCTTATCTTTGATTATCTCTTATTATCTTTAGCTTAAATTGTATTACTGTAGGCTTATATAAAAGTCATCTTTTCAGACTTTTTTTCAGTTACCTAGCGCTAACAGAGGTTGTTTGTTACGAGTATACTGTGGTATTTTTGTATATTATTTATTAATAATTATGGCTATGATGCTGTTTTGGTCATGGTTGGACATGAAAATTAAATTCTTAAAGAAAATGAGGGATGTTCCACTTAATTATTTGTAGTCCCATTTTGATCACTATTGCTGGCGACTTTACTGTCAAGACTGCCCTGACCTTGTTGGAAGACATTCAGAATGTGAATCAATAATAAAATAAAACAACATATGTAGAGCGTATACCGAATTAGCACCAAATAACGTATAAATACGTTGGTTTATAGTTTATACTGTAAAATCCTATAAAATAAAAATAAAACATTGACAGTAAAAACATATACATACGTCAATCCTTGTCAAAGAGTTAAAAAGTCCTTAAATTAAAAAATAATCTTTTTTTTTTAAATTTTAATGTGGTCATAGCATATTATTATATCAAAGCATTTGTGATTACCTCTGTCATTTCATGAGTCAAAAATAATGGAATCGTTATCATAGTAATATCATATGAACAAGCTGTTTTCAATATATTTCTTAATCCTAAGATAACTGGATGTCTTGAGTTGATATCACCTAAAAAACATTAAATCATTATAAGTGCAAAATTGTATGAAAGCATACTAAACAGCTAACCTGATTTTAATGAATCATCAATAACCATATGAAATACGAGATGAACCGAAGCCAGATTTGAATGTTTTGTAATGTAAACATCACCACATTGTAATAGTTTTGATTTATTTCGTCGAGCCTACCATTTAACAAACTTTTTATTGATAGTGGAATTAAATTAATAAACAAATACCTTACCTGTAATTCTGGAGATAAAAAATTACTAACTGGTCCCTTGCACTTCCGATTTTCAACAGCTACTTTAAGATCAGATTTGATAATTTCTAATTGATCCTGTAAAGAATCAAAGTGAAATTCTGTACTACTTTCGCAAATATCAAAAAACTCTACAACAAAAACAACAATTTATTAATAAATCATCTCAATCTCAATTTAAGATCATATTTAAAATTTACCTTTGGCCAGACCAGAGTAGAAATCTAAATTATTTGTATCAATAAATAAAACAAGACCTTTAAGATCTTGAGAATATAATTCTAGTACTGTTTGTAACCTTTGAGGATGATGTACTACTGCTCTAAAAAAAAAAAAAAAATAGTAGTAATTATTATTATTAATAATTTAATTTGCATATCACGAAAATTAAATACCCATTCTCTTCCAAAGTTAAACTTAAAAGATTTAAAGTATCTGCTGACATAATGCGAATATTATGGGTAGATTTCATTTGTGACCCAAGGTGTATAGTGAAGCTTTCTTCCATATCATATAACGACATATTTGAAATAGTAAATCCATTTGTTACAGTACTAATAGGAGAATCCCTGTAAATTAATATTAACATTTTTTTTTTTTTAATATTGAGAAAATTAAGTTTATTATTTTTAGTTGTTACCCAATAGGAGAATACAATCCATCAACACCTTGCATTTCTTCAACTGTTTTCATAACCCATTCTCTATATCCTGTGCGTTGTTCCTGCTTTAAAGTATCAAGTCTACTATTCCATTTACCCTAAAATCATTTATAAATAAAAGTTATTGTATCACAGAGTATAGACCACAATAAAACAATACCACAAAAATATCATCTGTAGATCATCACCAACATCTATAGTTATAAAAAGTTCATACTACCAGGAAGCAGCCTACTAATACTATCACACAGATAAGACCTGCATTTATTTTGATAGGTAAATTATATAAATATGAACTAAACATTATTTTACCTAACCGGTTGGACCAAATTAAGACCTACTGTTCCGTATTCTGTAAAAAATTTGTTGCCTCTAAAAATAGAAGTAAAAACTAATACTAAATCAGTGGTCCACCCAGATCTAGTGGTGTTGGAAGGGGCTAACCCCCCCCATTTTTATAAAAATAATATACCTCAGTTGAAATTACTAAAATTTACTGGTTATTATGTATGTGTGTGTAAGGGAGAGTAGGGCAACTTGTAAGACCACTCACAAAAAAATCCTGAGTACGCGTCTATTAAATAATTATTTCATTTGTGCTTATAAATTTATTGTACAAACTTTTTATACTTCTCAATCATTAAAATAATACCTATCATTATTCAAAATAAATAAATAATGCAGTGATGTTTTATTCTTATTGGACACATGTACAAAAAGTAAAACAATAAAAATATAATAAAATTACATGGAATTATTTTAAATACTCTTAATGTAAAATTGTTTGCCCCATCATACTGTGATCTGACTGATGTAAAATATTTTAATCAAATTACAGTAAGAAAACTACACAGTTTTAGGAACAAATACAATCTAATCTATAAGTATTTAATATCATAAACTTTTGGGCAAAAAAATTGAAAAATAAATTTGTATTTTGAACAAAAAAATATATTATAATTAAAAAAACCATTGTGGACGGTGCCCCTAACTCCATAATCAGTCAAGGTTCTGAAGGATTTTTTCTACACTGCTAACGCCTTAATCCGGGCCTGTTAACTGAGCATTATTAATTACAGTAATATGTTCAGGATGACATAGAATTCCAATTGTAATATAAATATTTATACATTAAAATAAATAATGTTTCTAATTAAGAAACAATAATAATACACTTTTAACTGGGATAAAGACATAAAGTATTTCAATTACTTGAAGTAATGTTTGGTCATCAAAGTGGTTTAGTGCTAAAGCATTAATATCATCTTCAGTACTGTATTTATTCAACCCATCCATGGCATAATTCATTTCTTCAGTTTGACTAAAAAATTTTTTTTAAATAAATAACTAGGAATTTCATTAAATCAAAACCATTAGTTTAAATTATATATACACACGTTTTTGTCAAAGATGTAACTTGTCTACATTTTCTACTCATGATATCCTGGACTGCTTGGGCATAACCATATTCAATATGAAGAATAGCATCCAAAGACGGTCCCGAATGAGCTAATTTGTGAAATGCAGAACCAAACAATTGATCATTACTAGGTCCTTTATTATCAGTGAATGAGAATGTTTCCTAAAAGCATTTATACAAATTAAATTTATAAAATACAAAAAAAACATCTTAATGATCTTGACACATTACCTCTTGAAATGCCTTTTCCCAATATTTAACAATATCTTCTACTTCAATGGTTTCATTTCTAATGTTTTCTATAGCATCAACTGTTTGACAGTCATAAAATTCAATTGAACATTTGTCAACAAACTTTTGTAGCTCACCCGATAGTTCTACAAAGATAAGGTGCAATTAATATTTTTATAATAAAATATGTCATTATAATACTATTACCTTCTATAACGTATAATGGTAAGTTAAACCCATTTATAATTCTATGACTTAATTCGTCTATACTACCTTCAAACGGTATATGAATTGGCACTTCAATCTTATAATTGTTAGGAATATTAAGCGTAGAAATGGTATAACAAAAAGTTTTCTGATGTTTTTTCTCATAATCCTTAATCCCATTCATTCTTACGACTACCAAAAGTGTTTAAACCAATTGTAGTTCAAAATTTCATATTTTTTTAATTTTATTCAATACACAACACACAACCATACTTGAAAATATTAAAGGCTAATGCGAGTAATGCGTCACTAATGCCTAAGGTTTTCTGATATTAAATAGTTAATACAATGATACAATATGGAATATTGTTCAATGTTTTAACCATACATAATAAAAAAATTCTTTATTATCTATTGTTATTAACTCCAGTGATAATGATTCTTATCTCATAAAGATAACAAAACAAATCTTTATTTTAAAACTTAAACTTTTTTATTTAACTTTATTAAATCACGGACTAGATATAATTATTAATTATTATATTATATCTATGTATTACTTAGTCCGTGTCTTAAATGTATTACCTATATCAATTAAACCACAGTAATCATCATAACTTTTGTCCTTTTCTAATTGCAATTAAATGCCGATCAATAAGTGCTAATTTGTTGGCACTGTATTTCACTATTTCATGTTCCACAATAACTAGTTCCAATGGACATTTGTCTCAAAAAATAAAGATAATAAAATATAGTGATTTTTAATTTCTTTTGTATTAAGTATTATTAAAGTTTAAAATTTACTATCCATATTAGCCATCTTATTAAAATGTAATATTTATTACATATGAAATACTAATTATTTCATTTTTTAATTGTTAATATAAATTGTAAAAACATATTGCTTATAATTTTATAAACTTTAAATATTATTTGTTTAAAAAAAACAATTTACTTTCTGTCTGAATTTGTTGATTTAAATGGAATAAAAAATCTTGCATTCTTGGGATTAAAATTATGGAACCCTACAATCACTGTTATTAGGATAATTACAATTAATTTTAAACTGTGTTCTTTGTTATTAAAGACAATAATTTTTATAGAATTATTTACCATGCCTATATACTTTATACACACCATGGGTCGTGACCCAGACCACGGACCTAGACCAAGGAAAAAAAGATCTCCCATTATAAATCTGTATTTCTTTTAACTCTGTTGGTAAGAGTTTGAGTACCATACTTCAATATTAATTTTGTCATATTGATAAATTAATTTATAATGAAGATTAGTATATTGGTAAAATACTGATTTCTATTAGAAACCCATTACAGACCATTAAAATACATCATATTATAAATGTTAAATGCATATAAGAATATAATCTAGGTTTTTTGCAGAATACAACACAAAATTAAAAATATTAAATTGAATTCTTTTTATTCAGAAAAATCAAATATAATATCCATTTTACAAGAAACTGGTTGTTGGGCGACGAATAGAGAATGTATTATAACGACGACGTTTTCCTTCAACACGGTGAGGAAGAGGGAAACGAATATCGCTGTCGTGGAATTGTTTCACATGTGGTCTTCTGGTGTTCTTCGCCTTTACAACTTCCACTTTAATGATCTGAAAAAAATTATATACATATTATAAATACTTAAATAAATATATAAACAGAAATTGTAACTTGTTTCTTATATTATACCATGGATAGTCAGCCTAGGCTATATTTTAAGTGCATCAATTTTAATATCATTATAACATGTACTATATTATTTGAACATTTTTTTTTAAAAAAACTTTATAAAACTACTGTAACACTGAAATTGAATAACAAAATGTGGATAAAATTATGTGTATAACTAAATAAGAAATCTGATAGTGGTGTAATAACTAATAAATAAGCTCAATAATTGTTATATACACTTGTGAAAAATCAAGTCATTAGTAAACTAATTTCAATGATGCCAACACAGAAACATAATGACAATTTTTAAATTTTTTCTGAAAAATTAAAATGAAAAGAAATTAATGAAGAATTATACTGGGGTTATGCTACTAAATGTTATACAACCAATCCTTTTATAATATAAAAATCTAAATCAGTAAATAAAAAAAAATTAATATTAATTTATTTAATGGATCTAAAAACTTATTTAAATTTAATTGGCATTCTATCGATTCATTAAATGTGTAAGTAACCTGACATAAGTATTAGTAAATATGGTGCTCAAATAAACATAAAAATGTCAAAAATCAGAATTCGATCATACGGAAAAACTTATTTAACTTTTAATTAATACACCAGGGCTGAAATTTCATAGCACTTGAAAATGTAAAAGTTTTTCAATTCTAGACATAAAATTTTTTCTTCTATTTTAATTTAAAATATAAGATTAATGAAAACACAAAATTAATCAAATCAAAATGCATAAAAGCAAAGAACTAGCTACAAGATCTATTACATACATGTCATCCACTATCAAATTTAAAAGTTCAATGAGGCATTTTTATTTTTTAAATTTTAAAATAAGATAAGTCAAATATAATATTGTTAAATTTCTAACTTCTAAATTAATGTGAATTTATGCTCAACTTTTTTTTTTATTATATTTGTAACAGTTGTTACAATTATAAATAATATTGTATTAAATTACCAAGATTATTAACCAAGCAAATAATTTATCAACTAAAAAAAAGGTTTTTTATAGCTCAAAAATAGTTTTGAACATTTAATCATAAACAGAAAATTATAAGATAAATATTAGGTGAACATTTTAAGTAACTATGGTTGTTTGTTGTACCAAAAAAAGAAATCAATTTTGGAAAAACTGGAGTTGCATGAATATTCTTCTTTTTGCTTGTGTATTTTAAAAGTACTAAGCATTTTTTACTTTTACCAAGTACCAACTAGATTCACTTTATCAGGAAAGATACTGAAGTGGAAAATTAAAGCATTTTAATCATTCCAAAAAGTTATGACACAAAAAAAAATCACTGTAAAATCAATACATTCATCGATCAGCTCTGAATCAAAATATTAAATTCAATAACAAAGTTTAAAAAAAAATATGTTGAGAAATAGGTATTAAATTAACTGGCAAGTGATCATATTGGTCAAGAATTAAAATGAGCATACCTAATATAATTTATGGCAGATATTGTCTATATTTTAAATATAAAAAAAATAACTATTTAAAATCCAATAGCAACTATTAGATTTAATTAAATTAATAATTAATATAAAAAACAATTACCTGGATAGCATGAGCTCTAGCTCTATGTCTTGCACCCATATCTCTATAGCATTTAGTGACAGCACTAGCAACAGTGGTGTCTCTGTATTCACGGTACATGTTGTGTGTACCTGACCTAGAATCATAACGTAACCAGACTCCAAAATTTTTGATTTTTGATGGAGATTTATCGGTAACCTATAAAAAAAATTACCATTAATCATCTTATACATTCTGTAGATGCCATAATCATGGAAATACATACTTGTTTCAAAGATACAATTTCTCCTGTGCTTTTTTTGAACTTCTTAAGTTGTCTTAAGAAATACCAAAATCGAGATTTGGCAACAATGCGATCTGGAGCGAAAATCCTCATCTTATATAAAGGTGTAGTCTTTTCCTTCTCGGTCGGCAATTTGCGTCCGATGACCTCATATTCTTTCAACTGCAAGTAAATTAAACAAATACAATTGTAATACAATCTACATAAATGTTTAATTTCTGTCCAGTGCCACATGTCATGTGATTTGGAAATACTTCATTAAACCAATTGGGTATACCAAAACAGAATACTTGAAGTTTAATTTCGATGGTAAATACTTATATATTCTAAATAAATTACTTAAGTCGTGAAAATACTTACATCTCCCTTGGCTTTCATTTTGAATTTTATAAAATCCTACAAGTTTTGATGAAAAAAATGTAACTACTGAAAAATTTTAAGAAATGAGAGAGCATCAAACATAACCCTAAAGCTAATCGAATAATTTTGTAATCTTCTATTCCATTTTACACGGCACGATCGTGGAATAATAAGTCCAACCAGTCCATGTACAGACGTCGTGATATGACAAATCTCCTTTTTAAATTTACGAAACGGCTACACTGTGCATTGACGGCTCAACATGTTTTCTATAAAAATAATATTACATTGTTATTATTTTATTATTCATTGGCTGTGAAGTGATAAGGACTTATTAATAATTTTAGACGACTAGACGACAATACGAGTTTTTACGTTTCAACTGTGTATATAATAGTAATAATAATAATAATGAATCGTTAACCAAAACATTAACATTCGTTTTTCGTTATGTGTTGGCAGATAGTGATTGAAAAAAATATCAGTCTCGAAGGTCGTGACGTTAAACTTGTATGACCGTGTATAAGGATGACTGCGACTTGTCGGAGTAAAATATTATGACTGTTCGGTAACCGAAAACTAAAGCACTCATCATATCGTTTCAAGATGGCCAATAATTGGACTGCTTTCACTTCCGACAGTAGTTGTATGTGCTTCTTATTTTCGTCTTTTCGGATTTTTTCACATTCTAATGAAGGGTTTTTTATGTTTCAGCACCCAAGGTGCCAAATCGTCCCGCTCCCCCGCCGCCTAAAGTGAACAAGCCTTTGTAAGTTAGAAAGTGCTTCCTGTGTTTTAAATAATAAAAAAAATTATAACATTATTATTATTATTTTTTTAGAAATCAATCGAGATTAGCAAAAGCATTATCATTGAAACAATTAAAATCACTCAATGGTTTTCAGCAACCTGTAAAGAAGAAACCTCCACCTAGACCACCTCCCCCAAAATTTGCGCAAACACCTAAAAGTCAAGTAATACATAAATAATATTAAATTTATTTACTTTTAAGCATAATATTGTAATTTGTTGTTAGGTCTTTCATTAAAATATTATAAATCATCATCAAAAAAAAAGGTATAAAGTTATAAAATAGTAGATATCCTCTCCTTTCCTAAATAAAATTAACTACCTAACTTAGTTTTCATTTCCTTTATTAAAGTATGAAATTTATTTTATTTTTTTATGTAAAGTAGATTGTTTTCCCAACTATTATTTTTTTAAAACAGTTGAAATGTGTTACATTATTCTTAATAAACTAGGTATATTCTATTCCATAAAAAAATTAAGTAAAAAGTTTATTATACACCCATTTTTAACAATTACTTTTTGTTTAAGGGAAAAGCTGGTTTGTCATCTTTAATTGGATTTAAAACAAAGCATACTGTTCCAACACCCTCTTGGGTTGCAAAACCCAATGAAATCCCCAAGTCTTCAAGTACTCCTCAGATGGTGGGTTGTCTTATAGACTTTGGTTCACCTCAAACCTCTCCTACATCTACTCATAAGTTTGTATTCTATTTTATAAAATTAATCATATTTGAATAGTAAAAATAGACAATTATTTGTATAGATCTAGTAGTGATGGAAATAGTGTTGATAGCTTCAACAGTGATTTTGGTCCATGGAAAGGTTCTCAAGCTGAAAGCAGTGGTTTTGAAGATGATTTTGATTTATTATGTTCAAATGCCGATATGGATTATTTCAAAAACCGCTTTTCAATTGAAAACTCATTACCACCGCCTTCATTACCACCACCAATGTTACCACCAGATGCCCTAAATGTATTATTAAATGGTCCTAAATTACCGCCAAGACCAAATGAGATGGTAAATCTAATGTTTTTACTGATGGATAATATTAGCATTTTCTTGTTAACTTGTAAATTAAATTCATTCAGCAATAATTGTATCAATATTATTTTAAACAGTATATTTTTTTATTTTTATTTTTTAAATATTCATATAATTAATTATTTACTATCTTTACCAAGCTTTTAATCTTGAATGGCTTACAAGTAAATACTTGTGTTATATAAGTCTGATCAATTATCACACGGTAATTTAAATTATTATTTTAATAGACAGGATTGGGTTAAAGTATTAAAATACTTATTTGATGGTTTCAAAATATTTTTGTTCATCATTCTACTCATGATATAATAAGTTCTACTGAGAAAAATATTATTTTATACTACTCATTATAGGTTATATCAAATTTGTATTTAATAAAAGCATACTAATTTTAATTATCACATGTGTTATTCTACAAAAAAAATAATTAAATATCAATCAATACATTTTTACATGTTCATTAATATTGTAGAATAAACTATCTTAATTCTAAAACTAAAATGGAATATACATATAGAAATATATAGTGCGTACCGGTGATATTAATAATTAATAAGTTTTATTTAACATTGTTATAAGTTATAACTTATGATAATAATAATTAATATTCTAGCAAACTCAACTATCAAAATCACAGTCAAAGTGTATTGCTCAATTTGATTACATGTCTGGTCATATAGATGATCTAGAATTTAAGGTAATATCTTAACTATCTATTTAATATAACTTATTTAAATATTTACTATAATCTTAGAAAGGAGATGAAATTTTCATAACACGATGTGTCAATGATGAATGGTTAGAAGGCACATTTAACGAGCGCACTGGAATGTTTCCCATTAGTTATGTTGAAGTAACTGAACCATTACCCAAGGAATCTCCATCAAATCAAGAAATCCGCAAAGTAATAGCTGTGTTTGCATTTAAACCAGAATGCTGGGAAGATCTAAGTATACAAGTAAATAATAAATAGTACAACATTTATACTGAGCGTTTCCTATTAAATAATTTTTATTTTATATTATTTCAAACTACTTTTTAGGAAGGCGATCAAATTCAAGTATTAAGAAGAATCGATGAAAATTGGTTATACGGAGAATGTAATGGATCTAAAGGTCAGTTTCCATCAAATTTTGTCACTGAACTACCTGATGATTTATAACAAGCATATTGTGATATTAAAATAAAATACATAAACATATTTACCAAATTTATTAATTTTAATACTTTTTTTTTCTTATTTTATATATTTACTAAAGTAATAACATGTGATGTTAAAAAAGTATGATACTAAATACTAAAGAGCATATATGAAATCAAAATGTAAATGAACAATCTTTAATGCTCAATCTATAAAACAAACAGGGTATTATTATTTATTACTTATTCATTACCTTTGCCTAATTTGTTATACCGATATTTTTTATATTGTTATGGTATTCATATTTTGATTAAAATGTAAATTGTAATTATGTTGATATTTATGCTATATAATTTTGTCCATGATATGCCTAAATGCCATTATTAGTTGTACTACATACACAGTTATATTATAGTTATATTATATACACATAATTTTTTTTTATACAAATTTATTATATTCTCTGAGAGTTATGTTATACAGTTTTTATTAAATTATTCGTTTTAAATAAAAATAAACCCTTATTTTATGAATTATTATTCTTACTTAAATCCTAATTAATTTCTATGCCACTGCCATCAATTTTAACCTCGTGTCTGTGTAATATTCTAAACATAATATATGGAAATAGAAGTAATAAGGCAACTCATTAGTTCCATATTTTACATACTTTACGTTATAGCAATACATTATGGTGAAGTATGTCAATAGGAAGGTATATATTATATTTTGATTATTTTTTCTGTCAGAGACGGATCTGAAATATGCAAATTATGTCCATATTGATATTATTTATTTTATTATTTATTGGAAGTATACTACCTATTGTGTTACCTGCTATTAAAAATAAAATAAACATCATAAAAAACAAAGATATATCATGTGAATGAATACGCAAGAAAAAAAAATAAATGCAGATCGCAGTCACAGTGTTGCGAGGTAATTAATCACTACAGATGCGTAGTCTCGAATCTCAATGGCATTTAGAGTTGTGTAATGCGTGTTTTTGAGTTTTTGACGTTTATTCACCACTTTTAAAATAATATATAATATCAATATTACCATATTAATTTAATAATAAAATACTTATACTCTGTATACATATACAAATTTCTATGCAGTATGTCCATTATCCAACCTCCCAAGTCCCGATTCCAACAGTATGACATCTAGTTGGTTTGTGGTTTAAAAGTTCACCGCCAAAATACCTGTAGGCTGTAATCAACCTAAACAGAACACACCTATTATCATACACACTTCCTATAAATTCTATGGCAACTGGCAGTGGCTGGTCCTACCTTAAAGTCTTGTTACTACATCCATCAGTCCTTTCTGTTACAGTCTGTTTATATCAACCAAAGTGTAGTTGAACTACTTGTACTAAGGCTCTAATATAAGTTTTTAAAGAGCCCTAGTACTATACAGCTGAGGGATTTGTATGATATGAAACACTAGTGGTTTTTCTATTTTTTTTATTTAGAAATTAAACAATATTACACTCAATAATACAATAAATAATAACTGTCATATGTATAAGCTCGTTTACAAACAACATTTATTGAAAAGAATATTTACACCACAATTACAAACAATTAGATTATATATATATTAACATTGAAATATTTATTTATGCACAAATTAATCACTTGGAACTAACATACTTGATCCTTTGGAAGCATGTATGTTGGATACTTAAATAATATAACCGATAATGTAAAAAAAAAATTGGTAAATCTTAATATACCTTATACAATTAAAACCAAACAATAATAATTTTATTTTCAATTAAAAACCAACGTTTCTAATAAAGAAAATGCAAATTTATGTGATGCTGTCATGAAATTTACTTAAACATATATACATTTTTTTTAAGTACTAAGTTTAAGTTTAAAACTTGATATTAAATTTGTTCAAGTAATTGACTTAAAATTATATTTTTAAATCTAAAAGTTATTCAAAAACAACTTTAATAAAAATAAACAGGTCAGATTCTTCTAAGGACGAGATAAACATATAACTCTCAATATTAAGTACCCGTCCAGGTATCACACAAATTGATATCACATTAAATCATAATTTTTAAATTAAGTATTGATAGTATAAAGACAAACATATATCTTTATTTCAATCAACTAATGTTGAAAGAATTATGCAATCATACATTTAAAAATTAATGAAATATATATACAACTAATTTAGTTTCACATAGTCATAAATCCATTTTATTTTACGATATTGAGCAAGTTTGGATGACTGATAAATAACTCCAAAAATAAAAAACGATAAGAATACATTACAAATTCTAAATATTACATGGTAAAAAGATAATTGGTTTAATTTTTTGTGCCATGCAAATTAATAACTAACCTATATCCTATCTTTAAATCGATAGAAATAAACAAAATGTAAACATTTTTGTTATACTTTACCTAATCTGGTTTATAAATTGGTATTTTTGGAATAAACTCCACCAAAAGTACCTGTAAAAATATAAATAAAATGATTAACATTGCATACTAAAATGTTTTAGAAGGTATAAACTATGGAAACTTTGTACTATTTTACACTACTTCTAATGTATAATTAATAACTAAAGTATATAAATCTTTCATTTGTTAAATTATTCATTCAGTGAACATCAATATAAATATTTTCAATAAACTTAGTTTAACTTACAATTAAAAATAGTTAACGTAAATAATTAAAAATCTAAATTAACCCAAATTTCAAATTCTGATGTATATAAAAAAACCGTATGATACATTTTTTGGTTTCAGAATAAAATACTGATGAGGAACCTTGAATTTAATTTTCAAATCTAAATACGAGTAGTCTTAACTTTAAAATTTTATACTACAAAGTCATTTGCATAATTTTCTGATTTTAACGAATTTTATCAAAATTTGTACTTTAAATGCTTATAAACAAAACTCGTGGATAGGTATCAATAATATTTTTAAAGTTTTTAATAACAACTTATGAGAAACCCTATATTATATTTTCAAGCATTTTGACTGACAAAATTTTTAAATTCTAATTTACAGAAAAAAAACTAAAAAAATGTCTCTCATTTTGATTTCCTAACAATAGATTCACTTTTCAACCAAAAAAGATATTGAAGTTGAAAATCTAAGCATTTTTACGGCTCCATGAAATGATAAAAGAAAAAAACAACATTGTAAAATCAGAACATTCTTCACTCAGAATCTAAAATTAATATATTTTTTGATATTCTAGCAAATTTAGAAAAATAGAAAATAATTTTTAAAAATGTTAATCAATTGTATTATATAAAAGTAATAAAATAATCGGTTGTTCATGGATAAACTATGCAATATAGAAAGTCTAAAGAGTTCAAAAACTGGTGTTGATGTTCAAGAATAATACAATTTTAAATCTTAAATTTAAGTCAATAGTCTAATGTTTCTATGATGCTGATTTTATATAAAATAAACCACTGAATTTGTGTATATAAAATAACTATACTCCAGCCCTTGAAGAGAACATTATCATTTCAAGCATGCATTCTGACAGTAGTGATAGACGCTGATGTTGTCAATATATTAAATGGGTGGGGAGGAATGTGTTACATTTGGTCTGGACACAGTAATGTTCTCTCATGGGTCAAAGAATAATGCAATATTTTAAAACTTGATATCAGTTACTAATGTTAAATATTTAATTAAATTATCAGACTTTAAAAACTTACATATTCCGTAATAGAAGAAGTATCTACTTTTTGTTTATTTAATCTCCAATGCAAACCAATTTTATTATAAAGATGATTATTTTCCCAATCAAGTAATTTGTTCAAACTATGCTGAGTCTAAAATTAAATTTTATAAATTGACATAATTATATAATTTTGATGATTAGATGAATAAAAATTGTTTATATTAATTAAGAGTAATTACCCGTTTGCTGAGGCAAATAACAGGCCAAAGTGAACAACCAAGAGTACAGCAACAACACATACATCCACAAAACAACCATTTAGCATTCATTGGTAAACTTTTCTTTAAAACAGAATTGATTCGCGCCATTGTCTCTTCAAATTCTTCAGGTGCCACACGTGATACAAGTGCACTTGGAAATTCTGATTGGAATCTGCTACTCAGTCCAAAACTATAATATACATAGATATTAGATATGTATTTACTTTTTCAATAATTTCTGAAACGTCTCTATAAATCCATACAAGATGATCGATTTAACTAAGACACTTGAATATTATAATTAATATGAGTGGCTTACATTAAATCAATCACCTTGTATAGATGACTAAATAATACTATCAATGTTGTTTTCATTTCACCAATAAAATATATTTAAAACTACTACTTGTGTTTTGTTAAAGCTGAAAAGTAATAAGGATGCAAAAACCTATAAATAAAAAACCTCATCAAAAAAGGAATAATTTCTAAGACTAAAAACTTATATTAATGTTAACTAAAAATGTTATATATCAATAGCATTTCATGAAACAATAATTTATTTATTTTTCTACATTTAACAAGCAAACATGAAAGGCAATATACATTTTTAAGATTCAATTTTTAAATTCTTTTGGACCAATTTTTATTTATCAAATGTAAGTCACAAAATGCTAGTAACTTTTAATTGAACACCAACCAAACAAAGTGCATTATAGTTATTTTTAAATTATGTTCTATGATCATTACATATATAGTAATTTTGATAAGGTACATAGTTTTAATTGTGGAAAAAATCCCTTAATGATGGTTAAACTTTTGAAATGTTTATCAAATTACTCAAAATAAACGGGATCAAGGCGGAACCCAACTGACCAATTAGTTGTTATTTGTTGTGTTCCAGTTTAAGATACCACATCTGATAATCACTGTAGATAGATAAATAAGTTATTAGGAGTGTTTTTCCAATGTAGGTACATATAGGTATGTACTCAAATTTTGAGATAATAAACTTGTTTTGATTTTGTGAAATAATAATTGAATGCAATAAGTAGGTGTCATAGCCATCATACATATATGATACATATTTGTATACTGCAAAGAAATAGTGCTCAGTAATTTGTTGACACTTAATTAGTTTTAAAGTGGATTTAATAAAAACAATATAAGAGCATAAAATTATATATAATAGTCATATGTATACATTACAACAAAAAAAAAATGTTTAAATTTCATTCATTGGCCTTTTTAAAAATAATTTATTTCTTCATTAATTAAATGTGCCTATTGAATTATTGCCTTAATTTTTAACCTGGGGATTTTTTTTCAATTACCACATAGTTTGTTAGAATTTAAATATTTACTATCTAATACTTAGAAGTGTTTTTTTATATTGACTTTAAGTTAATGTATGACCTATGACATTGTGTTACTCATTTGCAAATAATTTGGTATTTATCTGGTATTTTTTTCATTATATTCTGATGTCAATAAATAGTAACATATGCTCATTGCACCCCAGTTAATTAGGAAAGAAGATAACATGTTACACTAAATATTGAATTCAAAATATAGATTAAAAATACTGGATAATACCAAAATTAATATACAATGGCAGTTTATAACTTTATAGGACTTATATTATATTAGTTATATAACTTATAAGTTTAAGCAAAAAAGCAATGTAATTTGGACAGGTATGCATGTAACCTGGTGATTTGAATTTTAACAGTTTATTAGCTATTTGAGATAATTACCAAATGTTCTTTATAAAAGGATATCGGTTTGAAATGTTTAAACTACACATAACTTTCAACATTCAGGATAGTTATTTTAAAGGAAAAAATTGCAATTAATGAGATTGTGCAACAAATCACCATCGAGCAAAGAGTATAGTATGTCATAGCTTACACAGTGAGATTGCCAATTCCTCTGATGAGTATCGGGTCTTGAACATGCATTAAGTATGCTTCGTCCATAGACGTGCATGCGATCTCTTCATCGTACTGCTGTATGTCGTCGAACACAGCCATGACATTTGTGACGGTTACCCCTGAATGAAGAACAAATGATTTTTTTTTTTTTAATACAATGTTTAGAGGCTGCAATTACTGAACGCGACTCAGGGATAAACACACAGATCGCTATTTTTGCAAGGACGTCCAGCCAAAAACCCGTTGGATGTTGGTGAGTGGGATAGTCTATCAGACCCGCTGTTTTTTTTTTTTTCCGAAATAAGAGAGAAACGGCCTGGACATCCCATTACTCGTGACCTATATTGTGGCTGTATTCTTGCCGCCGAGTCTCGACGCGGACAATGGTCGCAAAACAAAATATTTTTTATGATGGCACTTACCCTGAGATCTATAGCGTGATTAATGTCATGAAATGTAGATCGTGTCGATCGCCGCGTTTTCGGCGAGAACGGTCTACCGCACCGAAAGCTACCGACAAACGAAAACAAAAATTAGTAGACGGCACGAACGGTGAATCGATGTGAGTAGGCAGTATTATTGTTAATTATTGCAGTCGCATTCTGATATTTAATAATATTTATTAATTTATCGATATTAAAATATTATTGTTCTTCGTCGTACAGCAACAGCAGCGTAATAATTATGTCATTGTGATTTCAAGCGCAATAATATTTTGTTTTTGTTGTCTCGTATTTCGTTGTGTTGGCAGTGACGACCGTGCTACCGCAGAATATTATATAGTTGTTCTTTGCTACAATTACAACTACTGCAATACTGCATGATATCATTTTCTTTTATCGCTATCGCCCGATATCTAGAAATTCGCGATTATTGTCAAAAATGTAAATACTAATAAAATATTAGGTATATAATAAATAATAATAGCTAATAGATAATTCTGTTTAGTACTTTAGTTACTACCTACAACTACATATATTATGTTCATCGTTACTGTACATTTCGAGGTGATTTAGTATTAACTGAATCGATTACTGTCGTCCTGGTCGAACCACTTCCCTTTGGGGCAACAGATGCATTAGTGTGAGGACGCCATAGTGCCAGAGACGTGTACGTGCATATACGACGTTAGTACATACGATGGAAGAAGACAGAGACAAGTCGCCTGAGGACAGTATTCCTTTGGCAGACGATGATCCCCAAGGTATGTTTCGAACGGTAGATTTGCTTTTAATACGACTTCGGTTGCGCATTGGAGTTTGCTTCAATTTTGAATTATGATCACAGCCATTATCCACGATGACCAAGACATATCTCAATGTTCCGATGTCATTGTGCGCAATCAAAGTATGGATTCATTACAGTCGTCGTTTACAAATGGTAGCAATAGTCCAAGCAGAAACAGTAAGCATTCTATGTATATTATTATAGGGTTGCCATTTGTTCAACATTAGTCTCGTGTTTTAATTTGTCCGTATTCTATAGCTCCACAAAGTATGTTTTTGTTGAAATCATTGACATATTAGTAAGTTTATTTTTTTACATGCGGGTAAGGAAGGTACTAGGCTATATCATTCTATATTTCTATTCATTTTAAGTCATATGAGTAATAACTGTCAGTTAGACATAGTGTCCTGGATTTTTATTTTTAATAAATGGCAATTTTACACTGATATTCAACTTGTAGTAGATTGTTCAAAGTTCAATTATCGCTTTAAAATAAAATTATTTATCCTATACTATCAGTCTAAATATTTGTTTGCCTGATGCTTTTATAGGTTTAGATCGTGACATGAGTCCTGATGAATTAGAAGAAAAAGCCAGGCTCATTACTCAAGTTTTAGAACTACAGAATACATTAGATGGTAAACGTGTTTTAAATATATAAATATATTTCTAGGAAAAAATTTAACAAGTACACAACTAAGGTTTAATAAATATAAAATATATTTTTTAGATTTATCTCAACGTGTGGATAGTGTAAAAGAAGAAAATTTGAAACTACGTTCTGAAAATCAAGTTCTTGGCCAATATATTGAAAATCTTATGTCAGCGTCTAGTGTATTCCAGACTACTTCTCCTAGAGTAAAAAAGAAATGAAAAATAGATTATTTTTGTTTATTTGCTGCCATAAACAATGCAAATCAATTTAACTTAAATATTTTCAATACACACAAACGCTTTATCCTCTATTTCAACCACAAGCCTTTAACACTTCATACAACAAACAAATTTAAAAGTTATTAATTTATTCTCACTATTTAATTTATAAAATTTAAGTTAACATTTTTAACTTTTAATGCAGTTACTTCATTAGACATTTGTTAAACTAAATAATTTATTGAAAAAGTTTATTTTTTATCTTATTCTCATTATATTTACTTTGTGAAAATAATTTATGACAAAAAAAAATTGTATAAAGTGTTTTTATTTTATTTATGTTATACATATTGTTTTATTTTGAATTATTTTTAGATTATAACACATTACATGTTATATTAATGTAAAATTTTAGTTCTCACATTCCATTCATACTTATGTTATGAAAATAATGATTTTATTTTTTTGTAATATCTTATAATTAAATATGTGTAAAATATAGCATGAAGCTATTAAGAATAAAGTATGTATCTCATTATCAGTATTCAACTAATTTAATTGAAATATAGGTATTTACTCAAAATGTTAGATTATTGCTTTAATTTTTAATTGTAATTGTTATTATTTGAAATTATAGAAGTCTTAATTTTAATTTAAGCAACTTAACTTTAATATTGTCTTATTTGTTCATGATATACCGATAACTATAATACTCAGTTCTATATATAAAAAAGAATATTCAATTTTTGTGCATCGTGAATAATGCGATCGGCACGTCAAGAACCAGATGATCATGCTGATATCGGTAGGCAAACTGCTTATTTTGCTTTGGAATTAAGTATAAAATACAAATACCGAAAAAATATTGAAATACATTTTTTTTCTAATTTAGTAAATTTTTTATTAATTTATTTTAATAATAGAATGAAGAATCTCAAATACAAAGTGAAGGTACTGACTTATTTAATAATACTTTAAGTCGTAACATCATAATACTAGCATAGGCTTTACAGTGCTTTAATTTCTTCACAATAAATAACTATTATTGTTTAATATTGTTTTCATTATTATAAATATATAAAATAATGTTATACCTGTATTGTATGCTATAAAATAACATTTTACCTACTTAAAATTAAATGTTATAAATTTCAAAAAAAACCTATAGGTTTAATGTAGACTTAAGACTATAGCGTATAATGTGTATAATATTTATACATACATGTTTCAACAAATAATAGGTATAATAATATAATATAAATTGATATATTTTATTCGACAATATTATAAATGTGTTTAAAATAATTGAAGAAAAAAGTATGAATATTACCTACACAACAATTGTTAAAAAATGTGTAGCATGTTGTCCTCTTTTAGTTGTTGGGCCTAACTTTATTTTACCATTTTTTTTTATGGCGACATACCATTTTTTTCGTTGATATTTTAAAGATAGGTATGCACTGTAGGGTCCTTCTGGTTGTTCAATAAAAATTGTTGAATTGTTGTTAGGATCAGCCTAAAAATAAATGGAAAATAAATCAATTAGAAATGTAAAAAAAACTACTGAATACAATTCCCACTTCTCCATAAAGAAGTCCATCTTTATTCATAGCTAAAAACAAATTGGCTTCAACTCCTTTAATACGGACATGACCAGGAGATATTGATGTGAATTCCATTACACAATGACTGTCTATGTCATCATCAGAACTGGAGACTCTTCCGTTTTGAAGAATTAAAATACTATACCCATGTCGGCAATTCAATTTCATCCTGCGGCCATAATGTTTGATCACACGAGTGTCAATAATTACAGGTTTTTGATTCTTCTGGGAAGAATGACCATTTGACACACGTGCATTGCTCAATAAGTGACTAACATAAATCACACAATTCAAACAATATATACATTTTTTTTAACATCGGTAGTATATGTATTAACCTCTCAACTTTCTTGGAAGCTGCAACATCGTTTGTTGTTGTTTGAAATGTTTCTTCTTCTTGATCCATGAAAAATGTGTTCAAAATAAAATACAATTATAATGTTACCAGAAAAATGTGTTGTTTTTTAACACAATTGATATTAATAAAATCAGCTTAGTCCAAGTTTACAGCATTATTCACTAAAAAAAAAAAACCACCTACATGTCTATATTTTACATTATTTGTATGTATAATAAGTCATAAGAGGCAATACTGCAATGGCTAATGGGACATGTGTGGGTTTGATGTGGGCAGACCACAAACAATCTAAAATTAAGTTTGTATTTTTACCATTAACCCCTCCATAACCTATTATAAAATACTATATAAGACATTATAGCCTATAAGTAGTATATATAATTAAATAATTTATTCTAGAGATTTTTAACACATTAAATAAAGACATAGAGTTAGAGTGTTAGACAGTTAGTAGGTAGTAATATTTATGAATAAAACATAGTTAGTAGATCAGTGGCGTAATTAAGAATTTGTCTTAGGGGGATAGACATTTTTTTTCACACAAAATACTACATTTTCAAAATTTTACACAATTTAGTACCTACACAATATTATAATAAATTCTTCAAAATGTAAATATTGAAGATATTTAAATTAAATAATAATTATTAAAAAATTAAATTTATTTTGTTTGTAATATAATATTATAATGTACATATAGCTCTTTTTTTGTACTGCTTATAAAAGAAATTCTAATTTTCTTGGCTGTTTAGTCAACTCATCAATCATATCATCAGGATTTAGTACAATTGATTTAGTAGGTATAAAAGCTCTGGGGGGGATCTATCCCCCTCATCACCACCCTTAATTACGCCACTGTAGTAGATATATAAGACATTTTTTCATTAATAAAATGTTAAACCAATAATGGAATTAGGTACCTACTTGACTCAAAATAATAGGTATCTACACAAGAAAACAGGAGAAATATTTCATTCTTGATCTACTCCTTAGGATTAGGTACGTAGGTACCTACGGAAGAAAATAGAAATCCAACATAACACCCGGGGGACAAACATTAAACATATAGGTAATTAAAAATTAAAGATTTTTTACAGTTTGTATTTCTTCAGTTTTTTCACTACTCACTAGGTAGTAACAACTACTAGATACCAACTATTGGAAGGCTTTCTCATAACATCCAAAAATAAATATAATACTATTTTTAATCATTTAAGTCCTTCGGTGTCTACTTTTTACTGAATAAAAATTCAAAGCTTAATACCAGTTCATTGGTCCAATAGGTAGTTAATCCTGCACAAATCTTTACTAATGCCACAATTAGACTTACACATTATTTTTGAATATGCTTCCTTATATCCAGTAATGTTCCAATCAAATTTGTTGATGGTATACCGTATACTCAGCACAATTTTAACAGTTTCAAAAAAAAGTTTAGGGTGCTAAAAAAAAGGTCTTTTATATGCCATTACCTACATTAAGTTCTAGACTATGACCTTGGTATAATAAGGGAAAAGTGTCAATGATAACAGACAAATTGTCATTTTCATATTTTTATTTATTTAAAAAAAAATGTATTATATACTTACTAGGTACTTAAATATAGATTAAATAATAGATTTATTACATGTAAATTACACTGGTGCGTTTTTAATACTTGAAAAAAAAAATGCCCAATTCAATGCCCTCAGACCCACTCCAGCAAGACTCAATAGATACATGGCTTTCAATGCCATTCTCATGTCTGATGTGGCTTCAATAAAGTTTGAATGCCACTACTAGAGTGGCCAAAATCTTGTTTGAGCCTGGGGACTGGGGAGAATCTCTTGAAAGTGCCCACAAATCGTAAATACCTATATTTGGCGGGGAAATTTAGAGAAAGCAGCTTTGAATCAGGGGCGCCATTTGGGGGGGGGGGGGGTGCCGGGTGTACCTTGGCACCCCTATTTTTTTCTGTCTCTAATTGGCCTGGTTTAAAATTTGACATTGCGCCTATAGGCAATGGCCAATGCTGCGTAAAAATTAAAATATATTATTTGTTATGAATACTTCAATACATAATATATAATATTATATTATAAAATATAAATATAAATAAATTATTATTTTGTATGGAGGTAAACTAGGTAAAGCATATTATTATTTATTATTTGTAGATGTGTATTATTGGTATGCATCACATTGATGATGGATATGCTTTTTTTCGTTGGTAGGTATCATAAAAAATAGTTTATAGCTACGAATCCGGTGTCTTACAAGCAAAAAATATAGTTGGTATGTATTCATTATTATAAAGAAAAAGTGGCCCGATGAAAAAAAAAATTGGCCTGCTAAAATTTTGGTACCCCTATTAAAAAACTCAAATGGCGCCACTGCTTTGAATACAGAATTGAATTGGTCCTTTTAAAGTGTTTTGCAGTGTTGTTCTACAGATTCGTCGTCCTTCACAACTAATCTGCATAAGATTCCCGCTAGAAAACCCAATATAGTATGAACCCCCATGTTTTTTTCTTTTTCTTCGTCACTCTCTAGCATTTGCTACATTTTATCGAAAAATCCTTTAACCTGTTTTTGTGACACTGCAATTTCTTTGGAACCCTGAAAGACAACCGGTGTGGAGCCTTTGGCCTTTGTCTACAGATTTATTTCGCTGTGAAGTAATGTATGGCTTCTTGGGAGTACTAGGTTTCGACTCAGTGCCCCAGACAGCGCTCCAAGTTTTGTCCCTTCTCATTGTGTTAGAAATCAGAGGATGTTTCTTCACCTTCATATGAAAGTATGAAACCACATACATTGCATATTTGCATCGATTCAACGAGTTGCATGTCATCCGCGTCACCAGTGTGGCAGTGTAATATGCACGTGTAATTTGGCATACGGTATTAACTCATCATAAGTGGGAGACCGGCGTCTAGTGACCTGACTTAAAAAAATTCTTCATGAATACCTTCATCATCCCAATATACTGGAGAGTGCAGTTGCTCCCGATGACATAATATGTAGATCCTAATTGGGGCTGTTAGCAAGAGCATGTGATGTCATTTTTGCGAATGTTTTCCACGCATAGGGGGAGGGGGGTCCCTTTTAGATTGCTCACGGGTCGTGACGTCCCCGGGTCCATGCCGACATTGAGGATTTGGATATATGCTACAAGTAACGTATAAAAGAATATGAACTATCTTTTAAACTTGATAATTTAAACACAAATTGGTACTTTAAATAACATTTATTAACAATAGCATAACATCAAGGTACAAACTGAGATAGACAACTGACAGATTAAAAAAATCCTAAGATTAACAGGACTAGAATTATAGAAACGAATAATACCAAATACTGTTCTTAAATAGTTCTTGTATTCTTGTTACTTCTTAATCCATATGCCTGCGGGCGCTTGTGTCCCCCTTCCAATATTTTTTTCATTTTTTAAATTTAGGTTTAATTGATATCGTGTTTAATTTTTTACCCAGCTATGTAGGGGTGATCTCTATTAATAATCAAAAAGTATTTTAAACTTGTTGTTTATTGTAATTTCTTGTGCTTGACATGTTCAATGCCGACATTATTTTCGAATATCACGATACTTGCCTCGCAAATATTTGAAAAACATGGACGACGGACGTCGTTGAATAAGTGACGACGCCGGCCATACGGTGTTTGATATCAGACTTTTATTGATATTATTATTTTTAAGTAAGTTATGATCATTTTAAAATGTACTGTTTCAAAAAGGTCATAACTAAAGTCCGGATTTGTATGCATTTACATATTTGTAATGAGTGCATGCAGTTCGATGGGAGTAAGAAATATGGACGTTTTGTGTAACAGATAATGCATAGAAAAAAGTTTATTTTGCATATAAATGCATATTTAAAAATGTTTGCATATTCAAGCATATTTTGTACAAAAGTTTATTAAATCAATTATTTCATTTCTATTTTGCCTTAGAACAGTTAGAACCCAGATTATGATTTATGAGTTCATTACGTATTGTTGGGAAAAAAATGTTATTCTACGTATGTTATATTTTTGGATAGTTTGTGTTCAAATTAAATCTCGTTTATAGCAACGAGTTCATCGGCAACAATGCTGACCGGTTTTTTTTTAATATTCCCAATTAAAGTATTTGTTTTATTTGTTGAATATATTTTTAAATATTTACTGTTTATCTAATTAAGTTAAATAAAATTATTATTTATGGAAGAAAATAAAAAAAAAAAGCATATCAAGACATCAAGTGCATATTTAAACGTTTTTTGATGCATAAATGCATACTATTTTAGGCTTTTTAAGTGCATACAAACCCGGACTCTAGTCATAACTTACCTACATACTCACATACATGACAAAATAAATAATAATTTAAATATTAAATAATTTATTCGGTCATGCTTCCATACAAGGATTAAAACTTTTTTATTTGAAATTTGAATCATAATTCATAATAATCATAATTATAGTCACATCACAAAATTGAAAATATATTATGTTCTTATCATAGAAACTATCAGCTGAGTGTTGACCTTCTCATGACCAAATAATTTTATTGAATGTTATCATCATTCATCACTCAATAAACTTGTACAATGTACACTGATAATGCGTATGAAAATTGTGAAATGTGAATGCATAATACCATACTAGTTAATAGTCAATAGAGTAATCTGTAATACTATAGTAGTATTCTTTTCTGTGGTAGTATAGTGCATAATATTATTTTCTATTTTCATTCCATATACATTTCCAATCAGAACCTAAAATTGTTACTATATTAGGTATATTATTGTTTAATTTTTTATAATGAAAGTACTCTTAATTGGCTGTGGACTAACTTCCACAATAACTGCCTACTTGTTACGTACTCGTATACCAAATATTCATTTGACACTATGGGACAAAGCCAGAGGCCCAGGTGGCCGTACTTCAGTCCGCCGTGGTCCTAACGGTACATTTGTCGACCTTGGTGCTCAATTCATTACCACCGATGCATCAACATTATCAAAATATTCTGATATATACGAACCATTAATTTCCACAAAAACGTTGATTCCCATGAATTGCAAAATCGAAGGGATTGCAGAATCACACCACAAGCAGCACTTTATCGCACCCAACGGTGCTAACTCATTAGTAAAATATTTTTTGAATTATGCTAATATAGACAGTACCAAATTTGAAAAGAGAGTTTGTGCAATCACATCTATAGGTAAAGTGACATGTATTTGCGGAAGTGAAGAGTCATTTGATTTAATAGTGATAACAGCACCAGCACCACAAATTCTTCAAATGGATTGTCCAATGTCTCAAACGGTTCGCTATGAACTTGAAAAAGTTATATACAGTACACGTTTTACGTATAATATGTTTTATGAAAAACCTGTACTCGAAACAGACTGGGATGTAAAATTTATGGATGATGAAACATTCAGATATGTTTCTATAGAAAATAGAAAACGAGAACAACATAATTTACCAGATTGTGTTATTTTCCATACAACCAAGGAATTTGGACAAAAAAATATAAAAGGAACCACAGAAAGCATGTTTCAAATATTAAATGATAAAGTAAACAAATTATTTCCAGACTGGCCATTACCTGCATCAAGCAATGTTCATAAATGGTTATATTCACAAGTCACAACTCCTTATAACAACAGTCCTGGATGTGTTATACTAAATGAATCCATTCCAATTATAGCCGGTGGAGATAGTTTCACCCAGTCAACATTCAATGGTTGTATAGAATCAGCACTTAAAATTTGTGAGACTGTAGAAAATTTAAGGTGATAAACATGTAAGATTTTTTTTTAATTATATTTAATAACAAAAGGAAGCAATTTAAGAGTTGTTATTAAAAACAATTATTTGTTGAAGCAATGATTTTTTTTTAATTTTAATCTAATTTGTTGAATCATCATCATCATCATCATCTAAATTCATATCATCCAGATCATCCAGATCTTCATCCACAAAAAGGTTTTCATTGATTGGGATTGTAGCTACATCAGAATCATTAAATCGATCCTCGGGTAACCGGGTACCAGTATCATCTACTTCACTTGCTTCCAATTCTAATGTTTCTAATTGAATTTCTCTAACCTATAAAAAACATAAATAACACATTTAGAATAAATAATATCTGTAAGTTGACATATAAAATATAAATGGTCAATAAACAATAGGATTATGATAATCCTTTCATAGGTTTTAAAATAAATACATTTTTATCTGAGAGAAACAGTAAAAAGTTATGTGCGAAGAACTTTAAAAAATTCATAATTATTAGTAAATGCCCTCTACCACCAAGTGACCATACATCAACAGTCTTATATAACAAATCTATAGGTCTTGATAGAGATAAGATCTTGATATCACATGTAAGTAAGTCTAGTACGATACATAAATACAGAAAAGGTTAAGTAGTTTTTATATTAGAAATTTAATTGTATTATATAGGAACTATGTTTGTATGTTTTCAGCTTGTCACTATATTGTATGTGAAGTTTTGAGTGTATGTACAATATACCTTTCTTACAAAAGTTTTTAACTTATTTTAAATTATCATTAAAATTGAAAATTAATAAGTTATTTATCGCAATATTTAATACTGACATTCAATTCTTACAACAAAACCATAACATAAAATAAAATAAAATATGTGACAATGGTCAAGAAATTAGAAAGGTTCTTTAGGAAATTGTCCTATTTGTTTATGTTTATTAACTTATGTGTAAGTATGAAATATTATCTGTACAAAATATTTTATTATTAATTGAAAGATTTGTTTTATGGTATGTAAAAATGGTCGTCTGGTTGGTTAGGTTAGTTTGCTTGGTGGCAATAAGAAAAATACCAGACAATTGCACTATAGTTTCATCTACAACGTAATAATACCAAGTTAAATCTATTTCGTAGTAATGAGTACAAAAATATGTTAATGAATTAACAAATAATATGTTTTGTATTAGGTATTGAAGTATTAAGAACGTTTTAGTAATATTTTTCAATGCTTCATATAATATTGCATCTATATTTAATTTACAACTTACTTTTACATTTCCATCTACATCTTCATCTTCATCACGTATATAAGCATCAAATGCTTCTTCTCCATCATCCATTGAGTCACCCACTGCCATCTCGGGATTAAACGAGAACATTTCACGACCAGAAAGCTAAAGAATGATAAATTATATATTTAATTAAAATTATAATACAAATAAAACAAATTACAAACCCCAATTTGTCTTCCAGCTTTGTAGTCTGTTCGTTTCTTTTCTTCGTCTTTTATTATTGCATCTTTCTTTTCTCTAACTTTACGTTTTTTCCAAGCTAAAAAGCTTTCTAAGGTCACTCTAGTAAATTTAACAGAATTTAATGCAGCTCTTTCTCTTTCTATTAAATCTTCTAATTGAATTTCATCTTTTTTATCATCTTTTTTCTTGTCCTAAATATATTTGGTAAGTGATATAAAGATAGAAATATTATTTAGATGTCTTCCTATTTAAAAAATGTATTATATATTGTACATTATTAAAACCAACCTTTTTAAGAACAAATCCTGAGGGTAACGCATGTCTATAAATACAAGAGGAACCATTTGGACATGACCAGAACCATCCATATTTACTTTTTTCAACAGCTTCCAAAAAGAACATGCAAATCTAAAATAGAAATATTATATTGAAATATAGATTTAAAACAATATCAAAACGTTAAGTTACTAACAATATCTGTTGTTGGATGTTTTTTATCCATTTCCCCGTGTTTTTTGTCTACTACTTCTTTGAGCTTGTCTTCATCCCAGTTTTCCATAGTATCATTTTCTTCACCATCTCGCAGATCCACATACATACTTCTTTTTTCAGCTTTCTTTTCAGTAGCCAAATCGTGAGAAAATTTACATTTTGACCCTTTAGCACACTGGCCTTGTTTGAAAAATGCACATAGGATGGATTTTGGATCAGCACCTAATTTATTTGTTATAAAATAAAATTATTGTAGGGTTATGAATAATAAAATATAATACATAGTATTTTTTCAAACAAATAAATAGTAGATTTGGACTGATTGTAACTGATTCTTATTTTACATTAAATTATACATGACATATTCATGCTATTACACACATTTAGTTTTTTAAATTTTTAGACAAAGTGTTACTTGATTTATAACTTGATAATAGAACTATTAATTCAAAATTGTACTGAACAATAATGAAAGAATTAACATTTGTACAAATTAAAAATAATTAATTATTATTAATGTTTTCATCATACTAGTATTTAAATATGTGCTTCTGTCTTAACCAACAAATGATTAAATAAATAAAATTTCAGGAGAAACCTAAAAAAATTCATTCCCTAAAAAAAGTATCTAGATCCTACATATCAGAAATGACAAGTTGAACTGTACAAAACTATCAGGTAGGTAAAAAATTAGTTTTTTTAAGGCTTAAAGCAATGTTTAAATTAAACCTGAAGTATTACCTTTTTCAACTTTTTGAACAGGTTTAAATATCAATCCTAATTCATCTTTAGTTTTATCATCTTTTTTCTTGTCATCTACTTTACGTACTAATCCACCAGATTTAACTTGTTTTTCGACTTGTTGAATAAACCTTTGTTGTTTGGCTCCTTTTTTATTTTTTAAGCCAAAAGTTTTATCCTATAAACCAGACAAGTAATTAATAATATTTTTAAAAATACTAAGTTTTTTTTTAATTGTTAGTTATTTGTAATTAATATAGGTAAATATATAATTTCATATCTTACTTCAATAACTCTTTCTTTTTTCTTAGCATCAGCTTTTTTACTAGTCCCCTGAGCTTTTGGCTTAGGAGGCATTTTGCTTGTTTGAAAACAACTAACTATTTTTTATAGGTAATATTAATTTAATGAACAATAAAAACATAAAATAATATATTCCAGCTTTATATATTAATAGAAGAGAAATGTACAATAGTTAAAATATTTATAAAAAATATTAAGTAGTAACTAGTAAGTTTTAAGCATAGTATTTATTTTTTAAGCATAGACTATAGAGTATAGACCTATCATAATTCATAGGTCTTACTTGTTGTAAGAACGATATCAAGTCTTAAGACCAATAACCTCAAAAACAAAAAATTATCGTAAAACATTCAGTGTGTCAAACACTATCAAAATATATAATATTGTTCTGTGATAATATACAGTACTACCACAGGCTATATAGTTATATTCATTGTTATTGGGGAAGAACTGACCATATCGCTCGCAAAATCGCAACTATTATAAGCAGGCGGGCTCTCGGCCAGATAAAATTCGTCCATGGGGCATTGTCATTGATATTATATTTTTACGTGTTTAATATATCTATGGGCATAGCAATCTTTTTAGGTCTATGAGTGTATAAACTAGTTTATAGTATGGTTTATACTTTATAGGTCTAAACCACAAACTATCGAGTTATAGAATTTCGAACATTTGAACGTAGAACAATAAGGCCAAAGCTCACAGAACCACGATTTAAGATAGTATGGTTGCCCATCAACTAGTGATAAAAAAAGGCAGTACAGTGAAACCATAGAACACTAGTGTTCTATGGTGAAACCCACTTTTTTTTATTTAAGCAGCGCTCCGTGTGAACGAAATACCGTCGTAAACTCGTAATTCGCGCGACTGAAATCATACGACATAATGGTATAGTTGTATAGGTATTATGAGTTATTTTATGTACCTATATGGTTGACTCAAGTTTTTATAAATGTTATCCACTGATCGGATCCTAATTCAATAACCACAATTGTTTTATTACAAACAATATCCTAGATTACAAATAATAAAGTTATAAAAAATATATAATAGTAATAATATATTAGTGTATAATTACAATATTAAATATCTACGTGATCACTAATTTTGACAATTTCTTTTTGGTTGTGTTTAGTTTTTCATCCCTTAAAGGAGAAGTTTTAGGAACACCAAACAAATTGGTTTTTAAAAGGACACAAAGGTACACAAAACGCCATTTTTATTATTTAAAAAATAAACAAAATTATAGTTGATTATTAAACTATATTTACATAGTAAAATATCGAATGACAATTAATATGTTTAAACTGTTTTAAGTATTATTTTATAAATTATACAACAGTTATGCCCAGAATAGGTATACAGTTTTAGACAGGTAAAAGTTTAAAGTAGTCGGCATAGTCTTTATTTTACCCGAGTGGGGTGGGGTGGGTAATAAATGGTAATAAATAGTTTGTTCGCTTCCATATGATTTTAAGTTCGCTACGCCACTGATGTCGGATATCGATATAGTTGCAATATATTATGTCTGTGGATTTTTCATATTGACTTAAAAATATAAAACCCATCATCTATGTCAACTGTCAATCGTCGCAACAGCCGTAGACGGCATATAACGATTATACAATTTTAATGAACAAATAATAATTGAGTTCGGTTTTATTTTTTATTTCAAAGCAGTTTCCTGCACGTCGGCGATGTGAGTACGACACAGATTTCGCCGGAATGATCGATGTTTACGTAAAATTGTTTTCGTATTCTTTTCAGCATAGGTCATTCACGTGAGCAACACAAACGTCTCGTCGTTTCACCGCACCCAGGTCGTAGAATAATAATATAATATACCCATGAACTAAGATATACCTTAGAGTATATCTTAGTTCATGAATATACCTAAATGAATAGAGTTGTAAATACCCGTGGAAGTTCTTATTTCTCGTAAAAACAACAATTAATATTTTTGAGCATAGAAATATTTTTACTATTTTTCAATCGATCAACATTAAACATCCCTGTTAAATTTTATTTTAAATTCAATATTTTTATAAATTATTCATAATATTTTAATTATTTTTCTATTATCAGTTACCTTATATTATAATATAGTAAATTTAATATATTTTCATCAAAACATATAGAGCAGGGCCGTTATTAGAAATTATGCGCCCCCGAGCTCAAAATTCATGTCTTCCATTTTCAATACATTTTTTTTAAATATCATAAATATAGTACCTACAGAGTACAGAGGTAATCACACATTTTTTTCAAAAATTCTAAATCTTATAGGAATTCTCCCATAAATTGTTATTAATTTAATTTTAAAAAAAAATACTAGCGTTCATTCACAATACATTTTTATGAGCGCCTAAAGTTAAATTTTTTAAAAAATTCGTCAAAAATAAGAAACATTGCAAATTATGTTGTTAGTAATATTTATAAAAAAAACTTATTTTATATCTTAGATTTGAAAATGTAATGCTCTCTTTACAAAGAAGAATTGCTCGAGGAAATGCCTCGCCGCCACACATTGATTCCTTCGTTATGGCCTGCTGTGTACTACATAATTTTTTACTAAAATTGGTACCTAGTTCGTATGCTCCTCCAGAGTGCTTTGACCGTGAAAATACGAGTGAAGGTACAATTTTAACAGGATTTGAAGCACAAAACGACCACGCCTATGGATTAAATAGAAGCAATTTAGGAAACCCACCTCGATCGGCCAAAGAGTTGTGTGAGGATTTTATGAGATATTTTACTAATGAAGGTCAAGTTCCTTGGCAACAGGACTGTATTTGAAATTGTATTATTTTATTATACTAACTAAATAATTATTGTAATATTAATCTAATGAAATCTATACTATTTAAAATATGTCAATATTGTATGCCAATTCAATTAAAATTATTACTTAATGCCGTTTCGGGTATACTGCCGTATCTCACGTACCTACTCGTCCCTTCCCCGTCATTCTGTTGTCGTCCCTCAGCCGAGGGCGCGAAGGTGCGGGAGCTGCTGTGGGTCCTCCGTCATTCATGCAAAACGCATCCGCCGCACAGGGTTACTGGTGGCTTGACCACTGCTGCCGGATCTTCTACGAGCGCCTTCTCCGTGCCGGCCAACTCGCCGGGCTCCACAGTCCATTCACCGCCTTCCTTCTCTGCTCCTCCGGCCAGACGACGCATTTGTACTACCAAGCCGATAATTTCCTCGAATGTCACAGGAACGATGTACATGTCTTTATTTTCTACTGGAATGACGACGTCTTTCTCGAGGTTGACGATTACCATGGACATCACATCGTCCTTGTCGATGATAATTACGTCCATGGTAAATTATTATGCGTTCTGAGGTAATATTTTTATTGAAGTGAAGCGAATATCGTGAGTTTGTTAAAACCGTCAGAGAAATCGAATGCGATCTCTATAAATAACAAACACCTAGTGAAAATTTAATTTTTTGTTTAAAATGTTCATTATTTAGAATCTAGAAATTAAACTGCAGTCTCATTCTCTTTTCTATACCTGTAAAAAAAATGTTCTGCTTTTTAAAACGAATATAGCTGCGGGTGCCTGTGTTCCCTTCACATTTTTTTTTCATTTTATTAACTTGTGTTATTTTTTTATACTTAAAACACATGAGCCAGCAGGCGTCTGCGTTTTTCTTTGGTTTTTTGTTTTGCGTTTCGTCTATGGCACAGAACCACAGTTCGCACATGTTACTAGCTTCAGAAGACAGGTGTATATCGACCCTGAAGATGTGCACAAGATTCCAGGTTCCCTCATAATCAATCAAGAAGGCACTAATTTCCGTATTTACCTCACAGACGACTCATTTTCATGTTATGTCTGCCAACAGTCTGGACATATAGCCTCATCATGTAAATACAACACGGATAACAGCACTTTTAACCCTTTACCTGCAGCCCCTACCCCTATCTTACATCCAGTAAGCTCGTCTCAGCTCACAGAAACATCTTTGGATCAAAATCGCTCTTCTCACAGTAACGCGAAACTCTTAGACACCCTCAATCCGGAAACCTCTAGCAAAAAAAACCCAAATATATAATCTGAATCTAAAAAGAGGGCTGTTTCAACATCAACTTGCCCTTCTTCGCCTCCCTCGCCAGCTATCAAAACAATTCTATCTACCCCTATGCGAATCATAACGGACTCAAGCTCACAAAACATCACATCAGCAACATCTAAGTCTAAAAAAGAAACAAAAAAAATAAAACCCGAAGCCAGATCTCGTTCCTCGTCAGGAAGTCGTGACAGACTAGATGATCTTCTTGCACTGTGCTCTGATATTTTCGAACCAGATTCCAATATACTCATTAGTAGGGCTAGAAAAATGAAGCACTAAAAACCTTCAATAAAGGAATTAAAAAATTGCCAATAATGCTCCAAAAAAAAGCATTTTAACCAGGAAAATGCAACTAAAAAAGACTTGAACATTTTCAAGTTTAGCTGAAAAATATTTTTAATATCAAAAAATAATTTATTAATCACATTTTTATATGTTCACACAAATTAATTCTTAGAACAACAAAGCGTAATTTATAAATATTGAAAAAAATAAACTAAAAACTGTTTTATTAAATTTTAGGTACCTGTTTATTCTATAAATATTCAATAAAACAATAAGATATTTTAATATCTCACAATTATATATCGACAATACTCCGTACACTAGCACTCGAATATAAACACCCATAGAAATTCCTATAATTATTAAATGGTAAATAATATTATTGTAAATTTAGACATAGTAAACAAGTCAATAAATATCGTTCTCATTGTGTCTGGACTCCAGACAGTCAAACGTATTACGGAACCTCTACTCCCCACTCCGTAATCATTTTGACAAAATCTAAGAAAATCTATTTTCAGAAATATTTTCCGATAAGGCGATAATATTTCACTACGAAATTACGAAATATATACAATTAAATATATATACAAATAACACAATTAAAATTAATTAAAAATTAATAATTTAGAAAAATATGTACGTAAATGTTCTAAAAATGTTAAATATGTGTATAATTAACAAAAACGAATTAAAAAGCTAATAAATTGACAAAAAAGTACCAAAAAAGCATTTATTTACAAATATCATAAGAAAAAGTAAAAAAAGTAAAAACAAAATTGCATATTTGAACTCTGTGATGAATGAATCGAATTTTGTTTTTGATTAGCTATGTCCTAGAGTACTATGAAAGAAAATGCAAATGCTACAAAATCCTAGCCCTACTCATTAGCTACAAATCCTTCAAATACGTCTTTGAAAACTGTTCCAACAAGAACATCAAAATCCTCGACCTCTGTAACCAAATAGGCACGAATATTTCGCATCTCTTTAAAGTTGCAGAAATGGCTCACACAGTGGTCACTAATCGCAGCGCCAAATTTAGAATTAAGAAGCCAACAAACTTACTCTTCCATTTGCTCCCAGACGAATACCAACCCGATAACGAGCCCACGTGCTGAGCTCCATACATTAAAACCTCAACTAGCTTTATCATTCAAAATTAACCACGAACAAAGAAGATCCTCCCATATGTTCTTCATGCGGAGTTCAACTGAGTATCAAGCACATTTTAACGGAATGCCGTATCTACGAAGAAGACAGAGTAAAGGCCAACCTTCCAGAACATATCTCCACCTCACTCAACAACACCAAAGACTCGTTAGACTCATTAATCACTATAATTAAAATATCTAATTTAATAAATAAGTTATAACTCTACATTGTACATTAATATATTGTCTATATTTGTATTTTTCCCAATGGCCTTTGTTGCCAAGGGGTTATTTTAATAAGAAAAAAAAAAAAGAACCACAGCTATAGATATGAATAGTATCTGTATTCTGTAGCCTTGCACAGAACCTATTCTGTGATACTAGAGCACTAAATCTTTATAGTGCCTTAGCCCTTAGTGATACAGCTGTTGTACGATTTTTCGAATTTTATTTTCTCATTATCATATAAAAATTAATTTACGGCCTGCACTTATATCTAATGACGACTCACCGATGTATTTTCAGTAGCTCGTCAGCCCTAGTAGACCTTTTAGTACATTATAATAGTATACTATTACATTTGATATAAATACTAATAATATATAATCAATGCTATTACATTATTGTCTAAGACATTGGCATAAATTAATATGATTTTAAAAATGACCAAAACTGCTTGGTCACTAAATTGATGATTTATTTTAATGTAACTAGGCATACGCTTAGAACATTTTAACTTTGTTCATAAATGCATTAAAAGCTTAGACCAAATACTAATAGCTCAACTCATTTTTACAAATCAATGAATGGTTATCAAGAAATGAAAAAAATATAAACACTGCAGTTTTTCCACAGAAGTTATAGTGTTCTACTCTAAAATTAAAACATACTAAAAATAATTAAACCAAAGTTTTGTGCACAGCAGACTGCAATCTTACATCTTATACACAATATTTTAATAAAATATAAATGTATAATACACATGTTTATCCATTGAATAAACACCTTTTAAATTAACATCAAATGGAAATATGTATTGTGCTTCTTGCATGCTTAAATCATTTGGTATTATCCTGTAAACTGGCATTAAAAATGATAAGTTGACACTATTGGCAAAATGGCAATATAAAACAATTATTAAAAAAAGTCATAACATTTTTTTAGCGGTACTTACTCCAAACACTAAAACAAATGTTAAATTATTATAAATTTATGGACATTTGGTACCTTTTTATTTTTTTACTGGTATATTCAATATTGATTCTGAAAGATATAATGTTATTTTTTCAATGATAGATATTTTGTACATTACAAATCAAATATATATGAAGTATTATTATAATAATCAATTTAAAAAAGAATGCTTAAAAAACAAAAAAAAAATCAAATTATTGTTTGTTTATTCAACACTAAAAAATAACAACAGAATCTTCTGAAATTCTTCAAATTCAGGATCATTAAAAATATTTTTGAAATGAAATGAATTTAAAAAATATTTAAACTTTAAACACTCAATACAGGCAATAATGTATACACTTAATTTTAATACAATAAAATAAGTGTTATATATTTTTTAAATATATACCTATATTTTAGTCTATACAAAAAATAACTATAAAGTACATACATTAAGTGAATACATATTATCATCAAACATTTTAAAAAAGTTGAATTTTTTTAACTAAGTGAATTAAGTCATTGCAAATTCCTTCACCATTCCCGTTGTTTTTTTTGCTGTACACCTGTGAGAATATAGTAAGCCTTGTCCGTGTGTCTGATACTCATTTGCTTATGTTTTTGAAAAGTTTTACATAAATTATATAATCGTTGATCCCGGGTAACAAAGTAACAATCCTTGCAACGCTTTCTTACTTTTCCAAAAACTTTGAATCCTCTAGAAGGGACTATAGTTAAGCCATTAGATGCCGGTGTATGTAACACTGATAATATTTGAGGAGCTTTGTTTATTAAAGCGACTCTTTGGAATAAATTACTTAAAAAATTCATTCTAAAACACAAAAAATAATATAATATTTGATAATACTAAAAAACTGTTAATGTTTAAACGACTGAAACATAACGATTAACCAACCTCGATTCCTTGTTAGTCTCTTTCTACTTCCTATAGTTTTTGGTGTTAACTTCTAGTTTCTACTTCTTTTGAGTGAACGTGAACCTTGAAGGACTCGGTAGAGCGGTACAACACGTTTATACCATACTACGCTATGGTCTAAACGACTAAACTTAAACTTTTTCTTATCATCGGTGTTTTTGTTCCTTATCAACTATATTTCGTGATAGCCTCGTAGATGTATATAATATATATATGTTATAAGATTTTAGATCATATTATACAACTATTAAGTATTAGACATTAGTACTTAGTATATTATAAAATAAACAGTAATAAATTGTAAAACCACAATGTAGATAAAACTTTTTTTCTACTTCATATTGTGTAAAACAATAATTAATGTAAAATTTGGAAATTAATATCATTGGAATAAGTAGTTGACTTGAAAAAAAAAAATGTAGTGATTTATTTTTACCATAGATCACGAATTAAGATTTATTAAATGTTCCACACTGTCCGGCTATCAATAATATTCATTATCTCTATCATTTATCATGTTTAAATGTTTATAGTTTAAACTGTTTATAGTTATGAAAACTAAAATTTCAAATTTTAAAATAATATACTATATATTGCTAGAACATGATCTAAGAAATAAGAATATAGTTATATTTAAATAATACATTTTAAAGGTCGTAGATTTTGAGTTTTAGAAACTTACTGACCCGAATTACATAGTACATTTGTTTTAAGTACAAACACCTTTCAAGTTTTAAGTGTTATAAGTGAGTTGTAAGTCTGTTTCAGTATTTTTATTATTGTTATGCAGTTTAAATTTATCTAAATAATTTATTTTACTACTTATAGAAATTATTAAATAAGTAAAATGAAAATTGCCATTGAAGGCTGTGCTCATGGTGAGCTTCAGCAAATCTATAGTACAATAGACTTAATTGAAAAACGTGACAACATAAAAGTAGATTTGCTAATATGCTGTGGGGATTTTCAAGCAACACGAAATAATGAAGATCTTTTAGCAATGGCAGTTCCACTTAAATATAGACTGATGTGCACTTTTCACAAGTTTGAATTGAGATTAAATTATTTTGTTTTCAAAATAAAAGAAATCATTTTTTTTTTAGATATTATACCGGAGAATTAGTAGCACCAGTCTTAACTATATTTATTGGTGGAAACCATGAAGCTTCCAACCATTTACAAGAGTTAAGTTATGGTGGGTGGGCAGCTCCCAATATATACTATATGGGTTTGGCCGGTGTAATTAATGTTGGTGGTATTCGAATTGGAGGATTATCAGGTATTTACAAATCTAATGATTATATGCGAGGTAGATATGAAAAACAACCATATACTGAACAAACAAAAAGAAGTATATATCATATTCGACAATTGGAAGTATTTCGATTGAAACAAGTAAATATAAACATTGTATTCAAATTAAGTTATATTAAATATGCTTAAAATTACCTTAAAACAAAAACTTTTATTTATCTTTATAGCTACAACAACCAATTGACATAATGTTATCACACGATTGGCCTCAAGGAATAGAAAATCATGGCAATTTAAAACAATTACTTAAATATAAACCTTTTTTTGAGTAAGCACAAAGTTAAATAAAATATATTTTAATGCTGATTAAAAAAACAACATAAATTTACATTCACATTCATTGTTTTAGAACAGATATTATGGAAGGAAATTTAGGTAGTAAACCTACAAGAGAATTATTGGATGAATTAAAACCAAAATACTGGTTTGCTGCTCATCTTCATTGTAAATTTGCCGCCATAGTAAACCATACATCAGATAATAATGTAGCTATTTTTTTTTTTAATAATAATTGTATGCTTTCTTTCTAAAAATATGTTGTATGTGATAAACTCGTATTACTTTGAAATAATTATATGTTTTAATGTTAGGACTAAAATTGAATGTAAATTAATAAATCTGTATATTTAATGATTGAAAAGTGAAAGAATTTAGATAATTAAATTTATTAGGTGCATGATTGTGTATTAATGTTTACAGTTACTTAATAATATTATTCAATTTATATATTAACAGGAAGAAATGGAGAAAAGATTTACTAAATTCTTGTCACTTGACAAGTGTTTACCAAAAAAAAGATTCTTACAGATTTTAGATGTTCCTCATGATAATTCTAAATCAATTAATTTAATGTATGATCTGGAATGGCTTTCAATTTTGCATCTTACCAATCATTTGTTAAATATCAATAGTAACATGTATTATTTACCTGGACCTTCTGCTTCAGAAAGGTCTTTATATAAATTATTAAATTGCATTAAACTTTTTATATATTTTTCTGCAATTGTATTTATAATAAATGATTAATTTATACTTAGGTATGATTTTACTCCAACTGAAGAGGAAAAGACAGCTGTTCTTAATATGTTCTCTCATGACTTGAGAATCCCAAATAATTTTATTACTCTGGAAAATTATAAATCTAAAACAAATCCTCAAACAACATCTTTTTGTCAGAAATTACGTATAGACGACCCTCTTGCTTTGTTATTAGGACAATGGCCTCGTTCTAATTTAACTGAAAACGAACATGAAATGGATTCTACATTTTCATCATTTGTAAACTCTACTGTGTGTTCAAATAATGAAGACGATTTTGTAGATGAGAATTCAGAAAAATTACCAATGTCTCCATTTGTGCTACCAGAACCAAAAAATGATAGCACATGTTCAAATATTAATGAAAATTCATTTTTGAATAATTGCTCAAGCATAATAATGCCAAGTACATCTATAGAAGAATCGTGTGAAGATATTCACCAATCACATGGTAAATGCTATGAAATACTTAAAATATTTAATTATTATTTTATGAAAAACTAAATTTGTTTTAGATGATATTGATGTTGATATAAGCAAAACAACTAAAATAAAATGTTTAAAAAGAAGAAATTATCAACAAACTTATGACGATGATTGTGAATAGTATTATATATTTTTTGATTTTATAACATCTTAAATGTTTAATTTCTAATAAATAATTTATGTTTGTTACAAATAACAATACATGATATATATTTTGGTTCCATCTTTTTTTTCTTCGCCCTTTAATTCCAACTATATGCCTACATGGGGTCGGCAACCCTTGTCTTGGTATTCTACCTAGAGTCCAGTAAAAAGTTTGATGAAATAAAAGTCTGGTAAATATTTATTCTCAAATGTACTCAACTTTATTGCTCGATACTTTATATCCAAAAGTTCAAACCAATTAATCTCAATAATATTATTTTACGATTATTATCATAGTACACGCGACTGTAAATATATACGTAAGTAGTACACAGTACACGTGCTGTTATCGATAATTTTAAATTTAGTAAATTCAGAATAAATGAAGACGAAATCAAAATTTCAAACATAATTCATAAAGGTTTTTAATATAAATATATTATTATTCGAGACCTGGGCGAGACGGGTGTGGTGAAACGAAGACGACGTAGCTTTTCGCCTTTTCGGGCTCGCGTGTTTTATGGATTGTGCGCCCGGGAATAAAATAGGCGTCTACGTCACCCGGTTAGCAGATTGTCCGTGGCAATAAATATTTATCCACATTATTTTTACTATAATTCAGTTTTTAAGTGAGTTATGTGTGTATAATAACTGTAAATTAAAAATGCTCATAACTCACTTAAAAACTGAATTATAGTAAAACGATTTCCAACAAAACACAGATAAAGTTCTTACCATCAACTTTTATTATAGGTCGATTGACTCTAATTTTTAAGCTAACGGCATAAAACGTGAACTGCTGAGCGTAAATTTGGTATGTTACACGTTTGTAAGACGGAGACAACACATGCGGGTGTGGCGTCTTCTTAAGACCAAAAAGTAAATTGTAGAACCAGAAGATTATGAAAACAAACTTACGTAAGCATTGACTTCGGTGAAACATAGCTGAGTCATATCTATTTTTTTTGTAGAGTGCACGTATTATGCGTACACCGCCGCCGATGAAATAGGTTATTTCTTCATCTCGACCCGACCTGAATAAGTGGCGCGGATCTATAGAAATTAAATAAGAGGATGGGGTGAGACGGGTGAGTCTAGATGAAAAAATTTACTTCAAGTACATAAAAGCATAGGCATTAAGTTTAAGTTTTTATAGTAAATAAAAATTCATCACACATGCATATTATTATAAAATAATTATAATAGCAAAATTATCTTTTATTGCATAGAATATTATATAATATTACACTAGGGGCTCGGATTGAAATGCATTTGCATGGAATGTCATTTTGGAATGTCTTACACGATGCTTTCCAATCTAAAAAGGTGTTTCAAGCACTCTATATTTTAGCTTAAAAAATTGTTGCTGCATTTTTGACGTTTGTAAGACATTTTTTACCTATTTCTCGTATTATGACTAAAAAAGTAAAGACTTTTTCATCTCAGGGTCCAGTCAGTGGCGTAATTAGGAATTTGTCTTAGGGGGGATAGACATTTTTTTACACTCAAAATACTACATTTTCAAGTACAGTGGTGGTCAACTCGTCAGTCGCATATCATCAGGATTTATATAGTACAATTGATTTATTATGATTTATGATATAGGCTCTGGGGGGGGGGATTTATCCCCCTCATCCCCCCTTAATTACGCCCCTGGGCCCAGTATTCATATTATGTACTCGTATATGAAATTAAATGAAATAAATAAATAAAATATTAAAATATGAATTTAAAAAATAAGACAATTTTAAGCTTTTTTTTTAAAAAAAAATTGCATTCCATTATTTGAATTCAAATAAAAAATCGGAGTTTGATGCGGCCTGTAAAAAGTCTTCTTTCAGATAAAAAAAAAAATGTATCAAAATCCGACAATTCTACAAGGCTTGAGAGTTTTTCCTGTGAAGTCATTTTTGTTATATATAATCCACAGACGACGGATCACAGTATTAACCTTAGAGCATATATTAACCTAATATTAACCCTAATTTAAATAGATAAGTAAAAAGTATTATTTATAATACTATTATATTATTGTATATTTATGAATACAATTATTTATTATTTCGGGCCACGGCGTCACGCTGTTTTTTTTTATCACAGTTGGAATGGAATGAGTCCCGTCGCGGGTTTTATAGTTTTATAGTATTACCATTGATTTCTATTACGAAAACCCACAATAATTCAACAATTCAACTACTTATTAAATATTTAATTGCCAAGTGAGAATTCAGTGATTGGTTTATCGGTAAAATAGGTACTTGACGTTGACACGGTGTATAATGTGGTAAGTACCACTTCGGTACTTCATAAAAACCTATTAATATGAATATTATAGTATATTATTACAATCATAATTTATAGACCAATAAACTATAGTTTATAATAATATTATGTCAACAGTCGTATTGACTTATTCTATAGCGCAAATAATTAATAATACAATTATAATACGTGGTCTATAGTTCTATACTCTATCGTGTCAACGATTACAAATTACGATAGTACAATGTGCCAGAAGTCAGAAAGGATTAAACAATAAACATTAAAAAAGTGCGCTACTACGTTTTATCAACAATATTTCCGGTGTGGTGTTATCTTTCGCGTACACTATACACCGCTTATCTATATACACTATTACCGTAATACCGTATCAAGTATCATTCATTCAACCATCAACGATTTATATTTTATTAATATAATTTTTCAAAAATGTAGTGCCATATAATTCAATATTTTTATGTATAAATTGTATTAGGTGTACATACATATATGAATTTTTTTCACTTCTACATACACATTAATACATTCTGTGTTTAGGTACACCTAGGTAGTTCATTTAGTGACTTGGTGTTCAACGTGATATAATATAATAATTTCCATAATACGCTAGCCCGTCGACAGCTATGTGGAAATCCAGCAATTGGGCTAGTTTGTTTCCCACTACGACATCGTTTGTCGTATTTGTCTTGTACATAGCGCTGTCGATGAACCACGGTAAAAATCCAGATACTATTAATAAAAGAACATTTTTTTCTCTTTCTATTCCCTTCTGATACCATCTCCTTTAATGACAGACAAATTTAAATTACCTATCTGATTGTATCTAATTTATAATATAAATAAAACATAATATTCTGTTATAACCTTATAGGCAGAGGCGGATAGGCATTTATTTTTATTTTTAGGAAATTGTTTAGAAGGCCACAAATGGGTATTGCGCAAATGACACTCCACACAAAACTGTGTTGCTCGCAAACCACAAAATTATGTAACAAATTTGTTGAACATTTATATTTTCATTTTTATAAGATTTATCTATTTCAATAAAAGTCACTCCACAAATATTTTTACTAACTAACTTACTATTAATTATATACAAGTATTAAATGTTAATACACAACTATGTATATTATACTTTTTACATAAAAAAATTATATAATATGCTTTCCTGTGTCTTGGGGCGATTAACAGTCAGGGTCTGTAGTAGAAATTCTATGTCAATATAGGCCCCTACCTGCTTCTGGATATAAATACTAGACATGTTAAATTTGAATAATATATTCTAAATTTTTTTTTTCTTTTGCAGGATTGTTAGTAAAATATTCACAAGAAAATGGCACTTATAACTTTAATGTTGTGTCTGTAATTATTTTAACCGAAGTTACAAAACTAGTTATATCCCTTTTTTTGTTTTGTAAAGAGTAAGTGAAATTGTTAAAATACCTACCTAATATAATTTATATTTACCTACCTAGATAAAGTAATAATAGGTTAATATAATTAATAGATCTGCAATTAGTTAAATAAACATTTCTACAAATTTAAGTTTTAATTCATTGTAATTTATAGTGACAGGTTTTTTGTAAAAATGATTTCTCTATGGTATATTAATATCCCTAGTAAAAATAAATTAGTGTAAATTCATAAATACCTACTCTGTTTGGTAGTTAATTGTATTCAGTGTTTAAACCCCAAATAAATTTTAGTTACATTAAATTAGATTAAAGCAATAAATTATTACATTTTATGAATGTTTCTATATTACTTAAAAAAAATAAATATATTTTAATTAGAGATGAGCTGATAATCTATATCACCGTTTACTAATACCTGAGACTCTAATATATATTTTAAAAACATTTTTGGCAAAAACCATGAACTGATATTATAATAAAAATCAATATTATTTAGTCAAAATTAAAAATAATAAGTAACTAATAATTATGTTAATTTTAAATTATTAACAAGATATTAATTAAATAATTAATACTTATAAAATTAATAATAATAAGAAATGCATTTGTGGTATTATGCTGATGGATTTTATTTTTATTTTTATGATTTCAGTTCAAATATTGGTTTTGAAAAAAAACCTATATTAGCCTATTATCAAGTATCAATTCTAGTATCGATCCATCCCTAATTTTAATAAACATGCATTTTTCTTTACAGCAATCCCTTAAGAAACATTATTGATCAGACTAGAAAAAACTATACAGGTACTTATAGATTTATATTAAAACATTTTTTATATTTTAAATGCATAGTTTAATACTTGTGTATGTATATTTGGTTATTTTATTATTAGTACTCTTTCTCTACATGGTGCCGGCACTTCTCTACTGTCTGTATAATAATTTGGCATTTGTGAACCTATCACTATTTGACCCAACTACATATTTTATTCTTCTACAACTACGAGTTATACTCACTGGTATTGTATATCAATGTTTGTTTAAAAAGGATCTCAGCAAAATTCAATGGTTATCTTTAGTCCTTTTGACTGTTGGATGTATGATAAAAGAGTTGAAAATGGAGGGCAATATCCGACAACATTCTTATGGTTTTTTTATTAGTTTATTGTTGATGTTGACTCAAATACTTTGCTCGTGTTTAGCCGGTGTCTACAATGAATATTTACTTAAAAAAGGCCAGGGTGTAAATGTAAATGTTTATGTGCAAAACATATATATGTACACCGATTCAATACTTTGTAATTTGTTATTATGGATAATATTTAAACATAATGAAGACAAAAGCGTTGTCTCTGAAATAGACATTTTCAAAAACTATATGGTATGAGATTTATTAGATTATTGTTCTTTTTTTTATTATTAATTAATTAAAACAATTGTCATTATTTGTTTAGGTCATGTTTATTGTAATTAACAGTGCTATGTATGGCGTCGTAACTAGTTTACTGCTACACAGTTTAAATTCAATCATAAAGGTTTTTGCCACAGCGATTGAACTAGTCCTTATTGCCGTATTGTCATGGGTACTTCTAGGATACCCAATTACCTTGCAGACAGTGTTAGCTGTATGTATTGTTTCATGTTCCGTTGTTGTTTATGCCAAACACCCTATTACAAAAAGTACACTACCAACTACTAAAAGTAATAAAAATACAATTAATATTTAAAACTTAATTTAATAAATAATTATTGGAATAAAATATTATATTTACCTATTTACTTAATTTTCTATCTAATAATCTATTCGTGTTACTTTTATGTTAATTATATATTTTTTTTCAATGTTTCTATTATGATTATATTTCAATACCTAAGTACCAAAGTACCTAATATATAACGATTAACTAATAATATTATTATAATTTATTTGAAAACCAAAACATTTGTATTGTATTGTCTAATAATTCCTATTTTTTATTTGTATAAGTAATGATTGACGATTCTAATCATCTAAAAAAAACTAAGTCATTATACCAAATGCATTTTGTATTCTGCTGTAATCTAATTAACTTGTATACGATTCAGATTTCTGTTAACCCCATTGTTTTTTTGGTCTTGTTCCTTAAACATATATAAATATAAAATATGATGTGATTATTATAGCTTTAGTTTTAGTCAATACTAGTTATTCATTTTATAAATGAGTTAGCTACATAATTTTTATTAGTTACCAGTATAATATAGTCAGACAAATGTAATTTATTTTTGTTGTATTGAATTGTAATAAACAATAATATGTATTATGGACTTACGTGTATAATTATAAGTACTAGTAGTACTACACTCAATTATTAATTATTACCTATTAGGCTATAAACAATTTATTTTATTTATTGTCTTATATTTCTGCATTTTGTCAATATGGCATATGGCCGATGTAGACTCAAAGTGAAAAATGTAAACACTGTTTCCCTTATTCATTGCGATTACCCCTACCTAAGTACCTAAGAACCCCTACCCTTATCCCTTGCCACTTCACCTATCTTATCTAAACTCAAAGAGTTAAAACACCTATTTGTGCAAGATTTGATATTCAAATCAACATCTTAAGAAAAGTATTTCAGATTGTGAAATTAAATTTATAGTGTAAAAATATGGTAAGAAATCACATTCAAACATTGTAAGGAATAGGCTTATTTTCCAAAAATGTAGTTTTAAGTTATTCAAAGTTTAAACTAAAATTAATCATCACTGTATGTCTGTATTCACTATTCTACACACTCAAGACACGAAAGTAAAATATGAACATTTTCTTAAAAGCATCAGCACAACATTTTTAATATTTTGGTATAATACCACTATACCTATTGAAAATATAAATTATTATTCACTATGAACGCATGGGCTAAAATAGTATAATCAGTAATCACCATAAATGATGTGGATGCAACAAAAAGGTAGAAGTTGCCTTCCCTACCAAGACCAATTTATTTGTAAATTATTTGGCGAATATTTATGTAATTAATTAAATAATAGGTATAATTTAAATTCTAATAATACTAATTTTGCTGTTGATACAAAGGTGGCAGTGTGAACCATTTTATCATTGGAAATAAAGTTTGGAAAATTATAAATAAAACTGGAAAGTGCTCTAACAATGTCAAACAAATTTTTCTCGAGTTAAAAATTTAAAATAGACCTATACATTTTTAGAGCATTGTCCAATTTTTCCAAAATGTTTGCATTGCCATTTGCCACATTTGCTTCAACAGAACAGTTATATGCCAAATATTGACGAAGGTTTGGAGAAAATTAGTTGCAAAGTGGTGATACCATTTTGAAGTTCATACCTCTTATTAGGAAGGGGGGAGGTTGCATGAATTTGTCCCTCAAAATCTTGTTTTTTTTTATATCACACTGAACAATTATGAAATCTAAATTAAATCTATTTGCATAATGACTACATAATTTTCAAATTAATTTTGTTAAGCTAATTTTAAAACTAAACTACAACACACAATTGGTGATACTGAACGCAAATGTTGAAATGTCCTATGTATTGTATGTAGTCACGTAGATATACCATGTACGTCGTACAGACACAACATAATATAATGCAGGTGACTTAACTTTAAGTCTTACATATCCATCAATTCTGCACCCGTCGGTATAAGTTATCCTGTGCGGTGGTCGCGGATCAGCAGAATGACATCCCCGCAACAGCCGCACCCTCACGGTCTCACCCTTGGCTGAGGGACAAAACGGCTTGAGGGTGTAATCGGTATGTGCGAAAGTGCATCACACCTAAACGGTGTCCGGCGGTAAGTTACCCTTCCACACACGAGTCTCGGGCCGCCCGCCTGGTACAGCTCCACCGTGGAGGCTTTCAAGCATTCAGCTTTTATCCCAGCACTCCATCACCCTCACCATGTTCGTCTGCAATCTCCATGGACTTCCTTGCATTCACTTTGTCTTCAACCAGACGTTTGTTCACCATACTAATCACTCCATCAATTTCATGTTCTTTAACCGATTCGTCTTCCGACAAGATCGGTTTTCTGCTGTCGATGATCATGTCTATAATATCTTTTACTGTGAGTGGTGTTATCATCATGGCGTCGCTTTCAAATGTGTTTTCCGTGTTCAATGTTTTTCACAAAGTTGTTGACGGACTCTCGAATATCATTGTAGGTACGACCGCGACGGGAGCCCAGGACGAAAATCACGGAGAGCGACACCAGAAACCAGAACCACTGTGCGTTGAGGCGCGGTCTGCAGATTCTCCAATTTTCGATCGGTGGCCATCCCGCTGGTTCCGCAGCATCGATATAGCCGTCTTCGCTCGCTCAGTACTCAGTTCACAGTCTTCGCCGCCGCCGCCGCCGTCATCATCACAGTCGTCTTCACTCTTCAGCACCAGCGCATCGTCGTAGCAAACGCGCCATTGCGCCAGTGACTGCTCTCATTCATACTCGGGACCAGCCGTGAAAATGTGTGTAGAGGTGACCAATGGCATTTCATACCGATATTTGAGCAACGCTATATATCGTACCATCACGTATTCACGTAACCCCCTCGCCATTTTGTGTCTCGTCCGATTATTTTTTTTCAGTACCTACCTAGGTACCTACTTATCTTGTTATCTTGTTTTTTTTTGTTTATCTGGCATATTGAGCAATTTTTTTTGTACCTTCAGATTTTTTTTCCAAATTGCTTACAGTGCATTTTTAATACCCTAATTTTCAAATCTTTAGATTTTGTATCTATAGTTATAGGTACCGTTTAAGCTGTTTAAGAAGTGTCTAGTGGCGATAGTGCGATACCAATTACAACTTCTTTTTTTCAAATGAGATTCTCTCTCTTTAAGTCTTATCCTGTTAATATTCTGTAGAATGTAGATGATTATGTTGAAAATTGTTTTGTATCCAAACTGGAATTCTAACTGATGTTTTTTGAGTATTAAGATTTTAGCATAATATAGGTTTGGAAGATATGTGGAGACGATGATGATTTAAAAATTATAGTTATTAATATTAATTGTTTTATATTTTGTAAAAATTGTCTGCATATAAATGTATAATAATAAGTAGGTACTATATAGATTAAAATATATCACATAATATATATGTGTAGTTTTGGTTCACCATTTTTAAGGACTATTAATTATCCTTAGTACCATATACATATTAATAACACAGAAATTACTCGTTTGAATTTTGATACCTAGGTACATAAACGATACAATCATAAAAGAATAATCTACTTCATAATTTACAGTAAAAAAGGTTGGTTCTCATAAAAAAAAAAATGGTGTAAGAAATCTAATTATATGAAAATATGGTTCCTAAATCTGAGGTACCTACTACCTATAGTTAAAAATTTCAAAAAACCAGAATATTTGAATACATTTATTATTAAAGGAAAAAATGTGGGTGACAATACGCTTAGTAGTGAATCACTATGAGACATGAGTATTATATATTAGTGTGTATCATGAATCATGTACCTATAGTCTATACCTATACACAGTATACAGCTATACTGCAGGCAACTCCCAACCCGAAATTGACCCGCATGACGTGTTCTATACGAATCCCAGAAAAAAAGAACAACAATTAAAATAATATTTAAAAACAGTATACTTAATAAAATTTTTCGAAAACAATGACTCATGCAATATTTCTTTCATTCTTCATCTTTAAATGGTTTGTAATGCTTTTAATATTTAATGAAATATATTTCTTTAGAAAAATGTTGTTTTTTAATGGCATAAAATTATGTGAAAAAAATATTTTCAAAAAAGTCAAAACTTTTCATAATAATGAGTGGCTGCAATATTACTTAGAACGACGAAGCATTTATTTGAATAGATAATTAGACTTATTAGCTTTTTTACATGTCTGCAGTGTTACCGGTGATTAATAATTATAATTTGATATCATTCATTTTTTTCTCTATAATAATAAATTAATATATTTTAGATTGTTGTTTTTTTTTTCATGTTCTTTTTTACCGATTACCGTTTTACACTAGTGTACAAGTCCCGCGGTGGGGTGGTAGGGTGACTGTAAGGTGTCCCTCTGCCCACCCTTACACGAAAGTAGGTAGGTATGTGCGTCGACCGCCGAACACTAAGTGTTATATTTCGTGTGATTTATTCCAACGGTACCTCATAAGTCATAATATATTATAATATTATACGGGGTGATCCGTATTATAATTGACCACACTAATTTTCTTAGTCAATTTTTGAATTTTTCAGTCAAATTTTTTTATACGTGGTTTGAAAAGAATTATTTTATTGTAACACTATAAATTGTGTTTTTTTTAAAAAAATGTTCTTGCAACAAACAATATTTTTAATTTTATAGTCTAAAAGAGAATATTGCACTTTTCTAAAAATGTCGATAGTTATCTATTTATATTTTATACATCAAAATGGTATTGTAATTGGACAAACGTAATTAGTTTGTGTGTTAATAATCATTTAATGTCCAAATGAGGCATGAGCGGATATGGTATATAGCTGGTATCGTATAGATAGACCTATTATAATTTCTAGTGAAGTGCAGATGAGTGGACTCTAATTTTAGGTAGGTAGGTAGTAGGTACCTCTTCCCTGTAACTGAAAAATATAATATTATATGGATACTATATAACCTCTTAACTCGAGTCGTCTAACTTTTGAATGAGCTTGTGATCACGAATAAATATCTAAATGATGTTCAATATTCGATGTAATACGCCCCTATAAACAAGAATCAAAGAAAAATAAACTCTATATAAATTTAGACTATAAAATATTAAGGGAAGTAATGTATAGTCACTTAAACAACGGTTCACCCCGTACACACCCCTCATTATTACACCTAGCCATATATATATATATATATAAGTACAGGTACACGATTGTGTACGTATACATACATACACGGTTTGTGTTGCTATGCGAACGCTATTTATTTAGGTATATAAGACACCTATAATACCTACTAACAACACTATACAATAAAGGCGTTTTGCGAGCGGGCGAACCGACGGTGACGGGCGGTCTTAGGTGGTGTGCAATGCCTGCACTCGTACTGTTGCACCGTAATAATATAATATATATATTTCACGATAATAATATTAATACTAAAATAATGAATGTTTTATCATTTTTTTTTATTGCATTTAGCTCCTAGCCCTAATTATTATTATTATTGGCTTGTTGCTGTGTGCGTGGCCAACTCTGTGCTGCTGCTGCGGGTACGCCTCGGCACATCGTCGTCATAATCATCATGCAAACTGCCACGCTGCGTCCGGACGTCCGGCTCGCCGCAGACCCGGTGTCCACGCCGGAAAAGTTTCGCTCCGGCCACTGTCACCTGGAGCTGACGCCCGTCTGGCAGTACGTGATCAAGAAGAACCGGTTCCCGGCCAACGTCGACCGACAGGAAGTGTTCGCCGAGCTGGCTGTCCGACTGCAGCATCCCGAATGGCAGGTCAGTGCGAGGTAGATCTGCTGTATGACTGCCGCGATCGTGCAGTAGTTACTGAGTAGTATATGAGGGGGTATATGGTATATCGGCAGATATAATATGATATATTGAATTTCGATTTGAATGTAATATGTTATATTATATGTACATTATAATATGATGCCCAGTGCCAACGACATGTTTGGCGCAATAGTACCGGTGAAATGTTGTAAGGGGCGCTAAGATAAATTATTGGAGACAATTTTTGTAGGTCATTATATAGTAAAGGTTTGACTGGTTTTTGAGCATACGGGCGCAAGCCACGGGTACAAATTTGTGTTTTTATTTTGAAGCCTCGTTCAATATACAAATACATTATACCTACGTTGTCCGATTCCCCGGTACTTTCCAACAATTTTTGTTTTTTACGTGTAGAATAAACTGTTTAACAATATTGGTTTAAACTTTAAACATCACAATTTTGAATTTTTTTTAAACGTTTTTTCCAACAATTTTCTATTTTAAAAAATGGGGTATTTTGTTGTCAGCATATTAATAGGCTTTCATTTATAATATGATTTTCACGGCAAAAATTGTATACGCATCCCACACTTATTTTATATACACTATATACAGGTTGATTCACCAAGCATGCTTACCCATTTTTTCTTCAATCATGCAATTATTCAAAATTAGATTTTCGGAATTTTTTAATACATTTACAGATAATATTTTCAAAGGCCCGAGAAGCTACGAATTTTTATTTTTAAAATGAAAACCCCATATTTTTACAGTACATTATTTGGCAGATAATATTTCTGAACATTTTGACGTATCAAATAAAAATTCGTTTGAGTAATTTTTGAGTTAATTAACTTTGTGTTCTAAGGATATAATATGTCTACGATAATAGGTTTGAAAGTTATGGGGCTATGGTGATTTTAAAATGTTAGTGATTTATATTAATTTATCAACATTAATAATTTGTAAAAATGATCGTAAATACTAGATCCGATTATATTATATCTATTATTTTTTTTTTTAGATACTATTATTCTTTTATAGGTATAGTATTATAAAGATTTTATTAACTGAGAAACTACTCGTTTGAAACATCAACATTTTCGAAAAAATATGCACTAAACAAATTACAGTAGTTAAGGGGGTTCTTCGTTTGAAAAACAGAAGTTTGCAGTATCGCCACGAGACACTATTTAAATAGTTCAAGAAAATTCTATAGTTTGAAAAAATAGCCTTTGAGTGTATTTAAAAATTCTAAAAATCAGAATTTGAATGAATTCATCAATAAATGAAAAAATGGGAGTGAGTACCTTGGTATATAGTTGTGTAAATTTACCTGCAATAAAACGCCACCAAAATTCTAGATCATCGTTATAACTGTATTAGATATATTATACGATTTATGGCATTACCCACCAGCTGAATTGATTATAAAATGTTGTTTATTTAGTTATCGTAGGAAATCTTCAATTTTCAATGACTAAAATATTTATTTTACATAAAGTTTATTTGAGAATTCATTATACATAACTTTTACACACGTCACGCCAGTTCCCGGATAAAAAATGTTGAAATTTTCTTTTTACTTTTTTTAGTACTTAGTATTTTATTTGTACCTACAGAAAATTTTAGAATTTGTATGCGGCAACCGAGTAAAATTAAAATTAAAATTGGGGGGCTGGCATGATTTTTCAAAAATTATAACCCAAGGGCTATAGTGTGACGTACGTTCTTTAAGACTGAAACAGAACACGTTATACTCAATACGTTACAGGTGAGACTTCACGGTTCACGAGTCCTGGCTTACGTTATGCCAGCAGTCGGCCCACAACTGGATGCGTTGATGTCCCCGATAATACTTCCGGCAGTAATTACGAATCTTGCACATTTTTCACCGGCCCTCAGAAGTAGCTCTATGGATGCGATATTGGTTTACGTACAACACTCGGCTGACCCTGAATTCGTTCTTAAGTCCATGATCGTACAAGGATTGGATGTATCTGGTGCCAAATCAAGTCTCACCGTGAATGTCATGGAATGCGTTCCTGTGGTACTTCAGCAAATCGTTAAAAGAAATGGAGAACGGCCTGTGAGTGAAAAAAAAATTGTTTATGTACTTACTATTTTATTTATATTTTAAACACGTAGGTATAGTTATTTCCAAGAATACGTGATTCAATCCTAAATAATTGAATCATTTTGTACTCGAAATTCAGTAATAAAAATAAAAAATATTTCTATCATCTTAGTTTTTCTAAAATAAAAATAAAATATTTTTATCCCAGTTGTATAATATTAATAGAACAGTTATATAAGGGAGCTTAAAGACCAACGCTTTAATAACTTGTTTCTGGTGTTAAGTTTTAAAACCAAATTTATAAAATTTTATTTTAGAATAAAACATTTAAATGCTTAAATTCTATTGATAGGATCTAAATTGCCGATGCCACAAAAAATACGAGAATATATTGCTATTATAATATCGTATTAATAAATAATGATCTATTAAAAAAAAAAACTATTATCAATTTAAATGACACCAAAAAGTTTATATTAAATTAAAATCATAAATTGTTAGGTATGTTAAGAAATTTCCCAACTAATAGTAAATAACAAAAAGTACTTAATTAAATGTATTGATATTGAGTTTGGCTAGTGTAGTCTCAGTCAATAAACTTTAAAATTTTAATTCAATACATTTTAAGTTTTAGTTTATTTTTTTAGATTGCTATACCTACGTTTGTGCACCTTGTAACTGCTTTATCCAACAAGATGGTACAAGCAACATTTCAACAAGCTGCCGTTTACTGTTTGGACAGGGTTAAAGAAATTGTCGGAAGAAATAAATTTGATCACTATCTTGAAACATTTCATCCCATTATTAAAAAGGTAAATTATTTAAATTTAAAAAAAATTATTCCAACTGAATAAATAGTATATATTTATGGTATAAGGTAGCCGGTAGGTAATACCATTTGATTATACATAAAATATACGTAGGTACCTACAATCTACCACAAAACATGTATAAGTAGGCTATACGCATGTTTATGTATATTTATATAGTTATACATAAGATATAACTGTATATGTGATAACTGATAACTGATAAGTTATACTTAAGAGTTAAGAGTTAAGATGCATGTATCTACTATTACCCATATACCTAGACACCTAGTACATAATATAGAATACTAACTTACTGCAAAATATTTGTTGTACATTTACCGTGTAAAGAGTGTTTTTTAATTTTTTTTTTTATTGATACTTAGTTAGTTTATTATTTTTGTTCCAATTTTACTTACTATTACGTCAGTGTATTGTATTTTAGTATTCGTGTACAATAAACCATTCTGAAAAAAAAAAATTATATTATATATTTACATTATAGTTTCTAGTGTTTCTACATACCCAAGTATAATAAACATACTATTATATTATATAGGGTGTCCCAGCTGAAGCGCACATAGTATTAAGCATTAAGTATTTATTTAAGTATAACTTCTAATTTTAGGAATGCATTAAGTTATATTTTCTTCGTAGGATTTTGAAGTGTTGTGTGAAGTTTATAGAATATCTTCATCATCTGGTCGAGATTCTTCAATATCATCATATGACGATGAAGACGATGTAGAAATCCCCAAAACCCCTAGGAGAGTAACATTTGGCGGAGAGCTTATTAAAATTCGAAGTCCTGACGTTTCTGATGACCCTGAGTTAATAAAGTCTACTACTGGTATTCCAATTCCAATCAAGCCTGCATTAAGCATACCAAAACATCCCAAAGATGAAGTGGAAAACATGGCAATAAAATTACCACTTTCACGACAAGTAAAAATCATACTTAACACAACAATTTTACTTTATTATATTAGATATATTTAGCATGATTATTATTCAATTTTTTAAACCTCTATGTCTCTATGTAGATGCTTTACAAATATTAAAATGCCTATAGACATTTTTAGTCTTATATAATTTAATAATTACATACCTACTTTGTTTAATTAATCAATTAGTTTGACCTACCTAGTACCTTGTGCTTTTTAATAGTATCTATTATATTTTATCATGTATTCATGTTTTAATCATTGTTTACTTTGCCTTCCATTGTCGGTTTTCGATTGGCATACGTATATTTATGACAATTATGACGTGCTTATTGCGACATTGCATCAACTTGGTACCTACCCTATGACTTATTTCCACAAAAAAAATTTAACATTTATAAAAGTACTCACAAAAAAATCAAGAGTCTAGGTATAACACAATACAATAGTCAAGAATAAAGCTAAATAAATTGTCCCAAAATCTTAACCCAAGTTTGCAAACTTTTAAGTTATAATAGTTTTATTGTGCCTTAAATTATTTCCTAAAATCTATTAAATAGGTAATGCAACAGTTTATAGGTACTTCGTACATAAAATGTAAACTTATACATTCCCAATTTTTTTAGACTTCAATATTCGTAACCTAACACATAGTAGTTAACTATTAGATATTTGTATTCTATTTTCCTCGTATAACTTTGTATTCTTTTAAACTCCCCTCTATATAGTTTTATGAGTCTTGCTAATGAAGATCCCGGATTTAATTATCTCTGTTCTCTGAAACTTTTCAACAACTGAAACTACTGATATTCTACTAGGTATTTTATTATTAGGTATTGTTATTTATTCTAATTAAGATATTATTGTAAATATCAAATATTCTAAAGATACTATAATAACTCGTGTTATTGGTACTCAACCTGTATTGTTATTAAATATAAAATATTTTAATCCCTAAATAAACAAGCCAAAGAAACCAAATTAAAACTTACAAAATTAATTGAATGCATTTATTATTTTATTTTAAATTATATAATCTCAACTTATAAAATATTAACATATTTATATTTTTCGTAAAAATGTATTTAAAAATGAATTGCGTCATACATATCTCAGAAATGAGAATCGATCTGTGTGTTAGACGTTATACTGTTATAGTAAACCTAGTATACAGCTTTTGTTTATAGATTTAGGTGCCCGATAACGTCCAAGTCTTTCCGGCTATATTGTGGCGTGGTGGTAGTGTAGACATTTTAAATAGGTCAACATCAAACCATCAAGGTATTAATCACGAAACACTATTGCCCTACATAAAACTATAAAGCAGTTGAAAATTAGCATTTTTGCGTGTTACTGTAGATATTCACTTTTAACGTGGTACTGTGTAAAAGTGACGGCGCATGAAATTGGGTCAAACTAATAAGTTTTTCATTTATATGAAATACCCACCACGACCACGTGCGTGTTGGTTGTTGACTTTTTATTTATAATGGTAGATATATCAGTTTATGTTTATTTATATTACATTACTATGTAACATATTCAGTGATGATACAATACTGTCTTGTATTATGTAAGGTCATCTTGGATCAATAAAATAGTTAGGAAAATGTAACATTTTAGGTTAATGGTGGGTGAATGGCTATATAGTGACCATGCGAGTACCTATGGTGGGTGACAGGAAATCTATAAAACAGTTTTGACCGAGGGTGAATAACCCCAATTTTCGTTATTAGATAAGTGCATGTATGCTTATGTACTAATGTACCTACCCATTATTTATATTTTATATATACCTATTTAAAACTACGTTGTTTTTTAAGTCACCCAACTTGGCACTACAATACTTTATTTTATTCTTAGACCCAATTTCAAAGTTCCGGTAATTATTTGTATCAAAAACGAGTAATCAATCAAGTGAGGCCAAACACCTTACCACCCTTACGACAATCAAGTATTTACCTACAATATGAATAACTCAATTTTTCAAATTATTAGATATATTTTCTAAAACTTTTCAGATTTCAAACAATTTTCAAGTGCTCACGTAGGTCCGTTATTAGGTACAACTTTCAGAAGGAAATTGGATGATAGGTATATATGTTGCGGGATTTTCCAGTAGTTTTACCAACACTTATAAATCAAAGAACAAATTTATAAATTTTTTTTTTTTTTTAGAATATCATTTAATAAAGGATTTTTTTCTCCACACGCTATTCTTTGTACTGGAAGGACCAACGATTCATTTGATGTTAGTATACTAATTTTATGAAACAATAAATATTTTATAATACACACATGTACCTATACACCCAACTAAACCTCAGAGCCTGCAGGCGCGTATCCGGGATTACCACACGCTGTTTTAACTAAACCTATATACATGTATAAACTATACATGTAGACTGTTGAAGGCTTTTTTATATTTGTTAGTTGTTACCCATTGGCCATTACACGTACGCGTCTAAACATGATTTAAATCTCTTATTGCAGTAGTAGGTCATATACAGTGACAAGAGACATATTTATAATGGTTTTTAATAGTAGGTACCTAATATTTATTTTTTAAATTAACCCAAAGTCAAAATATTATTAATAAAACTCATTTTACGTTTGATAAAAATTAAAAAAATTGTAGTGGAATAATCCCCATTTTTTTGGTAAGGGAAGAGGGTATACTTTGTATTTCATTTTTCAACTTTTTCTGACGATTTTTTAAATAAATTCACGATTTTTTTCGCACAGTTGTGCAAATCTTCTTCACCCGATGTCAAAGCGTCGCTCTATATTCCAATTTTTCGCAGCAAACGAATTGCGTCCCAACTCCCAAGATCCCTTTTTCGTACGAATTGCGTCCCAATAATATTTAACAACTATACTAATTGCGTCCGATGTATAAACTGTTGAATGTTACTATGTAAGAGATTAACAAAGTAATCCAAACAATGTTAAGTTGAATTAATAAAAAAGATTTTAATACAGTGAATAACAAGCATACAACAATACAATAGTTTTATAAATATCTATAGAAATAGAAATAGAACAGCGCACAATTGTCAACGAGACGAGAAAGACGTACTAACCGATTACATTTATTTCAAAAGTACTCATATAGTAGTATCGATTATTGATTGAGATTTTTTTAAAGGTATGATATCAGATAATCGGGACGCAATTAGTATGTCACAAATCGCAATTTTTTATATCGGGAGGCAATTCGTATGCAGCCCTATTTTTGGCCAGGGGAGGGCATACATACCTATATTTGAATGTATCACTTTTTCGGCGAGGTATTTTGATCATTACACGATTTTTTATACAGTTATTCAGTTAGTATAGTAAGGTATATAATATATATACAATAAAACGAAAGGTTAAAAATTAATATTATTTATGCAAGCTATGCAGCGAAAAAAAAATTGAGTCATAATTAAATCTTAATATAATCCTATAATTATACATTAATACCTATAATCTATATAAATGATGTACAAAATAATTAAACATATTGGAACTCAATAAACTATAAAGGCTCTTGCTCTTTTACGTTAAGTGTTAACTAAATGGATTTAATATTTGAAAATTGTCCTTAATTGTGTATTTCAGTAGATCCCTCTTAAATCATTCAAAAAAACTGTTTAAATCTAAAAACATTAGTAAGAAAAATTTTAAGATATACCATTTTAATCAAACGCTGTAGTCTACGAGCACTGCGAATATAGGGAAATATGCTGCATTCAAAGCGGGACCCGTGATGGAACCTATCATGATGGGTCCCTTTTTAATCACTAATACTAATTATCATTGGACTAGAGTAGAAGAGTTAGCTCTGGCTATAGCCCTCATTATTAATCCAGAAATGGCAGCATGGCTGCGATGTATATAACTCCAGTAATCAAAATTGTTCTCAAGTCAATTATCACGTACATCCAAATGTCAACTTTTTTATAGGATATTAAAAAAAAATTGTTCAATAACTAAACCTTCCAGTGGCGTAATTAGGAATTTGTCTTAGGGGGGGGGGGGGATAGACATTTTTTTACACACAAAATATTAAATTTTCAAGTACAGTGGTGGTCAACTCGTCAATCATATAATCAGGATTTAGTACAATTGATTTATTATGATATAGGCTCTGGGGGGATTTATCCCCCTCGCCCCCCCCCCCCCTTAATTACGATCCTGAAATCTCCTCCGATCATCAGACATCCCTCATACGCGCCTGAATGACTGCAATTATATTATTATTTCTGTTCACTAGATATCATAATTTTTTTTTGTTATATTATAGTAGGTACCTATACAAATATTACTATAGATTGTTACTACCTACTTAGTTTTAATATAGTATTACTCACTTGAATAAATAACTAATTGGTAACTTACACTATTGTAGTTTTGTCTATCACTATGACACAATTTTCATCTTGTGAGAAAAACTGAAAATTCTTTTTTGGGACTAGGTGCTTTGGTTTTATATTATTTTTTTTGTCCAATCTGAATCATCTCAAAATATAATAGTTTACTGTTAATTATGTTGTATATACTAAATGTTAAAATATATTTTATGACTATTGCCTATACATCGTAGCTGATAAATGTATAAATACTTTCAGATTTTCATGACTACAACTAATAAATCATAGAAATCATAGATTATCATAATTTAGATTGAGGAAGTACATTTTTTTGAATTTAATGTAAATTCAACTCTTAATTATTTTTGTCTATGTCACAAAATAAGTATCTATAGAGTATAGACAGCTAGTATTAGGTGGTATACTATACTACATGCACATATTTTATAGAATGCACAATATAAAATTAAATAAGAAATCACATTTTTTTTTGCATGGTATATTCATTTTTTTTTAACATAATTAACCTATACAGTAAACATTTGTCTGTACTAAAAAATATTACAATTCCATAATAATATTGATTAATTTATTTTTATAATTATTTTTTCACAACTGAATTATGAATTATTGTTTTTTTAGAGAAATTATAAAAATATGAAGATGGACAAGACGATTAAAAAGTGAGTACAGAATATATTATTAATAATTATACATTATTTGATATATTAACTTTGGTAATTTTACAAAATATACAGTAGGTAGGTATAAGTATAACATGTAAACCAAAGGTTTATTTTGTTCATTATATTTTAATGGTGATTAACTTAATTGTTATTTATTATTCATTTTAAATATTTTGTAACATCAGGAATAAAGCATATAATTTATAAACATAGTTACAACATATTATTATAAAATATATTAATAATTTACATATATAATTAAATGTATTAAGTTATTTACATAAAACAATAAATTCATAAATTCAACCCTTCATCAAGATATTTGACTCTCTGCCCATATTTTTGTCTCAATTCAGGCCATTGAACAATGATCAAATCGGCAATAAAATACATTAACTTTCCGGTTAGAGATAAAGATTTAACCCGGCAGATACTTTCTACAAATATAATTGATGTATCTGCATAATGGAATAATTTCATCATAAAAGCAACCAGACATACTGGAACACAAGTACCTGGTCCATTGCATAAAACCAAATCTGGTTTGAATGATATAACAACAGGGACAGTTACAAAAATTGCATAAATAGTAGAAAAAATAGATGTTAAATATGATTGGTTTACATGTCTTGATCGTGGTATAGTGGCTATGGACCAATCTAAACCAATTTCATCGTTTTCTACACGGCTATGGCTTGTTGTATCTGTATCAGCTAATAAATACAAGCGTGGCATAAATTTAATCTTGTTCATATTATTCATTAAACGCAACATTTCAGCTGTATGTCCGCCTGAACCGATGACAATTAATGTCCGAACTGGTTGTTTTGATTTATTAAGTGATCGTGAATTAGTTAGATGTTGAAAAATTAAATACATAAGACGACCAGAGAAGTACGCCGAAAATATGGTTGGGATTAGCAACCACATAATAAATAATAACATAGTTATAAATACAACTTTACAATTGATTTCAAAATTTACACAAAATTACATTTTTAACTTAAACTTGCAATATTTTAAATGTTTAATATTATGCAACTAAAATAAAATTATGAATAACAGCTTATAACAAAATGATGTATGTTTGAAAAAAAGTCCACACTTGACAACAAAATTACAAATGTTGGGACTTGGGACTTGAGAAAGAGAAACAAATATTTGATAATACATTTTAATAATATGATAACATATCATAAGTGATAAAGTTACTAAGGTACCAACATTTAAATATACCGTATTTTCGTCGGTATTATTATAGTCTATAGAATAATTGGTACCTTTATTGTGCTTTTTTTTAATATAAAATAGTATCTAAAAAAAATATTATTTTAATATAATAAATAATTATATGCATATACATAATATTATATTATTATTTATTATAAACTACTATTTAAACATTATTTTCATATTCATTCATGTTAGGAGTCTTATTTCCTGCGCCACGTTGTAGAAAACTAGTTAAGTACCTTTTATACATTGACGAAATGTTAATTCGTGTGATATTCGTAGACTTAATCTATCAAAAAATAGTTTCTAGCTTTCTAGGTAATAGGTATTACGTGCTTTTGACTTTTGCCTAATACCATAGTCGATATGGTGAGTATAATTTTTTCACGGCACAAATCCACAATAAACGTTGTCGTTTGTACCTACTAATTACAAACATCTGAGTATCAAACATATGCACTTTAAGTCCTAATCTTTAAATTGTGTGAATTATAAATTACAAAACATTAATAATTCCCCACCAACAAATCAAAAGAAGAATTAAAGTCTAAAAATTGCATTACTAGTTGTTTTAAATCTTATCGTTTGCTACTGCATGTATAATATACTAGGTATTTTAAGTCAGGCCAGTGGCGTAGCCAGGATTTTTCTGCAGCCCCCTCAGCCCCCCCCCCCCTGGCTACGCCACTGAGTCAGGCCCTAATTTATATACAGTCATATAATATGTATACTGGCCTGCGATCGCATATACAAATAGTGTACCTATTTAGTTTAAGACTTAAGTATATGGTCTAATAGATACTAGCGTACCGCTTACCTATAAGTTCAAAGATGTAACGAGTAGGTACCGTATTGATGTCTGATAAGTGATAAGTGATACCGATAAAGTCGCCAACATATATAGGTACATGTGTGATATATATGCATGGCCGGCCCTAATGAATTTTTATAAGTAGGCAAAACTTAATTTTGCCTCCCCTTTTATCATAATGATGTCAAAAAATGCCACCTCTTTAACACAAGTGTCCTTAGTGCCGCCGTAGGCTTGTGCCTACGTCGCCTACGCCTTAAGCCGCTCCTGTATATAACATATACCTATACGTATCATATATGGTTATATCCTATTCCTATATACAATATACCTACGTCCTACCTAACCTTACCAGTGGCGTACTGGCGTGGTAAACTTGAAAATGTTCTGAGGCTAGTTTAATATTTCACACACCTTGCAGCACCAACGACCGGCTTAAGGCGTTAACTGTAATAATTGTAACTGCTGTCTGCTTGTCGTAGTTAATGTTAAAATAGGTACTGTATATAGTTAATACTAAATTATCATATATTGACCATTACCCACCCACCACCCAATAATAACCCGGAGGCGGCCACCTCTCGATTACCCCCTTCTCCGCGTCACCGACTATTACATTTAATAGTTGGGTCAAATCGTTATAGCCTTATAGGTGAATGACGAAAACATCAACAAGTCCCCTCGGATATATAACGCGTGCATACCTTCCCATATAATATAAATAAGTAAAATAGCAGATGTACAGTCCACCCCGAGTTGGGGTGGGTTGACCGTTGACCTTGTTTAAAAATCCAATCAATCGCGTGCGTCTATAACTTTATATACCTATACATGCAATAACATATAGATATATTATGTACCTATTACCTATATATAAATATCAATGCGTGCATAATATAAAAGTCCACTCCCCTTTACAAGAACCAGCGGGACCCTGCATGCACCGCTACAGCACACATCATATTATTAATATATTAGGTATAATAATCTATACCTATGTATATATTTACATATCTATACTTCCCATCATTATAATTTTACCGCGCGAGTATTTGGAAATGTGTTGGTCGGCACATCGGCAGTCAGTTTTTCACATTATACCGGCGACAGTCGCAGACGGCTTTTTCATTATATTTTGCTATCACGAGACATGTCGATCACAACGATAGCGTACTAGCGTAGGTATAGTTGTATAAATGTATAATTATGTTGCGGTCTTGTTTCTGTTGCGGTCCCGCTCCTCCTCGTCGTCGTAGCTCCGTAGGGGCGTCTCCGCCGCCGAAAGACAGCGTCTTTACGCAGCCGGTCCTCGCCACGTTGGCAACGACTAAACGCAGATACAGATTTCACAATTCCGTGCACCGGGACAAACGAAATAAAGTGCACCGTAAACAGATATCTCTGAACCACACCGTGTTCGTAGTGCCTAGGCACGTACCCTCATGTACGCCGACCATCGTCGAGTAAGATCTTTATATAGATAATAGATATAACAGTCTTGGCCTTCATTACATAGGTACTCGTATTTTGAAATAAACGTATTTTTTTCCATACGACCATGCATTTGGTAATATTCATGAAAATGGCACCACTTTAAGTATGGTTAGAAGTTTAGAATTTTGATCCGACTATATTGTACAGTTATAAGGATAAGATTTGGTTCTATGGATAAAACCTAAATATATATGTACCACAATTGGAGCAAGATTATTTTATAATTGTAACGAATGCCACTTTTAGCTTATCTGTGAAATGTATTTTTATATTTATCATAGTTTTTAAAATATCCCTACTTTAAAGACGCGTATCGACTTCATACCTATAACTATTATATGTATTATAAATGTAAAAACACTTTTTCTATCCAATAGAGTATAGGCTATAGTTGGCACAATAAGGTTTAAAATTCTAGGAGTTATGTAGTAGTCCCAACAAAATAATAATGCAAGCAAGATTGGAGGTATAATTAACTGTACGTCTGTACATATATTATCTATATCTAGTAAATAATTTTGTACGAAAAATCCTCACATCCCCTTATTCCACCAATGAACAAACATTATACATTTTCGACATCAAATATACACTTAAATATATTTAATAATTGATTTTAATTATTATACCATAATTAATTTTATGCGTACAATGCATATACCTATTGTAGCTTGTAGGACCCACAAGTATTTACGTATGTTAATATGTTATACTATCGCAATAAGGTAATATAGGCAATAGGCAAAATAGACATATATGCGTCTATAGTTGCCCTATTATATCGTAATATACATCAATAACAGCGTACCTGCATTTTTTTTTTTTATCAGTTTCGAGTCTTCCGTGAGAACAACATTTTCCATGACCGTGGTGCCGGAGACCCCCAGACAGGAACACAACAACAGGAGGACGTCCGACGCAGACGATGATCCCCGTCGTAATCTTATTCATCCCACGGACATCAGCGACGGCGAAACCAAATCGCCAGACGTCGAAAATGATGCTCGGCGACAGACTCCGGCCAACCGCACGCCGTCAAATATTCCGGTCGAAAAATCTGATGGCGGAGCAATATTGGGAACCCGACGTCTCGACCCCGACGATCGGCTACTGCCCCAGCAGCAGCAGCAGCAAGTGATTAATGATCACAAAAAATTGCCGTCGCAGTCTGACAATGATTGCGACCCAGGTCTTGTCAAACCGGCCAATGTTAAGCTGCATTATTCTACCGCAAGCGTAACTGCAGGCGCAGACGTTCAACCGCAAAACGAGTGAGTCCAGTGGTGTGCACATTCTCGGGAATTTAATTCTGGGAAAATCTAGGAAATCTTCCCAAGACAAGGAATATATCGGGAATATTATAATTTTTTAGTTTCATTGTTTAGTTAAACGTATAGTTGTAAATGGTCCGAATATCAAATATTTTTACCCTAAAATATCACAGAAGGTAGGAAGACTTGGATGATTCCAAAAACGTATTAAATTTGTATCATAAATAAATCAAATTCAATCTAACTTAAATGCCAGTTGTTAATGTAAAAAAATGGGATTTTAAATAATTACATTAATATAATCATTATTTAAACTGCTTAGTGCTGTCGTACTTGTGTAATTATTTTTTTAATGAATTTCCTCGGTAGGTAGAGGATATTTCCTAGTGACCATAGGCGGAAATTTGGTGAAATTACTGGGGGGGGGGGGGCTGAGCAATATATTTCTCATTGCACCTATATAAGCTCTAATGTACTAGAGTCCCTCACAATTATTTATTCCAACAAGACAATTTACAAAGTTTGACATACTAAACAATTTAACCATAATACAGTACAATGTACAAAAACAATAATGTGCCTTACTTTGAACATTTATTTTTAAACAGAAACAACCAATGAGAGTGTTATTAATTGTTAGTTATTATTAATGTTACATTAATTACGATCTTTCCTAGTTATGACAATTGACAATAAGTTTGTAAAATCTTACGAATTTAATTTAATTTTTATCATAGAATATTTTTTTATTATTTATTTTTTAATCCAGATTTTAAAAATGCATTTGTCAATTATACTAATTATTGTATATTTAGTCACATTACAATTGTGATGGCCAGGGGGAGCTAAGACCTGTACTTTTAACTCTGGGGGGGATTCTAGCCCCCCGATTTCAGCCTATGTTAGTGACACATCACTAAGTGAGTCCTAATGTCCTACGATGTACAAACACAATTATATACCCGCAGGATACGATATTATAGACTCGGTAGTCGGTACGTCTAGGACAGGATTAATCCATCATACTCATCGTGGGGGTGTCTAGGGGTACTGGATGACCACTCCCGATCCTGTGTATTTTATTCTATATGTAGAATGTTTTAATTTTTTTTTACAGTTTACAAACATTTTTTAAAATACGCCATTGAGTCTAAGGGAAGGGTCGATGAATATACGGTAACGCCAGCTAGTACCAAGCTACCTTATAAATTTAGAAAAAATAGCATATTGTGTTAATTATTATTTTTATATTTTTTAATTAGACAGTAAAAGAATCCAATTATTGTTATACCTCGGTAGTTTGGCAAAAGTGATAATGATTTTTTTACTACCGAAACATAAAATCATAAATTAAATTTAAATTACACACAAGCATAATATGAGATTACTGAGATGAGTATACAAAAATTATTTACTTTCGTCCGTCTCCTAAATGAACACGTATAATTTAGAGAGTAGGGGTTGATATTTCCATGCCTTGAAGCCTAGGTTTTTAATGAATTTATTCGTTATTTGTTTCCACACAGTAAAAAACCTGTAGCTGAAGTAAAACCTACAAAGTTTGTCGTGCAACCATCGGCTCCACCCGGAGCACCCAAGACCGAAAGGAGAAGGTCCGTTGGTACGAACCTGAAAAAACGATCCGGTGAGATGGGATCAAATTTCACTCCGTTCAACGAACCTCAAAGAGCTCTACATTTGGTTTCTACTCAGATCAATAGCACGGAATGGTTAGTGATGAAACTTACTAAAATGTTTAAGCATAACTTTGGCTGGCAAGGGGTGCATAGGCGCTTAGCTCCTCCAAATTAATGTTAATTTAAGCATATTCCTTACCAGGATTAAAAGTATGAAAGAAAAAACCTTTAGACCCACAAAAAGATAAAACACTACCTATAGGCTATAGCATTGCTATACCTGGTTTAAATAAACGAATTTACTGTGTCATTTTTGATTGATTATCAAATAACTGATACTTCATGACAGGGAAGCGGCTGTGACAGGTCTGCAGAATATTTCGCGACTGTCCATGTTCCACGGCAAAGAACTGCGTCCGGGTTCCTTACAGCCATTCGCTCGCAATGTGGCCAAACATATTAGATGTCTTCGATCTCAAGTAGCGCGAGCCGCATGTACGGCTGCACAGAAAATGTTTGCCTACGTACCGAAATCAGTTGAACCGGTAGGTCAACGACACTGCTAACGAACCGTCGAGGCAATTAATAGACGTTCAAGTATTATTTGAAATCAAAACATTTTTGTGTAGGACGTTGAAGAAATCGCATCAGCACTATTTCCGCGTACAGCGGATACCAATAAATTTCTTCGGGTGCAAAGTGCTGAAGCTTTGAACGCAATGGTCGACAACGTAAATCCTGTTAAATGTGTGCATGTGATCACAGCTAAAGGAATAAAGTGAGCCTTGTCGCATCTGCTAAAACAAAATTGGGTAAATAGAATAAAGAAAATACTTTTTATATTAAACATCCTAGACATGGAAATCGAATGGTTCGTGCTGAAGCATGCCGTCTTTTAGCCAGGATGGTCGATAAACTCGGAGTCAGTGGAACACTTCATTTACCAACAGATGCTAGAGATGCAGTGATTACTGCTGCCACTAGCATGGTATTTGACAACACTCCAACTTCTCGGTAAGTAATATGTCTTAACTATATAACACTAATTGAAGATTGATTTGGTGTATCTAGAAATATTTATGTTTAGTCAAGCCGCTCAACATATATTAACCAGATTGAGCGAAGATCCGAGAGGTGCAGCATTAATATCATCAGCAGCTTCACCAAATGTAAAAGCTACATTAAATAAATCGTTGTCAAGAATATTTCTTAAATGAAATATTTTTTTTGATCAACGAATTATTAATTTGATAAAATCAAGTGAACAAATAATATTTTAACCCATAACATTTTGTACGATCTTCATTAAATTTTTTTTTTATCATTTTTATTAAGATTGGTAAATATTTTTTTTATTTACATATTTTTGTTATCATATTTACATAATTTTGTAATTATTCATTGTTTTTCATGACTAAAATAAAAACGATATAAATAATAAAGGAATACGGATAAGATATTAAAATACACAATACTGTTGTGACAAATAACAATTAATAGTAGTTAAATTAAAATAAATAAAACAAATTATAAGTAAATAGTAGTACATAATAATAAACATTTTTACTTGGTTTAATTTATGTGGTGAACTACAGTATTGTTTATAAACATAAAGTTTAAAGTGTTTATTGTAGCTTTGACCTCTCAATGGCAGTATTATGATCATCCTGAAAATATAAAAATTATATATGTTTTGGTGCACATGCTATATTTTAGTAAATTAAAATAAAATAAATATTAACCTCGCTATAATCCAAAATTGGTACAGTACTAAAAGTGAACAAATTTAAATAAAATGTTAATTTTTAATATAAAATGTTTGGCTGAAACAAAATGTTAACAACTTACGTTTCATACAATGAACCTGGTATGTTTTCTTCAACCCATTTTAAATCATCATCCTGTAGAATATTAATCAAATTAATATATTATATAATACAATACCATAAAATAATTAAATACATACAAGTTGTGTTTGACTTTTTGTGCTACTATTTGAAGCGGGATAGTCTTTGTATGGTGTCACATTAGAATTGTGATTAGATGAATTTGTAGTGGTTCTCATCTTAACATCTGAAAAAAATTTAATTAGCATTGAAAATTTTTTTTTAAGGGTACAATAATAAATATTTTATACCACCATTATAAGTATCTTTAATAAATAATTCGGTTTCATCTCTATCATCATCTGGAGCATCTAACAATGGCGTAAATGCATACCTATGTAACAAAATAAGTGTCAAGATATTAACTATTATTATTTACTTAAAAAAAAAACTATGTTAACCTTTGGTTGTTATTAGTTGGTCTCCAGAGTATCATAATCACAAGTAAAATTATAGAAAACTCAATATGCCAGAATGCATCGTCTAGCCATTGTTCCTTCCAATTCTACAAATATTGAAAAAATATTAATATTTATTAAATAATTTAATACATTTTTAAATTAACTTACACCACCACAATCTGACAATCGTTGTGTTTTTATAGAATACAACATAAACAAAGTGGAGGTCACAACAGTGAAACCAAGAACATTAGTAAAATGTGTATATAATTGTAGTTTTACTGCATTCCTTAAAAAAAAAAAATGAAATGTGTACATAAAAAAAGTCTATATGGATAATGTATATTGTATATAATACAATCAGACATCAATGTGTTGGGTAAAAAAATAAATTCTAATTAGAATTGAAATCTTTAACAGTATTTTCCAACATAATGAGTTTATTTTAGTCAATAACGTTGTAAACCATGCAATGGTGTTATTGTCTAAATATTGTATTTTACAATAACAAATACAATATATATATTGCATAATATTTATTAAGTACCTTCGAAGTCTTAAAGCCCTAGTTGTCTGAGTTAGGGCAGCGAATATCCAACAGACAATACCAGAATCTAATGCAGCTAATGGCAATTCAACTAATAAAATCTCTGCACTCATATTACTTGACAATCGAAAATAGGATTCCATTAATGACATTGCTAGATATAAAGAACTGACTCCTAAAACCTTTGGTAAAAGCGGACCTAATCTGGGCCTAAATAATAACATATATTTAAATACAACTAATAATTATTTTAATAAATCATTATTTAAACAAATACTTACTTGACAATACCAAACCCTAAGCTTACAATGATAACTAAAGTTCGCGCAAGTGTTCTTTTTAAGCAAGAAATAACTTCAGCCATGGTCATTACTCCATAAATATTATCTAAGTGTCCAGTAAGGTTCAGTTCATGATATTCAGCATAAAAGGCTGCCTTTTCAACCATTCCTGAAAATAAGTAGTAGTCAGTAAATATTTGTATACTTTGGATTTATAATTTTTGTAGTTATTTACCTAGAAGAATGACAGCTCCAATCCAAAATTGTATTTGAAGCAAATCCCTCCATTGCATAAATAATAAAACCAACCAAGTTATACCAAAAAATATATAAACGAAACACATGAAACCGTAAAACTAAAAGAATGTTAAATTTGAATAAAATTGTATTCATGTATATTGTATAATGTACTTTGTTAAAATGATTTACATGTAACAATGGCCAATTTGTAGCTGATAAATATCCATGTGGTCCTTTCATCAAAATTTCTAAATTTGCAGTGAATTTGTTATCTTTTTGAACATTTTTGGTATCTTGTTTAACTGTTGCTGTTAGTAAGTACACTCCATCAGTTAAAACTGTAAAAACTCGATGGTTGGATCTCTATTTGTAAAATAAAACAACATTTTCGTCTTTATTGTAGAAAAAATTGATGTTATACTTATATTTATTTCAAAATAATATTATATTATCATACCAGTAATTTAAATACATATTATTTTCATAGTTATATCTATTCTGAGATTATATTACAAAATACAATTTCATTCAAAAAGTCTGGTTTATAAAAACTCATCAAGACAACAATTTCTATAGTTTTGACATGCAAGTAAATTCATATAATTTTAACATAGAAATAAAGATATGTTTTCATGTTTAAAATTGATGATGAGTCTAATAATTTAGTTCACATAAACTTTGTAAATATTATAAATATTTTAAATGACTAAATTAAAATTAGCTTGTCAAGTAAGTAAAAATAATACTTTATTGATAAAATATATGCTAAATCTAAAGAACTATATTAAATTGATAAAAATCACTTACTTGGTGAAGTGCTTTATTATCAGTTTTATTAGTCTCATATAACGATAAATCTTCCTACAAAATAAAAAATGGAATAAATTATTTACTGAAATATAATTTTCAATAAGTATAAATACCAAATCTACTCCACTGGCACACGAGTATATTTTTTCAACAAAATTCACATGGTTCGTGTATGTAGTATTAGTATTAGCATCTTGATTAATATCTTCAAGTTGAAGTTGTTTTATGAGCTAAAAAAAAAATAATTTCCAAATGTATGTTATAAGTTATTACTAATAAGTAATATAACCTAACCATTGATATTAAATTAAAAAAAATGAACTTACTCCGGGGCCAAGGTTCAAGTAATCATTCCAACACTGGGGTTCTGTCAGGATCCAACCGACAGAGACATTATACACATTGCTACAACTAACTATAACACAAATCAAAATTAGAAAATTGTTTTTGTGCATACATACAACAGTGACATCAACATATTATATATAAATTTACTTATAATTGATATTTCTGTGCCTTTAAATAGGCTACCACCACAAAATTGTATATAATTGTCCTGCAAACAAAATAATAAAAAATAAATATATCGTCACACTTTATGAATTGCCGACTGCGTTGGCTACGTAAACACCTCACATTGTCCATAATGGAGGACCATGATCCTTCACCAGGTCTCACGGCATGACACGTAAACGCTAAGAAAGTACAGTATAACAAATAGATTGGAACATTTGAAAACATTGAAAGAATGTCAGACAAAATTTCGTAATAGCAATTCGTATTTATTAGAGTACAAGAAATTATTCAATACGTTTGTCGTTCAAAAATAATGTAATCATCATCAAAAATCTAAAATATTTTAAAATTTAATGTAAATAAATGTATATCTTATCACAGTTGATACTTATTCTGTGATAACGGTGTTATATCTTAATAACATATTAGCCAATAAAGATTCAGGACATTTCCCACCATATATTTAAACCACGATGTAGCGAGGATCTTCTTTACATCGTGATTTAAACAAGTCTCAAGATAAAATATAAATAATATAGGATTGAAATTTGAAATCATTAAAACACTTATAATGATCTTACCCTTAACTTTTAAGTCAGTGGCGCACACACCGGAGGTTCGGATGTTCAACCCCCCCCCCTGGTATTTTGTTTACTATACGTATAGATTTTGATATATATAATTTTTTAATGTAATCCCTCCCATTGAAAAAATCTGTGTACACCATTGCTTTAAGTTTGAAAATAAGTTATTTCAATCTACTATTGGAGTTGAGTACACAAAATTGTAACTGCTGAACACAAATTTGTTATGTATTAATGTATCAACATGCCCAATGTATATTTGTAAGATGCATATAACACATTTTAAGGTAAGTTGGAGAATATCACTGAACACATCAGTTTGGTGGAGAATATCCAATTTGATAGTCATAAAACCCTTTATAATGCCAAACTGCATTGATGTGGTATAAGAACAATTGTACGAACATATAAACTTATTTAAATTTGATAAAATTACAGTTAAAACCTAATAATCTATCTGCCCTTTATTCATGGTGGTTATACAGAGAACCAAGTGAATGAGTTGTTAATTTTTTATTGGCTAGTGAATACTTTTATTTTTATTGTCGTTTTTTGTTTTTTATTCATATCTTATAATAATTTTTCAATTATAATTTGATTTTTATTATCTTATTTTTTTCAGCTACATTGATATCAGTACAAGTATAGATAATAATAATATCTGAATCTTTAAATGCACTAAAACAAGTTACAAAATGTAAACAAGAACAAAATCAAATATATTTATAAATTATTAGACATTTACCCAAGTTTAATAGTTGTGTTATAATAAATAAAATATTAATTTTAAGAATGGATAAAATTTAAATTTTCACAAACTCAAACTTTATTCCTTTTTTTGAACTCCAATCTATTTTATACTCATACTTTTTGTTGAAAATTTTCGATTTTCAAACTTTAAATTCGATTTATTAATTCATTTCAGTTTTAAGCTAATAAGGACCATACAGGAAATCAAAATAGTATTCTATAGAATAAAGGATATATATTATATATTTTATAAAACTATATTCATAATAGTATTGATTTCCAACAAACTTGAAACTGTTGAAATTTCTCTTTCATGATGTATGAGAGTTTAATAAGTTCAAGTAGTTAACCCTTATTAATATACAAATATTGGTTTAATAAATGAACTATGGGAATTAATGACGTAAGCATAATATTTGTCCACTTAACCTGTAATGTAAGTTACATTAAAATTAAACATTATTTTGAGAATAGTTCAAGTAAATTAAAAATTAAACAAAATTGGACATAGGATCTTCTTCTCTGCGTTTTTTCATGTGATATGCTTCAATTTCTTCATCAGTAGGCTTAGAAACTTCATACATACTATTATATGGACGTTTTCTCTCATCCATATTCATAATTCGATCAACTTCTTTCAATCGTTCATCTTCTTTATCTAAAGCCTTTTTCAACGCATCTTTTATTTCCTCTTTTTTAGCCTTCTTTTTCATCATTTTCTTCTTCTTCTTTTTCTTTTTCTTTTTTTTTGACTTTTCTTTCAACTTTTCAGAATCTGATGATGATGATGACGATGACGATGATGAACAATGAGATGTGATTGATTCAGATTTATTAGCTTTGTCCTTAAATATACTAATAGACTCTGGTACAGCATTTTCAACAACAGGGACAATTTTTCCTAATTCTGGTACATTTGTAGACAATGCAACACCTGATTTTCCTGTGCAATAAGAGTTTTGTACCAATGAACGGCAGCACTTATAGCCCCATTCTCCTGCTTCCCAGTAAGAACCCCAAACAGATGTATGATTAGAGGGGTGAACATCTTCTTCATAACGTGAACGTACAATTCCTTTTTCTTCACCCTAAAAAAAAATTGACATTAAAATTGAAAGGTTATAGTTATTTAAGTCATACTTTAATGATATCTCCTCTTCTAGAATACTCAATGTACTCTTCAGTTTGTGCTAATAACAATTGTACAGGAGGTGTTTGCAAGTGTTCTTCTCCACCATATTTTGCCAATACTGTATTCTGAGTTTTCTTTTTAAAACGATCTTTATGAGTTTCATATTCTTTTTTCAGTTGCTCTAATTTTGTAGGTTCAGCTAACAGATGTACATCAACACCACGTTCATATGCTTCCCAAGCAAATAACTGTGCTTGTGCGTGTTTATTAGTATCACCACTGAATCTAACAAAATTCTCACCAGCATATTCCACTCTAAAATTTATCAATATATTAATACCTTTTTAATACATTTAATTAATTTATAACTTACTGTTCTGGATCTTCTCCGGGTTTGTGTGGGTTGTCTCTCATTGATCTGGTTTTAGGATCATAATAGGCTGATGATAAATCTAAATTTCTAAGATATTTTGCAGTATCTTCTCTGATTCTTAAATTTCTAACAGTAATACGTTGTTTGCTGTCTACTTTTGTTCCAGGCATGTCAAAATCATCTACATATTTATCTTCATCATTTTCATCAGCTGAACTGTTACCCTGTAGATTAAATATTTTAAAGTTAAAATAGCTATAATTTTAATTGAATTGACTTTGAATTTACTTCTCCTTTTTCATCTCCATCAGCATTCAATTTTTGAGCACGGAGATCACGCTTAGCCTCTTCAATTTGTTGATATTGTTCAATAATTGCTTTATGCTGAGAAGGATCATATCCAGCCCATCGATCCCGTTTCCCATCAAAATCTTGATTTAGTTCAGGTTGTACATGTTCGTCTGGTGCAATATTAATAGAATTATGAATGGCTCCAACTTTTCGTGGTCTTTCAAAACAGTCTTTTTTTTTATGTGTCATTGCACCACAGTTTTCGCACGCTCCTTTGCGGAATTTGGTGCTAACAGATTCCTTAAAAAATGTATCAAAGTAAATATTTAGTTAAATTAGTATGTAATATACAGTGAAATTGTATTTTGAACTATGCAATATCTTATCTAGTCAGGAGTTACATGATTTAACTTATAAAGTACTATGTATACATAAAATACAAAAATATTCTTGTGAATATAAGCTTTTAACAGGTTTAATGTGATAAGTTCAATAATTAAAGAAAAATAGTTTAAATGTCGAATTTATGACACATATGCATGTTTGTATGAAACTATAATTATATATTTTTAACTATAATCAGTACAGAATTAACTATAAACGAACAATGTTTTATTAATATTGTTTATACTACATACATAACTAACATTTAATCCTAACTTCGGAAAAGGCTTTCAATAAATATAAAAATATGTTGTAGCACCTTAGTGCGTTTGATGGAATGCAGTAAGTAAATTTAATACACATAACACATTGTTTAAAATGGACGTCCTTTACATGTAAACAAATGTTGCACCAGACACATGGCTCGCATATAAAGTGTTAATATAATAGATAACCATTCAAATCAAAAGGTATCATAATATATAACCATAAATACTTACAGTGTTCACACCTCGTTTATACCATTCGTCTAAACTCGAATATTCTTGGGCTTTTCCGGGAACACGTTGATGTTTTAGTGTTGGACCAGAAGTGCCATAATACCATGGCGCCGATGATATATATTGTGGAATGTGAGGATTGATATCTTTACCCTCTTCGTCAACTGCTGCTGGAGCTGTTCCTGCCTAAGTTTATTATAATTAGTTAATATTTGTCATACAAACTAGAATCAATAAATATTGTTTTTTTCGAACTTTTCGGGCTTCTTCGAGTTCTTTAGCTTTTCTCCAATCTTCACGCGATTTCTTTTTCGGTTCTTCTTCATCATCTTCGGTTTTGGTTTTTAAAATTTCTGATATTGTTGCCATTGCGTTAAAGGACAAAAATTCAGCTTTGAGACTTGAGACTGTTGTCACTTGTCTTAACTATTCGAAAACTCGAAAATGAAAACAGTCTGAATAGTGTTATCAATAGTGTCTTGATAGTTTATCAAGAATAAAAATATACAGAGTATTTTGAGATAAACGCTAGAAATGTAAAACCATAATCACCCGGCGTCGTATATAGGCTACTAAAGGTACACGACAAGATTATGATTATGTATTACCTATTAAAATGCTACAACGCTAAAGCTCTCTAATGTTCGTGGTTAAGTGGTTTCATCATTTACTTTATAATAAAAGTACATCAATATCACCATTTATTTTCAAAATATACTGCACATATTATTATGTATGGTGTCGGATTTACAGGGGGTGCATGGACGATGGACCGCTGGTCTTGGACTGTGTAGGACTATAATAGTCCTTAATCAAATCTTACAAACATAGTTTAGACATATTTTGTACTTAATAGGTCTATCAATAAATTATGATCGGAACCCGTACTGTGTTTCTATCAAAGTAATACAATGTATAATTAGTTATTTTTTTGTGTTTTAAAATACTTTTGCCGCTCGGAGACCTCTTCCCATTTTAGATTCTAAGCGGAGTGAGGAATGTATTGATTTTACAATGATGTGTTTTTTTTTTTTTGTGTCTGTCACCGCGTAAAAATGGGCAAGTAGAATTGATCCAATTTTTGGCATCAGCATTTTTTCAGGTAGGAAAGTAAATCTAGTTGATACTTTTGGGGGGTCAACAGTAAAAAATTCCCCATAGTCTTCAAACACGTCGGGAAAAACAACAACAATTTAAGGGAAAACTGGATTTATTTTTAAGCGAAGACAAATTTTTTAGGCTTTTATGCATTTTTTTTAAAAACTAAAACGCACACTAACACACAGATACTTAAATCTCAAGTATCTCCCTACCCAAATGTAACTATTTTCAGAAAATCACGATTGCTGACACGGCGGGCCATGCTATAGCTATAGTGTCATTAATATTATAATTTATAATCATTTATAAAAGGCCTTTAAAAAAATTCTAAGTAAATAGAATACTATTAATACAAATATACAATCATTAAACAGTTAACACTATACTTAATTCTTACTAAAATGGAAATATACTATAACTATAATAAATTAATAATTGATTTTAAATATTGTATAATTTTATTATTAAATTGTCAAACCATGTCATTGCATATTGTACCTATTAATAATGTAATTTTGCTGTTATTGTAGCACAGAACAGATTATATATATATATAAATTTATATTCTGTGATTGGAGCTCGTAATGTGACAGCTTATCGAGACAACCTGTATTACCTTTATCTACGAACGTCAAACCTTGACTTCAAAACAGTCGACGACCGGAACCAGTGACGTAATAATGAAATTTTTAAGTGATAAAATTACAGATCCAAGATTCAAGTACCAAATACCCAAGTTTTCAGAGGAGTGTGGGTAATCAATAATCATGTTGGTGGGTAGATCCTCGGGCATAAAAAACATATTATTGTAATTAATACATTTTAATTTTTATCAGTTGTTAATATAGATAATGTAGTTATTAATTCAGTTATTTTCAGGAAAAGAATGCAATAAATATTAAATAATAATCTACCTCTTTACCTACTGTACATTTTTGTATTTTAAATTTTAATTTAGTTCTCCAATTTTATTGTGTGATGGAGTTTGGTTCAGTTGTTTGTATGTTAGTGAAAATATCTTGATAAGACAGATCACTTAACACCGAATAAAATCTTTAAGAAACATATTTTTTGAATGATCAACTACAATTTGTTGTGTCACGTAAAACCATTGCATACTCAATTTGTCTACTTGTTGCTAAAAGGTATTTGTTTTTTTATTTTAGTAGTGAGTATTTAATGACATAATAGCTATTGATTGCAGTGTTTAAATGGCTCATGTGAACACAAGTGAGGCCGGCAAGTGTGAAAGATTACAAAAAAATCTTCTGAACTCTGTGAAACATTGTCAAAAACGATTTGGCAGTTCATCTGAAATAGCAACTGAATCTGATCAGGAAGTCTCTAACTTGTGTCAGTGCATTGAAGCCATATTGAGTCATGGGTTGAAATCAATCAATGCAGAGGACAAGTAAGAATTATAAAAATATTACTTTCACTAAGGTTGTATACACCTTTATTGTATTGTGGTTTTAGAAGTTCATTGTTGAAACGGCAAGTGACAAAAATCGTTACTGGTCTTTCAGATGGAGACAAAAGTCATAATCGCCTTGTTCCATTTTGGTGTTTTGTTAAAGAAATATTAAATGAACCGGAAATACAACGTTTTGATTTGTTATCAAATATCAGAAATGATTATGGTCGAGGTAAAGCTTGGTTAAGAGCATCCATTAATGAACGATGCTTGGAAAAATACATGCATTTGTGTATTAACAATGAAAATCTCATAAGTAGATTTTACGAAAAATGGGCTTTTATGAGTAACACTGAAAAAAATTCAATATTGCCCATCACCGCTGCTGGTTGGTATAATGTCATGTACATTTTATATCAAATTATATCAAACTTACAGTTTGTCACATCATCATTTTTTTTTCAGGTTTGTCATCAATAGTATTTGCTTTGGCAATAGATAAACTTGAATTCAATAAAGATGTCTTAGATTTCACCTTTAATGAACCAATAATTTATGGAGGTAATATTTCTATTTTTAATTTTTAGTCATTATACATTTCATTACTTTAATCTAAAAATTTGATACATAATTATAATGTGCTGACATACCAAGATCCGAGTCTGATCGGGTAGGTACATTGCTAGTATATCATACATGTACTTCTTGAATGCCTGATTTTAAACCAATATGTATAAATTTTTTCCTTGAATAGGTAAATATTACGAAAAAAAAATTGTTTAGAAGCCAAATGCTGTTTTCCTTACTCTTTAAACACAGTTTATTATTTATGGTTTGAATATAAAATTGTATCATTCTCAGTTAACAACAAAACCTAAAAATGATATTTTATTAATTTGTTTCATTTTATTTATATTACATTTTACATTATAGATAGCAATTTAATACTAAAAAAGGAAAATAGTGGAAAATTAAAAAAAATTAAAGCAAATGTCATAAATTTTGATCAAAGTGAAGATGATATTCAAACGGCTGAAGAAGTTAAATCCGACAATGATGTCTTATCAGCTGTTGGTGATGAAGCTGCAGCTATATCAATAACTTCGTATGATACACTTGTAAGATTTATATTACATATATTATTAAAAACTGTGTTAATATATTTTTTGGCTTTATTTTTAGACTGGTTATTTTATCGGAGAGTTTGAAGATTTGCCATCAACTGAAAAGGAGCTGGAAAATAGGTAATATTGTAGTAAGAATAATTTATTTATACTATTAAGCTGGGTTCACATCTATGTCATCTTCCGCTAGTCTTTTTGCATATTATGATTTAACAATGGTATCATTCATTTATAACAATGATTTACTAGAATATTTTCAGTCTTCCAGAGTTGGGCCAAGCTTAACTTTTAGATAAACTTAACATGACAGAGAATGTAGCTATGAACTCATATTTACTGTTACAAAAAATGTTTGTTGATTAGATATGTTTTATTCTATATAATAAAATGTGTTACATTTATCATTTTGAAGGTTGAGAAAATTAAGTACTATCAATGAAAATACTGACTCTTATGAAGTTTTTGTGCCTGTATCTTCTTTAAGTCCTCCTTGTGACACAGGTACTTTATTTTCATTTTTCATATTTATCCATTAATGAGCACAAAATGATTATGAATATTTTAATTTGTTTGTATTACACTATTATAGTAAACATTATTCAACATGAATTACTTATATTGTATTATAATAATATACAATATTTTATTTTATTTAGATGATGAAAGTAAGTCTATGGGATCTAATGAAGATAGTAATAGTTTACATCGATTTGACGAATCAAGAGATCAATTGTTTATTTTGGAGAAACAATATCAGGGAAATATTAATGAACTTACAACTAAAATCACTGATTTAACTCGGTAAGTAGAAAATAAAAATGTATATTATGTTGTGACATAATATAATTTTTCCACCAATAAATCAATTTTGTTTTTTCACAGTGAAAATGACTTATTGAAACATCAATTGAGAAAATACGTCAGTGCTGTACAGTTAATGAAACAAGATGAAAATGAAAGTGAGGAAGCTAAATTATATCAACAAAAACTAATTCAAGTTTGTAATTTATATTCTACTAATGAAGCAAATATTAACTTTGAAAATGTTTGAATAATTAGGTTGCTGAAATGCACAGTGAACTGATTGAATTAAATGGCCGTTTAAATAACCAAATTATAGCAAAAGATCATTGTATTACTAAACTAAGAACAGAATTGGTATCGTTGAGAGGCCCATTGCCTTCAGATGAAATACCACACACAAATATACACTTATGGGTTCCATCTGCATTTTTAGTTGGAAGAATTAATGACCCACATCATGTATATCAGGTGTGTGAATGCATGTAATGAGTTTCAATTTATTCCAATTTGTTTAAAACTTTACTACTAATAAGTTTATTTTAATAGATTCATGTACGCATTCTAAATGAAGAATGGAATGTTTACCGGAGATATTCACAGTTTACAGAATTTCACAAACAACTAAAAAAACAGTATAATGTAATGTCAACAATTTCATTGCCACCTAAAAAGACTATTGGAAATAAGGTATATAAATTATTTATTTATGAAGTTACAATACATTTTATCAAATAATAATTATAACTCCAATATGCATAACATTTGATAAACAGGTACCTATGACATCACAATCCCCCCCCCCCCATAGGTTTGAGGGTTCAACCTTCTCAACCAAAATGTTATTAAATTCTTTTTTTTCAACATGGCCATGCTCCACCACAAGTTTTTTTCTGTATTTAAATACTTTAAAAAGACCTAATGTTTATTCTTTAACAATTCACTAATATTTTAATTTATATTTTATAGGGTGCCAACTTTGTTGAAGAGCGACGTAAAAAGTTACAAATTTACCTAAGACAGATAATGAATTTTTTGATTACGATAAACCGGATATTGGCCAATTCTCCCAACAAGTATAATTTGGTTAATCTTATACCATTTTTCAGGTATTTTTGTCTTGCTTTTACTTATAAAAATAAGACTCATGTTAATGTAAATAAATCTTTTTTAGCGAACAATATAACCAAAGTTATAGCGGAAAACTGTCATGGTTAAATTTGAGTTGTCTGATGGCTCAAAATTCCGTAGTAGATTTAAATAGTTCTAGTTCTCATCATCAGTATACTGGCTTATGACATAAATCTCTTAAATTGTTTATATTTATATAATATTACCTATATATTAAAGCAATAATTTTATAATATATATATATATTAAAATGTTAAACGTCTGTGATTTATAACAAAATATTTTATCTAATAAATCTTATGTATAATTAATAAAATATATGTATTATTTTTTAAATTTTATTTAGTTATTTATTATTGAGTAATATTTTACACTTTTGGGAGCTGAAGAACAATTAACCCCTATTTCCCGTTATATAATTATAAAAAAACAACAATTTTGAGTTACACCAATTTTCTTTTTAATTTTGCATAATAAAATTGAGTAGTCAATTCTAATATTATACATAAACTAGGAGATAAATTATTGAATTTATCATTGTCATATTAAAATTAAATTATTGTAGTAATACTATTAGGCACAGGAAATAGCTAAATAAAAATATTAAAATAATAATAATTGATATAAGGGAATAGTTATTACTATAATTCACCACTACTACAGTATGTTATTCTATGGTACTACTACACATATACTTATCATAATTAAAAAAATACTTAGGTAGGTAACATAAATGTAATATAGTAATGATTTAATAATATTCTAAAATAAAGGGAATCAATCAAAATGTTTTTCTTAAAATCATCTAATATTATGATTTTCAGCAATTATGTTTAGGTATACAAATATTAAATAGGTGACTTGTACGAGGTACATGTTACATGTTTGTACACACAATGTATTATTATACAAATTATTCATTTCTAGAAATTGACTGTAAACTTTCCCTGAAAGTTAAAAAAAAAATTATTATAATTTGATAATATATAGTTAAATATATAATTTTAAGTTAAAATGAGCAAGTAACATTCTGATTTAAGTAACTGTGTATATTATATAATAATTAACACTCAGTTAATACTAGTAAAATTAATGATAGTATTATTTAAGGCAACTACCTTTTATCAAGCCTTAGAATATTTTTTAAATTATTTATCATAAATGTCTATATTTACTCTGAACCAATAATATCCATGTAAGAAATAGGATGAGACAATGAAGATAGAAATCTTTTGCTAGAATTCAAGTTTGTTCTGATCAAGCCATTATCCAATCCAATACCGGAAATGTTTAATCCTCTATTTAATAATGCATTTAGTGAATTTAACTGTTAAAAATAAGATAATTAGGTGATTTGACAATGATATAGAAGTTTATTTGTTACGTTATATATATTTATGAAAATATAAATTTATAACATAAATGTCAGTATATTTAAAAGTACAAAGATAGGATTTTTTTAAAATTCAGTTGGTATATTTAGCCAGTTACTAAATATTACTACAGAATGAAATCATTTTACATCATACTATTTTAATTTTATAAAAAATTACCTCTGCTTTTTGTTGAATATTTTCTTGACGAAGTACATCAATCAGTTTATTGCTTTTATTTAATTGGTCTTGCAAATATAAATTTGATTTATTTTCTATATCTTTACTTATTATGAACTTATTCCCTACAGCTATTAATTCAGGCAGTTCTTTTTTATAGCTAGAAAAAGTTATTTATTATTCATTTAAAATACTTAATAATTATTAAATTTATAGAATAATTCATAAATGCAATTTTCTGATATAGGGCCACAGATATATAATTCAACATATATGTATCATATATCTGTGTATAGGGCATAATTTTGTAATCAAAATATTCAATGTTAATTTCAATTTTGAAATAGTAATCTAATTATTTATTTATGTAATTGTGAGTATGTGAGTATGTGATCCTAAGTTGTTTTTTATTTTTGACTAGAGGTTACTGTTATGGGCACTTATGGTTTTCATAATACCATAAATTGATAAAAACCAATAGTGCTAAGTACCTACTATGATTACACGATGCATATGAACTTTAAACGAGTAGCCAATTGGTGTTAGGAAAGTGACATGTGGGTCAATACATAAATTTAGTTGTCTTTATATCTTAAGATAATAATTTTAAGTTTGTTTAAGCATTGAAATACTCAAACCACCAATTTTAAATGAACTCAGCACCACTGTTAAAAATAAGTCTATTACACAGAATGCACACAATAAGATATAAAAAGGATATTTTACTTGTAATTTTTATCATTTTTACTGTCTTCAATAGATATCTGATGAATTTTAGCATTGTTTAGTATATCACTGAGTTGTTTTTGATTATCACTTGCACTAGATTTTAAAATTTCAAAACTTAAATTTTCTAAATGCTTGCAACAATAGTTTCCACCATTCATTATTATCAATTCATCTAAAAGGTCTAAACAATAATTTTAAACTTCATCAAAACTATTCATGGCAGGTAATTTTTACAGTACCTCGATTTTTGGACCTTAATATTTCTAATTCTTTATAAAGTTCCTCTAACATTTGGTTGTGATTCATTTTTATTCGATTGATATCTCTTTCATACTGAGCAACCAATATTAATGGATCAATTTTATTTAATAATTCTGTTTGTTCAATTGAAGTTTTAAGGTTCTAAAAATATAATAAATACATATTATAAGAAATGATTTTTTTTTTTTACAAATATTTATTTTTGTGTTTACCTCAATTATTTTACTACTAGTTGAACGAGTTGGCCTATTGATTGGTGGTAATTCTTCTTTAAATCTTGGCAAGTATTTGGTTATTTTAAATTCCATAGTGTTTTAATAGTTCTACATATTGTCAGTTTACTAGTTTGGAGTTCAATAGATATAATTTCTAGTTCATTTAAAAACTAAAGAAGGGGTGATATGAATTATTGATTATTTACTTCCACCACTAAAGTTTATTCCTAAGGTAACAAAATAACATGTGCAAGGGGTCAAGGTACCATAGAACAGTGATTTGAGGATTCATTATTCACATATATTTATTTTTTTACTTGTGAGTAACAAAATAGATAAAATACAAATTGACTTAAATTTATTTAGGACATAATATATACACCAATCAGTAATCACATTTTTTAGAAGTAAAAATGATAAAAACAATAAATTATATTAGTTATAAAAGTATAAATTATTTTTTAAAAATAAAAGATGATAGCTTTGAAACTCCTTTGGGTTTTTTTGATTTGTTTGTTGAATTTATGCCTTCAGAACTGTCATTTACATCAGATTTTCTTTTATTGTCACTCGAAGGCTCAATTGTCTGAAACAATTTAAAAGTAAACAAATATAAAATATGTTCAAAACTTATATCAAAATATTTTTTAAGAATAAAAGAAAATTTACTTGATCAAATGGTGATAGAGTACCAATTGAAATATTATCTTGTCCACCAATTTTTTTTTTAAATGGATTAAAAGCTCGATCTATATCGTTGGATTCGTTCATTAGTTCAGATTCTTGTTTCTTTTTTATAATTGACAAAATACTTGATGATTCTAAAACTTCCAACAAAATGTTTTTCTATTAATAAGTTGTTTAGTTTTGTTTTTTAGTAATATATATTATACAGGATGTAACAGAAAAACTCAAAAAATCAAAAATTGATCTTAAACGTATGAAAAAAAAGTAATATGTTTCAAATTAATTTACTCCAAAAAAAAAATATTGAAATTCTAAACATTTTTAAAAAAATAAACTTCTTGACTTAAATACAATCAACATTTTTTCTAAGAAATAGATATAAAAGTTGGCTATTTTGAATTTTTTCAAAAAAATTTAATAAAATAAATTTTATACTGTACAAGTAACACAAGAGTATATAAAATATATTAGAAAAAGTTTTTTATAATATTATTTAGAACAACAGTTATTTCATTAGTCAAGTAATTCTGTTACATCTAATATACTGTTACATTTACTATAACTTTTGTTTAATTTCTATACATCTAGATTTAACTGAATTACAGGTAATAGTCTAGCTTTCCTAAGAGTAAATAAAAACTTAAGTTAAATGTTTTTACAAAGATTTGTTCAAAATTGATTTTTTGAATACAATAATTTATTATGGTTTTAAAAATTGATATCCAATTACTACAATAGCCTGCACAGAGGTGAGTGAAGTGAGACCAGAATTGTTTAAAATATCCGATTTCAAAAAAAAAAAAAAAAAATGTATACGCTTAATGGTAAATAATCTCATCAGTAATAGCAAAAAACTAATAAAATAAAATCTTACCTTTATTATTATCTTCACTATCATTTGAACTATATTTTTCAGAAAACAAATCTTGGGATTGTTGTGAAATAATGTTTGTATTCTTGCTAAAAAATGTAAATTAATATATGTTATATAGATTTATAGTATGCATAAACCATATTTTTAAACTCTTGAGATTTGTTGTACCTACTACTTGTGGTGATGCAAACCTGTTTTCAAATGAGGACCTCCCCCCTTTTTCCTTGCAAATGATTTGAGTGATAATTTTTTAAAAAAAATTTGATATACCTACCTAAATTTTGAACTCACTAATATATCTCAAACTCATTATCATGGACCTATTATTCTTAGTACACTAAATTAAATAACTCAAAAACTACTTGTTTGATTTTTGATTAGTCAACATTTCCTAAAAAATTATCCTCTAAATAATTTACAGAAGAAAGGAGACCCGTTCTTATTTGAAAAAAACCAGCTGTTTAAAGGACACTCCTTAGGTAGTACAAAAAAATCTCAAAAATTTGAAAATACGGTCTTTAAGTATATTTAAAAATTCAAAAAATTAGATTTTGAATAACTGCATCACAGAAGAAAAAAGGAAGTTAGCATGCTTGGCATCACTTTGATAGATTATTTTTTTGTTTTAATAAAGGTTTTTATGACAAGCAACATAGTATTAACTTTTTTATGTAAACAATTAGAAAGATAAAAAAATCAATATATTAAATTGTATAGAATCCATAAATAATATGAAATTGTACATTAACTCAAATAGTTAGTATAATTTGATTATTGATATTCAAATTTTAACTGAGTCAAGAAATCAGAAAACAGAATTCTAGAACTCCCCATAATAAATACTATTTTAATTGATTTTTAATCATAAAAATAATGATCAAATTGTACAACTTACTTATATGAAGTTGATGGACCAACAAATAATTCTGAATATGTTACTGGTTTTGGTTCATTATCAACATTTGTTTCATTTTCTATAATTGTTGTAATTTTTGATGCTAAACTACTATTCCCAACTCGCATAGTATATTTCAGGGCTAAATTTAAATATTGCTCAGATCTTATAAGTTTACATAGTTCTAATGCTCTCATATCATGACCACTTTTACATGCCATCTAAATAAATTTATAAGAGTAGAATTATTCTGTTAGTTTAAATGATTCAATAATAAGTACATTTATTTAATACATACAGCAAACAGTTTTAAAAATGTAGTTTTTAATTCTTTATCATACTGTAGTCCATCTTCTTCAGGTAATATTGATAAAGCTATATTGGATCTCCAAAATTTTTCTTCTAATTCACCTTTTTCTTGATTGAGATCACACAATGGAATCTAAAAAAAAAAATTTTTTTTAATAATTACATTAAATTATAAAATAATGAAAATAATAACCTGCCATGGTATTTCATTCAAAAAAGGATGAGGTGTTGTTGAAGGATAATAAGAACCTTTACAAAGAATACATCGTATGTCTTGACGTGCCTCACTGACTCCAATAACAAAATAATGATTTGTAGTATCATTCCACTAAAAGGTATTTTTTTATTAATATAAAAATAAAATATCTTAACTATTATTATTGGTAAATTAAATATTACCGTATTATCTACATAACATAAGGGACTCCAATAGGATTTAATTAACATTCGTAAAGTTCCTGCAGAATCTAGAATACACAAAGATCCATAATCAGAGAAACCAACCCATCTAAGAGTTGATTTTGGAAACAATGGCACATAACCAGAACAAATGGCTTCAACGCAACTATCAATTTTGTACACACAGTATCGCAAATTTTGTTCACCAGGTATAGCTAAATAAAAAAAAAAACAATTTGATGAAACATATTTTACTGTATTATAAAATAGTTAATACATACGGGCCCCACAATGATGCACAACAACTAAACGGTCTCTGGATCCTTGTATAGCTACTATTGGTCCAGGTATAGATATTATCTCTCTTTGGCCACCACCAAGAGTGAATAATCTTAATAAACGCGATACTGAAGCTACAGCAATCCAGTCAGCAGTTACTGCTAATCCACATATATCATCATCATCAGGTAAATCAACAGTCCATTCACGTTTACCATCCCATGAATTCAGTAGTACACAAACCAATTTGCTATTTGAATAGTCATCAAAACATTAAATATTTATTTAAGGTTCATATATATATATATTTTTAATTACCTAGGTGTACTATCTTGAGTGTCACAACCTAAGACTAATGCTTCTTGGCACATAGCAGCAATAGTATGCCCTAATACATTTTTGATACGAAAAGCATGATGGATAGTGTTATCATGAAAATCTACATCAATTACATTTTCTTCAGCAGTGTTAGTTTGTCGGGCATAACCAACATCGTTAAAAACCTTTAAAATTTAAGTTATTAAAGTTAGTATGCAAATAAATAAAATAGCCAAATAACTTAATATTTGTAACAAGTAAGATATTATTAATGATTACCATGAAGCGCCTTTGTAGGTGAACAGGTGTTGAACAAGGTTGAAATGAACTTTGTAGATCCACAGTGAAACTAGCAGTAGGAGGAATATATTTAGAAGACAAATTGCTGTTGTCGTCATCAATTCCTAAGCTATCTCCATTATTTAAAGATAATCCTCTTTGCTTACTAAGTTCAACTTCCGCATCATGTTTTATTTGCTCTAATGATATAACATTATCACCCGACTCTTCATCTGTCATTAATATGTCTTCCTTGTCATTAGTCTAAAAAGAGAATTAAATAGTAATTAATAATGATTTATTATGGGGCTCACCACTCACTGAAATGTATCATAACATGCAAATTAGTTATTGACCAATAATATTCAAATCATTAAATATTAAAAATAGTTTAATAAAAATTCATTATCGCTAGTAAATTAGATTAATTATTATCTAAACTTACTGTATCTATACAAAAATCGTCTGAACTAGCATTTTCAACCAAGCCTAATTGGCCATGATCATCACAATAGGCTAATGTGTGTTCACCATTCTTAGGGCACCAGACTAAACTTCTTATAGAATATCGTTCCTTACACTCTGCATGTAATACAATAACTTGTGATGATACATTCCATACAAAAATAAATCCTATGTTTGTTCCAGCAGCTAAATATCTACCACATTTTGACCAACTCATAACAGTGATCTCCTAGAACAATAAATAATAAAAAAATTATCAGGCTATAAAAATTAATATTTTTTTTTTATATTGAAGCTTATTTAAATATAATTATAAAATAAAAAAGTATTAGAATGTAATTACTTGTTCTGATAAACGATAGTCATGTAATGTGTAAAGTTCTCTCCATAAACCTCTTTGGAACAGTTTTACTTCTTTGCCAAAAGGTATAGCTAGTAAGTTTCCATCTATAGGATCCCATGCAGGTGTACATTTGATCTTGGAATGCTGAAATGCATTGCTAACTGGTATCACATTAGTCCATTCTTTTACAACGGATTTTTTTTCTATACTCCATATTTTTACAGTTCCATCACAACTTGATGATACCTATATACATTTAAGATAATATTATTAATTAAAAGAATACATAATTGCCAATTGGAAAGTCTTTTTTTTTTTTTTACCAAAAACTCAGTTAATGGATCAATTTTTACAGATAAAACTGGACTTTTATGATCATTAAAATTCAATACACTTTTAGAATCTTTATTCACAACTTGAATCGATGAATCACTAAAATAAAAATAAAAGAATAAAATATCTATAATTAGATTTTTTTTCTCGTTTTATACAATATATATATATATATATGTATAAAATATATTACCATCCACCAGCAGCAATTAGTTTGCCATCTTTAGATGAATCTAAACAACAGACTGAAGCAGTAAATCGAGTTAATGTATCTACTAACTCTGCTTTGGGAAATGTGTAAACTTGAAGTGTATGATGATCATCACCAACATATAACATGTCTCCCTAAAAATAATTTGAATTTATTATAATGAAAAAGATGTTGGGTGAAAACAATAAGAACAATATCAGTTATATTATATTTTTAATTTAATTAATTGATATTACTGATTGATGTACGGCAAATGCTTCACTACCAACACATTTTTCAATAGGATCGCCATCTTCAATACCATCCCATATTCTAATATCTCCATCTTGACCACACGTAACCAAATATCTATTGATCGTAAATATTGAAATTTTAGATAACTGCTGACGTAAAGCACGCCACTAGGCGGGGTGATACATTTTATAAGATTATAACAAACAAGTACCAAATTATTTAAATTATAAACTGATTAAAAAAATATCATTAAAATGCTAAAAAATGCAAAATAAAAATTAGTACGCAATTTAGATTCATATATTATTAAAACGCATTTTTAGCCAGAAAAAAAAATAATAATCATCAAATCTGAGGCTTATTTATCATTTATTGGAGAGTTAATAAAAAATTAAAGGCAAATTAATGATGTCTTTAACAAAGCAAACATACCACATGATCTTGTTTCGATGTTTATGAAAATTATTACCTATTATACTATACTCTAGTAAGTTGTCTTCTATACAAAATTTAAGATTATATCCCGTCGTTGATACACATATAGTTCGTAACATTATTGCTACACTGTGAGCGCCTCGCTCACACTTTACTTTTTATATTATTATTAATTGATCGATTAACTTAAAAAATCAAACTATACCTAGAAATATGTAAGGTTTTATCCTTCACTAAAAAGTACTATTAAATTTATCATCTTTGGTCCATCCACTTTTTGTAGTATTTGTTTCGTTCTGATTGTTATAACAGGATACGCATGGGATCGTCGTATGCTCCTTATATATTGGCAAGCTGCAAATGCTGTACTGTTGACTTTGTCTAACAATAACTGATAGGAAATGACAAATAGCACAATCCTTTATTTTTATAAATATTTATAGACATGTTGTTTGAAGGTATTTATGTTACCAGATTAATTCGATAATATTTGTACAAATAAAGTTCAAAATGCTATCTGTGTGAGCGGAGCGCTCACATGTGTACCAATGACGGGATATCAGTATAACATTAGATGTCTCTATTTATCACTCATTATAACAAAACCACTACTAGCATTTATTACTTTGTATTCAAACATACTCATTAGGTAAGTATGACTACTACATTTACTTGGGTGTGTTAATCTTGTGTCATACATCAATAGCTAAGCGTTTTCAATATTTTTTGATAATTAATATTTTAAATTTTTATTTAATAAAATAATTGGGTAATACCAATTTAAATTGACAATAGTTAATAAGTTAATATGTAGCTACCAATCAAATCCAAAAGTTTCCATAATAATTTAATTACTGAAAAACACTACACAGGGCAATTAGTTAACACTTAATTAAATTTTGTAATAAATAATAGGTTACTTATGCTGGACTAATTTGATCCATTTGGCTATCACAGATCGCCTTTTAATGTAATGAATTATACTTTTAAGTAGGGTCTTATTATTAGGTACAACTGTCTTCAATTTTAAATATTAGGTCCTATAACATTATTTATGTATTCAGGCATAAATCTTACCTTCCATCTTCCGAGTAACATACGTCTGTGTGTCCTTCTACATGGGCATACCGTGGAAAATCTAACTCTTTAGTTTCCGACATGGCTTTAAGTCTTATTGTAATAGAAATTCATTTAATTGAACAGCTACAAGCTAAAAACGCATAAGTTAAGAACTGAAGTCTGGAGAGTGGAAATCTGAACTCTGGTGACTGAAGAAGTGAAGACTGAAGAGTGAAGATAAAATTAAAACAACAGTCAATAAATTGATAAAATAAAATTGGCGGCAAACCAACTAAGTTTTTAAAACATAACCTAAAATTAAATTAATTTAAATGAAATAATAAATTATGTGTTTTCAAATTATTTGCATTATTGTTTATAGAATGAATATAAAAATTATATAATTGTGCTCTAATCCAAACTCAAATTTTCTAATTGGTAATATTTTTTTTAATACATAAAACTATGAACCTAACCTCACTTTTATATTTACCGCCGAAAAAATCAAGTTCAACAATGATTACCAATATATTTATGACTACAGTGTTCGCATTTAGTGTTCTACTGTTCTGGTATAATATTATGTAAACAATAATAAATTATGCATATTAAATACAATTTTTCTTTTATTATTTAACAATTTAAGCAGCCATTAATAATTACGTTTTAAATGAAGTCTGTTTAACTTTGTTCGAACATGAACTCTAATAATAATAACATCGAAGTAATTAGTTTTTCGACATTTGATACAAGTGGATATCATTCAAAATATAATGGTAAATATAAAAATCAATTGTTATGATCTTTTTGCTTTTAGGTAATTTTTATTATGTGAAAGTAATAAATTATTAGCTTGTAGCTTTAGATACCTTATAAATATATATATGGCTACTGGCTAGACATATTAGTTACTATACATCTTAATATGTAAAACCGAAAATTGAAACCTTTGATGATAATGTTCTCGGAAACTACTCTACCGATTGTCTTAATTTTTTTTTTAAATGAAAGATTATATCACCGAAAAGGTTCCTATTGCAAAACAATTAATTTAAGTATAATTTAAAGAGGTGCTCACACAAGGATTTTGAAATTCATGATGAAAATCGAAAATTTGTATTTTGTTTATAAATGGTTGCTATTGGTTACAATTATTAGTTATCAGTTAGAGTAACAGTTTTTCCTACGGACATATTATACTCTAAAAATTCTGGAAAACTGAAAGTGCTATTTTTGATGAGATATTATGAATAATCTCTGTTTATTTATAGGGTGGTCAATGGTTACATATCTTATAACTATTATAATTAGTGGGAATATGGCATATACATATATATATATTACATATACGATATGCATACATATATATATATTTACAAATAAATGTATAAAAAAAAACAAATTTTCGGCACAGGCCACCATTGTGAATTGTGATGTTTTTCGTGTACCTAATATTCTGATATCACTTACTTATTTTATCTTTAACTCGGGCAACGCCGGATGGGACAGCTAGTAAATATATACAGCTCGCGGCTACAGTAAGCTTCACTGCTAACTCGTAATTTGATTCTTTCATTTTTTCACTGTTTATAAACAATAAACGTAGAAAATAAAAATGATTTAAAGTTAGTTTCTGATTTTAGGCACCTACTTAACTAGATAAAAATCATACAATTAATTTTTTTCGGGCTATCGATAATAATGCGTACCTAATCGAATTCCCGTACTCCGTTTTTCTCGTATGGTATTTTCCCCAAATAGCACATTAATTCCCGAGTAGTATGTATTTTTGCTGTTAAAAAATTATTGTTAGTAAGGACCCCTGTGAGGACTAAGGAGCATAGACTTGGGATTTCTGGCTCCATTTTGACAGGTGAAATAACAAGCAAAATTGTTCATGTAAATTGTAAACTCTCGAAATGTACAGTGCAAACAAGGCAACAAAAACCGACAAAAAAGTACATTTTTAGATTCTGAGCTGAGCGATGAATGGTTTGATGATACAATGTGTATTTTTTTAAATAAGCTATATTAGCTACAAGCTATGTAGAGTTCAAAAATACTTTTACATATCTACCTATGTTAAATTAAAATGCAGTTAAATACACTAAACGAATTTTTACGACCTTTTAGCAAACAAATTTTAATTTTGACAATCACATAGTGTATAGACATTTTTTTTTTTGATAATAAAAATAAAATTGTTGAAAAAATTTGCATTGCGAAAAAATGTTTGTTTTTCCTTAATTATTTTGTTTTTCTCAGTGCGTTTAAAAACTATTGGGAATTACGTTTGACCACCCAAATTACCAACTAGATTCACTTTCCTATCAGAAAAGATACGGATGAAGGTAAAAATATGCTCATTTCCCTAAAGTATGAGACGAAAACATGCAAAATAAAAATGTTACAATATATATTATATACCTATCAAAGTATATTATGTATATGAGTGTATTATACTCAGTAACTCACTAACCTCCAAAGTTCACACTTGACATATTGTTTTACATTAATATACTGATTTTACAAATTGTTGAGTGAAGAGTGAACCTATAAGTTACAACTTATTGAGCTACTGTGTACTTAAATTTAAATTCAATAGGCTAGATTACATATGTACAGTACAAGCGTAATATATTGCCTATTGGATATTTGAATACTGGATAGTAAGATTGCATAGTTGTATTGTATATTTGTAAATTGTAGGTACCTACATTATTATAATATCAAAAAAATAAATTTGATATTTAAATTTAAATACTTAATATTTTAAAGGTAATGCAAACGAAGATATGAATTCATCAACTTGTTATAATCAATTGTATCCAGTAAATAAATTGCGTGAGTTGGCCACAATATTAATTAAGAAATTAATATTTAGTTTAAACTAGTTTATGGTTCGAGAGTTTGTATTCTGATATTAAGTCGATTTCTACATACATTTTTGGAATAGGTACTTTTAATAATGCAAAGGAATATTTGTTGAAACTTTTTTTTTTTAATGTAAATTTAACAATGAACTAAAGTATATTAAATAAATATACAAATAATTATTATGTTGATCATTTTTAGCAGAGAAATATAGACATATATTTTCAAATCATAAGTACTTCAATAACATACAGACAAAAGCAATCGATGCTATTTTCAATACTGGTATGTTTCTTCTATTATTTTAGATGTATAACTATGATAATATATAATTTAAAATATGATTTTTAAAAACTGATCAGTTATCACTAACTGTAATAATACCTTGAATTATGATATTTTGTATGGATTTATTTGAACTGAAGATGTTTAGTTACAAACGAAAAAATAATTTTAACGTTTCAATATAAGACTATATTATACTTTCTACATATTCACTACTATTTTCAAAACTGTTCAAAATATTTATTTATGTATATTTTACTTATTCGAAATATGTATTTTTATGCCCTTTAAATATTTCTTTTTACATAAAAAACAACATTGTTATATTTTATTTTATAGTTTTGTATTTTTTACATTTATCACACACCTACAGGGGCGGACTGACCCGGTGGACGACGGGGATTTCCCGGTGGCCTGGCCTAATATTCGTGTTCTTGGCCTGATTGGCTATAAAAAAACCCCATTTTTTGGTTGTCCTAGGCTAATATTGTCCTAGTCCGCCCCTGCACACCTACCAATTTAGGTACATACTAAGAACAACAATTTGTCACTTTGTTGTACATTCGCGACTCACTCATGGTGTCAGTTTCTGCATTTCACATTTTCACGCTAAGATAGTTGGCGTACGACTCATGCTACTACGCTGCGCGTGTTAATAAATTAATGTATGGTTATGTAATGTGATAATATGAGTGACTATGGATGTAAGTATGTTCGGGCGTTATCGATGGTTGCTTAATGCAGTTATATCTTTTGGTTCTTTTTATTTAAATGTCTCCGTGTAAAATTATTCTACTATTGTATTGTACATGTAATATGTATAATGTATATTGTATATATTATTCGCTTACCTTGGTACAGTTGGACGGTGGTCCGGGTGTGAAGAGATGATTTTGCGAGGTCGAGTATGATGCTCGATATCACTATATTGATTACTGGTGTAGTTGGGTTTTAATTAAGCTTAACGCGCAAGGTTGTAATATGACTTGTCATGCTCAATTTTAAAGTAACTGGCGATACTTAGAAATATGCCATGGGTTGTATCATCAAATATTAATGTAGGAATCTGGGCAGTCAAATATCGCTTATAACTTATAAGTATAATAATTGTATACGTCTAATTATTCTAAATATTCAAAATCTACTAATACAAAAATTCTAATGCTATAAGGTTCTCTTTACACGATTGTGAAAGGCGAAAGCTCCTAGAAATCCAATAGAACACATTAGTATTTTAAAGACGTGCTATGAACTTTAGGAATTTGGATACTATTGCAAAAGCTCTCTACTTATTTAAACAACTAAGACTATAGTAATACAATAATGTTATAAATTAACTTAATTCATTAAAATAATATTATATGTAGGGACGTGTTAATTTCCAAAATTTAGTTTACTTCATTCTAATGAAGCTACATTTGTCGTGGGCGATGTGTCTGAAAAACCACGAATAGCTCTTATTATAGTCAGAAAAGTCGATCCTTTCTACTATTGATGACAGGGGCGTGCCCAGGATTTCTTTTTGGGGATGGTTTAGTTTAACCTTAAAGTTTTAAAGTTAAACTTCAATACTTAGAACAATATAATTCAAATAAATTTAAGTATATACTGTATTAATAAAAAAAATAAGTTTCAAAATAATAAAACGTAAGAGTACAACTGATCACCAATCGTGGTAAATACTAACTAAATGAAAGATTGTATATTTGTACACAAAGTAAGAGTAGGTTTATTTTACCGTTGATAACGACAAAATTAAATTGAAAATACTGAGTCGGTACTCGGTATTGTCAGTTACAGAAATGATGTGAAAGATTACAAATATTTATGATTTACTTTCGTTGTAATAAAATTATTATTATGTCATCGATAAGACCCATACGGCAACGTGAAAACTGATTTCATTCAATTTAAAGCCGGGTACACACTTGCAACATTGGTGCGTAACACAACGCCGTAACGTAACATCTTTTGATGCTATCGACATTTACCGACAACTCTTGGAACGCGCGAATGTTACGCGCGAATGTTGCAAGTGTGTACCCGGCTTAACGCAAAACCCCAAAACAGCGATAAGAACCTGCCGTTGTACCACGAATATAAAATACGCAGAAATGTACTAAAGGGAATAAAAACCAAAGATCGTCAAATATTGTATTATTTTTATATTAATTATTATATTATCGGATTTCCCTATAATATTATGTTAATGTTATTTTTTATTTTGTAAATATCATGAAGTTGAAAAAAATAAGCCAGTCAATTTGGGGGTGGTTTGAACCCCCAAAACCACCTCCTCGGCACGCCTCTGATTGATGAATATCGGTCTTGAGGAACGTTTAGTCAATGTGATATGTTCGTATGCTATTTTGTGCTTTTTGAAAAAGAGTTCAGAACCGTAAAATGTTTGGGCGTCCTGTAAAATGCTAGTGGAATGTTTGATCGAAAGGGGCATGCAAGATATTTTATCTGTTGCATGTGTTTAACATGTTGTATGTATCATTCGATATATCTCATATGGTTTTATCGGACTTGGCTATTTTGTTCGTTTATTATTGATAATTATCGAAATATTTTATATTTTATAAATGTATTTAAATATATTGTATTACATACATATTATACAAAGTTATACCGTGCTTAATGATTATTACAAAGTTGAAAGTAAGATACATAATATGACTAATATCAAATATATTTGTGTTTATATTCAAGATAAGTCAGTCGTTGTGTCTTCACCGACTGGATCCGGAAAAACAGTTATTTTTGAATTAGCTATAATACGTTTTTTAGAAACGCTCGGCAAGTTTTCTAATAGTTTACAAAACTTAAAGATAATCTACGGTAAATTTATATATATATTATGTTTTTATTTTATATAAGCTTAGTTTACCTATATATATAATATAAAACATAAGATACATTTACTCTAAGTCAACTTATTAAACACATCGTATGTATTTATATGGGTATGTGGTTACAATATAACTATTTAAATATAAAATAGGTAGCTGTAAATTAATTGATTATTACTTCTTTGTTGTTAGTGGCTCCAATAAAAGCATTGTGTTCCGAACGCCACGAAGATTGGAAAAATAAATTTTCAGTTCATGGGCTTAAATGTATTGAATTAACAGGTGATACAGAAGTTGCTGATTATGTATCTTTAATTACTAATTACCAGTTGATAATAACTACTCCGGAAAAATGGGATTCATTGACGAAAAAATGTAAAGAATTTAAGTATCAATTGTATACGGTCAAACTTTTTTTGATCGACGAGGTAGGTCATTATCGAACTATTTTATTAAATTCTTAATTAAACTCAATGCATTATAAAGGTTCATTTAATAAACGATGGGATTCGTGGTGCTACATTAGAAACTATTGTCAGTCGCATAAAACTTATTCAAAAAATTGTAAATATATTTATATAATATATTATGCTATCTAGAAACATGTGTAAAAGTAAACAAAATTGTATTTTTATTTTGTTTTTCAACAGTCAAAAATAAATGATTTGACATTACGTTTTGTTGCTGTATCTGCTACAGTATCAAATATTGAAGATATTGCAAAATGGTTGACTTGCGATCAAAACGATCCTGCCTATTACTTAAAGTATATACTTTATATGATACAATATTGCATTTTATAAACAATTTTAAATGAGATTTATTTTTAATAATATTTTTGTTCTTCAATTTAATATTGTATATTTTTATAATAGATTGATAGTATTTTATAAATTATTTAATATTAATACGTAATATTTCACAGAAGTACTGAAGACGAAAGACCAGTGAAATTACAAAAAATTGTGTTAGGTTATAACTATAAGACAAGTAGTTTCAAATTTGACTTTGATCTTACTTATAAACTTAAACCTTTAATAAGACAGTATTCAAATGGGCAACCAACTCTAGTAAGAAAATACTTACTTTATAAATTCAACATATACTTGGTTTTTAAGTTAAATTATAATTTAAAAAACAAATTATAGATATTTTGTTCTACAAGGAAAAGCGTAGAATTTACTTGTAGTATTTTAGCAAAAGATATTACAATTTCATTATCTGACGAAAAACAAAGTTGCATCAACGAATTTTCAAAGGAAATTAATAACAACAAAATTAAAGGTACTAAAAATATAGTTTATATATTTGACATTAATTGCAATATTTCTCAAACATCGTTTTTAAAATAAAGAATAACTAAAATTCATAAAATATACCCCCCTCCCTAGGTATTTGATATTTATATTCATATTTTAGGAATTTATTCATTGGGTGTTTGGGTTACATTATTATAATATGTTTAAAATTTTTCATAAATGATAAGCAATTTAGATTTTAGTCATACATTACAAACACCAACTATGAAATGTTTATTGTAATTTCAACCCTTGGACTTAAAAGAAATCAATACAGTTTTAGTAAAACTGCATATAACACTAATTAATAAATAATAATAAACATTAAATGTGTAGCTATATTAAATATTATTGTTTACCTGGATTGTATATATTTTATAGAAATGTTTAAATTTGGCATTGGCTGTCATCACGCTGGCATGTCTTTTAAAGAAAGAAGTGTTGTAGAAAATTTGTTTCGTATTGGCTGCTTAAACATACTTATCTGTACTAGTACTTTAGGTATTGATACTCATAAACTTACCAAAGGATAATATAATAAACCTTATAAATTAATATTGAATTTATTATAATTTACCTTAGCAATGGGAGTTAATTTACCAGCACATTTAGTTATAATAAAATCTACTGAATATTATTCGTTTAATGACTATAAAGAATATAACGAATGTCAAATATTACAAATGATTGGAAGAGCTGGAAGACCTCAATTTGATACTACTGCTACTGCTATTATTATGACGAAAATATCAATGAAGGTATGATACAATAATTTATAAGTTCTAAATTTTCAAATATTGCAGTGTATAGATCGTTATTTCTTCAGTTACTTAAAATTTAACATAATTAGATAAGTACCTTACAACTTTTAATTTAAGTGATGTATGCAGGTTTAAACGTGTAAACCTATACTATAGCTTAAGTATAAAACTGAGGAAGTTGCTCTGCTTTATAGTAGTTTTTGAGTGCACCTCGTCATTACTCATTATGGAGGTCACTGAAATGGATGTTTAATAATTTTGAATTCAATGATAAATGATTGCTTTGAAAAATAATTTGCTTTTTGTTTTGATATTTTACATTATAAATTTATTGTAAGAAATATCATAATTTTCTTATTATCAACGAGGTACCTTTAATAGTAGATATTCAATATTTATACCTACTTATAAATTATAGTTTATTTATTTACACTGTACAGTATGCACCATAAGTCCTGTGTCCTTTTTTAAAAGGTTTCCTTTTATATTATAATATTAGAATAATATTATATCTAGGGGTAATCAATATATCTAAATTCTAAATACGGGGTTTTCAAGAGTAATCTATAAAAAATTTAAACTGTTATAGATTATTATTGATTTACCAGCATTTAAATGTATCGATTAATTTTATTGATTAATTTAATTATTATGAAAATATTATTATTATATTTTATAAGACTTTTAGCTGCCTTCCCATGTCGCACCCTCTATTTTGTCCTGGTTCTATCCATTTTAGAGTAAAGTGTAGGAGTAGTTTGGCAACCATATCTTGCAAAGGACTTATTATTATTAGAGCGTGTCCAAAACAAATGTTTGTCCTACGCTTGACTACGCTTCCTTCATTCTTTAGATAGGTTAGGTTAGACACCGTACTCACGACTATTCCGCCTTATTCGAAATGCCCTCAAAATACCTACTTTTTCCTCTCAGCGCCTCGACGCTGATTCTAACTTATTTTCTTCTGTTTTTAATGGTTCCGTGGATACGCCTAATTCTCTTTCCTTGATCTCTTGAAGTGTTCCTTCCTGTGATGCTAGAATTCTCCAGCTATTCATCGTACTTACCCACACAACTGCTCATGGACATAATAATCCCATTTATAGAATTATGATATGTTTATCTAATCATGAAGATAATATACATTAAATTTTAATTTAGTTCTGAGAATCTTTTTTATTTTTATTTTATTTTATTTATTTATCTGAACTTACCTGTTACACTTAAATATTAGTGTATTATTTCTAAATTTAGTTAAACAATTTTATAAGTACCTTGTCAAAATTGACGTCTGGCATAAATTATAAAAATAAAAGTTAATATTTAGCAATGAAGACATAAAGTGAGAGCCTGACATTAGATAATTAGATATTATTACTTAATGCAATTGTCAAGATTTAAAATTAATTTAATTAATAGTTGTAAACATAAATCGAATTATTTGTTATGTATTAGGTCGTACAATCAAAAACAGCGAAATATCTCAAACATTACTATACTACATAATACAGCTATTATAAGCATTTATTCATTTTATACAGTTTTACAAAATCATATGTTTTAATATTAATAATAGAAATACAAATTTAACAATTTATAACAGCATAGTATACCTATATTAATTAAAAATATTCAAAAGCACATACGATATCGGCCTATATAAAATATATGTATATAATAATAGATACGTAACACATTGTTATGCAAGTTAAATGTGTATACATGGTGGATACATTTTCTATTGTGTATAATAATGAGAGGTCTGTAATTTTTAGATAAATCGTGTAGTTTATTAAATACAAACAAACAACAATACTTTATTATTTTTAAATTACGTTTATATATACGTAGAATAGATACATACAGTATCTACAACAGTAGGTACATACTAGGTAATATACAGTTGAGCCGAGATATATGTTAATTTTTGTAAGACTTTTTCAAATTTGTCTATTATGGAAAATATTTAAACAAGAAAATATAAATTACGTATTTAATTGGTTCTATCTTCTCTGAATAGAATTTGATTCACTATTGCCAAATGGGCTAGCATTATCTTGGAAGGTAATTTTTGGTACAAAACCACTTTCTCCATCAACGTAGTATGTGACCGTCATGAGTCTACCATCCGGAAGATATACAAAGTACGATCCTTCTATGCGACCTGTATCTTTGCCAACTTCGTTTTGCCCATAGTAATTTCCACTTGGTTTATCTTCCACTTTGTATTGGTATTCGTACTTGAAATAATTAATTCAATTAAATATTTGTAAACATAAGAAAAAGTTGTGGGAGATCAAAATATTAGGTCCATTTTAAAGGTCGTGACTTTAAACTTTTCTTCTATAATTTATATCACAGTAAAACAATTTTTTGTTCTTCTAATATTTAAAAAAATATTAAGCAAGCCATTTTACTATCTTATATTTTTATTCTTACCATCAGTGCTATCGTTAGTTAAATGGAATGAAAGTGCGTGAGCATTTATCCCCTCCTCCCTCTAAGTAAAACCATATAGTCTATTTGTTCTATAAACGATTTATCTATGATAAATTGTACTAAACAAAAGTTAGATATTTCATATCGTGGCTAAATATATTTAATAGATAATTTCTAATTTCTATTAGGTATTACTCTAATAGAAATACTTAATTTACCATAAAACAGAAAAGAGCACATAGATAATTTTACAAATAATGTCTGGTATGTAATATATATTGAAGGTAATGACTAAAGGTGCACGTAACTCGTAATATAAACAAACGTGTATTATAATTAGTATATAATTAGTGATAGCGTGCTACGAGTGTAGATAACGTCCGTTATAAAGTATGCAAGTGTCCAAATGGGATTTTATGGGATTCTTTATTAAAAGATTAATAATGCAATCCAAATATGTTGTAGGTCATTTTAATTTACTCATTAATACATTTTTAAGCTTTCACTAATAAATGAGTAGGTACTATTTTATGTACAGGTACATATAGAATAGTGATGAGAGATTCAAATTTAGTCTTTTATAATATAATATATTATGTATGTATAATATATTATGTATATATAAATAATTATTGTTTAAATAAAAGTCTCTTGCCTATTTTAAAATTTAAACATCTACATTTGGTATGATGGTACATTTGTATGTTGTAATGTAATTTATGTTCACAACAATAAATAAGTTTATTGTTATGTAAGTGCTTATGACTTAATGCGATTAGGAGACATAGTAAACTGTCATTTGATAAAAAAAAAAATATTATTGGTAACCATTATACCATTTGTTTTAATGTATTCATTGCTAAGTAAAATATAATAATCTATCTATTAAAAATAATATGTGATTGCGTAAAAAAAATTGTAATTGACTAAAAAATATAAAACGTATATTAAATAAATCAACTTAAAATTGTATTACTTCATAAAAAAAAAATATATATATTATATTTATTTAAATTCTATTATTTTTTTTTAATTAATTGATAATACACAAAGCTGATATTACGTAATTTGTGTTGTACTTATTTAAGCATTAAAACGTACGTAAAATATATTTAAGCTCCTAAGAATTTAAGCAGGGCTATTAATAAAATTGATAAAATAAATAATGTTAGTTTTTTTTTTGTAAAACGCGTTTGGTGTTGTAGAATAGTTGAAACAATTGTAAATAGTACTGAAGATGTTTTTAATCTGTGTTTAGTTTCTTGGCTGGACAGATTAACTTCAGACAGGTCATTTTAAAAATGTCATAAATATAACGAAGAAATATAAACAATTAGCTGTTTAAAAAAATCTCAATTTAGTAAGGTGGATATCCCTAGCAACTAGCTCCACTCTGAACGACTTTTAAAATGTAAAGATTTATCATTGGGTTTAAATTTGTGTGATTAAAACCCTTTCCACAGTGATTCACTAATATTTTATATTACAGTCTTTATATTTTTAAATAATAGTTTTTGAACTTTTATATTTTTCTAAAAACCTTAAAAAATTATCCAACAATGAATAATATGAGCCTTACAGTTGTTAGATACAGTGTAAAATAAAAATATAAGATTTTATTATTTAATACTTTAATTTGTATGAATATTTTAATCAAAAATAATTAAATTAGAATAATATTAGTTTGAAATGTATTTTATAAGTTTATTAAATTATTGTTTACTATATTTGTTAGTATTTTGAATATAAAATTTTAAGTGGTTGAATTAAAATTGTAAAAACTAATCAATTTGGTACTTACTGGTTCTGGTTTTTCTGAAGTTTTAACCATCGAGTCCCCTTGAGGGCGACCCTGGACAAACAATATCCACGTGAAGAAAATGAAACAGAATAATCCACCTTTTACAAACATCGTTATAAATTTTTTTTGAAAATTAAACAACACTAAAATCTTTGAAATTAAAAATAAAAACGTAGTATTTTAAAACACTTTAGTAAAAATGTAACTCATATAGTACAGCTTATATGTTTGCAGCGAAATCAAATCTTTGTAATTGATTTTATATCGACTTGGGTCTCCTTTAAATATAAACCTCTCCCTTTATATTCCCCCGTAGAGTTTATAGTAAAATGTTGCTCCGCCCTGAAAGGAAAGTACGAATTGTAAATAAAAAAATGTTAAAACATTTACTCTAACACATTAATGTTTTTATGTAGTTGGAAATAAAACATTATTTTTAAATGACCGTACATTTTAACCCGCCTTGTACAAAATTTTGTTTTTTTCTGTATCAATTAATAATGAATATCTATCAAAAAATACTTATTAAAATAAAAATTCAATGCAATACTTCTGATTTTATTTTTAAAAAGTTTAAGTTTGTCTCTTAAGATGTTTTCATGTACTAAAAAAATGTCTGGATGTTTTAAGTAGCACATTTTTAGACCCATAAAAATTATTTTGGACCATATTGTACTTATTTAATACCTACTAAAAATTAGTAATTTTTTTAGTAGATTTTTGACTCACGTCCAAACAATAATATGGAATCAAGAAAATATTTTAGTTATGTGAGCCAGTGCGTTATTCACACTCAAAATCTTTTTGTAAACAAAGATTCACCAGCAAACAATTTATAATATGTTCCATTTTTTAATCTAAACATTGGTCTTCTTTTTATAGAGTTTTTATTTTAGTTGTTTTATAAATTATTAAGATATTTATGGTATAACAATATGTCAATATTTAATAAAAACTAGGATTTATGTTAATTTAATTAATGCAATATTATACAGTTATCAACATCAATCGATACCTTGTTTGTTTCCCCGTTATCCCTAGCTTTATTTTCAATATATATATAGTCATACTGACATAAAGTAATCTATTTTCAGGTATTGTAGTTAATTTATTTTGTAGTACACTGCAGTGAATCTAATATAAATTTACTTTTAAACGCTTTAAAAACGGGATTTTGAGTTTTTTTGTAATTTCTTTTTCTTTTAGAAAAAAATATTCGTTCTGGAATTAAAATAACTATTATTAGGTAACATTTTACAGTGTTTATATGAACCTATAAGCTATAGATATTTACTATTTAAAAATTTCTTTAATAATCGTTTATTTGTTAAAGCTTAACTGTAAGGGTCAAATTCATTATTTTAGTCTGTATTTATTATTTACTTTATTCACTCCGAATCTTATTTAATGTGCAATTAACGTAATCCATTATCTGTGTCCATACGCTAGAAATAAATGAGTGATTGCTTCTTAGCGTTGGATATTACGTTATGCTTTCTTCACATTGTCGAATCCACACGCAATGTTAACCTTTGAACTCAACGCGCAACCGACATTGCAAACAAGCTCCTTAGTAATAATTACATAGGCTCGCCATTCTTTAAATACACTAACAAAAAGGTAGCCTTCTTAACAAACACTGCCTGTCCTGAAACATTTAAGTAAAATTAATTTTTAAATTCCACCACAACCTTATAATTTTGAATATCTAAATTATTATTTTCCAACAGAAATTTGTTGCTTCGAATTTAAACGCTTTTAACTCTTAAATGTTAAACATTAAACAGAAATAATACTTGACTTAGTATCTATTGTTTTTACAAAAATTTAATCAAAATTATTATTAACCTTCATGAATTTTAGTATAAATGTATAGGAAGTTGTCAGAACTCAGAGGTACTCGTTAGTAATTTATAGTATATTGTTTAGTTATCAATGCAAAAAAAACAGATGAAAATGTAAAATGTATAAGCTTTAATGTGTGAGAACAAATTCAATTATTTTGGAAGTACCTATAATATTAAAATATGTAATTCAATACTAATTTTTAGTTACTATATACAAATATTAGTAATTTATTAATTAATACATCGATAGACCATAGACATATAGCTTATAATTGCTTAACATTGTACCTATATCTAATATTCATACAATTGAATACTAACATAATCAGAATAAGATTTCCATAAAAAATAAATTACGATAATTTAAGTTCAAAATATGAATTCTAAATACCCCAAAGTTCAATAAATATATGATACAAACATAATATATATTATATATATTTATAAAATATGAGTTATACTTAATAAAAATATATTCAATACCTTTAAGTTCCGTGTAACTAGTGTACGCCTCGTTTAGTTATAATAACGTGTTATTAGTGTTTTATTTATAACAATTACGATAGCTTAATTCGTTTTTAATATTGACATATTGTCAACAAAAATGAGTAATAACTATAAAGGAACCTATAATGATTTATGTAATAAAAATAATAGAATAACCGGGAGCTATATATTTTGAATTATCATGCATTATAAAATAAAAGTTCAACTTTATTATTCCTTAGCCTGATTTTTTAAAGATGTCATAACTCTTAATGAAACAACAAATAACACATTGTTTGTTCACAAACGCTCTCTTAAATGCTATTACGACACGGCATTAACTTGATGAATTTGAAGTAATGGAATATTGTTATAAATTATAATCATATTGAACTGTGAACTTTCAGTTTATGGAGTGTACCCTTATAGAGTTTATGTTTAAGACCTTAGCGTTCGTGGATAGTCCAACCAATCTCTCATTATTTACGTATTGTTGTACGATGAAATAAAAATGGTATAATTGAATAGTTTCATGTTTGTTTGGTAGTTATAACAGTATAAGAGGTTCAAAAATACAAAATAGCGAGTATACTATAATATAATATTATCATATGATATCCTATAGAATATTTCGTATTTATCTTTAATCTATGTAAAACCCAAGTATACCAATTACCCTGTGCGTAATCTGCTTTATTGTATGTATAGATCCCTACTACTGTAGGGGATTTTAAACGTTGTGTGACAAAAATGGAGAAGAATTACGTATAAAGTTCTTATGTAATCCCCACCAATTTTATTTTATATTATTTGAAATATATTAATAAATATATTATATATTTCGTATATTTAAGTATTATACCGAATTCAAAAAAATTCAATTTATTTTATATTTATTATGAATTATGATTGTATGTATTTACCATTTAATCCTATAGTTATATTATTGGAAAGTTCTCCACAGTGCATTATAGACATATAGGTAATAGTGTTAACTAATAACTATTATAATTTATAACATATTATCATGGTTTACGATATTTTCTTTAATGACAAAACATTGTTGTATATCAATATTTAATGTATTTAAATACATTACACGTATTCATAGGTGTATGTAATTATTTTAAATTACACTTTATTGTGTAAATATTGTAGCAATTTATACATGCAATAAGAGACGGGATCACGTACATTCAACAATTTGAACATACCTACATGGAACGTTTGCTGATTCATTCATTATTTTCTACTCTTTTGTGATCAGTAACTTGTATCTAGTTATAGGATAAAAAGGACTAAAAACGTTCCATTGTCTACTCTATAATATACTGTGCAAACAATATGTAATCATGGGCTATATTACATATTAGTATATTACATTTGTAAGCTATTGGTCTCATATTATGTTGTATAGATTCTGCCGCATTAGGAAATGGTCGAAGAAAATAAGTCTGTACTCCGGGGCATTGGTATTACGATAAAGCCGAAAGATAAAAAATAACCGTGCATCGGTTAAACTCGGTATATTTGAGATATGTGAATTATTATATGTTTATAAAGAGGCAACTACATAAAGCTGAATCACCATTGTTTTCTAGTAAGATATTCATTTTGAGGGTTTCAATTAAATCCAAACACGATCTTGGTTTATATAATGGACAGTTATTATAGTATGACAATAGAAAAAAACGACGTGCTCTTATATAGTTACAAAAACGAGACTTTGTTGATTTGTCTGGTAGATTTACCCGGTTTGTTGCATAGGTGTACTTACATAAAAAAACAAAGTTATAACTTTTTAAAATGGTATTATATAATTTGCTATTATCCAGATAAATGATTTAGATAAATTCTATACGAATAAAGCCGGATTCATATGTTGTGACGTGTTAAACATTTGAGCTCTGCCCCACCCTGCAAATTCCCTGGTTGATAATGATGGTCCCATGATTACAACAGCCAATCAGAATCGTTAAAAGACACACTACAGAATAGACGAAGTTGGTGTTACCCGGCTTAAGCATAATACTATTTTCATGGATTAACCCTATTATAGTTTCCAGGGCAATAATAGTTGTATGAGCTTTGGATACATTTGTATACATCCTAACTTGTGGTTTTATTTATTTTGATTATTTTTGTCCCCAAAATGTCAACACCCAAAATGAGTCAGTTTTATATATACATAGGTAGAACGTGTACACCACATAATATTTACTATACCAGTTAGACCTAGGTATTCCAAGTAGGTATATGTTCATAATATCCCACAGAGGTTATTGTGTGACCTTTGTGAATGGCAAAACCTTTCATGGAATTACTGTGAAAGTAGATTGATCATACACACCTTTCTGTCAACAATGCGCTTTATAAAAAAAATAATAATAATACAAAAATAAAAACTAGTCTATAGTCCATACTTATGTCATGTAAGCGAGTGTTATGATTGTCTCATTGTAAAGTTTCGTAGAATGTAGGCCCATTATATGCATTATACGTTCTGCACTACGCGCGTGTCGTAATAATTGTTTTTGAAAAAAAAATTAAGTATAAAATGTAATAATTGAGCGTTCTACAAAATGTTTGTATCGCATCGTTCGAGATATTTTCAAATTTCAAATGATTTAATTATGTATAATTTAACAATGGTACCTATTGTTGGTTTTAAAAAGGCGGGCAAGTGAGTACCACTCTGCTGTACAGTATGTGTCTAGACGGGTCACTGTAATAGATGTGTTAAATTTGAATTCAATGATATAAAATCATTGTACCTATACGAAAAACGATACTAAAAGACGGTCTGTCAGCCTATATTATTATATGAGTATATTTTATAATATTATTGCTATTAAAGTAATTTATTTCACTATTAGACTTAAGTATTACAGTATGTAGATCAATTTTTGCAGAAAATTTTTTTTATCAATATTTATAGGAAAAAAATAAAAAAATCTGCCTAAAAATAGCTCAAAAAGAGTCAAAATATTTTGAAAAATTTATGGTGTTTAAAAAATGATATTTTTCTGCATTAGATGAAAATTGTATATACCTACAGTTATATTTTTAGAGTTATACCAAAAAAACAAAATTGATTTTGTTAAAAACTGATTTTGCTTAAAAATCTCCTTTTTTTTTAAAATTTTTTTTTTGGTTTTTTCCTACGCTATTAAAAACTTCTGGTAAGATTTTACTTTTGACCATTTATACTTCCATCTCTTTTCTATGCTTTTAAACCCCAGAGTACCAACTATGTTCACTTTACTACCAGAAAACTAGAAAAAATGCTGATGAAAAAAATCGAAACATTTTTAGTGCCCCAACAATTGATGACGAACAAAAAAAAACACACATCGTTGTAAAAGCAATACGTTCATCGGTCAGCTCTGAATCTAAAATAATATATTTGTTGATACTTCATGTATATAGCCATATATATAGGCAATTGAATAAATTGATAATGTTAAAAGGATTATAAAAAAGTGATTAATAATCGTGAATATGATGATTATTTAAAATAACACATTTACCTAAATATTTTTATTTAAAACGCAAGGTATTACTATGCTGAAATCTATAAATAGAGGCCATCTATATGGTTATTGAGGTTTGATCGTTAAATAACAAGGAAAGGTAGTATGTATTACTCAAAATAATTGCGTAAATGTATAAGGAATCAGAAAAAATAAAGAAATAAAAATCATCACGTGTCCTTTATCTAAGATTATATTACATAATAATCTTATAGATTTATTTATTTATTCGTATAGACAAACATGACCTTACTAAAAATAATAAAATAAATAACGAATTATAGTAAAATGCTGACAGTGTATATTAAAATATGATTAAGAGTGAAAAAATCAGTCTCTAGTGAGTCATTACATGAGCTAATGATAGAATTTTACATGTAAAATTTAGAGGGCAATTCAATTTTAAATATTTAATGGACCCAAAAATTGAAATATTCATTATCATGTTATTAATTACCGATCATTTTAGTCATTTATCTACTTAATCATTGTAAAAACATTGGATCATCAGCGGTAATGTATTTAGATACAAGTATATTTACTTTACTGGCATTAAATATGAAATCAAGAATAATTTATTTTATTGAACGTTAAGCACGTTTTGCATTAAAACTGATAGGGGTCAAAAATGATTAATCAATTGACATTATGTACCTACACATTATAATAGATAATTTCGAAACGGACCAGAGATCATCATAAACGCAATACGAATAAAACGTGCCATTATAATGGTTTAGTACAATAATAACAACATATAACATGTTTTATGTTTTACTATGTGTGTATGCTGTAATATAACATGTGTCAATCATTTTAATATCGCTAGTCGCTAGATACAATATTGTTTTCTGCACAGGAATCTGTAAATATTTTTATAGTTTAATTAAGTTAGGTATAACCCTTACTCTCTTAGTAATTAGTAAACGGTATTTATTATGTGTGGATACATAATTTATTATAGATAGAAAATATTAATTAATTTATGTAAGTAGGTACCTATAATCTTTATTGATATAGTTCTTATTTTTAGGAAAACGTTAATTGTAGAATACTTAAAATCTTTGCTAAAGCGTAAATTTGAAAATTCAAATGTCGTAGCTTTAGAATTAAGATTTGAAATGAAACTGTTTGATCCTCTATAGAGCCACTTGGAAATTTGACTTTCATTAAATGTAAATATTATGCATACCAAGAAGATATCTGACGAGCAATAGATAGTTTTGGTCGAGCTGTCTTGTTAAATGTCTGAAAGTGATATTAGACACGAACTTCGAGGTGTGTGGATCACTGTTTGATACTTTGCTTGTCATAGATTCTTGTATAGTAGAATTGGCTGATCATTTCTCTAATTTTATAAAGTTGTAAGTCACTGTTATAACAGTAAAGTACTTATAAGTAGCTTATAAGTTATAAGTACTTTACTAATTTCGGACCAGGGAACATAAGGGATAACGCACTTAGATGGATAGACCAAAAAACAAATAATTTGGTCATGCCACATAATTGTATGTATTATAAGTCCAAATTATAGGACGAAGAAAACGCATGCAGGTATATACAAGAGTTGTTGATGGTTTGAGATAAATAATATACTATAATAATGGTACAAATATAGATGAAGTCTGCTGTTGAATTAAACATGTATATTTTATTTTCGGATAACATACAAATATATTGAACATGGTTTTTGTAAAAATTAATAAATACCTTAGTTCATAAAAAAAAAATCTTTATAGTATATCGTATATGTACCTGTAGTGTATACTGTATAGTTTTATCATATTATTTTGGTTATTTTTACTTAATATTTAATACGATTAAATAAACTTATTATATTATAGAGTCGTTACGAAGAAATATTGATCGGCAACCAATTTGTGGAGAGTCAACTTCATAAATATTTGATTGAACACATGAATGCAGAGATATTTTTAGGGACGATCTACAATGTAACGGCTGCAATGGATTGGATAAAATCGACGTTTTTATATGTCCGAGCGTGTAAATCACCTCAAAGTTATGGAATGATCAAAACTCTTAGTATCCAAGAAATAGAAAAAAGGCTACAAAGTTAGTTTATCACATACGTGATTTTTATATTGGTCACCTAATCCACTAAACGCTATACAGTCATACAGACGGTTGCATATTTGGGATGATTTCAAGCTTTTTAAATCTTTTTATTTTATAACGTACCTAATATTACAAAAATATAATTTATTCATACCGAGGATTTTCTATAATTTCCATGCACAACAACATAATACGGTAATTTTTACTTTTCGTAAGTATAAATGGTGAGTGATTTTTCCACAATATATAAGTCAAAATGTTAAAGAAAAAAAATCTTATTGTATGAGTTTATTAGACATTTAATACTAGACCCTGTGAGTGCGTGAATCAATTGAAGCGCTTATATCAATAAACATTTCATTAAATAATATGAATAACACACTGTCTATACTTAAAATACCTTTACCTTTATTTATTTAATATTATGACGCAAGTGGCAAGTACTATTATTTATTGTATTTAAAACTAACTACTAACTAGGTATACCTAGTTAATAATCCGATATGTTATTAAAAATTTCAGATTTGTGTTTAACGGAGATCAAACTATTAGCATGCGCGGGATTAATTAACTTTTACGAAAGAAATAATGAAATCGCTTCTAAACCAGAATGCGAAATAATGTCTAAGTATTCAATAAGCTTTGCAACAATGAAAAAATATACGCAAGTATGTTCAATGTGTCCTCAGTTCCCAATATTATATATTTATTTAAACACAGAATGATTCATTCAAACTTTTATTCTAAGGATAATAATTGTCCTTAAAAATAGTTTTACTAAAATATAAAATAGATGTAATATTGGATCTAGTGTTAATAAATTAAAATACCTACACTTGAACCATTTTTACAAAATATAAATGTTGATAGATTATTATAGTATTAAATATTAATTACTAACATTCCAAACCCATCATCACGGTGGACCTATACTATCCTTATTTCTTAGTACACATAGTCAAATAACTCAAAAACTACTCGTTTAAATTTTGATTTTGATATCTACATCAAAATGTTCAGAAAAATTATCTGCTAAACATTTTATGGTTTATTTTATGGAGGATTTTATTTGAAAAATAAAGGTTTGTATCTCCACAGGACTCATCTTAAGAAGTCCAAAAATCTCAATACAGCCTTAAGTCATAAGCACGAGCAGACCTATGTGTTACAGATGTAGCTACTATTTTTTAACGACTCCCTTTCACAGTCTCACCCCCACACCAAAAAAAAAAAAAAAAATTATAAATGAAAAATAAAAAATAGCGCAAATTATTGTGTTGTTATTTTTAAATTATGTATAACTGTTATTGTGTAATATTGTTGACATTTATTTAGCTAAAAGGAACTGAGAGTTTAAATGATATGATACAATTATTGGCTCACTCCAAAGAATTCGAGTACATCAAATTGAGACGAACCGAAAAAGGAATTTTAAATATTTTGAATAAAAATAAATTACCTGGCATAGATGTTATACGATTTCCGATCAAAGAAGGAATAAATACTCAAGAAACTAAAATCAATTGGTAACATTTTATTTTAATTTAAAATAGTTTGTTTTATATTTATTTAATTGATTTTGTATAAGATTTCAAATGTTTATTTCCTTTATAGTCTTTTACAAGCGACCCTAGGGACTTTAAAAATTACGGACAGTTCACTAGCACAAGATGCGAGTAAAATAATTTTAATTTCTACACGATTAACTAAAGGTAAGTATAGACTGCTATGTGTAGTCTCTATATTACACGTTACTAAGATATTTAAATGTTTCAGCTTTAAGAGATATCACGTTTCAAGGTACAAATTTCGAAATAGCTCGAGTCGCATGCATTTTAGCAAAATGCGTGATGACTAAATTATGGGAACGATCAAAGTTTGTTTCAAAGCTAATTCCAAGAGTAGGACAAGTGTTATCAGGATATTTTGTTTTAAATGGAAAAACTACATTGAAATCAATCAGGGATACAGATCCTCGAGATTTAGAACGGGTAAGTTGTGTAATTTACTCGCATAGTATAAATTATGTGGATTGAATTTTCTAATTTCAAGTAAATGTTTTCAAATAATTTTTTAGTTGTAAATTAGAAAATATTGTTGAATTAATATTAATTTTATCATATATAAGGTAAAAAAAAATATTATTATTAATTGTGTTAATACTTTTTAGCTTTTGTCATGGATGTGTATAGGACATTATCATAACATATCGGAAAAAATTAGTAATCAAGTATTTTTTAAACTATTTATTTACATCCTTCGACTAGTTTATTAATGAATATGATGTTTATGTAGGTACCTATAACCTAGTAACTTTTCCGTGTATAGACCCATAAATGGGCATAGAAGTTGTGATGATGACACCACGTTTATAGGACGCATCTTTTTTTTATTTTATTATCCTTGACCTGAGAGTCAAACCACTTGCATGGTATAGGTTAAATGAAAAATGACTAAATTAATTTTAAAACTTAAAAATGTAATGAACAATAATTAGTTTCTTACAATACGGACTATGTTGATTTACATCATATATCAATACTTTTTAAAGAGTTACTTTGAAGAATAACGACTACCTAAGTGTAACATAAGGATAATGAATGTTTATATATTTGAAAGCTATATCATTATAAAAAAATCAATTACAATAATCCCCACACACCGAATAACAGAACCTGTGTAAATACTTTTAAGTTAAAATATTTCGAAAAAACAATATAAGAGTATTTGACATTTATTCAATGATTAATTGGTAACAATAAAATTTTACAATTTCCCCAGTTTCTTAACCGACAGCCACCGTTTGGAAACCATATACACGACTTTATTCGACAGATTCCAAAATATAAAGTGCGTACAACTTTTGATGAATTTTCAGAACTAGTTATCGTAACACTCGTTTTAATTGACCACGATGATATTTCGACAAATGTTCTATTTCAAACCGTATCGGTTTTAGTGGGCGATTCTGAAAATCGTCTGTTAAAAGTTCAACAAATATGGTAGTATTATATTATTAATCTAATAGTATATATAGGTACTACTATTATAATTACACTCCATTATCGTAAACTATAATATTTTTCTAGTAACGAAGAATTTTTGAAACAAGGAGGAGTTATAAATATGACCACATCATTACAAAACAAATATTTTTTGGATAAACCCAACTACGAAATTATTATTTGTTTAATAAGTGATTATTGGGGTATGTTTTTACATAATAATATAATACTATACTTAATACTATACAGATATTTAATATATATATTAAAATTATAAAATTATATCATTTTCACATAATATTATTTATAAGAATTATTTTTATTCATGGTAGTTGGAATCGATATTGAGATTAAGTTCAAACCAGGCAATCATGAAGAACATGTTAAAGAGTCGATGAGTGAAGAAAATTGTAATGACGAATCCCCGTTGAAAAATGTCTACTCTCCGCCACCGAAAAAAGTATTTTATTAATTCAATAATATTTTTTTAAGCGACTAGGTATCTTACCATCTTTTAATCATATATTTCTTCTAATTTATTAAATTATCGTTGAAATTTAAAGAAGCGAACTTCGAGAGTAGCAAAACAAGGCAATAAAAACAAAACACAATTAAATATTGAAAAATATTTGCATAACATTCCCTCGAAAGATCAAGACCCTAAAGTCATGAATAAACTACATGTGGAAGAGGATTCAAATACTGATGTAAAGCGTTGTGCCAATGAAAGTAGTGTTGCAAGACGTAGAATTGCAGGCGAAATGTTCGAAACACCAACTAATTGCCGAAACAATAGTAGGATGTTTAAATTATTACCGGTTAACATTTTAAATCTTTGAATTCAATCATAAAATTGTTGTTCTACGCTATTATTATTACTATAGGACAGTCAAATGAATATTTTAAATTCGACAAAGACGATTTAAATAACTATTTCTGTTACGATGAGTAAGTTTTACGTATTCAAATAATGTGTTATATACCTACTATTATATAATTAAACACTGTGCCTAAAGCATATTTTTGTATCAAAGGTTAATAAATGACGACGTATTCGGTGATTTATTCGTACCCGAAGATAATAATCATGTCATCTCTGAAGCATTTGATTCTGCTATAGAGAAGTGTTGTTTCAGAGAAAGTGAGTTTTTTTTTAATTAATAATATCCAACTCAACATCTTTAAAGGATAATTGTTTACTAAAAACTATGCTTGTAAAATGTAAATTGTATATAAATTTAAACACGCCCCCATATTTCTGTGTTCAGGTGCAATTCAAACAAATTATTTGAAAAATAAAATTCGGGCAGAAATTATCGAACCGTATGTATTATTATTATGATTATTATTATTGTTATTGTTTTGGTTATTATAACAATATAACATTAGTATTTTATTGAGGTCGGGTATCTGCTACTGCTATACGGAATATTTAATAAATTGGTGCACTATCTAGTTTTAAGATAATTTATGTTTTATTTACAGTTTGTATATACAACAAACACAATGTAATTTATGCAATGCTATTATGCACTGCCTATATTATAGTGTAGTGATAATAATTGTAATTATTTCCAACACTGCTTTCGTAACATAGAACAAATCATCACAGTTTATACGTTTGAATGCGGAACAATAATCTATACTAAGTATAATAGGTACTTGGTACATGTATATAGGTTTCGGAATTAATTATACAACAATAGCCGTAGTCTTTAGTTAACCGTTGATGATATTCGATTTAGGATTTTTAACGAAGTGGTGTCGCTTAATAACTATGGAAGTTCAGCATTAATACATAATATCCATACAAATATTATAACTACGAGGTATTATGTATTTTTACTTTAATATATTTTTCAGCATGCAACTGAAATGTTCCAGAAAAGACAGTTGTTCGAATGAGAAATTAGAATGCAAAAAACCGATAATAGACGAAAAAGTGGGCGATGCTAAACCCGCGTTGATAGATGTATGCCACCCAACATTTAAAATTGCCCGTGAAAATTTAAATCAATACAGGGGAGGTAACTGAAAAATTCTTTTCTAAATATAAGATAAACAATTCAACTCAAATAGAAAATTGTGTACACTTTTCAAATGCTCGTCGAAATAAATATAATTAATAACTAGTGTTTCTTTTACTTTCTGAGTTTAAAAGAGTTAAGTACCAAGATTAATTGGGTTTTTATTTTCCAGTAGATCAATTGGAAAACAAAGAAAACGCCAATCCTTATAATTTGGAGCCGTAAGGATAAACTATTATTTATTATTCGACCTCATAAAAACAATAAATAAATTATTTTTGTTTGCAATAACACAATTGTTTTATCACTACACTGTAGCACAAAAAAACGCCTTCCGTTTGGTATGCTACAAAAAAATCACGACGACAGTAAACAACACGAAACCTCGTCCATACCGTCGACTATTGGATTTGGCATTAAGCAGAGATTTTTGATGGACTCAACAAGTGTAAATAAAAATTGTCACGCGTTCTCTTTAAGGTATATTTCATAACAATAGTGTCACTCCGTTATATAAAAAAAATTTAAAAAATAATAGTTTAAATTCAGTGTATGTTGGAGAGTGAGTAGGTACCTCTACTCTGAAATTATTGAGTTTGTCTTAGCGCACTTCCTAATTCATTTATATAGATAGACAAAACGAATAGGAACGATGGCACCAGAATTTATTATCGTTAAAATATCAAAATATTTAAAAAAATTTATTTTTGAATCTATAAAATTGTTATATTTGTTTCACTTATTATTTTTATTATGCCCTAATCCGGAATTTTTTTCCTAAAACATCTATGTGTTTGAAATAGGAAATCTATATAAATTTCCGTCGTTTGAGAACTATATAATATATTGATTATAAAATGCATATTCGGTTTTAGGACGCCGACAGCCACGTGGAATTGGTCGGAAAACGCATTTGACTGGAAATCCAAACGAAATTTCTCGACGATAAATAACGAACCCGTAGTTCCGGACGCGGTCGTTGGTCGATTGTCCCGCCAAATAGAAAACAATTTGAAGGCCTCGTCCGATTTTCGAGTTGGCCGGGGCTTGGAAAATCTGCCTGAAGTAGCTGAAATCCGTCGCAGCGAATGCCCAGCAGATACATTGCAGGTTCCGGTCGGTCGCGGTGGCATGCAACAGACGAGACCGGAAGTAGGAGTTTTGGTGGTACCGACCGCCCGGACACCTAGATGCAGTAATCGTCTAGGCGGAAAAACGACGCTGGACAAGTACTTCCGGGCGGCCAAAACTTCACGGCGGCTACGGGATCTAAATGCCGTAGGGCTTTTCGCCGCAGCATCAGACATGTCTGCAAAAAGTCCTGTCGACTGTACACCGTCGACCGGCCCATTAGCGCCGCAAAGGATTGGTCTCGGGAACGAGAAACTGTTGTTCGCAAACCGTTTGCTCAAACGTGAGTGTTGTATTTTATACGTTTGTTTAAAAAACCACACGTTTCTCATAATTATAATATGTACACTGCACCACCATATATAATATTATAATAAATGCATATATATTTATATTAAGTGATGTTGACAACTCGTTGCGGGTATTTGGTATATTGTGTCGAATTGTAAAGTACGTATTTTTCAAACTTGGTATACTGAGCCATAAATTCGATATTATAAAATATTATTTAATCTATGCGATTAAATTTAAAACTGGAGGATATGAATAAATCAGCTCTCGATGTATTGTAGTGAATAGGTATTTTAAACCTTAATATTTGTTAAAAACTGATTTGTTAAGTGTTGAGTGATCAGGTGTCTCATATTATCTCATCTGCAATAACATCACCAATTCCACGGAGCAGAGGCGAGTACATCATTATTGTGGTTAAGTGGTTTATTTCCCCGCACACTTTTATCATGATATTACTATTAACAGTTAAACGGTGTAAGATAATGATAATAAATAATAATAAGTCGCATACATTTTCTGGCACACACGCTCAGTTAAATGACTATAATATAATAATATATACAGCTTTATCGATTATGTAATTCACGTATAACTCTTCGCCGCTGTAAGTCACGTTATTTCCGCCGGTTTACTAACATCAAAGGAATGTTTATATTACTACAACGTTTCGTGATACCATCGGCCCGAAGAATATTGTTTTCGTCATTTCTCCGACTGCCGCATCTCCAATATTGTTTTTAACCGTTCTCTCGCGACGGTTTTAATCGTTCTTACAAGTTGTGCTGGTCGTATTCGTGTATTCATGCTTGAGGATACACAAGCTGACGATTATGATGTGAGGTAGTGCTGCAATGTGTGTGTTACGTCAATGGCTTATTTTTCTCATAATTTGGCGGGAGAAAGGAGAGGGGCGAATGGATAAAAAAAAATACATTGTGTTTTGTTATTTACAATCTCTACTTGTCTTTGGTATTTTTATTATTCTTTATATCACTTAAATTGTTTATAATAATGATATTAGGTCAAATAAATAATAAAATTCCATATTATCTTTTGTAATATTCATTCAAGCTTATAGATTAATTGTACTGGCGCATTTTCCCTTTAGCGTCTGGACGCAACGGACAGTGAAATAGCACAGCATTATAATTAGTGTCTAGGTGCTGACAAGAAGTTGCGTTTAGGCGCTGCAGGGAGAGCTAACCTTTAACCAATCTACAAAATTAAACGTCATCAGTCATCAGACAGTAGGTACCTATAGTATAATTTATTGTATTAGATTCACATATATATCTATAGAGTAACAAACAGTAATGACTAATGACTGCAATATAAGTGTGTTTTGAAAATTTTAGTTAAGTCTAAAAATTATATAATAAATATTTAATATTAAAGTTTTGTGTACTTTTAATACGATATTTTAACAATAAAAAATAATAATAATTAATAACCAAACCAAAATAAACTGCACTCTAACCAAAACCCCTTGGAATCCACCCCTTATAAATACGCCCTTCACCCGATGAAGAACATGGACGATTACCTGTTTAATGGAAAACGCGTGTTAAGTTGTAATATTGTGTGATTACCAATTAGTTATAGTAGTTATACATAAATATTAATCGTCGTTTTTGTGTTGTGTGTTTTAGACGATTTGGAAGACTCGCGTGAGACTGGTACCAAACAACGTTTACGTTGTTATTTCCCGTCGACCTCTGAGGACTTGTGAAAATAACACCTGTACACGCGATGGGATTCATATAGCCCCATAATATTCGAAGCATTTCAATAATATAATAATTGTACATAGGTACATCGTACACACGAGTATATTTATATATACGGTACAACACGTGTAGTTTTACCAGTAGGTTGCTTGTTTGTTTGTATATTAACACGATCACTTTTAAAATTAGTTTATTCCTGTACTTTGTTAAATCGCAAGCCCATTTCATATTAGTTTTTAAAAGTTATATAATTTTTTTTTTTAATTCCCTAAAATTACCAAAAATATTTACGTTATGAAATCGACATAAATAAACTGGTTTTTAATATATAGTGTGCAGTGTATAGTGTATACTATATTAGACATACTATTATGTATCTTAGTGTTAGCAGTTTATATAAATCAATAATATTCCTATTATACCTACTGTAATGGACTTTTGCATCTATATCATATTATATATTAAAATGAGTGCAATAAATACTAGATAAATATACATAAACCGTGTTGTACAAATGAATAAACAAATAAACAGGTAATACATATTTCTTAAAAAAAAAAATGGTACCTAATAATTTTCTCATTGCGTTGAAAACACTTGTCTAAATTTACACTGAACCTTATCCTTATGGATCTAATAATGGTGTGTATACACATTATTTAATGTGGTTTATATTTTCAAAATATATAGACTAATTTTAAACTAATTTTTAGCTATTTATAGGCATTCAAAATCAAGAACATTTGCAAACTATTTTGTATAGTTGAAAGTTGATCAAATTTTAAATTGTAAAAGCTAAGGCTTGAAAATCTAATACAAGGGTTTTCATAGGTTGTTCTTGTAGATACCTATAAAAATATCAACATTCAACAATATAAATGCACATTTTTTCGTAGTCATTTCAAGTATACATTTTGACAAAATTGGATACTCAAATGAAAAATAATGATTTTTGTAACTCCGAAAATATTATTTATATATGACTTGAAACTTTTAGCCATTAGACCTACGTAAAATATTATTTTCTTAACAAAGGGAACATTTTTTTTTTTATTCAATCAAATTCAACACATCATCAATATGACCGTGCGGCTGCTTAATGACGAGTACTAGACTCGACGCATAATAGGTGTCGGCAGATTTTATTTTTAATGTTCTACCGTTTTGCGTTAGGCTCGTCCGTAGGTATACTTACCTGCCAACTGCTTTTTACCGTCATCGTATCAGCTTTATCGTCACTCGCGCGTCTGCAGCAAAGCACCGCGAACACTGGCCGAGCCACCGAGCAGCGGCTCGTGTCGGGAACAATCGCCTGCATCGCCGAAAAATTATTTTTACGATTTTCCGTACACGTATCGCAGCAATAATAATATTATACGACCGGTGAGCGTAATAGGCGTATAAAATGGCGGGCGGGAGCGTAATATAATATAATATTATAATATATTATGTTTACAGCGGCAGCAGTATATTATATTACTGTCGAGACTTGGGATGCATATAATAGCGTATAATATTATATCGCTCACGAACAATCAATAACCTTTCAACTCTCCTCGTGTACAGGTAGTTATATAGGTGTGTACTATATATATATATATATAGGTACGCCGAGCAGGGACCTCGGAAGTAATACATTATAGTATATATTTATATATATATAGGTATATTATTATAAAATTAACGATACACACGCGTGTATATGATATTATATATACATATAGGAAATACAATAATATATTATGTTGGATGTACCGTTATGCGTATGGCTAGAAGACGTATCGTACGCAACGCGGTGCCAACGCACATGGGTACACGTGTACAGTATATATACCTATATGAGATGATGCCTCGTGGGCTAGAACGATATTATGTTATATTGTTGTACGGGCCGTGCCGACGCGTCAGATTCGATGTTGCACAACGACTGCGCGGCACAGCTCTGCGGCGTCCACACGACACCGCTGCTGCAGTCGTCTCGTTTGTAAAAATATATATTATATATTATTGTAATAATAATAATAATTGTGATTGTTATTATATCACCGCCAATAACGCCGTCTGCATCGCGTATAGTAAACGACGAGTGATGCAGCAGCTGCAATGAAAACATTTCGCGGGGTAACCCCGTACCACTCCACTCTGCTCATCTAAACTTTAAATACTTATAACTCATAAACTAATCGTCCTAAATTCGATTTTTATGTATCAACATTTTTAGAAAAATATGAAGTTTTGGAATATCAAATTAAAACTACATGTTGTCATTCAAAAAAGTAAAAACTTAAAAACTTATAAGGATAAAAAATATTAAAAAATATAACTTTTTAATAAAAAAGTTGTTTTGTAAATTATTTGAAACTATGTAAAAAAATATTTTCAAAAATACTTACACTTTTTGAAATAATGAGTGTTGTTTGATAAAAGAATCACCCTGTATATATATATATATATATATATATCTAATGTATATATAGATACCGCAGCGTGAACCCGTCTCTATCGCCGCTAAACGATATAGTCATATTGTGTTTTGAAAAAAAATAGGAAAAACGAAACGCGATAAATAATAATAATAATGATACCCATACGACCTACCTATAATTCTCCGCGGAGTCGCACGTATAGGTACTTAGCTGCTCTCCCGAGTGTCCGACCGCATCAGTCGTATATTATGACAACAACAATATGATTATATGTGGGTATTGATACTCATATATTATGCATCATTACGCGCATCATCATAGTAATCATCGTCGTCGACGTAATGTCGTGCAAAAGACTAAATAATATGTCTCGTAGTCGTTCTGTGCGGGCGGACTGCGCGCCTCGCACCACCTGTTGCTGTTGCCGCGCAGGTCCTGCAGGGTCGTCGTTTGAGTATTTTGTTTACAATAATAATACCTAATATAAAATTCACCAAAATATTGACGATTTATAAAAAAAATAAAATAACCTCCTCCGTTAAATAGGCACGCCAACGTACACCACGCTTCCGCCAGTATTAATTATATAATAGTGATAAGCCGAATGTTTTGTTCTAAAACGGAGACACTTCAAACGGATTTTCGCTGGATTTTCACTTCAAATGTCGCGCATACACTGTAGCGTGAACTTCAGGCCCGAGTAATACCTGTTTATTTATTCATAAATCGTTTTTGATTATACGATTTGGTGATGAACTTTTACTTTTATTCAAATTTTCGATCGAATCAAGCACGTTTTCAGTTTGTTAATCAATATAATAAATTCCCCTATTTTAATATTTTTAAAAAAAAAAAAATCTAAAAATTGTTTAAACATGGTCGTTGTAAATCGGTGCAAAAATAACGGAGGGCATTTGTTATAGGTATTGCATTTGATTATACAGACAATATCGTAAGCTATGATGAGGATTCTGGCTTTTCAATATTAATGTTAATACAGCAGTAAATATTATATCTTGCACAGTGCACACACTCCTGTTGCAGTCTCAGACAATGCTATCGTTTGGTATAATTTTACGTATTTACAGGGCTGGTGAAATGTACTTTATCATATTACCAAACAATATTATTATACATGTTATTTTATCGCATAAGATTCACGCGTATAACGTTTTGTGAAACGCGCGGCGACGGGGGCGAGCGGTGTTGAGTGTGGACGTTTTTTTTTTCGATCGCAGCATTATTGGTTGGCACACACACGACACACGGGTCCACCACCTGTAGGTAAGTATAAATAAAATCACATATTTTTCTTCGAGCGTACGTATCACGTATACATCAATTACATACAGGATGTCCGCCTCGTGTCCGTCTCTAGTTCACGGCTCAGCGCGCGTCCGTCCGTCGTATTATATGTTATAGGTACTCAGTACACCAATACGATTCTATAATCTGTAATAAATACCCTCACCTGTATTACGGGGGCGTAATGAAGGGAGGTATGAATGAGAAACGATGGATCACCGCTTCGATAATTTTAAAAAATAATATTCCCAGCCGCCACTGCAACTCTGCACGTGAAAATAAAGTAAAAATGTAGTATTTTGTGTATGAAAAAATGTATATACCCCCCCCCCCCCCCGGAAAAATTCCTAATTACGCCACCGCACCACGAGACTTGTTGCGGCCAACTCCATAACATGCACACCATTTGAAACTCTTCAAAATATCCGGTATTTCGGTTCGCATGTTTCATAAATTAAAGTTTATAATACGACCAGATTGTTATCATAAACAACATCCGACAGCTGATTGCGTGTAGGAGATGTAAGTAATCCACAAATTTAAACTCTCTCTCTCTCACTGTGTATACATATATATATATTGACAATTTACGTGCAAGATGATTTTTAAATCACCTAATTAAAGAGATATTTGTTGAGCTCCCATTTTTCTTAATATTTTTACAATGTCCTGATTCCTAAATACATCTTGCTATATCTAGTGTGGGCGCTGTTTTCTGTTTTTATTTTTAAATTAGGGTTAGATGTACGCTATTCCGTGGTTTCCTCATAATATGCTAACACAAATTTAGTTGTTTCATATAACTTCTTCATTTTAAACAAATAGCATAGGGATTTTGAACAGCGGCGCCATGAAAACATAGTTTTACGATTGAAACGTTTCAAACAAATATTGAAATAATTATAGATTCTCGGAAAAATGGACCGGCAACTGTGGTGTACCTAGGGTAGCCTATCTTCGACGCCGTGTGATATCATACGTAAATAATATAATAAACAACATTATGTACCTATAACTATTTGTTAGAGATGATTATTGTTTTATTTTCATGTACATTTCGCCAGCCCAACCCCTCCCCCCTTCTCCCAAATGTAAATTTTTAAATTTTTCTTTTGCCAAACATTAGTGGGACATTAGTGTGACTATTTTCAGAATTTGTGCGACAACCGTTATACTCGGAAAAACCGTTGGTTCATTTTTCGTATTTCCTCAGGCCCCTTCATGGAAAAAATAAAAATGTTTAAATAGTAAATACGAACGGCATGTAATATAGTGACGAATAGACATTATATTAAAACAATTATTGTTATACACACGATCGTCGTAGGTATTCGTTGGATTGTTGAATAATATCGATACATATTTAATATACGACCGTGTTGTATAATTTACTGGAGACAACCGGAACGATCGTAATTTGACGAGACCAAACTATATCGTATCGAGGAATAAAATAATATGCGTGCGCGCACTTACAGTGATGAGGTACACACTCAAAATGATAATAAGTATTAACTCGGATATCATATAGAGTACAATATTTTACGTTTCGAATTATCGCCATTTATAAGCAACACGCACGTTAGTAAAAATTTAACGAAACGCGCGTTATTCTTGTACGATAATAATCCATTGCTGCCCCCCCCCCCCCCATCCGACAATAAGAACTTACTGTTATAGTCTCACTACTGCACGTCATATCGTGTGGCGTGGAAAAGGGGTTTCGCACATTGTACATAATAATTTACAGCCATTATCACCATACACCACCGGCATCAGAGGAATTCATTATACTTGAACGAGGCCGTATAATAATAGATTATACAATATGATATTGTAACGTGATATGCGCTTACCTGCGGATAGATCCGGAGATAACGCGTCCGGCCATACGAATTCGCGACGGGGCGCGGACGATCGATCGGATATTATAATTAATTATTATACAATGTGGAAGATATACGTAATAGCGGCGTAATACTTATATATATATATATAGGCAAATATAATAATATTATCAATAACCATATACGTCATAATGTGAATACACGCACGAGGTATTATCGGTACTGGATTTCGTTCGATATTGCTTAGATAGTTAGATATATACTATTATATAGAGTATAGACATTAGACGCGGGAAAACTGCAGGACTGGGGCGCTTTCGAAAAGTATGTATAGGGTAACTAGCTATAGCCTATAGGGACCAGTGGCGCCCAACCCTATGACTAGGCGTAGTAGTCACTACACATTGAAATATAGGGGAAGAATAACATTCAAAGAAAAGTATTTAATAACTGTAAGTTGTTAGGAAAAATACTTGTATAAGTTACTTTTGTGATTGAATTCGGGCACTTAATCACTTTCTTAAATAGCTCAAATCACTTTCAACTCTGATGATACCTATTCATTGGTGTATTAATATTTACCAATATTAACAATTAATATAATCAAAGTAAGACCATTAAATGTTTAGTTTGGGAGAAGGTGGGTAAAATTATGTCTTGCTACACCTGAAAAATATGTCTTATGCGCCACTGCTATAGGGACAATCTGAACCTAGAGAGCCCAAATACGTTATATTGCGTTATTCGACATGTCTAAGCTAAAAGTTAGTTTTGCGTATTATTGTTCCTATAACAGCAGTGGGTCATGCTTGCTATACTGAACTTCACTAAACGAATGTGACAAAATGTATCTTACGTTTAAGTTAACGTAAAAATTGTAATAAAGTCTTTGATAATACACGATTATGAGCCGATTGAAATTAATTTTTTAATAAAGTTCAGCCTCCTCACCTAATGAAAATTTAAACCGATCATATTACGTAACATTTATTTAACTCTAAACTGTTACGAGTACCGTCTCTGATTCAAAAGTAAACGTAATATCAGAATAAGATTGTGAATGTTAGCTGTTAAAATAATCACCCTGTACAGTCTGTACAAATCACCTAATCGTAAATAGTGCGTACGAATACTACGAATTGATCTATTTATACACGATCGAGTGCGGACGTTGCTGCGCTGAGGCGTTTCGTTTCGGGTTTTCGGCGGGGTGCAGGCTGGCTGCAGTACCGAGAGTTTTCAGCGGGCCAAATTTGTCCTTCGTTTTCTCCACGGAACTCGAATCGTATATACGGACCGAGAATTAAGTGAAAGTGTGCGGTTTGAGAAATTGGGCCATCTATCCAACACTAATAGGCAGGTACTTGTTGTTGTGACAAACAGTATGATAAGTGTGATATGTTATGCCCAGAGTTAAAAAAAGAGACGACGACCTAAATATTGTCCGCCCAAGTCACGAAGAAACGACCTTTTTTCCGTATCGTGTCTGGTGTGCAAGGTAGGAGTGAAGCGCCAAAGGCCGGAGGGAAGAGAAAACCGTCCGAAAAACAAGTACGGGAAAGGGTGTTGGTCACTTATAGGGGCGCGGCATAGTTTTTTTACGTGCGAGAACAAGTCACACGCAAAAAGTGATTTCATAACCAAAATTATACATAAAAAAATTACACATAAAACATCCACTGAAGAAGACATTTTTGATCGTCCGGAAAATGTATAAAATTATAAAATTTATAATATGCGCACGAACAGAAGAAATTGGTAGCGACTATACTGCGCAGCCAAATTCCACATGGTATTACAGAAAACATCGGTTAAAAACGACATTTTTCATTTTATTGGTTATTCACCGCGTCGTTGTATAATATTAGGATTGCGGTTTTTACTGTACATAAAAATTTATCCATTTATATCTAACAAAGATATAGTTTTTGCAAACACGTTTGCAAGAACACACATATAATAATATCGTTGGCGTTGCAGCGTGAGAAGAAACAAAAACAGAAAAATATATTATTAAAATTTAATAAATCACCCGCTCTATTTATGTTAACAAAAAAAAAAAAAAAAAATTATAATAATAATAATTCACACAGCTATTTCAAATATCATGTTTCAAAAATCTGGGATATTATATGATAATATATATGTTCCTATATATTATTATATAATACCTATATAATAATAATTGTTGAAATATTTTATATTTTAGTCCGACCCGTACACAGATGGTTACTTAAAACTAACACTCCGAATGTATGCAGTATATTATGTTATGTACGCGTATTTTGTATACAAAATAATATATACGTCGATTGAACAATACAGAGATGGATGGAGGAGAAAAAAAAATAAAAACAGTGATATTATTACTATACAGCGTGGTCGTTTTTCGGGTTCGCGAAAAAGTACATGACAATTAAGTGCGATTCACATATTATTATAATACACATTTATACAAATAATTATTTACATTACGAAAAAAAAATAAAAATCACTTAGGTACGATATTTACAAAAAGTATTTTCCGAGCACAGAAGAACGTTGTCGTATTCGTCTTTTACCGCGTTACTATATTACATATATGTAATTAAAAAAAATAAAAATACACGTCTTTCAGATACATTACGTTTTACGACCGTTTAAAGCTGATGTTACGTCTTTAAACCGATGCCATTTAACGTGTATGTATATGCTGTTAGTATCATTACTGGATGAGTTATGTTTAAAAAACGAGTATAATTGTTTTCTTTTTTTATATTTATAAATAGGTACGTTATTATATAATATTGGTAAACATCGAAAATCAGAGCTTGACATCATAAGTGGTTTTGTGGTGTAATGATTTAGTTTCATAGTTGGTAAAAAAAAAAAAAAAAATTAAAAAAATATAATAATTATAAGAAAATAAGCGTACTAAAAAAAAGAAAAATTGGGCACTGAGCTTTCAATCGTCTAAATAAGTAAAAATCAAGCTTTTTGCTCACACATACAATAAAAAGAAAGAAATAAAAATTCAGGACTATGTACATTTTTTTTTTTGTTTAATCTTCTTGTCTCGATTTCATTGTGTTATATTCATTCAGTCTCGGTCTCGGGGGGCGCAATTTGAGATCCGGTTATCACGTTAACATAATATATATAAATATATATATACAATGTAGATACATATAAATATAGGGAAATGAGGCAGTCTGCTCCGATCAAACATCACTGGAACATGAGAAAAATCAATTATTAGGTACAACATTATTATTGAATTATTGTAGCATGTTAATTAATTTTACTCCACTAGAGAGTTATAATAATAATAATAAATTAAACAAAAAACTATTGAAGGGCATATTTTTTATGTATTAAAACGAGCGATGTTAAAACTAAAAACGCCTTGCCTTTACGGGACAACTCTCTGGACTTTGACATTATATTTTTACTGTAGACCACAATATTATCACACAACATAATATATAATCTATTAAAAGACGTTTATACTTTAAGCAGCGTTATCGCCCGGAAACCGTACAAATAGTGTAACAGGGGAAAAGAACGTTATCATTAAAAAAAAACTTTGAGGGCGGGGACAATAAATGAAACAAATCGATACCGCACTATAACGACGACATATTCGGTCTAACAACACAATATTGAACTGCAGCTGTCATCACAAAATACATGCACAATATACGTATATACACACACATACACACACACACACACACACACACATATTTATATAATTAATATTTATCACCGACAAATATATAGAAATTTATTTCACTAAAACGTATATGTATTCGAAAATAGCAAAAAATTAGTGTTATAAATTACATTGATATCGATGACAACGATAAGTATTCAATTTCAATATACCTATGAGTTTAAAATGTTTAAATTACGTTTACGAAAAACTGTATTATGTTTAGCATTTATTCAAAAAAAACATTTCTCATCACTATTTATATTATAATTATACGCTAGAAAATTGTACATAATGTCTAGTTTTTATTTTGGGCGTATTATGGATTTTCCATGGAAATTATTATTTAATTTTTTTAAACAGGGAAAGTAGACGTTAATTGAAGTATGTATTATGTGTTTAAGGTTGATAATAAAAGAAAATGTAGCAAATATTATATATGTCAGTTTTTTGAAAACATGTACGACTTGAACTCTAGTTAAATTGATTCGTTTTTTTTTTTACTATACAAGTAGGTACCAACATCAAATATTCTAATATACATATATTTTCTTTACTATACAAAAATGTTATTAAAAAAGTAATAAGATCGATATGTTTACGTATTATTTCTTTTGTATAAACAATATCTATTTGATGTATAAAAACGTACAATTAGTTAAATTTTTGGTATAATTCAACTTGTACACACATCGGGACGCTTTTAAAACAATGTACAATGCGATATTCGTCATGTTTAAAAATAGCAATTTTTTTTCAAACAATTATAATTAATGTGAACGCCGAAGTTACTATTACTGCGCAACGGTATAACATGAAGTAATCTAACCGTAAACTAATAATAACGAAATGTAGTTTCTCACATATTGGTATAATAAGTAGGACCTACCTAATAACATTGAAACGGTAAAGTCACGTTTGTGCACATTCGCAAAACGATTAAAAAGTAAAAACTTTGTCAAAATTATTAAATAAAAATAGAAATAAAAAATATGTTCGTTTGAATACGTATTATGCCGAAATGGCGACATCAGACCTATACATTTATACATAAATGTATATGTGTAGGATAATAGTTAACCGTACGTGCTATGCCGAGATATTATTAAAATGTATGTATATATGCATTATGTATACTATATATATATATATATATAGGTACCGGTTAGTCGAGGTGTAGTTTTATTTGGTGATTCAGAAGAGTTGGACGTTTCTCACAGCCTTACCTCGAGAAACTTTTAAATGCTGCCGACTGGGGATTTATGCACAATGGCACACGGTGACTGCTCAACTGGTCGCCGATAAACTTGTGAAGTTCCTCTGTAAGACAAAGATTTAGTAAAACGTGAATATATATATACCGTCAGTCGTCACTGTGATGTAATTTCCGCGAATAAAACTACATAACAATGACACCCTGTATAGGGTTAGGTTATACATGCGTACCTTTGACTTGTTGTACGTTTGACATTTTCTTCTCCCATTTGTCATCGAACGTCTGTGGCGCCACCGGTTCGTAGTCCATACAGAAATGCCGAAGACCCGTCAACGGTACCGTGAAACAGCATTTGCACATGCAACTGTGATACCTGAGGCGGCCCTCATCTATGTAAGGATGGACCAGAGCGTCCATAACGGACATCCGTTTGTCCTGTATGCCAATGTAAAGACAAAATCATACGTTAGTAAAGAGACCGAAACTGTATTTACACTGTATATATACCAAGATATAGCGAGGCTATACAATGGCTTAACTCAGGCTGTATGTTACTTACCGGGTTGAAAACTAGCATCTGGGAAATCAGATGAACTGCCTCGTGCGTCATCAACGAAGACAGAGAGTACAACAGCGACATGGACGGTTTCTTCATGCGTCGTATGAGCATGTGGGAACGGGCGGCCGGACACGCATGGGCCATGTCTTCCATGGTTGGCGTACCAAGCAAGTCCGTTATCAACTCCAACTGTAAAAATGGCAAGCGTATAAATAAGAAGTTAGAGCATGCATACATTTAATATTTTTATCGTCCACGCGTCGTCGGATATTCATTCACATATACATTTCACAATTAAAATATACTATAAAATAAAGGTATTATGACACCGAAATGGTTGTTGTATTTCCCTGTACACCCACGTGCACTTAACTAGGGGTATTTGGGCGGCTTACTTGTTGAACCGTGTCTTGGCCTTGGAACAGTATCCGCCGGGTGACGAGTTCGGCGAATATACAACCGACGCTCCACACGTCTATGGCCGATGTGTAGTGTTTGGCTCCCATCAGTATTTCCGGCGCCCTATAATATTGTGTCACCACTTCTTGAGTCATGTGTTTAGTCTCGTCTGGTTCTTCTACTCTGGCCAGACCAAAGTCACATATCTACAAACACGGGAAATGTGAAAACTATTACATGTTGTAATGGTGTATTTTATATAATATACAACATAAGTAAAGGTTTTAAAACCAATCAGGCTTTTTCGATTTTTAGCGAACGAAAAATAAATTATCTACAAAATAGAATAACAGGATTTAAAAAGTACGCATTCTATTGTGAATTCAACAAAAATAGTGGGGCGCTCTAGGTGGTCTCAAATTTGAAAATATCATAATTATATTATAGTGTAGTTAGCTGCATGTTGCGGTTTTTGATCGCTATTGACGATTTATTATCGCGAGTACATAGAAATGCTTTTAAAATATTCTCCATTATATAGTGCTCTGGAAACAATACACGCTGGATGTGTACATGCAGAGTATAGTTTTGAAAACAGGAAAAGAAAACTGAATCGACTAATACGAGACAGAGGGAGGAACCAAAAACTGTATAACGTAGTTATAGCATTATAAATTATTAAAACTAACATTTATAAATGTAAACAATTATTCATATACTTTCAGCAAATTGAGAAATTGTATTAAAACTACGTTTTCGAACCATTGAAAAAAAGAACAATTTTTTTTTATTATTATTATTACATGCAATGTTTTAATAGCTGCATATATTTTTTAATTAAGTTACGACAGAAAAAATACAGAAATACCATCGAATCGCGTGATGCATGCGGTGGTAGAACTCAGGCGTGAAATTAATAAACCGTACTCGGGATAGGAATGCAAAGTATAATTATTATTATTAAATTTAGGCCAAAATACGCGCTCTGAATGTGAAAAAAAAACACACCTTTGTTATATCACGTATCAATATAATATAATATGTTAAAGTTAAACAAAAATATTATACAGTATTTTACTTGTAGTGTATAATGATATACAAACCTTAAGAATACAATTACTGTTGACAAGCAGATTTCCTGGTTTGATGTCTCTGTGCAATATTCGTGCCGAATGCAGATACTTGAGACCCCTGAGGATCTGGTAGAGGAAAACTTTTATATGGTCCGGTGACAGTTGCTGCGGCGACACTATAATTTTGTGCAAGTCGCTCTGCATTAGTTCGGTTATCACGTAACTACGAGGAAGCTACAAGTCAAGGAAATGACGATGACGATGATATATAATAGACGTATACATGATGAGATATTGACGCACGTCTCGTGTGTCAAGACGCTTTTGTAAAACATAAAAAATAATAAACATACGCGACCAGGCTCTTGTTATCCACGTCTAGTTCACTGTTATAATGTAAACAAATGCATGGTGCTGGGTATACAGGACTATAATATACCGTATTTTTAGAATGATGGATAGTTCTTTATAGAACGGCACCATCACCACGTGTTTCAGGGGATCTTTTTGTCGTTTTAAAAATAAAAAGGGGGAAAACGGGTATCGACGACAATATTATTAGTTATTACTCGACTGCAGAGGGTATATATTATCCAATCTCGGGGACAACGACCGCGGTTTATACATTCAGTGATGTTAAACGGAATATAGCTGTAATACCCATTTTATACTACAGTGACGACCCCATTTTTCATCAAGACTTAAAGTAAACACGAAAATTGAACGCGTCGGAGCTATTTGGTTAATCGATTGCTGCGTCAAGTCTACGACGCTACGTCGGTATTTAATCAAGATCGTATTACTAGGCATACATATTGTCCGGGGACAACATTATATATATATTATAACGACGACTCGAACAGTCTATAATATTATAAACTTATTTTATATGTGTCAAACAATAATAATTGTTGTGCAATATCCGTGTACGAGTACACGACATTATAAGCAGTGCAATAAAATTAATGACTGTACCACATAATAATATAGTATATTATAATTTATATGATATACATATTACAAACATTGCTTTAAACCGTGAGTCGAGTACAAGCGTACAAGCGTTAGTTTATGATGATCGCTCGTCGAAAAGCTAGGTGAAAGTAATAAAAGAAAAAATATGATCGCGTTCAAAAAGATAATTGTATATTATATATATTATAATATATTAAACCAATAATCCCAGACACAGCTGCTGAAAATTCAGATTTCTAGACGAACTAGGGGCAACACAATAGAAACTGCAGCGCGTGTAATGCGTTATATACTATATTAAATATCCTTGACGACGACGGATAAGTATTGTCAACGTTCGCCAGTAATAAATTATCTGTATTATGTATATAATACACACACTCGACTTGACCCTGTGTAGTCTTATGATCACGTGGCAACGTAGTCGGAAAACATAAAGAAAAAAATACTAAAAACTAAACAAAAAAAAATTTCTTGACGCTTTTACGTAATGCGTCGTTTATACCGTATATACACAATAAGGACGATTATAGAATTCAATATCAATCATTAACACGCGAAGTAACCCGTAATATTTCCATAAAATATAGACTTTCTTATTTAAAATAATCGTGTATATTTTGTGAGCGCGCGTTTAATCATTGATGATGACGACACTATTATGAGAATCAATACAAATCCTCAGAGCACGAATATAATACTTTTCATCTAAATCTATAACATTCAAGGATACAGTAAACGAGTTTAAATAAAAAATTAATAACAATGGAAAGATGCGAGAAAAAATAAAAGATATACTGTAGATCGTAAAACTACATCGCACAGCACCAATAGTAATATAATGAAGCGCGATACATTGTGATTTTATTCTTCAAAAACTAGTTAATGTGTGCTTGTGCTGTGTTAACTTTTAAATTCCTACTAACGCAGTAACTATACAATTTAACGAGTTTAAAATTAAAACTTTCTAGGTGTAGTAAATAATAAGTGGGCACGACTTAATTTATGTGTAGGTTATAGATAAATATATTATATACCGACATTGTACAATAGACTACACTGCAGTATACACGTATACAGAGTTGGGTACAAAAACATTGTGTATAAATGTCATGACGGACACAAGGTAGAAATATCTTATACCAAACCCCAGAAAACAGAGCACATTGAAAAATATCAGAACAGTTTCAAGTCCGTTTTGAATAAAACAAAAGATACAAAGTCTTATACGAAGGGTGTTTGTAGATATACAAAGAAAAACATTTTATGGTAAGGAACACATGACATCACTAAATACTATTGTTATACCTACGTAGATAGACTGTAGCAATATACCTAGACGTTTTTCGTAGCCCATGAGAAGGTATAATTTAGTATAGCCACGTAGGTTTTATACCAGTCTAAAAACATCAATCTTTTAAATAATGTTGTGTTTTGGTCGATTTACGGAAAAATTATATATATGTGTTATACATCCCCTACAGACCTCGACAACCATGTATTATATATTTATATTGTAAAAATACGACTACCTGAACCAGTTGCCTTCGGGTAAACACCGTTATACAGGTATTATCCCCTAAATATCGAACTCCCCAAAAACAAGCCAACAGATTCGGTGAAGGTGTTATATTTTACTTCTCCCACGCGCTATTGCAATCCTCCACCACTATATACGCCGCCATTTGGGCTGCTTCGGTATTGTTTTACCTTATGGAAACTTTATCGGAGTCCGCTGCCGAATAGGGTCCATACACAGCTTTAGATATATAAATGCCAGCGTGGGGAGTTTGCTGCGCATTTGGTTGCCATAATATATATTATTATATTGAACGGAACGACAAAACGAGCTAAAATATTTCATACAAGGGGAACGTGCAATATGTGTATTATACTCTGACGACTTACCAGAAAGAGGAAGAGGGAGAGACAAGGATATATATATATATGAAAGCCATCAACCGACGGTGGTGGTCCAGTGTAATGAACGGGAGCGGGGAAAAATCCATAGAATGTTTTCAAACAATGTACCATTTTGCATATATATATGTATAAACATTATACATTTAGTTTTACACAACAATCGTTTGAATCGATTTTGAAGTTACAGTGACGCAATGGACAAGACTATAGTATATATGTACAGAGAGAAGACTAACGTACTTATACATAAACGTTCAAAGTAGCAGTTATCGATTAAACGCGAGAACAAAATAGATTAATTTATATAATATTTATTACATACAGCTGTACCGTTTATCTAAATTGTACGTGTGTGATAAAAATCTTACAAAAAAGTACGATCTGTGTGTATCCCACGATGTAGAAAGAAATATACGACGAAGTTCATAATAAGGCAGTGTCCACAGTCCAACCCCAGTATATACTGCACCACCGATACGTGATGACTCTCCACTTTTCAAAGGGGGTAAGAGCGCGAGACTACTAACGAGCTTGAGCTAGGGCTGCAGCTCTTCCTCGCCGTCTAGCAGACGCAATATAGCAAGTAGCACAATATAAATACAACAAGGGAGGACCTGTCGAAATAAAATGAAGAACGACCGACAGTAAACAAACACAGTTTATAAATACGAGTATACTATATTTGATGAAATTACTTGAGAGGAGAGGGGATTTTTTAATGCTCACACATATAAGTTTCGATTCATTCGCAATTATTAATTCCAACAAGACAACTTATAACATTTTACAAACTATGCAATTTAACCTTAAAAAAGTACAAAAACAATGAAATGTCTGTACATTAACAAAATGTTGAGTCATTAAATAAATTGAATTAGAATTAGTTTAATATCTGCTCAAATATTTGTTAATAGCAAAAGTTAGTTAAAAATTAAAATAGTATATTATTACGTATTTTCATCTAAACAACGCAACCGGGACGTTGGAACGTAAATGACTGCTGAAAAAAACTATTGAAGGGTAATATTGAATTTATCGTTTTTATGATCGTTGCTAGTTATTGAAAATACATTTTACAATTATGATAATTATAAGATATTTAGGCATTTTTTAATTGTAAGGGACAGGGGAGCTAGGATCTGTACTTGGAACTTTTGAGGGGGACTTAGTTCCTTTAAGGCTCAAGCCCCAAGATTTCCGCCTATGAAATATACCTTCTCAAAGCTGCAGGTACCTATTTTAGACTTTTAAGGGCAAACGTAGTTTTCAATTGCCCATATTAAACCGACCAATTCAATGTTAAAACATAATATTTTCACGTTTACGTACGCAAGTCGAAATGATTCGTTCAAAATATTATTATTGCCTATGCTATTTTATTTAATGATGACGACTTAAGTGACGCTAGTAAGCAGCGTACACACACCGAGGGGACGAAATAAGTAATAACAATTGGCGGCAGAGAATTCTTTTTTAAAGGGTAGTCGTCAACTATAAGTGTTGCGTCCGGTTTACCGGGGACTGTATGCGGGACGAGTATTTCATATATAATATATTCGCAGAGTTAATATGAGTTTTTGTTTGTATCGTACACACACTGCACACATACATACATACATACATATAAATTATGCACAGACGCACACATTACACGTTATAATAATTCAATTTCCGCCAGAGTTCTCTGCACACAGATACACAAGCCTCAGAGTGTGTGTGTGCAATACACGACGCAAACACACATTTTAATTGCCTAAATCTATTTGTGTTTTAACGACACGCGGGCAGAGAAGACCTGTGCAAATCGCTGAAATAATTTTTGAGTTGATTCACTGACGACAACTAAACAAAGGGGGAGAAGAAAGAGAGAGAGAGAGAGAGAGTGAGAGAGAACGCACGAAAGAGGAGGCGACGCGTCATGTAAACGCGCATGTGGCTGTTATCAGCTCACAGATTGTAAATATCGAATATTTGAATGCCATATGCAAAAATGAAAAAATAGACCGAATATTTTAAGTTTTATTAACACAGCCCGCATAAAATTACAAAACCAAGATTGATAACCTCGTTTTGTAAAATATGTATAAATTTGTATCATCAAGTCTGTAAGATAAGTACAACCATGTATTTACATATGAGTTTAAACGTGCAGTAATTGCATTTTACTTTCTTTGGAATTTGTAAAACTTTTGAAAAAATTCAAGTACAAAGAAATACTCTTGGAATCACTTAAAAAGAAAACTAATATTTATTGTTCTTAAAACCATCGTCACATTTTATATTACAAATTTATAAACGCATTGCAATGAGTTTATTAAGCAATCGTCGTTGATCGAACAAAGGACCCAACGAGTATCTCAGCGATAAATAATATGCACAAATTCCTCTTGGATTAGAACGAGGCAATAAGTATATACGTGCTCAATATTTTTTTATTTAACACAATTCTAAGTACAGAACTTGATTCTTGAAAGTGGCTCAATTACCCAGTGAATTATACAAAATTCAAGTCTCACGACAATAACAGTTGAAAAAAATAACTTGAAACAAGATCGTATTGCGTAGTCAAAGTCGTTATATTACATTAAATAAATATTTGCCAGTTAACATTTTAATTTGAATAATTATTTGTATACATATATAGTATACAATTAACTATCAAATAAATTCACTATCATGGTTGCATTCATGCAGTCAAAGCATAGTATACTATATAAGTATAATATAATATAGTGTATATAGATATAATAAAAAATCTAAAATACCTCTTTAATTAGGAAAAACATATGAGTTGAACAATTTTTTTCTTTTACATACTAATTACGTTAAGACTACATATGTGGCCATACCCAGGGTGATGTAAATATATGATTATAAAACGTTTAACGTGGACACTACGATTATATTATTGTGTGCATACATAGTATATACACATACGATGATAAATATTGTGCTATGGCACGATAAAAAAATCTCGTAATTTTACGTAGGTATACGTATAACACGATAAACAACAGTCAATAACCTTCTGACGGTTAAAGTCACGTTAATTGCACAGCTATTGAACTGATTCTGTTCGAAATCGATGATTATATAGCATATAGGTACTCAGAAATTCGTATAATAATGGATAAAAATGAGACAACTTAACAACGAGATTACAAAGTATGTATACGGTGCATGTGTAATCGCTATGGCCTATGATTAATAATACCGCGCGACGAGTGCGACGCATCTCTCATCTCTGAGACTCAGTCGTCATCATTATTTCCGATACTGCTGCACAAACAACGAACAGCATACCTACCGCTACTTCCGTGTAGCGAAAAGGCAATTTCTCGAGGGCTGGTTAAACGTTTGCCGGGTAACACTAGTCCGATGATAGGGTTTATATTATAATATACTGATTACTGAGCAGTTCAAAAGTATGGTCATTAATATAATGTCTGGAGCAAAGAAGTAAAACGGTAATATAGCAGAAAGCGCAAATATGTTTGACCCTTTTCGATCGCTTTGCTCACTTTTTATAATATAGAAGGAATGACTTTTTTACTTTTATATTTTTTAGTGTGCAAATACGAAATATATATTTTAGTGCCTGGGCACAAATTTATATACAGACACACAATATAATATAAATACGAAGAGCGGCTGCACCGTCTCGCGTTTTTAACGATCTCCGGGGCTCGCAAAATTATTAATCCCCTTCTGGCGGTCCACACTCCGCCACCCACGCCAACAAACGACCCGTCACAGAGGGATGGTGGTGCATCGCAGAGCGGGGAGGGGCGGTACACAGCCACCGAGAGGAAACAGGGGCGTCGTCGGTCTCGGGTCGAGTCGCCGGGCCATCTGCCTCGACCGTAACCATGGAGACCGTATCATTACGCCGCGCCCCACCACCACCGTGGGATTTTAAATTACGGCCCTTTCCCCTCGGTCCGGGCGGGTGGCGCCCACCAAGGGCGGCATACATGGCTTACTATACACTTCCACTGCCACCCTTTCTTCAGCAGCAGCAGCAGCAACCACGCAGCAAAGGCCATACCGCGTCATCGCACGCGTCACACACACACACACACCGGACGCCGACTTTAGGGAAAAGCGAAAAGGGCTCCGCCGCCACCGGATTCGATTTTTTCTGCTGCTTTTCGCCCGCGTATTATATTATATAGTTGATGCTGATGCTGCTGCAGTTGTTATTACATATACCTACGGCGTATTCGTCAGGGGCTGGGAATGATCAATACGTGAGGGTAACAAAGGGGAGAAACAGCTGAGGAAGTGTGTATATATATATATAAAATACACGTACTACACGTGACGGTTTTTTGGGGGATTTGACGGTTGAGGACGGCCAAAACAGACAGACCGGTCGACGGGGATTGAGAGAGGGAGAATCATCGGCAGGTGCCCTTGGTGCGCTTGCGGGAATGCGCGGGCTACGGTCGGGTCGGGTGCCGGTCGTAACAGATATCGTAGAAAAACCACCGCCATGTTCAAGGTTTCTTTAGACTTAAAGCCGAAGAGAGTCACTGAACCGAATCAATTATAATAAATTGTGAACGCAAATATGAGAGGAAGAAAAAACCAACACGTCCCAAAAATACACGGATAGTAGCCGCGTAGTAGTTGGGACAAGCGACCGTTGTGCGCAGTGACTGCTACTGTGTTCATTCCGCGGACAAGCATCACACAAACGATTCGAGATTCTTGTCTCGCCAGCGGAAACCGGAAGAAAAACGTTTCATCTTAGTAGAATATTACATTATTACATAATATATACTATGATATTATAACCGACAACTGGAACAAGCCATAAAACAGTATGGAGCTTATTGGCGTGGAAACGATTCCTTTCGAAAAAAAAACAAGACCCATTCATTATGATCGTGTTCTGGTTTTCCTAAGTAGATGAGCGTTCGACTAAAGTTATTAGCAGCATTAGATTACAACCTCAAAATACGTTATAGAGACACAATATATCTGCAGCAGAAATTCGTTTTTACATCGACATTCTCGAGGTTCTCTTAACAAAGTTAAGAAATTGCAAATTAAATAAAAAATAATAATAATAAAAAATCATGTTATGTAAATTGATGATTTAATTATTCGTTATGTATTTATATTATGTGCAAATGAAAATAAATAATTTTTGAATCAGCGAGGATATAAGTACCCTATGCAATGGCACGCCCACGCACCCGCAGAATCCGTGTGTGCGGGTATACTGTTTAAATTTCCCACAAGTAATGTGTACACAGCATATTATATTATAGTCTATTTATTATCAATCAGATAATCCGGTACGTCTTTATCTCGTTTTTGTTGTCAGCGGCGCGTTTCTCCGAGACGACGAATGTAGAACGTTGCACCAAGCTCGTCGTATATATTACGCATCGGAGCGCGCACTTCTACTCGGTGAACGTGGAGTACAGAACATGTATCCGTTAACGAAATTAGTTTCGTCCCGTAACTTAAATTAGAAAACACGATATTATTATTTCCCTTATAGCTTGACAAAACGCAGTAAAAAAAAAATCAAACTTAAGTTCCAGGAAAACGGAACGATCGCCGATCCATTCTCGATATATAACTGCACAGTGTCATGTGCAACTGATGATTACCCGGAGAGTGAATAACGAAAAATATAGACAGTAATAATATAAACGGAACATATTTTTTTTTTTTGTGTTCAATTTTACTATTACTATTTTATATTACTAGTTATTATTATTATTACTATTATTGAATTATTATCATGTCTAAACTTATATTGTATCTTAATGTTATGGTTCTGTTGGTTTATTGTTGTAAAGGGCTTTGCCCGTAAATATATATAAAGAAATAAATAAATAAAGAAACAAACGATTCATCCAAATATGATTGAAAAAACAACGTAGAAAACTGCACTTTGGAGTACGGGTACGCATGCAAGCGCGCAATTACTGTTAACTGTAAAGTAAACACATGAGGACCTACGTGTAATATAATTTGTGAGCCAATACTGCTAAGTGCAGTGCGCGCGACGACAAAACACATCGTAGAACAGTGCGCAAAAACTGCGATGGACATGCACAGTGAACATATTCGCATAAGTTATTTACAATAAAATATTGTATTAAAATTTAATATATTATAATATATAAATTTGTTTTCACTGTATACCGAGGCGGCACAGGTCAATTACACCCGACCGGCAATGCACACACATACAACAACAATTTTCCCGTCAAGGTTACCAACATTTCGACACCTCCCCCGCACCACCAGCCAAGCCGGTCACCGACGGGTGATAGCCGTCGGAACAGCAGCGGTCGCGTACGCTGCGGCCGTCCGTCGGTTTTGTATTACTACCGCGCGGCGTTAGCCAAGACACGGTGCGGGGGGGAAGCGGCGGCGCAAACACACGCGCGCGCGGAACGTCTTCGCCCGGGTCTATGGGTCTTTGTACGATGAACCAGTTTTTCCCCCTGCATAGCGCTCCGGCGTCAGCGCCTCCTGTATATACATTCGTATATATGCGTGTACAATAATAATAAGAATACACTCAGCAGGTAGGCTGCACACACACGAACGCGCGACCGAATATGCCCAGATACGTACGTATACACAAGGAATAAATGCACTTAAACACACACACATACATGCCCAGAGGAGAATAGTACCTAATATATACCGACAGGACCCTTTTTTATACGGATTTTTCGGAATGCATCCCCAGACAATGGTGAAGACGATAAATGTATAGGAAGGTACAGGTACCCGCATTGCAGCACTGCGCGGTGTCCTTCTGCTGCACAAGGCTCCGACGAAACAATATTTTACACATCATGCTTGGACACTGCGGAGACTAGAGAGCAACAATATAATAATATTTTAAGAGCGACTATAGTAATAATGCGTATTAGAGTATCGTCGATGAAGAAAGAAAAAGAAAAATACAATAGAAAAAACTAATTTTCACGTCTCCGACTCGCGAATAGAAGAGAAAGTGAGGTGACTTCTTTTTATACATTACTGCAGTCGTTGTCGTCATCATAATCATCATCATTAAAGTTAAAACCATCGAAAAGTCTCCGGGAGTATAGACAATTCCGAGAAAATCAGTTGACGCCGTCGGACTCGATCGATTTGTATTAATACACCGTATCGACTACTACACTTGAATATGCTATTATATAAATCAGAGTCAATACGGAACGAGCACGAAAACAATATTACAAACTATTGTCGACACTTTCGAGTTTCCTATTTGGAAATATTAGAAATGTTCGTGAAACCCGTGTTATGATATTATTACTTATTTCTATTTGAATTGATTTCACGACAAATGAAAAATAACTTTAAACTTAAAGAAATTCAATATATCACTATTGACTTTTTTGTTAGTAAATCAAAATCTGGCAAAACAAGATAATAGCTCGTTTAAGTACGATAGAAAACATTTTAATACAATTAAAATTAATAACAATTTTAAGCTATTACTATACTATAATTTATTTGGTACACAAGATAAAATAAAAAGATTAATTTTAAAGAATGAAAAACATCACTATGAATTTAAAAACAATAATAAAGGTACCAAACATGTTTTTCAATAATAAATTATAATTTATCTCGTTTAAAAAATAAAAAATAAATAATAATATTATTAAAAAGCCATCTATTGAAATAATAATACAGTAAAATGAGATTAAAAACGCTACTATACAGTGAAAAAAAATAATATCCAAATATAAATTTAATTAGGTACAAATATTTCAGATTTGAATGATTTTTTTTTAAGAAAAATGTAAATATACTTAAACGTATTTATTTAACAAAACAAAATTATTATCGAGTTTTCAATAAGATTTTTTGAGATAGAATTAAAGTAAATATTTATACATAATAATTCACCCTTATTAGTGTCTTTGGTTTGAATGAAACGAGTAAAACAAGAAAATATGTTAAAAAACAATGATACATTGATTTACCTACCTAGGACTAAATAAAATGCAGTGTACTTTAAAAAAAAAAACTTAACAGGTCTAACATGTTCAAACAAAATAACAAAAACCGGAGCATATAATATATTGTAATACTATACAATATACATATCTCCCTCTCTCTTTATATTATTCAACTTTAATATTATTGATTGAAGCAGATGATTATGGGAAAATGAGTTTACACAAACGGGGGCTGTTACAGTATTACTCGAATAAGGCCCGCATTCAATAAAGAGTAGATATTTGCTATGCTATATTATATTATAAACGCGTATCCCGCAGCCAGCTCAACTGGTTTTAACTCAAAAAGTAACCGTCAACAGCAAAAAAAAAAAAATTGAAAAGGGGAATAACGTGTACTTGCACGAAGGGCGACCGACGGGAAAACACGGAGAGTTGAACGACCTTCACCCTCACATGTTCAAACGGTCTACTGATCACCATTGCTGCCTTTTTTTCAGGATGTAACGTAAACGCAGAGATTTTCCAAACATCGCACCCAAACACCAAGAGATGAGGTATAGCTCAACAAACGTTTAAAAATTATTTTATAATATTCAACTTATTATTCTACAATTTTAATGTGGTCGTCAATACAACAAAATTTATTCTCCCTAGACCTAATGTATTTATAAATGTGCGATCTAAATAAATAATTATTCTAATTCAAAAGCGACTGAATTGAAATTTAAAAATGATACGACATTCCACCGTTGACAAAATAATTTTTTGTTTAACTTTATAAATAAACAATCGGATTTTATGTTTGGTCATTATTACTATGCATCTTATTTCATATTTGTATTCATAGTTTAATAAAATATAAAAGGGTGCAGCCATCTTTACATGTCATTAGTTATATTAGTTATATTAGTTCAGAACAAAAATTGAAGAAAAATCAGTGTCAGAGATTGTCGATTGTATGTTAAAAAGATCGCACCATCGTCATACACATACATTATTCACCAATAGTCTACCTATATAATTATTTGTCGTTTTGAGTATCATCATACACACAATAATAATCTCAGGATATAAGCACTCGAATGAAACCATAAACACCGTATGCATATTGTCTATAGTTACAAACACGCACAATGTACCTAGTAAAAAAACAAGATACCAATGTATTTCAAAAAATACAACAAAATTTTTTTTAAATAATACAATGTACATTGTACCTACATATTGCGTACTATACATATGAATTATTACACACACACACACACACACACGCAGGTACCTATGGACACCTACAAAAAAATACTCTGGGTACTTTTTTATTTAAAAAATTATAAATAACATGTATTTCATCCAAATAGTGATCATGAATGTGTGGTGGCTGCGTTAAACAGCCGCCCAGTCTAGGGCGAATAAACCCGCTATTACTAAAGACCTATGAGAAACAAAGAAGAGACAGGAAATACTGGTTTATAATGGCGAGGTAGGTAACATTGTTATAAACCGGGTGACTAATGCGTATTAGCTCGATAGGAATGCACGGTCCTATGCCACTCTACAATTTAATGTCATCGAATTATCCATCACTTCATCACGCGCGCGCGCACACCGTGATAGTTATTACGGAAAATATAACACATTTTTCCGGATTGCCTATAAATGGCGTGGCCTACCTGTGGTGGATTATAACATGATAAAAAGGATACATTTCTTGAAAGAAATCCAAATGAGGCGGTTGCAGAATGTCAAGGGCGGATAATACCTATAATAGTAAAAAAAAATTCATAATAAATCTTAGCATTAAAAACAACTAGCTTTTAAAAAAAACTTACATTTTCGTGTTTGAAATTGCATAACATTTTTAACTCTCTAAAAACTCGTTTCGAGGAGACTAGTGATTGAAAAACATTTGGAAGCTTTTTCAACGCGACTCTTCGTCCATCTCGTGGATCTGTTACAGCCCTGCAAATACAAATAAAACGCTGTTATTCTAATACTGATCTTGGGTAAAGGTAAATCTTAATTTTCTATACAATGCTAACACCGTTCTTAAATTTACATATAGGTACAACCAGATAACAATAATTAAGCTGATTAAATAAAATTCGGTGAATCTATATGACCTTGTTAAAAGTTGACTAATGTTCTATTCTTACAATGTGATTATGAATAAGAAATTATGTTTGGCAGAGACGCAAAAATCCACGGAAACAGTGCACTGTATAGAAAACACTTTTGGCGCATATGAATCGGTTTCCCCTTAGGTCAGGGTCGCTTTCCGATCGCATATCGCACTGATATGACGTCTATAAAGTTTATCAACATGATGACGATAAACACTTAATTATAATAATATGAGAGAATACTATTTTCCGACAATATTCAACAAAAATATAACTTATTAAACACGAATATTGGTTCATTTTACCGATATATAACGATATATTTAAATAGGAACATGAAAATATGACATTCTAAAAAATGCACCTGGAGACCGGTTTATTAAAGAAAAAACATTTCGGTTTCATAGCGCTTTGGTAATTTTTTTTTTGTAAAGCACCTTACGGGGAGGTTACAAAATATCGTCTGAAAACCGACGAAACCTAATATAAACTATCTTTCCTAAATAATATATTTATATATTATACATATATATAATACATACAATACATAATATATAATACTAATAATAATACAAGAGACTGGAGACACTATTCGTCATTCAATAATTCGGATAACTGCAAAATTATGAATGCAAAATAAATTAATCGTGTTGCGGGCATATTTTTCCCTCCACCATTACATATTTTTTTTAACCACAATACAACTTTTTTAATAACATTTTTCACAGTTATTTGATTATTGTATGTACGAGAGATATTTGACTGTTACTGCAACTACTTTAGTAGATGGGAAAAAGAAAGCGTAGAGACCGTGTAGAGGTTTCATTGTTATGCTTTCGTTTCATATCAAAACGCCAAGTGGAACAAAGACTACGTTACGTCCCGATTGAAGAGGACAACGTGTTTTCCGACCGAATACCGTTCGCTGGCAATCGTGTCTATCCTATATATTACACTGCACCACATCGTATTCCTAAAATATGTTTTTTTCTGTAAACAAATCTAATTATTAAAGTACCTACATATTATACGCTATTTGAATTCCACATTATAACATAACCTGCACCGCCATATAGTCATATTTATCGTTTATAATTTATATCATTTGGTTTTCTTTCGATTTATATCTTTTTGGTCGGTACCGCCGTGTAGGTACATGCGTGTATTATGCTGTAAGTTTCAAGGACATATTAATTTAATAACTTCTATACAAGCGCTACCAGGCACATACCACGGTTTTCAGACCGCACATATTATTTGATCCGATAAAGATGTGTATCTCTCTCCTACTCTCGCCGCGGTTCCTTCACAATCGTTTCAATCCCCACACGCAACCGTATATAAATATATAATTATTATTAATTATTTATACTGATATATACAAATTCAACTCTTTTATCAAAACACCTCTATAGCTGTTATTTTTTTGTATTTTTGTTTTTATACAATTTCTACTTATACATATTATACTACTTTTGCGGACACCTGTGCCGGAGCTCGACTACTGCCCGTTACAATCCAGCAGGTGGCTGACACACCGCAGCTTGCAATCTTATATACAGCAGCCGACCACCAGCAGCACCGGTTAGATATTTTCAACCACAAATAAACACACATACACCGATATATATATATAATATATGAATACCTAATAATACACAGCCTCCCTGTTGTACACACACAGCACACACGAAATTAAATAATAAAAACAACACATGTGCATCACAAGAACATAATAATAATATATAGCTAACAATATTAAAAAAAATTGTTAAGTGTTGAGTCGTCGCGCGTCACAAGAGTTCTCGTTCATACGAGTATTATAATCGTTCTTTATTGACTGAATAGGTTTTTCAACCAGAGTTTAAATAACAAGAGCAAGTAATAAATTCACGTACAGGTACCTAATATATAATATCATAAGATACGAGTATAAGACGTTCGGAGTAAGAGTAGAGGGAGGAGGTTGAAACTGTTTATTTGTAACGCGCGTCTGGTCACACGACGGTTTTCTTCGTGGGAAATTAGTGTTGTGCCGCGTACAAGTGTACAACGGTATACGCATGCGCGTACTGCAGCAGAGTACCGCAGTCGAATTCTCTAGTGGTTTGTCTTTCTCTCCTCGGGTTTTGTATTTATTGTATACACACATAACTATATACTATAACGTTTGGTGATTATTATCATTTTATTTTTACATAATAATAGTAATCATTAAAAAAATACCCTGTGAACAATGATCCTTCCACACATTCTATATTATATACACGCCATTCTGACACAGGACGTTGATGAGAACAGTTGGCTTCTAAACGACGGTATACATGCAGTACACGGAGGCCTATATGGTATGCGAGCGGCGTAAATATCGATTCATTTAAAGTAGCAGCCGCGACGACCGACTCGGTTGTTGTACCCGTCGCCGTCGTCTGCCCCACTATATATTATATGCGTACAGCACACAAACTCGAACGGATCACTAAATTAAATAATATGGTTTGATCAACTTAACGGCGCAGTTGTATAATATATATACAACCTTATATATATATATATAGTAGGTATGTGTTCACCACACGTTGTGCGTATACTTGTGTACACTCAGAGGCATGATAATGTTAACATTGACCCACGACAATATTATATTGTGTGTAATCTATAAACTGATAAAATGTGTTCATGCACAAAGATTTGTCCGTTTCGAAATGCCAATTTTTGTTTCGTATAAGCTTCGTGGTCCGCATGAGGTTTATTACACGACGCGACCGCGCCGTATGCATCAGCCTAGAGAGAACAAATGAATACATTGCTAAAAACCTCGGATTTTCAATATTTTCATTCGTTAGACTTCGGTTGGAGACCGATCATGTTAGACAAAGTTCAGCAATTAGACACTTTTGTCAATTCAACGCTAAGACTTTCGCACTGAAATATATTAAGTTGTTATTATAATATTAATATATGTTATTAATAACAACTGTACTATGGTCAAACCATTATTTTAGAATACGTTTACGGAATATAACTAAATCAGTCGTTTTACAGTCATCAACACACATCGGTAGAGAGAGAAAGAGATATACTATATAACTAGTATTCCGTCATTATAAGGACTATTATATAATAATATGTCTACCTACCAATAATAATAAATAGTCTAAAATCAAAAACATTAAAGTAGGTAATTAAAGAATTATTATTTATTAATTTTAAGACAATTATGTGTTATTTGTTAATTCGTATTAGGTTTCATCACTTGAATTTAATATATTATTAGAAAGTACTACCTAAATGCAAAAAACATGTATTGTGGATAAACTATGATAATGTACATCAATATATCTGTCAATATACATAGCAACGTTTTGTCATGAATGATAGGATATTTTAGAAAAATTAAAACTTTAAAAGTTTAAACATATATTAGAAGTTGATACGATTCGAGAATATAAGATAAAATAGATTAATTATTAATTATTAAAAAATATATTATCTTAAAGTAACTCAATAATAAATATTAAGTCAAATGGCTTATATATGATATTACCGAAAGTTTTTCTATTATTGTAGTAAGATTAAATTTATTATATTTTCAGTATCTAAGTATTAAATAAATGTGGACAACAGGAATTACAACATCTACATCTACATGTGGGTAGATACAGTTGAAGCATAACGTCTATATGGGGCGGCTCCAGTCCCAATAGGTTTTGGTTCGTTGATTATACATTTATACCGATACGAAAACCAGGGCAACCTTAAAAGTTACGAAAGAGGCCTCACTGGTAGGTGACTTAGTCTAATATGTACAGATTAAATATAAGTGTATATATGTAAAAGCAAATATAGCAGTACAAACCATTGTGCAATAATATAAGGGCACTTGCTAGTAATAATTACTACAATAAAACAATATCGTATTTACAGTCTCTTTCTTATTCACCTCGATTTTGTCCAACGAGAACAAAAGAAACATAAAACATAGGACCAACAGCAAAAGTTTAAAGGGAAAAAAATGAGTACCATTTTAGAAGGCCGCTACAAAAACGTTGTAAAGTGATTACGTAATAATAAAATACCAAAAAAAAAAACTACTGGCAGAGCCACAAAAGCAAATAGCTTTATCGTACAAAGCCAATTGAAATATACTCGACAATGATATTAATATATTATACAGAATATTATATATGCACGTACGAAAAGATTTGTGAACATTTTAACTTATATGCGTATTATTTATTTCCTGTACACAAAGAAGGCACACGCTCAGTGCACATCAGGTAGTGCAATATAATTTTAAATAAGTATGTAGAAAAGAAGTATTATCGGGGAACTTTATTCCGAAGCAGCTGAGAGTAGGTACCTGCTGAAAAGGGTCCAGACGTATCCAATAACTGGTCGGTATTTTTCCGCCGTGCACAGATGTTAAGGTTGCATGCATATTGCATAGCTATAGGCTATCACACCTGCTACTATGCTATACAAGCATATACAACAGGCAGCCCTTATAGTCCTCCCAAGTCGGTCTCCAAACAACCAAACACCCACGACAAAAAAAACAGGTTTGATCCCTCAAACAGACAATATGTGCCCACATCTGGCTTCCCAGTTAGCCTTGGGTTTTTACAATTTTCATCTCGAACAACGTACAACATTTTTTCGGGTTGGTTCTATATTTTGTTGTTATTCTGCTAAGAACAGTAACAAACTAACAAAGAATATTATAAAAAATATACCATATTAAAATGGCCAATCTTTCTTTAGAGAACATTATATTATCATAATCATAGAAACTTTTTTTTTACATTAACAATTAAATTAGTAGGTCATATTATACGTTGTGTGTAGACCTACGTCTATTAGAACAACATAGTGAGAAACCTACTTATTATCAATATTTCTTATATTAAGAATTCTGTGAATGAGTGAGTTTTAGAATTGTACACTTTTTCGATAGGTTCTCACGTTCATCTAACAACAATTTTTATTTGTTTAGTACTTTTGTGTTTATACCAAAATACGCACCAATATTAATAATAACAATAATCATGAAATAAAAATAAATTGAGATAAAAAAAATTATTAAATTTCTCAAACAAAACCAAGCACGTTTTGTCTTCAATAAAATAATCTAATTGCTTATACCTACCACAACGAGTTTACAATATGCAACACGATTAATGGTTGAGTATGAGCTAGGGATTAATGTGGACCTCAAGTGGATTAAGATATTACACATTTTAAGTGGCCGATAAATAATGATAATAGAATATATTTTATTCTTTTAAATATTAATTCGGCGGAATTTAATTGATAAATGATTACATATTAAATTCATTGGAATACATTATTTAAAAATGTTGAGAATTTTGAAAGATCGTTTTGTTTTAAAAATCAATTGTTTAGTTGATTTTTTTTTTAAATACCTGACAGCATTAAGATAAAGTTTAATAAACCATAAATGATTTTGACATAATATTGTTATACAAAAGTTCTACTACTAAAGAAAAAAAATAATAATTTGAGTACTATTGAACTGTAAAAAGTATAGTTCATAATTTTAATTTGTAGGTCAAAAAACTATTTAAAATTGCATTAGGTACCTACATTTATATTATGTTATCATAAATTATTGACCCTTTGATATTATAATCTCGTTATTAATAATATAGATAAGATACATAAAATACTGGTAATAACATATCAATAGTTTGTCAACATTATTATTTTACTTTCATATGTATGGGTATAAAGTAATAATTATTTTAAATTAAAAGTTGTTGTTACACATGTATTGATTATTGAAAATTAAATTAAGCAAACCTATTTAAAAATGGTTAAAAATTACTTAAAAATGATTTAGGTAACTATATGTACCTACCTAATATTCAGTTAAGTAAATAAAAATAAAAACTAAAATATGGTTAAGTACTTGCCCCTCATAACATTTTCCACCACTGACCTAATTTTAAGAACATAAAACAGAAGTCTCCCGATTACAGACTTTTCCCCGAATGAATTTTATTATTTTTCTGATGTTATGTAACATGTTTAATATCCATATTATATATTTTCTATTAAAAATAGATGTTTCAATAAAGTAAAATAAACTAAATATAGTTATATTAAATAACATTTTAATGCTATATGGGTATTTTGCAATTTTTTTTAAGTTTGTATCTAATTTATTTGTAATATTTTTAGACTGCCCTTTACAAGAATAAAATGGGCTCCTAAATTGTACACAATTTAAACATACATAAACATACATTATTCATGGAAAATATATGTAAATCACTAACCAGTGTTATAAATATTACAAAATATTATATTTATTTTTATTAATTATTTACATTTAGCATAAAAGTATAAAAAAAAATGTAGTTCTGTAATGTTAAGGAGCTAATTAGATATAATATTAAAAAACAATACCTATATTAATACTAGAATTATAACAATTAAACAGGTATATTATTTATAAAACTTCATAGAGTTCTCGATAGAAATAATAACAACAATTATTAATAGTTAATGATTTACAACCAACTTAATATAAGTAAATAGAATTGAAAAAAAAGTTTGATTTTAAGTGTTGTTAATTAAATAAAAACATATTTTTTCTACATAACCTAGATTAGAGAATTATAAATTCATACATTTACAGTGAAATCTCTAAATGCCAAACACTCTCATTTACTGAAATTATGTCCGCCTTTCAAAAAATTCAGAATGTTTTTTTTTCCCCATAAAAATGTACTCTAATCAGATATCAGGAAGTATATTAAAATCTAATGGAAAATTACTTCCACATATTGGTCTAACATCACAAAAAATACAAGGTGCTCCAACACCGCCTTAAGGTTTTTTGCTTTAAATTTAATTGTAATTTGTAAATTTGTAATCCTAAAAATAATACATGCTTAACTACATACAAAAAAATATATACAATGCTATGTTTGTGCCTATATAAGTTAGGTGTATCAATAGAAAAAACAAGCAAACAAATTTTTATTTATGAGACCGTAAACAAACAAAATTCATAATAATATTATAGTAATAAAGACTTTTGTTGAAATTAATATATTAACTGAGTAATTCATAATATGTTATTATTTATTACATTAGTCATAAACGCATAACTAAGTTTTCCTTGTAATTTTTATCTTTGCACTTTGACAGAAGGTAGTTAGAAATTATGAGTAAGATTTTTATGTAACTATAAATTTACCGATTAAAATTCAATACTAAATAGTATATGTACAGTATTGGTAGGTATTTAAAAAACAAACCTAATGCTATATCAACATGATAAACAATATTTAAATGTTTCGGAGTAAAATAATTTTTATAATAGGTTTTTCTAAAATCATGAACTAATAAAAAATTAAAATATTGTACAATTGATTTTCAGATAAATAAATTGAAAAGAGGTTTAGATTAATTTGTAATAGTTAAACATTTAGGATAATATTATGTTTAAACAAATAAATTTAAATTTACATATAATAGTAGTAGAGGTACCTACAGTACTTTTTCAAAACAAATATTTCTAGGTATTCAAAAACCTATTAAATTATTGTTTTTACTCAAAATATCATTGAGTATGATAAAAACAAAAAAAAACACAATAATATATTAAAAGATTTAATTTTATAGCTTTCTTTACAACTATTTAAGGTACCTACCTAAATAATAGAGTACTATCTATAAATGTATTTACATTTTAATTTTTATACCTGTATTTAATTCAACCCAGTGTTTAGTTCATGATTGGGGGCATTGTGTAATAATTTTCAATACCTCTGTCAAGATATAAATGCATTAATTTAAGTTCAAGATCTAGAAAAAATAGATCAGGACTCTTGAAAATTGCTGGGAAGACCAGGCCTATACTGATTTCACCTGTAGGTGGACACAGCGCGATCATACCAATCATCATATATGTTATATATTTTTAAGCCTTACCTAATGTATAATGGATAATATTTATAAATAAATTAGGCATATATATGTATTCTGTACATTTATTTATGGACATTTATGTATTTTAAATAATTCTTAGGATAAAATGTATTTCAACTAAATTCCGAATTATTTTAATAATAATTTTACCCTATAAATTATAAGTAATAAAATGGTCAAGAATAAAGTCAATACAGATCATTCTACCTTTGTTAGATGTTGTTTGTTTATTTAAATCATTAAAATATGAACTGAAATTACAATTTATCTTCATATTGACTATTCATCGTAAAGTAATTTGCTAACCACCTATAGACACAGGGCTTATCGAATACCCAACTAACCAAATTTCAAACAAAAATAAACAAAAATAAACATTAAACAAGTAAGGTAGTTAAATTAAAATGATAAAATCAGTATTTATTGCAAAGGTAACATAATATTATGGAAGATGGAACTCATAATGTTAACAATGTTATCACAATATCACTTATCAGTTAATACTAAAATAATAATTAAACCTTTAGATTTCTACACCCTATATCAGTGTATTATACTTGAAGTATAAGGATTAAAATATTATCTATGTATCTATGAACACAAATATAGGTACTTTAAAGACAGTGTCATGGTATTTAAGGTTTACCACATTGAATTAGGTATCAAGATATAAGAGATTAGGTACATTTATTATACTATATTAAGTACCATCTTACTTAGTTCATAAGATGTCATTGTTGAGTAATAAAAGTAACATAGGTATGTACAAGGCAATTAAGAAGTACAAGTTATGCATAGACCGCAGCGGTATAATGTGGAAGGATGTGCCATCCCGGTACAACAGAATCTAGTCTCACGGGTAGGTATCATTTTGAAGCAGGGGCAAACTACAGTACCATCTACTACGGGTAGTTTTGATATCATAGGCACATCTTACACGTCTGTCTAATGATATTTTATGATAGGACAAAAGGGTTTTCAAAAAACCGAGTTTGGTTGGTGGGCACAAGGCTGAGGCAATACCGTAGACTGTAGAGCCTTGTAAGATAGACATAATCAACGGTGAACTTACCAGACGACTCCGAAGGCGCCGTATCCAATCGGTCTGTCGGGTTTGTAGTCCACCGGATGTGCGGTGGCCGATTGCGCGGCATGGTGGGACTGCTGCTGAGCGTGAAAAAACTGTTGAGAGGCGCTGGCCTGCTGGTGGTTGCCGACTGGACCGTTCGTCGAGCCCTGCATCAGCGACATTGACACCCTGGAGTGTCGGCTTGGGCCGACCACAGCCATAACAGTACGTCAGTGACGGTTAGTCCACGAATTCCGGCGCACGGCGGGTTTCGTTCTCATTTACGGTGCGAGATAATCGACGACGACGACGACGACAACCAGAGAGCCTGAGGATCCACCGTCACGGTTGGCTGCGTAGATCCCGTAAAATATTATGTATTATACGCTCTTTAAATTATTTATTTTGTATTATAAGGTCGTAATAACGTATATTTTATAATCGAAGAATAATAATTATTGTTTTTGTCTCGGCAGTGGGACACTCGTGCGTGTGATAAGGGTTGACGGGCGGTAAAACAATAGGCAATAATAATAATAACAACAACGTAGACGATGATAAAGAAAGACGTGTGTGACTGAACAAAACACAAGAGAATGGGACAATATTATTATTACAACCGTGTTCGAACGCGCGCTGCACGGAACCAACCTCACACAAACGACAGACGACCGTTTGCCAAGTCGTTCGACCGACACTGAATCAGATTATCAGAATTCACTATTCAGAATGACTACTGCTGATTGAGAAAAGGGAGAATCGGGCGCGCGCACGCACTATGACGACTATAATACAGCCGCGGCCAGGCACTCACGCACGAACTATACACCATGCAGCGGGTCAATGGAAGTGATAATGCAGTGCTGCCGGATCGTCGAGTGGAATGAGTTTTACGGTAAAAATAGGCAATAATATTGTGCACGTCGCGCAATCCGGCGACCGGCTCGCCGCTCGCGCCATATTATTATTATTGTACGTATTGAATATAGAGGGTAGCTGCGAGAAAGTATTTCTAAAACAATAATTGTCTCACAGGCCACAACTGAAATATGGCGATGGTTAGGTACCTTAATGAGTACTGAGAAAGAATTAGCCGAGTACTTAAGTATTTTGTATTCATGTACAATATACCATAGTATAGTATTAAAGTCTATACAGGTAATTATAGTTTAGATTAGAATTTAGGTAATAATTAATATTTATTTACTGACACAAATAGAGTAATTTTATCATTATAAAATACAAAATATTACAAATATTAATTCGATCGATGTAGGTTCAAGAATCAATATTCAAGGCTTACTGTAACATTCGTAAGTACTATAAGAATTCTTGACTATATAGAATAAAAAGACAAGTTCCGCTTCTAAAAATTTCCAGAAAAGTGTCACACTATAAAGTGATTGCTCTGCGGTCATATCAGTTGCTTACTTCAACCCGTGTAATATTTATAATAGGAATTATTCATGTTTTTTCGTTTTTTATATACAAGCAACATATGCAATATCTCTAACCAAAAATCATACATTTTATAGCAATATAAATGTATATTTACATTATAAATGCATAATTTTATAAATATGCTTTTCATAAACATTGTATTATTAATTATTGTGCCAATAATTAAATTAAACTATCCCGAATCTTTTATAACTGTATAATAAGTAATAACTACCATGTCTAGGAAACTGTTAGAAAAATTAAAAAAATTAAAAATTTGAAGCTGTCAAAAATATAAAGAACCTAAATATTATGTTAAAAAAAAAATAAGTGAGAAGGGAACTATATTGGGGCACCCACGGATAAATTAATTTTATTGAGTAAAAAAAGTAAAGATAAGTAAGTAGTTATTATGTTGTAGTAGAAACTGAGACTGTAGTCTAAATTAAATAACAAACCAAAAATATATTATACAAAATGAAAAAAATGGCAAGAGGAACAGGAGTGCCCAAAAGCAAATGCATTTTAAGAAGCGAAAAATTGTTTATAAAAAATGGGTAAAGTACGTATTAATAGTAGGTAGCCGATTTGCTGCCGAGAGTACTTAATCAGTCATCATTCACTGTAATGTTAGTGATAAATTTGAATTGAATGATAAATCATTGCATATCGAAATACAGTTCTTAACAAAAACAATCGTTTAGCGTACAGTGGTGACATTTTTTTTTTACAGGGGGAGGACTTAGAAATTTGCCGGCCAGAATCCACCATCATTAAAAAATCGAAATTTAATAAATAATTTATTAAATTTCTATAAACAGTTTAAAAAGAATCAAAATATTTTAAAAGTACTAAAATAAACATATTTCAGTAAAAATTTTAAGGATCTACGATTTTTCGTTTTTGAATTAAGTACAATAAATTGATGATAAATCGTTATTTTACTCGTGAATATCGTCAACATTTTGAATTACTCATCATAAAAATGAATGTGAATCGTCCATCAACTTTTTATGTTGTATGCGATCTACCTAAGAATGGGAATTAGGTACAGTATCATACTATCATTTTTTATATATTACAAATATGTTTTTAAACATTATATTGATCTTTATTTTTATAATCACCAATATTAATGAATTAATGAATTCACATTTTATTATTATTATTATTTTTACCTTATATTAAAAATGTTGTTTTCATTAGTCGTGAGAAAATTATCAAATATTGTATCCATGAATGAATGTAGTGATCGCCTGCACCAATCTTCTCTCAAATGTCTTTCGAGTAAAGGTGAAGCTCCATTTACCTTTATATTGTATCTTTTTTTCAAGACACCCAAAAGAACCTCGATAGACTGAGTATGTGCTCCTGTTCTTTGATTAATAACAATTTGGCTATGTCACCAGGCCCGTATTTACAAAAATTGCCGCCGGGGACAACATAAAATTTGCCGCCTCCCCCACCCAAACATTTTTACGGGCCTGTATGTCACTATGTCACTGTTTAATGAGTAAGCCCGTTTCATTTAACGTGGCGGGCGTAAGCCCTCCACTGGTTACTATGAGTTGTCGTTCTCTGTTCAACTTCTCTTTCAATAATTGGCAAAAGTGTTTTCTATCCCGTTTTTCAATTATGAAATTTCTGCGTTCCTTAAGGTCATTGTAGTGCCAACCTAGACTAAAATCCACAGCCCCTGAACCCATGAGCCATAATTTGTTGATTAGTTTTTATTTCATCCGTTGATTATGCAATTTCGTCATTATTCATATAGGCTCTTTCATCATTTCCGGTTCTTAGATCAACACATACCAAACATCCATGGTTATATACTTGTTTTCTTTGGAAAAGAGATTCATCGATTTCCACAATGCAATTTTGCCCACTTATTTTATGGCATTTTGAAAAAACAATCAACTACAAATTACAACACCTCTACACAGCCACACAGGTTATACCAAATACCAATTACAACTATAGTAATGATTGCTCCGTCATGTCCAACTTGCTGTTTGTTGCACCTTGTTGGTGTACACATACCGTTCAGATCTGTGTATGAAAAAAACGAATTAACCCTAGGTATAGATTGAAATATTGAACACCCTTGTATATTGTGCATCTTAATGTAGATATAACTGTTCTTTAAAAATTTTCATGAGGATTTCTCTTTTTACTTGTTCTGGAAGATTTCCACCATAGTTGATGTCACCTTTTACTTTATGGCTTGTAAAATTGTTTTCTTCATTTTGAGGTAAACATTTTTCATTATAAATAAATCAATAATATTTATATCAAAATGTTCAATATTCGAGTTCATAATTAAATATGAACCCTCCTCTCAGAATCTATTAAATGAAAATATAATTGAAGAAGTATAAAAATGTATAAATGTATAAAAATTAAAAAAATTTAACACTAAATCAAAAATTAATTTTCCATTTTATTTATTCGATAGTTTTTTTTTTTTTAAACAAAATGAACCTTTCGTGTATAATTATTAATTAAGAGGAATCATAGAGGTGTGAAGGACAAAGCCCGCTTGTGTCTTTTATATTATAAATTAATAATTTTAAATTATATTAGCATTACAGAACTTTACACCAGATTTGGACCTTTAAATATATTAAATAAAATGAATACTGTAATAATGTATAGTATAATTAATTAATTCAATTTTTTATTTTGGAAAAAACTCATAAAAAAATATGCTTTGTCGGAGTACTTACAATCATTGATTAATAATATACATATGTATATTTAATCAATGCTACAGTTAAAAGATTAATATACGTCTATACGTCATATATACATCTTAAATTTCTTATTTTAATTTAACTTTTATTTTGACTTAAAATTGGCATATTATTTAAAAAACATTTGAAGTTAGATAATTAAAATGTCAAGTTTATTTTTTATTTTTATTAGAATATATTAAATCAAAGATAAAACACCTGTCGTTGTTATTTAAAAATTGAAAGTTGATAGGTGCCTATCTTTCACGTTAAATATATGTACGTAGTACTGTTGTATGATTAAAAATTAATACGTGTATACATGTATATTATACTGAATAATATAAACTATTTTATAAAACCCGTTGGTCTTATTACACGTTATAATATTGTTATATTGTATTATATTATTTCTTATTTGTTGTAAATACTATAGTTTTATACTTGCATGACATAAACTATATCATTACATTCATTGTGAAAAATATGTCTTTATAAAACAAAGTGATGTTAATGCAAACCGAGCTAGAACATTGTTTTAGAAGTCCTTGTAATACTTATAGGATACATTAAAAAATTACAAACAACATTTAATAATTTAAATAAATATCATATTAATTATGAATTATAAGATTTCAGATTACTCTCCAGGCCACCAGCACTAAATATAAGTCAGTGGACAATGTCACAGTGAACTAAATATTTAGTTCAATTGTGGTCGGCGTTCACAGAAATCTGAAAACATCATTGTAAACCGACGAAAGAAGGAAATCAGAAAATAAAATAAGAAACTAAAGTTATATTCAACAACGCCATCTAGATGCATATGTAACTGGAAAAGTATAGATCATGAACTAAGATAACATTAGATTAGTTCGTGGCTGGCGAAGAGAAGAATCTTACCACAACCAATAGAATCTATTCTATAATCAATAACTTTTTTCGAGGTACTATATAGTGTATTAATGTATACATTTGTATCAACTTACGATTTAATATTATTACAAAAAATAAATTACTCCATTGTTTTTCGTTTAAACTGAGAAATAAATGCTAGTCACTTCAAGTTTAAAAAAATTGATCTTTATTTTCAAAGTAGGAAATATACATTTTTTATATCTGACCTTTAAGGCTGTACATTTAATGCGTTGTAAAACAATAAAAATATGGATATTAAATCTAAAAAAAAAATGTTTAAAAAGCACTTCAAAAACCAATCAATTAATAAATTCGTTAAAATATGATGTATTTGGCATGTATTAAAAACGGTTTAAAAATAATTTATTTTAAAACATTTAAAATAGTATAATTTTGTTGAAGAGAAAAAACCCCTATTTTGAATTCATATTTAGTGAATATAAATATTAACCTAAGAAACCTATTGGATATTATTTTGTACTGCTATTAATATATTATTTTTAAAGAAACTATTGCATATATTTTATGAATATAACATATTGTTATAATACGATTTGCCTTGAAGTAAACAATTTATTATTCTAACCCTACTTGTAAATATTAAAATAAGAACCAATCTAACCAGATAAGGTTATAATTTATAAAGATAACAAGGAGTCTGATAAGTTTTTAATTTTTATTAATGTACGCAAACCAATGTGGGGTCATTTAAATTTACATAGAGCCATAAACTTATAATATTAATATGATAGTTTATTTTGTATGAATTTTTTTTTAATAATTTAGTTCAACATTTCGTTTAAAATCATGATTACAAGGCGTTTTAGATAGGCAACTAAATGTATGCTACAGCTTTTTTTCTTAGGTAATACCATTGAGTATAGATAGGATATAGATAGTACTATCTATACTCAATGGTAATACTAAAACCCGGGACGGGACGAGGCTCATTCCATTCTGACTGTTAGGTTAGGTTAGGAAAGGGATTTTCAGGATTTAATTTAATTGAGTTGCATTTAATGAAGGCTAAAAACTGATAGAGACGGCGTTGAAAATCATTTAGTAATACACGATTTTCAATGCGGTAATCTATATGGTTTTCCGTTGTACGCAATAATAGTTTATATTCAATTTAAATTAGAACAAAACTTACCTATATATTATATAATTCTAGAGTGTTTTTTTTTTTAATTTTGAGTGATAGTCATCGCGTGACTTTTGAACGACTTGACCGTTTTCATTAAATGTAAACGTTTGTTTGATATCTGTACGATTAACGAGTAGAGGTCGGTTTTTTATGATTTTACATATAATTTGTTTCTAGTGTATGCAGTTTGATGGGAGTAAGCTATTATTACGATTCGTGAAAAATAGAATTAATAGAAAAAAGAGGTCAGCAAATGGGTACCGCTTTGCTGTACAGTGTGTGTCGAGTGGGTCACTGTAATGGATGGTATTAAATTTGAATTCAATGATAGAATATAATTGTATACGAAAAACGATTCTAAACGGAGACCGTCTGTCAGCCTAGGATATTTTATATTATATTTATATTGCCATTATTAATAATTTCAAACGGTAATGTTTATGTTTAATACAAATTAAATAATTAGCAAAAATGTACTTATAAGTTATATTATATTATATTTTAAGTAGTTATTACAAATACAAATTGAACTATTGAATTATTAACAATTAGGTAGGTACCTATTTTTATAATTTTATGACATTGCTGCAACGAACGAATACCTGTTTAAAGAAAAGAAATATTAGACAAATTAATAATTATTTTGCTTTTTGTATAACCTAGTCACCTAGACATTTTATCGTTTTGCAATTTACTAATATATAATGCACTAAAACACTGGTACTGGCTAAATATTTTTTAATTATTATTTATAATTTTCTTTTTTACAATAAATTATTATAATTAAGTATTATTATTAAAATATATAGTAGAGGAAAACAGTGTCTTATTTTTGGAGAAAAAGGGACTCGTCTGTCATCGTTTCATTACATTATAATATGAAAGTGTATTAAGATATAAGAAGCGTCTAACAATGTGTACAGTGGCCTGATTTAACGGTTATCGGTTGTCAATAGATAAATGTAGGTACATGGTTTTGTCCGTATGTGTACATTTTACCAGTAACTTAGGTACCTCAGTACCTGATTATTGACAATTTTTTGTTTGGTTTCGCATTTAAATCTGTAGTTGCCTTCCTTTTCAACACTGAAATTACTTTTGGTTCTGTGACGGTTTCTTCACGAAGAGCTTCGTGATTGTAGTCTCCACTAATGGAAATTACAAATTTTAAGTTGTGAGATATTTTTGATGTTATGTTACACGCAGTTACGATTAGTACAACAAAAAATTTTGCTTTCGTCTTTATTTATTCTAAATTCACCAAACTAAAAATAATCGATAACGGTACGTGTATTAACTATACATTATTTTGAAGTCGCGTGTACTATGATAATAATCGTAAAATAATATTATTGATATTAATTGGTTTGGACTTTTGGAGATAAAGTATCGAGCAATAAAGTTGTGTATACTACTATTGTAGATTGTGCGTGTATATGATGATGTGTAACCAAAAGTGTCTTATTTATTTATGTATACCCAAACTTTCATTCAAACATTTTAATAAGTATGATATGAGTATTAATGATTAATCTATAGACGAGACCGGGGTACAGTGAAACATAATGGCAAAGTGAACTCTATTAAATATTTATTTATGAAAGAGCATATTATTAGGTATTTAAAATATTATTATAACAAATAAAAAAAATAAAAAAAAATACGAAATAGTAATTTTTAAAACTCAATTTAATCGTGTACCACTATACATTACGCTTATCTATAATTTATATACTTGTAACACATAATAGCTACTCGTATAAAATTCAATTTTTTATGTATCCATATATTTTGGAAAATTATTCTGCTTTAGAATATGAAATTTAAATTGTATGTTGTCATTTAAAATTGTAAAACCTTAAAAAATAACAAAGATAAAAATGTGAAGAAATATTATTTCTTTAAAAAAATGTTTTTGTGTACGTAACTAAAAACTCTGTTGAAACCACAAAAAAATTTTTTTGATACAATGAGTATTTTACGTTAATTAAATCAATCTGTATAATTTTTAAAAAATTTTTTTTTTGTTCTCAAAAGTAAAAATGCGTTTGCCTGCAGGCGACCGTGTTTGCTTCCCATTTTATTTTTCATATCAATTTTACTCTTGTAGATATTGTTATACACATTTCTTATACTTTGACTGAGCTGGTGAATTTTTGCTTAATATAATATAGTAAAAAACATTATTTTATTATCTTATCTCATAAATGAAAGATAATACTAATTTATAATCATTGATTTTAGTAGAAACTATTAGCAAACCGATTAATTTAGGAAAAATGTCATTAAGTTTATAATTGTGGTAAATTTCATTGGTATAATGTAGGCATGTTTTTCTTTTCACAGTTGGAATGGAATCGGTTCCATCCCTCCCCGTCCCGTCACGGGTTTTAGTATTGCCAATTACAGGGTTTTAGGTAAAATTGTTATTTTTCGTTTATCCTATTTTGTCAAAATATTTATATGAAACGCATATAATTTAAATTGTGCAATTGTTTTTCGGTACTTTTAAAATGTTATAAAAACAACTTATGAGAAAGTTGGTCATACATGATACATAATATTCAATTATTTTCCTTGAGAAGTTTATTTTTACTGAATGTTTATACGGTTAAGATGAATAATGATGTCATGATGAGGCTGTTTTGAAAAGAGGAGCGAGAACATTGCATATGGTGATAACACGATAACAAGATAACACGATAATAAGATAACACGAAATAAAAATAAAAGGGAGTGATAACAGGTGTGTCGACAACAAAATGTTAAATTGTTATAAGCTTGAAAGTTCGAGTGTTAGACTTATCCATATGTTCTTTCACTGTTCAAAATTCTTATGCTGTTTTAAAACATATTAGGATTTCAAGAAGATTTATTATACATTGAAGTAAGAATTGTTTGTGTATTATAATATGATATTTTAAAGTCGATACCTATTTGATCAGCAATTTGTTAATGTATTTCTTGCCTTTCTTTTTTTTCCACTTGAAATATTATCAATAACTTGTAACTGGTATATACTTTATTAACTGTGAGTAAATAGGTCAGTAGGTATATATTATCTAAAATAAAAATGTGAGCAATGATATATGACACAAAATATTTGCTTATGTGTACCTACTTTTTACTTAAACGCTTCACTGTTAAAAATGTTCTAGTAATTTTTTACCATATGGAAGTATTTTAATTAAATTTTTAATTTTATATTTATTAGTTAATAGTAATAAATAAAAGAGCATTGTATAAAACAAGAGCTCATCAGTATTTATAATTTATAAAGTATCCTCCATTACCGAAACTATACAGTTCCATACTAGTTGTATACTATTGTAGCTGTGTATGTCCAACAAAAGTACAAAACTCATATTTTTAACAATATATAATTTGTTCTATACTTGATTACCTAATACACAATTGTACATTTATTATTTTGGTTGTGTTATAGAGAAATCAATTTGAAAATAATATGGCCACTAGAAGCCTAACCGACATATTTTTGTTGATGCGAACAAATTCTATCCAGAGTAGGGGAATATATTCATTTCAAGGATCTAAACATAATGATTATGATACAGACAGTGATGAAGGTATTAATGACAAAGCAGCTTTAATGGAAGCTGGTCGGTCTATGGTTAAAACAAATTCTATAGAAATGCGTTCTCAGGAAAAATCCCCGCCTACATGGACTGGATTACTTGAAGATGCTCAATATTCAATTACCAGGTACCAGAGTTTTAATCTAATAATATTTCATTTTCAAAACATATTTAAAATTGCTTAATTTTAGATTACAGAACAAATTAAAAGAACTACAATCATTACAAGATGCACAGGTATTGAGGCCTACCCTAGATGATTCTAACATACAAGAAAAACACATCCAAGATCTCACATTAGATATTACAAGAGTATATACATTATAAATAAATAAATACATTTATTAGTTATTAATATTATTTAAAATTTATTAAAATACAGATATTTGGTTCGACAAAAAAAATTATTCAACAAATCCGATTACATTCTAGTGGATTGTCTGGGAACAAAGAATCCCAACTGTCATACAATGTGTCATCTGCTCTAGTGTCATCATTACAAAATTTGTTCAATGAATTTCGAAATTCACAACAAATTTATCTCAACAGTAATTTAAAATAAGTTATACAATTTATATCATTATATTATTATGTATACTTTTGGTTTTAGAAATCAAACATAGAGAAGCTATGTCATCACAAATGTGTTTTGAAACGGAAGAAAACACTTCAAATTCTGATTTACTAGATATGTTTAGTAACGGTTCATCTAGTTCTTTTGGTCAACAGTTACAGATGCAACAGTCAAATCAAACACAGACATTTGCTGCTATACTTATTGAAGAAGAAAATGCTAAAATGGCCGTTGAGTGGGAACGTGAAGCAAATCAGATATCCAGTTCTGTTCTTGAACTTAATAACATATTTAAAGACCTTGCACATATGGTTGTTCAACAAGTCAGTTTAAACTTTATAAGTCTTGTTTATCTAGTTTCTATTAATAGTATACCATTCTAATTGCATATCTTGTTTCTGTAGGGTAGTGTTTTAGATCGGATAGACTACAATATCGAACAAACTGAAATCAGAGTGAAAAAAGGTGCAGCTGAATTAATTAAAGCAGAAAAATATCACCGAAGCAATCGGAAAATGAAATGTATTTTAATTCTAGCTCCTATTTCTATTATGTTGTTAATTCTTTTGGATATAACAAAATTTTGAGGTATTTATGTTATGGTTCTTTACTCCTTATTCACTAAAAACACTATTTATTATTTATTGTTATTTTATATACATTTATATGGAGTTATTGTGTTTATCATTGATAAATACATTCTTTTAGCTTAAAATATATCTCGCTTCATTTTAACAAATTATTGTCAGTTTGTGCCAAACTACATAAGTCATCATTTTGTTAAAATTTGTTTTCTTATACATGTACAATATTTATGGAAACTTATTTCATATAATTGTTCATTAATGAATTATGATATATTGATATTAAAATTATTTATCTTATAAAGGTATGTTACAGGTTAAAGTTTCCTCTGAAAAATGTATTAAAACTGACTTTTGACTGTGTGTTTGTTGTTAAAAAAACTGTGATTATGTATATTCAATATTTTGTATTTGGGGTAACAACTATTTAAATATAAGGAACCTTGTATTAAATTGTTAATCTTATTAACATACAAAATAAAAATTATCATACAAACATTAAAAAATACAAACATAAATAGCCTAATTATTTTCAAATTATATTAACCCTAGAAAAAGCTAATATAAAAATTTGGGCAACACACAACAAAATAGATTTTGGATTCAATTTTTTGATAACAGGTTTATCATAAAAATCCTTATTTTTCTCGATTATTTTGATAAGTACTTATAATTTTTTGTAATAAAACAATAATTTTCTACCAGAAACTACCCTCAACTGCTCCACAAGGTGATGATAGACAAAAAAACAGCACACATCATTATAAAACCATACATCATCTATATCATATTTAGATAATGTTATTGTAAGGGAAGGGGTTGATTCTAAATAGACGCCTACAATTTATCGGGGGAAAAACACATTGTTGTAAGACCTAACGGTATTATAGTTAACAAAAAGTAAAAACCGATTTTGTTAAAACTGGTGATACGTAATTGAAGACCTATTAAAGAGATTGGTGTATGACATTATAATGCTTATTATCTGTTATTTTTTTGTCTTTATGTAAATTGATAAAACTCAATGTTCCTAAAACAATGAGGTACATATTTTATGCATATTAGTACATTAAGTACTGGGCCAATGAACAATATTATAGGTACTAAACATGCATATATATGCACCGATATATAAATGAACTATTCATTTTTTTCCTCTCCTGAATATTTTTTTTTTTCATAAACATACACCATTCTCGTTAATTTTTCCCAAAATTACAAAAACTGTAAAGTGCTCAAAATTCAAAATTTTTTTTTATTTATAATTAAAAAAAAACAACACGCAACGACGCAACTGCAGCATATGACATATTGGGGAACTATATACATTATACTATATACAACTATATCATAATTCATCAAATTCATATTATATGTAAAGGTACACGCGGTCTGCGTAGTGACCACTGTAGTTGGTTACAGATTATTGTTAATACAGACGAAAAATTAGTACATTTTAAGTATATAGAGAGTCTGTAGATCATATTATAGTATTTACTCTTATAGTAAATAAAATAATTGATTAGACAAAGTTAAAGTATTATTGTTATTGATTTTTATTTTTAATTATTGAAAGCACATATAAAAAATATAAATAAAACATCCTGTAGGTATAATCTTACTCCTGCACGAGCGTATAGATACCTAACCTATATAGTATTACAATTATATTTATAAATATTAAATTATAACGCAATGGTTACATCACTTATATTATATAATATATTTATGTACTAAACTTGTTGCGTATAGGTATATGAACGGATAATCGACGATGTTTCTTCTCGTGATCCAATCTTTGAGTCCTTGACATTACCCGATAAATGATGACGAATAACAAAATCGTGACCACCGCGGGAAAACCGTATTCACTCGATTTACCTTTAACTTGTAAGTCATAAATGAATTTAACTAGAAAACGCCGCGGAATGGATCTCTCCCAACCGTTCAACATCGATTTGCTGCCGGTACATAGGCCGGTCCGCTGAGCTAGGCACAAAAACAGCTGAAGAAACCGAAGAAAAATAGGAAAAGGCACACGACGAGTATTGGTGACTGAGCTGGCGCGAGCTATCATCATGAATGGTGACCACGCACGTTGTCGACGGGGTGGCCGTGACGTCGTCTGTGGCGCCGGTCTTGCTGCAGGATGAATTCCCGGGACCTGTACGGGACTGCAGGAATTTCTAGTGACGGCTTTAAATCCTGCTGATAACGGCGCCGGTCTGCAGTCAGGTGCAGATACCGCGTACGTCATATAAGGCCAACCGCTGCAGTGTAGGGTATCCGACGCGGCCGCCGCAGTCACGAATTAAGATCTTAATTAATTATCTTAATTCGTGGTTGCAGTCCATGGACGTTGATGAGGTGATTGCCAAGTCTGCGGAGGAGGCGACGACAGTCTCCTCCGCGGACCCAGAAGTTACCGCTGTAAATGCCGAGAAATGACGGTTAGGTAATTGAGATTTTGCGGGCACGGCGCTTAGTGAACCATTCCTGTCGGGGTATTCAGGTATTGCCAGCACGGGCTTACAACGACGAGCGTGACAGCAGTGCCGTGCAGACCGATATATAGATCATGAGGTGTTCGGCGGCGTGTCATCTATTCCGCGGATGTCGGTTACGAGCGATACGCTATACCATTGACCTTGACCGGTTTGGTCGGCGCTCGCGAGTTATAAATTATTATAATATTTGTATTTAATTAATATGTACAAATTTGATTATTTATTTTAATTGTGAATTATACAATTTAGACTACCCATACATTTTGAAATATTATATTCACATAATAACATATATACTTGCACATATTAATTAGATTATTTATTTTAATTTTGAATTATACAACTATTATCATAATAATATAATTATTATTATTATTTTTTTTATCATTAAATCAAAAATATTTGCACAAATTTCATATTAAATAAAATAAAACATTAAGTTGATTTATCTATCTCCTGTAAGCTTATGCTTGTGTTGGAGATAAAGGATTATACAGTGAGAAATTATAATTACAATTCATAACATAAATATTATATTAATAATATATAACTATATATTGTCCAAATTATACTTAATAGACTATGTATTTTAAAATACATATACAAGGGGGGTGATGAACAGTAGCCGGCGGAGTCGATATGTAGATATTTTAAACGGTACCTAGCCGGCGGAATTAATAGCCGGCGAAATCAATATAAATTATAAACCTTTTTCCTAAGCAGGTAGTTTCGGCGGAATCAATAAATCCACTACACTGCTACAGGTCTTTGTTCCATGTGATTGTTCATCTTTTTTCCCTTTTATTTTTAAATTAATTTTTGTTGATGACATTATGTTTTATTGATTCATTGTAAACTTATTTGCCTTTATATTTTGTACTCACAAAAAAAAAATGGTTTTTCATTCAATCCTTTATTTTGTATTGTTACGAGTGTACGCTGTACATTTATCGGATTCACGTGTTCGAAAAACATTAAAAAAATAACAAAAGAAAAAACCGGGTAACTGATGTACTATAGGTATGTACAAATCCGTTTGAATTTAACCTGCTACACTGATACACTACAATACTACAGTCATACTTTTTCACGACTTGTATAGTTATATACATCACCTATACTGCATTAGGTATATTACATTTATATACTGTTTAGTGTTTATGTATTTGTATTATTTCTTTGAACCCACTAAGATCCAGTCCATTTGTAATGGACCAGTAGTGGTTCATTATTTAATTCAGGGCTGCCGCGCTCGCCCAGCCCTGCGCAGTCCTCCGCGTCTTCAATGATTGCCTCAACGCGTCGACGTTCCCACCACGTTGGAAGAGGGCTCGTCTAGTGCTACTTCGTAAGGGTCCGGACAAACCTCCGGACGCCCCGTCGAGCTACAGGCCGATCTGCATGCTGGACGCCCCTGGGAAGCTGCTCGAGAGGCTCCTTCTTCAGAGGCTAGATGATCACCTGGACGCTCACGGGGGGCGGAGAAGAGCCCCGAACCAGTTTGGCTTCAGGAGGGGAGTTAGCACGGAGTCAGCTATCGGCACCGTTCTCAGCATCGCTGCTCAGGCGGCCACCACCCCGAGATTGAAGAGCCTCTGCGTTCTGGTGACGCTGGACGTCAGGAACGCCTTCAATTCTCTGGGGTGGCCGGTCATCGACGCAGCTCTGAGGGGCATTAACACCCCGGAGTACCTGGTAGAGATGCTCCGGTCCTGGCTGACTGACAGAACACTTCTGACTGGCGAGGAATTGGCAGAGAGACCGGTGACATGCGGAGTGCCGCAGGGTTCCGTCCTTGGCCCCACCTTGTGGAACGTCGCTTACGACTCCCTCCTGAAGATGGAAACGCCGCCCGGGGTGCAGCTAGTCGGTTTTGCGGACGACCTCGCGGTTGTGGGCACAGCCGTGACCGGACAGCAGCTCGAAGATGCAATCAATCCCACACTGGCGGCCATAGATGTCTGGATGCGGAGCAGGGGCCTAGAGCTGGCTCATCAGAAGAGCGAGGCGGTGGTGCTTTCCCGGAGGCGGGCGTTTGTCCCACCACGCTTGACGGTCGGCGGCCACCTGATCCCACTGCGGAATGAGATCAGGTACCTCGGCGTGATCCTGGACAAGAGTCTAACCTTTGCTGCACACGCGAGCTCTGTCGCTGCGAAGGCGGCCCGCACAGCTGCCGCGTTATCCAGGCTCATGCCTAACACGGGCGGATCGGCTCAGTGGAAGAGGAGGCTGCTCGCGACCGTTGTGGAAAGCCAGTTGCTGTATGCTGCTCCCGTCTGGATCCCTTCCGTCACAGAAGTCACCAGAACTAGGGCCATCTTGATCCGTCCGCAGAGAACCGCCGCCTTGAGGGTAATTCGGTCCTACCGCACCGTGTCGGACGAGGCCGCCCTGGTCTTGGCCTGCATGCCACCCGTTGATCTGCTTGGACTGGAGAGGCAGTACATCGGATCTTGTCTGCGTGCTGCAACGGAGCCAGGCGAACAACGGCCTTCCAAGGCGGCAGTGAAACGTGAGGCAAGAGGAATCACGATCGTCGCCTGGCAGGCAAGATGGCACGCCTCCCCTAAGGCAGAGTGGACGCGCCGAGTCATCCCTGACCTGGCAAGATGGCTAGGAAGGACCGTTCCGTGGGTGCCTCTGACGTATCACATGACTCAGGCACTCACGGGCCACGGCTGCTTCGAGTGGTACCTCCACCGTATGGGCAAGGCCGCCAGCACTCGTTGCTGGCAGTGCTCGGGCGAATCAGACACCGTTGAACACACCCTGTTCGATTGCCCCTACTGGGACGGCCTTCGTGCAGCCCTGAGAGCCAGGATCGGCCACCAACCGAGCACCGATGACGTTCCGGACATAATTTGTGGACCGGCGTTCGAGCTCCTGCCGGTGGACGCACAAGGGAAGGATGTGATCCTGAGAGAGGCCGAAGAGCGGTTCAGGCTGTTCTACGGCATGGTGGAAAACATCCTCTCAATAAAGGAAGATGAGGAACGAGTGCGACATGCCGCGAACCGGCGAAATATTCTTTAGTAAAGACCTGAGTTACCGTTGTATTATAACCATTTGCTTGTAAGAACAGCGGGTGGGGGATTGTCCCGCCGCTGTTAATTGTCTTGTGTTTGTCTCTAACAATAAACGATGGGGGCTGGAGGAGAAGTACTGGCACCATAGTTCCTCCTCCAGTCCTCGATACCACAATAAAAAAAAAAAAAAAAAAAAAGGTTCATTATTTAATATTTAATCATCATCACGCCAGCCTTAACGTTTACTGCAGTTACTACCTACCAGTTACAAACAACGAATTCAGAAGAAAAAAACGCCACTAAAAATTACAAATACCTAGACAATAGTTGGTATATAGTGTGCATTTTAAACAACAAAATCATTACTATTGCCAGGGACCGGTTCAAAGTGATGAAAGAGGAGGAGAAGAATAAACCATGGGAGGGGGGAGAATTAATTTGAATGACAACACCAACAATTTATCTTGTACATTTTTCAAATCCATCACTTGCGCTTATTGTTGAACTATCATTTATAGAGGGTATAATATATGAAAGTTAACAAAATTATAATATATTATATGTTAAGCCGTTAAGGCGTATAACTTATATTTATAAAAATTAAAAAAATTATCAGTATAATTTTAAATTTCTCTTATTCTTAAATTCCTATACTTTATTTATTAAAAATGTCCTGGGTTCAAGGAATAAGTTATTATTTACAACAACAATTTCCAATCGCGCACACTATTGGCACAATACATTGTATAGTAGAATAATGGTATTCCATATTCCACATAAATGCTCTTTGTATAATCGCTGTCAACAAATATAATCAAATATTATGAAAAATAATAAATAAAGATTTCATTAATTTTACTTACATTTAAAAAAATGTATTTAACTACCCTTAGATAATAATAATTATCTATAATATGTGTGCCAAGTGTACTGTGGGATGGCCCTTGCTTCCCCCTTCCTTTATAGTAACTTCTTACTATGAATTTCGGGATTTTCAAAATGAAATTTTAAGTCGTATGGAATACTGTGTAATGTAGCTATAATATTATGTACACCACGTCAACACACTAATATTGTGGTCGTGAATCATGATACTCGTAGGTACCTATTTACTTTCTCCTAAATGATTTTTAAAACGAATGTTTGTTTTCTAGCCTCGTAAATTAAGTTATTGTATAAATGTATCTATAATTGTCGAAAAGTTAATAATCATGTACAGAATAAATACGAGTAATAAATATATTTACCTATTAGGTTTTGACGGTTGCCGATGATTTTTTTTATCGTTAGTATTCAATGTGGATGGTATACACAGAGTGGAACGTGATATTAATATAATCATTTTGTTGGATATAATATTATAGGTAAGGCAGGTAAGTTTTAGTAGTATTAATGTATTATTATATATTTATATCCTTTAAATGTATTGAAATATTAGATTGGCACCCATATGCGTTTAGACTTATATTAATATTTAATTATTAAAACTAACAGTAATGCTGCACGTTTGCCTAAACTGAAAAAATCTAATTTTTTGATGGTATTTCACTTTTATAATTTGTTTGTTCAAACATGTTTCTTATTAAATTAAAAATAAATTAATGTGGTATTGTTGATTCCTAAATCGAATAAGCCTATGTGTGAAACACTAAACAGTTAGTTCACGTATGAGAAGTTTCGATGGTAAGTTTGTTTGGTATTAATGAAATAAGAAACCTCATCATGGACTGTAAAAAATACGAGAGTTTGACTTACAATTTACGGTTACCTACTGAGTAGATAGGTATTGAATTTCATTTGCTAGCAATGACCATTGATTAAGAACTAATTTTAAAATTTGCATTTGCATAATTAAATGAACATTGTGAATATAATATAAAAGATCCTACTTTAGATGAATTTCAAACGATGGTTCTTATACTGTGCACATAATATATAGCCATATTCCCATATATGGCATATAATATTATATACCTATTGGCAATCGGCTTGTCATAAAAATATAACGTATAAGTTCTTTCATTAGCAGTTAAAGTTCAAATGTTGACAAAATTCATCAAAATATAGAAAATTTGCAAATTATTTTGTACCTAGTTAAAAATGTTCACCAAATTATTAGCATTTTATATACGGCATAAAATGTTTAATATATTTTGATTTTTTTTAAGCACTATTATTTAAAATATTTTGCTCGGTCAAAAAAACTTGAAAATTAAATTAAATATAGGCTTCTTATAAGTCGTTGTTAGTAGAAATTAAAAATAAGTTGAGCGTAAATTAACCAACATATAATCAAGGAATACTTATCTAGGGCGGTCCCCTTTTCGGCCAGTAGTTTTTTTATTAACATTATTACCTACAACTGTATGAAAAATAATAAACCCTATATCCCTCCTTCCCTCACTATATACACCTTTGTAACTTTATGGTAGGTAACTACTTAATATAGGTAAACATGCCATAAGAATTACTGATGTACGATATACTGTATGAGAAATGACAGTTAATAAAGAATATGGAAAAAAATCCAGAAATGTCTGTAGAAAATATATAAGATAGAAGAAAATAGGTAAGATGTATAAAAACATGCACAGTGGAACAAATATTCGATACTGATAGAAGATTTTGCTGATGTATATCAATTACGACTATACATTGGTACCTATAAGCCATAAGGTCATAAAGTATAAAATGTAGTAAATACCGGTACGATATGAAATCAGATATTTTATACCTTACCTTAATTGATAATATAATTGTGACGTTATAAAGTAAAAAACAATACGTCAATACGTCATAATATATACCACGAATTTTGTATTTGTATATACTTAAATAGGTACGAGCGAAGTGGATTTTCTTATAAGTGACGCACTGACGTGTTATGTAACTTATGCTTGTCTTCGGTGCGCATACGTAATCATGAGATATTCTGATAAAATATATTATATATACTATAGTCACTAGAACTAGATGAAGTCCTGTCCACACCGGACGCCGGAGAGGAACGTGACATTCAAGTTCCTTTGTATAAACATCTTTAGCCGTCGTTAAGAAATGCATTGTTTGTAAATAATATTATAGTTTCATTAAAATTCGTCAAAGGTTGGGTGGGTGGTAAGTATCTCTAAATTCCAAGCCTCCCCCCTTCAAACATATACATGACGTGGTGTAATTACATAGTTAATCGAAAAAGTTGAGAAACCTATGTATTATATCTGCACTCTGTCGGGTATCCTGACTGCCTTCATTATAATATTATACACGCGTAACACTCGTTGTATAAAACTTTTAACAAATCTATATATCAATGTCCCAGAATTCTATGACGCGAATCGATGGATTTAAACTGGAACAAAATTTACGCCATGACACCCTCTTGGCCTTTTCGTGAGATCTATTGCTCGGTGCAGTATCATTTTATAGTACCAATCACTGCGGAACGAAAATTATATAACACAATAATTACCCTGCGTTTATCGCTGTAAATTATATATATTATAATTATACCTATATAGATTTTTTTTTATACAGTTAAATGGATAACAAATGAATACCTGTTCAACGATCGATTATATGATAGGTAGGTACCTAATTAATTAGACAGTTTAACGTAACAGTAGTAGGACGAAAAAAATTTAAAAAAATTAGAAACTGATTCTGGCACCAAATCTAAACAAGCGTAAATATAAATAATATTACTCTCTTGAAAATTATAAAACTTCTATAATTTACTATTTTTACATATTATTTAAATTTAAATTCATAACTTAAAACACTTTGTCAATACATAATTTGATTTTTAATATTATAATCAGGTTGTATGTAGATACCTACAAATTATACATTATTTTCAATTTTCATAACTACTATAATATTATAGAATTTGCCCCTAAAATGTTTAGAAAAACCAAGTCAAATATAGAATTAAATTACTGTGCACCCCCGAGGTAATTATCCTAGCAGCACCTATGGCTATGGTTAGTAATAAATAACCAAGACACCAAGTTCCATCTGATAATTGATAACATAATACTAGGTACATAAATGTACTTTAGTGTTCAAATGGTTTATGTTTAATAATTTAATAATTGTTTGTATGACATATACCTATTACCATTGATTATAACCATAGACCTTATACTAAGTATAAGTACTAAGACTTAGTATAAGGTCTATGATTATAACTTAGGTTAGGTTAAGTTAAGTTACTAACTAGTATTTATAATCAATGCTATTACTATGTATTTTATAAACACAATAAATTACGATATCAATAATGTTTTAAAATTAAAAATGTGTTCCCACTTTCCCAGCCTCCCTGTAACATAATGAGTAATGACAAGTCCACTTTTTCAGATCACATTTTGAAATATTTGGAAGTGATTTTTTTACACATACACATTTCTGTCCAAGAACGAGAATATGAGATACCTATATCGTATAGGTATTAGGTACCCAATATTCATGTTTATGGTAATTATTATATGTTAATGGACTTGCCTTAGTCACGATGTTAAGCGCTAAAAGTAGATAAGTCCGGACATGATAGTTATTTACTAACGGTAAAATTTGAAAATTGTTACCAATAAGATATAAATTATATATTATATTAATATATAAGACTAACTTGTATAGATTTTAACGTACAAAAATTAGGTATATAGTATAACCCTGTAGGAATGGCACGCTAAAAAAAATTTGAGGGCGCATGAACAATTTAAATATTTTATTTTATTATTAATAATAAACAACAACAAAACAATGTATAATATTTTTCTTAACTCAATGGCACCTCAACAAAAAAAAGTTAACTTTTGGCACGTAGCGTCAGAAAAATTTGCCACCCCTGGTGTAACCGATTAAATAAAAATAAAAATATGTCAATAAATCTTTCGAAAATAAAATTTTGAATTTACCGATATTGCTTAATACTGCAAGAATATGATTGTAGGATCGGTGCACCGGTGCATCGGTTATAAATATACATCGCGTGGCGCCTTGTGAGTCGTGGTATATAGTACGTCTGTATAGGACGGGTAGAATTTTTTTAACGTTTTGATTAACGCGTAATATATATATATATATATAGGTAGATATATTTTTATAGATAAAGCCTTATAGGTGAGATTTTTTTCTTTGCGTTTCCAACAGGAAACTACATTTTTATGCCGTGTACCTACTGATGTGGAAAAAAAAGAAGAAAAATTCACCGTGCACCAAAACATTCACCCACCGGTTGTACGGCAATATTAAACAGCATGTAGTTTTCGGTGTAGGTACCTCTTGTTGCCCACGGCAGAAAATGTAAATGTGAGTGGGGAGATACGGCCGGCACGGAACGAGCGGAACTCGGCTGCGGACCCACCGTCAGTTTATGTTGAACCCGTTGCGATTCGTCCTCGTTTATTCAATTCGCACCGCGCTGGTTCGTGTGTGTATAACAATGCATTTTCCTTGTTGAAAACAGACAAGCCGGCGAGTCTAATAAAATATATATTCAAAACAGTTTTTTTCTGCTTATCAGTCGATTTCTGTACACTACTATTATACGTGTGAAGTGACTTCCACCGGCACTCGGCAGGACAAGTAGCCAAAGTCGCCTCGTTCCAATAATTATTATTCTTGCGGAATTCTTATCATGTGAGTATACATACGTCTTACACAATATAAACAACAATACATCGCATGATTTTTGGGAAAACTTGTAACTTCACCTACTGTATTTCATTTATATACATATTTTTTTTAGTCGAGTTGTAGAAGTTATAATATATTTTAGTTTTACCTGTATTATTAAGACTGCAGATACCAGTTATATTAAAAATTTTAATTCTCGCAACTTGTTTATGTAAATTGATCCAGTCGTGACGGTTTGCAATTAAAAAAAAAATTACGTATTATATAATATATTGATGAGTGTAGTGATACTATTGCAGTAGATTACAAGTATAATAATAAGAATTAATACAATTAAGGTAAAAAAATAGGTAAATAGGTACCTATTTGGATATATTCAATGATGAATGATAATTATTAAATATTATAATACATTGTTTCTCGACGTTTTCAATCCGATTTCATTATTTTTAATTGGTTAGATTTTGACTGCCATAAAGTCACAAAAATGATATTCATTAATTTCATACACAAAAAAACCAAAATCCCAATCCATTTTGAGTTGAAACCGGTAAATCGTAATTTAAAAATTAAAATAATATTTTAAATAGTTCAACATAATATACTTGTTTATTATGAGTTATGACCTATGACTGTTGTCATCAAATTATTGATGTTTTGAATCATATAATAACTACATTTTAAATAACTCTGTAATTTAAACCTTCCAAATACCCTTATTCTATAAGGTAGGTACCAGCCGCAGCAAACGAATTGCGTCCCAAGATCCCTTTTTCATACGAATTGCGTCCCGATAATATTTAACAACTACACTAATTGCGTCCGATGTATAAACTGCTGAATGGAAGAGATTAACAAAGTAATCCAAACAATGTTAAGTTGAAAAATATTGTTTTTTATCATTTCGTAATTATGTAGGTACATAAAAATATTGTTAAATCATAGCTGGTCAATGTCGAAACGTCATTTGATAATTCCCTATATGAATGAGTTTTGAGGGCTTATTATAGAGATCATCTATTGCTTTTCGTTTTAAATTTTTGCTTAATGTGTGTCTGTTTAATATTTCTACAGAATCGTTTTCGTGGTTATGTTTAGTAAGACGTTCCAACATTTCATTTTTTTCGTTTAATTTAGCATTGGACTTAAATGTTTTTTTGAAACACTTCCAACATTGAACATCATTGTTCAGTAGTTTATGAAAACAAAATTTAAAATCGCTTATAAAAATCAATATTTTATTTTTTTCACTAATCATAACGTCACTCGCGATTAAACTCATATTTTCAAATAGAAATAGAACAGCTCACAATTGTCAACGAGACGAGAAAAACACACTAACCGATTACATTTATTTCATAAGTACTCATATAGCCGTATCGATTATTGATTGAGATCATCAAAGGTATATTCTGATATCGGATAATCGGGACGCAATTAGTATAGTCGTATCGAAAACCCGGGACGCAATTAGTAGGTCACAAATCGCAATTTTTAAATAGGGGACGCAATTCGTATGCAGCCGTACCAGCAGGTCAATGACATTCGTCCAGGCCCTATATGATGTACATGCCCCTTATTGTCCAAATCTGTAACTACAATTTTTAAAACAGATTTCAGTCATAGTTTTTTTTGCATAGTATGTGACATTATAGTTCAATATTTAATAAATAGTAATGGGTACAATTATTTACTGATGTATGTTCTATTGTGAGGTTACGATGTATCGATGTACGATATTTCAATATTTGATGATTATTGCAGTTTGAAAGTACATGATTTATTATTAATATTATATGAGAAAATGTATGAATTTAATAGTAGAAAACGACGAGATTGAATTATGAATTTTCTTTGCTTATAATATTGTTTCGAGTTCCAATACTATATCCATATACGTATATTATAGGAACGTGAAGAAAAGTGTTTCATCTTTATACGGCACTCTCGCTACCTGCACGCATCCATATAGACAAGCGCGCGGCGAAAAAATCTACTTACTTCAGTTTTTTTTTTACTACCTAATTTACTAGTACCTATTATTATAATTTTTAATTACAACAAAAATGTTACTTTAATCAATAATCATCCCGCATTGATGTTTAATATATAGTACTTATAGTAATTCGAGGAAAAGTTATCTCTGCTTCTATATATATGTAAAATTATTCTGCACTTTCCGCTTAAAAACCCTGCACACATCGTATTAAAGCTATAATATATCTGCCTCTGCCTACTTTGAACTATCAGTTAATTGATTACCGGCGGACGGTCCGTCTGTCACAATATATATATATTTCATGTACGCAAACGGTTTTTTATAACATTTCGCGGTGAATCTCCGCTGTCGAAATGTTTCGATACGACGTTTTTCACCGCAATTCGCGTGCGTTTTTTTTAGTTTGTTTACATACGCATATATACGTACAACACGTTGTACCTATAACGATAATACGTTCGTCCGGGTATATACCTATAGAATAAATCCACAGAATAATGAACCTTATCGATCGAGTCCGTGTATAATATCGTTACAAGGTCCGCGGCCGGTCCGGCACATATATATTATATATACACACGCAGCCGCCGCTGCAGTCGCGTACCACAAACCCAGTTTTATCCGTCGCGTATAATTATTGTTATATACCGGCTAGCATTATCAAACTCGTCGCGTACCTGCCCGGGTATATTATATTATATACCTTCCTCCTACCTGTTGTTTGTGATATAAAGTATAAAATGATATTATGACTTTTGATCGGGTTTTTCTATCGCTGTTTCGTTGCCGTACCGCGATATAACTGCTGTTTAGACCGCGTGGTGTGTATACGCACGACGCTGACACAAAAAACTGACGGCGGCGTTGACTTTTTCGCGTGTCGTGTTTACGCGGGATGACGCCATCGTGTAAGCGCCGTTGTAGGTACCTACGACTACCATTAAATTATATATACTCAATGCTATTATTCCTATACATTATATTATATATAGGACTGAAGCGTACAAGTATATAATTGCGTAATTGCGGGCTGCAATCGCGTACGCGCGACTGTTTGACACCTCACACGACGATAGATAATATAAGATATTATAATATATGTTTTAATAACATCTCGACACATAATATTATTGCCTCGATATAAATTCCAAGCGAATATTTGAGATTTGAGCTTGCGTATTTGTATATTATGATATTATGACGTACCTAGGCATTATTATAATGTTCGTGAGGAATCGGAGATTCCGCTCCGCAACGATTATCCGCAGCATTTCCCACGATAGGTGAATAAATACGCGTATATAGGTGCGCATCGTGATCTCGGCTGCGAGGGGATCGTATACCGTGGTATACCGTGGTTATGCAATATTTCAGTTCGATCGGATCGTTCCGAGAAAGACGCTTGAGAAATGAGGGGAAAATGGCTGAATCGGCAGTCGCGGCGCGTAGTTTATACATTATTATTATTTTATCATTGTGCCTATGGTACGGTCTGGTACGGAGCAAAACGTTACGGAGACGACCTCGCGTTATTTTAAACGAAAAGCGAATTACATTGTTTTAGACCGAAGGACGGCGTTTAATCCGCTGGAATTACGCGGCACTCGCTGCAATCCCGCAGCTCTACAACGATATTTCATATTCCTAAGCTGAAAATGTTTCTGAGTATTTAAAGTTTACGTGTGTCGTGTAGTTACGTTATAGTTTACTTAGGAGTACCCCTGTGCCACTTCTCTCCGCTCATCAAAACTTTAAACATATTTGTAATTATAAAGTTATTTCATAAACTACACACTGATCTAAAATTCGATTTTTATGCATCGAAACAATCCAAAAAATAGTCTGCTTTGCAGTAACAGAATAAAAATGTACCTATATGTTATTATTGTGCTTAAAAAAAAGTAACGTATACCGATATAATTAATAGTAAATAATATATTAAATTTCTTTCAAAAACATTGTTTTTTAACGACTTAAAATCGTGTGAGAAAATTTTGTCTAAAAATTTGATAGTTTTTTGTTTTTAGAAATAATGACGTGTTTTTCGATAAAACAATTAACCCGTAACCGTATACCTACACAGTATTTCGACGTTGTACGTGTATCTCAATGTACCTATTTTCTAAGAAATCGAAAAAAAAAATCATCGATAATACGTACCTGCGCTATATTATTATGATATTATGGTACATTATATGGGCGACGGGCCTGCCGCTGCGATGACTGCTGCACAAGCGTTTCTCTATATATATACCTATACGAAATAATAACGGTTATTAGCGCCAATATTGCTCGACGACATTTTACGGTTACAACATTGCACCGGCCACGATATAATAATGTACATAGCTGTTTAGGTATTCTGCCGGCACTGCTGCACGGCTGCACTTTCGCCTTCGAATGCGATATATTATTATTATTCGAAGAGAGATGCGCTGCCGCAGCAATATATTATTGTTGTTCGTGCCTATAATGACGGTCTGCTGCGAACGAAGTTTCCGGGGGCTGCTGTAGTATAGGTACTGTAAGGCCATCGATGCGGACTTCTCATAATGCCGATTTAATAACAGTCATAAATCGTCGTGGCTGAGTTATTATTGCGTTTAAAATGTATTTAACGGCGCATATAAACGCACAATCGAATTACCGCTGCATTCTTCGCTGCAACTATCGGTGCACCGTTAATTATTATATTAGGTAGATACCAGCTATGTCCTATATTATATACTATTCCGCCCCGATTGAAAACAATACAACATAGATAGATGTAGTACAGGTATACATTTTTTCAATGAGTAGTACAATATAATATCGAGAATGACGATGATGGTGACGAGAATGGTGATGTGTGTGAGTTTGTATGCAGTGCGCTTGAACTGGGAAAAAATTAGAAGAGGGGTGCAAAAGTGTAAAAAAAAATGTAAGTACCTGATCATTTAAACGTCTTCTTCATTAGAATATAATAAGAAGGGGTACGCATAAATATTTTCTAAAAAGAAGCCCTCCGCTTCCCTCCTCAATTAAAGCGCTGTTTGTATTTATTTCGAACAAGAATCTGAGTATACGTCTTTGAAAGTAAAGCATTCAATTATTATAATATAATATTAAGTCGCATGTGACGCATATACAATATATATCTACATAAAAACTTAATAGTAGGTATAGGTACTTGGTTTATGTATATAGTTACTGGTTGCTTTCGAGCCTGACTGCGGACGACACTGACAGGCGACAGTATTGTTGTGTACGGTTGGTTTCTGATGGGAACAATGGTAACAACCTTGACCACCGTTGTGTGTATTGTATAATAACGCCAACAGTCGTCTCGTGAAGGGTCGTAGTCGTAGTATGTCCGAGTGTGTATTATGGAAAAGGATATAATTACCAGACAATACATTTCATTAGTCGATAAAATGGTTTGTTTAACAAGCCTATATTATATGCTGCTATACCTATAAGTTATGACAACAAAATGGGGGATAATATAGGCAGGAAAAATCTAATCGCCGCTATAGTATTAAATACCATAGAGTGATGTAATATTATACTCTATGATTAAAATATATATAGATATTATGTGGTCCTATCTATATTCTATACTATACATAATATAGGTATATTTGATAATATTATTCGTTATATGTGCGACATATGTGTATATATGAGTTATGAGTGAAATTACAGGCTTTTTAGAACATAGGATAACACTGTATTTTTTAACCGACGATTCTGATTGAACTGTACACATGTACACGTACCTAAATAATCTAAAATTTATTGTGTGGTTTAAGTCAGTGCTTCTCAACCTGGGGGCCGTGGCTATATGACTAGGGGGGGGCTTGAAATATGTATTTAATTTAAAATATTTCCGATTATTTAGTTATTATATAAATATAACATTATAACATGTACATTATATTATAACAAATATAACCGACCATAGTGCATACAAATTTAGTATATTATTAAGAAAAAATAATTAATGATTCTGATTGAGGGGGGCCCTGACAGTTTTACATTAAATTTAGGGGGCCCTATAACAAAAAAGGTTGAGAAGCACTGGTTTAAGTGACCGATATGACTATAATCACAAAACAATAGATAATTGTACATTATACATTTTGTTATATATATATATATTATATATACGCTGTATTGCTGTAATTATAGTGGAATGTGAATATTACGGAAAAAATCTACAGGTAGCCAACACCCGCCATTGATATATAAACCATCTTAGTAGGTATAAATACTATGGTCTATGATGTGTGTATACTCTATCATAATTCATAAATAATACATTTTCAATTGTCATGAAATATATTATTATACTATACTATACCTATTACTTATATAGTACAAGTGTTCTTTTCCGTTTTAACTACTCGACTACTTCGCGTAATCATCACAATTTAAAACTGTTTAGGGCACTCGAAAATTGATATTAAAACGATAATCATCGTAGTAAATTATTTTGAGGATAGACGTAGGTAGGTATCTAATTGAAAAATTATCTGAAGGTTACACGAAAAAAAAATCAAATCATGCCGAGTCGTCGTTATAACGACTTCGCGTGATGATTTCATTATCCGCGAGTGATTAAATCGCACCGAGCAAACTCAGACGTATAGGATTTGGCACAGCATTCTCTATATAATCTCTAGGACAAAGTTAATTAGTGCTCGTTCACGTTGTAAAAATTCAGGTTACGATATAAAATCTGGAGAAAAATGTCAGGACGTACTTACCTGTAGTCTGTGGACCGCGATTTGTACGAAAGAAAGTTCCGGCAGTATATACGACAGTAGGTATTCACGTGTGTATATTGTATTGTAATTTTATTTAATAAATATTTGTGAGGATTCTCCTTTTTCAGACGACTTATACTCTATATTACGAGATATACTACAATATATAGGTATAGTATATTATAATGTCTGCACGTGCAGTACACTGTACAGCTATATTGTAATATATATTATATATAGGTATATGGATATTAAGTGTTTTTGTTTCCGACAATGAGTTTTAAATAATTTATTTTACTGGACGTACTTACAATAATATATATCGGGATACTGGTTGCTACAAAAAATAGTGGTCCAGATAACCTGTTTTACAGCTACGATATATTATATTATACGGCGATGTTATATGTCTGCAGTGGAAAATATTTCGACTCATTTTATAAGTACCCGTGTATAGGTATATATATAGGTACACGGTACACGTACACCTATATAAAATACAACAGCTGCAGAGTGCAGTCTCTCGTGATGCAGCGTCAGGGTTGGCCGAAATGTTTGTAAAATGCATGCGACGGCGATGTAAAAATACACTGCGTTACAATAATATATAAAATATATATTAAAATGTTGTTGTATGTGCGTAGGTAACGTTTTACATTGTGTAGCACTATGCCACCCTTTTTCGGCGCGCACCTGCCACAATGACTGCGTGGTCCCTGCTTCTACATAATCGAAACGTATGTATAAATATATATTATATAATTAAAAAAATGATGTTATCGTAACTGCTATTATAGTACCACAATATTTACCATATGATACACCTATACGCATTGGCTACGTTTTACAGCTGATATTATTAATAATAATATGAAAACGGAACTCGACGCATTCTCTCAGACCATGCGTGTAAAAACGTATATAGGTACATTTCCATCATGTGCTGCACAGTTGCGTTTTCAACGGGGTTAATACATATTAGGTACCTATTGTAATCAAAAAAGTCTGATGTAATAAATTTTTTTTAAAAAACACACTCATAGGTAGGTGTATATATATTTATACGTTATACATTTATGCCGTAATAATAATATCTGCCTTTTGTCCGACCGGCGGCGTACATAATGTATATTTTTATTGTACGCGGACACCCGATGCGGCCAGAGATCACCAAACCGTGTCGCACAATACAGCGATGTCAGATGATGGATACGCGGGCTCGATCAATACCATACTATATATAGGTATATATTATAATGACGCTCAGACGATCGCGTCGATCACACTCCTCATATTATATTCGTATAAGGCTGCAACCGCGGGTATGACAATGTTATAAATATATTATAAATTATTACTATTATACATTATGCTGCACAGTGCACACGCGCGGGTACCTAACCTAACCTACCTATAATCGTCGCGCATGGCGTTCCCATTTTACATCACACGCACATGAAATACATCGATAAATGCGCTTGTATAAGGTATACCTACCTATTATAGATGAGGTGTATAGCCGGATTATGATTTGGATTTTTAGCTGTGTAGTACCGTTTAGTCTCCATCAAGTATGTATAGGTACAGCAAGCCAATACACGACGCGTATAGTTCGTTCAAATCAATGCGTGCGCACTGATGCCTTTGATTTTCAAATATATTTATGTTATTGTTATGATACGTTAAACTTGACCATAGTTGGCTCGCGTTCGAAATAATGAAATTGTCCCAACAGTACGTAATATAATAATTATTATAATATATTTTATATTACGTCGGCGTGTATAGTGACGCTGCACGTCTTATACTATATTTATAATAGTGTAACCGGCTATATTTAATGATTATAGTAGGACGGAGGTGTGCGATTTCTATGAAATTATAATATAGCTGGTTTATAGCTACATTTCTCCCTTCGATTTACATCAATTAGATTTTGCATAATATGTTGAAAAATGTGACGTTACTTGGTACTATATATACTAGGTTATTTAAGCGTGCTCACCACATTTTTATGCTCAAAGTATATGCATAACATAATAATATATTCAAATTCTGATTTTTGAAATTTTGCCATATTTTTGAATTCTTGAGATTTCCTTTTTTACCACTAAGGGTGATCCTGTGACAATACAAACTTCTGTTTTTCAATTGGAACCCACCTTTTACACTTTGAATTATTCAGCAGATATTTTTTTAGAGAATTTTGATGTATCTAAATTAAAATTCGAACGAGTAGTTTCTGAGTTATATAACTTTGTGCGCCTATTAAGGATTATTATTCCTAGTATATATACATCTTAATAATACCTCAGAAACTAGGTACTCATTCAAATTTTGATTTAGAAATATACAAATGTCCAAGAAAATCATCCGCTATTCAATTTGCAATTACAAAATATGGGGGTTCTCGTTTAAAAAATATAAGTTTGTATCACCACTGAACACTACTTAATAGTATACAAACAATTAAGGAATTCGTAAATATGGTCTTTAGGTAAACTTAAAATTGTAAAAATTTGAATTTAAATAAATGTTCAAAGTAGAATGGGGGTGAACATGATTAAAAAATCACACTGTATTGTAGAGACTAAAACATTCCAGATGATCATCCATCCGCGATTTAATACAAAATATAGTATAATATATAATAGGTTAGTTGTCACGTCATACACTCATACGTATTGTTTTACGCGGTCTAGTGGTCGTCTTCAACGTTATATATGAATGTGTAGATAGGTATATACATGCATTTATTAAGATGATAGTCCATAAATTGCTCACTATATTATAACAGTAGGTAGGTACCTAATAAATATAGTATAATATTTCGAATTGTAAGATTTCTATTGTTTCGCGTAAGTTCATATTTTTTAATTATCTCAGCTGGAACCTATATATGTTTATGAGTAACTGATAAAATGCCTTTACTGGAATGGGTTTACCTTTACTACTTGCCTTTCTTTAATCTGTTCTTATCAAGCCATAAATCCAGTCATCTCTATTACTTATTGTTCTACCCATGCAGTAACAGATTGTCAATTATATTGTAAAAATAAAAATAAATCTTAGCTGGAGTTGTGAGATTGTGTGACTATAAGTATAAATAATATACATAATTATTATATATAAAAAAATGGTTAATGCAAATATAGGTATTTTCATTGTTATTATTTAAATTAAATGTATTTTGAACTATAATATAACAAGTAGGTACCGGTACCTATCTACCCACCTATAATAATATAGCATTCATATGATGCAATGAACTGTGAAATAAAATTAATGTTGGAAATAAACTATATTAACCATAACGCTTTATAATGTATTATGTAAATTGTGAGTATTAATGATATTTGTGATTGGTGTTTCAGACAATAGATTTATTCGAGCATTTAAAGATAACGTTTATAATAATGGTACCTATATGCATATTATATATAGGTAGGTACTACAAAAAATAACGAGTTTGACTATGAGAATTAAATTATAATTTTATACTTTTGCACTGTATTATTAAATCCTATAAAAATGATAAGAAAGTCGTTATATTAAAATCTTATAAAATCATATATATATATAGTATTTATTATTATGTATATATAATTTAAAGACTTGAGTACCTACGTTTAATTATGAAATGTACCTATTCTGTGTAATAAGTGTATAAAAGATATATTATAGATTAGATTCCTGCTAGAATCGTTGCTTACAAATAAGTACTCATCATGATACTCTTATGTATAATCTAAACTGTTTAATGTAACTAATTTATTACTTGTACCTAAGTATTAGTAGAGTAGGATTAGTAAATTAACAAAATTAATGTCCAATTTAGTACATTTTAGTAGGCAAGTAGGTATACAGGAACTAATAATGTAAAAGTTCCATTGTCCTTCACTGATTTAGAAGCTATATAATCTTAAAGCGTATAGAATAAATTATAACACATTTGTCAATATTGTTTGTACGACTATATATAAGCCTACATTAGATATATATATAAATATGCTTGTGTATATGCGATTAACTAGTTAAACAATTTAAAGGCTTAAAATAAATGTATATACGTAGGTACTATAAAATATAGTATTTTTAAATTTAAAATAAATGAATCTCGTTTATCAGGTTTAAAGAATGTCTTAAATCTTAATTCTTAAAATCTTTATATATTATGTAACTCATAATATTATAATAATCGATTTTTACTTTTTATATAATACGCATTGTATGAGTCTATGACTATATATATGCGTAGGTGCAGTAGCAAATAATAAATATTAAGTATTAGCTATATATAAACTATATTGGCAGAATATTGTACTTGTCATGATTCATGAAATGATTAAAATGTATTGTAATTATAATATACCTAGTAAGGAGTGAACATCATTCATGTGCGGTACTTATATAATGGTACTTACAAAATAGAGTTGCTGACTTTTAGTGTATTCAAAAGTTAAAGTTGATTCGATGGCGTCATCGCAGTCGTTTTTGCAGAATGTGAGGGTGTGGATTTGCATCCTACGATATAATACCTCAAAAAAACCACATTATTATAGATGATTATATTTTTAAAACAACAATTGTTTATTCATAAAACATATGATTTATATGAATAATAATTGTATATTCAATAATATCTTCGTAAATCGTAGGTATAATGTATTAATGTATGCATTATAATAGCCGATAGCCGATAGGTATATACACATATATCTAATTTACATTTTATATAACTGTAAATATTTTAATACCTATGTGAAAATAATTTTGATATACATGTGAGGTACTAGCATTAGTTATAAATTTAAATTCAATGGTACATACAAACTACCATTATATTACATATATAGTATCTACCCATAAAATAATTTACATAATATAATAGCGGTAGCCGGTAGATACACTCGAGGTCTAGAGCCTTTAAGATTTTAAGTAATTAGTTTATATAGGTAGTTAGTACTATATATATTATATAGTAATTATAATTAATAAGTCAAAGGTTTTATTCTTTATTTACAAAATTATGCAATCTGTACCTACATATGTATAGTATAGAATAAACATAAGGGAATAACAATTAATATACAGTGGCTTGAAGTTATGGAGGAAGAACTATCCAATGAATGCACTGTATATATATATATATTATATTATTATATTATATTATATCTTAATACATAACAATAGTATAATAGTAAATGAATATTTTAGTCACGAAAATGTATTATATATATATACCTAATACCTATGTATATATAGCTATAAAATATATTGTATAGTTTGAAAAAATGGCTTACCGTATAATAGTTTTATTTAAAATATTGAATCATATTATATTGAGAAGCATAATAAGCCGCGATAAATGAAATTAAGTGAACCCTTACGGGGACCTACCTAGTACCTACAATAAATAGACAATAGTAAAAGTACTAAGTATAGGTATAAATACATTAATAATAAAACATAAACCTACCTACCTTTAATACATTATATATATGTATACACTAAATACACGATCCCATTAAAAATTATTTTATTATCCGACTGGTTTTGCTGTTGAACGGAGACTTAAACGCCCGCGTTTTTTTTTTCTTTGTAATTTATATTATTGTGTATTTACATTTAGGTACCTATTCGCCGCAATAAATACATCGCGCTTTGGTCGTCGACTCTCGGCCGTATTCGACCTACATAATGCATTTATTTATATAAACCTACGGTTTTATGCAATGTGTACAAAATCGTTTTGTTTGGCGTGTTTTTTGTTTTTCGTTTTTTTTCTTCATAAGGTCTTATCGAATCATCTCTCCGATCACGCCGTAAGCCAGTTTTATCGGCCAAACCCATGGTCCGGAGAGCGGTCCAATGACCCTGCTCACGTGTGCATCAAATCTAATATGCAAGACGTGGACTCGTGCACCATTTAATTTTATATTTTATAAGAAATTATAATACGGCGGCACAATACAATATATATTATATTGTACGTTCATTGTATCAACACACAATTCAAAAATCTGTAATGATATAATTAATATATATATATAGGTGTATACAATATATTAGTATATTACATAGATACAAATAGATTATTTACGTATATGTATAGGTGTATATTATTGGTCTTATATTTGATTTTGTTGCATATATAACTTTAATTTTAGCTTGCATATAAGTAACCTTGACCCAATTATGTCGGAATAATTAGCGTTTGTATACATAGGGAAAGTGAAAATTCGGTGTACATAGGTATACCAATTTTATATTAAAAGTAATTTGATATTTTGATCGCAATCATTGTGTCGTGGTATTATTGGTAAAATGGTTTTGATATTGCACACGTGAAAGCCAATAATAATAATATGTATAATGTATAATATATATAATAGAGTATATATATTTTGTATACTTTCATATAATAATCATACACTACAGTAATCGTTAGAGCATGTCAATAATAATTATTCCCCTCGATCTCCAGCGCACGCGCTTCTATTTATATTTTAGGACTATATAATAGGAGTTCTGAACAATAATTTTTAAAAAAATAAACAGATTTGAATAGATTTTGATAAAGCTAGTTTTTATAAGAATATTTCTTTAATTATATATTTTGAATTAATATTATATACTGACATATATTTTGTTATTCATTACAAAGTTCTCAGGATAATGTAATTATTAAGCCGGCAGTGATGTTGAAACTACGACAATGTGATGACGAGGTACGTGTTATATATTATGACATCCGGATCAAATCGATAAAAATAATATTCATATATAAATATATAATATATATATTATTAAGTGTGATGCATACGGTAAAATATGAATTTTTCAGAATCCAAATAACAGTGAGTGGTCCGGTCGAAATTTCAAATAACCGCGAATAATAAACATATAATATATACAATCCGAATAACATAACAGTATTATACTATTATTTTTTTCTCGATGTTACTTTTTATAAATTTGTAGACGTTGTTTTCTTTTTCAAAAATATCTAGCAATAATAATGCGAACGAATGACTTAAACATAATTGTTAAAGAATTTCCTTCGTGTGTATATATATAGGTACCTATATTGCTGTCTTATTATTATATTATATAGATTATAGGTTCTTTGTAAACATGTTAAAATATATAACATTGAGGACATTTCCGTCTTAGCCATGGTCAGGTCACTGTGTTAATTACTTTTCGGACCATGGCTAATTTTCTAGTAGTTATCATCGTGTAGGTACATCCGGCGCAGCTCAATTCGATGAACAACTAAACACGGACGCATCACGAGTTAATTATTTGGTTACAAGACCATTGAAAATATTAGGTATAGGTACACTATACCGTATTACCGTATTAGTATACCTAATATTAAAATGTTATTATCTACATTTAATATTATTTAGCATACCTAAATACTTCAAAATAAATAGAGGAGGTGAATGATTTTGTAACTATACTTATTACCTATATTATAAATTATAAAATATAAATACTAAAGATAAATACTTCAAAAAATGAAGGAAAGTACGATTTTTTTCATTGCTTTTACCTACCTACTTAATTAATTAGTTAAATAATAGTACTTAGGTAATCAATGTTATTATTGAATATTGATAGTGAAAACTGATAAGCTAATAAAGATTTATCAGTCATATAGTATAAGCAGGTATGCCTGGGTTAGGTATACCTAACCTAACCTATAGCAGGTATGCTATATATAATACAGACATACTGGCGATACTGCAGTAGGTATAGTAGGTATGCCTATATATACCTATATAATTTATAAGTACCTAATTAGTAATTACATGATACCAAATATAATTTGATCATATCAATATGAAATTTGATATTTTTAAATTATCAATTTACTATGATAAATAACAAGCAAACGTAATCTCAGTGTTGTATAATATATATTAATATCAATAAAACAAACGAATAATATAGGACACATGTCGTAGTTCTTATAGCAATAATGTGAATTCAAACTATATTATAGCAACACTAAATTTTACAAAAATTATACAACTTTATCTTATACTATGTCTCTATCTGTACCTACCTATTTGATATTTATCATACTTTTATTAAATTATTATTTTTAATTGAAAATTTAAATGAAACATAACATGTTGAACCATATAGGTAATTCAATTTAATAGTAGCTAGGTACCTACTTATACACGGTTTAATTTAAAAAGAAAAAATGAATAAATTGAGATGATCATAATATAATAATATATGAAGTACGATGTAGGTATGGGTGCAGCGTATAAACTTAAAACTTAAGTGTATAGAATACTAGCCACTAGAATATCTGTTTATATGCACTGAAAAAGTGCTGTTAAAAAATACAAATTAATAAAGTAACTTCTTATCAAACGTACAAAAGTGTTTGATGTGCCACTTTTTATAGTCTATTTTTTTTGTACGTTATTCCTACGAACCCCGTGTCTACCTATTATTAATTATTATTTATGTGCATATATCAGCACTGAGCCGAGTATCTGTCGGTTAAAATTACGATATACCCACGCACATGATCTTGTAATATTACACGCGTTTGAATATTTTTACAGAAAGGCTTTAGAAACCTCACAAATAAATAAAATATTATATTATATACTTATTATAGTTAGGTACCTATTAGGTTACTTTGTCAAAGCCGTCATTTGAAAACCTTGCTCAGTGATGCATATAGGTGAACATTGATACCTACCTTGGTATAGTGACTGTATATGTGTGAATTATGATATTTCTAAATATATAACACGCATATAGATGAAAACGTCTTGAACATTTTTAAGGGGGTGATCTTTTTTTTTTGTTTCATATAAATACACATTTAGTTTCATGATATTATATTTTGTATGAATGTCGTATTTCGTGTTGGAAGGGCCTAGATAGACTTCTATAGTGTATAATTCTGTTTACTTATATATCCGTATTGCTGCAAAATATATTATGCTGCATAATAGGACACAATATACCTATACATTATTGGCTAATATAAACCAATTCTGCAATTGAATAAAATTAATAAATATTAAATAAATTTAAAATAAAATAAGTATACTTAGGTATAGGTTGTAGGTAGGTACGGGTTTATGCTTTATTTGTATTATTATGCATGTTGCGTATACCTAAAGGCTACTAAAGTCATAAATTATAACATAATATAAAACATATACTGACAAGAAATGAAATTGTAATATTTATTTATGTTGTTAAACTGACAATAATAGAGCAATAATTAAATCATTTAAATATGTAATTATTTTAATACACAATTTGAACAACAACAAGTGAATTACTAATTTTTTTTCAAGGTATCAAAATTAAAAATTAAAATATCAAATACTCTTTAAAGTGCACGTTTATGAGCACACAATATCCATCTGGAAATACAATAACTGGAATAATTTATTTGATATACGTATATAAGTACTGCTTCGTCATCATTGTTTTTATTTTAATAATATAACTATACATAAACGTTAGGTTAGGTTAGCATTTATACTCTGATTTATATAATTATATCATTCCTTTGTGAAAATAAAATAAAATTTTCCCAAAACATTTTTAATTTAAATAATGTACATTTTGTATAGGTACATAATATTATCATACTGGATATCAGATTTGATCGAATAAAAACTATTGTAATAAATCATCATGCACTCTATTGTCGAAAAAGATATGACCGTTCCTCGTCGTGCAGTCGTGTAGGTATATAATAATTCATAAATAATTACAAATACTAACGAATTGTACAAGGTCAATGGCTATATACTACATTAGGTGCCAAGAATATATAGCTGCATCCATTAGTCAAGTGCTACTTAATAACTGGACCATTTATAGTTTGCGCATCACGCGAACGTAATTTTTTTTCTTCGGATTTTAATTTACTCAAATTAGTACAGGGGGGCGTCCCCACAGAGAGGCAGGCCGAAGGAAGAGGGCGATTACTAAGTATAGGTAGGTTCTCAAATAGTCTGTAGTTTGTTGATTGCGCAATATTCTATACTAACATTTAACATATTTTAACAGAAAAAAGTATTAAGAAAGTAACTTTATAGCTGGTACCTACCTACAACCTACTCTGAATACCGCAGAATACACTTCTAAATTCTTCACATTTTCTCAGTTCTCTGCTTGTTCTTGTAAAAAAACGATTTAAATCTGAGGATTCTACCCGAACAAAATAAATTTATAAAAATATTCAAATTGCTTTTACATTTTTAAGCAATAATGTTGCTGAGCAAGTAGAAGCATTTGATAATTTCCCTTTAAAGTTTAGTATAATATACTATATATATATATATGTAGGTACTATATAGTATATACCTAGTTACCATATTTAACTTGATTAGTCTTGAGTGTCGTATTAGAAAATAAATAATAACTTACCACGAGTAAAGAATTGAAAATAAATTAAAGAACGATTAAAATCATCGGATTACATTAATATACACTTAGGTATACCAACACAGTTTCTGTCAATGTCTTAGGGAATACCGACTGACCACTGATAACAATTTTATATCTTTCCTGCTACTAATGATGACGAGTCTGTGCGAATGAGGAAAACATATTTGACAAATATGTGAAAAATGTAGCAATAAATTTGCTTCTATATCTTTTAAATACCAATTTTTACTTTTAGTAATTTATTAAGTACCTATACCTATTGTGTATTTTATATAATTTATATGTACATAATTGAACCAGTAATACCAGCTACAATATATTGTATGTTATTATGTATTTATATTAAATTCTTTACAAATGTTTAAATATGTACCTATCTATTCAATTTATTTTTATTTATAACGTTGGTATATAATTTTATTCATTTTAATTAAAACATGCTCTCAGTGTTTCGACTTTACTATTTATAGTATACAAGTTTACAACTAAGTAATATTTTATGAATTTAGTTGATTTTAATTAAGATAATTTAGTTTTAATTATAACTATATAAAGTTGTTAATAGAAAATGTATGTTTACCATTTTAGATAATATGTCAATCATTAATATATTAATTAACTGCAGTTGGATTTTTAGATAATTATAATCGTTGCGTATGGGCGTATAACGTGTAGGTATAGGTAGGTATAGGTACCAATTATGGCACCTACTACAATATTGTAATAAATTACTAATTAGGTAGAACAATACTATTGATTTAGTATATTTTAGTCTTAAAAAAAGTCTACGGTTTCGAATTTATCTTGGACTAAGAAATTCATTTCTTGCACTTTGTATTAGAAAAAACATTGTACCCATAGCCTGATATACATATTATATCAATAATATAACTATAAATATCTCAAATCAGCTCTAACTAACCTATCGACTAATATATGTGAATTCTAATGTCTACAAAACTGACAATACAATTTCATGCGCATATAAAGATGACCAAATTTATTTATTCCGTCTGACAATACCCTCGTATATGTCATATTTTTTTCGTTTAATTTGTCGCGCAGTGAAAGTCACCAAAGAGCGAAATCGTTTTTCCACGCTGCACCGCATGTTTAATTGGTTTCTGCGACTTCCTCAGTACTCACATAGCGTAATATACATAATAATATACATGGTCGATTTCCAGCACGGGATGTCTGTTTTTTTTCGTCGAGTATTCGCAAATCGTATAGATTAAACTCGACTTTAGTACCTACTTATGTACATGAGCATATCATTGAAATATACTTAGATTTTTTGCTTTTTCTAAACTTCTTTACGCATCACCAAAAGATTTTAATGAACACTGCAGATGGCATACAGTTAAAAATATATAGCACGTGCCCAATGACAACATGGAGTGAAATGCACTTAATGTTATAATTTTATGGTACCTAAACTGTAAAATGTATATTGATTATATTATTGTCATTTGTGTCGAGGAAATTAAAATGACAAAGCGTCTTAACGTTAAACTTCGAACAATACGATCGTATTAGATAATTTCTCTATATAGTCTATGGCATATAATTTGTATAATACTTATAGTAGGAACTTTTTTTTTTCTTGTGTGATATACTGATATCGATAACCGTAGGGAACTGCTTGCGCATTACTTCCTACCGGTCATCATCGTTTTTTGAAAACAAACCTACTGACAAAGACAATAGGAGGTCTGGGGGCCAATCCCTTTCTCGCCGTCCGTTACAGGACTGCAGAAAACAATAATACATTATAATATAAGGGCTCTATCCCAACAAGTTTTTAGTAACAGACCATATTTTAACAAAAATATTTTGGGAATTTTGTAAGTTAGTGACGGTTTTAGATGCGATGAGTTAAAACGTAAGCGGTTGTCGCTTCGCAAAAAAGTTGAAATTTTAGACTTCCGTCAAAATAACAAAAACTTAGGAGTTATCCTGCATTTTTTAAATGTATATAATTGTTAAATGTATCAAGACACTTAAATTATTATATCATTAAAATATTATTATAATATGTATCATTATAACATAAAAATATTATTATTAACAACATTATACCTATTGACACTTTATGAATTTAAAAAATTTACCCCCTCTGAATGGCGGACACCTCCGAAATTTTGGAGGCCAAGAGTGTCCGTTATTCGGAGGTTTCACTGTATAAGATTGCCGATTGGTGCATATATCGATATATCATAACTATTATACTTATACGACGCCGCGGTCGTTTTCGATCTTGGTGTAAGTCGATCGCGTATTTATATTATTAATATACAGGTTAATTTATTATAACTTATAATTATGTATATATTCTTATTAAATACGATTTACTAAAACGTGTGCAATTGATCCGCAGGTGAACGGTTTGGCATCGCTGGCAACGATGAACTTGAACAAGCGCCGACTGATATTCTGCACGTTTATTTACTCGTGCGCCGCCATCGGTCTCATTGGCGCTGGCCTGGGCTCCAAACGATGGGTCGTGGCGTCGGCGCGGCGCACTTCCAACACCACAGAGTCTGTGGGCCAAGTCAACCTAGGACTGTTCTACGGCGATAAGTACTTAAACATCGGTTATGGTCTTCGGACGTACAGCGTCGATGGTAAGCAGTAAACCCACATCTACTACAGAGGCGTGTCCAGGATCAAAATTCAGGACAGGCCGGGTTATAAAAATAATTTGTATATTATACAAGTGTATTTTAGGTATATTTAAAGGTTAAAAATCGAGGTAGGCCTACTCGCTGGACACGCCTCTGCATCTACAATGATAACAATTATACAGCCTATATATAATGAATATGGGTAGGACCGGGTGGGTAATATCTAGCAATATTCGACGTGTGATATAAACTTTATATTGTTGAGTTGATTAAATTGTCTAATATCTGTTGAATTTTCGAAAATAATTTTCCTATAGATGTACATTAAACTTCCCAACACAAGTTATGCTAGGGGAGTCGCTAATCTTTTTATTATTTTATATATTATATTATACCTCAAGTTCATGTTCTGTTTGTTGATTTGCTAAATAAACATTATTATTATTATTATTATTATCAAATAGGCTATTGGCCGTAGTCTGTAAGCTTAAACTACATCATAAATATATTATAGGTACCTACACTGGCGCAAGTGTGCAAAATGAAATTACACGTAGGGGTTGCTCAAATTAAGTAGGTACCTAACTAACGATTTTTCTTTTTTCTTCGAAATAATAGTTATGTAATTGTAAAATTATACTATTTTGAAATAGTAAGCCATATATGACGTATTGATTTGTGTTGAGCTATTTTTATATTTTTTGAGCGTATTTTCTTCTTTGTACCCGATAAGATGCATTTTTTGTTTCCTGCAGCAGATTACATCGGGTCAATGGTCATGCTTATTCCCACATATTCTATACATATAGAATTACCGAATTATATCGGTAAAATCGATTTGTTTTTTTAATGCACCTAAATAACTGTGGAGGCTTGAAATTTTCACCATATATCGGTAGATATTCATATTACCAATTTATAAACATGAAGTACATTTTAAAATATTCTGGTCCATTAAATATGCTAAAATTTTGATTTGAATTAATAATTTTCAAAATAAAAAAAACATACTGTACTCTAGTGCAAGCGTCTATGGTAAATTTTTTTAATATTTATTAGAACAAAAGTTATTCTATTTGACAGGTCATTCTGTTACACCTTATAATATATGTGTAGGCGGCTATAGGTACATAGGTAGATACATAAATATTTGTGTGTACCTATACAATATACTTCGGCACTTGTTTTACTCGTGATGTGTAAAAAAGCAAATTTCATCGTGAAGGCTTAAAAATAACCTAACGAAAGTAGAACATATAGCTAAACCCTATATAGTTCTCTCATATAGGTACATAGCCTTTCGCGTATAGCCCACACAACACACGAATTCGAGATCCATAATTAGGCATGCAGGTGCTTCACGAATGAATGAAGTCCGTAAGATTTGTAGGTACGTTTCACTCTAAACGCTCACGCAGTCGTTCCACAATGAATTCCGTGCAAATGTCCTGACACCTAGTGGATACACGATTACATGGGTCGAGAGAGTTTATATGTGTGCTACCAAATCATTGTGTATACCTGCTATGTATAATATATACACGTGAGTAGGTATTATATATTATACTTATCCATTAGACAACAAATGGCCGGCCGTCTCACGAAAGTCGGCAAGTCAATTAGGAACTAGAGAGAATGTGTCTGAACGATTCCGCGCGCATAAAAGGTAAAAATTGTACGGTTTTTAATGTTTTTAGTGTTATTTTTCGTGTATATATAATAAATGATAATGCACGATTTATGAATGCGCGTGCGATGTATTGGAATACATATATTATAATATATGGGTACGACTATTATGATATTACACGGTTTATTTCGATTCATATATATAGGTACTATAAATTGTATAATAATGAATTAATAATTATACAGTTATTAAACTGCTTACAGGTATTTGAATAGGCTTCAAATAATGTGTTAGTGCTAGTATATATATGCTGCCTACTGCCATAGATATCTTTAATACTCCGGAACCTACTTTTAAAGGTAACTTAAATATACCTGTATCGTGGTACTCAGTATACCTGGTACCAGTGCCGGATTTAGAACAGGTGCCGCCCTAGGCCCTTTTAAATATGCCACCCCTACCCCAAGAAAAAAAAATGTAGTATTTATTACTAATAAATTTATTTCATTATAAACAAATTAGGTCAGTAGTAGCATAGATTAAATATACTATAGGGTAGTAGTTATAATAAAAACAAGTACCTACCTAATTATAAATTCTGATAAACAATAATACATTTTTAATCTTATATGTTACCTATCTATAACATTTTACGACGAACTTTTTTTGTTGCGAAATGTGTCAACTGAATGTATTTACTACCTACTAATATTAATTTACGCAGTTATACAAATGCATAAAATATTTATATGGTTTTTTTTCAATTTCTTACAAAATTTGCCGCCCTAGGCCCGGGCGGCCGGGCCTCAAGGGCCTAGGCGTAAATCTGGCCCTGCCTGGTACAGTGTACCTACTTCAAACGGTTTGTATTTTATTGCGGCTGGTACCAAATTGGTTACCGAGCTCTTACCCCATTGGTTGAATTAGTAGCCGTGTAAAATAAGTATTTTATTAAGGTGAGCTGAATAAATCCGAATTGGTTCCCTTATTTGTTCAGTTCGGTTACTAAACCAATATAAATAAAAAAAAGTTAACATTTTCAATTTTTCACCGTATAAAATCATACTTGAAAAACTGTAGGGCGGGCTACGTTAATGGGACACTAACACGGTGAAAATATTTGAAAAAAGTTTTCTTCATTAATTATTATTTTAATTTCCAATCATTATAATTACTTCTAAGTTCTAAGTTTAAAGTCCTAAGCCTGTAAAAATGGGAAGGGAAATGTGTGTACTTGGAAATCTTAATGCGAAAAGCGATAACTTACTCAGTCTGTACCTATAGTGGCATACATCATACATCACAAATTCAAACGAGAAACCAATTCTCTCAATTTAATAAAATTATTGTTTCAAACAAGAAAAAATAGAACTGCTAAATATAAACAAATTCAGCTGCACAGTGGATAATGAATTTATAACTCTGACCAGAGCCGTGTTTCGTGCCACCGGGGCCTAGGGCAACATATTTTTGCCACCCCCTCCACCATCCTTAAGAAAATTTACAATGATCATAAAAATGTAACAAAATATAATATAAATTACCTATAAATATAAATATTTCATCTACCTATTAGTTATTTTTTGAATCACAAGAATAACCGATGTTTCATAAACATATTGTATTTTTCATGAAAACTTAACTGACAAACTGTGCATATTAAGAATATTTTAATCATCTCGTATTTATCTAATAAGCAATTATTGAATTTTAAGTGATCGAAATGATGAAAATGGATCCAGATATTATGGTGTACAGCCTGTGGGCATTGACCGTTATTGGGGTATTAGCTGGACTCATAATGGCCGTGGCTGCAGCAGTATTCGCAGTCATAAATTCAGCCATCACTCCTATATCTGCGCTAGCTGGCATACCTGGTCTTTATTTTTGGAACATCAGTGCAAGTAAATGACCTTCACTCTACTGTTTGTGATTTAACTGTTATCTTTTCTGACATGTCTTGCGTCTTTTTTTTAGTGTTTTTCCAACTGTTGGCCGGTAGTCTATGGGTGGGTCAATATTTCCAGAGACTGCAGTACAATGTGATGAATAAAGACGACCGACGTAATAAATGGACATCAGAAGGAAACGCTTCACTGGGATTCTCATTCTGGTTTGTTCCATTGCTTTTTCATTTTTCTTCTTAGACTACTGTGTGTACAATAATATTAGTCTCGTAGAGCGGTAATGACATTAAATGAAAAATATATAAATTGGCAAAAATTCAATAAATAAATTTACTAATGCGGTCCGCAGCAGTCGCAAGTACAAATTACAACTGTTGTACAAGAACTGCAGCGGCAGTGTACCTACCTCCTTTCAATCTCCATCACCACCTACGGGACACAAACATCTCGACTTGGTTACAGAGGCGTGTCCAGAGGGTAGGCCCGGGTCTACCCCGATTTTGAACCCTTAAATACTCGTATACCTAAAATATATTTTTTTATTACACAAATTATTTTTATAACTAGTTGCAACCTATTGCAAAATAAACTATCCATTCAGCTCTGCTTGGCAAAACACGACTCTGTTTCAAGCGACATCCGTATCTAATATTTTTAAGTTAAGTAGAGAATATGCATTTCATTTGTAAACCCATGCATTTGGTATTTGTGCTTGTACTCACCTCACTCCACACAACACTACCTGTACGGGACAATTATGAGCATAATGAATCAATTCAAAGACATCACAGTCCACGTCATCGTATAGGTATGCTCGAAGAAGGATAAAATAGGGAGAATAATGTTTCATTACTGGGAGGAGAAATTGAAGATGTTTGAAGAGTTTACAACAGATAGTCAGGCGTATTGGGGTGATCGTCTAGTGTAGTTCTAGAGGAGACGGAGGAAATCACATTTCGTTAGATAGTTGTGTACTTGTGTGGCCAGAGGGAAATGCATACAGAAGAGTTATCCAACAAAACTATATAGGAATAAGAATTGAGAGTAGGAAAGTAAAGTGTGGCCCAATTGGACTGGATTGTGATAACAATAAATCACAACAGTCAACTAATAATTCAAATGTGTCATTTAGTTTTAGTTAGAAGATCCTAAATGTAATTTATGGTAAGAAATCAATAGTCAACTTATGTCTTATAAGTTTAATTAAAAATCATAGGACAAAAATTGTACACAACTTAATAGAATATTACTAGTTTACTATTTACCGGTAAACCACTTAACTTGCATCAGGGGCGAACGCATGGGGGGGAGGGGTAAACCCTATTGAAATATCAGGAACAAAGTATAAATTATCTGACCTGACTGGCCTACAAATGTATTACTAATAAATAATTTTTCAAACCCCCCCCCCCGAAATTTTTTCCTGCGTTTGCCCCTGACTTGCATTATTGGTAGGTAGATCAATCGTTTTTTCTCGTTTGTGCTAACACAGAAATATGTGAAATACGGCTGTTCAAACTGAATATTTAAAGATACAGTAGTTAAGACTTGGGAATTAAAATTACTGTAATCAGGTTCAACATAAACTAAGAGCCAAGTTTTAGTTAAAAAAATTTTAATATAATATTTTGATTGTTTAGGTTTATAATTCTTGCATCTATTTTACACATGCTGAATATTTTCATTGTGTTCTGGGCAACCAGTAATCGCTCAAGAAAGTCACCATCGCCAATCATTGAAGAAAAAACTAACGGAGCAATCATGCTATATTAACATTTAACACTGTATAATTGCCATCAATGTCAATAATAATTTATAAATGTATTTAAGTGTAAATAAATTTTCTTTTTTATACTATAGCATATTTTTATAAGTTGCATTTATTAGAACATAGAAGTCAACTCAAGGTATGTCTACAGTTTACATTGAATAAATTGTAATGACAAACATTCCAGATGGATTCAACAAAAACAATATGATCAATGAAATGTTGTCAATTTTATCAAACAGTAGTTTGAAATAAATTGATTCTTGTCTTTTTGTTCATCCCAATTTTTTTTTTTTAAATACATGTTTGTATTTTAAAATAGATGGTAGTCATAAATTTGAGAACTCATTATATTTTTAGTAACACATTTTTCATTATATAATATATAATATTATAATACATGCATTATGTTAATACGTATAAAAATCAATACATGACTCATAATGCTTGTTACTGTTAATTAATTTAATATTCTCTCAAGTTAAGTTTTTGTGTTTACAGAATACAGATATATTATGATTAGGTATGGTATAATATATAATTCCACAGAGCTCATAACATTATATAATATAATTTAATATAGGTATAATAATTATTATAATTTCTCTAAAGAGTTATAATAAAATAAATCATTCTAAGGACAACAAGAAATAAAAACATAATTACGTAAACATTTGACATTTTATTTTATTTCAACAAATTAAAAATATAATATTAACAAAAAAAAACCCGACTATTAATTTCATGACAAGTGCCATCAACAAGTCTAACCCAAAATTTAAATATACAACAAATTATTAATGAAACTAAAAAATAGTAAATACCTATTGACTATGTGTTAAAGCAAAGGCACAATACACATTATACTGTTTATATTGTATGTGAAAACTGAAAATGTAAACAACTATTCAGTAATAATAGTATCTTAATAACTATAAATATTAGACATTTTTAAAATATATTTTTTTTTCAAATTAAAACATAATTATTAGTAGGCTTCCAAAATTATAATCAAGAGGACTCTACACCTATAGGTGTTGTCACTGGTCTTACAAACTGATTGGTTCAACACCAATCACACTGCACTTGAAAATTATGAACAGACAAACAGTACAATTTTATTTTGTATTGCCCATCTTCAGCCTTAGATAATTAAAAATTATAATACATCTATCTTAAATTCTAATTTATTATAATATGTAATTAAAAATTAATGTTTAAATATGTATCACACATTCTGGTATTATACAATCATTGTGTATGCTAATTTGTTTATAAATCAAATTGTATCAATTGACACATAAAGCATCCCGAATATATTTTTTTTAAAGAAACGTCACTTTTATACAATATGTAACACACACAGTAATGCCTTTACAATTCCATGTCCGTTTTAAAATCTGACAAATCAGCATATCAATTTACAAGCATAAACCTAACATAATAAATTCCTTATTTTGCTGTTAACAATAGTAACACAACAATAATTCAATAGGTAGATACATTTTTGTCACCTATTTATCTCAGTTAATAGTTACACATAAAGTCATATTTTTTTTTTGTATTTGGTACAATCAATAAACAGTCTAAGTATTTCCAACATTCATATTTAACACAAAGACATGAATTTAAATATAAAAATGTCGATTATTCTATATTTTAATTTAATTTTCCCAAATTATACCATAGTATATTTTAACAAACCCATGATAAACAATTAACCATCTAAGAAATAATTAAAATCTGTTACTCGTAGTCAAAATCTGTACATTAGAAATAATTAAACTATTTAATTTTTGAGCTAAAATTATATATAGTACAATAAATCTAATTTCAACTTATTTATTTAGTTTAGAGTGAAAATACAATTTTAATATAAAATGTATTAATATAAATTGATTTAATGTATTGAATTACTGGCAGTGCTTAATATAAGTTGGGAAATAATGTAACCATCAGCCAGTTTATACTCATTTATAGCAATAATCAGAATATTAATTTTCTTAATGTTGTGTAAATTTTTAGACAAAAAATGTAATAAAAAAGAAATAAAAACATAAACTAATTGTGGACATATAGCAATTATTAAAATAGGTTCTTTGTTAATAAGACATCTAATATGTTTTAAAATAAAGATAATAAATAGTTAATAATTTTCAACATAATGATCTAAGTCACTCGAGTCTTATGTCAATGTTTTGTCAATAAAAATAAAAATAAAAACGTCATATTAAACATAATAAGAAAAACATGACTAGAATTAGAATAGTTTGTTTAAAAACTCTAAACGTAGTTAAAGAATCAAATGAAATATAATTTTAATATTTTGATTTACGTAATAATAGACTTGTGAATTGTGATTACATGCGCAAGCAAATTTAATTAAGAAAAGTAAATTTCAAAATTATAACAAAACAGTTTTCCAAATTTATTAAACACACAAATTATACATTACATATATAAAGTATGTATTAAATTATCACGAATATTTATTATTAATATAATAATTTATTATTTTAACCCTACCATGCATGATATTTTTTTTACTTGCATTTAAATGTGTTACAAATTTATTTTTAATCTATAAAAATATACCTAACCTATATTATATTTGATAATATCTTTTCATTTTTTATATTAATAATAATAATAATAATACATAATCTATTAATTAATAATAATGAAAAGATATTTTTTAATATTTTTATATAGTTTTAAATATTTAATGCACAAATTAATTCATAAATTCATACTTATTTACTTGATTATATTCAACTTTTTGGGAAATTTATTTAAATGAAAATTCCTATTGAATAATCTTATATAATTTAGATATATTAATGGAGCAGCTCAAATAAATATTAGTAATTTCTTTGAACCCTGTTAAGGTACATATCAAACATAAATAAAGTTTTATAATAAGACTTTTATAAAAAAAATCTAATAGTGACAAGCATAATTAATAATAAAAATATTGAGATTTAAAGATTTATTTGTACATCATGAAATATTGTAAATATAGGAAACTCACTACACTGGCAAAGCATAAACTATTCTTGTTCAGATTCTCCTTCACTTGAATAGTCTTGTATTGAAATAGGCCGTGAAAATGGCGTGATTGTCATTTGACTAGAAAATAAAAGATTAAATTAGACAATTTTGTCCTTCCAAATTGTTTTTCAATTTTTCTTACGCTTGCTTTCTATAATAGTTTAACCATTCTTCAAGCATTTGAGCAACCAACAATGGCCGTTTATGCAAACGCTGTCGAGCTAATAATAAACCATTTTCTGTTAAACAAACATCTAACCATTGTCTAAAAATATTTTCTTCGTGTCCCATCTATAAAACAAAAATTAAACAAATAAATAAAATAATAACATTGGAAAGTAAAAAGAATGTAAACATTTTACTTCTGATTTGGTAACAAAATGTATTGGTAATAATTTGTGATCATGATCAACAAGTGGCAAATATGTAGTACTCTTTCCCCGAGGTAATGGTTCAACAGGCACCAGTGAAGAAAAATGTCCTCGTGTATAAGCTAAGGTTATTGGAGATTTAATACAAAAACTTGATTCCCATAGAAGTGGCAAGTAAACACCTAAAACCAAAACATATATTTATACATCTATTTTCAATTTCAATTTCAATATCTAAAACATATTAAATACTCAGAAGATGATATCTATCTCTGAATAGATAAAACAGTAATAATAAATCTTTAATTTAAAATAGTATACTACAATATGATTATCTACAAATAGTAAAACCTCATTAAGCCAGACTAATTGGGGCCCTAGGTTGTCCAAATTAAACAAAATAACAAAAAAAGGTGTATTATAGATTAAAGAATATGTATTATAAAATACAAGATAAACAGTATATTGTTATAATTAACAATTGAATAATGTATACAATATGAAATTGATATTTATAAATAATTGCAATAACATGCATTTATGGGAAATTCGTAGAGCTCTTTTCATGTTTATTTTAGTTTATCCTGTCTAATGGGTCTGGATTAATGAGGTTCTACTGTAATTTACAATAGGCATAGTTATATTGATTTCGAAGGAAACTGAATATTTCAATAACTAAATGCATATCATATAAATATGAAATGCATTACCTTCAAAATTTGTGTAACCTAAACGGTCCCCGCGATAATTTTTCACATATTTAACAGCATATATAATAATTGGTCGACGCAGCACATGAGCTAATGCAAATACATGAAGTTGAGCTAAGCTTGATCCAGGTCTTTCAGCTTGAGATACTAAAGCAGCCCAATCTTCAGCCCATTGATACTCGTCTAAACAAAATTCTAACTGTTTTGCTTGCCATGCTTCATACTCTTTCCATCTTGGATAAAACCTACATTAATTTCAAACCATAAATTAACAACTCAAAAATAATTTATAAGCTACTTACAACATGTTGCTTTCGTGTAAACAATCGGCTAAAGCTTTCCTTAGTATATTGTCTTTATCAAAAATACCCCAGGTAGACTGCATTAAGGAATCCAGCAAACAATCACCAGCTGAACGATTCCATAATGCATATAGTCTAGAACATAATCCATCACAGACTTCAGATGACCAATTAATCACAGGAGGGACTTCTTCAATTTCCAATTCCTGTTGAACATTACGATCAAGCAATTCATCGAGTAGTTGCCTTTGAACTGGTCTTGGAAGTTCTTCAATTTCTAAAAGTTGAAAAATATTTTATACAATTTAATAAATTGTGACTGTTATATATTTAATTAATTTACCATAAGGTAGGGAAAATGTTGCAAATTCTGTAACAAATGGACACGGCATCAAGGATTTTCTTACACGTATTGTTGAAAGAAAATGTTTTCCAATCTCATCTGCTAGTTGATGGGCTACATGAGAAGGTACTCGTTTAACAGTCGTTGAACTACTAGTAGCATTGATTCCATTCAAAAGATTTGATAAAATTTCTTCACGATGAAATCTAAAAAAAAAAATATTAATCCTTAAGTACTTTGTTTTAATTTAAAAATACTTTTTATGCATAATATAGAACACTAAATAGTATTAACATTTTTTTTAATACATTTAATCTAGAATACTTATAACAATAAGTAAAGTTATTTACTTTCAAATAAAATACTATAATAATTATAAATATACAAGTCTATTATCTATCAATCATCATAATTAATAATAATAATACTTTACCTAACAGCAAGGTGAACTAATGTGTGTCCCGTATCAAACGCTGATGGTCTATTAAGTAGTGTTACTTCAGTTGATGTCAATGACCTGGTTGGATCACCACCTGCGTGTAAATAAGCTGCAATAGGACTCCAATCACCTTGAACTACGCCTACACAAGCTGCAAGCCATGCTCTATCATAGTTGCTATTAATGTCATCCAAACGACGTCTTGATGAAGATCTACAGTAAGACAAAATGTATTTGTGGGTCCAAAATGTAATATGTAATAAATACATCAATAAAGTATTAATTAATATTTAATGAACTTAAATAAAAAACATATTTTAAAAGTATAAATTAACACTAGAGCTGAATACGTTTTTAAAAACGAAACACATTTACACTTACATTTCTTTGTATTATGGGTAATATTAATTCAATTTACAGAAAAGTGCTATTTTTGGGTATATGAGGAATCGTTTTTATTTGTAGTGTTGAAAGAAGTTTAAGAGTTATATTTTACAAATCTTTTTATAATTCTTTGTTAGTGAAAATTTTTTTTATTATATCATTAAACATGATATTGGTAAAATAGATAATAGTATACATAAAAAAAAAAAAAAACAAAAAAATTGATATATTTTTAATGAAAACGTAATTGTGTAAAATTATAAAAATAAACTAACCTTTTTAATGTACAAATATTTGAATCTGTATTAATAGTTGCGGCTAGATCCTTCTCTGGTGATTTAACCCGTTTTGTTATGATAGTAGGAGGTTCACATAAAGAGTGATCAGGTGATGGTGATGTTTTACGAGGTCCTCTTGTTCCTGTTAAATAGATTTAGTCATATTATATTATGTTCTATATAAAATGATTGAAATGAAAATCTTACCACACATGATGCATTTAAAACTTTTAGGCCAATTTTGATATGTACATGCAGCACAAGACCATTTGGTAAGGGCTCGTGTTTCTAAACTAGATGAAGCCTCTTCATTTTCTGGTGAATTAGGGCTATCACTGATCTTCAAATCAGTGTTGAATTGTTCATTAAGCGAGTCAACTAGATTGCTATCTATTATTTTATCACAGTTATCAATTTCCCCAGACGCTAAATTCATGACAATAATTTATCAATACATAGTTAATAATGATTGTATAACTAAATTTTACCTTCAATTAGTTGAGGTTGAGGTTCAACGGGAATTTCATCTCTAAGACTATATATGTCCTGGGCTTGGGACAACTGCAATTTGGGTCTCCTACACATGACACATTTCAGCGATGAATGGTAATTATCATAAGTGCAGACATCACAAGACCATTTGGAATTGACTTGGGTGGTCATAATTGGTTTTGAATCCTCCAGTCGATATTATTCAGATTCAAAACTAGTATTTATTCATAACACTGCAATTAACAACAAATAAGTGAATGTCAAAATATATCAAAATGCAAACATAATGCAAATATTTTTAAACGAATTTGTGTTAAGTGGTGGCCTACATTTAACAAAAAAAAACCTAATGTTTTTTGTCTGTAATTACGACCTAGTTAAAATATATTGCTAATTAGAAATTTCAAAATCAAGTTGAAGGTTTGGCTCGCCGCCGTCAAAATGTGCCCGACTATTTTGCGACTTAAAATAATATCGTTCTTGTGACATAGCGGAAAGGAAGAATGCGACACAATGATCCATAGCACTTACTTGTAATGTAACTGGATAGGCAATGGTTTGATGCCCAGGATCGTAGGCTATCCGGACAAGAATTATAATGATCGTGCATTCGAAATTAATAATGCATAATGTATCACCACAGTATTTTAATAATAATATAATTAATAATAATAATAATAACAACAACAACTAAAACTAAAAAACAAAAACAAATTTACTAACAACCATTACCTACAACGGGCCACGGGAAAAATTCTGAATAAAAATAAAAAGAGAAAGACGAATAAATGATTACGGTGATAAGATGTTTTTGTTCGCAAGTCTACACGGTAAAATGGGAAAAAAGATACAAAGCAATCGGCCGTGTCGTCATTACGCACTAGATGTTAGGAACGTGCAAACAGCTGATGTCGTCGCCGTAACTCGTAATAAGTAATAACAACTATTGAACAATAGCCGTCAATAGGTAAAATATTATTTTGTAGGTTTATGCAATTTGTGCTATATAGTACCACAGAACAATAGTACGGTAGTACTGTAATAATAATTATTGTACTTCGCTATACAGTTGTATACTACACTAGTACACTACTACAGTAAAAACACGGAATAGTACCCATAGCCCATAGGCCACAACCCATGAGTCATGATGTGACCTTACCCACATTATTGACGATTTCGTCAATAACGCCAATACGCCATAATCCCATAACAGTAAAACTCGAGTACTTATAATATTACACTTCAGTCCTCAATACTCAACCTATCTGCAGTCAGAGTATAGTCTGTACAGTACGTCGACTTTCAAGACCTAAAACCATTTTAAAAATGTTAAAGATAGAAATGCACACTTTTTTTATAAACATTTAAAGTTTAAATTAGGTATGACCAAAATTCATCAAAATCTCGAATGTTTGCAAATTATTTTGTAGTTAAAAATTTATAAAATATTCAATTCTTATATTTAAGGATTGAAAATTAAAAATAAGAGATTTCAAATTTGCTTTTATTCATAAAATATTAATTAATTAAAATATTTAAGTATATTACGAAATAATGTGAGTAACTATATAAATATACATATATGTAAATATGTAATAGTATATAATATGTATAATAAATAAAAAAGTGTGTAAGTGGGTACCTATGCAACTTTATGATTTTATACCTATCATAAAATAGTAATTTATACAACTATTAGTAATACAGTAGGGAGGTTGAATTAATTTTTCCCCTAAAAAATTTGATTTGAATAAATGAAAATGTCATTGTGTGTAAGAAATATAAAAGGACTCAGTGGCGGATCTAAAAAAAATGGCCCGGTCGGACATTTAAAATTAGGGCCCCCTTGCCCGCGCCTCCGCTTAATTATAATATCTTATTAAAAATGTTAAACTGGGTTGGGTGAAAAAAGTATTTTACCCCCCCCCCCTCAAAAAAAAAACAAAAAATAAATTGTTGACATGATACATTCAACTCATCTTATAAAAAATTGCTTTAACTATTTTTCTTATACAGTTATACAATATCATCCATATACAAGAATTAAATTATAAAATGTCATTAATAATTGTTTAAAATTAATTCAAGAATACATAAAAAAATACTTACTTTAATTTAATTTATGTTACCAACTAACTCATATAACAATTGAAAATTAATAATATTGAAAAACGTAAATACAAAATAAAATACCTATTTATATGTTTAATGCACTTTTATAACCTTTTTTGGATTTTTTTTCTGAAAAAATGTTGATGGTAGATTTAAAACCTATCAACTCTGCTCAGTCTGTTGTATCTCTTTCTATGTAAAGCATTGCATAATCATTAAGACGGTCTTCACTCAATGTTGATCTACGGTAATCTTTGATTTTTTTCAATGAGCTCATTGATCTCCCTGCACTGGCAGTATACTAATTGGTAACGTGAGAAATATTCTACATAGAAGTTGCATTTCTTTTATGCTATCTTTTAATTTCAAATCAGTTATAAATTTCAAGTACGTGTAAACACTATATGTTCGTCATTCTCGTGGTATTGTACACCGTCAATAAAGTAACAGTTAATGAATGTTCTTATATCAGTAATCAATTTTTAGATCGGTTGAAAAACATTTATACTTGGAAATGAAATTTTTTGTATGTAAATCTAACTCATTATTAGTAATATCTTTAAGTTTACATGGTTGAAAGAAATCAAACAGTTTATGAAGAGACGTACAATTTGTAGTCCTTATTTTCAATTCATTTCATTTAACTAACCTATTAGTTTCACCAAAGAGGGCCCACACAGCCGGGACCCGGTCAGACATGTCCAGGTTGCCCGGGTGTTGAATCTACCACCAAAAAATTGGTGGGGGGACAACAAAAAGTTGGGGGATTCTACCTAAAAGTCCGGCGAACAAAAGTCCGGTAAAAAAGTCCTACAAAAAAAAGTTCGATGTCATAAAAGTCCGGTTTATTTATTATAATATACATTTATTTATAAGTTAATTATATGTTTATGTACACAATATTATACTTTTATGATAAAGTAAAAAAAGATGTAGGGCGTATGATAAAACATTTCATTTTTAAGTTTGTCATTTATTTGTTTCCCGACCCCAGGTTTTTACATGTGGATTTCGAAAAAGCAGTAATTACAGTGGCTAGTAATATTTTTGGTCCGGAATTAGAAATTAGAGGGTACAGCTTTTATCATCTTTGCCAGAGTACATTTCGTAAAATCCAGGATTTAGGTTTACAAACACTTTATATGAATGATGACAAATGTAGTCATTTTTGTTCGATGGTTGATAGTCTGGCATTCCTACCCCTTGAACGGGTGCACGAGCCACGAGGGAATGGATTTTTAAAACAAACAAGCATTTCTGAAGCGAATGAATTGTTGAGTTACTTTGACACCACATATGCAATTGGTTCATATAAGAGAGTTGGACGTTGGTGGTGGTATGAATATAACATTAAGAAAAACTAATCTCTTATTTCTACCAAAAACGTGGAATGTCTTTGAAGCCACATTAAATAGTGAACATAGAATTAACAATGTATGTGAAGCATGGAAAAATCGATTCACACACTAGGTAGGTCATAGTCATCCAACAATGTGGGTGCTAATTAAAAAAATCAAGCTAGAGATTGGAGCCGATCGGGCAAAAATAGCATTAAGTACGGGACAAACCATGAAAAAACCAAGAATGAATCAAAAAAACATCAGGCTTGAAACATTGTGCAGCCAAATTCATAACTCCGAATTAAGTGTTGAAGAATTTTTAATTCAAGTGGGACATAACATTAGGACACAGCCTAGGTTATAGGTTAAGGATATATATCTATAATAATAATTGTATCAATCTGACCAAAAAATTATAATGTCATATTTTATGTATAATATTTTAATTTTTATTGTACCATTAATATTGATTTAAGTTGAAAAATGTATACTTATAAATAAATATATATAATAAATAAACCGGACTTTTATGACATCGGCCTTTTTTTCGCGGGACTTTTTTTACCGGACTTTTATTCGTCAGATTTTTGTTTGCCGGACTTTTGTTCGTAGATTCCTAAAAAGGTACTACATTTTAAAAGTTTCAAGTACTCATGAATAATATTTAAAATGATTACAACAAAATAAATGCAATCGTTAATCTTTATTTACACACCTAATTTCGTTTAAATTTGAACTTAAAATATGAGCTAATATAACGCTAACAGGTGATTCGGTATGGCAAATTTGGTGATTCAAACGACAATCCTTCGCCCTCGAAATCAAACTTACATAAGGTGATCATGCAAAAAACCTGTCTTTTGGTTTTTTTGTACTAAAAATTAACATTTTGAAAACAATTTTATTGCAAATATTAAGCATACTATTCCTGTAAACACGTAAGCCATGATTTGAAACACACTCTTAATGTCTTTATACCTTAAAATTAAAAACAAATATTGTACAAGTATATAGGGATATCAACAAGTCGCCGCCGCAATCAATCAGAAACATATTCAAATTTTCGATAATATTTTTATGAATTTTAATTAAAGCCTATAGGTGATCCAGTATGCTAAATTTGGAGATTCAAACGACAATCCCTCACCCTCAAAATTGACTGATTGATATTATGTCGTGTTATTTATAGCAGTTTACTGTTTGTACATTTAATTACTTGTAAAACGACCTGTTAACCCGACTCGAAAAAAAACCCTCAAAATCAAACTTACAAAAAGGGATCAAAAACATGTCTTTTGGTTATATTTGTACTAAAAATTAACATTTTGAAATTTTTTTTTTTTGCAATTATTTAGTATACCCTTCCAGTAAACACGTAAACCATGATTTGCCAATCTTTATTGTACAGCCAATCCATGATCGTATTGCTAATCTTTAATTGTGTAGCCAATCTATGATCGTATTGCCAATCTATGATCGTATTGCCATTTGCCAATCTTTGACCGTATTGCCAATCCATGATCGTATTGGCAATCTTTGATTGTATATTTGTATTGCCAATATCTATGATCATATTGCCAATCCTTTATTGTAATGATATTTATTTTGTAAATAAACAAAAAAAAAAAGTAAAAATGTCACATCCAACATGCTTTTTTATAGCAAAAATACTAGGGAAATTTGGAGACTTTGAGCAACATTATAAGTTATTTACGTTTTTATATTGGATTTTTGAAGTATGATCTGGATAAATTGTATTGAACGTAACAAAATATTTGAATATTTGATATTTAATATTATACAATTTTAACATTTGTTAATTGTTTACCAAAAAAAACGTGATGAATACTAATGTTACTTTTAAAAATTCTGTTATACGGAGAAAAATTTATTTTTCAAAGAATATGTTAAGTATTGAGTTGAAAACTATCGCTTTGTATTGATTATTATGGTCAGAACTACCTTTATATTTTAAAAAAATACGCCATGCTATTGATTGTCTGACTATAACTACGTGTCTGATATTCCCTCGGTAATATTTAAATATTTTCTTTCAATGTTATGTTTACAATATCGAATACCTTGGTAAGAAAAGATCATTGTAAAGCTCACGACCAGTGATGATAGTCCATTACCAATTAAATCAAATTATATAACAATACATATTATATAGTTATAATCCAACCTGTCATCATCACTTATAATATTATTCACAAACTATAATATATGTATATGTATATTATATATTATATCCTATAATAGGTTATACACTCCATATGTTTCTGGTGGCAGAACTCATTGTGACACAACCTGTCGTCCAACGACTGTTTCGTGAAGATTCCCCGTCGACTGAACCAGCCGAGCAAGGGGCGTACTGGACCCTGCAACCTCATGCTCTAGACATGTTCGAGAACTCCATGCGGCGCCGTAACTCGTAAGCGGTTCAAACTGCCGGCCGCCTACCGGGCGGCGTATTTCCGAACCCTAACTGAGCTGGGGCACTAGTGCCCGAATCCGGTTAGGCTCCGTAGGTGGCGCGTCTTCACTACGTTCCCTAACTGATTTAGGGCACACTATTAAATATTAATTTAAAAACGTACTTTTGTACTTAAATTAATTATATTTACATAATAATACATTAAATTACGAATCATACAATATTGTTGTCATATATATGTATATAATATATATATATATATATATGCTATAATGCTAATATGAAAACAAAAAAGTTTAATAAATAATTCAACTAATATATTAATTTATATTCCATATAATTTAGAGTAAGTCAGTTTAAAAAAAAAAATGTATACTATACCTCTATATGTTTAGTCAATTACATAATAATACATTAAATTATTTACAATATTGTTATTTATTTAAATTTTAAGTCAGTGCAATTTGGAGTTACATTTATTATCGTCAATATTACTAGCTAGATTTATTTTTATTTTTTTGTTTGGTGGAGCACTTTCAGTTGGTCTCCCTGCTTGTACTCTTTTTGAACCTATAGTCAATCCTACTTTTCTTCTAGCAAGTGCGATAATAAATCGCACTGACTTACTAACACAAAAATGTAAATAAAGAGCAATATTGTAGATAATTTAATGCATTATTATGTGATTGACTAGGTATAGTATAAATCGCATTGTTGAATTATTTATTATAGGTACTTACCTATATGTTTTCATACTAGCATTTAACTACTAAAGCTTATTTCTAAGTTAGGTACGAAAAAAATATACTAACGACATATTATATTGTATTAGTTACAATTTTTATATAATTGTAGTATGTGTGTTATGAATATATTTTATATGTACCAAGTACTAATGTATGTACAAGGCTAATATTTTAAGATGAATATAGCATATATATATATATATATTTAACGACTTATACTGTATTAGTTACAACTTTTATATAATTATAGCATATATATATATATATTATATACATATATACGACAACAATAATCATGGTTCGTAATTTAATGTATTATTATGTAAATATAATTAATATAAGTACAAAAGTATGCTTTTAAATTAATATTTAATTGTGTGCCCTAAATTAGTTAGGGAACGTAGTGAAGACGCGCCCCCTACGGAGCCTAACCGGATTCGGGCACTAGTGCCCCAGCTCAGTTAGGGTTCGGAAATACGCTACCGGGCGTTGTTATAGAAGCTATACGTATACTGTATAGGCAGGGCGTTGTCGTCATCCGCTGCTGTCGCTTAGATTCAGATTCGCTGTCGGTCGGACAGCCGCCACTTCCGCCGTACCGTCAGATATTGTTATATCGCCGATCGGCACCGAACATTCGTTGTTACCGCCGTCGATCCACACCTCCACCATCCACATCCACTTCGATAGCCAACAACCTGCACCGGCAGTACAAGCTCAAACCGTCCACCATCGAGGCATCATAACCCCGGGTGGCGCCTACAGACGTCACTCATCGTTCGACGACGACCATCGTCGCCACCTAACCACAACGGCACAACCATAGCGGTGGTGACGATGAGGCGGTGCCCGCAACGGGTGTCCCAGGGTCGTCGTCGTCGTCCCCTACGCCACAGCCGCGGTCGTGGACCGAACGACCTCATCACCGGTATCCGCCGCCGGTGAGTCTGCTACCGGGACAGCCATATATCACCTAGCCCGTTAAAAAAATTGATGTTCAAAGAACAATAATATGTTAATATATTATATTATTATGTGAATTTGATTTGTGATGGTATATAATATATGTATCTACTTATATGTTTATGTTTATTTATAATTCATGTCGGACCGCAGCAAAGGAATATACCTAAAAGCATCATAAGAGTATCCAGTATCCTAACCTGAGCTACAGCCCCCACAAATTTCAATCACTATTTGCACCTATGCATGTTGCGTCTTTTACGTTTTAACTTCAGGTAGCCTAAGTATTTTTTTGCACGATATAATAAAACAAACCAACTAAATTCACCATAGTAAATGTACTGTTATAATTATTACTAAATAAATACAAATTTTGATTCATGTAGACATTAGTATTTTATTTTTATTATCGGTAATAGATATGTGATATTGTGATAAGAGAAAACTATTTTTTTATAAAGAAGACCGATTTCTACTCATTTTTAAAGCTTACCGAACCCAAAATTGGATCGCGACCCACCGGTTGAAGATCACTGCCTTTAGCCTTATGATATATTATCTTATCCGTGTTGACACCAGTGCTATCAATTCTATTTCACTGATAAAATGATAAATAAATAAATTGATAAGTGATAACTCTCGAGTCTCGATAATATATTTCTGTTTCTAATTTCCAAACTTTATGATGTACTACCTCGGTGGCGTAAAGACTAGATATTAGACATTAAAATTTAGTGTTATAATTGTTTTTGAAACATAACCATCAGAATTGAAGTGTTTATTGTTTATATTAATTCTATATTTAAATTTGTTGTTATAATTACTATTTGTGAAAGTGTTTTACCCAAATTGTTTTGTCATGGCATATTGGCATTATAAAGTAACCCAATACCCATGCTAAATATTGTTATTGCAAACTTGTAAAGTGTATGGTAAAATTGATGATTTCGTCTTGTACTTACTTAAATAATTTTGTGGAATTCAAAAACTGTGTACAAAATAATAGTTGATTTTTGTGTATCATTGATGATTTAGGTTGAAGTATTAAATATTTTAACTCCAACAAAATAGTTCAACGAGAACAAATCAAGATGCCAAAATTAGAATTGGGATGTAGAGTAGAGTTAACTGGAAAAAATGTACAGGGCAAAGTAGCTTTTATTGGACAGACACAATTTGAAACCGGAACTTGGGTTGGCATAATTTTGGATGAACCTAAAGGAAAAAATAATGGTGTGGTCAAAAATCGTCAAGGCGTCTCAAAAACTTATTTTGAAGTAAAAGTCCAATATAATATAATATTTAACTTTTATAGATTTTTAATTTAACTTATAGTCTTTACCTATCATAGGGTATTAAGAAATTAAGATAAATTTAATCCATTTTTTGATTACCAGTGTGAAGAAAATCATGGCATATTTGTACGACAATCGCATCTTACACTTATTGATGAAACAGGAGCACGTTTTGATATGTCTGCTAGCACAGAATCTTTGGGCCCAAAATCATCTGTCAAGTCTCGAATCAGCAGGTAAAATAGATTCTTTGTTTTTTTAATTAATTTTCAAGTTTAAATATCTGTTTATTACCTACCTACTTACCTTAATTTGTGTGGTGTAAATACCATGTAGCTTGCGAAAAAAAATTGATACTAACACGTAAGTTTGTTTTAAATATCTTTGAATATTTTTGTAGGTATTTATAATATATTTTTTTAGTTCTAGGCAGTCATTATCAGGCTCAAGTAGATTAAGCTTGATTGCCCCTAAGAATAAAGATGATGCATTTACTTCACCAGTTTCTCGTACCTCTTCTCAGTCATCATTGGTTGGTACAAGCCGTACACCATCGCAGTCATCAATTGCTCTTCCTTCTCGTACCTCATCACAGTCTTCAATGCCTGCACCATCTCGTACATTATCACAAACATCTCTTGCTGGAACGGATTCAACACCTAAACGTTCTTCTTTTGTTGAGGTATTTTATTTTTTAAATGCTTATTAAACATTTTAATACATCTTAAAATTCACTTCCTATACTGAACATTTTGATATTTATTTTATCATAGATGTTCACCATGTTTTATTTTGATATATGTATGATTTTTTGACAAACAATATATTAATATGCTAATCATGATAATTACACTACATATTATACAGTAAAAATATACATATATTATATATATATTACATAATTTCATTAGTAGATAATTTGTGTTCTGTCTTATGTTTTAAATAGTAATACGTTTCTGTATAAAATATTTTGAATAGTTGTTAGAGTTTTTGTTTCATTGTATTCTTTAGGAACCATAAGTATTTTCAAATAAATTATGTTTTCAGCGAACACCCAGCAATGAAAAGACAAGTCGAATGTCTAAACTTATATCGCCAAAAGTGAAATCGGCCGTAAAAACGCCAATGACAAAATCATTGACGTCATTAAAAGATGTATCTAACTCTGAAGTAATTTTTATTTTTGTAAAAGCAAGAAGGGAATTGTAAATGTTCTATATGGCTTTTGATTAAATATTAATTTATTCTGCTTTGTGAATACAATTTAATGTATGTACCTATAGGGCTTAATACAAATATTCAAAAAAAATTTTAAATTATTTTATTATAATAGAATAACTTTAAATGCAAGTATTCTGGTTAACCCCTTTAATGCAGGACAATCATTATCATTGTCAATCTTTTGTTTTTGATGTATAGTTATTACTGTTTATCCACATTCTGAATTAGAATACTTTTATAAAAAATATTGTATTTAAGTTAAGATAAAAAGTTTGATGTGAGATATGATAGAGGATATCCCATACAATTGAGCTTCACTCATTTAACCCTAGATTACTAACCTTATTTATCCGCCTTTATTTCTAACCATTCGTCAATATGACGAATACTATAAATATTATGAACAAGTTTCATAAACAAATTATTTTTAATTAGTTCAATTCAATAAATCAAAAATATAATTAATAAAAACACAATAATTAAACTCTTGGATAACTTTATTGTAAAAAATATTAGTAAAAAAAAATATTTTTGCTTATTTTTAATTACATTTTTTTTATTGGGATAGATATAGAACATAATATAAGAGAGATACAAGGGAGGTTTAATGATATTAGATAAAATGCCTAAAAATAGCAACAATAAAATTATCAGTATTCGTCACATTGACATATGGTTAGCGATCTAGTGTTAAACTGTAAGTGGTTATAAACAAAAAATCTTATTTCAACAATCATTATTCATACAATACAAAATTAATAAAATTATCCTGCGTCAGAATACAGATGAACTATTTAAATTTGACTGTAATAATAAATGTCCTGCGTGAAAAGAATCACTATCTAAAGTATATTATACTTTTTTATAAATTAACATTTTCTATTATTTAAAATAATCTCAATAAAAATAAACAACTATTTCATTAATTATTTTTTTCTAAACTACCTATATCCTCTATGGTTAAGGTATACTTTACATTTTTTATTAATATTAACTATTTGGTAATGGAAAAGGTTAGCTAAAATGTAATAAAAAAAAACTAAGGATACATTATAGCACTGCACTAAAATAATTATTGCACATATTTTCAGCTTAATAATAACATAAAATTAATATTTAAATATATCATTAAAATAATCAAAGGAAAAATATAGTTATTGGATTATTAAGGTAGGTAGAACCTAACTCATCGAGTTCATTCACTCAAATTCTTCAATGCTAGACAGTATTGTATTATAACTTTTAAATTTAATTAAGGTTTGATTAAAAAAGTTATTTGATATAGTTTATGTTAGCTACCTATGATTATAAGACGGTTTAATTATTTGAATTTAATCAAAATCTAGTTAAAATTAATTGATTTAAATTTTTTATTGATTAGTTTACATACCTATTTAAAAAAAATTAATTTATCACATTAAGATAATTATAAGAAATGGATTGAATACTCATTACCGTCCTACTGGAAATATTTCAAATATTTATTACAATTTGTGATATTCATATTTAGTTATTATTTATAAGTCAATTTTTCACTTATTGACTTATTAACCTATAAATATTTCAACTAAATATTTATAATTACCTAAAATATTTTAAAAAGAAGGTTGATTTATTATTCATGGTTTATTAAGGTGATGGTTTTATAATAAATTGTCTTATTTTGAATATAGAATGAATATTCCAAAATTTAAGATGCCTATATTATTAAAAATGTTATAAAGTAATACTAATAAGTTCCTTATTTAACAGCAAGTACTCGACTCAAATTAGTACTTTTCGGATTCTGGGGGAAAACATTTCATTTTTAACTTTGTATTATTAAAATTTGTTTTATTCAAGTTAAATAAAAGTTTAAATATGAATTTATCTACCATCCAAAAACAATCTATATCTATATATATATTATTTGTACATTTATTTTAGGCACTGTAATGTTTTTATTCTATGTTTGCATGTATTAAATGTGTCAATGTATTAATGTACAGAATGGATATTAGAATATTTATAAAAATATTAATATTATTTAATATTTATTGTTATTATGAATTTGCACGTTTGCTTTTGTGTCATTCAATAATAATTCTTATGGTAATAATCTAATAACATCATATTATTCAGTATCTATTGTATCTTTTATACAATTTTATTTCATTATTTAATAGACTGAATTTGTTGAAGCCCTCAAACCACATTATACACCTGGATCTACTGTTACACCAAGTAATCTTCCAACCACTCCTACACAAAGACCATCTTCTAGTGTAGCTGATGCAGTTGAAATTCAAAATCTTAAAGATCAAGTTCAAGATTTTACAGAGAAGTTGGATGTAGTCAAAAGTAAAAACAAAATATAATTTCTTTGGTAGCTAATTTGTGTTAATATGCCTAATATTTTTATTATGTAGCAAGATTAAAAGAAAAATCTCATGATATTGATATGATGAAACTGCAGTTGGATCAAGCATCAGAATTCAAAATTAAAATTATGGAATCTCATTCAGCATTGAAAAAGGAATTAGAAAAGGTTAAAATGGAAAAACAAGATGCTTTAGAAGGAAAAGACGAGTATAATGAAATGGCGGAAACCTTAGAAATGGCAACTCTTGATAAAGAAATGGCTGAAGTTAAAGCAGAAACACTTCAATTAGAATTAGATCAAGCAAAAGAACGTATTGAAGAATTAACAGTCGATTTAGAACTCTTAAAGGCTGAGTTAGAGAAAGGAAATGATAGTGAAGAAGGAGGAGATGGGGCCAATTCTTTTAAAGTCAAGCAACTTGAACAACAAAACTTACGTCTCAGAGATACCCTTGTCAAGTATGACATACTGTTATATCATTATTATTGTTTAAAATTGATTGTTTCCTATTGAGTTGACACTTATTTAAACTTTAGGTTACGAGACTTATCCGCACACGAGAAACACCAAACACAGAACTTACAAAGAGAGATCGAAGACAAAACTAAACAATGTAATGATTTACAAAAGTGTAATGAGAAATTAACAGCTAGAGTTGAAGAACTTGTATCTCAAGTTAATGATTTGCATGAACAGGTTTTATATTAATTTTTAAATAGAGAGTTTAATTAGAGAGTATTAAATATATTATATAATATTTATAGGTGGATGCAGCTTTGGGAGCAGAGGAATTAGTTGAGCTTCTGGGTCAACAAAAATTGAATTTGGAAGATAAAGTGGTAGAATTAGAAGAAGCAGTGACCGATCTAGAAGCTATACAAGATATTAATGATCAACTCCAAGAGGATAGTAGGGAGTTGGAAATGCAATTACGTGAAGAATTAGATATGGCAAATGCTAATATTAGAGAGGTTTTGACTAGTATTAATAATAAATATTATTTTTTTTATTCATAAGTTATATCTATTTTTAAGTGTGTCAAAGAAAAAGAACGAGCATTGGAAAGTTTAGCTGATCGGAGTTTAGTTATTGTAAAATTTAGAGATCTGGTTAATGAACTACGAGAACAAAATCAAGATCTACAAACTCAATTAATGAGAGAATCTGCATCAAAAGATGAAGTTCGGTCATCAATACCAGAAATGCTTGACTTTAAGGTTAGCTATGAGTTAAAATATTTAATTTATAAAAAAATAAACAAAAATATATTATTTATTAGAAAATGTTTGCTGAAACTAAAGCTCATAGTCGAGCAATTGATTTGGAGTTACGTAGAATGGAAACACAAGAAGCTCAGCAACATATACAGTATTTATTAGCCTACATGCCAGATTCATTCTTGTCCCTTGGAGGTAAGTTTACTTCTACTAAATAACTTGTTTGTGTTCATATATATCTTCTGATAACAAATAAAGTATATAACAAGTATATTATTTTAGCATATACATTAGTTTATAATTTAAAATTATATGTATGCTACATCTTAGATTCTGAGCATTTCAGCTTTCTGTTTTTTTTTTTACACTTGATAGATAAAAACCATAGCTCATTTATAAAACATAAATAGTTGATATCTAAAAATATCACAACCTTTGGGCCTTTTAATGGTAAGTTATAGATATTTAAAGTTATGGATGATATGATTCCATTACTCCGACATTTTAAATTAATAAATACTAAGGCAGGTGGAAATAGGAAACATTTTTTATCAAACACTTTTGGTCTTAGTCTAGCAGTTCCAATTTTTTAACTAATGTCTTCCAACACAAAATTTAAAGGTGGGACATCCTCTTAAAATGCTGCATTAGTTAATTCTAATACAGTTGTAGCACACCAGATATTTAATATATTATATATATTTCATGCAATACTTATATTATGTATAAATGTAATTATTGTGTAACATACTAAGGGGCTTAAACAAAATAATTTATTTTGTATTCTATTAGGTGATTATGATGCAATACTATCTCTCTTATTATTGCCACGCATGATTTGGAAAAGTGAAATACTCATGACACATGTTCGTGATAAATATCCTGATGTTCAAGAAATAACCAAAGAAACTCTTATAAAAGACCATTCTGCTGAACAATTTGCTACTCGTTCTCGTTTATCATTCTACTTATACAGCTTACAGGTTTATATTTATATTTTAAGCTACATTTTTAGTATAATACAAATAATCAAATTTATTCTCAGACTGCATTAAGACAATTTGTTCATGGAATGAACACAACAACACCAGAAACATTAATAAAAATTGGTGAATCATACCCAGATATGACAATTCAAGAAAAAGTTTTAAATGGATATATTGAAATGTTGAAAATTGATCAGGTGATTTTGTGTTCCTTATAAGTTATAATTGTGTCATACATACCTAAAATGTGTTGATATAAATATGTTTAGTTGGATGAAAATGTAAATACTGAAAACTTGGAACGTTGTGTTGCATACTTTAAACATGTGTATGCACCTCTTATACAAGATTTCATTCCACATTACGAACATTTATTATTGGACAATGTATTGGTGTTATCAGCAGCTTGTAATACCATTCAAACAGATGCCGATATAATAAAATGTGTCATACAAGTAATTTTTATAGAAATATCAAATAAATAAATATAATTAATATTATGTTACTTATTTTGTATTAATAATTGCATGTGTATTTATTTTAGTATGATAGTTCCTCTGATGTTCTAAAATTGTGTGATGATGTCTCAGTTGCTTGCGAAGTAATAAATCAACACTTAAAACAAATGAAAAAACGTGCAGATATCAACAATGTTATTAAAGTAGATTTAAGTTCTTCTATACAGTATGCAGAAAAATTAATAACTGTATTAAGAGAGACAGCCAAAAGTGCAGTCAGTCAAATCTCACTAGGTATAGGTGATGTTGAAATAAAAATAAATTCACTTTTTAACCTAAAATGTGAATGTTTTAGATGATAAAAAAATAAACAGTGAATGCATTATGCAAGTTATGTATAATTCAGTTGAAAAAGTATTTGAAAAAGAAGAATCAAGCAATGGAGTGACAGTATGTTTGAAAATGTGTATTTCGACTCTTGCTGGAGAAATCGCAAATGCTGCGCAAGTTATTCTAGAAGCTGACTTGACATTACCCACTACCGATAAATCTAAAGTAAAATCATGATTAATTAATCTTATTAGTTGACAAAAGGTTTGAATTTTTAACTAAATATAACATCCTAAGTTTGGATTGGTTCTACATTCAAATTTAGAACTTAATTAAATTAAGTGTTAATATTAAAACAATTGATAAATAATTTCTAAATAGTGGTAATTAAATATATACATTTTTTTTTTTTTAGAATATTCCACCAATTACTGAGCGGGCCAAACAAATTAAAAGTGAACTAGAGGAAACTAAAGCTTTAAGAAATACAATTAAATCTAAAGAAAATGATATACTTGAGTTAAAAATGGCTCTTCGATCCAAACAAGAAGAAATTGGTGAACTTAATGTTAGGAAGGAATTAGCTGAAAAGAAACTTTCTACTACGATACACGAATCAGAAATATCTACAGAAAAACTACAGGTAATATTTCTAAATAGTAAATTATTTATGAAAACCAAGAATTATTATTTTTAATAAAATTCAAATTATTTATTAATTGTTTTAGAGGAAATTGGATGAAACACAACAACAATTAAAAAGAAAGTCAAAAGAATATGAAGAAACAATGGATCATTTGCAAGCAGATATTGATTCACTAGAAACAGAAAAAGGAGAACTTAAAAATAAACTTAAAAATTTCTCAAAGAAAATTCTCATTGAGGGTATAAACAAATCTGCATCAAGTGAGTTTTTAAGCTATAATTAAAATATAGTTTATAAATATGAGTTGCATACTAATTACAATTTTTTCTTTTCAGTGACTGCTACTGGAAATGATAGTAATAAACCATACCAAGAATCTCCATTCTTACTTAATGAATTAAAGTTAACTAAAATGGCATTAAAACATGAAATAGGTCAAAAAGCCAAGCTTCAAAATAATTATTGTGAACAATTATTTTCACAATTAAAACCATTGCCTGTAAGTAAATGAACTCATTTTAATTTATTAATTACTATGTTATAGTAATGATGTATATCATATATATTGCAACATAAAATATATATTATATATTCAAATATTTTACAATTTAAAACTGTTTTCAATATTGCAGCACTCTCTAATAGCTAGGAGAATAGTTCTTATCAACTAATTTTAAACATAAAAGAAAATAATATTTCAAGTTCAATTTATATAACTATTAATAAAAATTAATGTACATTCAATAACAATAGAATACTTTTTATGTAAAGAAACTAAAAAGAAATTTATATATTAACTAAATAATTATAAAGTACTCAAGTGAACACTCAGAACTTCGAGCAAATAGAAATGAAAATCAATTTATCTTAAAATATTTTTCAACTTATCAAAGCATTTTACACAATGCTTATAATTTACCATAAACTATTGGACAAAATAAAAATATATACTTTTAGATTAATTTATATATTTATATAAGATTTGTTGTTCTGACTGACCGACAGAGAATAAACAATTAAAAAAATACACTTCAGTACCTTTATAATAAATTTAACCAGACTTTCTGTTTCTAAATTAAATTCAAAAGAGGGTATCTCTATCATTGTACTTTGCAAATAACTTTTGAGTCTTTTAAGACAAAAAAAAGTTCTCTCCTGTGTTGTTGTAGAAACTGGTAGAGTACACAGTATTTTTAACAGATAATAGATATTTGAGAATATTTCTTTATTACATAAATGTAATGCTTCTAATGTAGCATTTTTTAAATGTTCCTTATTTTGATCCAATTTTGTATGTCATAATCGTTATTCACCTTTTACAATTTCTATATCAGAATTCAGAATCAAGATGAAACTGAACCAGTTCATCAAATTCATCAGACTATGTTTTAGAAAATAAACATCCAAATCCTTAAAAAATAAAAATGCATTATAAATACTACACATAAATTAATGTAGGTAATTGATAAATAATATATCAACCAAACTTCAAACATATTTTTGTGCTTCAAAAACCTTACATTTAATTGCTGAGTAAATGATTCAATAAATGGTATAGACACAGTTATACGATAATATTTATACATTTCATAATATTATATAATTACTCTTATAATTAATTTACTGAAAATTAATAGAAATTATGGTTGTTCTTAGGTTCCTAGTGAACCGTCAGATGAAGAAAAACATAGAGTAGTTAAATTAAAGAAATTAGGCAATGAATTATTAAATGTAAGTATACATTTTTTAATGATTGTTACATTACTTCCTTTATAATCGTTTGTATATGATTAGGATTTCCACAAAACATTAACTAACATAAATGTTTTGGATGTAACCAAACGTGTACCGGGAAGAAAACTTGTAACTGATGAGAATATATCAGCTAAACAAGTTCTGGACCACACTTTACAATGGAAACAATTACAAAAGAGATTGGATGTTTTACAAGTAAGTATTTATTAATTCAGAAGTCATTAATAGTTTTAGTTAATTTTGTTTACTCTTTATTTTAACAGGATAACTTTAACAAAGAATTAATTAAAAGACAACATTTTGGTTGTGTTGAAACAGAAATGACTACTTTCCCAACACCAGCTTTGAAAAAGGTCTAAACAAATTATTTATTCATGATGATAGATATTTTCAATTTCATTTTTAATTATAGGCATTAGAAGAAGAAGAACCTGTATTAGCTGCGGAGTTTGTAATACCAAAACCTCCAAACTGGACTGGGCCAACAAGTATAAAAATTGAAATGGACACTAAAATCTTAGCTTCGTTACAAAATCAAGTCACTAATGCTGCTCAAATAAATCCACATGTTCGGTTAGTAGTTACAATTTTAATTAATCAAGAAATAAATAATAATAATTACAACTCAATTAACAATGTATCAAATTAAAAAAAATTTCTTTTTGATATAATTTTAATATTTTTCAAAATTATGAAAATGATTTACAATTGTTCTAACACTGATTTAAATTTCTAATTAATCTAATTAGATATGTTGATTCTATTTTACCAAAAATGTGTTATCAAACTTCAACCATAGTTAATTTTCCAAACATCAGTCATTGATATTAAGTTTTTAAATATTTTTTAAAGAACTGGTAGTATCCCAATGTTGATTTCAAAAGAAAAAGATTCAAAACTATTTTTTTTTAAAGATTTAGTACACAAAATGATCTAAGTGTTATTGCTTTATGGATAGCTAGTAGATTATTGTTTTAGGAAAAAACTATCAAAAACTTTTTACTGAATGTTCAAAAATGCGGTCAACATAAAATTTAAATTATCCTTTTATTATTTTTCAGTTATAATTTTGCCTATACAGCCGAAGAACTACTTGCTAATTGAAAAACTATACTAGAAATCAAGATTAAGTATATTATTTTTATATTAAATTATTTTGTATCTAATATTAATAAATTGTATTGAATTAAAAATATTAATAATTTAATTTTTAAGACTTTATTTAGTTCAATAACCATAATTTATTAATTAAAATAAAAAATAATTCCAGTTGATTCTTAAAATGGCTTTCTGCAATAATAATGTGTTGATCTTATGTGTCACTTATATTGTTGTATGCAGTTATAAAAAAATAATGTTCCAAAAATCCTGTTTTGCACCTACTATCATAATATTATCATTATTTTAGCCTTTGGCCTTTTGGAATTTAGCTAATTTATCCCCTCCCTAGATGCGTTTATAAAAGAGTTGAAGAATTGGCAAATGTGTGAAAATTGGATCTATGCTCAACTGTTTAGCTGCTTTAGATATAGAATAGGTACTGTATTGTGTACCTTTCAGTGAGCGGTGTCCCTTAGTCAAAACAAGTTCCAATGAACACTATTCAATTAGTAAAATATAGGTGCATTTATATTTAATAGTACTAAACACAAATTTAAATTTTAAAGACAGTGTAAATTTTGCAGTTATGTGACTACTTGGTACTAGTCATATACCAAAGTGAGTAACGGGCTTCTCGCCTAATATTATCGTCGAATCAAGTGTAAGTGTATACCTATCTACCTGAGTACTGCCCAGGGTAGTGCATACAAGTATAAGTGTCTAAGTCATATCGCCTTTTGTATCTAGAGGTAAAATGTAATTCCTAATTCCTACAAAGATAAGTTACGGGGTTAGCACGTGTTTGAGTCTTGAAACTAAGAAAGACTATAGACAATAGAGTACTGACCAAAGAGTATCATCTTTACAATGATTAATGATCTACATAAAGCGTATATTTTGGATTTGTCAAAAGCACGAATCTGAAGATTTTTAAATGTCTTGAGCCTTGCTGTTGTTGCAAAAAATGCCATCGATAGACGTCTTGCAAAATTTATTTTTCAAAATATTTTTTTTTCACAATATATTTTCCATTTATAGTCGAGATTTTCCCGTAAAAGGATTTTCCATAAACCGCATTGGTATTGAACAGAATTTATAAAAGCATGCAATTTTGTGGGACCTTTCAACATATGGTGGCCAGGTAACTATAGTCACCTACTTATCTAGGTATGTGATATTTAAACCAGGCTGGGCGAGAAGAAAATCCTGATTATACCAAATACTGCAAATAGGTACAACATACAACCTACTTAAGATCAAAATATATGAAAAGTAATACAATAGATACAATTTTATGGATCCTAATACTCAAGTACTCATACTAAAAATATGTGGAACAGATTTGGGGTAGTGCAAAATTGCAAATATGGTAGAAAAATACAGCGTAGGGCTTACATTTTGGACTTGTACATAGCAAAGGCATTTTCCTATTTCTTGCATTTTTAAATTGACAATAAGGTATAAAGTAATCAAATTAGGCTAAATAAATATTACATTTTTATGAAATACTTTTTCAAAATATAAATCACAGGTGACAGGTATTTAAATTAAGAAGATTTCAAATTGTCAGTGTACTGTTTACGTTCACTCGCTGGCTAATGTGCTATACATATGGACAAAACGCATACCTACCTAAACAAAAAATAATTTTTCATGTTTTTTTATAATCACTTATCATAAAATATATTTAGAAAAATAATTTTGAGGGTATGACATCGACTTGTTTAGTCTCAAAACAATTTAAAATTCGTTAAAATAAAATTTTTTTTTTATTTATAAATTCGAATATAAAGATAAATAGTAGGTAACAATAAAATATAAAACCGATATATCAAACCCTTAAAAATATTATCCTCTATATTTTTATAATGTGTGATTTTGGGTACCTACTCTAAGTTTATTCAAAAATCATAATACACTATTATACTTTAATGCGTTTTATCTATATGTTGTGCGTGTGTCTGGAAGAGAATACCAATATATTGAGTATAATATAATCGTCTTGAGTGATTATAGTTAAATGAATTTTTGAAAGTAGGTACTTACCTACCTATAAACTACATTAGCACAATAATACATGATATTATTTAACTATTATATTTTTAAGTTGCAATATTTATTTAATTACTATAATGTTAGGTTATTAGTTATTACTATCATTATAGAACAATTTATTAGTAAATCCTATAATGCAATAATACGTAGAGGTATCAAATTTTATCTTAACTCATCACTCATGTATGGATTTGCACTGTAGTTGCATCATACATGTATATTTAAATATTCAACACTGGATATATGTGATAATAATATTATAATTAGTGGTGAGCAATACCTAGTTACTAACATGTTCATGATGATTCGTATTTTAGGTTTACATTTGTTTGAAAAAATACGATTACAAACTATTAAAAATTAATTTTTATAAACTATTTTAATATAGTTGTTAATATTTAAAATTCACTATCAAAAGTTTTTAGATAATAAAAAATGCTATGTAAGTACATAGCACATGAATAGTATATTTGTATTCATTGTACACGTTAAATGCTCTATTATATAATGGTCAGTTAAAACCACAGCTTAGTATAAGGTATATCGTCTATGGTTAAAACTTAGTTGTTTTACACATACACACGCATATATATATATATATATATGTTTTACATATATAATTTATAGTTTTTATGTAAAGTATTGATAAACAGCACAATTTATAAATTTACATTACCTATCAATAAAATATAGGCACCACAAAATTACATTCAATTAATTTAAACGTCGTCATGGCGGTATACAAGTCAAAAATGTAAAATGTAAAAATATGCTTTTTCGTAAACTCAGTACATATTTTATTATTATCCTACATAAATCACAAGAATTTAGAAGACGTGCAGAAGCAAATATTTGGCACAACGTCGTATTTAGATTTTAAGAAAATAATATGTTTATCAACAGTGCATATTATAATATATATATATAACCAACATCAGTTCGTTATAAACGTGTGAACACATACATGATACATACCTATCTTGTTTATAAAGGTCAAAGACTAAAATATTTTAATAAGTCACAATTGATTCAGTTTATATTCGAGTTAATTTGTTACTTTGTTATTCAAACCACGAGCTATTAAACAATAGACCGTAACACCATGGTCCATGACTAAACACAAGTAACAAGTACAGAATACTATTAACATCGTATTTGATACTAAGGAACCAAAATTGTGTGCATTGTTTAATACAATAATACCTATCTTCTGTTATAGGTACACTGAGAGATTGAGTCTTTCTTGTAAACTGGGGGACTTTTCAAATAAAAATAAAAATAAGACCTTTTAGGCCTTACAAAAAAGTAAAAACTATGAATGAAAATTGAAATGGTCGTAATCGAAGTTTAGTATAATAGTAGCCAGTATAGGAGGGAACTTACAATTTGAGAATAAAGCTTACACCTAAATAGGTAAGTAATAAATTCGCACAACTGCACAGGCATCTGCACCTACTTATATCTAGGCATATCAAATATCAGTGTTCTAAATATTATGTATGAATGTATGATCCACTTATCGGAATTTTTTTCTGTTGTGCAAAGTGCAATAGACAATTTACAAAATCAAAAATATTTCTAAATAACAGCAAAAAGTAAATTACAAAATATAATTACAAAACGTTCCAATATGATATAAAATAAAAATACCTACTTGTCAACTTGGAAATTCACAAAATGTATTTAGGGGGATGGGGATCGTCCAATCATCCGTACCAATTGATTTATATGAATATTTAATATTATATTACCTACATAACATGTAATGCAGCTGCAGCATGTATAATATAACGTAGGTAAGTAATGTAAATATTAATATGATATGACGTAGGTAGGTAGGTTGTAACTTGTAGGTAGTAGGTTTATGTATTAACAACTGACAACGTTGCTTATAAAAAATACATGATGATTATTTGCGCTAACATTTTAATTTTGAATATCATATTCTTTGTACCTACTACATGTTATATAATATTTAATTTATGTGTCAATTGTATTATATTATAGCACAGTGCGCTTGAAAATAATTGTGTAGGTATATGATTGTGGAAAATAATTTTCCACAATCATATACCTACATAATATAATATGTAGTAATGTAGTACCTATGCAGATATATGTCTACTATTCGTCGCGATATCACATCAGTTTAGAGATTTTATTAATCTGTTTCGGGCAGTAGCTAGTGCAGTCCATAATAGAGTAATATACTAATATATGATAATATAGGTGAAGTCAGAATGGGTGTCTTGGGTATTGAAGCACCCCCCCTCTTAATCGTATTTATGCGAAATATATATTTGTTATAGGTATGTTTCATATTTTTACAAAATATGTTGTCACGTGCTTCTTTTTCATATTTCATGTTTGATATTACTTATATTAATATGAAGTCATGAAGATTAAACATTTTGTAAAAAAACATGAACTCCCACAATGATGCCATGATAAAATAGGTATAAAAGAAATAAAAAAAAAAATATGAAGATTGATGGCCCTAAATAGAGTGTGTAGTAAAGTCCTCTCCACACAAGTTATATTTAAAAATAAAATTGAAACACCCCGTTGAAAAAAAATCCTGGCTGCGAGTCTGGACTTTCAGGATGGATATAAATCAGTTCAATCAAACGAAACACGAATAGTTGTTGAACGGTCAGCGTATAATATACCCGGCGAGGTGGTATATTGGATTTCCAATTTGTTTCATTCATAATCGTTGTGATACAAGTAATGTGCCACATAGGTCATATTATGTACAGTACCTAACGCTGTGCAAATGGACTTAAAATATTTTGTGTCACCGAAACAAAAAAAAAAAGTGGACGGGCTCGTCGAATCCACTAATCCAGTGTTCACACCTAACACCAGCTCGGGGCCTGGCTTTCAGGCTATAAAGCTGCAGCCACGCGTACCCACTTCCCGTTCCGTTTTGCGTACAGGCAAAAAAAAGGTCAGACAGTCGTCACCCTCATCGGCGGGTAACCGAGTAATAATAATAATAATAATAATAATAATATTATATGTACTTATATATTGTACAATATAGTGTAATAATCCGTTTAAAAATACGTGTAAGGTGCGCGCGCAAATCACGTAATATTATTATATTTTAAAATAATATCGAATAAGAGGCGCCTCCTATAATACATGGTAGGTACGCGTATTGGTTTCTGTACAATACGTGTAACGATGCATAATATTATTACCGTGCGAAGGTCACCGCCGCGACGGCACCACCGCCGCGGCGTCGCAGACGGCGATCGTCGTGCGCGGGTGTATTCGATTTCGCTCTCCCCCCGGTGACGTTTTGCGATATGCCGCCGTCACGTTTGCTGCACTGCGTATTTACAACCCCTTGCCCTCCGCAGACGACCAGACGATCCGTCCACCGGGAGGGTTTCCCCATTAGCCATTATCATCACGCCAGTCGTCACGGTTTCCTAATATCATCGCTCCTGCCTTCTCGCGTTCTCGCCAGTCACCGCGAGGGGAGATCGCCACGGACTGCGGACAGATCTGAAAACGTCGTCGTCGTTTTTGCCTTTTTTTTTTTTTTTTGAACTTATTTTCGATCACGATCTCGTCCCGCGAAAACGATCAGACTTTCAGCGTTCACGCCCGCCGAACGAGCACGGACCGCCGCCGCCGGTCGAAGTTTGAATTTGTATTCGGAACATCACCGTAGGTAGCTGACGGCGGGTGCAAACCGAACGAACGTGCCATGGAAACGAAGGATAAAGGTAAGCAGAGGTTTCGCTTTCGTCGCGGTTATCGTTAGCAAGCAGAGTGATGTTTACGACTGTTGTGTTGCGTCGGCCAAGTGTAGAACACAAGTTGCCAAAGGTCGTGTCGCCGAGAAACGATTTCGCAACCTCCAACCCACCAGTCCCTCTTAATATGCCAAAGCAAACGATCTTTTGATACTTCCTTGTTGGCCACCGATCCGTCTCGTCTCATCAGGCGGGAAATGAAACTGCCTTGTTTACTTGTCTGACGGGAGGAGGATGATGATAATGGTAAATTATTATTACCCATATTTCATGTTGCACTGGCAGTACGGTCTGAACTGAGAACTTGATCACTGACGGTGGTACGATAAGTGTCAAATAGGTAGTATTAATAGGTCGTCTACACTGGATTTGATACAGTCCGGCTACCTATATTTACTTTCAATCAAACTGTACACTGTTCAGTTGTAGGTATGGCAGTGCAAATCCCATGTTCAGATTTTTGATTCACAATGTCCCACACACTGTGTGTTTGATAGGTACTTACTATTTAGAACCCGAGTCTCCAATAGTATTATTTTCAATTCAATGCTAAAAAAATCATGTTATCTATTAGTTGTGTCCAAATTACCTAATTAATATATATATAATATTGATAATATACTGGGTAATATACATAGGTACCTCCCTACTTAATTTTTCAAGATGTGTACTTGTTTTCAAGTTATTAAACATTCTACAGAGTATGATGGTTGTATATTATATTGCTTATAGGTACTTCATTAGGTTAGGTATTCAAGTATAGATATAAACAGAGATCCAAATTAAATATTATATTTACACGGTACTCACGACTGTATACCTATATGCTACAATGTATTTTTCAGCTGTCTATAATATATTTTGTTCTAGCACATAACCTATATGGCTATATGCTTATTGTAACACTAAAGTATGCAAGTGAAGTACCTATTGTTAAATAAAACATTTATCTAAATAATGTGAAAACTAATAGGTTACTAGGTACCAGTGTTTTATTCAGTTAATTAAAAAATTCTTTAAATTTTAAAATAGTTGACCGTTAACCGTTTTGACGCTTGATATGTTACGCAGGTGGGTTGTGTGGAATTTTGGTTTAAGAGTAGCCGAGTAGGTACCTATTTACTTAGATCATTTTTTTTAATTATTAGACATGACTTTAAATTGATTGATATCGATTTATCATTTTATATTTTATTATGCAAGTTATGATCTATAGAGATGCACTTTAGATTTGTACTTTAGAATGATTAAAACAAATTACCTTATCATTTAATAGTTATGAAAATGATGTATAGTCAGTACTGGGGTCAGTACATAATATATGTTTTTAATCAATAACTGAAGATAAAATTTTCTTTATTAATTTTAGACCAACTTTAAGGGGGAATTCAAAGAAATCATTATATATGGTAAGATCCTTTAAATATTTTTTATTTTTAAATGTATACCAATAGCCTATGACGGCAATGCATTTTTGAATCAATAAGAAAATTATATATTTGATAGGTACTTATATATATAAATACTTATTTGTGTATAACTGCAATCTGCATGTTTTACTAACCAAGTATATTTGAATTCTATAAGTAAAAAATTTAGATTACTCGCTGTTTAGAATCTATAATTGGACTAAATGCAAGTACAATTTACCTCTTATTTATTACTATAGTAATAACAATGAGTAATAAATTAGTAATAATAGTTGCAAGTATCTAGGTATAGGTAAATTATTTTAAATTATTTATAAAAAAAGATGCTAATATATTTATTATTTATATAGGCAATACCTATAGTTTCTATAATATTATTAAATATTATAAATAAGTATCTAATATCCCTTTAATTTTCTTAAAACATTCTTACTTTAATTTGTTTAAGTGCTGCAATTAATTTAGCATAGATATATGTTAACTCTGTAGATTGAAAAAATATATAAATATGGTTACTACTTAACTTCTAACTTATTACAAATTTATATCTATACTTATGAGTTAAGTATGTCCTATTCCAATTTATTACCAATAATATTATATCAAATACATATTATAGCTCTGGAACTTATACATATACCTATCATATTAACCTATAACTCATAGAATAGAAATCCTAAATGTATTAACTATTCATGTGTTATTGTCTTATTGAGTACTTACATTACATGTATATCAACAACATACTTTCACAAAATCCTAAAATGTACCTATGGTTTATTTATATCAAATAAACTAGTTTTGTCACAGCTCACAGGCATTTATTGATATAAAAATTAGTTTTATAAATGTAGTGTATTCGTAAATTACCAATTATTCGAGATTTTATGCACCCATAAAATATAAAATAAATATTGGGATAAATATACTAAAACTTTTAAAACAATCTAACTTTAAAGGGAATTGTTTTAGTTAAGTAGATTTCTCAATTGTATTACCTATTCAAGATAAAATTTCAATCTTAGTTATAAACTAAGGCTGTTTGATAATTTATAGATGAATTAAATTTTTTCCATTTTCTAAGATTGTTTTTTGACAAAGCTTGGATTGTCCTTAAAAGGTAAAAAATTTTTTTTTCTTTTAAGCATATTATCTGTCATGTTTATAAAATACTTATTTTTGTATTATGACAATGTTACTTTAAATATGAACTCAAAACCACATGAATTTATTTACCAAGTCAATTAAATATGCATTTTAGATTCTGTGTGGAGTGATGATATTTTCTTTTATTATCATTTATCTATTCTTTAAACATTGGTTTTACAATGATATTTCTTTTGTTTTTCATCTTCAATTTTGAAGTAGTAAGAATCAACTTTGATGATGATTGGGATGGTTTCTGATTGTAAATTGTATCTATACTCTGTTCAGTGAGAGAACATGTCGATTCTGTTCATCCCCCTGCCATTGAAATCGGTTCCCTTAAAGCAGGGTGTCGCGTGGGGTCGTGGGGATGCACAGAAGAACCGATTTTCGTCGGTCCGTGGTGTGTTCTCTCGCTGAAAAGAGTATAGTTAGTACTTTAGGGGTAAAAAAAGTTTAAAAAAATACCTAGGAAGTTGCTCTGTTTTATAACAAGTGTCGACTGTTGTATCTCGTCGTTGAGTAGGTCACCGTAATAAATGAGTCAAATTTGAATTCAATATTAAACAAAACCTATACAATGAAAATAATTCTGGGCAGAGACGGTCAGTCACCTATAATATTCTAAGGTTATTTTTTTACGTGTTTTATTATATTTTATTAGCAATCCCGCCTGGCATTGCCCGAGACAAAGATTATGTTAAGATTAACCTCAAGTGATTTACATGCAACTAAGCAACTTAGGTAGGCAATCCGACTGCGTCATATAGCAAACAATTTGCTAGCCGTTTATCGTCAGGTAAGCAATACACTTTCAGTGGATTGCGGATCCCGCAAGATGTGTAATAGTAAGTGAAATCAGAATTAGCCATTAGGTACACCGTACACGAAAAACATCGCTACGGTTGACCGTGGCAAAGATTGGTTTTTTGACAAATTACATACCCTTGGATTTACCACTTTTTAACCTCCGTTAAATGTGAACTGCACTAATTTTTAACTTATACCTAGTTAGGGTTTAGGTTGTTTCAACTAAATATATAATTCCAGTCTAAAATTATATCCAGTCTAATACCTAGGTAATAACTTAATAACGGAATTTTTTACTCAAAACCAGTTTTTGACAAAATCGATTTTGTTTTTTTGCGCAACTCAAAAAAAAAGCAACTGTAGAAACATAACACTTTTACCGGTTGTTTATATAAGCAGTTACATTAGGTATATACATATTTCAAAATATTTGCACTTTTTTAAAGTTATTTCTAGGCATAAAACATCTTTGAAAATTTCATACAAGGTTCCTCATAAATTGTTAGTGAAAATTAAAAATAAATTTCGAGCGTAAATCTTCAATAATTTTTTATAAGCGTCGTCTTAAGTCAAAATGTTGACATAATCATAAATTCTGTTTATACCTAAGATTTGAAAATTTAACATAAAATGGGATAAATTTTACTATTTTTCAATTATTTTGTACTTATTTATTTATAAAATGTTCAATTTTTATAGGCGTAGCTAAGGATTGAAAATTTAAAACAGGGTTTCTCATAAGTAGTTCATATAAAATTATAAAATATAATTATCAATTTGCCTGACAGCAGAGTGGTTACTTACCTATTTTTTTTATCAATATCATAATTTGTCTTGTTTAGTTTATAATTACAAATTAGGTACTACTACCCGGTGCTAATTAATTATTGGTTAATACTTTGATGAATTGATCACTCTGTATACAATAACAGCTCTTTTTTATCCAATGTGGTACCTATATATATTATCTGCAAAATTTTGCAACTTATTTCATGTCTATTATTTGTAAAGAATAATTTATATTAATACTCAAGTGCTTAAATGGTTATGTGTTACATTAAATTTGATATAACCACATAAATAATTAATAAGACAGCCAACTTAACTTATCACGTACGGTCACGTGATGGTATTTTAGTTGTAATTATTTTATATAGTACAATTTTGTCGTCTAAATTATTATAATATATCACCTTGAAAATCCTCAAATATTCCATAATGTATTTATCTACCTTATACTGTAAGCCAGAGTATAAGGGAAGGGAAGGGAAGGACCTCTGGATTTGTAATATGTAAGTGGGTATCATCCATTACTTAAATTATTATTATCTTTATCTGAATCTTGAATAACTATAGTGACTCAATACTGACCGGCTTGGTACTTGGTAGTGTTGGGCAAACCTTAAGAGGACGCCACACCCGCATGTGTTGTCTCCGTCTTACAAGTGCGTAACATGGCAAATTTTACGCTCAGCAGATCACGCGAAGCTCCGTGAATTTAAAATTTAGAGTGAATTGACATCTTATAAAAATTAAAGGTAACATTATTATCGAGGGCATCTCATTGGCTTTTTATTATATTTTAATTTAAAAGAGAGTTATGAGTATTTTAAAATTGTAAATTGTTCGTATATCTTAAAATACTCATAACTCGCTTTAAAATTAAAATATAATAAAAAGCCAATGAGATGCCCTCGATAATAATGTTACCTTTAATTTTTATAAGAGGTCAATTCACTCTAAATTTTAAATTCACGGAGCTTCGCGTGATCTGCTGAGCGTAAAATTTGCTATGTTACGCACTTGTAAGACGGAGACAACACATGCGGGTGTGGCGTACTCTTAAGGTTATTTTAACCACTGAGGTACTCAGCTCAAAATAAAAATGAATCGTGTATTATTTCGACCACCTAATTATTTTATTACTGTTGTTTATGTATAACATGTTGCATATCGACCTACCCCGAAATATTATGTTGTAGGTATGAATGTAAAATTAAGATCGACGCCACTGATGGCATTCATTACCTAAACCTATAAATGTTAAAAATAGACCGCGATTTCATGAGAAATGGGAACGCGATTGAAACTGTTATATACTATACCTATATCTAATTTATAATTTATTGCTCATACTGTATTATTTTATACGTATATTATCAATAGGCAATGGATGACACAAACTTGTGAACAAGTTCAATACCAGATTGTCCTTTTTAGATGTTAGACTACCGCATTTCCTCGTGCATTAGGATGCCATTGAACTGAACTATCGGAGAAAGTTTTGCAATATAACGTTATAAAACTATTCTGCCAGCTATTCTGTCTTACGAGACGTAACATTTTCAGTTTTTTCTATCTCTTATTCTCTAAACTGTTTTACAATTATGACAATAATTCTTAATTTTATGTTAGGCGTGTACCTAATCATTATTCATAAACAGTAATTTAATAGGTACTCGATTCGATGTATGGGTCACATACGTGATTGTCTGATAACTAAGCCATTTATATATACCAATTATAGCCGTTAGGCTATAACATAATATATAATATACGTAAATTGTAATTGTACTTAGTACTTATTATTATAGGTACTACTATACTATATATTTCATATTGTTACCTAGTAGTATCTACTTATCTATTAAAAGTAATTTCAAATTATTTAAATTTTGTACATGTTTATTAATTACTTTAATAGTTTAGCTTATATTTTTTGGAATTTACTTTTAATTTATAAAATAAAAAGTTATATGTTTGTGATACTGTGTTTTATTATATGACAAGTTATATGATAATTGATTTGTAATCAATTATCACCTAGTTCATGGTTAGGTTTGTTCGTTTAATAAAATTAATTATTGCAATTACATAAAGTTACGCAAAAATTACATATATCTAAATATATTCGAATTTCGAAGACGTATATATAGAATACATGTATTATATAATATATAATAGCAATAACTTTATTTATGACACTTTTATGTATATAGCATTATAGCCATATATAGGTATAAATGTAATTTTTAGTATATATTTATGAAACAAAATAAGTCTGTACCTTTTCAATAAATAGGTAAAAAGACTAATGCTTATGTGTACCTAATTATAATTAAATAAAAAACTGTTTATTTTAATACAAACTAGTGACTATCTATTTTCAATGTTATTATTAGTTATTGTGTATTAATAATCAAACAAAATTAGTGTTATCTACCCATATATTATACTTTTTTAGTTTTTAGAATTTAAACGTTAAATATTTTATTTTTTATTTAATTCTTTTAAAATTTAATTAAACCATTTATTAATTCTTTTCAACAAATTGTGTTAAGTAATAACATTGATAATACTAGTATTAACAATCAATGGTAATACACTGCACTTTTTAATGGTGACGGAGTAGTGGTCTAAGGCAGTGTTAGGTTAACTGCCTTTGTATAATATGGTTTCAATGCGCACCGTCGCGCGTTGTGGTCACCGCTTTAAATCCCAGACCGCGAGCGTTACATCTTTGGGTATGCAACTATCTGAGAAAAGAGGCCAACGCCTCTTGATATACTTATTTATTAAGTTTTATAAATCATAATAACTATTTTAGTAAGTTATACAAATTAAACTGATTTGACTATACGTCATATAGTCAAGTGTTGATATAAAAAATGAGACTATATCTATCGTCTTGGTGTTAATAAATCAAGGCATAAATGTGTAAACATGATTTGTATAATATAATTTGCAATTAATAATTATAGTTAATATAAAAATTTATTGTGAGGATGTATTTTAAGATTTTGAAGTGCTTATAAATGCCTCAATTCGTTGTTTATTGATCAGTGATCACTATAAGCGTACCTAAAATAATATTTAGGTTATTTACGTATGTGATATTTTATCATTAACAAGTGGATGGATGGTATTATTTTATTCCATGATTAATGACAAGGTGACCTAATGATGTTAATTATTGATCGATTCGGTTGAAATCGCATTGGTCGTGTGTTAGCTATTAGCCATTAGGTTTTAACAATTAATTTTTTTCAAGAGTCTGATGCTTATATTTACTACACTTCAGTCCTTATTGTATTAAATATCATTATCAATAACGAAATACAATATGTTATGTAGTATACAGGATATTTCGCCAAGCATGCTCACCCCCATTTTTTCATTAATTAAAAAAATCTGTTTTCTAGAGCTTTTAAATAGGTATACATGTTTATAGTAAACTTCATATTTTCAAATACTTAGATTTCTTATGCCATTTGAAGAGTATAGTCCTGCTAGGTGATAATAATTTTCTTTTTTTTATGATAATCACCTTTCTTTCTGTAAATTGTTAAACGGACGAATGTTTGAACATTTTGATGCATCTAGATCAAAAATCGCCTTAGTAGTTTTTGAGTTATTTTATTTAACTTTGTGTACTAAGACTAATGTCTAATATCACAGTGGGCTTGGAAAATATGGGGCTATATTAACAAAACTTTTTAGATAAATGTTGATCACTGTATACTATATATCATTGATGTTCATATATAGTATAATTAGTATATCAAAAAGTCTGTTATGCATATTTTTAAACAATTTAAAAAATAAATCGTACCTATTATAAATAAACAATAATACTTCGAAAAACAACCTATCAATAATTTATATTATATTATGTACAATTTAAATTTTAAAAATTAAATTATTTTATTTGAACATTACAAAATTATACGATTTTTTTGGTTTTTAAGTGTTTTGTCATAAGGTAAAGGTTAGTAAAGGTTTTTAAAATCATATACACAATATGAAATGACAAAATATTTTTTTCCAAACATAAGCAATTTAATTTTAGCTATTTAGTGTTTAGACCTCTGTTTAATAGACGAATCTTTGCATATAAAATACCTACCTACCTATATAATTTTTGTCGTTAACCATGTAAATACAAACAATATAACAATTACTCGAAAAATAATTATCATATTGACGCTAACACGTTAACGTTAGTATATTATATTAATTTTACAACATAATATCTTTCTTTTTGTTTTCGGTATGTATAAAAAATAAATAAATTGGTACTTATTTAAGGTGTAATTTTGTATGGTTGAATATGTGTGTTACATTTACTGTCGTGCCCTGATTATAATTATATAGTGTAGATACGTTTTAAATTTACTTTTACCTATTGATGATTGCTATAATATACTTATTTATTGTAAATTATTTTCTTGTAAATGTCTTTTTATCTTTCATTCTTTCTATAACCCACCTCTCTGCGCACCATCCTTATACCAATTTTCTAAGGAGTGGAGACGAGCCTAATGTAATATGCGTATTGTACATATTATGGGCACCTACATCAATATTTTAAATCTTGTGGGACAAAACCAACATTTCATAACAACTTTCTGAACGCGTTTGTCGGTGAAGTCTGGTGAAGTATAACTTTGTTATACTGCGCATTACGTATTTATTAAAATATGAACCTACTCTAGGTACCTATTTAATTAATAATTCAATATTAATGAGTTGTACCCGAGTTATATTTTTTATATAATATCAATATGAATGCAAAAGGAGATAGGTACTCAAAATATTTAATAAAAATCGTATAATTTTTATAATATTGAATACCGCAAACATGTTTGCTTAGTTGTAGGTAATTAGCGTGTTATATAAGTTAAAACATAAATTTAATTAAATTAGTAGGTACTTACTACTTAGTTAGTAATTAATGTATTAAATTAATTTAAGTAATTATATTGATGATAATTGAAATTATATTATTTAAGAATTAGGTATAATTACTTATGAATACTTAACAATAAGCAGTTTATAATTAATGTAGTATGTTATGACGAGACTAATCTTAACTGTACAATTATTATTTTTACAACTAACAATTTTTTTGCAAAACATGATTTTGGTAATAAAATTGTCATTAGTTTCTCAAATATTATGAATTATGTATTATTTATATATATATTCAATATTATAGGTAATAGCCGTTAATAAAACTAATAGTTGTAGAGAGTGCACATAGTGTACAACTTAATTATACAACGAACTGTTATTTAGTATTGCAACTCGTTTATGTATTTGGTTGTAAGATAAACTAGTTGACATTTGTTCAAATACAGATGATTTGTCTGTTCTTAATAATTTAACATAAATAGTATAACAATTCAATTGTTTTTGGTTGCCAAACTATCCATTGATTTAAATATTAAGTACTCAAGAATAAAAAAATAATTACATATTTGAACGTGTAAAGAAAATTTCTCTGTTCAGTATGGTTAGAATAATAAACCGCTTAAAATTGTTTCCGATCTGCTGCACATATAACGGTAATATATAAGCCACAACTCTGTCATTAATACCATTGTACCTATACTTGAGAGTTGAGTTATACAGTATACATTCACTATGGTATATGAGTTATGACCATGAATGTTAAAAGATTGATTTTCACATATTTTTATCATTATTTATTACACATAAATATTAAATTGATATTATTGTATTTTTAATAAGAATTTTGCTGGTTTGCTGTCCGTATTGCTTGATTGGGTTACATTTATTTAACTATATAAAACATTTATCCAGTAAAATAAAAATAAATATATAAGATATGAGATATTTTATTATTTTAATATTATTATAATAATATTGATGCAATTTTTACTACAAAAATATTAATACTAACGTTTGACGTTTGTGCATGGGACCATTACATTTGTATAGTATATCGTTATAGAAACCAAAAAGTGAATACTTTTAGCGTACACTCATTCTAATGTTATTCCCCCGTCAGCTGCAGTAGTGCCGGCATATTATTCCCTGCCTACTTCCCACCATCTATCTACTATGTATATTCAAAGCTATTAAACTGCGCGGTCCCACTCCCGTCTAAACATCGCCGCCGCTGCTATAGGCTCTTCCTTCAATCGTCGAGTAACCGCGGTCGGGCGCTGTTTAGTTTACGCGTGTGCATTCGTCGTGATTCGGTTCAAAATCGGTATGTGTTTTAGTCTATGCGTAGTGAAACAATAAAAATATATTATTTATTTGACCTGTTCAAAAACATTTGTTATACGCATTTTTAAATATTAAATAACATGTTTCTTAAACATTTATCTTGACGAAATAACTCAATAATTGTATTACACCAATATAATAATATACCTATAAATATGTCGTATAAGTAAAACAACGAATTTGAATGATTTATAATTTAATTTTGTATGATTATAAATTATAATCCTAAATTTCAACTATTGTGTGAGCTTTATTAGAAATGTGGTTCAAAAATTATAGACGCCGTTAAAATTACAAAACGCAGCTAAATTACAAAATTTACACTATTTTACCACGATTTTCTATTTTTATCATTTTCTCTTTCTTAACGGGACAGGTTTCTTCTGTTAATATTTACACAGTTTTATGTTGCTACATAAAATGTTATAAACGGTACATTATTAATTATCATTACCTGATGTGGTGCGATCACCATTAAAATATTAAAGTGTTAAAACATGTCGTTAAATAAAATCGATAATAAAGAATTATCATTGAATAGGTTCGTTTATTAATAACTTAAATTAAAAAATTACCTAGACTATAATATATAAATAATATTAAATATAATAATAATATTATTCCCACCTAATCAACGTTGGACTTTATAGCGTATTTCCGGAATACGATTTTTTTAAATCACGTTTGAGTGATGTGGATTAATTTTATTACATAACCATCAAATAGCATTCAGTTGTGTACTGACTTAAAACCATTTATTTTTTATATCTGTGTAAACGTCACAGGAATTTTTTTGGATTTATGCACCCATACGATTTAGTTTTTGGACAGGTCTTGATTATTTCTTTTATTTATGCTTTTAATTTGTTTACGCGATGGTCGTGGTGTGTTCCAATTTGCTAGGTATGGCGATTTGTTGATATTCTAAATTATTTGAACCGTGGTCATATAATTATCATAGAAGTGGCAGTGAATTGAAATAACGACAGCCTCTGTTAACATTGACGCCGAGAAAATCATAGATTGATTTGTCGCCCTCTGTTTTTCGTTTTACTCGGAGAAAATGACGAAAGGCGGTTTGTCGCCGGTGCTCGTCGAACACGGTGGCAACAAAATGGACGGGAACGTCGTAACGACTCCGACATCCAAAAAGCGCGGTTTCTTCAGCGGTTCGTTTCGGCGTCGCCGGACATCCGACATAAAAATCAATGACACGATAATCATTAACGAAAACGTGGTGTTCAATGGAAACAACAAGAACGGCGTAAGTGCCACGGATGGAGGAAAGGCCATTGAGAACGGTAAAAGCGCCGCGGTCGCCGAACAGCAACTCTCCGTGAATGACAAAAAGCCGCCGTTGCAAAAAAAAGAGTCTGCGGTGGACTTAAAAAAAACAACTCCGGTGGTGGTCCACCAACAAAAGGATGTAGAAAACAAACAACTACAAGCCGACAAAAAGAAAACGGAAGACAAGAAAAAAGCCGTGACAAAAAGAGGTAACTGAAATATTTTTCAATGATTTATTTTGGTTTAAACAATCCCCTTATTATCACTGTAGGTACGTGTATTATTGAACAAGGTAGCAACATTGGCCGCAATAGTCAGTATTTTTAGTTTTATTTACGAACTCGTCTACTGACTAAACGGTATTCTGCACGTTTAAACTTTTAAACGGTTATTTTTTTATCCATTAATAAAATACCTTAATTTCACGTATTGGGTTATTAATTTTATTTTTAAAAATGCGTTTATCAAATTTAAAAGTAATAATCCCGAATCCGTATCTAGTTGGTACTTGGTAGTGTAGTTTTAATTGGTTTTACTAATAGGGACATAAGTGAATGACTTTTAGTTAACATTATTAACCTATCTATACATATTTTTCTTAATTTAAAAGTCTAATGAATTATTTATTTGTATGTCTAATGTTGTAATGTGTTATCACACTATAAGAACACGGCTAATTATTGGTATTATGCATATACGTAGGTATGATTTAGTCAAAGAGAAATATATTTTTACCAAATGTAATACCCAAATTGCAGGGCATTTGAGTGTTTGACCATCGTCCATTACTAAACACAATCACCGAGTACGCAAGTTGAATGAACCTCGTAGTAGTGATAGACGATGGTCCTATTGTGTCCCGTCGATTCAATCGACAAATAATGCTAAAGTATAAAATGTTTACGAGTTGCACATGTTCTAAACCGCGAACAATAACCTTCTTATATTATTATAATATACCTTCTATATGTCTATACCTTAACAGTTAAAGATATAGGTATGTCTAACGCGTCTTGATGTCAGCTGATACCTAATAAACAGATGATTTCAAAACAACAAATCCATTGAATTTCATCTTAAGGCCTAAAACTAAAAACGGTTTCTATCGTTTTAGACGAAGTACACATATATTTACAAACATATTTTGAGTATATTTAATTTCCTTGTGGATTAAAAAAAAAAATTATAATTTATACACATCTAAAGTACATAATATTAAATTAGAAATCTAGGATTTTGTATGGTAATAAAAGTACTAATATATAATAAAATGTATCTACTTTTAATTTGTTATGTATTTTTATCATTTTCTATTTATTATGACATTTAATTGAATAAATCTATTACAGTGGGAATAAATATGTGTTTTAAATTAGACAAAAACACATGGCTTCTCGATCCTTCACAACGATAATAATAGTTGTTAATTAAAACGTTAAAATGGCCGACTATATATCCATTTTGTTTTTAAATAATTATAATTATTATTATACTTGAGTTAAGTAAAATTATTAATAAAGAATTGAATCAAACGAGTTCGGTTTAATAGCTTTCGATTCTACATGCACTTACTAAATATATATATATTATACTGTATGTATTTTTATGTAATGATCTGCTATAAATGTTAACTTTTATTGATTTCACTTTTGTATAGCATCAACAATCAACATCTTCCTATAAAATAAAGAATCACTATTTTAAATATATTTGTGGAGTAGAATAGTTTACTGCTATAGTGCATTCCAGAATTATCATGTTTTCATTCTTCTTGAATATTATCAGATTAAAATATGTGTTGTATGTATTGTTCAGTATTAATTTACAGCATACACGTGTTTGGTTTCAAAAATGATCCCTTGGTGTTTTTCCCACCTTATTGAATATTAACCATACCTAATATTCGAATTTCCGGTGTGAAAGTTGTTTGTATAGGTAGCGTTTCTTCGTTCCTTTTAGGGAGGTGCCTAGTAATATTATCTTAGTCAATGTATTCCCTCGTTGTATCTATGAAAATAGTTTACTGAAATTCAATAAATAATAGTTTTTACAAAACGATTTGGTCAATTTGTAACTGTTTTCTACAATTATGTGTAGGTATATAAGACGTATATTATCTACATACATATTATGTAGATACCTACTATTTATTTATGGACATTTTAGTATTTTTAAGTACTATATAGAATTTAATATGCAGATAATTAAAATATTTTATATATATAACTGTTAATAGGTACTTAATAATTATCGAAATCAAGAAAAAAAAATTACAAATTCTAAAAATCTACCTAATTTTTATAATTTGTTTTGTGTGAACTATTTGAAGTATTATAATAATGATTGAAAAATATTGTTGTGATTTTTAGTTTTGTATTTCAAGATTTTCTTTATGCCCGAAGGACATTTTTTTTTAAATTTAACTCAAACTTAATTTTCTTGTCTATATTATTTTTTGTAAATAATTTGCTTGTATATATGATGTGTCTCTAGTTTGTGTCAAGGACAATATAATGTCGAATAAAAATAATTTGTTACGGAGCAATGAATTTTTATACTGATATTATAGAGAAAGTTTTTACATATTTAAACAATATAATATATTAAATTATAATAATATTATCAAATTAAATAAAAATGTTATTTGATTGAAATTTTCCAAATATATTATAGATATTATGTTTAATCAAAATTTAAAAATTACAATATTGCTGCATTAAAATGCGTACTATTGCATTTATTAACAACTTATTATCAATTATCTATTATTCGACTGCTGTTTGTGTATTGTTAATAAATATAAATGTGTATATACAGGTAATACATCGTAATAATATAACTTATTAACTTAGTTAATCATATTTAACTATGGTGAGAATGTTTTTACTGAGTAATTATTGTTTATATTGCGAGAGTTAAATAAGTTAAAATATAGTAACATTTGAATGAAACCCATTATATTATACTAAAATAGTATAAAATAAAAATAAAATAATTTTTTTACAATACCTACATCGCAATGCTTTTAAAAATATTATTATATTAAACTTTTAAAGTTAGTATGCAATCAAAATAACGGTATTATGAAAAATATTGTAGGTTAATATCAATATTGTATATTGAATATTGATTAATGTTATAAATAATAAGAATTGATAATCAATGATAACAGTTAACTATGGGCTATCACCTGTGTAACAATAATTTTGTAATTAAAATCTAATTTTATAATTTAAAAAAGCAGATTAGAACATTGGGTATAGATATTACATTTTACTTTCGTAATTTTAAAATTGTATTTGATTCTCGAAGAAAAAGTAAACTGTTTATTCATCTATTACCCTGTTATTACTTTAAAACGTTTCCAGAAATATTTTCTAATATTTGTTTGTACTATTGTGCATTTGTACACTCAGAATGAAAAACGTGAATAACGTACCAAATGGATTATTTCTTTTTGAGGTCAAATTATTTGTTATCATTGCATGTATCGCATAACGTTAATAACGAGTGGCATTTTTGTGTTTGCGTTTCACCTGTAGTGCACCTCTCATTCTCATAATGAACAAGGTCGTAGTTACAGAGTTCTATCTTATCAAACATTTAAATTTAAATCGCAATCCACAAATTTTTTTTTTACTAATTATTTATTTATTATGTTATAAGTTGTTATTTTTTTTTCATAATACCATTTTATACATTTAAATTATATTGAACATTCTTTAAAATTGTATTTAATCTGTGTTGAAGTAGTTAAATCAATTATTTAATAATGATTACCTGTTTATTAAATACAACGTATCACTGATGCTATATTACAATATATTGATAAATATCAAGTACACCATAAAATATATATTTATTATATAGTATAATATGACATGTTCATAACTCATAAGTATCGGTTATCCAAATAGATACAAAAATATTACAAATCATAACAAGGTTTTGACAATAATAACGTATCAAAATAATATATTTTTAAACATTTTAAGTTTGGTTTTTACAGTGTACGTACAGTATTTACAGACTATGTAAACATATACTATATGAATATGATGTTTATAATTTTAATGGATAGGTATAAATCTGTTTATTTATATTGTCTGGTAATTAAACATATTTTGATGAATTTCATCTATTATGAGTTTATGACTTATAACTCCCTATTTGTTTTGTCATTAATAACTGATAAGTAACAATTTGTACGTTTAATTGTTTTATAGTTAATCCAATTACTGTTAATTTATTAGTTTTATTTACATACGTGGTTAAAAAATAGATTTAAAAAAGGTTCAGTAAATCATGATCTGTATAGGTTATCTTTTGTTATTTAAGATTAAGACATTAGTATACGGGTCAAACGTAGTATTTACATAGTATATTTTCTTTACCAACTCACTCATTCATAATATTGTATACTGATATATAAACGGATATACTTATAAGTATAGAATATTAACTTAATGTACTTAAATAACAGTTATTATAATATTATACTTCTGTTAACTGTAAAATATAATTCTAGACTCGTTTAAGTAGCTGATATGTAGAATAGGATGTCTTAAAATGTATAATAGGTTATATATTATACTTTTCATTATTTAAATATTAAAAATCTAAGTGATTGTATAGTAATCTAAATAATATTAAAATTGATTTTATAATATATTATATTTTTATTTATCAATGGTATTAATAAATGATTAATGAAACGGATAGTTTAATGATTTAGTAGTAAAATTAAACATTACAGTAGTATTTAGTAGTAGTATTCATTACATTTTTCATTTTTAGGATTTCTTTTTGCCAAGGTTACAGTATTTGCCTCTACAATTTATAATTAATGTTTATTATTTTCTATAGAAATCTATTAAATATAATGAACTGATGTTAATATATTTTAAGTTGGATGCATTGCTATTTTACTTTAGTGTGTACAACGTACATTTACATAGTGATCAACCATTGGCAATTACGTCATGCTAGTGTGGATGTACACATATGCAACATCAGTCGAGTTCGCACGTATATTATTCTGATGTAATACTGTTGCAAATAAGTTATTGCTAAAATAAAACATCATCTATTTTATTTTATTTTATTTTAGTAGATAGTAGTACCTATACCTATATATCTGCCAATAATTTAAGTAAAATACTTTAATTTTAAAATAGGCTAATCAAGTTATTTTATTAGTATATTTCATACCATTACTAGATTACCTATTATGTACCTGATGCATAATATATAGGTACCTATATATTTGTGTATCTCGTAAATTATTTTTTACGTACATTTTGACCCATATTGAATTACTATTACTACTCTTTTATTTCTTTAAATCACGAAATAATATAGACGAAAAAGTCTCGAGTTTTTATGTACATTGTGTTGAAGTTTGGCTGAATAACTTCGTCAGGCAAAACTATTCGTGACCCAGATTATGTTGATATAATCTTAATGATATAAATAATCTTAATATGTTATTTATTCAGTGATTTGTTAAAGTGAGAATTGTATACGTGTATCAATTGTTATATACTACCTACAACCGGTATTTAATATAATATATATATTTTTTTATATTATATTACATTATTCTTGATTAATAGGTTTGGTATGCGGCGGTATAGTGATAAATTACTATAATTTAAACATTGTATTCAAAATCAATATTCTGTGTGTAATACTTATAATTCGTTTGTAGAGATTGAATACATGTAACCAATGGTACATATAATAACAAATATTAAAAATTGGTTTTTCAATTTATGAAGGTTGTCAGTTCGACATAAGTGCCTTGTATATGTAAACACAAAAACAACAATTTTTTTAACAAAAACAATTTTAATATACTTCATAATACGAAATTTTAATAGGACCGATAAATACCTGGGAAAGAATCGTTGCTGCATGTGTTTCATTATGGCTTACAAATTGTTTCGTACTTGGCTCCGAAATAAAATTTGGCTCAAGTATACGGTGTTGCGCCGTCGCTGTAGGCTGTGGCCGACGCCTTCTCTAAAAATAATACACCCCGCGACTATCCTGCGTTCGTCTGTGTTGTTGTCTCTGCTATAAATATATAATATGACGACAGTGTGTACCAAACGGTCCGGACAGGACATCGCATGGATTTTATTATGCAAGTTAACGGATATCCTGCCACTATTGTGTGGTGTGTCTTCAGTTTAGTTGCTTAATGTCACGTATCTATATAGCCGGTCTTAACACATTGTCGCAACGAGTGACGACACCTATTGGACATTGGTCATGGCCCACTAGCTGGTGCCAAACCAAAAATTATCGTTTGACGATCAGTTTAGAATTTTGTTACTTTTTAGTTTTTTATCCGTTATTTACTTCAAAAAATTAGATTTGTTTAACAAAACGTACAGACGTGAATATTTTGTGTCCCGCGCTACCAACGCATTATTTTCAATACGAAATATTAAAAATGAGTACAATTTATATAATGTGGCAATTAAGGCAGCGCGCAGCACACCTTCAACATTTTTTTTATGAATTAATATTATTTCATAGTTTTATCCGTAATCATACTAAAATATAATTTTACTTGAACGTTGCTTTAATGGTTGTAAATTATCTGTATAATATAAACTATTTAAACGATTAAATAATTATAATACATTAACACTCGAACAATATTCATAGTATAACTCATACAATTGAATAACTATTGATTATTTACCGCTTATATTTTATTATTTAACTTAACTTGGTTAACTTATAAATCTATTAAGTGGTTATTTATTTCATTTTAACAGTATCATTAAGTAAATATTGAAGGTGTATGCAATTTAAAAACGTATAATTTTAATTTAACTGACAGTTATTTTGTGTAAGCTGACTTTTAAAAACTAAATTTAAGTCTACAAGTCACATACTCAAGTGTTAAGACGTGCCTATTTGTTTATAAAATGTCCTAATATTTGATCCAAATGTATTGAAAATAATCAGTTTTCAATTACAAAAATTGTCTTACATTAAAACAATTATATATAGTTATATATTATAGTCAATACTGGTAGGTAGTTATATCAAGTTTAACTATAGTACATATTATAGGCTATAACGTAGGTGCTCAGTCATTTTACATTGTTTTGTCTAGACTTCTAGAGTATTAACTGAAATTGTTTTTTGCAGTGCTGTGATTTGTAAGTAGATCTTTATAATATTGGCAAACAATAAAATAAAATGATATAGGTTAATAAAAAAAAATAATTTTGTTCATTGTAGGTACCTTATCAAATAAATATACTTATTATTTGTAGTGTTTGTGCCAAGGACAACAAGGTGTTTATAAAATGGATTGTAAATCTTACTGTAATGTATCGCAGGTATAGTAAATGTAGTATCATTTATTAGTTAGGTACCTAGTTAGTTAGTTGGTTACCTATCTAATAAAAAATAAGCAATTGTCTAAAAAAAAGTTTAATATTCAAAGATATTTCTAGATAATATACAAAAATACTGTTAGAGACTAGAGTTACTTAGTTATATTTTTTTTAACGCGGCGTGGGTAAGACTTGGTCATTTTATTATTACATGTAGCATGCTGCAGTTGTATACAATCGTAAAAAATGTATTCTCGTGAACGATCCATAATATACGTTTCATAATTCTGACGATTACGATACCACTTTACCAGTAGTTAGTACTGATTATGAATGAGGTCACTTGGAGACCCCTAAGTCCGTGGCAATTATCCTCATCGGCGCGTTTCATTAAACGCATTTAAGCAGTGTCCGCTGCCGTCGATGTTTCCACACGTAATAATAACTAACCGACGCGGCATGAAAGCCAGATGCGACGATAATGGCAGAACAAAAAACACCATCACTGACTGCCGTATACCGCTCGTATTTAAAATATGCACGTTTTCCCCTCAAAAATAAACGGCATTAATCACCTCGGAAACTGTTGGACAAAAAAAAAATAACTGAAACAGTCGGCGAGGCAATTTGCCAAATGAATCCTAAAACGATGATGACCTGTTCTTCCTGGCCCATATCGCGCCCATGGAAGTTACGCCCAACCCGTCAGTCTTATATTTTTCGAATTGATTTTGATTTATTGCCCACTTTGCTATTATACCTACTTATATTTGTTAGGTAATCGGTGTTTAATATCAATACTACGTATGTGGTAGGTTTTGTGACATTTGCCCCTGTACGATGATTGGCATTGTTTTTAGTATTTTACCGACAGCGAGTAGAAAACATAACGTTTTTCTATAATAATAAATAATAACAATTGTACGATATACGTTCCGCCCTAGAGTCTTGTCCCAACAATATAGTACACGAATCCATCGTAATATTATTATATCGTCGTTCGTGAAACGTTTACCTATACCTAGGTATTATGAACGATTTTTTACGGTGACGTACAATTTCCCCAATCTCTGCAGTCGCGCCCGATGCCAGCCATTTACCGATTTTTTGAGTGTGGCTTTGAAGGTCAGTGGCTGTATGTACGTATTATACATATTATACAGTATGTATATAGTTTATAGGTACTCGGAGTCGTTATGCACGACTTGTGCAGACCGAACGAATGGCTCTACCGCGCCCCACCTCGACCACCCGTTCTGCCCCTTCGCCACCATATCGTAACGTAATAAACAATGCTGCAGCAGTGTGTTAAGGCCAAAACATCGTATTATATATATATTATGTACTCGTATATGAATAATTCTCTACCGCGAGACGTCCAAAAACCGGATCGTTTGTCGGAATACAATACACAAAACATCGTCGACAATATTATGTACAATATTATCTCGTATTTCGTATTTTTTCGTAGTTTATAGGTATTATTGATGTGGTATTAAGAATAAGATGGACTAATATGACGTATAATATTATTTTCGCTTACCCCTGCACTAAGTGATATTACACAGTGTTTGTCCCCACGGTCAATTCGTTTTTTCCTAATCAATATTTTTGAAACACAGTTTTGGGTAATCAGAGAGTCACAATTCACAATCGTTTTATTGAATAGCTTATAATGTTTATATTAACTTTGGTTTACTCAAACGAGTCAAACTCGAAATAAAAGAATTTAAATGTTTATTTTTGTATTAATTTAAAATCGGAATTACATTGGTGGTGATATTGTTGACTTGGTTTATCCACCTCAATTAACCCTCCCAAAAATATCTAGCTATTGATTAATATTTAAAGATAGTAAGTAGGTACTTAATATTGGAACGATTTTTATTATTTTAAGATCGTTTATTAATTAAATTCTATTTTAATTGTATTAAATAAAATAAAATGGTCGGTCATAATATGACTTACAGGAGTTGTATAGGTTTAGTTTATTATATAGATGAAAGGGTATAATATGTACGAAGGTCGAAGACAGTCATCTGAAACACCCTACATAGTTTCTATACAGAGTGTAACAAAAATAATACTGACAAATGTAATTAACTAACTATGTATAATTTCTTTCAATATTAAAAATATTTTGTAATTTGCAATTATTGTTATAAATAAATTTAAAAAAGAAAAATGTTTTTATTAATTGGTTAGAATGAATATTAATACCTCCAAAGTTAGTTAATTAGGACATTTATGATCTATTATTTATTTCTGTTACACTCTGTATACCTAGTGTATATTATACTGCTCGCAACAGGAGTGTACAATAGTAACAACAGTGGTTTTTACTTTTCACCTTTTTTCCTACTAAATTATGTGTTCCGGTCACGGCCGACCGATCGGCCAGCTTGCCGTGGACGAACGATAATTGCCTCGTCGAGGAGGCAGCGTGCCGTCGTCCGTCGCGATTATCGTCGATCTAGATTCTAGACGGCCGTTCAACGGCAGCAGCGACACTTGGGTGTACATTATTGCGTCTGGACGCGTTTAAAATGCATTCTCGTATAGTGCAGGAAATGCTGCGTGTCCGTTGTACATGTTATAATAAATATTCCCCTACCCGTAAGTCGGCTATATAATATGTCCTGATTATAACGTGTACCGTTATACTTACATGCAAACAAGTTATTATTGTGTATTTCTACTTTCTTGACTGCGGCAGTGGCAATGCATGCGATCGATGTGGGTACGAAATGTCCCATAATATAAAATTAGTATTATTATACGGGTCCTAATCGTCTAGAATGGTAAAATAATGAACGTGTTTCGATGGGGCTTCGTTGCATTGCAATTATTTTATTTCGATTGCGGATCGATTCTGTATCTCTGCGACGTTTGAGAAAAGGAATATAAAACAGATATTTTTCTCACTACTTCGCATTTAAAAATAATGGAAATATTAAGGCATTAATGGCATACGTTAATGCATTATGAAATACGTTTGTTTATTTTCCAGACTTAATTTTAATGCTTATTGAATTTATTACGATTTATATTATTTAAATGTAGGTAGGTTTAAATATTATGGTAATTTCGTTTGTCTGATAGAGAATTTTTAGTTTTATCTATTACTATTAGACATTAGTAATAATACCACGTTTAGTAAACACAAATATGTTCTAGACTTCTAGAGATTCGTTGAACAAAAATGTTAATGATATTTCAAACTATTTACATAGGTATTGAATAACTCATTAACATAATTACAATTTACAATATTTTCAAATAGTTGTTTAGAAGCTCAAAAATGGTCAATAAATACTTGATAATTGATTGTTTTGTTTTCAACTTTTGAAATGATTTTATATTGTGTTGGTGCTATACTGCTTTTTAATTTCACCCATAAAATACGCAATATTTTAAGGTTATATTACGAATTTCCTTGACTATTATGTGTCATAGTTAAAATAAGCCAGATGTTGATCTAATGTGAAAGTTTTTTCTAAGTATAGGTATTATTGGTGTTAACACTTTTACGATGCTTTGAATAATGAATATTTATTATTATGCAATTTAATTTTGCTATATCATTTATATTTATTACTGGTAAATATTTAAACGATATATGTAAAATACGGGTTTGATGAGGTTTTCCATTCTACACATTTAAAAACACTTAAATAATTTAAAGGAGCTATTAAAATATTTGACTACTTATAAGATATCCTCCTTCTATGTGACTTACGAATACCTTAAATAGGCATTATTGATATTTACCTTATAAAATAATATATATTATTACTTATGTGAGTTAGGATTATAGGACTTGTGAATACAATATAAATTCTATATTTATCTCAATAATTGAAAAGTGTTTAGAATAAGTTATTATAAATATCCAAACTGTAGATATTTTTTATTTTGTATGCATTTGTATCAAACTATCAATGAAATTAATGATAAAAACATTTTTAATAACCTATTGTTTTTTTATAATAAATTTCCACACCTGGAAGCTATTAAAAAGTGCCACTTCCTGTGTTCAAATTGGATGTGGTATTTTTTTTAGCAATTACATTTCAAGGTTGTTATCCGGATTTGTGTACAAAATACTAATATGCAACGTTTGTATTTATTTATTCTTCATTGAACGGTTGAATTACTGTTATATGAATATGACACTTCTCCCGTTCGGTTACATCTATTTTACACAAATATATATAATTCTTATTTACACTTGCAGTCGTGCAATTATTTTATTTATGCTAATCACGTACTACTCTCAACTCCCAAGAATAATATTAATTACTTAATAGTATGTAATATGTTATTGTATAAACGGTATATCCAACAACAAAATGTTTGTAGTTTCGCTGTTGTTGATTATTTTACTAAGCATATAGAAAACAATTCCACTTTTGACGGTATACAATTTATTAACCGACGAATCAGAAGTGTCAGCGTCTCCGGCGAGGGGGAAATTATCTACTCTCCGGAACCCAACCCAAGCACAGGCTAAAGATATCCTAATTCATTGCGTTTGCCTAAATATGAGAGCTAGAGAACACTACCGACTACTATAGTAACTACGCTTTTTCTTCTTTAAAAATAAAACACTGCCGTGAAATTTAAATATTAGTCTCGTATTCTCTTCCATAGTTCATTGCTCCACGACAATATTTACGTGTGCATACTTCTAATCCCAGTGAATGTTTCCAAATTTATTATGGACATTTATATTGTATAATAAAATAGATACCTACATAATTATTATTGTATAATGTACAGATAGTCGTACCTACATTTTTAATATTCTTGTTGTAATCGACATGTTTTACAAACAAAAACTAGAATGTTAATCATTTTACACTAGCCAAATTCTGAAAGTTATTTTATTTTTCCAAATAAACTGGCAGGAATGTTTGCGGCCGCGGCTGTGCTTCAAAAGATGACGCAGTAGTGTCGTACTTATTCGGTTGGACGATTTTACGATTCGGATTAGAGTTAAATACATTTATATATTGATTTTGGGAAATATTATGATAAATAAATAGTACATCTTAATTAAAACGATCATTATTCAATAGTTCATTACTTATTAGTTATAACTTATTAGTACCTAACTGAATTCATTTATTGTTGGTTTACAGGTAAAACTTACTGCAGTGGTTGCAAGAAAAAATGTTCTGGCGAAGTACTCAAAATTAAAGGCGATAAATACTTCCACATTGACTGTTTCAAATGCAAAGGTAAGTTTGATAAAATACAATTTAATCTATAATGAATACTATTTTGTACTATGCACAACTTCACATATTTTCTGAATTAAATTGACTTAAAAGTTTGGACATCAAATATTTATTAAGAAACATTTTATTATTATCAAATTATTTTTAAAATTTTGCTATTAATTAGTTTTAAAAGTGTATAAATTTGATTTATTACTTGGGTTATAAACATTCTTTTTAAATAAATGTTTAAATTACCTTCCATTTTATAAGTAAAAAATGTCATCACATGTATTCATTTGTATGTCTGTGAGTAAAATATTTTTTTCACTTTTTTATGATATATCACTGTATTATATATTATATTGGATAATAAGATAATATATATGTAATAATACGTCATCAAGTCAATTTTAATGCAATTGGCTACGGCCGACACATCACAATGTATGCATACTGCAATAATTCCACTATTGCTATCAATGAAGGGTACAATGACACGAGTAGGCTTATTGTTGTCAGGCATACCCAATTGTTATGAAATTATATTTGTATCATGATTAAAAGCAGAGTACTTAATTGTAAAATTAAAATCAGGTAAAAAATATCTTATTAACTCACAATTTTTTGTAGTTTGTAGCTGTTCATTGGTGAAAGGGTTGTTTTTTTCGGAAGAAGGTAGCTGGTATTGTCCTGATGATTATCAAAAATTATTTGGTAAAAAATGCACTGTCTGCAATGATTATATAAAAGATGAATTAGTTATTGTATTGGAAAGAACATATCATCAACAGTGTTTTACATGTTCTCATTGCAGGTAATAATTTGCCTAACATCATATATTATTAATAGTTATTTTTATTAAAATGAATAATATTGTTGCAGACAACCTTGTCCAAAAGGAGATCTAGTCACATATGTAGGAAATTCTATTCTTTGCTCCAAGTGCAAGGAAATTCCGGTTAAACGACCGGCATCTGCACAATCAAAACAAAATAGCACCAATGAAACGGGTATGTTTAAATACATTTAAAGTAAATAAAATATAACTTAGAATGTAAAATATAAATTGGTGTTTATAATTGAACATTAAGATTGTGCTGAATGTGGCGATGACCTAAGAAACGGACAAGCACTTTATGCATTGGACAGACAGTGGCATATTTATTGCTTTAAGTGTCATGAATGTTCTGCTGTGCTTCATGGGGAATATATGGGACGGTATGTATGTATTTATTATTGGTGTATTCTTCAATTTTGTTGAAAACGAAGTATCATCAAATGTATTTAGTACTTTAGTGCTAATAGTATTCCCAATACTTTGGTTAAATACCAACAGTTGTAATAACTGTAGTCTGTAACAGTATTATGATATTAGTATATATATAATGTTAATGTATCCATGTATAAATATGAATTAATTAATTATATTAATAATATGTCAATATTCATTTATTTAATCATTTATACTTAAAAAAAATGTAAAAACTGTAAAATACGTACAATATGTACAATAATTAATAACTTGTAATATTTTACCCTTTAGAGATGGTGTTCCTTATTGTGAAAAAGACTATCAGAAGCTCTTCGGAGTCAAATGTACTTACTGCAGTAGATTTATATCTGGAAAAGTCTTACAAGTATGAATTATTATTATTAATTATTATTAATGACCGGATTTAATTGATATTGCAACTATTTTGCAGTTAAGATAAATTAAATCTAATCAAATATATAGTCAATACATACTTTATGTATTCAATCTATTTAATTTTATAATTTTTTAACTCCAACTCTTTGTCCTCTGGCTTACATTGACAATATCACATGCAAGGCGTTTAAGGATTTCAGTTTTATGAAAAGAATAGATGGGGAATTCAAACGTTCTTACATCAGACTTATTGTTGAATACGGCTCAGTTGTTTGGGATCCATAGACTGCGGACACTTTCAAATCACTCAAGCGTGTTAGGTTAGGTTAGAAAAATTGAAGATATTTTAACCAATAGTCCTGGTTCAAATGGAAAAAAATTAAAGATAAATTTATGAGTGTAATTGAAAAGTATGAAGGGTATAAAACTATTAAATCTTACTATAAAGTGATGCCAGGTAAAGCAGATATTAATTTAGATATAACTCCTACCTTATTGAATTGTTTTAAGTTATAGAAGATTTAATTTTAATGAATACAGTTTAGAAATGTATTATTTAATCATCAGTTTTAAAAAAGTAACTTTTGTAATAACTTTTGGATTTTTATTCTACAATTTATTATGCAACTTTTACATATTTTTTGGTGCAATTATACAATTTTTGTGTGTTTTTAATGTAATTAAATCCGGTCCTTAATTATTATCTAGATATATTAATTATTTATTCCATGTCATATTAATATCAATATTGTTTAAGGCTGGTGATAATCACCACTTTCATCCAACATGTGCAAGATGTGCCAAGTGTGGCGATCCATTTGGGGATGGCGAAGAAATGTATTTACAAGGTAATAAAATAATGGCAATTATTATCATTACAATAGATAATTATGTTACTTTTAATAACATATAGATTGTTACAGTATAATTACATTTAAATTTTAAGTTATTTTACATTTTTGCATACTATAGATTAAGTATTAGTAAAGTACCAATATTTTATAATTTATAGTTTGAATATGAAAATAGTATAATTTATATCGGCAATATACATCTCAAATATATATATATATATGCATCTGCACTTTTAATATTTTACAGGCGGAGCAATTTGGCATCCACGTTGTGGGCCCAGTCCGACTGAAAATGGCACCATAATAAATGGAGGTAACTGTTCAGTATAAACAATTGTCATATCTTATTTCTATCAAAAACTCAACTTTTCTATTGTACAATATTAAATGCATGTGTATTATGTTCCTCTCTGTATGTTGTATATGTTGTCATAGGATCAAGTGCCATGCTTAACGGACATTGCAATGACCCTGAAGAGTATGATCGAATCAGTTGCTCAGCTGCTAGTGAAACACAGGTAATATTTTTTTTAAAACAGAACTACTTATAATTTGCAGCTGAATTTTTTTATCAACTATTATTTTATACATTTTTATTGTATTGTTCGTACTAGTTAAATATTTATGAATGTAAGAATTGCACTCTTTTATATTTTATTATTATTATCTGTATGCCTTTGCTAAAATTATATATTCTCAATTTAGGTAGTGCCATAAACTATTATTTGATCAATTGATATGTTAACAGATATTTATGATCTTAATATTATTTGGTGTATTAATTTTAGTTCAGTCATTAAAGTATTTTTATTTTTATTCAAGCATTTGTTTGTTTTATATTTAAATTATTATTTGGTAGATTTTTTTTAGATGCTTTTACTTAGTTTGTGTATTTCCAGTTTTCATTACGATCTCGATCTCGTGCTTCAAGCTTTAATGGTTCATGTTATAATGGTTCATGTAATAGCATGAGTAGAAAGGTTAGTACTGCATAACCTAATTTGCAACATGTATTATATAGAAATATTTTATGACAATTTTTATTATATAATATATTTAACTATTTACATTTTTTAATTTTAACAGCACTATTATCGTGATATACCTGGAAGTCCAGGGCTATTGCTTCGTGAATATAAAACATCAAATGTGCCTATAAGTCGTATTTACACTTATAGCTACTTGACTGAAGAGCCTACTCAAGGATATTTGAAACGCCCAATCGACCCGTATGATAAGCAGCCTACATCACCTCATTTCCACAGACCAACATGTTAGATATATTGATAGTTGAAAAACAATTGTATAGATATTGTGTTTTATATAAATATTTTTTCTAGCTTGTGGTAGTATACGTGGAAGTAGTAAGTGTTCAACTTTACGTTCAGCTGGAAGTCGTTCCGGTATGAAAGCTTTGGTGGACAGTATTAGATCAGAGACTCCTAGACCGAAATCACCTCATAGTATGAATAATGAAGAACCTATAGAGTTGGCTCATTACCCTGCTGCTAAACCACCAGCACCTGGCGAAAAACCAAAAATAGAAAGGGATGATTTTCCTGCTCCTCCATGTCCATATACTGATCCAGGTGATTATAATTATAATACAAGACACCAATAAGTTCTGTTTTAATATTTTTTTATTTTGCTTAGAAAAACGTAAAACATGGTTTGAAAGCTATAAAGGTATATCAGATGATGAAGATGAAGTTGATCAAAAAATGAATCCTGATAAAGCAATAGATCCCAAACTAAAGGTATATTATTTATCAGACCATATAATATTGTTAAAAGAGTTAATTTTACATGTAAATTGTATATGATAGAAAGAAGAGGTAGAGCTAAGTAAATTAGGATCAGGAATTGGAAAAGTATTTTTGCAAGAAGTTCGTGAACGCGAAAAACATCAAAAATGGAAAGTTTCTCATATGGATCCTCGTAATGCTTCAAGATGTCCTTCTGCTGCACGGGAACCAACTTATCGTCTTAGATATCAGTCACCAATAAATGCTTGTAAGTAAAATGCTACGAGTCTGTTCTTGAAAGTGGGTTCATCATTTTCCTGCATTACCATATAAACGTGTTGCATAAATAAAAACATGTGGTTTATTTATGTATTATTTTCAATATTTTGTTTAGATATTATTTATGTTTTACTAGATTAATACTTAGTTATGTGTAATATGTGTGTTTGTTGTTAACTATATATAGCACCATCCCGTAATTTGGACCACCAAAGACCATGGGAAGAAGAAGGTGGTTATTTAGACTCAAGTTACAGATCATCAGTTGGACAATCTACTGGTGCCATTCCCAGTTACAACAGTAAGTTTGTTCCGTGAAAAATAATCACATTTTTGTATCTTCATAGCCAATTTCAGAAAGTTAAATAAAATCTGTTAACTTAATATAATTACTTTATTCAATTAAAGCCGACCTTCTGACTATAATAAACAGCAATATTATTAATTTATTATTACTTTTGTTATTATTATTACATTTTTTTATTTATTTATTTAAAATATGAAGTACAAATGTCTAATTTATATTTCAAATGTAAATGTAAACTATTTCTTATTTACATTTTTCATTTGGTACTTAAAATAATTTCATTGACATTAATTATACTCATTTTTTTTTTTTAAATTAATTTTGTAATAAAATATTGAATATTTTATCATTTATAATTTCTTATTTCATTTTGCTCCTCATTTGCTTTCCCTAGGGTTTTATGTCAGTTACATTTATTATTATAAATATTTTTTAAAAACTATTACAAATATTATTCATGTTCTTGGTAGTATGTTTTCTTTTGTTTTGCTTTTTTATACATTGGTATTGTTATTTTGTTGTATAGTTAGTGAATATTTGTATGGATATTTTGTTGTTTCATGTGTTAGAAGTTTTGAATATTTTAAATGTCTTTGTAATACTTTCAAATACTTTAAGATGTTCATAACAAAGGAAGTTTATTTTAATTAGGTACATATTATCATTGTTAATTTATAAAATAAACAATATCTATTATCTTTTACTAAAAAGTAAAAATGTAACAACATTTTTTGAATAATAGCTAAATTATAATATGATATAGAACCAATTTTAAGGAGTAAAAGCATTTTTAAATTGTACGTATGAATTAATTTGTGGTCTGCTTAATATCTATCAGAATTAAATTAATTTAAGTCTTATATGTTGCTATTAAAAGAAAAGCTTCTTTTTTTTTTTTAAATCGTAATTATTAATTAGTTAATAGTTAATATTATAATAATATAATATCACCAACTGTCTAATTTACACTTAACCACAGAATTTCTGATTTAAATAGTATCTTCTTAATATAGGAGTAAATTATTTACATTTTAATTGCTTCGTAAAATAGTTAAAAGATAGTTACATGTCTGCATTCTGTAATAGTAAATTCACTATATTATGAAATAATTCTGCTACAATTTTAATTTAATTTGTAATTTATATGTGAATAGTAATAACAATAATAATAGTGAAAATAATATCTAATAAATAATTTACAAAGAACAGTTTTAATTTATTTTATGTTTTATTTAATTTATTATTTAGAAACAGATAAATAATATTAAAATATTGCATTTATTTCTGTAGTTGTCTTAAACTTTTATTGCATTTTTAATTTGTATCTTATTTGTATAAAACACCTGCATTTTATTTACTATCTTAAACAGTTCATTATGTGTTGCTTGGAATTTGCCTTTGTTTTGTTGCATGGTGTGTTATTTGTTTGTAGCATACTATCATGGTCAGCATGGGTCGGCTATAATGACAAGGGGCGCCCGCAAGTCGTGCACACTTCCGGCCGGCTTCAACGGTGGCCCTGGAAATTATATCAGGGTAAGTAATACGTAGCCATTGTTTTTCTGTTCTTATGTTCACAGTCGTAAGTGCACTACGCCATGTTCCCAAACCTGGCTATGGCTTGGCGCCTAGTCGACGGTCAAACACTTTCAGCTCTGCGTACTGCGTCAAAAACCCTTCGGTATGATGAGCAATTTTTTGTAGTTTGTATAATGACTCAGATGTAACACTCAATAATTTCCAATTATGTAACGTGATGTGATCAAAATTGTTACTACCAAATTTACAACTATTTATTCGATATCCAGTTTTCAAGATTACAATATTTTTATTTATTTACATTATTCGTTTGGGAATCAATCAAATATTTGTCAAGTGGATCAAAACATTTTTTAAACAAACATCTAATTTTATTTTATATTTTTAGGATGGGTTTTCCATAAACGGCTTAGACAATAAAACACTTAGCACAGATTTTAACTGCGCTAGGTCTGACGGTAAGTGCTTTATTAGTTTATTAATATTAAAGCCCACACTTGATTTTCATTATTTTGGTGTATATAGTTATTTGAGGGTGATTACTTGATATTGTATTAGACAACTGTTTGTTATTTTATTTTTATTTTAGATACAATTCATTAAGTATGATTATTATTTCCCAAATCTACTGGCCTACTATAAGCTTATGCAAAACTCAGTGCATGTAAGCAAAAGCATATAATATAAGCAATAGCTTTTTCCTTCAATATTTATAATATCACTTTTAGCTAAAATTATATTTTATGTTCATTACAAAATATTCATATTATTAATATTAGGTACAAAATTAGCTAGTCAAGGTTCAGGCTTTAATATTATCTTTGCGTCATTTATTTATAAAAAAAATCTGAAGGTTTAGGGGTATTAAATAAGATAGGGAATATAATTATTCGAAGCAATGGTATGGCGAACAAAAATTATTAATTGAAAACTTTTATCCAAAATCCACCGCAATAACTGACTTGGCCACTTAACATTTTCCAAACATATCCATTTAAACAAATGGTTATAAAAAGGAAATTTGAGTTGTACAACAAATGTTCAACTCAAATACCCATGTCATTCGCCATGTCAATGATTAGTATGAAATACAAAGCTTTTACCTTATACTTTAACATGATTCCAAAAGTATGTATAATAATATTACAACTTACTGTTTGCTTTTGAAATTTCAATTAGATATTTAAAATACTTTTATAATTCTATTTCTTCATCACAATTTTTAATGTCTTGTTTTATTAAGACATTTAATGAAGTTTTGAATACTTAATTGTTAATATTGTTTTAAGCAATTGAGTTATTTAATTTTGAGTTCTAATCAAATAAAAGAATTAAAAGAATTCAATTTACATAAAGCAATATCTCGTTTTATCTAAATAGTATAACCATTTATGAATTTATCAACTAAAAAAACATAACTTTTATCTATAAATTGAAAAAAACAATAATATTGTTAAATTGTTAAAAATTACATTTTCAATTTTATTTGTAGTGTTTAATCTTGACCATTATTATACAATTTAAAAAAAAAAAAATATTCAATAAAATGTATGTAAGAGATATAAATATGTCTAATTGTTTTTTTAAATTTTAATATTTTTTACTTATCAAAATTGCATTAGCAAACAGTAAGTAGTATATTATTATGCTGCTTTGACCCGTAGGAATAAATAAATGCGCGCTTATACTAATCTTGCTTGTCTGTTTTGGTGTAGTTTCTGCCGGATCTATATCTGAAGTGGATCAAGGCAACACGGTACGTAGACTTAAAATGTGGATTTAAATCAATGGGTTTTTTTAAAAAATTATTTTATATTTGATACTATCAAAACTAGAATTCTTAAGCTACCAAATAATGCTTGCTATTTTCCCTTGACTATTGTTTCATTAACTTGAAACCTATAAAATATTTAGTATAAATGTAATTAATTGTTTATAAATGTCTGTAGTGTTCTGAAATACCAGCATCATCTACATTTACTGGATCTTTGCGCTATGTCACTAATATTCATCGTTCACTACCCAACATGTCTTCGTCGCATCATAGTTCTGTACCTCCAAAAATTTATCCCTATCACTTGTTACTCATCACAAATTACAGGCTGCCCTCAGACGTTGATAGATGTAACCTTGATGTAAGTAAATTAAAATTATTATTTTTGTATTGGATGTTTTATAAAATAAATACAAAAATCGATGTGGTACTTTGAGTACATTTATTGTAGAGTCAGTACTTAAGTACTAAATTTAAATATTAATCCAGTGGAGATGTAAGAGTATTGATTAGCACCACAAGCGATAATATTATTTGTATTATAAATATTTAATATCCCAGAGACAAGAATATTTTTAATATCTCAATTTTTTATGTTCATAGCGTCACTTATCACCCACCGAATTTGAAGCAGTTTTCCAAATGTCACCAGCTGAGTTCTATCAGCTGCCCAAATGGCGCCGCAACGAATTGAAGCGCAGGGCACGTCTGTTTTAATTTTACATTCACTTGCTGCCATGTATTAGAAAAAAGGAAAAAATTATTAGGCTTCTTGGTTATAAACTTTATTTTTAGCAGCTAAATTATTATGACAATTATATTGTACTGTCAGCTACGTTCTTGGTTCTTGTACCAAATTTTTCTATATTTTTATTTATAAAAAAAAAAATATTTTATTCCTAATTTTATTTTAGAGTTTATTTGTGACAATATTTAATTTTTTGTTTGTGGACCCCTTTAAAGTTTTAATAGAATTCTTTAATAATAAAAAAAAGTGTTTACTTAGTAACTGTAAATATTAATAATATCTTTAATGGCTTATAATGTTTTGTGATTTACTTGTAATAATTGTAGTATTATTAGACACAATTTCTAATATATATTTATATTATTTAAACTAGCCAACTGGTCTAATATTGTTCGATCGTCATAAATATTGTTGTCTTGATACGATATAATCTGTCAACTACGTTTATCATTTTCATTATAAATATAAATATAAACATAACAATTTAATTTACTACTAAACCAATGTTTTATGTAAAAATACATGTCATTCAAAATATCCAGCAAATTAAGCCTGCCTTATTCTCAAAGCTGGGCACTAGTTAATTATAAGTTAAAGTTAAGTTGAAATGTTACTTTTATAGTAACTTTCCAACTACTTGGGTTGATTTTATCTCATTACAAAATTCTAGCTTAACGAGTAAAATTGAACACTTGCAATTATTTAATGCGTTAAAAACAAAACGTAACTTATAACTGAAAATCCCAATGTTTTGTAACACTGGTGACTGCAAAATAGTTGACTAGATACTGAATATTGAATAGTGGTTAATAATAAATAGACAGTATTTCATGATAGAAGATATTATTTACATTTTTTATCATATTATATTTCTTGTGTTACACTATTTAAATTGAGTGTAAGGTTTGCACACACTAAAGCAACGGTATTGATAAAATTCTATTAGCTTGACAATATTGTGAAGGTAGTGGTAAAATGCAGCCGAACATAATTGTTACCACCCTTATAACTAATTCAATGAATCAATCCTTACCAATAATTTTAGTTTTATAATCATTAATTGAATAGAATCATTTTTTTTCGAAACAAACCTTTTAACTTAAATTTAAAACTATAAAAATAACTAAGCTAAAATATTTAGAACTTTCAGAAACCAACTTATGTTCTAACTTAATTACTTTTTATATTAAAGTAACTTAAGTTGGGAGGGAAAATGACCAACTTGCCCAGCTTTAGTTACTCAAGTACAGCTTTATTTGCTTTTACCTTATTTTAGGTAAATATTATTTTGTATTTGATACAATATGCACTATTATTTAGGAAATTATTAAGTTCTTTTGTAATGAAGAATTATCTATAAACAATTATATTTATGTATGTGTAAATTATATTTTTGTAAGTATAGTAAAGCTTGATGTAGCATTGAGTATATAAGGAATTTTTTGCCAACAACACTAAACTCGTACAATTTTAAAGCTATATTAACTATATTTATACAAGTTGTATATTTAAGAACATTTGTTACAATCATTTATTTACATAATATATATTTTATTACAGTACTAAAATGTAATGACATTTAAAAAAAATGTTATTGACATTTAATACATATTATTCATTATGCAATTTAAATATCTTTTTTTATTTAATTATTTATTTTATATATATATCTATATTATTTATTTATACACACAAATTACAAACATTTGCAATAAACATTTTTTGTTATACCAATAGTTTAAATGTGATTGGTGCTAGTCTTTTATCGAGTCACAGTCTAAGGACATAAAATAGATAAACATATTTATGATTATTATGTACTATTATATATGTAAGCTTTTGTTTAATTTTATTTTATTCCAACACAAAAAGTGATTTATCTGAGTTTTATTGCTTAAATACCACAGTGGATTTGATTAAATTTGATTATTTCATTGCAAGAATAAATTAATTATAGTACATGCAGTATTAATTGATAACAAAAACGAGGATAAATCGCTAAAAAACAAGATTGCTTGTCTTAACAATTAAACAAACTAAGTTTATTAATTATTTATAACATTTATTTTTTTAAATTATACTTTTATTGTCAGGCTTTACAAATAAAAAGAAAAGTTAAAGGAAAGACTGCATTGTATTTATTTTAAATATTTTGAAATAAAATTGAATGAATCAAAGAAGAAAAACCATTTCAAGTTAAAAAAAATTAGGGAACTCAGCCTTCTACTGTATAGTAGGTAGGTGTTGACTGTTGAGTATACATCTTCATTGAGTAAAACACTGTAGTTATGACTTATGTATCCGTTTGAATTCAATGATAAATTGTTGCATACTAATTATGATTCTGAACTGAGATGGTTTGTCGGCAAATATTACTAAGTACCTATATTTTATTATATTTTTATATTGCTGTTAGTAATTTACTTACTTTATTTAAGTAATAGGATTAGTAGGAGGTCGAGTTAATTTTTGATGAAAACATCACATTTATTATTAATTATTGATATAACTTTTGAGTCAATACTGACAAGTACCATGGTACTAACTTGTTATATCTACAGTACTAAATCGATACTTTTTGTTTAAATATCCAAACTTATTAAACTTTAAATGTTTGTAAAAAAAAATTGTGCAACAAAAGATTTTTTGGTTTCAGTAAGAACTATTTTTGAGGAATGTAGCTTGTTTTAAATTGTCAAGCCTTAGCCAATAAACTTCAAAATAATGTGCACATATTCATGATTCTTACAAAAATACCTATACACCATTTACTTCTTATTTTTTTTTCTTCACAACTTCGAACAACTTTTTTATCGCTAATTGCTAAGTTTATTTTATGACATTATTGTTATCGAAGTAATTTTTTTCCGAGAACACTGCATTTGAAAATTTAACTGTGTGTATGAAATATAATATATTACATACTTTAAAAGTTTCAAGCACCTACATTCAAATAATGCTTTTAAATTATAGGTAACTAATAACTAAAACTGTTATTCATTGTTTAAAAATCCAATTTCGTCCAAATTTGACGATTATATCTTATAACGTAATATATCTATTAAAAAACTATGTTTATAAGCTTTTTAGATTTTTTTTATTTCAGCATGAATTACTTAGTGAAACCTTGTCTTACATTTTCAAGTATTTTGACCAAACGAAAATTTTTTTTTTATTAAAATGTTTCAGCATATTGTACATGCTATTACAAGTTTGTAGATTACAGTTTAATTACGGTTTAATGATTTTCGGTTTATACAAATAGAATATGGAATGGGGATTGTAGAAAAATTTTACAATTGACAAAAATCGAATATTTTTCATGCCTATATTTAGCTCAAAAATAGTCAAAATAATTTTTTCACTTATGAGAAACTGTCATAAACATTTAAAATATTTACGGTTATTAGTTGTTGAGTTACATAAAAAAAAAACTAAATTTATGTCAAAAACTGGTTTTGCAAAAATATCAACTTTTTTCCTTAATTTTTTTTTTGATTTTTCCTGATACTTTTAAAAATGTCTAGGAATTTGTTATATTTAGTCCCCTCAAGCATCAACTAGATTCACTTTCCTACCAAATCGACTATCGACCTGTTGCCTGTTTATAGTTTATTATCTGTTATTGCCAAGCCGAGTTTACAACGACAGTATTACTATACCTATAGCTATTAATACATTTAGAAAGACAAATACATTGTATACATTATAATTAAATTATTATTATAATATGTTATAATAATTACGTTATATAGGTATATATGTATAAATGTGCGACGGAACCCCTTCATTTGAATGCTCGAAGGAGACGCGCTCTCTCGCTGGACAGAGTTTTTTTTGTAGTGTTAAGTGATCGCGGCATTTCAACACTTCAGTGTTCAGTAATATTTCACGAAATAATTATTACTATATTATTTACAGAAAAGGATTATTCAACAGAGCGAGTCTTCCGGTTTTTTAAAAATGAATGTTCATTCAAATAAACTAAATGGCTGTAGGAACCCTCCATTATACCATTAGCCTTTAATTCCAGTTCTTCGCACGAGTGGATGTCTGCGTTATTGTTATGTATATTTTATTATTTTATATTCTTTTTCACTCGTAATTTAAAATAATATACGATTCGGTGAAAATAATAATAATTGTCGAATTTCGCGAGGAATAAAGAAGTTTCTGTGCGTGTGTGTAACACTATTATAATATAAATATATAATATATAATATATTATTAATATTATTCTATGGCTGAGAGCGGAATAACTTACGAATTGAAACTCGACGACATTTAGGGCTCACGTATTTAACGCATTGCGTGCTCGCGAATAAAAAGGTAGCAGTTTTTGCCTGTCAGCGGGCCGTGGCAATAATTATTTAGGTTGATAGGTATTTTAATAAAAGATTTTAAGATTTTAATTAAAGATCACTTGTCCTAAAAAAATGTTATATTTTATTGTGCTGTGGTTTTTACAACGTTCCAAAATAAATGTTGATACCTATAAATTATAATAATCACTAAACCTCAAAGGTATAACTTTGTCTGAATAACCCGAGCCTTTAGCATTAAATTTTACAAATAAATAACAATGAATGTTAATAGTTAAAAGATATTAAAATATCCATTATTTGTTTTTATTTGTTGACTTTAATAAAATATGCATTATTTATTTTACCATAAAAAAGTTGCAGTAGAATAAATTTACCACTAAATTATGATAAGAAGCAATGCACCCTAAGTTGTCTTGTTTCAATGGTAAAAAAGTATTCAGTGGGCATTCAAAATAGCAAAAAGTTTTTTACTTTATCAGTACCCACCTCCCGGCTTCTCCTCATTTTAGCAATGAAACAGTTGTTTTACAATAACACTCTCTCGTCACCACTGGTTAGGTAAATATAAAAAAACACAAGAAGATTTAGACAAGGATAAAATATGTTGGTATCTGTTTCCATATTATGTCCAAGTCCAAGCAAAAGTTCACTCACAAGGACAATAAAACTTACCCAGACGAATTTCGGCGCTGAATTCCCGAAGAGCACTCAATATTCAAAAATAAGTACCAAATAGTATTTGCTAGGATTTGAAATATTTTATAGATGCGTATTTGTAATTAATACTTTAATACTTATTTGAAAATGTAGTTTACTAGTTTAAGTGTTAATTAGTTAGCGTGTAAATAGTAAAACTAAAATGAAAAGCGTGGGCTGGTGACGGCCTGTTGGTTGGCTTTAGTTCTGAAGTCAAGCATCAGCCGGTTCCACTAGTTCCTTAGTTCAGGTGACCATCCTTGTTCTAGTGACAAATCCTCGCCACATATAATATATTATGTATTATATGAGTTAACCAACCGTTCCTTACCTCATAGTAATAAACCTACAAAAAACATACAAAAAGCTAATGGCCACACAGTTGCCGGACTTAAGTTCAATAAAAAAAAAAATCATAAGTACGTAATATTATGTATATATATATTATATATTATATAAAAAAAAAACAGTCTACTTTTTCGTATATAATATAAAATAATTGCGGTGTTTACATAATTATATACTCGTATATCACGTTTAATAATATATCTACACAAAATTATATTTAAATCTGTCTAAAATAATTTAAAAATAAAACGCGGTCTTTTACAAATATATAATAAATTAGTGAAGCGTCAGGCGTGGCAGCGGCTTACATGTTAATATAATAAAGTTAAAATTATAATATTATTTATTTTATAAAAAAAATAAAAAGTCATCGTATTACAGTCAGTGCTCAAATTGGCGGGGAGGAGGGAGCTCCTCTACTATTTTTTTTAACTTTGAGAGCATCGCTTATTTTGAAAATGTTTTATTACTTATTATTTATTAAGATATTTAAATCAATTTGATGATTTATTTACAACCTATTATTATTATGATATTGCATAAAAGGTATTATAATTTATAATAATATAGAATAAAAAAACATTAATTCTCATAAATAGTATAGACATTTACGGAGTGGTCCATTTAACGTAACTATTTCATAATTTCGGAATATATTAATGTTTTTAAAAATATTTCTTTCACAAAACGACATTTTTGGAAAAAATATTTTTAAGTACTTTTCTTTTTTGTATGACAACATAATATATGTTGCACAAATACATTTTTAATTTCATAAACCGAAATAGAATATTATTCGGAGTATTTCGATCTATATTAAAATAACATTTTGGACAAGTGTATAGTTTATTATTTAAAATTTTAAAACTTTATAAGTATTATTATAAAGTTTAGATGAGCAGAGTATATTGGACTAACATTTTACCATTGTACCACTACTCCGGAACGCTCATCAAAATTGTATAATATTTATAATTCATTAACTATTCGTCCAAAATTAAATTTGTATGTGTTGATGTTGAAGTATTATAGGTACCTATTCTAAAAAATATTTAGTTTTGGAGGAGAAAAAATAAAAACGCAAAATGTCTTTAAAAAATGATATTGATACAAAGTAGTAATAAACCCTTAAATAGCTTTCGAAACAATGAGTTTCTTACGCACCTAGTTAAATGGCTCACTCGGTATACTGTCGTACTCTCATAATATATTGTATTTGTGTATTTGTCTGCGGTTTGATACAGTTATAGCGACGATGGCGTTTAAAAATGTCAAAGGACGCTAATTTTTTTTATATATATATATAATATTTTTTATATTTTATATATGTCCATTAATTTAGTTTTCCAATTCGAGCACCGATTGCATTGCAGGTTCCTATACCGTCATGATTGATGATTTATGGTATGTACCTATAATATTAATAACAATAATAATAATTATAATAATACGCGCTGCAGTTGGGGAGGGACGATGCGATACATAATTATAAAATATTATACGACTGGGGGCGGCGCGCGCGCTGCTCAGAAGCGTTGGTCGGCCGCTGTCTGCGCGGGCACCGCCGTCTTCCTGACCACCGGTTTCCGCGCCCTGTTCCTGGCCATGCCGTTCAGGTTGATGGTCTGCCCGTTGGCCATGACGTACTGGCTCTTGGTGTAGTCTATGTAACCGTGCGTGTCGCTGGCCTGCGCCTCCTGCACCGCGGACGGCCCGGCGACGCCCTGCTGTTGCTGCGGCGCCGTCAGCGGCCGCCTGTCCTTGTCGCACAGTATGCCCGACTGGTACGAGTACTCGCGCTTGACACCCTCCGGGTCCACGTAACCGTACTTGCCGCGGGTCACGCAGTCCACGCCGATGGTCTCCTCCTTGAACGTGCCGTCGTCGTTCTCGAAACCCCAAGTGATGCTGCCGTCCGGGTTGTCGTCTCTGTATCGTCTCAACACCTGCGCATGTGGGTACGAGCGTTTTATGATTTGTTTTATAATAATATCATGATACATATTATTGTTATAATAATATTATATAGCCGCCGTAGGACTTGGGGTGGCAATTTGGATACAAAAAAAAAAAAACCGGGACAAACAGTATTACGCTGTTAGAAAATAATCTTCTCATTTTTTTTTAGTAATTTTTATATTTTACGGTAAAACAGTCAAAATAATTTTTTATTAGCTCGTTAATATAGTTTAACGGTTTTCGAGCTTGATTGAAAATACTGCCACGCACGCCGTTAAAACCTGGGTCTTAAATTTTAATATAAAGCTGTTCTATGTGATATTGTTTTGTATTAAATGTTTCATAAATTGATTTTTTCTTTTACACACATAATAATATAATAATATGGAGGACAACGCCAAAGACAAACGCCACGGTTAGAAACGGGACTACCTTCTAAAAACGGGACAAAAAGCGTCCCTTGTTAAGTTTGTCGGAACAATGGGAATTGGGAGTCATTTAAATTTTTTATAGGAAGGAGCAAACGCGTATTGACGAGCCAATACAACAACCCCCCCCCCCAAAAAAAACCAAACTCTTCGCTCCCAATGTAATTTCCACTTCAATTTTTTTCTAGATACTATTCCCATTGGCCGTCTTACGCTATGTTCTAGCTAGTGCGTTTTTAGTGCGTGCACGCATATCGCATGCGACAAAAAACAAACTATTTTGTATTCTGCACGCACTAAAAACGCACTAGCTAGGACATAGCGATAAGGTGCAGTTTCAATGCAGCACCTGGACGCGGCGTCTAGCTACAGTCGTCGTCTAGCCTCAATTATAACTGTCAAGACATAGTAGACGTCTAGCGTCAACTATAACTGTCAAGACATAGTAGGCGTCTAGCGTCAACTACCGGTCCAGATATATAGTAGGCGCCTAGACGCGACGTCACTGTCGCCGTGCTGTTCCACTGTTCGACAATACAGGGAAACCGTACCTTAGATATCTTTATAAGTGTGTGAGGCAAAAACAGCCTCATTATTTTTAACTGGTTCAACGAAATCAAAATTCGGACTAGGTTTGCTGAATAACGATAGAAATGAAATGATTTTATATAATTATAATAGGCATTCGGTCAGTTCCCATTTTGCCGTCGTTTCGTTTCAACGAATTTATTTTTTACACGTCGTGCTTTGTGCTTAAAGTTAATTTCATAAGAAATTATATCATTGAATCATACAAAACAGTAAGCAGCCTTTAAAATAAATTATAAAATTGCATATATATCTATTACTGCTTTCTAAAATCATAAATAAAAGCAATTCGAAATACAATTACATCTAACTTCAGATAATATTGTGCTAAGATCGTTAGAGTATTTCACAAAAATACACGATATATCGCGTCTACTGTATCGCTGCACATTTCATAACCGAGTTTTGAAACAAAAATAATTTTGGGGAATAATCCACTAGTCGTAGGCCAAAAAGATGCTGCCTCAAAACGGAAATAAATAAAATTTGCCATTTGTATTTCATATTATACGCCGTGCGTTTACCTAACTATATATTATTATTTTTTAATTTAATAATGTCGGGTTCGAGGCGTTAGATTCGACCGTAACGGGAAACGTGACGATCCCCATAAAATATATTATAATATTATTGTCGAGCTCAAATCGTACTATTTCTATACTTAAATTCTTAAGCATATCATAATATTCAAAATAATATAATATAGGTACACTACACGATCATCAATCGCTCCTCTTCGACCCCGTCGCGGATAATTGTCCAACGTAACTTTTATTCTCGTGCACGTGGTGTTCATGTCTGCTGTTATGGCTTTCACATAATAATATATATTATTACAGACGACACGTGGCGCGTGGCATAATAATAATAATATTATAACAAAACAATTATCACGAGTCGAAAATGTTCTATTAACCTTTTCCCACTCTTCGCCTTATTTAGCCCGTCGACCACGTGTAGGTAATGCGCTTTAGTCGTTTTGAACTTTTAAAGTCGTTTTGAACTTTTGAAGTTGTTTCACCGTCTGACGTTATAGCTTACAGATTATATCATGTACCCATATAATACGTATCTTATAACTTATAAGTTAAACTGGTAGGTACGCGTCATCAGTTAATCGAATGTGAATGTAAATTCGAAATTACACTTTCTCAATATTCGTATCAGTGAGTAGTGACACAGAAATTTAATTTAATTTGTGATTTATATATTATACGTATATTATACTTGTAAGGCGAGTATATGATATATATATATTATATTATGTATTGCGCTCTATTACCTACACATACCTATTATATAATATTATGATCTCGAGCAGATATCGTGAATAATATATGGGAATAAACTTAATTTTTTATAGGAAAATAATTGAGCGGTAACCAGTAGGTAACAAAAGCTGAACACGCCATTTTAGACTTCGCGTATATAATTATTACTAATTACTGTTAGGTACACACTTTTTTTCTTCTGTTCGGTTTTAAACTGTAATCAGTGTTAAATGTTAATGTTTTTGTTAGAAATTATACAACTACTATGCTGAATTATATAATTTGGGCTGTATATTGTTATTTAATTTAAATTCTGATTATGAACCGTACTATATTTAATCGATAATAATAGTTATGTAGGTACCTATATTATTATTAAACATTCTCTTTGAATTTTTTCGGTATTGCGAACCTTTTAAGTAATTTCTTGGGTATAAATTATTCTTATTGATTATATTTTTATTAACTACGGCGACGGAAAAATAGTGAAGACCTACTCAAATCATTAATTTTTAAAATCATTCAGACAAACACGCACATACCATAAATGATTATATATTTATGACATTTTATGTACACCTCATAATCAATGGTATCATGTTAATTTAAAAATAGTCAACTAAAACGAGAAAAAAAAATGGAAGAATAAATGAAAATGATTTCATGTTTTTTTAAGATCAAGTAGGTATCTATCTAATAATTCAAATACGAAACATTAAACTATATAAAGATTAGTGTAGTTGTATATTGATATAATATGTTTTTTTTTTTGATTATAATATGCTTTCGCAAATGTTTTGAGTTTCACCGTTATAATGAGGTGTCATATTATTATATTATATTGAATGCGGTTCATTCTTTTTGATATCAAATCGTTAGTTTATGTTATGAAGTATATAAATATATCCGTCCAACACTGACGCTGTATTTAACGAGTATTCATATTACCGTACACCGCAAATGTATTTTTATATATACAATAATATTATATTATATCCTGGTAAAAAGGTCAATGTTATTGAAAATGTAATTTTCTCCATGATTTATTATTGTTGAAAGGTAATTATTTTTTTTTTCACTCGAGACACATTCATATTTATATATCATTAAAAAATGATTTTTGTTTTTACATCCTACCTATACAGTTCGTTAATCGTTTTGTTCTTGTCGAATGGTTATCTCGAGCGCTTCAGTGCGTCATCGAAAAGTCTTAACCAAAGGTACTCTATTATACAATATATTATGTACATATAATTATGTATATCACGTGTCGGCTTATTGTTGTTATTTTTAATAAGCTATGAAAAGAAAACGCGTAGATAATTTAAATAAACAGGTTTTGAATTTCTATATTATGTGAAGACAATCTGGTATATAATCGACTTAAATTCAAATGCAATTCAATGACGAGCGATCGTAATCATCGTAGTTGTCTTCGGTTGCTACTGTTATTGCATTGTATGTTTACTATAGTGAATAAAGTCACCTCGACGAAAACGTATTTTATTGATTTGTACTAAATGCACTAAGAGACGAGTCTTATCAGCATAATCTACGAAGGCACGATATTTAAAAAAAATAAATATAATATATAGTAGTCACGAGTCGTAGTAGGTATGCGTCGGTCGAAACGTGCGTATTATAATATATAGGATTTTATCTGAGTGCCAAGTGAGTGAGTGAGTAATCGAGGAAGTATAAGTAAAAGGCAAGTCTATGATAGACTATTACGTTATTTGAACGAGTCTGATGACTTGGGACTAAGGCAGTTGTCAGGAGAGACTAGAGAGTATAATAATGACAACTGCAGTTCGAGATAACCCGTTCCCAAGGCCTGCAGATGCGGAAAAATACTAACAGCAATATTGCCATAGTTGATATTATATATTATAAGAGACGTGCAGATTATATAGATGTGATAATGTCCCGGTGGAACGATGACAAAGTACCTAACAACACAGTCTCTAGAATGATACAGATCTGCAGTAACAGTAGTTATATTATAAATCCGTTCGGGACTAATGTGTTTATCGACCGTGTTGAAAATCATAAATGAATAAAATGATTAATATAGTATTAATACGGCACCTGAGATACTGGTTTCTTTGCCCTTTGTTTGTCGGCAGACTCGGTCCGTTCGAGTTTCATCCTCTGAATCGTTTCCGGAGATTTAGAAACGACATCCGTATCTTCGGTGACTCGTACGCGCTTCAGCGGCCTCTGTACGACCTTTCTCACGAAGTTTGGTTGTGAATCAATGGGCTGTATCTGCGGCTTTAAAATAATTGAAATCAAATTACGGTGAAATTACTCGGATTCAAAATGTAACCCTACTTGCCACATTATAAACCTTTATTTTATTATATAGATACTCAATAGTATGTTGGAACACAGTTACCGAAATATTCGTATAAAATGTAAAATTGTTACAGATAGAACCGAACCGAATCTGAACAATTTTAATTTTTTAACAAACTAGCAAATTATTAGGTCAACAGTTCCTATTCTGTATCTGTAATTTTGAGTCATGTGATTATATTTTGTAATAGGTAAATTAATACTGCAACTTTAAAGTACCATGGTGTTTTTAACGCTCTTTTCAATTTAGAATCTAGAACGAAAATGTCAACAATCAACTAGAGAATATCGTTGACTTGGGCTTTATAAATTATATAGAAAAACTATGTATCCGGATCAACAGGATCGCAATAAAAGCGTACTGATGCGAGTAATAATATGTAATGTAAGTCTCTCTGTATTTGTATTCTTCCATACCTGAGGCCTGAAACCGGGGAACTGTTTTTCAGGCTGTGCTTGAACCCTGTCGATGTGTTGTTGTTGTTGTTGGACCCTGTCGACTTGCTGCTGCTGTGTTCTCTCAAACTGCTGCTGCGGCGCTTGTCTGGTGGGTTGCGGTAAGTCGTCGCCCGCCGCGCCAACGTCCTCGACGGGTCTCGGCTGGAATGTCTGCTGCGGCACCAGAGGCTTATTCGGCTCCTGTCCCTCCAGACTGAACCCTCGGCCTCTGTACAGTGGCAAAGAGACTCTGCGGAACGGCTGTGGCACCTGTTGCTGTGGGTCCAGGTTCAGCTGAGCGATGCCTCGACCCTGCACAGAGGGTCTGGTGAACGTTGGCGGGACAGGGCGTTGTTGCTGGCCCAACGCCACCGTCACCATCAAGGAAGTGGTGACTAATACAATCTGCAACAATTACAGGCATTTTTTTTTTTTGAATTTCCGTCACTATTTTCAAAGGTATATCGCTTCGTAGGAGGGGCGTGACTGAGTAAACAATTTTAATGTACCTAAATCCCCATCACCTGTCTGCACCGCAACGCGAAATGTGATCGATTTCAACATTATTATTATGCACTTGCAGACCCAAATGCGCGTTATACGATTCAACGTATATTGGAATAATAAAGTGTGACTTCAAAAGTATAATATACAGACAGCGAACCTTTGCAGAGCTCTTATATAACAATCTTCGAAGTTGCGTTGGCTGCAGCTTCAAAACATATTACTATAGGTACCTATTATATTGTTATTATTATTATTTTTTTTTTATGAATAAGACACGAAAATTAGACATTGGCAATAACAATATTATTTTCCAGACTTGAGCGTGAGCAAGTTTCGTGGGTTATGCGTATTACATTATAATATATGTATATTATTCACAATTCACATTAATATATTTTGTTTTTTCTGACTGTCTGCGCAATATATAATAACAAAGATAGGTATTATCTGTACTTCTACGATTACGACGGTTCTCTGGTTAAATTTATTTAGGACGAAGGAATCTATTACTCGCGACTTGGCGAGACTGACAGAGAAAACAAATATTGGTGTTGCGGCTCCTTAATAGGTATAATGGTTTTATTTTAAATACATTTGTTACTAGGAAAATCTATCGTATTATTAGATATTCAGAACATCACAATTTACAAGTATACGTACAGGGTAGTTGATAATTAGTGATATACATATATATATATATATATATATATATATTGGGTGACTAAACGTTTTAAACATATTACATAATTACGTGTGAGATATATAGTATATATTATGCACAATTGTATATTATGTGTGGAGACTGATGACTGATAATGAGTAGGTGCACATTGTGTTGTATATGAAACTCTAGTTATTATTATTATTGTTTATAAAAATAATTATACGTGCATCGAAAATTCGAAAAATATTCTGACATTTATGTTAATGGGAGAAAAAAAACAATACAATTTCTAAGTCGACGACCTGTTTAATATGACTCGTCGCGTCGCCTCTGTCGGACGAATGTGACAAGACGGTATTCGTGATGGTGAATTCTTTCTATCGAGGTTTTTTTTTTAAGAATATTTTTTTATTTAACCTTAATACACGCCAAAGTGAGAACAGAAGAAAAATGTTTCATTGAAACAATGCAGTCACGTCCGCCACGTGCCTGTTTCCTGATCATTACCGACCGTTACGATGTGACGTCCAAGCGCATACTATTATAATAATGTGTATAGATATATATATTCGTATTTTATAAATCGTTTACCGACGGTTGCAATTTTTTTTTCTAAAAATATTTTTCCAATTACTTGTGACGATAGAATCCTATCGTGGAAACACAAGCCGTCTAAATTTCCGTAACATAATATAATATATTATTATATATTATAATGATTAGCCGATAGGTATATGAATGCACCGAAGAAGACTATACGTGGCGGCACAACGACCTCTCACGTAGCGGGTGGTTGACCAAGTGGTCCGACTACGGTTATTGTGTGTGTACATAATATTATGTTATAGACTATACTGTCTCATAAGTAATATTATTATGTATAATATATTTATATAATATATATGTATGTATATTATAATACATAATATAGCCACGGGCCAATTTTATTTTCTATTCGTATTGTTATCCGCCTTACAACCGAGCGCGTAATAATTACGTTAATAATTATTAACGGCTTACAAATGAGATTCATTTAAAAGACGACGATCGGATGCCCGCGGTCCCACGTAACATATCACAAAAGTATATAATACAATAATTATATGATTTTATGGCGAGTAACGCGATACTAACGAGACCGAAACGGAAGAACGAGCTTATACGACTCTGTGGCGTGAGCAGCGGTTACCAAACTTTTACGACCACGCGGCACCGTTCGCAAATAGTTTGTGTTTTGTGGAACCCCGGTGTCTCTAACTCCAGCTCAACTCTAATTTTTGGTGAACTTTTTTTTCCAAGTACAATATAGTATTCCAAAATATTCACATACATCTGGCGGAAGCCTATCGAGATTGTCCCCCGCGGAACACACGTTGGGAATCGCTGTCGTAGAGGGTTAGGAGACGTTTTAACTACCACGATCCCCCATACAGGGCGATTCAACATTTATGTTACATCCATTTTATCACACAAATATTCAAAATACAGAAAAATATGTGATACGAAAGTTTTTTGATTTAGAAACATCTAAAAATGTTTTGTACATTTTATATTTTTTTACAATATATTAGGCGGATTATAGGGGGTCAACTTTAGAATCTCAAACGGGAACCTATTCTTGTTTTTCAGACATATATAAGATGAAGACGTTTTTTTAATAAATGTTAGTGCTCGAATAACAACATTAATTAATGCAAAACTCTATGCTTGGGAGATATTTAAAGTTTTTATAAATTGCTAAAGTTAACCTACAAAAATCCCCCGAAAATATTGTAAACAATTATAAAATGTACAAATCATTTTAGATGTTTCTGAATCAAAAAACGTTCGTATCATCCACTTTCCTTTATTTTGAATCAATAAAGTGGCCGTAACAAAAATGTTGAATCAGCCTGTATAATATACCCCTGCAGATTAAAATTAGTCAGTTGTAAATGTGTGATAACTGCTTGGACTGTGGTACGGTATATACCTATAGTTACCTTACGAAAATTCTACCGGACAATTGACCGAAAAATTCGGAATCACGCCGCCACTGCCTCAATATCCCATCCAGTAGGGTGTTATCGATCACGCATCATATACTTAATATACCCCAAACCCCGAGCTCTGGTTTTTTTTGTGTAATAATTATAACAATAGAATATAATACATATTTAAATATTTAAATTGGTCTACAACACTTCAGGTGCGCCCCCTAAAAGCTAAACGTGTGCTTGAATTTATATGGATATAATAGGTGTGTCGTGTGTATATTATAATACATTAAACGTTTTTGGTTTTCGGTTTTTGGCAAGGATCGACAGGAATATTTCACACGCAACGAGTCTGTCACAACTTCATTATATTTATCATTATACAGCACAGTATATGCAGGTAGGCATTACGTTGTTAATAATATATACGATGTCACACAGGTACTATATATATATATATATACCCTACACCAATGACGGCGACCGTCGATCATAATTTTATTATTCCGAATCCGTGCGATCGATTTTATCCCATATAATATATGTATGCATTTTTCAATATAATACTTAACTTCTATTGTATTTCAGGCTGCAGCGTATTCCACGTTTGGAATACGAAAATCGACGCACCATTTCCCCCCAAAAAAATCTTTATTTCGCATATCAAATCAGCTGTTTAGTGTTGCATGTTTAAGAGTGTTTAACTATTTCGCCCAATCCTGCCTTCAAATGCAGTGTCGCCTGTCTGCACTCTGACAGCCTACAATTTCGTATAATATATACCATGTGAGGCATACACCCCGCTGCACCGATGACGGCGACGATCGCATTGTTGTTTATTCCGAATACGTGCGATCGATCTTATCCGATATACTATATATGTATACATTTTTTTTTCTATTTACTTAACTACGTATATATACTATTGTGTTGCAGCGCATTTCACGTTTGGAATACAAAAATCGACGCACCGTTACGCGCCGGATGCGTTCCAATATTATTATTTTATGACGCGTCGGTTTCACACGAATTAATTTTTTTCTCCAGTTAAATCACGCCGCAGTACACTCGGTCGCGGCGGCTGACTCCTGCAGTGGTTAGGTAATGTCTATACAAATATAATATTTATATGCGTAAATATTTTAGTCGTATATATTTGTGTGTTGATCGGAGTCCATAACCGCGGTATAGTCGTGCGCGCGAAGAGTTTCAGGTCTGGTGCAGCAAACATTGATATTCCAGCCCATTCTGATTTTCCTTAACGGTCCGCGAATAATTTTTTTTATCTTCTTTATAAATACTATAATATACAATATAACCCCTCAGATTAATTATTTTGACTAGGTGGCTTGGAGATCAATGTAACTGTTGAAATACATAATATTTTAATCTTATATTATTATAATATGACATTATTTTATGAATCTTCGATGAATGTTAATAAAATACTGTGATAAATGCAGAAATAAATACTTAACACGGAATAGATTAACTCGGTAATTTAATACACTTTTTGTAGGTATACCTAAATAATTTTATATTGAGCATTATGCGACGGCCGCTTAGCTTGGACCCATCCGGCCCTTTAAAATCTATCTGAACCGTTCAGGGGCAGCAAGAGCGCGGTGGAAGATATAATAAGTGCCAAAATAATATAAGAAAAAGTCGTATCGTACGAAAACGCAAAAATCCTAGGTACCTGTGTGCCACTGTTAATATATATTAAATAACAGGTATTACATTTAGAACTATATCGTACAAAAACTCCAAACGTTTAATCTTCGACAGATGTATTATCTGGTCTCCTCCTATCCAAAAATGAAGGATATCTTACGAAGAAATAATTGTACGATGGAAGAAATACCAGAATGGTGAAATAAGTCGTACTTATATGTGAAAAAAGTTGGATTAAAAGATCAACCAATTTATTAAAGTCCTACAGATTTTGTCGCAAACGGTATGTAATTTTTCGCTTATGTCATAGTGTCATACAGCCCAAGAGCACACCCTGCTGCCGCCGTGCGCACGCCCATGTGACCATCACCTACCCACACATAATATAATATCATAATGTTACGTTTTGTTTGTCTCGACATCTGAGCCGATATATGTTTACAATATATTATTATAAAGTCCAATCATCAGTTTTCGTAGGCTATTCAAATGCAGTTGTAAAGCTTGGGATGCAAGAGACGGGTCAAAGATTGTAATAATACGTAGTTGGTGGAGCGTAGCAGTTATACGAGGACAAACTGATAGGCGAGACACCCTATCGTAGTTATATATAGATACATATTATATAATATAATATAATATATAGTACCAAACTATAAAAAACATCTCACCGATGGATGACGACTTTTACTTATATACTTATATGTATATTATGTTTAGGTACAAGGGCATCATTTTTCATATGATATATATGTGGGCATACCTATAATAATATTATATAAATATGTATCGATAAAGATTTATTTATAAGTTACAGTTATCGTATCCAACTCAATATAAAATCATATAGAATGATAGGCTTAAAACCCATTTTGAGATTATATTGCAGAAAATTAAGGTTTTTAAAACAGTGATACAATTTTTGATTTAGGTCAATATTGCAGGGCTCAAAGCCCCATAACATTTTATGGCAGTGCGATTGGCTATTATCGATAAAAAAAACCTATTCAAAAAAATCAACCTAAGTAATAATACTTACTTCTACAGAATAAAGAAATGTAATTTTTAAGAATGACATTTATCACAGAAATTAAATTTGGCACCAATAGCGTCCCAAGCTTTACCTTTTAAGGTGAACATACACGTTGAAAACATCAATTAATCTATATATATATGTCAAACAATATTATGTTATTAAAATAGCATTATGGTCACGATGGTCGCAGTAGGAGCCAGCTCGGAGGCCGTCGTCGGTTGAACATTAATAATTGACGAGCATAATATGCAATTATCACAATTAATGTAACGCGTAAAATAAATTACATAATATTATATACGTCCTAATGGCTAATACAATAAATTGCAATTAGTATTCAGATCAACAACGCCCGACGACGGCATAATATTATCACGAAGATCTGGCCGGACTTACTACAATTACAGGTACTTACCGTAATAGTTGCTCGAAAGTTTCTTTCTCCTACAAAGTCTTAAAGTCTCTCAAGTCCTAGTCAAAAGGATTTAGAATAAGACTCGATAACGATAACAAGGCACTTTATAATAATGCAATATAAACTTCTCGAGAACGAGTTTCAGAGTAATCTGGTCTAAGTAAACTTATCATTCGTATACCATAATATGTGATATGTCCATATACCATCATTATATTACACGATTTACCAACATACATCCGATGGGACACCGGACACGATTTCCGCAAATAACTTCCTACCACCTCCTCAGCGACTTATTATATAGGTATCTACAATTCGTCTATATCGTGTAATGATGACCTAAAATATTTTATTTTCCTTTATTACACTAGACTATAAAATACTAAAAACTTCCTGCGGGCACACTCGTACCATACAGTGGCGTAATTTAAAATATTATTTTTTGAACGCTCGATATTTTTATGCAGGCCACAGACCCCGTGGATCCCTTTTTCTGAATTTCTGATCCGTTTTTCAGACTTACCTGCAGTTTAAGAAGTGGACCAAATCACAATAATATTGGATTTTAAGTACGCAAATGTTTATCTTGCGCGGTCCAGATGACCTACCATATACCACCATACACGTTTTCGATTAATATTTAAGTCCTCGCGGCAGTAGCTCGCTGTCACCTATCACTGAGTAAGTATATACCTCCGCCTACCTATATAACTGTCTGATATGTATAACATATTTCTAGACGTCGTTCGTTTTCAGTTGTGCATTTCGTGGTTTCTAATATTATTGTGTTATATATATAGCAGGTAATCGCATATGCATGATATTATATAGCAGTAGTTGCGTGTAAAGATAAAATAAAAACCCGTTCACTTGATTCCGTTGGACTTTTCGTCAACATAATGGTTTTGTTGCCAATATAATGTGCTCCGGATCAAGACCAATAATTTATGATCGCTAAATAGTCTAAACGCCGCTGCAGCGGCCAAGAAGGCCGTCGGTTGACTTTCCATTTACTAAAACCGACATGCACAGTGCACAGTGCAGCGTATAATGCGCAGGTATATATAATAATATGCGTATACCTGTACATAATCTGTTTGGTATTTAGCACGTGTTTTATCGTAATCTAACCATTTTATGGTATCATAATAATGTTATTATAATAATTATGACGGCATTACGAATTGCCGCGAGAATAAATTATCCGACCAGTTTTCGTTTTTCATTAATTAACGAACACGTTTCGTTACCCGTTTTAAATAAAATATATATACGTTTGATGGTCGTTATTTTTCTCTGCAGGTCTACCTACTGTTATATAAATATGTTCCATATGGACTATATGGTCGATGATTATCCCGCGATAAAATATGTATTCAACGATTAACTTTTTTACAACACTGAAAACAAATAAGTGATGATTTTATAGTATAGGTACATTGCGACCATTGCTCGTGTTTAAAGTTGGAAAATAAGACATATATAATTATATGATATACCTTAATAGCTAAATATTAGGTACTGCACATTAACTGCAAGTTTTAATGTACAACGGATAATTTTATACGTTATAGACATCTTTACTCGGATTTAGGAAATATTCAATCAGAAAAAAACGACTTTATTCTGGACAGTTATAATATTATCAAACAAAAATATAACGCGTCGATCGGAAATTTTCAAAAATTATAAATGTAATTTTTCAAACATCAAATGTTCAATACTTGTTGCAGAATAGGTATTACAATATACAACAATTTATCATATATACTGATACACAGGTACGTCTTACATTAAGTCATACGCACAAGGCGCGTATTTATAATTTCGAAAAAACAATCGATACGAAATCTAATAATAATTATCATGGGTGGAATTAAAATGCTAAGCACCGGTCGACCTGACATTGTAATAACTCACAAGTGTCGGCGATTATATTGATTAGGCAACGAGTCGACCGGATGGTAACGCTTAGGTTGATCTAATAATGCAATAACTACTATTAAGCCTCCGTTATATGTGAGCTATCCAGCGACCGGCCGGCTTAGTGGCAATTTTAAATCGAAATAGAATTTTAATATTTTTGTTTTACCATTGCTTGCTGAGAACCATTAATATTTATGTCTATGAAAACGGTATTTCGATCTGTAATTTTCAAAAATATAATAATGATAATAAACTCGTTATAAATCTAAATTAAAAAGTTCTAATTATTCCTCGTCGCTGATTATAATTAGTCAAATAGTTAATTAAAGGGGTATGCATTTTAATTTACACCAACATTACCAACATTCGTTCGGTTTGTTTATGTAGAAGTTTTTTGAACTCTGTGCATTATAGGTTTAACATTACGTACAATACGTATATGTTTTGTAGACTGTTTAATTTATATTATTTTCTACCGTAATTACTAAACCGTTAAACCACTACCGTGTGCTAAATAGACCGTTGTGGATGTGGTGTTCCGATAATAAAAATTTATATAATATACACACATAAAACTACAAAAGTTATATCGTTTGAAATTTAATTCGCTTAAAATGATCTGCGATCTGCCGTCCTACGTTTATGGCAGATACATATTATAAAAATATACGTCAGCAAAAATTCAAACGCCCGAGATTCTCGATTCAAAATATGCGTATTGAGTAATACAATTAACAAACTAAATTTCAAAATTTCTTTACTATCTGTTCAATTTAATGTTGTACGCGATAAAAATTGAATACGACTCTCGTTCACTAATAATTTGTAATTTAATAATAATAATGAACTATTATGATATTGCTTATATTTTACAACGATTAGGTAGGTGTACTTATAAATAATATACATTAACGTACATATGATATTCATATCATCACATCACAAATTATTTGCAATACATTTTGGGTTTGTATTGTAACATTATGAATTAACTTTGGACGTTTTAGAATCTATACAATATGATTTTGTTTTAAATGAAATCTCTTTCGGTTATAAATTCATTATTTATAATAATATAACGCATTTATGTAAATTATATATACTTCTATTATACAACCAACGTAAAGTTTAAATATTTAAACATATTTAGTTCATATATATGAAAAAGCGTTCAATATTATAATGAATATTGGACGTTAAAACTATAATTTTTTGTAAACACGTAAGAACACACTTAATTCATGTATAATATGTAATAAATAATAATGTATTTATATTTTATACATAATTATTATTAACTGCAAAATGCCATTAAATAATAATAAAAACACTGTATAATGTGGAGAACTGTGTTAAATTTGTAGCTTTAGGCGAAAGTAAATACGACTTATATACATTGAATATTCGCTCTAGTTAAAAAGTGAATGTGAACCCATTCGGACTGCGACCAAAAACCTACGCGAATGTTATTTAACTCTAATCAAAATGATTACATCACGTGAGACGCTCTATAGTTAAATACTTATGTCCTATAGTGATTTCAATATCATGTTTTTCGGTGAAGCTATGTTTGTAGTATACTTAAATATCAATGCGATTAGTCACCTGCAATGTATTGTTATTTAATACGTTAAGGATATAATATAATTGGCGTAGGTATTCAATAGGTTTTATAATTCAACACGAAAAGAACATATTTTGTTTTGTTCGATACATTTCTTTATCGAATTTGGTACGGTTTTATTTTAAACGTGTATTTTTTAATTGTTCAACACTCTACTTAAAATGCTAATGAAATCGCAATCCCTCCAATACAATACAAATGCTATCATATTCTCCTCGTTATTTACTGCACGCCGAGTAAATTTTATTGTTTTGTTTAAATCTGGCGTTTTTCTCGAAGTGCCAAAGATTCGTTTAAAATCGTACAATTAATATAATATTGTCATTCACAAAACAAGAATACGAGATAAAGACTTAAAAACGGAGTACTATTGATCCTTTTAAATGAATTAATATTCGATGGATTTCTAAATAATGCTCGTTATTCGCGTTGCATCACCATAACATATATATATATATATATACACTATCATCAGGTGCCTAGTGCCTACGTATTATTATTATTATTATGACGGTCAACCTGTTAATTATCATCCCGAACGAATTATCCCGAGACCGAATCTAGAGCGCCGCGTCGAGTGCAATCGTTCTATATTATAATATTATTAGGTATAATATGCGAATCGTTTTGTTATTTTTTTTTACCTATCGCGAGTCGAAAATATTGAATTTCGTGACCATTTACAATCGCCAACGGTACTTGATCGTCCGACGTGTACCTACATAAGTACCACCTACCTATATAATAATATATTTTAATATAAACACTTCTCAGTCCATGTACCTACCTACCTAGCTGACGTATGTAAACCTGCAGACTCTAACGATGACTTCGTTTTTCGAAATAATTGAAATTTATACGCCGCGTACACGTTATTATATATTGTGTTTGAATGTAGTCCTTATTTTTCTTACACACGGTGATATTATTTCACATCGGATTTGCACTGTCAAGGTTGAACGACGAGTACAATAATATTATAATATATATATTGTATATGAGTATATTATAGTTTATGTACCGTATAAAAAAAAATAATATAACGAGCCACCAGGGTTGAACGTATAATATAATATATAATACGTTTTGCAAAAGCAACATTGACCTTGGACGATGAAAAGAAAAACTTCGATCGGTATATCGATATGGTATACCGCCTGTACGACATATTACACGCTCCTTAATGATGTTTTCATTTCTTTGGGTGTGATTACCGAAAATTAATCGACCTCGAACTGAGCCGTGCCAAGTTAGATTCGTGTTTATCTATGTCGATAGAAGTTATTATAAATCGTTTTAGAATTAATACAACCGAAACTCATCAATAATTAATATGTGTATAAAAGTTTGTTTTTCTTTCAGAGACGAGAAAATCACATTCGAAACGATTACATTTTAAAGTTTTAATTTTTTTTTTCACAATAGGAACACAGTCAATGTAATATAATTTTCGATAAGAGTTATAAAAGTATATAGTAATTTAAAATAACTATCTTAATTAGTCTACAGTTTTTTATTGTCTACGTTTAATAGGTATTAACAAAAGCAAAATACCCTTTAATTTCATGTTGGTTAATCCATGAAAGATATTTTGTAATTTTAATTAACTTGCTTTATGAACAAAATAAACATAATTGTCAGTTTTAAAATCCTTGTGTGAACTAACACGAGTAAATCAGAACAATACTAATATATTATGTGAATATTATTTTAATATTTTTCTTTTTTAGTTGGGAATTTCTTCAAGATCTTATACATAAAACATTAATCTTGCCTAATTGTTTCTTCGTTGAAAATAAAACAATGGATAGGTGAGTACTAATACAAATGAATAGAATTCAATTAGAAGTTGTATTTATATATATTATATACATTTATTTTTTAAAAACTTTTTTTGGCCTGATTCCAAGTTTAATGAAAATAACGTAATATGTTTTAAATTGCCAATAAACTAGCTAATACACGGGTAGTTTTCCAATGTAAGCACAGAGCACTATAGTACTTACAAATATCAAGTAGGTATAAATATGTTGTAATACTTTTAGAACATTGTATGAAATACCGTCAGTCAGTGAAATAAATAATGGTCGCCTTTGTTTGCTTAAGTGTTCAATATAAAAATGGGACTTTCTGAGAGTACATTATGTATTGTATCCATTTATTTATTTTGATAGAAAAAAATGTATGCTCAAACATTATTAACATTATTGTTCCATGTATTGCCAAATTATATAAAGATATCGTGTCAAAAATAAAAATTACATGATTTATAATAAATGATCTTTTTAAATCTGTAAACTGTCTACAATTGAACTTAACATTTGTTAAATCATTATTACAACATAGGTATTGCGTTTAGTACGTAAATTCTAGTTACAGACAACAGGGCGATTCATCAATAGCTTGCTCACCCCACTGTTATCCATTAAAATGCAATTATTCAAAATTCTGATTTTTGAAATTTTTAAGTATACTTAAAGACTATATTTAAGTACTCGGACTTTGTTTTCTATTTATTGTGTATTTTTGGTGATACAAACTTCTTTTTTTTAAAATGAGTACCACATTTTTTAACTGTTAATTGGATGATTTTTCTTAAAAATAAATACGCAGCTAAGTCTTAATTCAAACTAGTAGTTTTTGAGTTATTAATAGCTTTATGTACCTACCAAAGGTACCCTAATAGTCCTCAATAATGATTTTATATAAACTGTATGTAATATTAAGTCTAGTTCTAAAATTTTGCTAATAAAATGTTAATAAATAACAAAATTGTGATTTAATTACTATAATTTTAAAATAATCGTAGCCTGGGGACTTTAAGCCTGTTATCATATACTATATTATCCTAAGTACTATTAAAGCTTAATTACTCAGAAACTACTCGTCCGAATTTCGATTTAATAATAATAATAATTTATCGTCTATTCAAATAATCACATTAATAAGTACGATATAAAATGTAATTGAAGCTGTATAACAATATAAAAAAAAAATTTACTTTGTATACTATAAAATAATTATGTTTTTTATATTATACATAATGTACATAATATTATATACATTATGTTATTTATATTAAACTATGTTTTATTACATTCGATTATAACCTTTGTATGAAATATCATAAATATATCACGCAATATTGAGTAGGTAATGGTTTTATACGATGGTATAGTGTGCTATAATATTATTATATGTTGATAAATTATATTATTTATAGGCATAGGGGTACCGACATTTATTTCGTGTCATTTGAATCCGTGAATATAATACATTTTTATCACGGTTAAAAACGTACGACTAATTAAAAAGGTCTTGCGGACATTTTTTCCATTCAAAGCACCTATATATTATTATATATTAGATTCATCCTAAATCCTAATAATTCTCACGTTCGTTAAAATAATAACGATAATAATGTTTGGGTACCTAATATATTTTTAGTATATTTATTGAAATACAGGTACACTGAGGTAGTACTTACGAATGCCGTGGCCATATTAAAAGAGACGCGACGTGCTCGAAGACGATGAAATATGTATAACGTTCCGCGACAGAATAGCTGCAGCAGGTGTCCCGACAGGAGGCGATAATAAAATATATGTGGCGCGAGAGACGATATAATGTGCACTGCACTCGGTTAACAGCGACAGACGTGTCAAGACGAGCACAACCGTCGAGACAAGACGCGTCCCCTACTACACCTATACAATATAAAATTTTCTTCCAGAGCGCCATTATTATTCGCTATCGTCATTATCACGATATCGGCTTAAAGGGGGTGTGGAAAAACTTATATATATATATATATGACGTGTACCCGTCGTCAGTTTCCATATTAATATCGTGGTTTATCGGTATAGTAAAATACTTTAAAATCTTTTAACGCCGTTATTGAATAACTTGTTTGTTTCGATATTTTTATACCGATGTCGATTGATTTGGTATCAAATACAACGAGGTTTACTTTATTATGAACAAGTCTGATGTGAAATGCGCCTCAATGCGCCTACCTATATAATATACATAACACGGCGGTGAATGGAATGCGTTTTCAAAAGTTGAATACTAATATATAATATAATATATTATATTATGTACCCACGTAATACAACATCGACTCGTTTTGAACAAAATATTTTATCGGAACTGTTTAAATATGAATAAGTAATAAAATGTATAACGACAAGTGATCAGGATAACCATTATTTTGAACTTGTACTTTTTAATTTAAAAATAGTTGTACGGTTGCGATTCCAGAATAAACTTCAAAAATAAATCTAGATGCAGTTACATTATTAGAGGAGTTGAAAACTCTTATTTTATTTCAATATCGATCGTATATTGATATTGTCCTTTATTTTTATTGGAAACAATTAATTAATTGCTAGTTCTTTTTTCAAATACATAAATTAAAATACTTGATGAAGTGAAAATTATATGATATTATATACCACTACAAACTGTACAATCTGTATTGATACCAAATATTTGATAACAACATTTCGAGAAATCTGCAGTGTATGTGGGACGTGGGTATGTATATTATATTATATAAATTATGTTATGCAAGTAAATGACATGAGATTTATTTTACAAATTCATTGTAGAATATTAAAGTATACAAAATGCATAAGACGGTACTTATATAAGTATATTCAGTAATTGTCAATTCCCAACACGTTTGATTACGGTTGTTTATATACATTTAACGGTATATATTATTTAAAGGGTTATTGAAATGCGGTATATGACTAATATAATACCTATATTAGTCTATATATATATAACTGTTATCATCGTTATACGATAACGGAATATCTTATTTTTATCGAACTTGAATAATATATGTATAAGTTACTCGTCTCTGTTAAATTGAAAAAAGTATAAAAAAAAAAACGTAGTTAATACAGATTGAAGATTCCAGATATCCAGCTGATACATAATCCATTTTAAACTAAAAACGTGTTCGATTTTTATTCCCGAGGATTATCGTCGAGTATGTTTTGTTAAAACTTCATTTTTAATACCGCGATAGCGCTTACGTTGCGATGGAGATATTGTGTCAAGAGTCTGAAATTGTGCTGAAAATGCACGAATAATGCGTAACAGACAATAAGCGCTACGACTTCGCGGCGAGTAATTTAAAAAAAGAAAAACATTATATTTATTACATACCTACTTAAATATCGTGGGTGTTTTATTAAAAGGCTGAAAGTCACTTTTTATAAACTCAACAGTACATCTTGACAAATATATTTGACATAAACTATATATTGTATGCATTTTATGCAAGTATATATAACCATTAATCACTTGGTGTTAACAAATTTTTTTTCTAATTTGTAAACGCAAAAAAAATTGTATTCTTGGAATGCAATGACCTATATTCCAAATGAATATAGCAATAACATTATTGGTTATTACGGCACAAAATAAACGTTGCACCGGTATGATGAGAGTGTTTGAATAATTATGGCGACGTGTAGATGTGATGGTGACAGGTAGGTATAATATTATATTATGTTCGTGTACCGATTAAATGATTATAATAAATGTTTGTGTTTTGATCGCGTGACGATGTAACTACACACCACAAATACATATTTCAGGCTAATAAGTAAAAATTCAAAAAATTATAAATTATAAATACCGTTATGTAATTGCACGAGTTCAATATTATAATATATTTATGTGCAATACATATACATATTATAAAGTGTTTGAAAAAATAAGATTAAAAACAGATATTTTGAATTTTTAAAGTTCTTTAATTTTTTGAAATGTATAATATACCTACAATTAAAAATAAAATTAGAATTTCCTAAAAAAAAAATCCACATTCAAATGAATCGATTTTCATAGTGCACCATGGTATTCGGGGTGTATGGGACTATTAAGACATACATTTTGGTAGTTTGTTTAGTCCCAAATAGCGTTCTAGAGTAGTTGACATGTTGAGGATAAAATATATGTCGAAGTTAATACTTCTAATCTGCATAAAAACGGCTACTAAATTGTTGGCTGCGTTTATTTGTACTGAGGTAGAAACACGAGCATTCAATGCTGAGCACGTGATCTTTAATCGTGTATAGTAATAATTATTGATTCTCACAATTTTTACATTTTTATAATATAATACTTTATACATCAGTATAAAATATTGAAAAAATGAAATTTATAAAATATAAACTATAGTTAAGTGTTATATTTATTATGCAAATACTAAGTACTTAATTATAGGCTATGGTATATTCTTCAAACTGAAAGGTATTTGAAAAAAGGTTATGCAAATTATAGAATGTATTTCAAATGACATAATATCGGTCTAAGTTTTGTAAAAAGTAAAATTTGTGATTAATTTAAAAAAATTAGCAATAATGCGTTTAAATAACTACAGTGTAAGTAGGTAGGTTAAATATTTGAAAATTAATCAAATAAATATTAAATATTAAAAAAATGATAAAATAGAGACAATTAAAAAAAAAAAAATAATACTTTTGTTTAAATAGCTTATTTAAGGTACATAAAATATGAAGGTACATATTATAATAATATCTGCATTCTGCAGTCTAACTGCATCCAAACTAAAGACGATAATATAAAAATAAAACGTATTTAATATTATTACTGTATTAGCAGGCAAAATAATACAATATTATGACTTATGAGACTATCGCCGGTTAGCATCGACCAATAATAATGCCTTAAGACTAATTTCAGTAGAATTACCAATATTCTTACTGCTACTACTTACTACGGTTAAAAAATATTGAAATTTTTACATTAACCTTTCCCTTTAACCAATATTGATTGTTGATTGTTTATAGGACGGTCAAGGTGATACCTCCTCCAAAATTCATAAAGTATTAAAAACCTCTTAGCGGATTACTCATTGGCTTTTAGTTTATTTGCTTAAGTATTAATACTAATACTATTTTAAAAAACACGACGAACAGATGAACTCGATGGTTAAAGTACATGAAAATAATAGAACATATCATATATATTTAATATTTTAAGTATTCATAAATATATCTACTATGGACAAACATCATATAAATAAGTTATATATTTATAATAATATACAAACATCTTTAAATAAATAATAATACTTACTAATTACGAAAGCCATTAAAAAATCGACATAGGAACTCAATAAAAATACCTATAAATATTATGGATTTTGTGTAGTGCTTCTTTTTTTAGAGTGGTTTATTATGTTTGTTTAATGTCCGCGTGTAGTCCATTTTTAGTTGTAAATAAAACAAATATGAAAAAAGTGTTTGCCCACAATAATAATAATTATTAAAATTGTTCAAAAAAATATATAAACGTGTATGGTGCGTAAGTATATTGATTCCTGAAGCCGTGTTGACCAAAATGACGAAATAGTTATCATGGTATATTACTATAATATTACAATTTCATAATTATTTCTCTACCTGATAATTTTGTACAGTCATTTGGAGATAATTTATGAGCGTGAAGTATTAGTGGTTGGTTTCGTAATATTGTAAAGTTTGATTAGACTCTATTTCACTATTTAAATTCGAAATTCGAAATTCGAAATTTTTTTTTAAATTAACCGATTTACCAACTTTATCGTAGGCATAATTTTAGGTACAATATAGGACATAGGTATTATATTTTTAATAGGAAAATTAAAAACTTGCTGGTAATTATATATACATATTCTTATATTACACGTTAGTGTAAGAGTAAAAAATCATTATTAAATGTAAGTAAACGAATGATTTCTTTTCAGTGGTAGAAAAATAAATATACTAAACCTTGACCATCGATTTTTTGTAGAAAAAAACTTAATCGCACATATATAATATACATAGGTACTATTTGTTTAGTTCGACGAGGCGACTAAGGGTTTGACAACGAGTGTAGTGAAATATATATTATAGAAAGGTTTCAGAAATTTAAATGTCATAACAATTGAACTTTTATTGAAAAATACGATTACAATAGTTAGTGCAAAGTGTATCTTGAGAAATTGACAATTTTGCACTGATATTACCAGTACTCGAATGGGGTTAGGTAAAAAACATTATTAAATATATAAGTAAACGAATGGTTTCTTTTCAGTGGTATAAAAATAAATATATTGAACCTTGACCATCGTCAATAGGTACTATTCTTTTGGTTTGATGAGGCGACTAACGGTTTGTCAACAAGTGTAGTGAACTATATATTTGTATATGTATTCCTATATAGAATGGCTTCAACAATTTAAATGTCATAATAATCGAACCCTTATTGAAAAATAGGATTACAATATTTAGTGCAGTTAGTGTATCTTGAGAATTCGACATTTTTACACTGATAATTATTTTGCACTCGGATCGCAGTTTTTAAATCGTCCGATCGAGCTCCTCTACATTAAATTTTTTTCAATATTCAAGAGCTGGATGTTACGTTAAAATATTTTGTGACTGTATTGGCTTTCCGGTTACGTCCCAGACCCTATATAGAGAGGCCTAGACCGTCGATATTTATTCGAGTCTCGTCGCAATTTATATTACGCATCAAACGCGGCCAGCGGCGTATACAGAGCGTTATATCGCTATTATTTAGTTACACATTATGTCTTAAACATATAATATATTATATATTATATAGTACCCACGCGTATAAATGAGCCACCGAGCAGGAGAATCAATAATAAATGTGCACAGGTATCGGCGTATAATTTCATACGATATTTTCTGTAGCAGGTAGTTGCGCGAACGTCGTACTGGCGTATATTATATTATAACGCGGACGATGCGCCGCCGTTGACCTGCAGCGTTGTCACTCCACAGTGACATGAAATTATATTATTATTATTTGGATATATATATATATTGCACCATACGTGCGCTCTGTTTGGCATTTATTCCGCGTTCGTGCAGTCACGGCCTTTGCGCCACGCCGTCATGTTCTCGGCCGCCACCTGCATCGGCGCCGCGGACGTCCCCGTCGCCGCCAAACGTATCCAGACTATTCGCAAACACGCCAGCGACGTGACCAAATGTTGTTTTTCCAAACGATTCCATCTGGCCGTCGGGTCTAGGTAAGGCCGACCATTGTTGTTGTTGTTGTTGTTGTTGTTGTTGTTATTGCCGTCTTAGGTGCTCCCGTCCATATGCGAGTGTTATATTATTGTTGCATAATAATGTATAAAAAATATAATATTATATACACAAGGGCTGACACGAGGGCGGATACAAGGGCTGGTGCCCCCCCCCCCCTTCTGCGGATACTTTTTTGAATAGATTAACCTTTATCGTTTATCACAATATATAGTTAATTTATCTGATAATATATAATTCAGTGGCGTATTTTGGGTATAATGGGTCAGGGGTTGCAAAAATAACTCAGGATATGCTCTGAGCAGTGGGGGATTTGCCTCACACCCCCGACATTATAAAAACAAAAAAACAAATAATGTTGAATATAATATTCTAAAAGATATTAAATAAAAATATAATATATACATGTAATATAAAATTCATTATAAATCTATATAATTCTTCTTTTATAGGTGCATATTATTAAAAACTATGAGTTATAAATTTGCATTACTAAAATATCTACAAATATTACTGTAGTCTAAATCACATGTACCTACCTATTCAAAATCTTTTTCAATTAGAATACAAAATTCGGAAGTTTAAAATAATTGTAACTGTCTCATTATTTTTCTCTGTTATAAAGTATTCATAATAATGACTAGAGAGCTTATTTTTAGGTTCTTAAAAAATAAAATTATGATGTTAGTATATTGTTTGTGACATTTATCATTAATAACACGACAATATTGTATAATAACGGTCTATTTCATAGGTATCTAATACTTTTGTGACTCCAGCATTATATTTGGATGACTGATATATATAATATACGGAGTGTAATACCTACTAATCGGGCTCTCACAGTTGATATAAAGTATTTCATAATATTTCTACGTACATTTCACTGACAATGAGAAATCCGAAAATATTTTACTCGAATTTTTCAGTTAGTACAGGTGTTGATATAATATATTGAAAAATTAAAATTAAAAATTAAAATAGAATAAAAACTATTTCGGTTAATTATTCAAATAAAAGTTTTTATGAAAATGTTAAAGATATTAACATTGATAAAAATTGTGAAAAATTGCTAAAAAATATTGATGTATCATTAATTGTAGAATCATTGTATTTTAGGATTCAAACATTTCTTAGTTTAAATAATATTAATACAAAGTGTAACAGACGTATAGGTACAGGATTTTTTAGGAGAATCAGCTGGGACGCTTGTTTTTTTTTAAAAAATTATTTACCCCACGTGTCCATGAACAATATTAAATTATATTGTGCTCGACATCAAACAACAAGTGTTCATAAATAACAACACACGAATAACGAGTTATCTTTTAGCTTAAATCAACTGTAAACACTATAAATCAAGAATCCGTTTATTGATCATAAATTACAATACTGAAATCAGTATTCTATAATATAGACCTTGCCATAAAACGTGTGTAAACGTTCCATTATTGGTTCGTGATGTCACTATTGAACGCTTCGGTGATTCTTTTTCAAGACGATCGAACTATTGATACATAATATGTATAGGTAGTTATCTGTTTTCATTTAGAAAAAACCAATGTGTATGCTTATTATACTCTGGTTGTAATGAACTGGTGTACCCATACACACACACACACACACACACACACACACACACACACACACACACACACACACACACACACATCTTTTACATCGCGTTTAATATTTAGACCTTTTTTAAAATATAAATGAAACAAGGCGTGTTCTCGGAAACGTGATCGACGCCGTTTAAGTTAGACCGAACTCAAAGTTGTACAGCTAACCTGTAATTTAGATTACAGAAATCGATACCTATATACGAACACCGAGGGTTATCCGACTATAAGTAAGCTCGTTTGAACTATACTTTATTTTTTTTCGAGAAGATAATGGGCCTCACTGAACATGTTCATTGGTGGAGGGGGGGGGGTGAGTTCACAGTTTGAAATATAAATTCGTTAAATAGCTAATACAATTAAATAATTACAGCACATTTTTATCGCCTACAATTTTAATATAAATAGCTAAATATATTTTTATTTTTTTGTTGTTTTAAATAATATTATGGCATAATATAAAAAAAATATGTGTAGTTAAATTATACAATATACAGCTTATAAGACTAAAATCATCTTCTAATTAATAGTATAATAAGTAATGCAATAATCCTATACATTTGTTGTAAGTGTGTCTAAATGTTGTTCTTGAATTAACCAATGTGTAAGTTTTTTTTAAGATTTTTGAGAGAGTTTAAACTTTTAATTTCTAATGGTGATATATTACCTATATTATAAAGTAAATGTATAATATATATTAGTATACATATACTAATTTATATAATTGTATAATATATATAATTGTATAATATAATATAATATAATATGATTCATTTTTGGACCGATATATAAGTATTGAGTTAATTTTTTGTGCACAGTCGGTACTTTGATATTAGATATATTTTGTCTTGTATAATACCCATGTTAAGTTTTAAAAGTAAGATTATTTAACCATATTATATCATCAATAATAATATATATTTATAATATAACCGTTATTATACAATATTGTCGTGTTATTATTGATAAATGTCACAAACAATATATTGGCACTTGCAAATAATATTATTATTGTCACAGTGACCGGACGGTGAGCGTGTGGGAATGGCGATCAGGTCGTGGTTTCGAGGAAAAATCCTACTCGCCACTCACCCACCACAAGTACATGGTGACCGATATACAATTTGACGGCGATGCGACCATCTTGGCCACGTCGTCCTTGGACGGTAGCACCACGCTGTGCGATGTCGAGGTAAGGGTTGTACGACACTGTATCGTTTTTATTTTTGAAGCCTCTCCGGCTTGCGAAAGCTCTCGAAAAAAAGTTCTGAAAGCCGAGTCGCCAGCACTCCTTACAAACAGTAATGAGAATATTTATTATGTGTGTCATCTCCACCTCCCTCTCGATATAGAACAACCAGTATTAGTATATTACCCCGTTTGTACAATAATTTTATGAGCCGATTTTATGTAACCGATGTAAGCTGGATCGATGCAAAATTTGACAGCGATGCGACTATAGGCGCGACTAGACCTACATTTTAGGGGGTGCTAAAATTATGTATACCTATTTCAATGACTTAGAAGTCATTTTGTCTTTATGTTATTTGTAACATCTCTCTAAATACTTGAAATTAACAAGTCAGTAAACTGTAGCTCTAGCATACATATATACTCAACTGGTTTTTAAATTGTTATACATACTGAAAAACTACCGCGTTCACTCGTTTTGGAACTTATTGGAATTGTAACTTGTTACAAAGGTTAGGAAAAGCCTCTTTTTTTTCTCCCGCTCCTTTCTCATATTATTTTTGATGTTTCATAACAGGGATTAGGAGATGATTGATAAGAGCTTGGGCGGATGCTTCAACACCCCCCCCCCCCTAAGCACAACCCTATAGATGCGCCAAAGCTCTAGAAAAAAAAGTTCCGAAAACCGTGTCGCGAGGACTCCCTATATAAACAGTAATGAGAATATTTATTATGCGTGTCATCTTCACCCTCCTCAACAATCAGTATTAGTATATTACCCTGTTTGTACCTGCAATAATTTTATGAGCAGTATCGATTTTATCGGGATTTGATATTTCTACAGTCATACTGCGTCTTTCTGTTTATGACTTATAAATATTATATAATATTATTGTGATAGGTACCTAATGTTTTCTATATCGTCATCGTTATACACTCGAATGTTTTTAAAAATCGTGTTTTGACTAGAATTTTAAATTCAAACCGAAATGACATACTGTTGTTCTATACTGCCATAATATTATATATTTGTTCACAATTTATCGGTCCGATAAAGCCTAGTTATAAGACATTGTGATCACGTCTATATAAAAATGTATCCTTATCGTAAAACATCCAATTCGCTGCCAATATTTGAACGCATAAGAATTATTAGAATTGGCTTTCTCCTTATAGAGTTTTTTTTTTTTTTTTAGTTCCGATAATGGTTATTGTCACTGACACACGTACTCTGTACGAATAAACGTTTACATTGTTATAACACAACGAAACTATATCTATTAAAATTAATCTTATATATTGTGCATATAATTACTATTTTAATTCCACGAATTAAAAATATTAACGTATGTTTTATGAAATATGCAGGAGCAGGTACCTACATACAAATCTTTGATGTTTCTAATTAAATTCACATTATATGACGCGATGTCATGCTTATTATACACATTTATGACGGTTTATAAATATTTTCAATGATAGATTGTAATAGTGCATTGCATGTTAAGCGTATATAATGAATATTTTCGTATATTCATACGATCATTTTTTTATTTTTTATTATTATATATACCTAGTAAATATTATACATAATATTATATGTCATTAAAGCCGTAAAATAAAGCGTGCAATGTTTTTTTTTGTGGTTTATATACAAATGGTACCTATTTAATAAATCATTACACAAAACGTAATTCTTTTTATAATACACAAGTGTATATAATTTAAAACTAATTATTATCAAGTCCCATTAATACGACCGTGACATTTATGTCTTTATATGTTTTTTTATAGTGTAGATGAACAAATTTAACAATTGCTTTTAAATATTTTTATTCAATGCAATTTTTTGATCTTTGTTATTTTTTAAACCTATGTATACTTGGTGTCTTCCTCCCCTCGTTAGATTCGTCGTTAAATCGACGCCTATCGCCTAATCGACACATAGTCGCGGGGTTTATTTGAAAATATTTAAAACAATTATTATTCATTTAGTTTAATTTAACTTAAGTTTACATAAATTGTAATGATAAACTATTTACTTTAATAACTATAATTTATCTAATGTATTAAATCTCGTACACTCATTGCCTATGCGTATTTGTACACATAACATCTCTTATATTCATTTAAGACACACGTTTGAGGTATGTTCCAATGGAAATTCTAATTTGAGCTGTACGAGTTTACTACCTATATAGTATACATATAGGCTTAACAAAATATCCGAGTTTTGACTTTCAAGTTATATAGTATTTTATTCAAAGAGTATGATGTAGTTCTTTATTAGTCTATTATTTAACTCATTGTTAGTGTGTATATTATATTACATAGTATACATATACATTGTACATTATTACAAACGAAAAATAATACAAATAAAAATATGATAAAATATACATTTTAGACCGGACGAATTGTGCACACTTTTGTTCAAAACAGTTGCGGTGGTATACGATCGTCGTGCTTCATGGGAAATTATAAATATTTCGTATCTGCTGGTGACGACGGGACCATGTGCGTGTGGGACATGTTCAGACAAGCGCTGGTCAGGTAAGCATCGTATTATAATTTTTGTAGGAATTTCATCAAAAGTTAACACTCAATGTTTACCAATAACCAAATATTTGATACACTTGAGGTTGCATGCATTATGACAAGATTGGTCTCCTCATTAAAGCCTATGGCTGTGGTAGAGTTCAAAAAATAAACTAAAAATAACTATATATAAATCAACAATATTTTACAATTAATATATAGATTACATACAAGCTAAATATAACATTATTTTATTTAGTATACGACCATGTATGCACTACAGTTTTAGTGATCGTGTATTGTAAAATTATTATAATTAATTAATTAATTTTAACGATGTTTTTTTTTTATTTTTAACATTTTTTATGCGTGTCCCAAAATAATAACACGCAAATTAAAGTTTTAATTGAATATTATTATTATACATACCGCAGATAAATAATTTTCTAATAAATTGTCAGTTGACCAACTTAATTTTTTTTAATTTACATTTTGTATATTTTGTTAGTTTGATAATAACTATATTTATTGTACCTATTCGTTTTGTTAATTTATTTAGAAAAAAAATGCATAAATATTGTAAAAAAGTTTATATATTTTTTCAACAACAATACACTATTACTTTTAGGTTACTGATTATAATATATATCACAATCCAGTAGAGCGGATCGATAGTATTATATAGAATTACATTGGACTAACCTTGGTGTTAAAATCATTGAAAGGCGTGTTGTATAGGCAATTTAGGTACACAGCTGTTAATATTAATTTTAATGTTATTGTAATAATTTTGTAAATAATTTGTAACTTTGAACCAAAACTAAATTAACTGGTTGGATATGAACAATTTCTAATTTATATTTCCAATTTTTAAATTGATTCAAAGAGCTAATTTAGGTTTAAATGTCCATAATTATTTTGCTATTACCACTGATTACGAATACAATTTTTAGATTTGTAGTTAGGCAAGTAAACTGATCATTCATTTTTAATTTATGTAAATCGGTTTCATTGGTAATATATTATATTTAAATGTCCATTATACTTTAAGATATAATTATCAAAAATCAATAATAAATAATAAGGTTAGGTAAGGCGTGTACAATAAGAACAACAAAAACGCCGTTGTTCGAAAAATGCCTTTCACACGGTAACTTATTTAACCCACGACAAAATACATGTTAATTATATATTAACCATTGTTTTTATTTTTTATTTACCATCACTTCCGTCTGTTCTTAATATGGTAGATAATAAAACGGAAAATATTTAATTCAAAATACCACGCTAATATCGCCTTTTCAGATCCATTTATTAAATCATAATAATTAAAATGCGAAGTATCATAAATATAATTTAGGTTCGATAGTTTGTCGATCGATTTGACATAATATTATACACTTATGATTTAGAAAATTGTAATTTATAAATTATTAAAAACATGTTGAAAAATATTTTTGTTTGCGCGTAATGTTAACGAGCTGTCTTATTTACAGGACGATAGCGGCGCACGAGGAGGCCATGTCGATGATATGTTGTTCTGCAGATTCGAGAATAATGTTGACGGGTGACACGACAGGGGTGGCCAAAGTGTGGCCAGTCTCCGAGCTGACCGACACTTACGGAAAAACTACTCCTCTGTACGTGTTGTTCGACTGTCACGACATGGGCGTGAATTCTGCCGACATATCAACCGTCACAACAATAACGAGTGAGCCATATAATAATATAGGTACGGTATTTATACGAAGTCGGAAAAAAAAAATATGAACTTCGGAACGGTTCGATTGTGTGAATTTATAAGATTAAGTATTTTTCAGTATAGCCTATATGTGTATATGTTTAAAAGGTATGACGTTGCACATTTTAATATAATTATATGCGTTTATTTAATGCACATTGCATGGTATTTGAAATTTAAATACGCTGCGCTTTACATATTATATCATAAATATAACATAAAATATGTGATATGCCTTTCATGCGTCTAGCTGTTTATTTTCGAAGTATTTGAATGCTCAGTTAAATATTATTAAGTACGCGACAGAGATTAATATTGAAAAAATATCTCTCCGGAGTATCAATTTAAAATTACTCATCTTATAGCAAATAATTAATTTACCTATAGTTTACTGTTATTTTTTTATAATATTATCACCTAGAAAGGTTTATATTTATCACAAGAAAAAAAAATTGACCTATATATTTTTTTAATTTTATAAATTAACTTGGTTAAAAAAAACCTTAAATGTCGTGTCTTGTATTTTGAAATATTTGAAAATAAACCGTATAATTAAGCCAATTTGATATTATAAAATGTATTATAGTTATGGTATAATGACTGTTTACTGTATAAAAGTAGATCTATAGCTTTATTGATTTTATAATGTCATAGTTATTTTTTTTTAATTGGTACCCTAAGCAACAAGAACATAATTTTGTACCTAGTTAATAATGTAAATACTGTATAGTGGTACTTCTTAGGGGGGGCGATGGGGGCCTTATATCGATGAGCGTTCGCCCCCTTCACCATTGGGCTTTTTTTCTCAATAGGTATGTTCTGTACGTCATATTATTACATTCAAGGTCATACTTGGGTGTGGGGGCCCAACAAATTGAAAATCACCCACCCCCCACTTGATGTCAAAACCGTCACTGATATTTATTCACTTAACGTTTTGCAATCTTTAGAAAAACTAATACAACTAACATTTAAGTACATTTTTAGACAAAGACGTATGTTTGTTTAACGTTTTAACTACCCATATAATAATATAGTTCCAATTCTGATAACGTATATTATAATAAATACACGACTAAACAAAGTGGCCTATACGTATTTTATGTATTTTTTTTCTAAATCCGCGATCACGCGTTTATTCCTCTCGTCGTTGCAGATAAGGGTAAGGTGTACAGTGCGCTGACGTGCGGTAACGACCACCTGGTGAAAATCTGGCAACTGACCCTTTGGAAGAAAAACGCCGGTTCTCATCAGTGTGCCGTCGAAATGGTTCAGTCGCTGAAAGGCCATTCGTCGACGGTGACCAGCGTGTGTTTTGGCGGAGGTGACGGCACGCTGTTCGCGTCCACGTCGATGGACAAGACCACGAGGATTTGGCAGGTAACGAGGTCACCGTCGTGATTAGACGCATTGGTCAAACTTGAGAATTTTTTTTTGAGGGGGGGAGGAGGGCAAAATGTAATAAATATTTTTAACGTATCGCGTCATAAAACATAGTGTGGGGGAGAAAGTTGCACCTTAAATAATTTACTAAAAGGCAATAAGAAATCTATACAACATATATGTATTAGATAGTATCTATAATCAATGGTATTACATAATATCTGCAGCCCTTGGACCTATTTTGTAAAGCTATGTTCAATTAGTAGTCAAAATAAATCAAGTTAGTTGAAAGTACTATCCATATTATTGCAGTGAGCAAAACTTTTAGTGTTTGTACAGAATAATTAATATTTTAATGACAAATTAGTAATTTTGTATTTATACGTAAAACACACATACAAAAATAATATTCAAGCTCAGAAAATAATGCTTAAAAAATTGTATGTAAACAGAGGGAAACCCCATATCTTTGTCGCCACTATAAAATACCAGCGGTCACTGTTCCCCTAACCCTATGTTGCACCTAGTATAATAACTAATAAGTAATAATAGGTATAATATATTATTATAATTTATAACACAGAGATACTTGACCAGCACGATCATTGTGATCAGCTGCTGGTGGTGGCGTGACAAAATAATTTATTCCTATTTCCTATCGGTTACTTGGTCATTAGTTTAAAATAAACTATAGTCGTGAATATTTGCCGTGAGTTTGATTCAAAATGGAATCAGGATCTGGGAGTCTGAATGCGTGTTTTCGAAATGAGACACTAATATTGTTAATCGGTATAAACTAATCTATTTTGACCTATATAAAAACTACCTGTCGAGTAATTACAACCAAAACATAAAAAATATTTTTTTAATATTTGCGCGCGTCGAGGACATTGATGCACCCGCATGACGTTTTTGTTTCTGTCATGTAATCGTACAACATGGCCCAACATATACGTTTAGCAGAACCAATTTCATGTATTGTTAGCTTTAATGTACAACAGTGAATATTGACCTATTATATCAAACTTCAAGGTAAAAACATTATCTGTGTTTGTTCTTTGAGTTTTTATGACATTTTAATTTTTAGCGAGTCAAGGGATACAAAACATCTAAATATAAAAATGCTCATAAGTCATAACCAACTTATATCGTAAAAACCGATGAATTAAAACTCAATAATGTTCATACCTAAGGACTTTGCACCCGAACCATTTATTCGGGCTTCGGGTGCTGGGTATATTCGGGTGTTCAAACACCGAAATAAAAAATTTAAACAAACGTTTGGGTCTTAATAACTATTATTATACGGGTTAATACGGGTGTTTAGTAATCCAGAAAAAACTTGATTCAAATTTTTTTAAATGGGTTATATTTTTAAGTAATTTTAAGAAAATATATATAGTATTTACCTATACCTAGTTGATTGTAAAAAAAAATTCCTGTTAATAGCATTGTTATTATTAAACAACCATACAAAATGATATATCACATGAAGATTATAAAATACAAAATTATTCGGGTTTCGGGTTAACCAAAATGTTTTATAAATTTTCACCTCAGCAATTTTGAATTTTGAATTAACTATTTTCAATTTTAATTATTAGTATAATATATTTATTTTATAAAAGTGATAACCTTCACTTCAACGGTCGCTGACGCACGTTTTTAACCATACCCACTTAACTTCTAAATTGACAGTCCTAAGCTTGTAAAAGCGGGAACGGACATGAGAGTACTTGACCATCTTACTCACGAAATAAAGGGTAACAACTCGACCAGTTTTAGGATACATCACAATTAATTTAAACGGGAAACAATTCAGTCCACCTTAATAAAAAAAAACCTTTTTTAACGGGAACCAATTCTGGTACAGCGACAATAACAACGCAAAATTGGTTTTTCGGGTCGAACATTTGCTAGGTTTTACGATTGTGAAAGACGGAGACAACAGGTCATGCGGGCGTGACGTCCTCATAAGTGGCAAACAGTCTCCCAGAACGAATCAGATTATTTTTTTGTACGAGAATGGAACCATGTAATACTATATCGTTGGCTGGTCATTTATTTTTATTATTGTTTTAAGATGGTCGAGTCAAACAATGCGGTTTGCTTACAAGTGTTGGAAGGACACACCCGTTACGTTAACACTTGTGGATTCTCTCAAGATGGTTTACTGTTTGTGACTGGTAAATTGCCAACGGTTCTATGACTCGTTATATAATACGTCCGCGCTACACGGACGCACATAATTTGAACGATTTTTCGTGCCCTGCACACATGCTCAGCATAATATTGTAATTTTTGCTTGTATCGTACGCACAAATGTACAATATATATATATATACCTGAATAATATGCACGTATTATAGCAATAAATCAAATATTTAAAACAAATTGTGACGCGTATAAATTTAGTTTTATTATTGTTCACGTATTTGTACGTCGTGTTTTTTAGGATCCAACGACAAGTCTGTCATTGTCTGGGACGTGAAAGGCAATTTAGATTTAAACGCCAAATTGCACGACTCGTCGGAGGTGAGTGTTACAATAATATTAATAACGTGTTATACGTATATTGACTACAGGTACCTGGGGTCATTCGCCCCTTCGCCACCCCCCCCCCCCCCCAATACACCAATGACCTGTTGTGTTGGGCGATGCGTGGACGATTCATAACAACAATATTATTAATGATCTATATGTATTATAATATCGTTTTCAGGATTTTAAGTCCACGATGAACATCAGGGGTGACATTCAGGTAGAAGTGTCGCTGAGGGAAAAATTAAACGTGTTTACGAATGCTGTGAATTCGTGTGACTTCAGCGGCCAAAGCAATTACCTCGTGGCGGCCGGAGGGTAATATTTTAATATATCATTATATGGCTGCGATTGTCATTACTCATACCGCTATGTGAATTTCGTCAAACTGCAATCATTAATAACTATAGATTTGGAAATATCAACCCGTTTTCATCTAATTTTATTTCGACTCTGTTTAGCGACAAGACCGTCAGGGTTTGGAATTTCGGCGAAAACGGACTTACCGAAGAGTGCAAAGGCTCGCCGTTGCGTGCTCACCATTACTCAGTACAACAGATGGTAATCTCTCCGTGTTCGTCGTACCTGGCGTCCTGTTCGTTGGACGGAATGACCATTATTTGGGATCTGAATGTAACGATTTACAATATTTGTCTATACAGAGTGATTTACCAATCACGCTGGACCTTCATTTTTCTTCAATTATCAACTCAACATTTTTAAACATACTTGTTGATGACCAAATTTTTAAATTATTGAGATTTTTTGTTCCACTTAAGAGTAAGTGACGTCTCGTGGAGAAACAAACTTTTGTTTTTCAAATGAGAACCTTTCCTATTGTAATTTATTAAACGGATAATTTTTCTGGAAAATTTGATATATCAAAATCAAAATTCTAACGAGTAATAGTTTTTGCGTTACTTTTAACTTTTAATAACTCTGTGTACTTACTAAGGGTAATAAGTTGGCGATTGAAAGATGATGTGAGTAATATGATGATTTGAAAATTGTAGTAATTAATAATTATTTATCAACATTTGTATAATTTGTAAGAATGGTAAAAGTAGACAGGTACATCTATTTTATATTTTTATAAAATCATTGTTAAGAACTATAATATTACCCTTAGTATAATCATTTTAATAACTGAGAAATTATTGTTAAAATTTTGAATTAGGTAAGTGTATCAGCATTTTCGAAAAAGTTATTCACTAAATAATTTACAGTAAAAACGGGGAGAGGAGGGTTCTCGTATGAAAAACAGGAGTTTGTATTTCCACAGGACACTCCTTAAGTAGCACAAAAAATCTCAAAAATTTTAAGACACATCCTTTGAGTTTAATTAACAATTCCGAAAATCAGAATTTGAATAAATGAGTTATTAGAAAAAAATGTGGGCTAGCATAGTCGGTGAATTCTGTATAGCTGACGCTGTAGTAGTGGAAAATGCTCGAATAAAATTGATTGGAAATTTTTACAAATCGATTTACAGACTCTTGAACAGAGAGGTTCGTTACACACCGAGTACGGCGGGGCCAGATCCTGTTCGTTTTCTGGAAATTCCGAATTGATCGCGGTCGCTTGCAACAACGAAATCGTATTCGTGTGGAAAGTGGAAACATTACAGCTAGTCGTGTACGTACTGACCATATGCGATGGTTTTCAGATCACTGTCATCAGGGCTTTCATCCGCTAGCACTATCCCCAAGTCCTTGTAATTAAAATGTATAGTATAAAAAAATGGGTAGTCTTGTTTTCCAATTTTTCCGTGTTTGTTTTATTCTAATGTTTATGTACTCAGTTGGAATCTCGACCTAACCTAATCCAACTAAACCGGTCGTTATTAATATTATATAGTTTTAAGAAATTTTACTTTTATACATCGAAATTCTCAAAAAATATTCTGCTCCGGAGTATGAAAACAAAAATGTATGCATGCTATTATGTAATCAAATGCGATACAATTAAATAACTAAATTGAAACAAAATAGTAAAAATATAATTTTTCAAATATAGCTTAGTTGTAAATTAACTAAGTATATTAGTAACTATGAAGTACTTAAGAAATACAAACACATTTATACTGTTTAATGACGAAAGTACCCTGAAGTATATAATTAGTATCATATTATTTCAAACACTACTGTACTGCAGTACTGTCAATACTATTATTAATATATTATCGAAACGGTTTTAGGAAGCTGTGCGGGAACGACGAAGACGTCACTTGTGTCTCGTTCAGCCCGGATTCTCGTTATTTGATGTCCGGTTGTGTGGAGGGGCACTTCCGAATTTGGTCGGTACACCCGAAAAAGCACATTATATCCGAGACGAGTACAATCGTCCAAGACAAAGCGCACGAAATCGGAATAACGAGCGCTCATTTCGCGTTCAAGAGTAAGTTCTTATAGAATATTAGGTAGCATAGCGATAATAATTAACAATATTATAAAGTATATAGTTACCTCGCTATATTATAATACATTAAACTCTCGATTATCCGCGATATTCGACGAAACCATAAGAATTATTTTATATGTAGACATAGATTATCACTTTTCGTGTGATTTTAGCTTTAATTTTTTTTATTAGTTACGAGTTTAAGGTTGTTAAAAAATGTCTTGGAACGAAAAAAAGTGGTCGAATAATACGCAGTCTTGTTTAAATACAACTATAGTATACTGTAGTAATAATAATATAGGTACCTACTATATTCTATTATAGAATTTTCGTTTCAATTTGTATTTTTCTCAGGACATTTTGCGGATTAACCACGGGATTCGGAATAATCGAGAGTTTACTGTACATCTTTTCTATATCACATTCTCAACAATATTATGGTAGCTAGGTACATATATTTACCCACATTTCAACATTTGTGGTTTAATTATTTTTGATACCTGCAGCTATTAATGCTTATTATGTAATACCTATATTATAATTAGGGCTCGAATTTAAATGCCCTAAAAATATCAAAAAATGCCCTTTCAAAAAATGCATTTATGACCTAAAAACTCTAAAAAATGCCCTAAAAATATCAAAGAATGCCTTTCAAAAAATGCATTATTTATTAAATAAATTCAAATTAAATTATTATTAAAAAATGAGGAACAAATAAAATAAAGCGTCCGACAATCGGCCACGCGCACCACCGATATAATATTATCGCTCGATAAGAAAATACTCCGATAAAACTTTAGTCGTGTGCAATAAAATCGGCTAATTGGATGGTGTGATATAGAGATTGTAAAAACCAAAAAACCTGATGTTAAATTAGTTAAAATAGTTCCAAATGAAAATAATTTATATTGCGTAGTAGGACTACTATGTATAGTACTTATATTTCAATGAGGTCAATTTTTTTAGTCATAATACAACAAATAGGTTAAAAATGTCCTAAAAAATTTAAAAAAGCATTAAAACCGTCAAAAAATGGCCTAAAAATTATAAAATCCTCTAAAAATGCAAAAAAAGCAAAAAAATGCCCCAAAAAATTATTGTGGTTACATCGCGAAGTACTTGAAACATATTTGTAGCTTGGAAAGCATCGCGTAAAATATCCCCCCCAAAAAAATGCAAATGCATTGAAATCCGAGCCCTAATTATAATATTATAGTCTTGGAGATTGAAATCGTCGTGGATATTTTAATCCTCTTCGTAATATTTATTTGCCCGTTACTACCTATACAACATTATAATATAATTTGTATTATTATTTTAATCGGACTGATTATTTCGCAGACCCGTCCAGAAAACCGCAATCGATGTTGATGCTAACGGGTGGCAGCGACGCCGTGGTAAAAGCGTGGAGGCTACTGGACGACCGAATTGACTTCAAAATGAAGTTCGTCGGCCACGGTAGCGACATCACGTGCGTCAAGTTCCCGCGGCACATAACCACGTTCTTGGCGTCTACTTCGCTGGACAAGACTGCTCGAATATGGCAAACGGTATTGACAACAAGTCGTAATGTATTATATAATAATTAATATCGCTTATAATAATCGTGTCGAAGAAGATAACCGCAAAAGTGTGTATCGTATGATTTTTATCAACAATAATGGGTGTTTGTTGTCCGAAGCAAACAAATAAATTATTGTAATATCATATATTATTATAGCTTTCACCTCTTGCGCATTTTGATTTTAAATAAAATTGAAAGTCGAAATGCGTATAAATAATATGTATTATAATATATATTGGTTTTACGCAATGCATATGTGGAGAGTTGTTCCGTATCTGCACAAATCTATTTTGACGAATTTCTAAACCGTTACCAATGTTTATAAAATGTTTTATCGATTATTGAATCAAAAACTATATTGGTCACGTAATTTTTATTGATTGACAACCGTCAATTCTGAAGTGAAAAATTTTTTTTTTTATTATTAGTGGTGCAAAATTGGGGCCAAGCTGATAAAAATGTTGTAAAAAATACTCTGGGGACTCGAGCCCCTTTTGCCATTTTTTCCTATTTGCGCTGCTGCAGGTGTTGCTTATTTTGTAGCGTGTGATGAAATGTTTTTTTTTTTTTAGAAAACTGGAGATTGTTTACATGTCATCGATCCCAAAGACGCCATTCTCACTTGTTGCTCATTTTCGTCAAATAATAAAATACTAGCTACAGGTTATTATTACAATAATAATATTATCATTTATTACTCGCGCAATTGAGTCGGTAGATAATAATACAATATAATATTATACCTATATATTATACTGTTTATGTGATTAAAGTCGTTTGGTTTTTAAAAACGAATTTGAACCATAATTAAATATAATAAAGTTTTTGTAAGAAAACGAATAAGAATAAATACTGCACTACAGCTAGTGTAAGTGTGCACATATATCGTTATAATATTATTGTCATGTACTCGACGATACGGTTGATATGTACCCATAATCCATATTATTATGTATATTATAGACATTAGACACAGATAGCAAGCAATAATTCACTTCTACTAACCACTTTACCTACGTAAATAATTAATGTGTACCTACTCGTAGAGTATTTTTAAGTACCTATATTTATTTTAAAACGACATATTTCATATTTTAATCGTCTCGATTATGTGCAAGTTAACGAAATGCGTAATAATATACTAATGCGAAGTTTACTACGTTTTAGGGTCGCTGGACAAAGCACTGTTTCTGTGGAATTTGCCGTTGGACAGCAACGACGCAACGTCGATTAGGAAATCGGTAGGTAACATAAAGTTTAGCGCATAATAATTCGCAAGATTTTCACCTTTGTGCGGTGGCGCCCAAGACATATTTTTCAGGTGTAGTGAGACGTAATTCTACCCACCCGCCCCCCAGCACCAAAACTCAAAATGTAATGTTTTTTTTGTTTTGTTATATCAATTGTTGTTATCATTGGTAAAATATATTGATGCACCGAACAATAGGTATCGTCGGGGTTGGAATGGCTTAAGCTATTTAAAAAATGTGACCGAATTTAATTCATTAAAATGACCAAAAAGTGACTATTATTATATAAGTATTTCTTCCTAACAATACTGACTGCTATTAAATATTTTTCTCTCCTCATTTTCGACTTGTAGCGACTGCTATAATACTGCCTATACTCATATATGGTTGGGTGCCACTGCCTTTCACAGTACAATAATATATTTATAACATACTGACACGCAGTAGACTGCACTGCAGTGGACACTGTGCAGGACACACGACCCCCAAACGTTCCAGTGGGTAGTATGCACATACGAATGAAAGTATAATATTATTTTATTTATATATTTTTTTTTTGTCAATCGCTTTACGCATATCATAATAATATAATATTGTATTGATTTCATGTGTATTGTACCCGACAATACATTATATGTTACCCCCTGCCGTTTACGAAAGTAGTTCACGTTCAGTGGCGTATTTAACTTAGTTTTATGGGAGTTGGGACACTCAAACTATTATACACAAGCTTATATTCTAACTTATTGATTTTAAAATGAAGTGTTTTTATTTTTGTGTCTGGTGACACTTTTCGAGTATAAATAATGCTTAATATTCAATTTCAAAGGAGATTTCTGGTAGCCGATTTACTCTTGCTTTGCCATAACATCATAGTACCTACTACCTACGCCTAGATAAAAACCAATTATTATTCAAGTCGCGGAGGGCATTCGCCCCCCCCCCCCAAATACGCCACTGTTCTCGTGAGTTTGACCGGCACGGCAACATAGCATGATTCCGTGATAGTATATTTTATAAGACGATATATTTTGTAGTTTTTGTTTTTGATTGATCATAGGCGTCATTTGAAGCACACGGAACGCGATTGAACAGCATGTCCGGTAAGTGTGTTAGGTTCCACATAATATGACACATTAAGCAACTATCGCACGGGTTCAATGCCCGGTCCTCAACTCGGCAGTGTGATTGATTTTTTTTAAAACGAAAGCATAGGCGCCCACAGAAATTTTTCTGGAGGAGGGGGGGAGCAAGCTTGTTAATACATAAAATAAAATATTAATTGTCAACTCGGATTATTAATAGGAATATAACAATGATGTCCTTTTTTTTCGTATAACCACTTTTAATAAGTTTTATAATAATTTATCATAATACAAGTATACTTACTCAGATAGAAAAAAAAATCCGAGAAACTAGGAGGGGTCGCCTCCACTCCGGACACATGTGGACGAAAACCTCGAGAAAAAGTCTGAAAATGTTTCATATTTTCATAAAACCATTTTTCTTTCAATTTGAAAATGTTTTCATCTATTAATTAGGTGTATCTTATATATAATAAATTCCGCCACTGAAATGTACGAATTATGTTACTTACTATATTATAATATTATGTATTTGCCAATCGCCTTACTGCACACGTACCGCGGGACACGGATAAAAGGCAATTTGTTTCGTTCGCAGACGACGACCGTCGAGACTTGGAAGTGGCACTGTCGAAGCTTTCGTCGTTGACAAACACACCTGACGAGTTAATCTGTCCGATAACGCAGCAGATCTTCAGGGATCCCGTAATATGTTCAGGTATGCAATCCCAGGTTATAAACAACTATGGTTCGAAGCGTTCGCGTAGGTATCTACACCGAGGAGAGATTTGATAGGGGCAATTGAGTTGCACGGAAGAAGCAATAATAACGGAAAGACAAAAAAAAAATTCGCTCTCGTTAGTTCTAATGGTCGCGGCCATTAGAGCCACATAGGAAACCACATTTTAAACTAGTTTTCTAACGCCTGTTGTAGTAGTAACGGGTATAGAGCGCAATAACAAAGAATTGAAATAATTTTTTGATCGATAGACGGACATACTTACGACAGATCGGCCATGGTGTCGTGGTTCCGCCGAGGCAAATTCAGCAGCCCGTTGACCAACGAACCGCTCTTGTCCAAGTCCATGACGACAAACACCACCATAAAGGAAGCGATCTCGGTGTTTATCCAACAAAACCAGTGAACGCGAATTTATTTTTATTGTAATTTCAACGTCTGACGGCAATTTTACAAACATATATAAATACGAATGACTCTTTACAGAACCAATAGAATTTATATTCATCGATAGGTACCAACTCTGTTTTGAGCGTGAATAATAATAATATCATCGTTCATCGGCTGTACAACAGGCACATCTATATATTATTATAATGTTTGTCTGATCTGAAAAAGGTTTTTTTTGTAGCAATTTGTAATACCTATTATTATTATTGTTATTTTATGCACTTTTTTCCCTTTTTAACATTTATTAAAATAAATATATTTTTCATTGCATTAAAGATTATGTTTTTATGTTAATATTATAAATTTGTCAGATGTGGTGTAAAACATTGCTAAAATATATCTATTTATGATTTGTTTTTGGAATTCATTGTAGATTTTTAATACAATATTTTGTAAACATGAATTAATCGATGGAAAATCATATACCTACCTAAATAAATTATTTGAAATAATTAAACTTTAATCTTTATAACTTTTATGTGATATAATATAATATTGTTTATTATAAAATCAACACTAGAGACTAATGACATATATATAGCATGCCTAATAATTGACAAATACAAAATAGCATAAATATTTTATTGATTGTTATTCAATTTATTTAGACAAAATCATTTTAACAGTTACGGTAGAGGTTTTATTGAATCAAATTAATGACACAATATTCATCAGCAAAAACGATTCAAACACAGGTACAGGATTACTTATTATTAAATTGGAAAACAAATCATGTTAAAATCAAAACACTTTCAAAAAAAATGTATAAAGGTCCAAAATGTTATACACACAAACTTCTATTTTATATGGTGTTTATGATAATATTAAATATATATCGTCTAAGGTTTCTAAACAACTTAATTCATACAAATTTTATTATGACACATATTTTCAAATTACTATATAATAATTCTACATACATGTTAGTCTAAATTTTAAACGTAAAACAAATGCTGTCAATCAATCCTTAAATATTCTATGCATACATATAAATAGTACATATAGTATAATATACATATACACAGCATAATGTTACTTAAGTTGTTTCAGCTGAAATTTAATGTATCCCTAGTCCAGATAAACTTTCGGCTACATGTGAACTGTCTATGGATGTCTGTAAGGCTCCATTGGTACTTGGCTCTCTGTTACACTCTTTTTTGTGAACAAACCAATGGATGCGTTGACACTCACGGTCACAATATTGCACAGCTTTGCATTTGGCACATTTTTTGGTAGCGTTATTTTCAGCACATGTACCACATATGCGTTCATCCCCAAACGAATCTACGCCCATGCCCCGTCTATTTCCAATCATTACCAGTATAACATTGAGGGCTGTCATGCTATCTTTACCGCGTGTCAGACTAGCAACCATCTAAAATGAAATGGTAATATTTTTTATTACATGCATTATTCAAACGTTGACTATAATCAAACGTAACTCAAACTATAATCAATCAAACTATAATCAAACGTTGAATTATATATAAAAAATAATAGAAGTAACTAATTTAAGATTCTTAAAGTGTGTTATTAATGAATTATATAAAAATTAATATAATAAAATATAAAATTATTTATAAGAATTTTTTTTTTTATTTAATCTTGTTATTTATTTTTTAAATAGTTTTTACTATAGGAAATAATTTGTTAAATAGTTGCCGAAAACAGTAAAATACTGTATACTAATGCAGTTAACACCATACAAATGTATACTTTAAAATTTAAATAAATAATTAATATATATTTAAATAATGACTAATAAATAGTTCAAAACAATCAAGTTTTAACACTGTTTAAAATAAAATAAGAATTTAAAAATACAAGTTAGGTGGTGTCTAATCTAGCATTTTATTGTTATTTTTAAAACATATGGTATAATACCAAGCTTACAAAAAAATAAATTATGAAGCATTTTATAAAGCCAAGATCTAGATAAATTAATTTCAAGACAAATGTGCAAAAACTCAGTAGGTTTATAATGATTTTGTTTAGTAAGCTCACACTTATAAAATAAGTCACTTAAGATTATACTATTTTTATCATTATATATCTTGTTTAATATATATTAGGTAAATAGGACGAGGCATAGTCATTAGTAGAACATTCTAGGATGTGCAATCTAAAATAAATATAAAATGTTATAATTGAGAATAACTTTACCTGTCTGAAAATAGTACAATCTCTAAATGAAAACATTCTAATACAATCCTTAAGAAATGTTTCTGAATAATTTTCACTTTTCAATATTTTCTTAATGAATAATTCCTTAGGATCTGACTGTTTTTCACTTTTCATATCACTGTAAAAAGAAAATGAAAAATATTCTGAATTTATATTATATTGTTAACTATTTAAAAAAAAATTACTTGAATTTGGCAATTTCAATCAGAATGCTAGCTAAATAATGATACTTAAAAGCCATCACTTCATTAGTCTCTAGTTGTTTATTAATTTCACGTTCGCACATTAAATTCAAAACTTTGTAAATTTTTGATGAATTATCATCAATCAGGAAAACTGGAGGTATTTCTAGAGCCACTTTCACTGGATGGATGTTGGTCTATAAGATATTAAGGTACAATGATAATTATTAGTTATTATATTCAATGAAATCTAGTTGTATGATGTTGACAATATTAATAATAATAGTACCATCATAATAAATTTGTGAACAGGTTGGGCTAATTCTAGAGGTAATTTTGGTTCGTCATCATTTGAGTCGGGTATAGTATAACAAGTGACTTCATCTTCTGGTACATAATTGCTGATTACTGCCACGCAGTTGTGATTGCCTATGTAAAAATAATGGACGTAACATGAATACCTGGCAAGTGGGGTTGGTGAGCGTACTAACCTACGAAAGCACCCATTTGTGAAGCCGTGCGTCCGACAGTATTGGTCAGATCGCTTTTGGCACCGGCAGCTAACAGCAGGCTGCACACCACAGGGTTGCCACTGAGGGCAGCGAAATGCAGAGCAGTGTACAGGTATCTGTGTTTACCCGAATTAACGTCAGCGCCCTGTGATGCAGAGAAAAGTTAATAATGGGAAAATAAAAATAAAAAATTTTACTGGCACTTACTCTGTTCAATAGCCAACGGACGATTTGCTCATTGCCCTTGTATGCGGCATGTTGGAGAGGCGTCATGCCATGTTCGTCCAGTATATCCGTGCTCAGGTCGTGTTGGGCGTAGATGTTTTGAAGGCCATCGAAGTCGTTGACGAATATTGCTTTGAAAACGTCTTGAGTCATCCCGTTGCCGTCCGCAGAGCAATTCATCGTCGTAAACAGTAACGTGTGAAAAACAGATCACCTCGTCCACTAGCGAAATTTTCAGGTGACGACTTTGGACTTGTGATTTGTGTTACGGATCGGACGCAGACTACACTCGAGACGTAAAATTAATACATTGACGAGGAAACGAGGAGTGTCTATAGAAGTGCTTTCGCTTTGAGGCTTGTGGTGCGGTGCGCGAAAAGATATACCGTACGCTAAGCTCTTCGGTCAAGTGTTGAAAATTAAGTAAACAAATCATGTACCGCCGTTTGCCGTGATAACAGCGCGCTGTTATCATTTATAGTGAAGCAATACCACGGTCTTATATATGGCCATGAACAAGACCGTGGTATCTACACAGTAGAATAGATAGTATTTACCACGGTATTAGAAGATAAGGTCGGGCCACTTCCCCCCGCCAGATGCTATCTGACAATGTTCCGCTTCAAGGTGGATATCATGAAAACTAGAGATAGATCTCAATTTTCAAGTCTTCATGGTGGATATACACAACAAAAAAAATAGTCACCTTGTTCCACTTATCTGCGCGAAAACGTTTTAAATTTTCACCACATTTTTAAAGAGCGCTGCGGTTAGGCGTTTTTGATAATAAGAATTTATTTTTGTGATTAGTTATTAAATTACCGGCAAATGTCATAGGGATTTGAATGGCGATAACATATTTGAATAATGTAAATTGTAATATTATATTAATTATAATTATTAATTACTTCGTGCCACGAGAGAGTGGATAAGTGCAATAAGGATTAAAGGATGTATTCCTAAACATATGTGTGGCCAGACATTTATAGCAGCAGGTGCAACTGTGCAAATACAATATTTTGGCTTTTCTTCTCACATCTTGTGAATCTGATAGAAGTTTTTCTACATTAAGACATATCAAAACATACCTCTGAAACTCTTTTGATCAAACCAAAGTAAATGATCAATCATTTTTACATTCATCGTTCAGTAGATTTAACAGTTGAAGAAGTAATTATTCAAACTACCTATAAAAATAAAAGGGGTTTATATAGGCAAATTCAATGCATTTTGTATACTTAAAAAATTAACAATTTAAGAAATAAAATAAAAAATGATAGTAAAACCTATGGAAAAATTATATTATTTTATTTATACAGTTGACTTCAAATAGTAAACAAATTAATTTAATTATATTTAATTATATTCAATGTTTTAGGTATTTTCAGTTTTCAATTTTATTCATAAATAATAATTATATAAATTTTATTTTATCTAATACCTAAATAACAATAACTAAACCAATTGCCAAAAAATAATATTTTAAATTATTATTATTATTTAAATTAAAAATTATTAAGTATTTTGGTTATTGTCATTTCACATTTCAATGAACAAATCGTAAACACGGACTTCTTTGATATTAAAAGTTGTGTTATAATAATATATCAGCTGTGAAATTGTCATATTGCCGTAGTGGCGTAGTATAATATCTATCATCTATGGCAATTTCCAAAATCGTTGCAGAGAACGAAGATGATTAACGATGATTATAAAATTGTATTACGCAAAGCTAACTAAATGGTCATGAACAAAAAACAAATTGAGTTAAGTACGGATTAATTTTTCATAAATCAAAATATTTTCAGTTCAGATGAGTTATTAAAGCATTCCGCTTCGGCGCGGCGGTGGTGCACTATGTATACGGCACGGGAATTTGCCAAAAATGTCGAAGTCTACGTAAGTTTCTTTTCGTATTATTTTAATGTTCAAATTTCTTTTTTACTTAAAATACATATTTAATGATACCCAACTGTCGACTGTCGTGACCGCATATTTTATTTCCGAGCACGCAACGTATAAAATACGCGAACTCGAATACTTAACCTAAATGCGTCGTTGTTTCGCCGAGTCTCGGTTGTAGAATAATAATGGTTAAGACATACAGCGGTACATGAAAAAGACTTACATTTTAGATTAATTTACAGAAATACACGTCATAAGTCATAAGATACAATTTTAGTTAAAATTATTATTTATTATTCACTTATAACACAGCACTAGCCCTATTGCATAGGCAGTAGTGTAAATAAATTCATAAACAATAAAAAGTTTAAAATTACTTTACATATTTAGATAATTACATTGTGCAGGTATCTACATAATATTAATATATTATACATTATGAGAAAGCTTTAATTGCATCTTCAAGGTTTTTGATAAAAAAATTGTATTTTAATATTTATCGGGAACAAACTATGTCTAAAAATTAAAACATTTCAAATACTTTTAAATAGATTATAACTATAAAATATAACATAATATGATATAAAAATAATTTATGTAGGTACTAAATAATAGTAGTTATTAATTTCTTAGATATCGGAGTAAATGTTTGACTTAGAATCTTAGAAACTTCTGGTATTTCTGGCACAGTAAATTTGATGTATTAATTATATACCAAAACATGTTATAATTATATTTTTAACTCTTATAGGCAATAGCAGTTATACCGTTTATTCATAGTAGGTACCTAATTAGTAATTAATAACATATTTTTTTCGGTTTTTCGATTCATTCGAATAATATCATGATGTCAGATATCGATAGTTGTAATATATTATATCTGTGGATTTTTCATATTGACGTAAAAATATAAAATTTATAATCTATGTCAATTGGCAATCGTTTCAGTCACACGTAGACGGCATTACGATTCTATAATTTCAATGAACAAAAAATGATTGAATTCGCGGTTTAATTTTTTATAGATCACAATGTTTTCATTTCAGAGCAGTTTCCTGCACGTTGCGGTCGTCAGCGATGTGAGTAGGACACAGGTTTCGCCGAAATAATCGATGTAGAATAATAATATAATATACCTGAATTAATAGAGTTATTCATACCCGATACCCGTGGAAGTTCTTACGTCTCGTAAAAACAACAATTAATATTTTTGAGCATAGAAATATTTTTACTATTTTTCAATCGATCAACATTGAACATTAATTTTATAATTTTATTTTAAATTCAACATTTTTATAAAATATTCATAATATTATAATTGTTTTTCCATTATTAGTTACCTTATATTATAATATAGTAAATTTAATATATTTTCACCAAAACATCTAGCAGGGCCGTTATTAGAAATTATGCGCCCCCGAGCTCAAAATTCATGTTGCCCATTTTCAATACATTTTTTTAAAAATATCATAGTACCTACTTAGTACAGAGGTAATCACACATTTTTTTTTTAAAAATTCTAAATCTTATAGGAGGTCTCTCATAAATTGTTATTAATTTAATTTATAAAAATAGTACGAGCGTTTATTCACAATACCTTTTTATGAGCGCCTAAAGTTAAAATTTTTGAACAATTCGTAAAAAAAAATTTGCAAATTATGTTGTTAGTAATATTTATAAAAAAAACTTATTTTGTATCTTAGATTTGAAAATGTAATGCTCTCTTTACAAAGAAAAATTGAATTTTTTGTTCATTTCATCTGAGAAAATTGTAAGTCGAGTATGCGGTTGATTATGAAAGTTAGGTAGGTATGATTGGAAGTTAAAATATAATAACTAATAAGAGTATAAGTATTAATGATTTATATATAAAGGAGACCGGGGTACAGTGAGACATATTGGTAAAGTAAACTTAATTAAATATTAATTTATGAAAAACCATATAAAGTATTTAAAATATTGTTATAACTAGGACCCTGAATTAGGCTTATGCATTTGCATATTTATATTTATTTGTTAAGAAAATAGCTATGTAAGACACAAATTGATATTATATTGACATATTTTAAGTGCATATTTCAATGATAAGTGCAAAACTGAATGCATATTTTATACGTTATACTAGCTGTCCCGCCCAGCTTTGCCTGAGCCAAATATTAAGTTAAGATTAACCTCAAGTGATTTACATGCATCTAAACCACCTAGGTGGTCAATCTACTGCATTGGATCGCGGACAATATGCGAGCAGTAAATATCAGGTATGCGATCCACCTGCGGTGGATTGTGGACGCCATGAGGTGCGAAAGTGAGTGAAATCAGAATTAGGAAGATACATGAAAAACATTGCAGATCCGTCATTTTTTAACACCACTCACATATTAAATGTTGATAGCCACGATCTCGATCCCGTGCATTTTTTATTTCATTTTTAGCTGTTGATCTGGTAATGACTGGAAGCGTTTGTCGAAAATGTCCAGCCAGTAGAATCATCGCACCTCCGAAGATATTTATGTAAAATTTGGTCAAGTAACCGACGCAGGTAGACGTGACAATCTTCTCGTATAGCGTTAAAGCATATACACAGATGAGAGAATAGAAAGTTCTGTCGTCGACCAGATAGTGGATACTTATAAAGTTTTAGGTCGATCGGCTGGATATTCTGCACTGCCAAATCGAGTGTGTCTATCACGGAGCGACCATCATATTTTATAGGTACCAAAAGACAGGCATTTTCGGTTTCCAAATGCGGATTCATCTAGCCAGACATTGTACCTATAAGAGTCGTACAACTAACCAAATCGAGACAAATTTATGAACGAAAATCTATATACGTATGTACAAGCTGCAGTGTACGAAAATAATAAACTGTATTTTTCATGCTTCGTGAATATAATTATTAACTATTGTACAAAAACATGTATAGGGAACTATAAAACTACGTGTTTTAAAACAATTTTATCAATAGTTATCAAAGATATTAGCAAAGTATATGTTAACATTTAATTATGACTATACTGGCTACTATAAACAAGAAAAAAAAGGATATTATTATTATTTGTTTACTGTCACAATTTATTTATTTTAAACACGCATTACATGTTTAGAACTCGTTCGCTACCAGTCAATGTAATATTTGTAAAAAAACAGTTTATTATTGCCGCACACTGCTCGTACATACGTTAAGCGTATATAGAATTTCGTTCATACAGTTGTCTTTTCTTTGTTAATTGTACGATAATTCGATTTTCCGTTTTACAGCAGTCTGCAGCGATAGCTGTTTAATACGCTCTAACGCGTCGTACCTATACCTACTATCGTCTATACCTACTATCCACACTTTTGATAAAAGTAAGATATATTATAATGTCTGGAGAGATGAATTTGATCACTGAAAAATGCCTGCCGTTTCACTGTGCAAACGATGGCCGCTCCGTGATCGACACTCTAGATTTGGCGGTGCAAAATATTCAGCTGACCGACAGAAAAATTAAGAATGCGGCAATTTTCCGGTCGACGCCCGAACTCACTAGTGTCTCACCAGTGTACTCGTCGCCTCCGAGTCAGAAGATTGACACATCTACGACAATACTGCGCCGGCTGTCACTCGACGCAGAGACTTCGCAGATGATGGCGTCAAAAACTAAGATGGACGCTCAAGTGGAATTCTGGAAACGCTTGCAGTCACATTACGGTACGACTGACGGTCGTTCCGTGATCGATGGACTCGATTTGGCAGTCGATCATATAATTACCAATAAGTCATCAAAAAAACTTAATCACGCATTGGGTTTCCGGTCGATGCCAGAGTTGTGGATCGACTCACCGATATACAGAATATTTCCGCCGACGGTAGCTGAAATCCAGCAACCGCGGTCTGGCGGACGTAAGTCCGTATGGAAGAGGACGAAGACATTTCTCTGGAAGTGCGTGGTAAATTCTGCGCGCAAGATTTGCTTCTGCTTATAAATTTTTCCTCTAGGTTTGTATTAACCATGAACGATGTTTGTTGTAATTGAATAAAACACTAAATTAAAGTGTACTTGCTATTGTAAATTGTATTAAATTTATTGTTTTGTGTAATAATTCTCTCGTGAAGTCGATAGTGAAATAACGGCTGATGCTGGACATACACACATGCATTCACATCAATAGGTGTGTAATATAGTTTATGAGATACAGTTTTCCAATTTATATGTTTATTATAAGACTATTTTGACGAATATTTTAGTAATTGACGGTCGTTCTTAGAGATACCAGGAAGATCATATATAGAGAATCGTTTGAACCCTGTCTGATATGTGGTACCAAACAAATTTTTAAAAAATAATTTTGTTGATTAGATGTCATAAACTATAAATAGATCATTTTATTTTCGGGTGAATGTATTTTATAAACAACGGTGTTCTGCCGTTACATAGGCCAACCTTGAAACATAGTTCAACGTTTCTACCCTAGTAGGTGTATTTTAAAATAAATGGATATTTTTACAGTATAATAACTAACAACTAAACATAAATATGACTTAAAATAATAACTGCATATGGTTCAAAAATAAGATAAAATTGTATTCGAATAATTTGTAAACATAATTATACTAGTACAAAATATGTACCTTATATAGAATGATTACAATTCTTCTAGTATGTCTACAGAGTACAGGCTATATGTATATAGTATGTATCTCAGTAGTTACTATTGTCTATTTATCAATATTGAAGACGTTATTATTGTACCTTTAGTAAATAGTCTAGTTTCAATACATCATAGCAGATGAAATAGCAGATCATATAGCAGATGAAAGCCACCCCCGGGTATGCATACGTAAGTTAAGAAATAAATTCCACACGTACGTATGTTCCCACATGAAAAAAAATTATATCGAATACACTCGTACTTCGTTCCCACTTTATTCAGACTTGACTGACCACTTAAACTTAGATGGTGCTGTTAACATTTGTTTGTTTTTGTATTGCATGAAAAAAAGTCCAATTCAATTTTTAATTGAATCTAGTCCATATAATATATAATACAAATTAATAATATTATATTATAATGTATAAGTATAAAATAATAATGATTCTAATAATGATTCACTATGACACCACTATAAACACGCCAGAATAAAATATAAATAATAATTGTCGACATGGCCAAGAGAGGTTATAATATTTGACATTAACAGTCGAACAGTAACTTAAAACCATTTTTTAAACACCTAATATAAGCAATTCTCTGCACTCGTGTATGTATAATGCGCATTATATGATAAGACAATTCTAAATATTTATATAATACACACATATATTTTATTTTAAAGGTAATAATATAATAACAATAATAATGAACAATTTTCAAGTTAAACCGGTGGGTTATAATATTGGCTACGCCACTGCTTGCAAAGAATATCATATTTAATTATTTTAGATACAAGAAAAAATATATTAATATAGGTTTAGGTACCCAATTTCAACCGATTCTGACCTCTGCCTTGGTAAGCAAAATATCATCCTTCTGCCGACCCTCAAAAGACCCCTTCCGAGGGCCGAACAGAAGGACTTGAGGGACTTTCTGTCTCGCGGTCTTACGGCCGCCTCCGTCTTGATATAATCATTTAGATCGTCGACATGGCTTCCGGCAACCGAGACGGAAATTTCAAACAGCTGTGCACGTTTTTCATCGCTGTCCTCTACTACATTCACAGGCAGCTCCTGACATGCCGGTATCATGCCATCGCTTCCGGCAACCGAGACTGAAATTTCAAACAGCTGTGGATGTTCTTCACCGCTGTTCTCCACTAAACTCATGGGTAGATGCAGACACGGCGGTAACGTAGGCAAGTGTCTTCCGCTGCCAGGATGGGCGTTACTGATTTCGGAAGACACTTCCTCAAACCTTAGCAGTGTCTGCAACATGGCTGTTTTCGGCCACTTCGTCCACGATTCCGTCGATGCTGTGCTGGCCAGTGATATCATGGACGACGACCGATATGACAGGTGGTCTTGTGAGTCCTGCGGCGAGGCTGGCGGCGACAGCACCACTGCATCGTCGTCATTTGGCCGCAGATCCAGGGACACCGGTGGTTGGAGCAGGGCCTTCTGTACGGCCGCCACTAGCAATTCCCGAGCCACTTCTTTCAGGACATCCAACTCACATCCAGTCAGAGTTGTCGATGGGAGGTCGTTCAAGCGGCAGACGACAATTTCGGGCCTAGTGGTCTTCGGAGGGTCGTCGGCTGTGGACGCCTCGTCCGCCATATCAGACTGCTCCGAATACCCCTGCATCGTCACGCCACAGCTGTTTTCCACCACGACCTCCACCGGTGGCTCATTCGGCAGGACGCTTTGAGCAAATCCCATCTCCGTATCTTCGGCCAAGATTTCGCAGCGCATCTGCTCAAAGCGCCTGAACTTCTCCGACAAACGTCCTCTATTCATTTGGAGTGTGTGTCAATTATGCGGATTGTCACAAATTGAAGACAGATCAAAAGTTGTCGAATCAACATTCAATCGAATACAATATACATCCATAACAACAAATACAATTCATAAAAACATTGGCCAAAATATAATAGATAGCCAATTTATTTCCAAAGACATTGAATATGAATATTTCAAATGGCAGTTGTAGGATTTAGATTCTTATATTTCTCGACGCTCACCATTGAATTTGACTCTATTTTGGCGTATTAAAATATTGAAGTAACTAATTTATCATTAAGTAAAAAGGCTTACACAATTTAAAGTTAATATGTTTAAAATTAATACTGCATAATTTATACAAACAATATATTCCAAAAATCGACAAAATTGAATATAATATAATTAAACATAATATAATTGAATAAAACACTACATTAAAGTGTACTTGCTATTGTAAATTGTATTAAATTTATTGTTTTGTGTAATAATTCTCTCGTGAAGTCGATAGTGAAATAACGGTTGATGCTGGACATACACACATGCATTCACATCGACAGGTGTGTAATATAGTTTATGAGATACAGTTTTCCAATTTATATGTTTATTATAAGACTATGCATGTGTATGCGATTGTGGTTATAAACTCAAGCATTACTCGACTATTTTGAAGAACATTTTAGGGATTGACTGTCGTTCTTAAAGATACCAGGAAGTTCATAATATAGAGAATTGTTTGAACCCTCTCTGAGTATTGTATTCTCCAGATCATACTTCAAGAAGTTCAAATAAAAATTTGAAAAAGTTATAATGTTGCTCAAAGTCTCCAAATTTCCCTAGTATTTTTTATTAAATATATGAAGCTAAAAGAAAAATATTTAATAATACTTATACATAAGAGTTGTATTTAGATTTAGTTGCTAACTTTTATTTATACCTTTTCATTTCTTTATACCTAGTAAACATTTAGTATTTTGTTATTAAGAATCTGGAAATGAGACTAGTCTAATTTTTATTTCTATACCTGTATAATTTTTTTTGAATTTTTTTTTTTGCTTTTTTAGACGAAAATACCTTTGGATGATCGGTTCTCTTTCCAATTTTTTTTCATTTCATTAATTTTGTTTTATTCTTAAAACGCAGTAGCCCGCAGGCATAGACTGTGTATTTCTTTCATTCTTTAAACCAAAGATTAACATATGTCGTATTTAATACTTTAAAAAGCTATATGCAATTGCGATCTTCAACCGGTTTTGAACTTAGGTGTGGTTATGTCTTTATCGCGTGCGGGGTGATGGCATGAACAGTATTGAAGGCTGCTGCTAGTTAACACATGTCGAACGTAATTAAACATTGTTTTACCGAAAAACATGGTTTCGAAATTCCAGTAATACGGTGTATTGAAGAGGTTTAGAGTAAAAATTCCTATTATAAAAATTGTAAAGGAGAATTTTATCTAGAAACGTAAGAAGCCCGATTTTTGATATCGTATTCCAACCGTTCAGTACCTATATTGCATGGTAAATTATTAAGTTTTTTTTACTTTTTACCGATTGATTATTTTAACTAATTAATAAAAATATCGACAATCGGGCTTCTTACGTTTCTAGATAAGATTCTCCTCTACAATTTTTATAATAGGTATTTTTACTCTAAACCGCTTCAATAAGCCGTATTACTAGAATTACGAAACCATGTTTTTATGCCGTATTTTTTTCACTGTTGCACCCTATTAAGTCTTATACACACTACACAGTAATTTATGCATACAAATATAAAGGTATATATTTTTTTTTTCATGAACAAATATTACAAAATACTGAAAAATATATGACATCATAAACTATATAAATATAATATATATAATAAATATCCTTAATACTACTGAAATAATATTATTAAAAAACACATTTTGTTGTATTTAACAATTAAAACAAATTACCTAAACAAAAACGAACCAAAATAAAAAAAAATTAAAACTTATGCTAGATAAAATATTATATTTGCGTATGTTAACTGCAATAAAACGACCATAACAATGACAATTATACATTTATATTTATTCAATACACACGGCCGTTTCGCTATTATTGTTCGTATTATAATCTGGAGGGGAGTGGAGTATTGATGACTGGATCGCAGTCAACTCGAAAGAACTTTTAAGCTATTTTTAAATAAATCAAAACTTAATTAGAGAGAACTGCTTAATAATATCCGAATGCGTCGCAACGTCTATATTCATGTAACGATATTTTGTGTTTACTAAATTTATAATAATTGTCTAACAACCCCGGAATATGTGGAAAAAGAAAAAGATGACAAACGAAGCTAACATAAGCATCACAAGATCGATTGGAATAATAATTGACGAGATGAAATCGTTCAACCTCCATTTTCTCGACGGGATTCCAGTGATACCGAGTAGCTATCCGCCATAAATCGTACACGTGGCGAAGGTATTATAAGACATAAGTGTGTACCTGGACCTATATTCCTTTTCTCGCGTTTGAAAGACCGAGATGTATTGTGTTTTTATCGTTTTGTCTTTACGTCAAATAAGACGTATTAAATGTTATGAAAAAAAATAAAAATAAATTAAATCACGCTACACTATATTGTAATACTAATATGCTACCTATCATGGGACATATAACGGCATAACTCATACCTTAAATAGCTTAACGATACATGTAGAACAAACTCACCTAAATAATATAATACTGCCCGTATAATAATATCGTGATAACATATTATTATCACCGGTTTTGCGGTGGTGGTTTTTGCGGGTGGAGGGGTCGTGCAAATTCTGCATTAGATCGCGTCTACATTACGACAATAATTTTACATAATACATTACCTACCTAAACATATATAAATTATAATTATATTGTACCGTATAGTTATTTTATCAATATATATATATAAATATAACGATTATTCGTTATTATGTTATATTTTAATGACGTAGGCACGCAGGAATAATATACAATTCGTTTTATGTGCATGGTTTTTTTATGGGTTCGATATACGCGCACAGCCATGATTGTACATAAGTTTATTATTATTACACATAGGTACCTACAACTAGGCTACCCATGTACAGTCAGGCACACGGTTACGAGGACGAGTTCGACTTGATGGTGAACACGCTCGAGAGCGGCGTGGGCTGCGCCTCGTTGGTCATCGGCAGTGTGCTGGGACCGTTGTTGTGCTTGCCGTCGGTGACGTACCGCTGTTTCTCGCCGGAGCACATGGACTTGACTTTCAGGCTCATCGGGTGCAACAGGTCGTCGCTGGTCGTCTCTTCTTTGCTCCACAGGTCTGCGTGAAATCACACAACGTATTAGATTTTATAAAATATTACGATATAATAATAATGATATTAAATAATGTGCGCCTAATATATTATTATGTACATTAGGTAGGCGGTTAATAATTAATAATACCGTATTAGTCACCAATATCGCCTCTAATTTATAATAATATTTAAGTTGTCTACGAACAACGAGTTGTAAAACACCCATAAACTTAAAGAGCGATTGTTTCAGCAGCCAATACAATCGTCATATCCATGTCGATCGATTTTTTTTTCAAAATGTAATTCACTGTATGGTATATTAATATTATATTATAAAATAATTATTATTATAAGTTGTAGAACTCGAGCATACAGAGAATGGGCGGACAAAAAATTGATATTTTGTAGAAAAACAATTACTACAGATTAGGTTATATTCTAACCTAATATTAAGTCTTAACATAAGATAAAGACAAAAATCGTTACTCGATTTCAATGGCGTTGTAGCGAGACAAAAAATGCTGTCAGCATACGGTTGCATTATTGTCTCCCCCACTCACCACTGTGAAATAGTCAGAAAATAAAATTGCTATCTGGGTAACGCGTATAGGGAAATCGATTTTTTTAGTTGTTACGATCGTTTCTTCATAGCTAGTCCAACGCTATCATTAACAAAGCATGTTTTTTGTTGCAGTTTATACACTTATGTCGATGATTTTTTCAACCTCAAATCCTGGCTGCAGCGAAATTTAAACTCTGGACAGTGGACATTTGTCCGGTATTATACGTGAGGTATGTTCAATTGATCTATTCGACATTTTAATACTATAAGCATATTACACTGCAGAAATAGTGGATTTATGTCATGGTTGGGCTTTTTTTTTTATTATTATTATTATTGTCTGTCATTGTGTGATTGAAATATAATAATATGATAAAATAAAAATTTACTTTTGTATTCGCGTACACTCTACGAATTAAAATAAATGCATGACTCACATCAAATATCGATTCTAAGTTTTTTCTAATTTTTTTTTTCATTTTAATAGTTTGATACTATACTTACACCTAAATATAAATATTATTGACGGCACACAGATCAGAGATGAACATCGTATTTATAAATTACACAAAGTTTCAAGTAAAACAGAAGAAAACATAGTCGAAAAAATTCAGACACAAAACTGCAGACATCATCACTCAGGTAAATTGACTAGCCAATTCAGTCCCGCCTTTATATATATGTCACTAGGTTACGTTTACATAATATTCACTATATAAATTAATCTTAATAAATCGGTCAAATAAGATATAGAACATTATTTTTAATGAAGCACTATCATATGCATACGAATATTATGTACCTAATCAATGCATAAAAATATTTTATTTCAGAGCGATAAAAAAAGGCATAGTTAGATAATTTAAATCTAATTTTTTTCATTTACAATCGTTTATCGAACGGATGACTATAATAGTGCAGTATAAAATATTATTAGAAATGAAAAATATTGCAATCGAAAATAATTATTGCAAGTGATTACGCCGATGATATTGTGTTTCTGAACTCTGTAAAGTATTAAGTAGGCAGTACTAGGCAGATATAATTAACGTAATATTTAATCGATAGTTAAACGCGACTGTTAAAGCTATTAAACAGAGCAAAGTTCGATCCAACTATTCATCAAACTATTCAACTGAGGTTGGGTTAATCGCAATCGAGGCAAGTGTCTTTGAATTTAAACGAAACAATTTTATTACATAATTGTGGTTGAAAAACGATTCGGAACACGACTCAGATAACCTAAACACGGTCATGGTTTTTTTCATGAAAGTAAACCCAACAGTGTTTTGTGTATTTCGGTTTTCAAGAAATTTTTGAAAATGTTGAGTGCCTAATTGGTAAACATTTTCAAGGTAGCGGATAAGTTCAATCTAGAGAGGTGTCGCACGCATCTGTTTGTACTGCCATAAGATATATTTTCCAAAAAATATAAAACACTTCATTACCTAGTTCTTCGCTGAAAAACATAACCGAACTATAAAAATGTACACTCACTAACATATTATGTACGTGCGACATGTCGAATGATAAAAAACGCAAGGAAAACAGAACGAATAAACATTTTAAATATTTTATGGCTGCATATAAGCGCGGCCACTGACGGTATAGTGCATTACCTATTTAATTGAACATACCGAGGAGATCCAGAGCAGTGGTTAAAAATAACTTAACAAAATACAAGTAATGTCTCAACTTGTGACTTTAGTACTAATTTTGTTTACCGTTTTAATATTGTTTGTCGAACCATGTACGCAATATTCGTATAATAATTAACTATATTGACTGTTCCAATATTTATCACATACCTACCAGCTAGTGCGTATTCGAGAAAATATTATAGATTGTTCGATTTGAAGGGGAAAGAAATAATCTGTAGTGATTGGACACTGTGTCGCGAGCTTTGCACGCGGTGAATCGAATTTAATCGTAAAATATTGTGTTAAACATGCTTGGAAACGGTACAATATTATTTTTTCCTATCAGAATTCCACACTCAAGTAGGTACACGGTCGGACACGTACGCCTTCATTCGAGAGATAGCGAGTCCGGCGGTCCCGGAGTTTATTTTTTGTTAAACATTCCAATAACAATAATGTGTAATACCTACGTTTTACCAATTCCGATTACCAAGTCCTATACAATTAAACTTGTTTCATCGTTACCGACTACACGACGGTTAGCCAGATAGCCGATATAGGTACCAACAGTGTGACTTGTCGTAAACTATAAACATATTTGTACCCACCTACTTAATATACAACCTTATCTGTATGAGAGTATAATATGACTACAATATGAGCAGCATATATATGACTATAATATATTATTATATAACCGAGTGGGATTAAAATAGTTGTCTGCGTTTGAGATTGCTAAGATGACGACAATAAGTAACTGTTGACGCGCGATGCGACGTAACTGCTAAAAACAAATCGAATAGGTAATTCAACAGGAGGGCGCGGAAAACTCGGTTGTCCCAAACTACGAGCCCGTGTACGTTTTTTATTATAATTTCGATTTTTGTATATATTATTGTACTCTGTACAATATGACATCATATTATTACGTATTGCGGTATAATAGTTGTTGTTTGTTAAAATACACGTCCAATTAATAATTGTCAATTTTATTTACACAATATTGGTATATAATTCGATAATATTTATTATAAACATCGTAGGTACCTACGTCTATGGTGAATATTTGAGGTCAAAGTTTCGAAGTGGCTAAGAATATACTTTGGGAAACACTTGATTCGGAAATACACGTGATAAGAGTTCGACACACACGAGGCTTTATCGTCTGTGTATTTGAATTACACAATAGTATACAAGGAGGAACTGTCTCCAACGCCACAGTACAATGTTCGGACGAAAGAGGTGAGTTTATCGTTTATTGTTCTAGAATAATTTGTTATTTAAATGTAACCGTACGTACGATGTGATTTACATATTATATATAAAATTTAAGTTGCTCGAATATAATTTACGACGTTTTCATATTTATTGAAAGAATTCATATACACGAGATTTGTTTAGATAATCTTAATAAGTAGTAAATAATAATCGACATATTGCTTACAACTTAATTATGATACCTAGTAATAGGTAAATCAAACAATTAAAAAAAATTTCTTTTAGGATTAATAAATAAACAATTAATATTAAAAGTGGGATTTCAAATAATTGAAATAATTATATTTCATCTATTCGTTTTTATAGACATATTTATTAGCTAGAATTATTTAAAATATAATGACAATTTGAATTTTTATGAATCTCAGCTAATTTTTAATTTAAGCTTCTTAATAGTTATAAAATAACACATTGATTGTTAATAGTTATTAATTATTGATACTATAAATTCATTACAATAAAGATTTTTTTTTTATTAAATATTGTCATAAAAATTAAGTTTGAAATACAGTAAAATATTATACAAAGTTTAAAAATTCATGTCTCACTAAATCAAAATTATTTTTCTTAAATAAATAATATTATTTGATAAAAAAATATTGTTGTAATTAGATAATTGTACATTTTATTTATGCATTATTATTATAGTCGTTTACCCTTAGTCGTTATCATCTGTATAAAGTTTCAAAAAGATAAGTCCTTTCTAAACATTAAAATAAATAAAGAAAATTAATCAAATTTTTAGTCAATTATTATTTTAAATGTTGAAATCTTGTACTAAATAGGTACGTTTAAATTATTTAATTTAATAAATATTTATTTTTATATTTTTTCATTAAATATTTTAATATTTTGTTTTATTGTCTTTGTTTTTTTAAAATTAGCAATAAAATATATATATAGGAAGATTCTTTAAACAGTGAACCGCTCATTTTTTAAGTTAATTTTTTTATTTTTGAAAATATGTTGTTACGTAATTGGAATTACTCCTTTTTATATTTAAAACAAAAAAATCATTTTTTTTATGACAACTTATAGTCTTAAATTCTGGAGCAGGATATTATTATAAAAATGTTGATATGTAAAAGAGTAGCCACCGGAATGTGTGGTATACTATTGCACTTATCTTAACATGAAATGCTAAAATTATTAATAAAAATATTTATTTAATATTTTATTTGTAAACATCAAAATTTTCCTAAAAATTAGTACTAATGTAGAATATTTAATAAAAACTATTAGTTCTCATTAAAATAAAATACCTTTTTTAACAGTTAAAACTATTTAAAAAAAACTTAAAAATGGCGAGAAGCAATAAGATAAGTGTTCACTGTTAAAGTTATTTATTTTTATCACTTTGTTTATAATTCGATATAGTTACTCATATATCATATCATAATTAATTTAATACAAGTTACAGGATATGACGTACCTATATCAATAAATGTATTAGAACCCATACATAGCTGGAAGTATAAAATATAAAATAATTTATTGTTTTAAAGCGTAATATATAACTATTAAGTTTACAGCATGATTAGTTTATTCAGTTTAATTGAGGAAATAATAAAATTAGCAGCATAAAGTTCAATTTTGGGCGTGGAGGTATGAATCTTATCAGTTATATCTAAACAAAATTGGTTTTCAAGTTCATAAAAAAAATTATTTTGTACCAACTTAAGTACTTTTTTTAAAAAATACTTTATTGACAAACAAAATACGAACACTTATGGAATCATACTAACTAGAACAACGCAATAATAAGAACAAAAATTTTTCAGTAGAAATTAACGTTATTAATCATAGCTATCAAAGCATTATATTATTAAGGATTATTTAATTATCATTTATTTAATTTGATTCATAATCTAGTTATTAATATAATGTGTTTGCGTATGAAGTAATAGATAAAAAACTAAGTATTTTCGCAAATTTGTATAGTTTGGTGTACATGCCAGAGACAAAGGAGTAGGTAAGAAAAGGTTTCCTGGCTCGTATATAATATTTATTATGCGATCCATATGTAGATCAAATTATTTCAAATATGGAATTTTATTTTGTATTTAAGTGTAATATCACTCCTATTGCTGCACAATAGACAGTAATTGGCGAAAAATAATTAAATTTTAAATTTTAAATTTTAATGTCAGATTAAAAAATAGTTTATGGTATATATACAGATTTTAACTTGATTTGAACATATTGTTATACCTTTGTTTAAATGTCTATTTTTATGTACAAAATCGTAGGGTTAAGTGTACTATAGGTTTCTAATCATAATTTGTTCGCTATCGAAAAAACCATTAAATTAATTTATGAAGAAACGAAAATATAGTTGACATCTATTGATATTATTGTTATACGTGGTGAGTCATCCTGAGTTGAACAACAGAAAAAAAATGATGGCCCACCCAGTATTTAAATCAATATTAGTTGACGGAAGATTTGATTTTTGTGTTTAATATAATTTTGTGACCATTCATTTTTGTTTTGTAATGTTAAGTGAATATATATTTTAGCAAAATAAAAACAAAAATATTTATAACTTTTATGTTTTTACCTAATATAATTTTATAGATCACAAAAGTTTGTTAATTTTATTTCGAACAAACCATGTGAAAACAAGGGCAATATAAGGGAAGTGCAGTTGCGCTTTTGTGCACTCAGCTGCTGCAAACTCGCTTTATCATAATTTACGATGTATAATGTTAATGGTTACTAAAAATCTAGGTAGAGTTTAGTATGCATTTTTAAATTTGACAGATATGAGAGCAATTCATACTTGCAGGTTAAAGTAAACATGTTGTAGATATAAGTTAATAATAAAGGTGTAGTCATTACAAACAAAACTATCATTAAAAAGATCACAACCTTTTATTGTTATATTTTGTAATATCTATTAAATAATACATATCTATATTGTTCTTTCAAGTTTTCGTATACACTCATATTATCTATTATTTTGTAAGTAAACAATTTAAGGTTTTTTAACTAGGTATTTAAAATAAATCACGTACTTATTTTTATCTAAAATGTATTCATACCTTGGTATTGTATTATTTGCTGAACCAGTAAACCACAAAGCTTTTTATAAATATCACATTGTTATAATAGTTTAAATTTATATTTTTCATAGTTATATACTCAATATCGATATCTAAATTGAATAGATATAAAAAAAAAAATATCATGTGTATAGTAGATAATAATTGTGTAAGCAAAAACTTTGCTAATAAAATTTTAAATAGTTATGAACTAAAAAATTGTTTAAGTTTATTTAAAAATAGTGTAGAAAAAAACAAAAAAATATTCAAAATGATAGGATTGTATAAGTAAAAATGTATTATAGTTTATAATAGTCTATAATAGTCTGTGCGAATGGTCTAACTTTGTAAGGTTTGGGAGGGAGCTGTTTATTGTTAGAGCTGTGATATAATTAATATTGAGATCGGTTATTATGAAAAAAGGGTTTAATTAAAATATTATTACTGGAAGTTTTGTTCAGAAAAATGTTCAAAATCGTTTGAAAATTTAAAACAAATCAAATACAATTATTACATGTTATAATATTTTGCATATTTAAAGAGGATTTTTATCCGAATGTGGTGAGACGTGGATCTTATGATAAATGGCGTAAATGTCACAGTTTTCTGTTCAAATTAGTGACCTACGTGGTATGACTCTAATTCAGTTTAACAATTGTTATTCCCGTTGTCATACGTTTAATTACATATTTTACCTCAAGATTTTGTCATTTGTAAAAGATTTTTTTTTATAAAATCATCAAATTTCCATTGCTTTGATACCATACAGCTAAGACAGCTCATTAAACTTGTATTATGTTTTTAAATTATCAAATAACGCTTGAATAAACGAAATTCGACAAATAAAACACGTTTGTCACATTTAAACTTTTGTAAGACAATCGTGTGGGTATTTTTAAATATATTTATTGTGTAAGTAAAAACATTATTAATATTTTGTATCAATGTATACGTATTCTACCTATTTTGTTTGATGGAGTTAAATGAAAATAATATAAGTTTTAAAATAGATTTATTATAGATTATTATTTAGTGTAATTTTCAATGAACAATAATTAAACTGATTTTATAATGGAATGTGTTTTTTTTCAGCCATTTCATCTAGATGGTGTAAAAAAGGTAATATTTTGATTTTTTCAGTAGGTCTACGCTTAAGGTAAAATCCATCACCCACATAGAGGAAAAATGGGAAAATATTAATAGCACACTTGCTTTAGAATTTTTAACAATTTTTGAGCCAATTATATAATTTTGAAAATTTGATCATTTTTTCAGTTTAATTTTTTTGGTACAACTTATTTTCAAAAACCGAAACTTTCTGAAGAGTTTCTTTTTTTCACGAACTTTTAATATAAATGTTTTAAAATTAACGGTTTTTACTCAATCCATTTTTAATATAGTGCATTTACGGTTTCTATTATTTAGACTTAAAATTCTGTAATACAAGGTTGGGTTATAGCCAGTGATGTTCCCATCATTTTTTATGAGAGTATGCTATGCCGAAGAACGCCAAAATATAGTTATTTCATTTTTTTATACGATAAAAGTGGTGGAGACTGGAGAGGTTTGACTAATAAAATCAAATCAAAAAAATTACTATTATATTTTTAATTTATCAAAACAAAATTATAAAAATGAATTATTTAAATAAATTGACAAAAAATTGTTTTTCTCAACTATTATTTGTCGACGTATTGGTCAACTGCCCATTGTTACTGTCGTTATTGAGCGAAGCGCACGGACAAGTAAAAACATACTATACTTTAAATTTTTAAAAAAAAATTATGTTTTTTTTCTTTTTGTATGGTTTGTTTGAGAGTATACGTAGTATAACCATGATATTTTAGAAAAAGCTTGAGAGTATACGGCGTATATTTAGTATACCCTATGGGAGCACTACTGGTTATAGGTATTTTAAAACTTCTTACAAACACTCATATGTTATCGTAATCTTAGCTTTGCTTAAGATCGTTTTTCGAATATAATGATTCAAAATAATTTGTATTTTATAATAATTATACATTTATACTTAATACACCACTAAAGCTATACGATGAACCAAAATTCCATTTCTACACGGTATATTATCATATACACATAAGTACTATTTGTTGTTTTAAAATTTAAAAATATTTGATGTATTCGAGTTCTGTTTCATTATGAATTATGCGTATCTAATTCAAACAGTGCAAGATTACCTGTGTACGGTAAGTTAGATAAACAGGAATAAATATCTATTAACGTTTTAAGTGTGGAGTCATTTGTAAAATAAATGTTATAAGGCACTCAAAATGTTTATAAGATAACAATGATTCACTCGAGTTGAGTGCACGTCATATAATTACGACCATATTTTATTGTGATGTCCAAGTTCAAATAAAGAATATAATTTTTATGAATTAGAGATTAAAGATAATAATAAACTATATGTCAACGTTTACCAATATATCACTAATACAATAAGATATTATTTTCAGCATCTTTAAACTTTTTAGAATTTTTAAACACACGACTATTTCGTTATAAAGTAAGTTTAGACGAAATGCAGCAACTGGATATTAAGCACTAGTCAATAGTCGTTTTCGTATCTTTCATCTTGTAAAACTGTGTTTTAAATTATTAAAAGAATAATTATTGTATACTATTATTTTAATCATTAATAAATTATAGCTTTTCTAAGGTGTTTTATTGATATTGATAATTTTTTTGTAACTTTCAAGTGCTCGAAAAAGTGACTAGGAAAAGAGATTTAAAATATTTATATTTAGGTTTATCTATAGTTCGTATACTTATATAATATTTTGCTAGTGACTTTAGATTAATATTCAAGTCTTAGTATTAATGTATGCAATTATATAGTTATAGATTTATTGGCATTATAAACGCTTTTAGAAACACACGTCGGTACTAATGTACTATAATAAAAATTTCATAACCATAATTTATAATATTATAACCTTTAAAGACTTCTTAATACGTCGCCAATTGTATTGTAAATAAAAAAAAAAAACTCGTGAAGTATTTTTGGAAGAACTGTGCGGAACACGCGTGGTCGTATTTATTCTCAACGTTCAACACACTGGAGATCGTCCAACAAACCACTGACCGAACGCTTAATTAAAAAAAAAAAAAATCTGGTAATCTAATCGATTTGTATTACGTTATACCTCGTTGGACTAATGAACTAATCTCATCGGACTTTCGGCTATCAGCCACCGACTTTTTTTCGATTTCCTGTTATTTGATAATTAGTCAAAGTATATCACTATCAATGTCATTATCAGTCAAACGGATATACCAAATTCTTACTGAATTCAACTCAAACAACTCAAGTTACACCCGAGACGTAAGTATACATAGCGATTAAAGTGATCAACTAACGATCAAATACTCTTTAGGTTGCAAGTTCGAACAATCATTAATTTAAAAAAAAAAACAAATACGATACCCTGTATAACCCACACTTTTACAGGTATCTTATATCAGCTATACAGCTTACTTAAACTTATTTTATAGCATAGAGACTATTATATTTAATGTCAAATTTCATCGCAATTAAAAATAAAAACAATAAAAACTATCATATTAACATATCTTATTGTTTTTTTGAAAACATAATTGAAGAGAAACGTAGTGAACTTAATTAATATAGATCAAATAATGCTTTTATGCTAATAGTGGAGAAAATTCAAAGCTTCGCTGGACTCGTTAATCGTGGAATCACTCAAATAGGACCCCGAAACTATCTCCACCACCAGAAAATGTACACATTAAACTTTATACTGACCGTTAAGTCTTCTATATCATGACACATGATATGACATAAAATATTATATCATGCAATTTGTTTATGTGAATAAATGCCTGTAGATCACTCACAATGGTGATCCAAGAGTTACTTTAAATAAAAAATACAACGCTATTAGCCTAATAACGTTCAAACGAATCATAAAAAATTATTCATTGTTAAAAACGAATAGTTGTTCATTTTAATTATTAGCAGTAAATTAGACTTCTACTGAATATTTGAATTCATCTAGAACGATGTAAATGAACGGAGTAATATAAAAATAAAAATAAAACCTTAATGTTATTTCGACTTATTGAAACATCAGTTCTACACACAAAAGACATCTCTGTTCAGAAAAAAATGTATATTTTATTTTAGAATAATTAAAGAAATGAATGTAATTAAAAATAAATTAAATATGACGGCGGCCTTCGTTTAAGACTACGACGTCCTGTGCGATATTATTCGATACAATTATTATTCATTTGAGATAACTGAAATTCAGTAGTCTGAGGCGATTCTCTCACGATATTTCTGTATGACGGCAGACATTTATAAAGGACAGGACGACATTTCTCCGAATCTCTTAGGAAGTTAAACCAATAACTCGGCGTAAATACGTCTCGATTTTATAACCGTCACTATTTTACAACATTTTCGCCTAATCAATACTAACAAATGAAAATGAATGTTGACAAAACGATAACAGTACTGTTTTCTTAATGTAAGTATGGTGTGGTTAAGCAGTAAGTATTTTTCCTCGAGATTAACTAGACAATATTGTAAAAACTAATTTTCAATATTTAATAAATTCTAGACATATTAAGCTAAATGTTTGATCTTTAAGGTGCTGAGTTAAACTTAATGAGCCCTCGTCGTTAATCGAAAAAAAAAAAATTAAAAAATTTTGAAACTATTAATACGTTCTTTGCTACCTTACGTTATCCTACATATACTTGGATATACACTATAGGTACAGTTTATATATTAAAATTAAAAAAATATATATTCTATTGTTGTAATTAAAATAAACTATTACATATTATGTATTTATGTAGGTATATTGATTTAGATTTATTTATTGACTTTATTTTGATTCAAATCTGTGTTGGTTGGTTTTATAATTAATCACTAAGTTTTGTTTTATATCGAACTTTAATTTATTATCATTTAATTAAATACAGGTGTATTAAGAATGTACGGTAAATAAAATGTTTATATTAAATATCTACTGTCAAGATATTGCATTTTCAGACCGTGTCTATATAATTATTTCAAATAATTTGAGTTATACGCCATAACTCGACATAAATAACTTTGACTTATCGAGAAATTTAAGTAAGTGAATTCAGATTATCGAGAAAATGTATCCAACAAATCCGATTATATTGAAATTCGGGGGGCAATAAAATTCCTTTGAGTTATCGAAAATTGGACTTATAGATTGTACTATATTTTTTCTTGGACATTGTCTGTTTAAATAAATAACAGATATACTTATCAAGGTTCCACTGCATTATATTTCACCAAAGTATTTATTACCTCAACCAACTTTTGTATTTTTTATTTTTAATAGATTTTGATGTAAGTACCATACATAATATAATATTATTCTTATTTTGTATCAAAAGATTTTTTTCATTAAAGGTTTTATATTTTTTTTGAATTGAAATTGGGATTAATTTTTAAAATCAAGATATTTAACTGAACATGTATTAATAGAAAATACAAATTAATATCGAATACTCAATCAAAAGCTTATAATTTTCCAATGTAAGTAATTTTTGTGTAACTATTAAATTAATTTATACCCAAAGAATTTTCACTGAAATACTCGTCCAACCCTTGAATGTCATCTATTGATTTATATATTCGATTCTTTAATATCAGATATTATTTGATGATTCATATTAATTATTCAGAAAAATATCGTATTTAAATGTACGAATGTTAAAATAAATGTTAAAAAAAAAAATGGAAAAATTAACTTGTTAAATAAGCGTTGAACGTTAAAGTTTCACCTACTAAAAATGTATATATTTATATAATAATGTGAAAAACAGTTACACAGTAAGAAATACAGTAAAAACTGATTCTATTATCAACTAGAAGAGAGAGAAAATTATACAATACATGGTCCGAGACATTTGCGTTTTAATAAGTCTTATGTCAAAACAAAAGTAAGTACAAAAAAAAAAAAAAAATATAATGAACGAAAACAGTGCTGGGTCTACAATAATGCACCTTTTCGCGAAATGAAATAAATATTAATAAAAAATGTATATATCAGTAATTGAAAAAAATACAACTAAGGAAAAACATTGACATGGGTGGTCTTAAAATCTAATGTATCGGTTCATAACCAAGTGGATGATATTGTATTTCATCACCAGTCCGTAAGGCTGAAATTGTGAAACAGTTTATTTAAACATTAGGGCATGATTAACATAATATTTTACAATACACGCGGACGTCCGACAAATAGCACTATTTACGATTATATTATATTATATTTACGAATTACGAATAAAATCAAAACCAAAATTGTCTTATCATATGCCAATATGCATAGGTACCTATATACTTAGATTTTTCTGGTTTGATTAATTTTTTCACATTATTCATAAAACTAAATGAAAATAGTCAATACCGTCATCAACAATGTTGGATAACTTTAATAGTAATAGTTATTTCCAACATAAATAGTTCGAATTCTATGTTGATAAGACAAGCAGGTGGTGTTTTGTTAACTTGTCTCCAGTATCTCGACTTGAAGAATTAGAATATTAAATAATTTGTAAAAATTATTTTTTAGAAAAACATTTTGAGATCTAAAAAACTCAATATTTTTGAAAAAAATGCAGTATCATCAAATTTTATAAATCTAAGAATCACCGTAATATACCTAATAACTTTTGTGGAAAATTTAAGCAATATCCCTATATCACTCTACATATACCTAATACTTTTTAAGAACTTCTCGTTCCTGCTTCTACTCAAATAATTGTTATTATTGGTTAACACACACATTATTATACTCAATAACATCCTTATTTAACTGAGGATTAAAATCAAACAATTGTTTAAGATGACATATTGATATTTGTTCAAACAAAATACAAGTGCATAATAATAAAAGATATTTTTATATATAAGTCAGATAGAAAATTAACCCAATATGTATCTAATGATCCCTTACACCCAATATAAGTACCAACATTTATAATTAATACAGACATAAAATTACTGAAATATTATTTAGTTCAGTTTTTATTTTAATTATAAATTGTTATATTATAGGCTAAATAATGTCACAAATTCAAATTTCAGAGATGTCAAATATTATATATCTTCTAAGTATTTAATTCAATCATAGATAGAGACCTAAATATAATTTTAGATCGGTCTATCGTTTTAAGATGAAGCTGTATTTCTTTTTGATTTGTAGTTTTTGTAGTAATAATATTACCATAAAATATAAATACGGCAGGTAAAATGAATTCTTTTCACATTTTACATTGTAATGGGTTAGATATTTCGTGTCAGGTTAAAAAGTTACTATAATGTCACAAATTCAAATAATTATCAGTTTTAGTTTTTTTAATATAAAACTTTTTTGTTTCAGATCTAATTTAATGATTCAAAATAACATTCAAAACAATCAGGCAAACATATTTGATAATATTAAAAAATAACTTGATATCTGTTTTGCATTCAATTAAAATATGAGTTAAGAATAAATTTAATATAAAGTAAACACAAACACCAACGGCGTAAATCGTACATTTCAATTGATCTGAATGTAATTATGGGTATCTGTTTTGTTTTTACCTGTCATGTAGCTGACTATGACACCGACGAAGACTGTTACAAATGTGCCCAATAATGAGTAGTACATATACGTTATCGAGTACAACATTGTCAGTATATCGCTGAAAAATAAAACGAATATAAATTTTAAATTCAAAGGTACCAGAAGAATAACTATTATCGCTGCTTTTATATCATTGTTTATATCAACGTTCAAGTCTCGAATCGAACAGAATATTATGTCGGCAGTGTTTATAAGAAACGACTGTTCATTGGTGCACGATTCTCGACTGAAACGACTCGAGATCGAAAAGTCGAGATCGATAAAGTAAAGGTAATTTATAATATAGTTTGCAGTTGTGCGTACTCTGTAGAGGACGATTTGACTTCGGGCGTCGACATGACGCTGGAAACGGCCAGGTCGTCGTGGGTTTTGTTCATAAAGCTCATTTTGTATTGATTATATTGTATGTCGAAAATCGGCTCAATGTGTGGCGAGAACGTCTCGTTCGTACACCCTGTAGTCGACACTGGCAGATAATTAGGTTCTTTGGCAATGGACAAAGATCCGAGTACAATAAATAGGGTCATCACGTGACTCGATATCATACCAGCAGCAGCACCCTGTTTAAATAAAAAAACAGACATTAATTCAAAACTGTTAAAAATAAAAAATACAAACGCGTATTGTACCTATATAGGATTAAAATGGTTTCCGATGGTTCTAAATAATAGGTATATATATTAAAAAGTATGTTTTTACCGATTTTACTCGTACATTTATTCTCAATTTGATTAACATTTAGTTAGAATTAATACATAATGATATTTTATTGAAATATTAATCAACTGCTAAGAATATAAGCAATTGTTTAAATAGACCATCATATCTCTACAAATTGTGATTGTATACATAAATTATTGTTGAATTCATTATATTATTATGCTTAACGAAAAATTGAACCAATCTTAAATACCTATAAGTGTGAATTCAACTATAAGTTCAAAGTAGTTTAAACACGTAGAAAAAATGTTGCTTAAATTGCACGGTCATTGTCAAGGCACATCATAACCTAAGTCATTTTTAAAACACAATAAATATGATAATGACTGTGGTACTAGGGTTAAGATTCGTGGTCATTGTGTTTGGTAGATGGAATATTTTTACATTTTTAAATTGATCGATTTCAAGAATTTCTCATTATTTTTTTTAATTTCCCTACGTATTATCTAGGTACCCAAAAGTAGTTTAACACGCTTACAAATAATATTCTAACTATTATATTTTAGGTTTATTCTATTCAAGGAAATATTAGAATTTATATTTATATACCAAATTAATTACTTTTCACCGATCTACAGAAAAAATCACTTTGACAATATACAATTTTAACAATACCTACCCATCTATCAATTGAAGTAAGCAGGGGGTTATCGGCGTAATTAGCGTATCGAAACTGATGTGTTTTTATGTAGATAACTATGTTCAATAGTTTTATATTTTCATAATATTTACAAATGGGCAATGGGAACCGAGTGATGGGACACCTACCCACAGGCCCGGATTGGGCAGGCGAGCTACCTAGAAAACCTCGGCGGGCCGCTCAAAATATTGGCCGGTTATGAGTTATTCGTTTGGTCGTAATTGTATTTTGATATGGCAATGAGAAATTAGTACAAACAATTAGTAGAAAATATAATTGAATCGAATTATTAAATCGCACCATAGTTGTAGCTGTAATCACACGTTTGGAATCCAAAAACTCGGTAGGGTGATGCCTTGCCTATCCGGCGATGCCTACCCACCCACCACACAATTCACTATGACAGTCACCATACTTGGGTATAGGGATCGGCGCCACTGGGCCAATACACAATGCATCAATAAAATGTCCAATCTACTCACTTTCCAGTTCGTCGATGGGAAAAACATAGCTAAAACGAAAACTCCTAAAAGAGGTCCACTAGTCGCGGACGTCATTAACTGAGAAGCATCAATAACACCCGACGATTGTGCGACAATAAACGCTACACCCATCACTATAAAACCAGTAATTACACCTAAAAACAAATAAATATTATTAGCGATATATCAATTATTGTTGTATTTGAAATGACTATACTATTAATTACTCAAATTGTAAAATGTATTACTGCTTTACGACTTACTTATGCTTTTAATGCACCACAATTGGTTCTTTTCACTGGCACCTTTGAATATGGGTATTTGTGAGACAAAATCTTCCCAGGCGACGGTGGAGAGTGAATTTAAGTTGGACACTAGTATACTGTAAATCAAAAAAATTGTTCACGTTATTGAACACGAGGGAATAATTAATACGATCGTCGTAATGATAAGACAAATTAAATCGATTTAGGTACCTGAGTCCACTGTTGAATAAGCTGGCCAACACGAGTCCCATAAAGCCCGGCAAAAAGTAAAATCTGTCTTCAATGTAAAAAGGTATGATCTCATCGATCTGCGATATGTATCCAAGTGCTCGAGGATCGCAATCAGCGTACACCGTAAATATCACCATACCGACAATCCACGATAGACTGAAGAGGAAGATCATCAACGGTATGGTCAGCCACAAAGCCCTAGGCAAACGTTACGAATTTGGAGAAATGCCCTAACCAAACATAAACATACGGCTGCCATTTTGAATATAAAAACGGTTCGCATTTAATTACTTTTCAACTTGTTTCTGCGAGTCCATGCTGAAGTAGCGTTGGACGAAATTCTGTTGACATCCGAACATTGAAAGTGACATGAACAGCTGACCCAGAGTGGCGGACACCGTCGTCACACGAATTGTGGGGTCCATGTTGAAACTGAAACAATACAATTATGGTTATTGAACACCGGTCTTATGGATCCAGGTCATTGGATGTATTGGTGTATATTGGTGTGTATTGGTGTATTGGTTCTACACGTACTTGAAAAAGTCCAGCCTGTCCCGTTCCTTGGTCACTTCGAATACGTTCAATGGACCTTTGGCTATAAAGAAACCGTGCACAATGATCACTATGCTGCAACCGATCATCACTAAACTCTGTACGGCGTCTGCAAGGATAGCTGATCTCAAACCTCCCTAAAATAACGACCACAAGTCGAGAGTGAGTTTGAAAAATTGACACATTACTCACATCAGTATTTTAACTTGTTAGATGGTATAATATTTTGAACGGTTTACCCGCGTGTGTAACGACAACGTTATAATAATAATGTACACATTTGGTGAATAAATTAAATAGATAAAATTAAATAACGATTTTATATTAATTTTGAAACTATATAATATAACATTCGTTTTAAAATTTAACGAGAAAATAAAAATATAACAGTTAGAACGTAATATTTTGCAAAACTATAATTTTTATTATTTTGTTGGTTTTATACTTATAATTTATTACATTTAAGTATTAAACCTATGTGCTTCACGAAGGCCATAAAATAGTTTAGAATATAATTATTAGTCATCAGATAAAATAGATATAAGTTATTATTCGCATAAACCAATACGCTCTAATCACTATAGTAAGTAAAAAGTACAATACGTGAGACAAATGAGTTATCGACTAATATAGTTCAAATCGTAATTAAATAAATGTTTATAGATTTACATTTTAATAAATTTCAAAATGCTATTTAATAAAATGCATAATATTTACCATTGTACCATTGTATCTACTAGATACTATATTATAATAAATGTTAAGTGTAAGCAGTCGATTTTACTAGGTAGCTTATAACATTATATAATTTGATAACTTTCAAATACTTTACTCATTCATTGAATTGTCTCAACAGGGTATTTACAAAATGTTATTATTATGCACTTATTCATTCATATTTAATAAAATTGTAAAATTTTATAATTTTATAAAATGTTTACGTTACAAAGATCGCAGGCCAAAAGTTTTCCTAAAATTAATGATAAGACTCTTTTTACTATTTTGGCACCATAATAACTGTCAATATGGTATAAAGTAACTGAAGGAATTACAATTTTGCACCACATTTTGCTGTACCTAACGGTATTATTTCAAATTTTTTTCTGAAAACTTTTTTAGTTATCAAAAGGAAATCTGCTGATTCGAGTTTAAAAATTTTTAATTAGGTACATTATATGTCTACACTCTACATGTCACTCGTATGTAGATTTTTTTGTACGAATAATTTTCCTCACACTAAATAAATATCCACGTATAAACGCATAGAGTACAATTTATAATTAGTGCAATTAATTTGCTCTCTAAATATTACCACAATCCAAAGTTCAAGAATATGTGATGCAATACCAAGATAGATTCGTAAGTATTCCGGTATTCGTATAGTATATTAGTGCTTAATGGTAATAATGAAATCATTATTGATTAGGTAGCTAAATAATAATTGATAAACAATAAAATACGAATATTAATAATTTAGTGCATGCCTGCATAAAGTCAATGACATAATAAAAATATCAAATCGATAATGATTACTGCAAATCTAATTCAAAATTTAAAAATTATGTTTATCTAATGAAATGTTGCTATTTTGATTTATAGTCATATGAATGGTTGTTTTTATTTTGTAGAGAAATAATGAAATTCATAAAAATTTCTTCAACAATAAAGTATTCATTTAATTATTTATTTAGTTACATTTATTCATTTAAATACCTTTAATTTTTGTCTAACAATATTATAACGTTATGTTGGGGCATATAGTGTTTTATTTTATACGAACTACGAACATATAGTTTAAAATATGTATAGATGATTAAAATAGTCATTCTTTTATAGATATTATTATTATTACGATTAATATATACATGAATGATAATTTAAAAAAAAACAATAATTTAACGATTTTGCTGTTTGTTTTTGTACATTTTTTGCATTTTGTAAAATATGGAATTTCGAAATAATTTTTATAACTATGTATTTATTCTAGTGAAACCACATGAACTATATTTCATTATTGTTTTATGGTTTTTTAAGATGTATATTTGTATTAGAAAATTTTACATGTGTTCTTTTATCAAAGTCATTATCTCATTTCTAATTTTTATTTTTCGAATACTTAGTAACATACATACAAAAACGGGGTACCTATATGATAAACAATAACAAAATAGCTGAAATGAAAATAATCTACCATTAGAAGTAAATAAAAAAGGTAAGTAAAATTGTAATATTACTGTATTAATGTTTATCAATGCGCATTGCCTGAATAATAAAGAGTAGGTATATGAATAATTGATAAGTCATTATATATTTATAGTTAATATAATGCGTTTAATAAGCTATATTATAGTGTTATAGGAGTTTATTTTTAATAAACTATATAACAACTATAGTTAATTTATATTCATAATTAATTTTAGTTTAATTTGATGGTATATTTAAATGGCAATAATATTAAGTAGGCTAAACGATGTGCTATATTTATTCGAATTACTCAGGTATACCTATCGCCGGTCATCGTTTGCGCATCGTCTGTTTACCCGTGCCAAAATATTGTGCATCGTTTGATGCGTTCAACTTATCGAACAATAGAAGGGTACAAAAAAATATTAAAAAGTATATACCTACGTTATACATCTCACATATGACAAAAACTTTTAATACGAAATTCCGGTCAAACTTGAAAATTTGATTCATAATTATTATAAACCTTGGGTGATGCGCAAAGGATGCATAATCCAAAAATTGATCGATGCCCAAATGTCATACGAAAAAAGGTCGAAATGAACGATAGTGACTCTCAAATGATTATGCATTATAAGTCTACACTAAATTTGTAATTTTTTTGGTAATTTTAGATTTAAATGACTTAAAGTAATAAATAAAAGCTGTCTCACCAGTAATGTGAAAACGATGGCGATCGACGTAATCATGATGATCGAAAACCAATAAGGCAATCCCATCACAGTTTTTAAGGCGACGCATGGTGTGAAAACTGTTACTCCAAGGTTAAGTATACTTCTAATAAAATATGTAGCGGACGCAAGCCTCCTCACGAGTCTCGATTTGAATCGCATATCTAAGTACTATAAATAGACAAAAATAAGAATTTGTTTTAAAAAAGATATACATATATATAGGTAGGTAGATACAGGATATGACGATCATAATGATAATCATTATGTGCGTATAGTTTGATGGACAGGCACTTCAAGAATAATACAATATTTGTAATATTTATGATAGCAGTAAATACGTACGTATTTAGTGTAACAGACTAGAATACATTATTTTAAAAATGATTGAACAAAAGTTGTGTCCGTTAGCTGCCTGACAATCGTTTAAATATTGTATAAGCTTTATAAGTACTTGAAAATGTACGAAACTCACTTGATAAACTGAAGTAATTCCGAGATTGAAATATACTGGTAGGAAAAAATATAAAACCAAAGGGAATGCCAGGGACATTCCGTATAGGGTTTCCCACATTCCGCTTCCTCTGTAATAAAATTCGGACGGATACCCTGTAAAAAACAAATTGTTTTAATTAAAATATTTAAATGATTTTAAAATAATCTGATTCGTATAAAAACATATATTTTTAACTTTTTAATATCATCAACTCTCAGGTATATCTAATCAATTGTACTATTATAGTGTTTCATGGATAACTGGGAAATGTGTTATATAACATACCTAATATATGTTACATATTTAGGTAGTCGCGTATTATAGAACTTAACACTTTTAAATACATTATTATCATAGCCTTAAAACCCTTTGGTATCTAATAATATTTTATGATGAACGACGACTTTATGAACTATGACTAACAAAATATGTAATAAATATTAAGTGTAATTTTGTCGTGTTAATTAAACATAATAAGTATAATATAATGCTATACAAACAATTCAAAATTGACTGTTTTTATTTATAAGTATTATCGGTATGAAAAAATTTAAACCGAGATTTTTCAATAATTTTTTCTAAAGAGCTAAAGATTGGTATTGTTAAAGATTATGTGTTTACATAACATCACACGTATAGGTTTATTTTGACATGCGACTTAAATTTTTATATCCGCTATTGTATAACATGAATATTATCCATCCACAATATTAAGTACTAACCTCGTAGGTACAAATTAAAATAAAAACACACTTTGAAATCAGATAAAACTCGATAAGAAAGGTATTAGTGGTGGACTTAAGACATATTTACCGAGGAAGACTTTGACACCCAGAAATCCACGTGCAATGGACAGGAGCATCGCTCCCATGGACACCGACCCTTTCGACGCGAACACATAGTCCGCTTTCGTCTGTTCTTTGGGGCCGGATATCTTACTATAAATTAACACTGCGAATGACAACGCAATCAGCAGTAGAAAAACTGCATAATCGAATATAATACTTTGCATAGTTGTTTATAACAATTTCTCTGAAAAAAATAAAAAAATATATATTTAAGTATATTTATTAACAGTTATAACTTGTAATTATACCAACATTAGACGAGACAAAATAAAACTAAATTCTAATAAAAAAGGTGTGCAATTTATAGTTAAGTTTTCGTGCATATGCGCCACGAGATGAACAATATGTAACACTGTATAAGACTGCAATTATTATGGCTAAGAATTAACTACTATGCACACCCATTTGTATACCTGCAAATGTATAAATTTTGTTTTTAGAAGATGCTGCAAACAGATCACAATCTCTACCGAAAAAGTATATAATCGTGACAAAACGAGCAAGAATCACTGTATAAGTAATTGGTAAGTATAGGTACATTTTTCATAATTTTATAAATGATAAATTATATATTTAGTAATAAAAATATTCCATTAAATAAATAACATAATATTATAATCAGTATACCATAAACTTATAATGGGTTGATAAATGTGTACTATATATGTATAGCATAAAGTTTCTGTATAAACATTAAAAATTAATTCTGAGACACTGTAATGTGATCAAAGGTTTCTAAATATGAACTAACATAATATATATTAAATTTTATGTCTGTTTATTTATTTAAAATATATATTATATTTTAAAAATATTGACATATGACATACCTATGTATAATCAAAAGATATTTTTATACAGTTGGAACGTTTATTTTTTCAATTAAACAAACACTTCTTTTACTCAAATTGTAATGCAATTCAAAATTTGATTGATACAATATTATATAATAATAAAAATAATAATAATAATAATATATAAATATACAATATTGTTCCACACAAACTACTTGACCATGAAAATAATATATTACAGCTAGACAAGATAATAAATTATAAATTTGCTGACTAAAAAAATGTTTTAGATTAAAAAGTAAACCAACTATAAAATTTGTTTGAGTCAAAAAAGTTAATTTAAAAAAAAATTAGATTAGTTCATTGAAAAAATAAATATGATTCTAAAACAATATACAATTATAATATAACATTAAAAAATGAGTTCAATAGCCGTGCTTATATTATATACTTACAACCCCTACACCTTAAAATAAACAAATACAATTTAATAAAATATAGAATAACTTTGCCAGAATATTTCATGTATATTTACTATGAAATTAAATTTTATATCGTCATAAGTTATACGAAATATTTGATCAAATTCCAAATTTAGGCCACTAATATTTATTAATATGAATCATATTTACATATTAATAAATAATATTATTTACAAAAGGAATACGTTTGTACAGGGTGACGAATAGGCCTACATTCTTAAATTATCCAAGAACAAATAACCCAGAGTTGTTGTTTTTATTATGAAATTTTAAATACACGATGTAGCCAAGTCAAAAATCAGTGAAATATGTAATAGGATTTGACATTTTTCTAAAACTCGCAGTGTGATGATAATCGTGATAATACACCACGATTATCCGAAAAAGTGATGAATGTCGTTTGCCGTTTACCTTGAATTTAGACATAATATTATCTGCCTAAACTATTATAAAATGTACGAAAATATAATTAAATTATTAAAAAATATATAACTAAATATTAAAAAAAAAAAATTACGCGTTTCCCATATTAAGTGGGGGGACTGTGTTTTGACTATGGTTCTATGGACATCTGAATTAGAGTACCTATACATTATATATACCGAAAGAATTCACTTATATTTTAAAAACTGATTCAATATAAAAAAAGGTATCTCTTGTATTATGTTTATTGAATTTTCAATAAAATAATATATTCTTTGTGTCTAAACCAAGTTCAATATTTTTTGTCAAACTAAAATAATCGGAGGCCTTACATAAATAATATAGCAATTTCGTTCATTATCATGGTTCATGATAATTTTGAAGAACGACTATTAATCGTTATAGCAGGTTTAACTCATTTACTAATTACTGAACACCATTATAAATTAATTAGGGCAGCCTGGGAATAAAAGCATAGAGTTTAAGCTTTATATATATTATAATATATATAATATGTTTATACAATTAATGTCAAAAGTAGGTCATTATTACTAAATTATAGTGTTACCTAGAATTTGAAAAAAAACATAATACTATAATTAGTTATGTCATGTATCTGTATTTGGAAAGAACAACATTAGATAAATCGAAAACGATTCAAAGAAATATGTATATAGCTTTTGGTAATTATTGATAACTTATACGAATAGTGGTAAAACATTTTAAAAACTGCAAGGCTTAAACTTTTTATGTAGAATATAGTATATTATAATATAATACAATATTATTTACTAGTTACTACTGTGTAAATTACTAGTTAGTAGTCACCCAATCTTATTGTAGACCCAGGGCCGGATTTACGCCTAGGCCGACAAATTTTGTATGTAATTTAAAAAAAAAATCATATAAATATTGTATGAATTTATGTAACTGCGTGAATTAATATTATATAATGTTTAATACACATATATATTATATATAATATTACATTTATTAGTTACAAATACTATATGTACATTTTGATGGGGGGGGGGGGTTGGGGGGTTGGGGCGGCATATTTAAAAGGGCCTAGGGTGTCACCTGTTCTAATTCCGGCACTATGTATACCAGTGTTTACCAACCTTTTCTTACTCAACGCCCCTTTTAGATTTTCAAAAATATCGACTCTCACCATCAATTGAAAAAAAAGATAACAATTTTGTATTGGTGATACCTATTAGCTATTCAGAATAGGTACCTGATATAATGTAAAATATAAAATTTAAATAGTTTTATTGTTACGCAAACTTAAACCAGCCTACCGTCTATTAACTAGACATTTTTTTATTTTTTAAATTTTTACTGTATCTTAATATTTACTAAAAATATAAAGTATACAAATATACATATATTATTTTTGTGTCTGAAAAATAAGAATCACCTTTCTTAGCGTCCACCCTAAGTAAAATGCACCCCTCAAAATTAAAAATCATTAGAAATCACCGTTGGAAACTAAGAAAACAAACCGTGTTTGATTGACTGCGCAATAAACTCAATATCTTAACACAATATTTTAAGTACATTATTGAGTTCAAAAAATAAAGATTCCAATAAGCGGTCCATGCAAATTTCGTCACACGACTTTCCTTCTCAATTTGCATTTCTACATCTACAACAACTGTAATACACTAATACGACATTTTTAACATCTCGCTGGTTACATCCCAGTTACAGTTCGGTATGCATATCAAACTCTTGATAAACATATTCATTTTTTTTTTATATCATGTGTCATATGTTATTGTGTTTATGCTGTTTTATTTTATAGGTACATAAAGTTGATTAGACCATAAAAACAAAACTATTTTACATCAATGGTCATAAATGTTGTTATTATAAAATATTTAAAATTAAATTGTACAACGGAGCTTATGTGCAAAAATGTGTAGGTACCTGAGTATTAAATTGAAAAAAAAAATGGTAAAAACGCATAATAAAATGTGCTCCTGTTTAAGATTTTATTTGAGATATTTATGTACTGAATTATTAAATAGACAACAATTAATCTTAAAAACAATATAATATTAATTAATAGACAACAAATAACCTTAATATGATTAATACATTTTTCTTTTTATAAATAAAAAAAATTTTCTTAAATATTCTTATTAGTTTTCGTACTTAATCAATGTCAGAAATTTAATTTTTATAAACTATTTCTGGTTTTATATGTAAATTATCAATTTGTTTATTCTCAAAATCTACAAGATGAACTAGATATTTTAGTTATTGGTTTTAGTCATTGGGTTTCTAACATTAAGGAAACTTGAAAAAGTGTCAAATAATTTCGTTTTTCAGATCTCTTTTACCCATAGTTTTCTCCTATTTTCTAAATAATTTTCAACTCCTTTATATTTTCTTTGAAAAATCTTGAGATAATACTACTCTTCCACTCTTTTCTTAGAAATTTACAACTTTACTTAAACTTAACCGTAAATAAACCATTGAAAGTCCTTGGATTCATTAAACGTAACACCAAAAAGTTTCATTTCAGACAACTGTCTTTGTACTTTACTTTACATTCGTCAGACCTTTTCTCGAATATGTTATGGTTGCTTGGAAACCTTTCTTTTCAAAATATGAACTTTGTTTCGAATACGTTAAAAATATATTTTTATCTTAATATAATATGCTTATTTCATCCTCAATACTCTGATCCACCGCGACTACTTGGTCGCAACGCTTCGAATTCTGACCAATGGGGTTCATAAATTTATTTAAATGGGTATCTAGATACTCCGGATCTTCTCGAAACACACTCCTTTAGAAATTTATGTTGACCTCCCCCCCTCATTCTACTCCAGGCCATGGCTAAGGGGAGAAAATGGGGAAAATGCCTCCTTATATGGCACCGAAGCTGCCACAAATGTTATGGGTACTAAAGCACAACGAGCGATTTTTGAAGTTGTAGGTACATAAAATAGGGGTGCCAAAGTAGTGCCAAAGTAGTTAGCATGGCACTGATTTTACCCGTAAGTAAATTCCTTTCTCTATCCACAATCACACTACCTCGTACGGAGATAACCCCCTTAGATCGCATGCTCAGAACGTATACTCCCCGATTCCTGATTTTTTAAAAACTCTATATGATGTTCATAACTGCACTGTTAAATTGTATTTTTACCTCTCTATAATTGCCGTTTGGTGTATATCTACCTATATCGAAATAAATAAATAAATAAATAAGTAAATTTACAGTCGGGGGTATTAAAACCAGAGTACCATATTTTAACGATAACAATAACAATAGGAAATGAATACCTACTTATTTTGAACAGTAAAGTTTAAGCATTGTTACATAACATAAATGTACAGGTAAATATTATAAAAAACTATCCAATAACAAAATTAAGAAGAATAAGAAGTATAGGTTAGTGTAGGTTAGGTTAAATATTTACTATTTTTTTTTTTATCTAATTCATTATTGTTTATTTTTTTTATTCATTATTTTTTTATTTTTCATTTTAAGAATTACTATGTTTAATTAATTGTTTTTTTCATTGTGTCAAATACTATGTGGATACTTCATAGTTTAAAGCATCTTCACGGCTCTGACATAGTACCAAAAAACTCAAAAATTGTTTAATTTAAATGCTGAAAATAACGAGAAAATAAAATGAATCGATGTACCATTTAAAGTGAATTTTTAAAATAATAATATTATGTATTATGTCTGTTCTGTGAGTACATATATTATGTAATTATTTATAACTACACATTAAATAATAGGTATATAATATTTGACAATTACTCATTGTTTTTCTTTTAGTAAACATTTTTATTGTGTGTTCCTTAATTACAATTTTAAATAAATTACTTCCATAAAAATTTGGTTATTCTAATTTACATAAGTAATTGATTACAATTTAGTGAATTTACTAACCAAGTATTAAGAACAATCATATTTTAACGTTAACAAAAATTTTTGTACTTAACTATATCACCAAAGTGTAATTAGTTAAAAATATATAATATTTTTAAGTATTTGTTTATTTCAAAATGGACTTGTTAATGCTGTGTGTAAACAATCTTCATAATAATTAACTAACAGAACGATACATTATATTGTTGAAGACGTTTCTTAAGTAAACCGATCAATTAAATATGCGTACGTGTTAGTTCTTCACGGAAAAATGGAATATTTCTATATTTCTGTATGATTAAAATATTGATGCTAATTTTTGAACAATGTGAAACAATATATGACCTTGTACGACAAAAAGACAATACAACTAATACACTTATTTCAAATGTTGTGAGCATAAAGTCATATTATACATTATAATTTTTAGTTAAAAATATCTGGAGGTAGAACGACAGTAATAGTTATTAATTTTATCCACAATTTTCGAGACACTTATCTTATTAGTCATTTTCAATGGTAATGAAATGCAGTGTTAATTTCATGTTTTTATCATTGTTTTAATATTTTTAACACATAAAACAAAAGTACAAACTGCGACCATTCGTTTTTTTGAACAAAACTAACATGATAATCTGTTGTTAAATTATAATATGTTTGTAACGAATATGTTAGGTTCTCTATAGTTGTGTGTGGTTTTTTTTATATAGATAATGAATTTACAGATTGTACAAGTTAAATCTACTGAAAATATAATCAAACTGATAAGTTTTTCAATAGAAATTGTAAATAAAAAAAAAATAATAGTAATATTTTGAGGATTTTAATTGTGTATGACCGTTTTATTATCATTTACGAATTATTAACCGATCCCAGACAATAAATACATGTAAAATAAAATAATGTGTGTGTGTGTTAAATAGACTAAAGATAAATTCAAAATCATAATAAATTGAGTTGGGTGTATATAAAACTATATTATTAACTATTTAAGTGTGTGTAATACCAGTGGTACCTTTTTAACTTGCGCAATGGATACACTCATATAATATACCTAGTGACTATAAAAACATAATAAATAATGAAGAAATCAACTGGATGATATCCAACATCTGTTTTAAATATATGTATTGATACGATTCAATTTTAGTGGCTTTGATCGTATTATTATTATTATATTGTTGTTGTTACGGTTTATTACCGTACAGTAATTTTAATAGGAATATAGTTTATTTAAAAGGGATGCGTTGTAAAATCAATTTTTTTTTATGATCTATTATATTTATGGGATACAATAAAAATAGTTACCATAGGTAAAGAAAAATTAATTCATTTAAGATTATGTACAAGTTGTATATACCTAATTAGTGAATCAAACAAATGTTTAATTACATAAATATTAAACAGTTATTTTTACAGTACACATTTTAAATTTAATTCATTTTTTATTTGTAAAAACTTAAAATTTGAAAAGTATTAAGAAATTAAAATACAATATTTAATGACACTAACATTTTACAGAATTTAACTAAGCCCAATATTACTTAACTAGGTAGGTAGTCAAGTTGAAATTTAGCAAAGATACATTTTTAAATATTTTGATTTTAATCATAAAAAATGTTCATTTTAAATCGTTGTTATAACTTATAAGTACAATATTTCGAAGGGAGCTTAATACATTTCTATAATATTGGTCATCTAATTAAACAAATTATGAAATATGTAAGTAAAAAAATATCGACTAGGAAACAATAACTAAGTGTCAGGTACCCGTTTTTCTTCAAGTTCGCTAACCTCGACTCCTCTAGAATAGTGATTTATATTTTATATATTATACGTCAACTGAAATTAATGATGAATAACTTATGACTTACGGAGCATTTGAGAATTATATATTTTAGTTATGATAGAATAAAATTAAGTCACATTTGAATTCATTTTTAACTTCGAAAAATAGATAATTGCCATTATCTAGAAAATAATACATTTTACTGGAATAGAAACATTTAACGATTATAAGATAGTTTATTATTCTTGTTACTTTTACTTATATTAGGATATACATATGAGGTTATAATACACTCAATTTCAAATCATAAAAATAAAAATTGGTCATTTTATTAAACTAAAAATCAACAATTTTTGAAAATGATAATTTAGTTAAATTGAAATAAAATAACCAAAATTGATTTTATTAAAAACCGTGAACGGTATTTTTGAATATTTCATTCCTATACCTAGTTTATTGAAAATATTTTTGAAATCATTACCGAACGACTTTAAAGTTTCTACAAGATACATTCTCTATTTCAAAAGTTATTAATTATTCCAAATTTTGAAACACAGTGAATAATTGATAGATGTATCAAGTAGATAGAATCATATTTAAGTGTTATTAAATGTAAGTACATAAAGAATAAATGATTGAATAAAAAACATTACCTACACAAAAGAAAATGACATGAATATATCATGATTGTTAGAATGTTTAACACATTTTTAGTCCTTGATTTGTATTTTTAGAATGTTCTATAAAAGTCTATGAATAATCGTAACAGTCAATAAGCTTTTTATGACACAATGTCTAACAAAAAAAAAAAAAAAATGAAAGATAGAAAGACTAAAAGAAAAATGCAGAGTTGATGGAATACCGTAATCGAGTTGAGCAACAATTTATAACTTAAGACAATTTTCGTAAAAAAAATATATTTAAATATTTAATGTCAGCAACTAAAACACTTAGAATTAAAAAATAGAATTATTACACAGATTCTTGAAGAGTTTGGTAATGCCCATATATCTTAAAAATTACAAACGTATAAACATTATAAGTTTTCTACTTTTTTAAATTCTATTTCTCGATTTATTATCCTTGTTCAAACTGTGCTTAATTTTGTTTTACTATTTGTAAATGTTGATAATCATTAAATAGGTTATATAATTAATTATTAAAAGATATCTAATAAATCAATAATATATGAGGAATTTGTAAAATATTAGTATATATTAACTTATATTTCATAAAAAAACGTTTTATAATATGTGCACTGTGCAAGACGTTAATAATTACTTATATTAATTCATATACACTTAATTTAAATTATTATTTATCACGTAAGTGTTAAAATGTTAAATTATGTTATATACCAATCTAGGTATAAACTAATTTTTAATAATATGTACATTGTAATAATTTGGTATAAATGTGTAAAAAAAAGAACATGCTTAAAAGTTAAAAGTAATTTTTTTTTAACCCCAATAAATATGGCATCTGAATGACTTTCACTAAATACAATATAGTATACTGACAAGCTATTTGAAAAATGATGGATTGCATGTTATATAAAATCAAATTTATGCTCAAGGATTATTATGTTCACGTTTTTATTTTTTTCCAAGCTCTTAAGTCATGTTCGTTGTTATAATTAAAATAAATATGTATCTACTTTGCAGTTAAAGCACCATCTATGTTTTGTTATATATTAAACTAAGTATTGAGCAGATAATAATTATATATATAAGCTTTAATGTCTTATAAGTACTTTCTGTCTATAAAAAACCTAATTATGGAACATAATATATTAATTGTGTCACAACAACACGTGAATCGTTATTTGCTAGAACATTTAGTTTGATAATACATTTGAAATCACACAAGTAGTTTTCAGGGTTCACATTTGGAATCTCTGTCGTTCGCTTTAAGTGGCAATGGTTTAATTAAAAATACTTAGTAGCAAACCGCTCGCAAATCCTTTTTTAAATTAGTATTGGATTTGCTCTATTATACGCATACAACGTGTATGAGAGTAAAATAAATAATAATTGTATAATTATACAAAATCACATATGCGTGTTGTACGTATAGTATTCGAAACTAGGCAAATTTCTATTTAAATATCATTCTAAACAGGAATTTATTATTTTAGAGATAATTTGAATGTTTAAAACTGTAATATTTGTATGTCTGCATTGAATAATTGAGTATAATAATATACTGCAAAGACGCGTTGTATAATTTTGCCCACGGGAAACAGAAAAATATGCGATGTGGAGCGTCTACAATCTTTGCGCAATTTCGGACGAATATTATTTTATTTTTGTCAGCTATTCTGTTTTTTTATGGAGCTAAAATCGAACCGCGAGGATTAACTTTAACACGCACGTCCTATCGTCTGGACAGCGATTCGAGCCGGAAGTATATACGTATATTATGTAATATAATAATAATATATATATATATACGCATGTTAATCTGTCAATATGATGACTACAACTGCTTACTGCACCAATGGCGAATCGATTTATACGAACCAAAAATGCATATTATGATAATAAATTATTATTGTTATAAATAATTTTTCCATCGGAAAACGTACGTTCACACATCATTAATTATCGTTATAATTTACGTATAATACGGTACCTTTCAGCGTTGACGAATAATTAAAGAAAACCGCACACAACTGACGACTGTCGGTCGATGCTCGAAAATATCTACGCCGCTTCCGTCGTTCGATCGGAGACGAAGGAGACGATTGTTCGGACTTGAGATTCTGCCATTTTTTTTTTGGTTTTCGTTTCGATTGTGTGTCGTACCAGTGCAACCGGCGTTTACGAAACGTGCGAAATCAACGGGTGGTCCGGTCTTCTGCGCCGTAGGTACGTATATTATTTCGGGTGTAATGGATACCGTCCGATCGTAAAACGTGAAATGTACTGTTTACCGTGTTTCCTCGTCGTCGAAAAATAATACGACTACGGCAGTAATAATTTGTAAAAAAAAAAAAAAACGAAACGAAACGAATTGGAATCTGCCGCGCGGTGCAAGAGTCGAGCGAGCGACTGCGAACGTTTTAATATTTTACGATACGAAATAGGTACTGAAGAGAAATACACGATAACGTGTCGTTATATACGCGTATTATTATTATTATCGTGAACGATAAAATATTGTATATTATTATTGTGACAGCGAGTGGCTCGAGTACGCAACGAAATGTCGACGTCAGACTAGAGCACAACGCGCGAGTCGAACCGCATGTGAACTGAACGGTCGGTCGGCCGACAGACGGACGGACGGACGAGAGCGCCAACACACACGACGCCGCCGCCGCCGCCACCGCCGATTAAAATACAATGTATATATATGTGTGTGTGTTTGTATGCATTGATGTATGTATGTATGTGTATAAATATATATACCGTGGTAGTACACGCGTGCGGTATGGGTGTACACCGCGGTAGTACATGAGTGCCCCGGTATAGGTATTATAGGTACTTAATATAGGTACTTATTATAGGTATTTTGTATATTGACAAATAGTCAAAAAAAAATGTCTTTATCGTATTATAATATGTACATAATATGATATATCATATCCATTAAGAATATTTGTAAGCCAAGATAACCGGGCCTCCACACGTGTTTTTCTCAGTGAGGCCCAGTTATCTTCATGATATTTATTTAAATAAATATAGTATCTTCGTTACATTTTATAATCGTGCGGCGTAAGGATTTCCCCCCCCCCCCCACAAAAAAAAAAACACCGATTACCGGCACTACACATACACGTTAAAATATTATATATTATGATAAGTAATATATTATGGATAATATCATATTTTTATCATAATTCAAAACGCTATCATATTATAAGTGCATAATAATGATAATATTCTTATGTAATATATTGGACAATATATAAATACAGGTGTTATCGGGTGACGTCGAGCGCGTACCTAAACGAAACAATGGATATATTTAAATATATATTTACGTACCTGGTACTTGCACTTAAAGTGTCTACAGCGTTTCCGAATGTTTTTATTTAATCTACTATAATATAGGGATTCCACACGCACCTGTTGACGCGCGTCGTACGATTTCTTTCAAACGTTGACTACGTCCTCAGACCGATTTCTATAATTGTTATGTATTTATCTATTTTTATTTTATTGGTTTTTTTTGGGGGAAGGGGGGGGGAGGGTTGCTAATTTGTTAAACGTTGTAAGCAAAATAAAATTGTCATCATTTCTGGAATGAAAAAAAAAAAAAACTCGAGAAATGGGTAGGAAAATATCGAAGAGGATCGAATCGAACTGCTGCGAATCATTAGCTGGCATACGCATTTTATCGTAATATATGACATATTATTATATCGTCATAGCGCTATCAACTCTTCACTTAAAAACCCTCTCGCAGGGTGCGGATATACTCGACCCACACACATCGGATCTCAATCGATTACAGTGTACATGCTCACTCGGCCATTGTGTACGAGATAAGTCCGCGCGTGGACGAGAAGTGACAGTCATATCTATATACGCGTCACTTCTTAGTTTTTACGCACGTCCGTGTATTATCACATTATGGCTGTCGATCATTTACACTTTCGTACGGGTCACATATTTTTTTTTTTTTTAAACGAGTTTTTATACCACGTATACCGCCAGCGAGATATTCTACAGCACAGTTCGTTACATTATACAGGTCGACTTTTGAGTAGTGCGGTAATGAGTGGCAAGGTTACGTCTCGTTTCGACTTAATTCAAATGCTTTTGTAAATGAAAATCGCTATGTTTACGTACGTAAACATATTATTATTTTCATTTTTCGACGTGCGTTTTTACGTATGATATTCTGCTTCTGAATATTAATTCGCAAACTGGCGAGGATCGTGATGAATGACCCGAGACATCGATAATATGTCGAAAAATATATATTCTTTTTGCAAAAAGGTCAAGCATTGTGTAGTGTGAGCGCCTACCTCGAATTTGATTTTTTTTCCTTCATAAATACTAAATCATACGTCGATATGCGGCAATGAGTGTTTCGACGCAAAACAATCATCCTGTATGTACATTGTACAAATACATATATATATATATGGCGACATTATAAGTATATTTTCTAAAACGCAATATTGTGCCACACCGATCTACTGTATACAGATTTTGTTGTTGTTATTGCCTATTGGCGATGACCCAAAAAGAAAGATACAAAAAAAAAGGGTTGTGGAAAATAAAATATATTTTTAGTACATCTAGAGGAAGTGGGACGTTGCCGCCACAGCCGTTGCCACCACCGCCATAGAACTACCTCTATATGTTTATTTATTTTCTGAAATTCAAGTGCATTTGATTAATTATTGTACGACCTTAAGATTTTTCTCAATTTTTTATTTTATATTTAGAAATATAAAGAAATAATGTCAATGACATATTATATTTAAACATTCTTTAAAATAAAAATTACGTCCGAAATTCTTAGGTATATATTATGTAGATATAGTTTAGTACAAAATAATTATTAATTTAAAGGATATTCTCGTTGTGGAAGTATAGATATCAAGCCAGAGACATTATTTGTTTCGATTACTAAATTGTCCATACCAAATACTAATCTCCAAAAATTTAAATAAATATTATAATTCACAACAGGTATAATAGGTTCCTAACCTAACCCGTAATATTTTGGGTTACCTATTTGGGTTATCATACCTTTTTAATATTATGCATTTCTGTATCATTATGAAAAGATTAACTTAAACATATTTGACGTCAAATTTATTACTATTATTATTAAAGTAATTAACTACCTCAGACCTCAATAAAATTTATCATACTCAATGATAACACGAATTTAATATCTATATATAAAAATCAATAGGTTAAGAAAATGACGTAGGTATACAAACGATTTATGTTTGTTTTTTTTGTACGTTATGATATTCAGTACATAATATATGAAACAATTAGATGCAATTTTCCTTATAATATAAGATTGTTTTCAATATTCAACTCATAATAATTATACTTAAAGCCTTAGGACATGGAATTAATGATTTAGTTTTGTTGACCTGTGCATTATACTGAATGATATTCTTGTATGACTATAAATAAACATATATAGATGTAATATAGAATGTATGAAAAGTGTGTAGAATGTGTTGCAGGAATTTTCTCATTCTAATTTCTAGCAATGTAATTTTATTTAGGTACCACAAAAGTAAAAAACAACTTAAAGGATAATATTATATAATATGAACTTCTTATGAAAATAATTTATTTGTTAGTTGTTTTTGTACAACGTTGAATTTGTATTAGCATAAATCATATCGTGTTGGAATATATTATATATTTATACGTATCAAAACTCTTTGAAATCATATTATTAGAACCATAATATAGTGAGCATTATAAAAAAAATTATATTATGTAATTTATGAAATTAGTCATGAGTAGGTACAATAATATAATAATTTATCGTTTATATTTGAAACGTCATTGTTGCAGCTTTGTATAGGTGTACATGAAATGTTGCCTATCTGCAGCTTCGTATATATAAGTGTACACGAAATCAGTTTTACCTATAAATCGTGGTTTCCATAGGTTTAGTACCCATATTTCCAGCCAAAAATTGTCTTGTCAACAAAATGAAAATAATTCTGAAAAACAGGAAAAATTTAGTTGTATTCGATTTATAATGGAGAATAAAAGTCCCACGGTACAATTATTTATAATTTTTTTATAACATTTAGAATAAAACCAAGCAATTAAATGTCATTTTTTGTACAATGTTTGACGAAATTAAATAGTCATCACCACGAGTGCCTACATTATTTAAATCAAGGTTTTTTTAAACGTTGTATACTAGTGTTTATATGATAAATACTTTTAGTTAAAATACTAGTTATACTAGGTACATATTATAACGTAACGCAATCATCAATTGTAGTATCCAGTAATTAAATAATATTGAAATAATTCAAACATTATAATTTTTTTCTCATTTTATTTCATACCTATCCTTTTCCATATTGACATATATATTCTATTGAAGATAGGTATTGAAAATGTGTACGTGAACGATAAGGCGTAGACGCACAGGTGACTATAGATTTTTAAGCTATTGTTTGTGTGCTGATAAATACGTTACGTGACCCAACGAAATAAATTGTCTGGGCATGCCTATTATAGGTTTAAAAAGCGCAGTCTCAATGTTTCGTGAGCTTTTGACGATATTTTCGACGTACCGCCGCATCTATAACAATATACAACACTTTTGGAAATAATTATTAGTAAAATATTTGCTATGAAATTAATATAAAAACATAAAGTCAATACAATAATTTGTGTGTGATAATAACATGATAGACAACCGTGTTTGAGTGGCATTTACCATTGCAGAACCATTCTAATATGCCACCCTATTTGCACTCGAAACCTTCGATATTCTCACTACAGTTGATAAAAAATAATTATTACAGTAATAGGCATTGACAATAATAAATATAGATATGTTTTTTCTTATATTTTACGTCTCTTTTATTATTCGACTTGTTGACTCGTTAAATTTCCAAGTTGCACATTTTAATATCGATTTGATACGTATTACCTATAACAGAAATAATGAACTAATTAATCAATTGTTTTTGAAATGTGTGACCAATATGGATGCCTTAAGAAAATATTATCAATTTGTTGATATAATTTACAGCGTAGACTCGCAACTCATCTTATTAACTACATCGTTTATGAAATTATAGTTAATATTTATTCGGGTCTGCCTGTATAGGTATTAAATAATTTCAAATTAGGATATCTAAATATTTCTTGTTAATTCCTGATCATAGTTATGTATCTGTGTACACAGAGTGGGCCATGGTGTTTTTTAGTTTGAATATGTTTTCTTTTAGAAAAAAACGATAAAACACATTGATGCCTCCCTGTACATGTTAATATATCATAAACTACGAAAAATGTTCAAAGTACAGTTCACGTTGACTAGTATAATATAATGTCTAGATTTGGTTTTTATTTTACAAATATTGTCAGTTATGTAAGCACTGAAAAATGTAATACAGTCTGTAAGTTAAAATAAATGATTTAAAACGATCTATTCAAGAACCAATAGTTTGTCATTCAATAAAGTTATAGTTTTTTTTGAGCCGATATTATTTGAATTTCCACTATTTATGCGATTGGCTTCTTTTATTATTCCTTGTACTGCTGAATCGTTCGATTTAATTAACATTAATTTACGACTAACGAATTATGACAGTATGGATAGGTAATAATATATATTTTAGTAGGTATCATTACAATTTATCTGATAATGCATTTCAACATTAGTTACGGTAAGCAATACGTTAGTCACTGAATGTAAATTGTGTACAGTACCTTAACGTAGTGTTATATACGTACATTTATTCCACGACGCGTAGTATTATTAAATATTAATTTACACATTTTTTTTTTTATTTAATTATACTTTGTGTACCTAAATATAAAATTATATTGTAATATATTAGGTGCTCGCAGACTAAAGCGGATGATGTTACGTGTAAAAATGCATTGGACATTGTTAATAATCGTGAATACCGTTACAAATGCACAATAACTGCAATATGCAACCATAACTTTCTGTCAATGTAAATATATATCAACAGTTTTTTTTTAATTATGTGATTTTTAAAAATTTTAATTTAATTTTGCATTTATTTGACTCGTGTATATTTTTAATTCTGAGGACTTTACAATGATGCATGTTTATTTTCGTGTCTGTATAAACGAAATTTAGTAGAAAAAATGGTTCGATTATCAACTCGAGGATGATGGTTTCTGATAAAAAGTTAGTACTTCCGAGAAGTTAAAATTTACTTAATTCGATTACGTTGAGTGATTTTTAACGTCTCGCCTGCGCTAAAATGACCAAGCGTAATACTGATTTAAGTACATGAATTGATAAAACCACACATTTTTGCCGAAACCGGGTTTTTCAAAATCAACATAGAAATATAAAAATATTTATTAGTTTGTTAATCAATTGTAAACATACATTTTCTTCAATATCCCATAACTTCAAATGACTTAAAGTTTGTTTGTTTGCAAAAAAAAATATATTATGTTATATTTTATATTGCCGACGAATGACGATACCTACTTGATTGCGAATTTTTTTCCTGAAAACCGGTGACTCATTTAAATTCAACGAAAAACAATGAAAAACCGATAGTACTGATTTCGACCAGCAAACAAATGACTCGTCTCGAACAACGTGTTTTTGGTTATATTCCTCTTTTTTTATTATTTTTTAAATAATCAACAAACTGTTAGTTATTTGAAATCTTGGAATATGTTAGAAAATGTATGTAAACAAAAAACTATTACAATATAAATTATTTATTAAACACGTCGCACAAAAATTGTCCATGCTGATTTTGGCAGAAATTTGTAATTTTATTATAATTTATATACCTAAATTATGTCTTCGTTTGGATTTAAAGCTTAAGCTTTAGCGCAGACATTTTTAATCCATTTACGTAATCAAGTCAATACTTTTGTGAGAAAACGAGTCGCCAAAAAAGGTAAATACAAGCAAACTGGTAACACCTCAATTTGATAAAATGTTTAGAAGCATAATGGTAAAAGTTCAATCACCAAAAGCATTTTGTTCCTACATAATATATGCAAGGTTGTATGCAGGTTGTCTTCGGTTTGCAGGTAGAAATGTATAACAGCGGCTTTTCGCGTTTTTCATTGTACGCAAACGATAGTCTTGACGGTTTTTCAATATTATACTTTTGAATAAATTTCTTTTATCACAATATATTACTGGCCAAGTATTAAGGCGCAGATTGAACGTAAAATAATTAACGCTTGAATCTATATAGAGATTAGGACAAAAAAAAATAACGATACAATTAAAAATCTTGAACACAATCTTTAAGTGTCATAAGTCAATATTGCCATAATACTGTTATGGGTAGGTTATTATACTCTATAGTCACCACTTTATATTAAAATATTGACTATTGTATTTAATGTTTGCACGTGTTTGCAAATACAACCATAAATGCACCTGTATGGCTATTATATGCAATTTTGTTACTGAATATTGTGCCATAATTTATACTTTCAAATGTCCATGGGTATTTAAATCTGTCATTGTCTAAAGAACGACTAGTATAATAATTGTAGAAGCGGAGCATAATATTATTTTGTTAAAATATTCAAACAAATTAAATCACAAAAATAATAATAATAGTTCAAAACTACGAGTATACCGTAAGCTATAAGAATACCATATTAATTTAAGACCAGGGACGTCGTGGAAATTGCTTTAAAATTGAATTTTTGATCTTTTGATTTAACAAGAAACGAAAAATATAATTTTACAGAGTGTAACAACTTGAAACAAAAGGTCATTATTCATTTTCAGTTATTAAAACACTGTACACGTAAATCGTTTTGTCTGAGTTATAAAATAATATAATACTCAAAAAATCAATTGTCTGATAAACACAGTTTAAAATTAGCCCAACAATTAAAATATGATTAGGATAAGCCTTAAACCATGAGATCGATAAATAATTCTAAACACAGTACATATTATGTTAAACCTGATATAAATAATTATAAGCTATTGAAATACCTTTCTAAGCTTTACATGCTCAGCAAATTGAGATTACTATAACGACGAAAAACGATTGTGTACAAAATACAATAGGCAAAAGAAAAGCAAATAGTTTATTGAAGATTAAACATGGCCTAATTCTCCATAAAACTAAAACAAAGATTATGCCATGTCTGCAAATTGAAATATGAGGATTATTAAAAAATATATACTCAACTATTTCACGCTTGAATATTATCAATCTTACGTATAAAACAACCACAATCAGAACAATGTTGTAAAAATTAGTACATTAATACTTCCATCGGACTTATCAGACATTTTAAAACAATGATCATAGGTAATAAACATTTTTTTTTTCTTGTTTAAGAGATTTATCCAATTGATAATCATACCACATAATAATGAAATTTATACTTGCAATAAAATTGTTTTTAATATTAAATAAATAAATGAAATATAAAACAATAGAGGTTCCATATTATATTTCCAAGTGGATGTTTTGATGCGATATTATCAATATCTATAATAATTATAATTATGTTTGTTTTAATTATCAACTCTTATAACTTAAACAGATAAGTATATAATATGTATTATGTATATTGTAATATTACTAACAAGTGTGAGTCTTGAGTCAAGTGGTTTATAACGTATTTTTCACCCATCTATATATGAAATATATTTAGTTGTGCATTCAATAATTATTTTGTACTTTTAAACTTGATGCAAGCCTTTATTTATATTTTCAAGGTTTACCTAACGGCGATTTACCAAAAATACAAAGAATGTACGAAACAAAATGGATAACTATATTTTTTTGTAGGTAGGTGTTTTAATTATTTATTCATCATTTACAATTTAACATTACATTAACTTTAATATACGATTATAAATTGAGCACCTATATTTTTTAAATATTATTTTTATTAAAAATTGTTTTAATCTGTATATGATTTTTATTCAACAATTAGAGGTATACTTGCAAACATTGTACAGCTATCGAAATTTAAAAATCATTATGCGTTTTAATTAGATATAGAACCATTTAAATTATTGATCAATATAAAATGCCACATGTTATGAACGAAGGTCATTAAAATCAAAAATATCTACGGTTCAGTTAAGTCAACTTTAATATTACGACTACCCATATATGTTACACACAAATGGATCTGATATTATGCTGTAGATAAAACCTTATCGCAACGTTATAATAAATTGTGTCCAATTAATAATACTTACTGTTTGTTTGAGATCTGTTAATTCAATTCTAGCTACAAGGTGTTCAATATTGATTAACAATTTAATTAACACTACTGCATTATATATACCTATAACAGAGGTTTACACGAATTGTTTATCGAAGTCTACAATCTTCCGTCGAGTTCCTTTATTATAATTATAACAATTATCGTTATTCATTAATTTTTTTTTTTTTATTACAAGTGCACCATCGACTTTATTGACGCTATGCACACTATCGTGTATTGTTTTATCATTATTGCTATCATTGATAACAATGTTGTAGAACTGATGTTGGCGAATATCGTCCGAATACCTCTATACGTTACTCATCTCTGATTTGCGCCTATATAGTTGAACTGCTATTATTACAGCAACTTGATTTGCACACTAATAGTGAGTTGTTTATTGATATTTAATAGCACGCTCCGCAAATAAGCATTGTGTAGTTGAAGGTCACGCTGTTATATAGGTATAACTACTTTTTTTTTAAAGTTTTAAGCTGGACTAGTTATTTATTATCGGTCTTAAAGAATAATATCGTACAGCGGTTTTGTCGAACATAATAATTCGGTGTAATGTATTTAACTATTAGGTATTGAAATACTTAGTAGGTACAATTTTTTTTTTTTTGCAAATTATTTAATTTTATTAAGTCAGATATGGTTTTCTTTCATCATGCTTTCCTATGAATTTTAAATAGTAGTATAGCTACATTTTAGAGATTTGGTAGCTAAATTTAAACTGTTTACAGCGTAGTATACCTAGCTAAAAATAGTAACTATTATCGATTGCAATCATATATTTATATAACATGCTATCCCGAACTTACGATCCACTGGTTCTCGAAACAAAAGACTGTAAAGGGCCTCACTCGAATTCCACACTTAAACCTTTCTCAACGCTTGTAGAAAAAAATGCTAACTATTAAAAATGTTAAATTTATGTATAATTTTCTCTTTTATACTATTTAAAAATAGTACTACTAATAAGACTACTAAAATAATCAAGGAATTGATAAATGACCATACATAATATATATGTTTAAAACAATAACAGACAATTCGTCATAATAAAAATAAAATATATTTTAAAGCTCTGTTCACAACTCCAATTTTCACTAGTTTATAAGCTTTATAATATTATTGTTAGAAAATATAAATTTATTACGAATTTAATTAATTAATTTAGCTTATCATTTCATCATTTTGAATTCTTTTGAATGTGTGTTTTAAAAACAAAAATGCTGTTAGAAGAAATGGGCCCCTTAAGTCTGGGGCCCCGGGATCGTGTCCTTTGGCCTCTGGCCTTTCTTTAATCGTGGCTTGACTACATAGAAACTTGTTTGTTTGTTGTTATACATTATTATTTATTAACTAGTTATTATTACATACGAATTTTTAATATCTATAAATATGAACACAATATTTTAATGATGAAAGTGTACTATTTAAGATAGGCACTTAGGTTCATTTAAATTATTATTATGTATCAATTGTATATTCGTATATAGTCTACATTTTCGTTAAATATCAAAATCATATTGTTATTGTTCAGAATTATTATCGGTCATATAAAAACCGGTATATTATGTAAAAAGATAAGATTTTTTTCGGTGATCGTTCATTTTTATTACAACTGCAAATATTTCAAATTGTAAGTAGAAAAAAATGTATACAACTATAGAGTTGCATTCAATATAGTAAAATAGCATATTTTAAATTGTACTCAAATATTGTACTATTGTTAGTGGATTTTTTTCAAAATTTTAAACAATTGAAAATTTTTTTTGAATACCAATGCTCAAATACTTCACAAGTTCACAACACTGCGCATACATACACCTATAGACACGTACAATGATAGGTGCGCATTTCGATATGGTACTGAAGAAAATCGTGATAAAAGATAATATTGAAGATCGAGATTATATGATAATGAACGAACAACGTGTGTTATCCCTGTGCCGCCTATACCTATAAATATGCACATCTGTCGCATTATGTAATCGTTTTTAAAGCCACGTCCAAATAACCGCATTCTAAAATCCATTTCGAGCTCGCGACAATATTATAAGTTAAGACTATAATTATAATATATATATAGGTACCTAATCCGCGCGTGACTTCGGAGTGTTTGTCAAACCGCTAAAAACAATGAATATTGAATATTAATTCCCGGCAGTAATAATTATATTGTTACCGAAAAAACGTATCAATGTGTCGCCACTGTCGCCAAACATTTTACAGTCGTCGTCGGACAGATAAATTATTGTTTGTAACCGCCGCCGCCGTCGCATATCGAATTCGACACTCATCAACTGTGCGTAGATCGTCGGCCTAAAGTAAAAACTCTCTAACGGCAAAACAGCAATATTTTGGTAAATGCGTTTTTAGTTTTAAAAATCGTATTTAACACCGTCAGTAAATTTTGAAAAAAACTAAAAAAAAAAAAACAGGGTTAAACCAATAATTTGATGTTCGGTGCCCCCACACAAATTATCGACTTCGAGTTTATAAACTAGATGGCGCAATGAAAAAAAAAAAAAATTCGCTATTGATGAGATTTTGCGCTCTCTAAGCCGACGATGGGTAGGTATATATTATCATTATATTTATGAGTTGCGAATTTTCTATCCGAAATCATAAAATATCGTCCCGTGTGATAATAATATTGCACGCCGATCGGGGGGCTAGCTGGTGAACGTGTAGACGAGTAGGTACATATTTTAAGTACTAAACCTCCGTTGGCTCGTTACCAAATTGCGATTAATTTAAACCGCATAGCACCTTTCGATCTGAAGACCATTGTGTATCGCATATAAACGCTGACCATAATAACATGACGCATAATATAGCGATTGCATATTATTTTAGCTCTTGCGCGTCATTCTATTTCGACCGGAACACATAATCGATTATTCGTCGTGTTCCATTGTCAAGATCAAATGGTTTAGTCTGCCATTTTCTCTCCTATTGTGTCTTGCCGCTCGTGTTTCTTTCTTTTCACAATATTTATTGTGTTTTTTTTTTTTTTGTTCCATCCTAACTCTAAATTCATAGTTTCGCAGGTTATTAATTTATGCAGCTGCCCATATCATATAATACGCCGCGGCTGTTATTATATTATTATACCTATACCTACGTCAAACGAGGAATAAATTTGAATGATAAGCGCAAAATTGCATATTATATTATTTTTATACAATTTTTTTTTTTTCGTTTATGCAAATAATTTTGATTCGGTCGGGATCAAGGAAATGTATATACCGTCATGTCCTCGGCAGTGAGTCCGTACATTATATTATACGAGTATATACGAATGCATAACATAATAATAATAATATATTTATAATATAGATTAGGATTTTTTTTCTTCTTAATTGCTGCGTCGATCTTGAACTTTATATTTATGCGACCTAAATATCTTACGAACACCTATCATGAGGCTTTCATACCGATGTGAAATAAAAAATAACGAAATTTAGTACTTGCCTAGACACGAAAATTAACGTTATTATTTCAGACTGTAACGTAGTTGTTCTATGAATATGCAATGTGACCGATTTGGCTCGTGAATTTTTTTCTTTCTGTTGTTATTATAATTATATTGTATTCCACTATGCTCTGCCGATTGCCACTTTTTCGGTAAATAATAATTATCATAGAGGTAAAAATAAAACTATTTTATTTTTTAAAAAATTCGTTGCGGTTTGAAATTATTAACATATTTATAAAGATATATTATATACCTATTACGTACACCTGTACGTTTTTCGTTTTGGCTCGAACTGCAGTGTTATAATAATCATAGCTGCTTACAACTGTTATAATTTATAGCGTTGAATATTCAAATAATTAATAGTGTAGCGCCGCGTTAACCTATCAATATTTATAATATTTTATGTGTACCTACCACAATGTATTTAATATGCATTTATGTTTGATATATTAATATATTTCCATATAAATAGTGATTCGACATATTGTGATTCTTTATAGTTTCCACGGCAGCGCGCTTATCATTATATTAATAATTATTATCTTGCCCGATTGATTACAACCTGCTGAATCTATGATGGTAACACTAATCGCGTTACTATCACACGCTCGCGTTATCTTCGTATAGTTGAACGCACTGTTATTATAATATCATTATATCATAGTACACGTTTGTGAGTTTCATTATTATAATATTATTTATGTCAATTAATCAAATGTCTGAAAACAGTAATATATAATATGATATTACTTAGTTGTTCGTATTTATTTCAAAAGAAACATATCTGTGAAAAAAAAAGTGCATGAGCCATCGGAAATTTATCAAACTGATTCCGCGTAGAGAAAACCGTAGATTAGACATTTATTTTCTTTATTTATTTATTTATTTTTTTTTGTTCTTCCACTGACACGGTTAAGAAACACGCGGTGTGTTGCTTTACACCGCATATTATTCGTATACCTATATATGAGTTCTATTCCGGGTATGTACAACGCTGCAGCTGTGACTTTGTTAAACTGCGTCGTCGTTAATAGATTACTTACTGTACACGGCAAACTATAATATAGTGTAGTATCTGTCACAAATATTCGCGACCACATAACTCTGAAAAATTAATGAATTCGCAACGAAAATATTGTAATATTTCAATTTTTTTTTTATTGTATAATATTATACATTTTTATTATGATGTATAAAACTAACTCATTGGTTTAGTCTGATGCATTAGTAAGCAGAACAGGACGATATATTATTTTATGTTATAGCTAAAACGTTGTAAGTAAGATAACGTCGTATATTCTATTATATTAATGGACTATTAAGGTGTTTGAGTTAATTGTTATTAATTTATCGTACATCCATACAGTGGCGTAATTAGGAATTTGTCTTAGAGGGGGATAGACATTTTTTTACACACAAAATACTAAATTTTCAAGTACAGTGGTCAACTCGTCAATCATATCATCAGGATTTAATACAATTGATTTATTATGGTATAGGCTCTGGGGAGGGATTTATCCCCCTCACCCCCCCCTTAATTACGCCCCTGCATCCATATAATATTACTTTTTAGTTTTTTTTTTATTACAAATGTTACAGCTTAATAAGCTTTAACAATCCGATCGGCTTCCTTTTGAAGTCATACGGATTAAACATATTTAAACATAATTCCGAGATAATCTTTTTCTAATAATGTGTTAGTTTTAGGTTTAATTTTTATCTAGTCATTTGTCGGTTCGTACAAAATAATTCTCCGCGGAATATGCCGATCATCGTCGGTACCTATATTTTATATTGTGTTTATGTATATAGCAGCGTGTAATGTCCTATACTACTTTCCATATTGTAATCTTTTCTTTGCCAACCACAAATATTTTTCCTATTGAACAAGTTGCATATCTATAGATAATTAAACTCTATAGTGCTTTCATCATTGTGGCCGCGACTAATTAAAAGTGCACACGGCACACGCCACACAGTTACACAATAAAAATAATACTTTAAGCATGTGCAGCTTTGGAAATTATTGTGAAATCAATATACGACGTGTAATGTAATATTGTCCGGCTGGTGTAATTTAAAAGAGTTAATTAGCAAGTACCTATTATAAAAAATAAACGAGAACCCAATAACCACACAAATATTAAAGTACCTATTTTAACTGTGAAAAGTGTTTTCATTCGAAAAATCCTAGTCCAACATATCTATTTCAACGAACTGTCAAGTTTATTTCATTATGGTTACTTTTAAGAATCGGTTAAATTATTAAAGTATGGATAAGCAATTTAAACATATAAAAAAAATGTTTCGAGTAATTTGACTAACCCCCCTACTATTTTGATATTAGATGTAAAAAAGTATTAAATCTTAATGAAAAAATAAAAAACAAATATCAATGAACAAATATTGCAGTGTCTTTCACCTCACAATACTAGGCAGTGGCTACCATAATTTTTAGGCTTACATTTGTTTACTAGTTTAACATGTAAATTTGTTAGCATAATTGCTGTCGCGAATTATTCACTACCACGTTCACAAAAGAAAAAATAAATTAAAACGAAAATTCGTCTGACAAAAAATAAATTCGCATGTTACACCAATGTTCTAATTTATACAGAGTTCTGTCTGAATCTGTAACAAATTTCGACGTGACGAATTTTGAGCACAGTTCATAAATGTTTACAGTTCAAATATTATACTCTACAAACCGAAAACGAATATAACGAATCACAATAATATCATAGCAGAATATTGCAGTAAGACTATTCTTTAAAATTATTTGTTCAAGAAACATTTGAATAACATTTTTTATTAATAAATTCAAACGACGTTTCTGTATAATAGCTGCATACAATTATTCATATTATTCATTAATGATTTTGATTTCTTATTCCGAGAAGACGGGGGGTGACATGTGAGGTGATCATTCGCATCCCAGTGTAGGTGAACCTACACGACAGTGACCTATTCAAATCTTATCAATTTTATAAAACTTGAAATTTGTGACACTACAGTCACAACATAATATAATATTGTACCAAAGGGCGGCAAAGGTGGGCAAGTAACACGATAAAACAATAAACTTGAGTTAGTTCATTCAAGTTTATAACTTGATAGTTTTAACAAACACTAAATATTTGAAAACAGATCCGTTTTAAAAGAATTTAACTCTAACTTTTTAAGTTTATAGGGGAAAAAATATAATATGCTTTACTTTAAGTAATTTTTTTTTTAACAATCACCTGAATCACACATTGTATAGAGCTTTCAAATAATTTTAAATAATAACCAAAAATTTTTGTCAAAAATGCTATTCTTTCTTGTTGTACACGAGATATATTAAAGAATACTGGCCTGTTAATTTGTTTATCCTTATTCAAAATGATTGTAACGTGTGTGAAGTTGGCCCGCTAACATTGTACGATCGACTCCGGACCAACGCTATTGTTTTGTAACTCATTTGTAACTATATTTATTTTGTAACACACTTTTCGGAATTCGTATCACTCAACTTTGAAAAACGGCCTCCCTTCGCCAACATTTTTATAGCACTCAAAGTTGGGAGTTACAAATTCTGAAAAGTGTGTTACAAATAATTGCAAATGAATTTCAAAACAATGGCGGTGGTCCGGAGTCGATCAGACAATGTCGGGGGACCGACTTCACTCACTCGTATTATTGTATTATACAGCGTGGTTGAACGAACAAAATAATATATTTAATTAATTATTAGTTTTGATTTCAACAGTTTTAGATAATATATTATAATGTTTACTCACGACGTATAGATAATACGCGTGTAAATATAAATGATTCCGACTGTGTTATATTTGTTGAAATTAACTGGAAAATGTAGGTCATTACGACGGATACTTATACGGGGCTACTTCAGCAATTGAGTCAATTAAACAATTAGCGATATCGTCGAATTAAAAAGTTAAGAAAAATTAACTCGGCCTTATAATCACGAATTTGTAATTATTATTATTATAGTTATATGATGCCCACCCAGGAACGGAGGCGGCGTGCGTTTAAGAACGCGTACATCGACCGGTCGTGTGTTTTCACGAAAACGCGCAATGGCGATAATATGCGGCCAATGGTCATAAACACACCTCCTCTGAGGACATTGTCATACGATTGAAACAAATACGCTTATGGGGCCGTGTTCGCGTGTCAATAATCATATCATTGCAGTCGCTGATGCGTTGGGAATACGCGTGTTCGACGAGAGTAGGCGATGGCGCAAATGTCGTATAATATTATAATCAGACCTCAGAATAAAACGTTCCCCCGCGAGATTATTTCGAAACAAAATACGCGAGCGACTTTATTGCTATGGGTACGCGAAGCAGAGCCGCGATCGAGACGATTTTTTCGATTTTCCACACACGCTGTGACTACTTTTTTTGACGGTCGACGGACGCAGACGTGAGTTACCGACTACCGAGTATAGAATACCGCAACAAGTCTGAGGCATAAAAAATCCACAGTAAAAAAAGGACTAGGCCTAAAAAGCCCGAGGTAAAACAGTCCGGTATATATAAACATATTATAATATTTTTAATTATTTATTTCACGTTGTGTTACATGAGAAAAAATCGAAAAAATTACATACATAAAAACAATATAGGAGGTACGTGTATAATAATAATTTCTATCTCTCTGATTTACTGCATCGTATAAATTATTTAAAAAACAAAATTCTCTAATTTCAATTAGCAGGACATGCTTGTGTTCATTTCGTCAGGTAAATCATTTAACTAAATTTTATATTAATACTAATCGAAACGTTAACGCGATATTGTGTGCATCACATTGTATTTTTCCTTTTACCTTATTGTAAGGATAGGACTTTTTTCCTTGGACTTTCTTATTTCGGATTTTTTTTACCGCGATTCAATTCAAATGACGTACCTATAAAGGCAATTTACAAGATATCAAAGCCGTATCGTGGGTTCATGGTCGCCTACCTATTACATCGGTCGCAGTCCACGGTTCGAGACGCGGTAAATATCATTTCCCCCCTTTTATTTTATTTTAATTTATTTTTTAAATTATTTGGACGTACATAAGATGCCAATTAAAAATGAAAAACAAAATTGTATTTGACTGTGCCGAGTTTCACGGACTCGTCCCTAGATTGGTGCTGGACCGCTTGCAGGGTACCTTGGTTGCGTCCCGTAAAAAAGGTTTAGAGGTATTTCCATTATATTTATTAGGTAATAGATTTTCTTACAGGGGTTCTCCCTGGGTATCTAATTTTTAACCGACATTTTGATTGATATTATTGCTAGTATTATACCATGGTTCGAGACGCGGTAAATCGCATATTCCCTTTTTTATTGGACTGTGCTGCGTCTTACGAACCCGTCCCTAGATTGTGCTAGACCGCGTGCAGGATACCTTGGTTGCGTCCCGTACAAAAAATTGCTATTACCACTAAACTGGTTGTGTAGAAGAATTCTTTTTTTTTCGTTTTCAGGGGTTCTCCGTGACGTAACTAATTTTTTGCCATCATTTTAATTGATATTATTGATATTATTACCTATTTATTTAATTATATTATGAACTTTATATTAATTCTGATTAGCTTTAGATGATTCAATGTACCTCTATATTAACTTTTTCATTACATTCGATAAGCAAATTTTTTATTGACTACTGTCTACTATGATTATCTTTATTATAATTATATTGGTTTCATAATTACGTTTTGTTTTCTATATATACGATTTTTTTTAGTACTGATAAAGCTTCAACGATTTCAAGTCTCTATATTATATTATTTAAGACATTTTCTAGTAGGTGCCAAATACAGATTTATTGAATTAGGTTCTTAACTTCACTCAAAATTGTTTACGAATATATCTACCATGATCTATTATTACTACATTTTTACAATTTTATCTTCTATATTTTAAATTGTTTTATACTAGCTGACACACATAGCCTTTATTAAGCGGGGAAAAAGGGCTATTCGCAACTCGTGTGCTCCCTATAATTGAGTACCATAATAATATGGGGTATCGTTAAGGGGCCTGCGGTCGGTCGTGTTTTAAGGAAATTAGTATAGGCAAATTAACATGATGGCATTTAAGTGTGTGCAAAGTAAACGAACATAAAAACTCACAATAGTTTTCAAACGCGTAAAGAAAAACAAAAAAAGAAAGGTAGGGCGAGTGGGTTCCTTTCTGCTGTTCAGCAGGTGGCGAGTGGGTCACTGTAATAGATGAGTTAAATTTGAATTCAATGATATAAAACCATTGTATACACGAAAAACGATTTTAACGGAGACTGCCTATCAGCCTACATAACTAAGTGTATTTTATGATATTATTGCTATTCAAGGAATTAATAATTTTACTATAAATAATACGCTAGGCCGTAATCATTTATGCCTAAAACATAGGTCCATTTCCCCAGCTCCTTAATTCAATTTTTCCAACAATTTTTCACTTGTCCTCGTTTGTAACCGCGTTCTAAAGGTTTGTAAAGACAACTATTTCTTTTGTGAAAGATTCGTTTTGGCTCAAAATAAAAATTGTAATACATTTATGTTTTATTTTTCTATTGTTCCAATTTTTATTTCTACAAATTATTTTCCGACTATATTTAAACTAGTATTATTAGCAGTCTGAGACTAATATCTGTTTCCAACAGTACAATTTCATTTAAAAAAACGTCATTATTGTTGATAACAATTGCTCCCGTGTCAATTAAAAAAATTCCCGGTATTTAAATTTTATAGTTAATATTATTATGATTTTCGTCATTTGTACAGTTTATAATGTTTCCTTTTGTTAAGTCAATTTTATTATTATCTTTAATTTCAACTTACTCTGGTGGTATCCTAGGTTTTTTATAATGTTAGAAACCCACCTAGTTCAGTGTTTCATTTTTTGAAGTTTTTTGACATAGTACATGTGACCCGTGGTAATCATAGCAAACTATATCAGCCTTTGGAGGGTTTTCATTTTTATTTTTATTTTGACTTTGATCTTGTTGATTTAGATTATTGTAATGTATTTTTTGGTTACTATTTTGCAAACGCATATTATTATTGAAACTATTATCGTCGTTGGACCTGTGGTTTTTATTATTTATTCCAGAGTAGCCACTGTTATTATTAAAGTTATGAAAACTATTAGGTCTGTTAAAATTATTGTCAGGCAATTTTATATTTTATTCATAAAAAAAATATGCTTGTGCATCTAATATCTTAATAATAATAACTAAACCAATGGCCAAAAAAATAATATTTCATGTTATTATTATTATTTAAATTTTACATTTCAATGAACAAATCGTAAAAACGGACCTCTTTGATATTATTAAAAGTTGTATTATAATATAATATCAGCTGTGAAATTTTCATATTGCCGTAATAATATAATATCTATGGCTACGGCCAAAATCGTCGCAGAGAACGAATACGATTAACGATTCAGTCATTTCATTATGCAAAGCTAAATGAACGGACATGAACCAAAAACAAAACTTGTTAAGTACGGATTAATTTTTCATAAATCAAAATATTTTCAGTTCAGATGAGTTATTAAATCGTTCCGCGTCGGCGCGGCGGTGGTGCACTATGTATACGGCACTGGGATTTGCCAAAAATGTCGAAGTCTACGTAAGTTTCTTTTCGTATTATCTTAAGATTCAAATTTACTTTTTTTCTTTAGATACATGTTTAATGCTACCTAAGTGTCGTGAACGCATATTTTATTTCCAAGCACTCATAAAATACTCGAACTCTAATACCTAACCCAAACGTCGTCGTCGTTTCTCCGCGTCCCGGTTGTAGAGTAATAGATATAATTAATACATAGGTACGCACATGAAATAGACATACATTTAAGTTTAATTTACAGAAATATAAGTCATAAGATACAATTTTAGTTAAAATATTATTACATAGAAGTATAATATATATTATTATATTATTAGTATACTATTAAAATAGGTTAGGTGTTTTATCATATTATATTAGAATTTTACTCTTATTCACATATAAAGTTACAATTCAACACTGATTACATCGTCTAGGTAATAAATAAATTATGTGTAAATAAATTCATAAACAATAAAAGTTTAAAATTACTTTACATATTTAGATAATTGCATTGTGTAGGTACATAATATCGTACGTTATGAGAAAGTTTGTATTATATCTACAGAGTCTATGATAGAAAAAATTATATTTAAATATTTATCGGGAATAAACTGCAGCTATATCTACAAATTAAAACATTTCAAATACTTTTAAATAGCTTATAATTATAAAATATAACATAATATTATGATATAAAAATAGGTAATGCATGTACTAAATGATAGTAGTTATTAATTTCGTGCTCAGAAATATCGGAGTAAATGTTTGACTTGGAATCTTACAAACTGCTGGTTTTAGCAGTTATGCCATTTTTTTAAACTATAAACTATTTTGATTATTGTCATATCACATTTTGATTTTAAAAAAATGTGATTACGAACATGTTTGGTATAAAGTTCGGGTATTTCATCTGACTTCAACATAAATTCCAAGTCAGATATCGATAGTTATATTATATTATTATGTCTTTGGATTTTACGTGAAAATATAATATCTGCCATCTATGTCAATAATTGGCAATCGTTGCAGGTAACTACGGTGACGTATAGACACGTCATTAATCACGGCATTAACGATTCTAAAATGTCTATGAACAAATAATTATTCAGTTCCGTTCGGTTTTATTTTTTTATAAATTACAAAATTCTCATTTCAGAGCCGTTTTTTCACGTCGGCGATGTGTGTACGACGCGGGTTTCGCCGGAAGGGAAGATGTTTCAATAAGTTTGTATTAAAATATTCTTTTGGACAAAATTCATTCACTTGAGCAGCATATACGTAGTCGTCGTTTCACCGCGCCCAGGTCGTAGAATAATAATATAATATATAACTAAATAAATAGAGTTGTACATACCCGTAGAAGTTCTTATGTCTCGTAAAAACAACAATTAATATTTTTGAGTATAGAAATATTTTTATTATTTTTCAATCGATCAACATTTAACATGCCTGTTATAATTTAATTTTAAGTTCAATATTATTCATAGTATTACAATTTTTAATGGAAAGACGGAAAGACGGAAAAAGAAGTGGATTGACAGAATATAAAACATATTATGGATGTATAGGGCAAAGGTGACTGTTGTGAGAGTAAGGGAGAAAAAGTGCGACGATGAACAGTTAGGTTAACAATTTCGAATACGTAGGAAAGGATCTAGAATTGCAAAGCTCACTCGACTCTTTGGCCGATACTGCGCTTTAGTAGGTTCACAAACCTTGACTTATTATAGCCGAGGATAAACGAGTCTAAAACCACAGTTGGTACTGTCGGTTAAGGTATTGAATTAAGTGTCATCAAATTGAAGAAGTTATTGATTGTTGAAATTTGACATTAACTGTGGTTAAAATATTAAACTTAAAAGTAGAAAAGTAAGAATGATTGGATGTAAAAGTAATAAGTAGGTCTAGGATTCATATGCATTGGCATAATTTTTTTGCAATTTTTCATTACAACTTTTGTTTGAAATGTCCACGAATTACTTCATGATAAAGCAAATAGTGGTTATTTTACTTTGCATATTTTTCATATTTTGACTAAAATGCATACTATTGCATATTTTAACATTAAACACCTAAAGGCTAAAATGCATGTTGTATGGTATATTTTAGCCGCGGTGGTTCGTAAAAAACGAAAAGAAAATATTATAAATCCAAAAAAAAATGTTTTAAGAATTTATATAGGTATAGTAGGTATGTTATAAGTGTAAAAATGGAAGTAGGTAATCTGGATGAAGATTTTCACTACAATCTAACACCATGCGAAAATCGAAAACGCAAAAACTATTTCATGTGATGTCGAACGTAGTTTTAGCAAGTATAAAAACATACTAATAAGATCTGAAAGAAGGTCTTTTATTTTTGAACATTTTAAACACCACATCATTGTTTCATATAATACTTTTAAATAACATTAATCTTTTATAGTAATATTTTTAATATTTTAGAATTTAAAAATTTAGTTTTTGTATTTTGTGTCATATTTAATCACATATTTTATTTGTTGCATATTTTTAATAAATCAAATGCATATTTTACCATTTTTTATTCCATATAAATCCTAGCCCTAGCCCTAGTTATGATGCATTTTACAGGAGACTCTAAATGCAAATGGTATCTGAAACTTCTATTGTGCTGCTGTTATGCACCCAGGGCCGGATTTACGCCTAGGTCGGTAAATTTTTGGAGGCGACAAATTTTGTAAGAAATTGAAAAAAAATCATATAAATATTTTATGCATTTATGTAACTGCATAAATGAATATCTTGGCGTTCGCACGTTCCACATAATACATATTATTATTATTTACAATTCTTACACTGCAGTTTATATCCTCACCGTATATGACGGTGTTGTGCGTTATTTTATAAATTTATTTTCCAGTTTTCGCCGCGTCTAGTGTTTGAAACATTTCTTAGAACATACTAAAATACGAGTGTAACGTTTAAACTGTATAGGTTCAGAAAATACGAAAAAAGAAACAATAACTATGTTGAGTATACAAAAGTATTTTTTATTATTTTTAACAACCAAGCAAACAATGAACTAAAACGTATGAAAAAAAGCCTTCTCCTGCCCGAGGTTTTCGACCAAGGGGGCAAGTGGCCGGGCAACGTCAGCGCTCCGTCTCGTATCCACTGGTCCTTCGTGTCCCCACCGTCTTCTGTCCGAATTCTTAGGCCAAGGGGGCGAGTGGCCGGGGCGGCCGAGTGGCCTATTCACGTCGGCAGCAAAACAGCGCTCCGACGACGCGCCTAACGTGGCGCCAGGAAAATAATTTTCCTTGCCGTTTGGGCGGCTTGGGTTGCCGGGATGCAGTTGCCGCCGGACCACGGTCACCGCCGGATCCCTCCACACCACTAGGCGTTGCCTCCATGCCCTCGGCCGGTTGCACGTTCATCGCGTTCGTCGCGCCGTTGACGACGTCCCCGGTCGGTTCGTTCTCGACGACGACACCCTCGGGCTGTCCGTCCTCGACGATGATGCTCCCGGGCGTTCAGTTCTCGACGACATCAGTGGCTTCATTTTGCTCGACATCCGAAAAAGCAGGCGACGCGTCATTACCGGCAGGAGACGTCTTTCCGATGGCCTCCAACACTGCCTCCACGAGGTAGTCCCTCTCACTGGCTACTTACAGCAGCTTGAAGTCGTCGCTGCCGCCGCGTCTTTGCGTGGCGACATGTCACAAAGTATGACCAAAACGGACTCCATGATATTGACGGCTTGTCCCATTCTCTCATCGCTGGCGTAGCTACCACTCATTATTTGCTCGATGATGTCTTGCAAGATTTCCTCCAGCAGAACAAAAATCACGTTCGTATGCCGATGGTTAGGTCCAATTATCGAAGCCATTTCGTTTTTTTTTTCGTTGGTTTCGTTATTGCTGAGCATGATTCAAACTGTAATTTGATAGTCAACGAAATATGAATGTTTTCCAAAACCTCAACCCATAAATTCGAAAATCTTCTAGGTTACCTGCACACGTCGTTTATTACTAGCAAAGTGTTCGTATTTTTCTTATCGGCCTGCAGAATATTAGAATATTTTAAGGGCGTTGTTTATTTTTCCCATTATTGTGTACTACTATTGATATATTATTATATTTAGGGCTAGGATTTATATGCACTGGTATATCTTTTTGCGACTTCTGATTACTGATTTAGTTTGAAATTTTCACTAATCACGTATCACGACGAAGCAAATGGTGGTTATTTTATTTTGCATATTTTTAATAAATCAAATGCATACTTTATCATTTTTTATTACATATAAATCCTAGCCCTAGACTAATAAGTATTAATGATTTATGTGTAGGGGTTTATAATTAAATATCAAGTTGTCAGTGCCGTACAACCACGGTTTATGTTAGAAATTATATATTAGAAATAACCCACAGTGATAGAACATAGAAACCTTAATAGTATGATAAATTTAATGAACTTAATAAATTAAGGGTGTCACATAAGAATTAATACGTTCGTACAATAATGTTGGAAACATTTACTTGGTATCCTAACTTGGAGAAAAATGTAACTTAAACGTGTCTTAAATCTTAAAAATAATTAACAAATATAATACAAATACTTCATAATACTGGATGATCCACACACAATCAACTCAATATTTCAAAAACGTTACGCTGGAAAAAATTTATTTTTACAACTTTTAAGAACAACATTCATTTTGAATTCTTTATTTCCAACAGAATATTTTATGAAGGACTTCGATAAATAAAAATAAAATTTTAAATGCATACATTAAATTTAAAATATTACATTTATATTTTTGTAATTTTACTTTTTAGATAAAGTGCGACACTAAATCATACGATTTGTACTTTGTGAAACTTTTTAGAGAACATTTTTTATCATTTTAAAATGCATACAATTTAAATAAAAATCAATTATTAACAATTTATTGGTTATGTTAGGTCAGTTATCGATTTCATTTTCAAACATTTCGTTTTTATTTTTGTCAAGTATTAGCATCTATATTCTATATACTATCTCAATTATTCATTAAAATATTCTTTAATTGAGATTTAAAAATGCATAAACTACAATATTTAAGTACAAAAAAACAAAGTACAATAATGGTATTAAATGATGAACATTATTTTTTGTTTTCAAATTTATTATGATTAATCACGTAAACATAGGTAATATTTCATGTCACATACGTATTGTTAATTATTATCTAAATTAAAAAAAAAAAAAATTATGCTTCAACATAAAAGTTGTACTCATACTATTATGAGTACGATAGTACTCGTTTAGTCATATATCTAATAAATGTTATGGTTTCTATAAGATGTAAAAAGTCATTTGCCTCTGACATGGTCAAAATACTACTCGTAAGTAGACATTGTATTACTGTTTGCCAGTATGTCATACTATATTGTGTACAATATTGTTCCGTTCGTATCCAAAGGAACGACGGCCCCTGCTTACGAGGTTCTTGTTTGTATAATGGTTTATCACGGGGCTACTTAATGTCCCGTCGAAACATTATAATATGTTTTTTGGTGTTAATTTTCTGGCTGTTGGAGTTTAGTGCCAATTGGATTTCTTTGTAAAATACTATTGACCAATAAGACAAAATAACAAATTTATTTAGAATAAAAAAAGCATATAAAAAAAAAGTGTGAATAAATTCAAATAATAAGAGTAAGACCGTACATTGTTTAGATATTATATTTCACCATAAAAAATTAATTCTTAATAGTAATCATTGACAATATAAGTATGTAAAATGAGATATTATAGATTATATACAATTATTGTTAAATTGGATGTAGAAGATACATTTTGAATTTTGTAATTCAAGTATTGAGTTTATTCGTTTATTAGATTTTAAACCCAGTTTAAATATCTTCCGTTTTGAAAAATCAAATGGTAGTACTTTAAAATTTAAATAATATCTAAAATTGTTTTAATAAATTAAGAATCTGATCATTGTAATTTAAGAGATTTATGAGTTATAGTGTTAGAATAACATATAGAACCTAACATAACCATTAACCAATATTGTATCATGATAAAACTTAGAAGGATTAAATACCTGAAAAAAATATTAAAAAATCTAATTCTTTACATTTATAAATTTGAATAATTTAAATGTAGTAATGTATGCAGTATTAATTATCCATGACATTGTGTAATGTTTTTTCAACTCTTTTACCGACAACGTTTAGTCTCCGCTTATATTATAAGGTGGCACTGGCCATAATAATCAATACACAAACTTTCATTTTCAACTCAAAAGTTAATCTTAAATTCTTAACACTTTCTTTGGAGAAAAAGTTATTGTCCATGTAACAATGTTTTTAAAAGAGAACATAAGTATTCATCACATTTTTTTTTAGCAAACAATCGACAATTGTAAAAATGAATAATATTACGCATAAAATATTCTTTATTATGACACTTAATGTCACTTGTGACTTGTATGACTGCAGAGACAACAAACGCATAAATCATAAGTAGGTACATACTTACTACTCTTATAATTTACATCCAATCGTGATTGCAAGTTGTGAGGTACAGTTTCCTAGATGTAAACACACTGATCGCCGCTTATTAAGGCCGCAGCGATGAGCCGCGACGACTGCTCTGCTATAGGACAGCCAAAAAGTCGATTCGGCCGACGACTGTGCTGTCCGCGAGCAGTTCAGTGCGATCCCTATAAATAATCCAATTGATCCAATGCAGTGGATTGTCCACCTAGGTGGTTTAGATGCATGTAAATCACTTGAGGTTAATCTTAACTTAATATCTGGCTCAGGCAACGCTGGGCGGGACAGCTATTAGTTAATATATTTGAAGACATAATATATCTACTACATCTTTTTTCATCATTTTTTTCATCATCTTTTTTTTATCATTTTTTTTTCATTATCATTCTTTTGCATCATCATTTTTTTCTTCATTGTCATTTTTTCATCATTATTTTTTACAAACGTTAAACAATTAGAAGCGTTTTTTTGTTCGTCGATTTTACGGACTTTGCGAGGTAGTCCATCACTGGATATCATCAATTCATGTATGTGCTTAGCCTATGTAATAATATTTCAAATTACAATTATAATTGATTATACCCTTGTAAGAATATTATACTTGTGTTGTACGATTCCTCGAAACAGCAGCGGCGTTTTCTTTATCAGGATCACGACCGAATTAAGTCCCACATCAATTATCATCAATTCATATTTAGGTTTAACCTTTATATGTTATATATAAAATCACAATAATTACATATATATAATAATATTATTCGTGTTTTATATTATGAACCATAAGTATAGGTTAGTATAGATAAGTAGGTACATACAAGGCCGGCCCTGGTAATTTTTTATGCGTAGGCAAAACTTAATTGTGCCGCCCCTTTTATCATAACGATGTCAAAAAAATGCCGCCTCTTTAACACAAGTGTCTTTAATGCCACCCCTGGGTACATACACCTACTTTTTGAATGTTATTATAATTTATAAATCCAAACTTTAAGATGTATAAACACAATCAATGATTAAAGACCAAAATAATCAGTTTTTATAAATTTCAATAAAATATTATTAATATTATGTAATAATGAATAATAACTACTTTGTGTCCAATTAAACTTGCAGCTTCATACTACGTATGATCTTTAAGCGTCGATGCTCCTTCGGAAATCGATAGTTGTGTAAACATCTCCGTCGTACATATAATCTAAATACAGCTCAAAAACATGTACATATTAATTTAAACGTACAAAGAGCATTATTGTCATGACTATAACTCAAAAACTATATTCTTTGTTAACCACACATTGCCTAAAAGTGATCAATGTGCCCAATATACGACACACGAGTAGCCATCACACTTTATCCGACCGACAGTGTTTTATAAAATGAGTATTTTGTGTGAATAACATGTACATCGTTTTCGATTGAAGTTCTTTCTTCTACAGTATCAGGTCCCCACAGGGATCCATGGAATATCAGGAATTCTTCTGAACGTTCCACAAAAGACATAATATTTTAACGTATAATTATAACAAATTTTATAATTTGATTTATACTTGCAATGGAATTTAAATATATATATATATATATATATTATATATACTTTGCAGTATATTCTCTACACAGAAATGCTCGGACAAATCGAACAAAAACGAATAAACGCGTCTTTGAAAACAAATTTTCGGTGTTTCTGAAGTATAAGTTTGATGAAAAAATAATGTTGAATATTACTATAAGTATATAATATATATATATATATATATATTACTTTCTATGGATGTCATCTTATTTTTTTTGTCGTTTGTATTTTCGGTCAACGTGTTCAACACATTTAAAATATTGAGATCCTCATGATCTCTATAATTGCTGTTGTTTGTCTACTGTCTTTTGCAGTTTTTGGACGGCCTCTATCAATTCGCGCATTTAAATATTTCTGTATACTTGTGTCAAACTCGTAAGGCTACATCCTTGTAAACTGAAAGTGAACTAAAAACCAGTCATATAACTAGGTACCAGTAATATGATTATCGTCCATTCGATTGTTATCATAACGTATTTGTTTATTACTTGTAATTCTTTAGATGCTTGTTTCTTTTCTTCATCTTTATACAACTCTAGAAAGTATTGTATTATAATATGAAGATATTATATTCAATTAAAAATAATTTAGTATATAATTTAATTATGTAAAAACTAACCTTCTATTGTTTTAAGCCGTTGTTCCATAGATGCGTTTATATTGATAATTGGGTGATCACTTCCACCCTCTGCATCGAAAAACTTCTCATCCGGGCCATCCTAACAATCGAAATAGGTACTTACTACTTAGTTTCTATTACAATATCTACAACATATTTATATTATTATATGAGATACTGAAAAATATAGACTCGCGACAGTAGTGTAGCTAAATTGCCTGTACGAGCTCCGGGTCATAATAATAAAAGTACTTGAATTTTTAGTGACCTTCCTTCTTTTTATCCCGTCACCTCTATCCATCTTCGACGCGAAATCCATGACGGTTTTTTTTTTAATATTCGAAACTGTTGCGCTGTACCTGCGATATTATAATCACGTGCTAAAGATACCCTGGTCTTGACACCTATGTCTGATTTAGCGAGAATTCCTATTTTTTGTTCCACCGTAAGAACATTACGTTTACGTTTATTATTTGATGTTGGAGGTGATTCCGTTTTATATGTGTACACAGATGTGAACACTTAAAAACAAAAAAAAAAACAAAACAAAAGAAAACAAAACACGACTGAGATCACCAAAACTCTTAAATCGGATAAGAATGAATTAATACAATAAATATTGATAATATGGTGTCCTCGCGTGGATGTCGATTAGATTAACTATAATAGTGAAATGATCATCACATTATGTACAATGTACGTCATGTATATTGTATATATATGTGTATGACAATTTACTAATATTAAATTTCGTCAAAAATTATAATGTGTCTCGCGTTTACGCCAGTGTTAAATTGGGAAATTAAAAGAAAAGTAACCCAAAATATAGAAATTGAATAAACGGCATTCCAACTGAACATTAATTTACAAAACCGGGCTAGCAGGGCCGTCCTTAGGATTGGCGAAGCCCAGAGCAAAAATAATTTTTGAAACCAATTTTCCTATTTTCATTCGAACTTGAGACCCAGGGCCTGGGCCTTACCCGCCCACTCTTAAAAACGACCATGGGCTGTCATGATATCACTTAGTTATATCACAGAATAGATAGAATATTTGAAACTACAGTGTTTCGTTAACTATCGTATAATCATATCTCCTAATAAACGCTCTAGTCTTGGGTTCTATATAATATATAATTACATAATTTTCACATTTCGCCCCATCCATGCCTTCTCCCGATTTCCGATCACCAAACAGCGTTCTTTATTGATAAAGTCCACATTTTCACTTCAAGCCGCGTTTTGCACATCCGGAAGTAACGATACAATTTTTTTTTCTTCTGAAGACGAGAAAAAGTTCTCTACGTGGACATACAGAATTACAATATTTTACTTTCCATAGCAAAATATTATTTTTAGTATTTTCATTCATAAAAATCGAATTTTGGACTTTACGATTGCATTGACGCGTTAATAGTAAGACTATAATATAATATGTAATAGCTATCAAATAAAGACCAATTCGATGGCAATAAACGTGCTTTTTTATTTAAACTATAATAGAATAAAGTTGTAATAGGACTGTGTACATTGAACATGACAATAAATATCTGTTATCAATACATGCGACGGACGAAGAGTGTGCGTCACCTTCAGGACTATCGACAACTTTCTTCTGGAAGTCCTATAAATTGGTCATTCGATTGGATTGAATTACAACATGCAATTCCTGAGGACTTTATTCGGTATTCACCCTGGAGAAAAAGATAAAGTTGTTCTTATCATTATCATAAATAGTATTAGAGAACATTATTATGTAGCAATATGCGATGGTTGTTATTTGATGGAAAACTGGTATGGTCATCAGACATCAATAATCAAGTATTCCCAAAGAATAAAAACAAAATACATCCATAAAATTATGTGAGTTGGAAGTAATAATTACAAAATGTCGATACGATAGACTATTATATATATAGGTAGCGAGTAGGTAGTAGGTACCGTATTTAACAAAAATAAAGATAGGTAAGTCTATCTTGTCTAGATAGATGCCGACATTTTCTACATGTATGGCATTTTCAAATAATTACTTTAAAATTTAAATTTTGGTAATAGAACAAACAATTTTTGCTAAGGATGGAATAGTTATTTCAACAATTATTTCAAATAATTTCAAAAGTTGATAATTAATTGTACCTATCCTTTTATCGGTATAACTATAGTGATAACTGATAACCATGGTTAAATAGGTATATTATCTCTAGATCTTATATCTTTAGGTTATTGGTTGGCTCACCTTCAGGACTATCGAGAATCACTTCCTGGAAGTCAAACCACCAAATATGTTTTATTGCAGCAACACAACAGTCGCGTTTGGCTGCTTTCTTTGACGGTCCTATAAAATATAAATTAAATAGCAACGAACTAATTATTGTGGAAACAATTGTTTATATAAATACTTTTTATTAATTCAACCAAAATTTTTTTGCTTACATTTGAGCTGTTTTGTTTTTTATTTTTATAATGTAGCTGTTTTGTTTTTTCAAAACTAATACTAGAATTGGGATTTATTTTATTTATATTAAGATAATATTGGCATTCACACCATCCGATGATATTCTATTATAAAGCCTAAGCAATGGATTATATTTTATAATGTTACAAAAAATATTACCTCTTCCAGTAAACGTTGTGCCATGAATAACACAAGTCGTTTCGAACACAATAGGCCACGACTGCACCTTGCTGGTTGTATAGCTTAGGCCGGTCCTCATGGTGTTCAGCAACATGGTCGGGTTCCATGTTCCCGGCTTTACCGGGAAACTTCTCAAATAACCATTCTAAAATGAAAAGGATGAAATTATAAAATTAAAATATAGCTTGTTGTGTTGTACTTGTGTATATCAACTTAAAACCCATAAAATACCAACAACACATGACCTTGAGTTTGTACTAAAATTGCTATTTCGTTGGGTAAATAAGGGCAAGTATCAGCTAATATAAGATGGCAGATAGGTAGATATAAATAAACACATTATCCGATTCTTATATGGGTAGTGTGTAACAAATTCCGTTTCAAAGTGTTTCGTTAACTATCGTATAATAATATCTCCTAATAAACGCTGTTATTGGGTTATATATAATATATAATTACATAGTTTTCCCATTTCGACCCATCCACGACTTCTACTGATTCCAGATCATCCGGATAGTTCATTATTGGTGAAGATATCCTTTTCCAGTTCTTCGGATGTAGAGAAAAAGTTCTCTATACGCGGACACAAAGAACCGGTTAAAAGATTTAACCGTATTATATATAGTTACATTTTAATTATACGGTGTTTAAAGGTATCTAAATCAGTGTTTCTCAACCTTTTAACTGTGGCGACCCCTTTTTTAAATTTCAATTTTTTAGCGACCCCTACATATATATTTTTTACATACTCGAGTAGAATCCTTAGATCTAAGCCTTAGATTATCATTAATAATCAATACTACAAGTACTGTACACAAGAAATATAAAAGATACATATTATATTATATTTATTTAAAATTAAAAAAAAACGTACACTAAATATTTCATTTTATTATATAAATATATTTTTAAATTAAAGTTTTTAATGGCTTGGTTGTTGCTGTTGATGTGATATTATTTCGTCAATTCTTGGTTTAATTGACTTCGCCAAGCTAATTCTCATAGCCGATAAAATTTCCAGACGGTTTCTAGTTTTATTTTTTATTGTTGTTAATGTGGAAAATCCATTTTCACACAAATATGTAGTAGAAAATGGAATAAGTAATTTTAATGCTTCTTCAGCTAAACTAGGATATTCATTTTGAACCTTTATCCAAAATTGACCTATATTTTTGTTGCTTCTGAAAATCTCGTGTAAGCCAACATCTGTACTCAATTCAATCAACTTTTCTTCATTTGTTAATGATAGTATATTTTGATCAGATTGTACTAATGGATTTATTACCCAATTACAATTTCTACGAATGTCTTTTGTGGGGTCGAAATATTTGGACATTTTTTCTCTTAATCTAGCTAAGTGTTCTTCTTCTTCTGTTCTACACATTTCATTAATTTCATTTTTTGTCAATATATTTTCCTGAGTCATGTTAAAAAAATTTGGAAACATCAAATGTGTAGTTTTTTACTCGATTTGTCCATAGTCCCATTTTTTTTTGAAATGCGTCAATTTTGTTGTACGATATAAAAAGATTAGTATGTGGCCCTTGCATACTTAAATTTAATTCATTAAGAATTGAAAATATATTGGAAAGATATGCAAGTTTGGCTAACCACAAATTATTTTCAAAATAATCACTAAGTGGTGATTTTTTGTCTCTCAAAAATATTTCTACTTCCATTTTCAGTTCAAAGATGTATACCCATCATTAAAATTTAAATGAATAAAAATAATAATATACAAAATAAAATGTCATATAACGAATTCTGTCGACCTTGAAGTAAATGTACATTGTATCTTAAAATGTAATTTGATTTGCTAAGACAGATAAACAAATGTCCAAACTAATAAGCACTGGTGATGACTTTTGGAAAAAAATGTATATTATATTATACATTATCATTAATAAGAAAATATACAACCATACTAATTTAAGAAAAAGTTTATGAGATGGCTTACTTATGACACCAACAACATTTGGCACTTCTATTATAGATATATAAGGGTCAAGCAGCTTAGACTGTATTATCTCTTCGGCCTTTTGTATTAGAACCATGATTAACAAATCTATCTGTGAACATAAGCCCTAACCATTAATAAACAATCATATTAATATATACTGTCATAATATCATCTGGATAAGATTTTTTTGAGATGAACACTCCAAAATTATCATTGACTCTGAAAAACCTAACATTTGTGATAAAATACAGGATAAAACCGAACACTTTTGATACCTAGTTTAAAACCGCACATATTTAATTGGTTAAAAACATAAGTATTGTCGTTTTATTTAATTGTATTGTTAAATTATTATAAAAATATAAATATATAATGCATACAAGACAACAGTAATATTTCAATAATAAAAAAAATATATAAAATGTAATATAATTTATTATGTTATTCAGTATACATATGGTGTCTTGAAGTTGTTCACGACGTGAAATTAAATATGTATACTTAAATATTTCCTTTTGGAAAATAAATTCGTTTTTTTTTTTTGGACTCAATTGTACAAAATAAGTGACGAATAATAGATAAAATATTCTGAAATGAATTAAATGTATAAACAACTTTGTTGTCAAGTACGAAAACCCAACAATAATTCTAAGGTGGCCAGTAATAATATTTTTAAATTACACAAAAAAGGATTAAATTCAAAATTCTTTTTTAAAATTCATAATTTCTTCCAAATTTGAACTTAAAATATCTATGAGAATAAAGTTTTTTTATACAATTTTTTTATACGATAACAGTGTAAAATACTTCTGAGAAACCTTGTTTTGAATTTTCAATCCTTATAGCTATACAAAAATTGAACATTTTATCACATTTTAGCTACAATTAGCAATTTAAAAATTGTATAATGTATAGATAATGTTTATACAAACATTATATGATATTTTAAAGTATTTAAGTAGGTGTCTACAGTTCTACGATATTGAATTACAACAGTATAAGAAAATTGACCTGAAACTTGTATGCAATAGGTAATAAAGTAATTTGTCCAAAAAATATTTTATTTACATATGACACGAATTACAGAGTTATGCAATACCTCTGTGTATGCTGGTGTGTAGCACTGAACTCGATACATTATTTACGCCTATTACAATATGCATTTAGCTCAGTATAGGTACGAGCAGATCTGACGTCCACGACACAGTAAAATAATTCTATACATTACTAAAATATACCTAAATATACTTATATACAAAAATTAGCAGATTTCTTATTCAAAACGTCTTTATAACGCAATAACGTATGACTTAAGAAAAAAAATCAAAAAAAAAAATTAATTTGCTACTGGCTATTCTAATGTGCGTTGGCTATACAAAATCGTAAGATATTAATAAACAAATTTATTTTATCCGGCACATGACAACCGGTTTGTTTAAAATAAAACTATTTATCGATAAACCTTCAGTTTTTTTGGATCATTATATGTTTGGAAACATTACGGAAGGCACTCATATAATTCATTGAATATTATATATTGCTGATTTGATTGAGTGTTTTTTTCTAAAGTCTCTTTCAAGCAAATTCGAAACAAGATTCGAATTAATAGTTATCGAATCAAGATCGATTTATTGCTTCAAGAGTAAAATAACAGATATCATTATGTTGCCAGGTTCACGTACCTATGAAGACTTAACAACCTCAGAGACTAAAAGTAAGTAATAAAAATTTAGAATATTTTAAAGGCTGTGTGACACTGCACTCAATCAGTGTTGTATCAAAAAAATAAGTACAAATTAATTTGCCTTTTTGTTTTCAGAGCGCTTACGTAATATGATCATTTTGATGTTCATATCGCTTTTTATTAAAAGCTATGAACTGGAAGTCAATCGCATAAGTGAGTTTTTCTGAGAGCATGACGCGAGACAGACCTTTAATACAATACAATTGTTATATAAGAGTCCCCTACCTCTTTAAAAGACATTATATTACCAAAGTCAATGGAATTTTGTTCTCGTCGTCTACGATTTTATCAATATATATTTATAATCACTACCGCTTTATAGATAATACAACAACTTCATACTGCAACAAATTGGACAGCTTGAGATGCGAAAATGGCGGAATCGCGGAGTACAGCGAGGAGAACGGGTTTGCGTGCTCGTGTCCAAAAGGTTACTTCGGTGAACTCTGCCAAGAAGGTGTGTTTAGCGCGTTTGTTTATTATAATATATACAGTTAGGGGTCTTAACTTTAAAAATAATTTTGGAGTGTGTGTAAATCTAGTTTTATTCGACAAATTTGGAGATTATTGGTGGACAATTATTTTACTTATAAATTATAAAAATTTGTCATAATATTTTCTTCGATTCGCAGCGAAACCCGTGCCGTTTATGACGTGGGTATCGTTGGCTTTTCGAAACTCCGACGTGAGCAGGGGTGGACCAAATAAGTGGTGGAGTTTCATTCCATTTACTTCCAAACTGCATTTAGAAAATGTTTACTCTTGTAAGTAATAGTTATACTTTAATACCTTAAGTATATTTTCATTACAAAAATATAGATATTCATGAATAGATTTTTTCAAAAACGACATTGACAATATTGTGTATACATAACAAGTCGTATTTAATATATATATATGTGGGCGCTTTTGACTTATTATAATATAGTATAATATATCTTAACAACCTAAATTAAAAACGTAATCCTCTATAAGTACCTAATTGATATCATTTTCAAACTAATTTAAATTGGGGATATTAATAATGTTTATATCTAAGAAGTAAACATTTTACGTTGATGCTAAAATTGGACGGGGTTCTTTTTCAAAATCATAGATAACGCATTAATCAATTTAGAAAATATTTCAAAATAAGTTTGATGAGTACGTCATTATATAATTAAACAAACTTCTATCTGCAACTCTCATATGGTAATGTAATGTAAATTATATAAGATCTCATAAGCATTGATTGAGCAAGAAAAAATATGTCTAATAGATTATTTCAGTATTTGAAAATTAAATTAATTTTATTTAAATGCGATTCTCGGTAACGTATAATATGTAATTTTAATCTTTTTAAAACGATTTTTAAAAGAATTAGAGTACAAAAAAGTAGTCACAATTTAGTGTTTTATATTATATAGTACTGTCTGTCCTCCCCGGCATTGCCTGAGCCAAAGATTAAGTTAAGAATTTAATCTCAATAAGTGATTTACACGCAACTAAGCTAGCTAGGTAGGCAATCCGACTGCTTTGGATCGCGGAAAATATGCGAGTAGTATATTATCAGGTAGACAATCCACTTGCGGTGGATTGATGACCCCGCGAGGTGAGTAAGCAAGTGAAATCAGAATATTGAGCACATAAAAAACATCGCAACGGTGACCTATGCCAAAGATTTCATTATTTTTTTATAAATTTTTTTGTAAAAATATGTATATGCCAATATTATTAAAAAAAATAATTTTCGATTTCCATCGTGAATCTCAAAATCCTTGTGTAAGCACCTCTTTAAAATGCGAATTTTGTAAAATCCTTCCTTAGTGCACGGTAAAATCATAATGTTAATCTACCATCAAAATTTAAAAACCTATAGCTCTAATAGAGTCGTTGATCATGAATCAGTCACTCGGGACACTCTCTTTTATCTTAATATATAAAACCGAAAATTGAAACCTTTAATGCTAATGTTCTCAGAAACTACTCGACCGATTGTCTTAATTTTTTTTTTTAATGAAAGATTATATTACGGAGAAGGTTCTTATTGCAAAAAAAGATATTTAATTATAATTTAAAGAGGTGTGTACACAAGAATTTTAAATTTCATGATGAAAATCGAAAATTTGTATTTTGTTTATAAATGGTTGCTATCGGTTACAATTATTAGTTATTTATTATTGAATTATTAAATTTTTTTATTATTTATTATTAGTTAGTTAGTATCAGTTTTTCCTACGTACATATTATACGCTGAAAATTCTGGAAAAACTGAAAGTGCTATTTTTGATGAGTTATATATTATTATATTAATAATAATATATTTATTTAGTAATAAATAACTAATAATAATTGTAACCAATACACCATTACCCATCTTTGACTCGGGCGACGCCGGGTGGGGAGACCTAGTATAATGTAATATATAGATTACTTATGATATATTTAGCACGGTGTATATTATTATATGTTTTTGTTTAGTCCATCAAAATGTATTGAAACGATTAGAGACCGGGTTCTCTGGTGTCAGCAACAATGATGCATATTACGCTTCGAGAATGTTGCCTCGCGCGCGTCCGTCGTTTTGCCCGAACGATAGTAACTATTATCTCTCTACATAATATTATAAAAAATAACCGTATCGCCGTATACGAACTCGTAATTATTATAAAAACGCCGTACATTTTTTCCAGAAAATTTACCGACGACGAACAAATTGTACACGGACATCTTCGAACGGAAACGAGGTCAGTACAGACCGGATCCGAAGAAAATAAATTTACTGTACGACGCGTTCTATCAGTATTTCGTTTTGCAATTTTTCGACGCCAAATCCAACTTGACGGTTTGTTTTAGTATAATATGATTATACTGCGCGCGCGTTTAACTATATTATTATGGGTATAAAACTTACGTTGTATAATTTATTATTGTATTGTCCACACAAGGTAACGGCTTCCCAATTGTACGGCAGTGACGCAGAATCGGAAAGATCTCTGAGATCGTTCTCAGACGGTAAGCTCAAAACGCTAAAGTTTAACGACAAACACTATGCGGCACATAGTACGGACGACGTACTACGTTCAAACATATATCTAAAAGAGCTTGTCGAATCGATGTCCACTCCGTCGAAAAGCAGATCGTGGGTGAGTAACTTTTTTTTAAAATTTTCTTTCAGACCCAAACCGTTATTCCGTTTGTACAGTTAGTTTAGTTGTATGATATATAGCATATAGCTGCAGCTAAAATATTATATGGGTTAATTATTTTAAACGTCCGTTGTCTCCATAATAACAGTATTCAAGTTTTTGAAAATATTTTTTTTACATAATTTAAAGTTATTCCAAGACAAAATTGTTAAATAAAGGTCACATGGTATAACTTACATAGAATTTAAATTTAAAATCCAGAAGCAAAACTAGTGTAGTATCTTAAATGTCGGCGTACAACTATACTTTGCTCATTTAAACTATCAATACCTTTAACAAATTGCCTATACTTGTTCGAAACTTAATTTTAACACATCGAAATTATCGTAAAAAAATTCAGTGTATGCATCATTCAAATAACGAAGAAATCTTAAAAACGATAACGATACAAATTATTACTTTTTAAAATTAACCCCCTTCACATACATATCACAAAGTTCCGCCAATGGATGGCTTATTCCCCCAAGCCCAGCCCGGTCTTTAAAATTATAACTTAATCTATTTATTATCTTATGCTATAATTTATGTAAACCCTATACAAAACTTGTTCTTGTAAAAATTATATTTAAAGATTGTACAATTTCGAATTAAAAGTTTTGTAATGATTTCAAATTAATAAAAAAATGATTTTCAAAAACTTGTTAAAATAATCATCCGACATACCTTGTATACGATTTGTGAAATAGTTCATCTCAGTGCCGCGCACACGGGATAACATACATTTGAGGGGCCGAAGGGCCTAGCTTGGAGCAAACACTACAAACTATTTATAGTGTTTAATGTTTAATAAATTAAATAAATTCGGTGGTCTATGGCATTAACGTCCTACATTCTACTGTAACAAGAAACCACTCGTTACCAAGTTACCAAGTAGTAACGATGTGAGAATCTATTTTATTCTTCTATTTGTAAATTTATCTACCTTTTCATATACATCGTGAGAACACTAATCTAGAGAGGGGCCCATATAATTACCGCACACGTGCCTTTTATTCTGTTTAGTTGCGGAACTTCATCGGAACGATGATCCGTAAACCCAAAAGGGTCGAGAGTCCAATGCTTTTCGCCGTGTCCACCCTCTGGGTTCGCGAGCACAATCGCGTATGCGACATGCTACTGTCGCGGATTAAGTGGACGGACGAAGAAGTATACGTGATGGCCAGGAGAATCGTTACTGGACAGATGATGACTATGATGATGGACGAGCTCATGAAAGTGAACACGGGAAATGCGTACCCGCTAAAGCTGAAACCGGCATTAAATCACAACCAGGTTCCAACAATCAGTGGTTCAGCAATGCCAATCGAGTTGGTATTGACGATGGCAGTATCCAGTGCTCCAGAACAGTTTGAAAGTAGTAAATACGTTCATTCTACGTTCTTTGGTGACAGTCGGTGAGTACGGCACTTTATAAATATGTAAAATAAAATTATACAATTTATAAAAACTCTGGGTCCTACTCAGTCCATACACGCGCTGTGCTTGCCACATAGTAAAATCAAAAATGTAGGTCGTCAGTAAACTATTGAGAAATAGCCTCTTTTTTTGAGAATGTAACGTTGTGATATTATAATACTCTTCAAACTTTATTGAACGATCACCTAATAGTATACTCGTATCTTCTAGTTGGCATCCCTAAATTATAAAGTTACGCTAAGGGAAAGGGGCTAGCCTAGATTCCTTTTTTTCAGAATTATAATTGACAATGAAGAGTTATATAAAAAACAAAACGATCATCGTATTTGATTCAATTTGTGTTTACTTAAAGCCGAGTGTTGCAATGTGGTTTAAAAGAAACCCTGAAATTCATGGTGGGCCAAACGATCGGCAAGGTCACTGCTCACAACGACGGCGCCTCTACAGAACCACTGACAAAGGTCTTGATGAAACTCTCGAGAGAACACTCTCTGCAGAGTTTCAACAACTATCGGAGACTGTTCGGGCTGCCGGCTTACAAACACTTTTATGAACTCACCCGAAACAAGAAAACAGCAATTGAATTGAAATCTCTGTACAAGACGGTCGACGATGTGGAATTATTGACTGGCATGTTGACTGAAAGAACGATTAAGGGGACTCTGCCCACGGGCACGGTAATGACGAATAGTTTCATAGTAAACTCGATTATGAGCAATCACCTGACAAGCGAACTCATGTGGAAACCGGATACATTTGGTGGAGACGACTTTTTCAGCTTGGTAAAGTCTGCCAACTTGAAGTCGTTTGTGTGTCGCAATTTGGATGAAAATTGTGACGGATTAAATGTTGGTCTATACGCGGAATAGATAATCATATTAAATATTATAGGACTAAGCATTAAATAAGTTTTAGTATCTATCATGCACCGTAGCCGATGCTAAAATATAAAGTGTGTGTATTTATTTGGCAAATAAAAAACATACCTACGTTTACTTAAGGTTATAATTGTTTTTGCAAACCTCCTTTTAGGTATTGCTCGTGTTTTAGGTGTGGTTATTATTTTCAAAAGTTTATACAATACTAAACAGTTATAATAAAATATAATATTTAGCTATTACAATTATTTTAATAACATTATGTTCCATGTTCAGTTTTCTGTTTTCTCATTATACCTTGGCACATAAATTCATAAAAACTACTAAACCTGACATTATTATATCTTATTTCTTATTTTGATTAATAACAATGTTATTATTTGTTGATTGTTTATTTCGAAAGCCATGACTGGTCATAAACGAAAAAAAGTGTGTAGTACACTAGTACTAAATAAGTTTTACTTTTACAAAACTATAGAACAAATACGTAATATGGTATCATTGAAAATTAAATTTGTTCAAAGTTTAAAAGAGGGGGTGCTGGAGAAACATTTTGCCAGCAATTTCAAAATTTCAAATATGATGAATATCAATATTGGTCATTAAATTGAATTTTTCACAAAAATATAGATATTGGTCATTAAAAGAGGTGCTGGAGAAACATTTTGCCAGCAATCGCAGAATAAATGGGTTTTCTCGTGTTTGTTGATGAGCAAAATAATTGTTTTGGTCTTGCAGCAAGAAAAAGACCAAGTCTACGAAGGGATATTGTTTTGATAGCTTGGCATTACATATATGTTTATTCACGATTGTACTCATGAGCGTCTTTTAATACGCGTTTTTTTATTAGCGTCTTTTTTTCGCTCGGCATTACATGATAAATATTCACGAATATACTCTGAGCGTCTTTACATAAGCGTTTTTTTTTTAAGCGTCTTTTCTTTGCTTGGCATAACATATATAATCACGATTGTACACATGAGCATCTTTTAATAAGGGTTTTTTTATTAGCGTCTATTTTCCGATCGGCATTACCTACATATATATTGACGAAAATACTCATGACCGTCTTTTAATATGAGCGTTTTTTTACTATAGCGTCTTTTCTTAGCTTGGCATTACATGATAAATATTCAAGAATATACTCTGAGCGTCTTTTTATAAGCGTTTTTTTTTTAAGCGTCTTTTATTTGCTCGGCATAACATATATATAATCACGAATGTACACATGAGCGTCTTTTAATAAGCGTTTTTTTTATAAGCGTCTATTTTTCGATTGGCATTACATATATAATAACAAATATACTCTGAGCGTCATTTTTGAAGCGTTTTTTATTAGCGTCTTTCCTTCGCTCAGCATTACATACATATTCATTAATGTACACATGAGCGTATTTTAATGATCGTTTTTTTTTTTTTTAGATTGTTTTGATAGCTTGGCATTACATATATATTCACGATTGTACTCATGAGCGTCATTTTGTAAGCGTTTTTTTATCAGCGTCTTTTTTTCGCTCGGCATCATTCCATACATATTCACGAATTAACTCTGAGCGTCTTTTAATAAGCGTTTTTTTTATTAGCGTCTATTTTCCGATCGGCATTACCTACATATATATTGACGAAAATACTCATGACCGTCTTTTAATGAGCGTTTTTTTACTATAGCGTCTTTTCTTAGCTTGGCATTACATGATAAATATTCACGAATGTACTCATGAGCGTTATGAATGTTATTATTATAATTTATAATAATATAATACGCATCTTAAATCGCTGTAAGAGGCGGCAGCGGCGGTGACAAACCCTATGGCAGACGCGCCCCGCCGCCGATCCTGTATATACAGGACGATTCAAAATCTATAAAGTTACAGCCGTTTTATCGATTCCAATGATAGAGAAGTTTTTTTTTTTACGTTTTTTTTAAACGTACGGCGTATAAGATTTAAAATTTAAAATTTAAAATAGCGCTAAAAAATTGATAGTTTAATTTTAGAATATACACGAAATATGTATAAAGGATATTGAAGAATTCAAACAATTACCTAAGTATATATTTTAATAACACTATAAAAATTAGGTATGTACCTACTTTATAAATAGTTAATGATATATATATAATATCGATTAGGTATTAATTAAAATTGTCTGCTTGTCGCGTGCTTAAGATTGCTCGAATAAAAATACTTCATTGTAATAATTTATTATTATTGCTTTAAAAATAATTAGCTCGACGTCTCGCTGTTAATTAGTAATGACTTCGATAAATAATACAAATAATTTTAAAACTATTATTGCCGGGCTCACAGAGTGTTTAATATCCTTAAATCGTGACAGTGGTCTTTGCCGTGAACTGTATTTCTGTATAGGTAATCAATTCCTACCATAGACCTATAAACTTAGTTATGATTTCTACTATCTGGTTACCAATCCTGGTTCAATAAATTTCAGACTACATTGGGTTGGAGACTTGAAGCTGCACACAGCACACGATATAATATATTGTATTCATTATTTTGTGATATTGTGCTAATCTCAAATATAAAATATTAATTTATTAGTATTGTGTCTTTACAAATTGTAAATAACAGTAACGAACACTTTCCAACTTTCCTTAAGTATTGATATTAATTAATTATTTTGTACCTTTTTTTCTCAGAGTATTGTCTTAGAAACATAATATATTGTTGTATAACTTGTATTAATTATAGTAACGATTCGTCGTGGTTGAATGCCGTTCTGATTTTCAACAACTAAAGCGTTTTTTTTTATTATTGCTTTTAGATAAAAATAAATGTTAGTGAATGCATAGGTATTTTTTGATTGATAAAATAATACTCATTTTATTAAGATTGACACTTTAAAGAAACCTTACAATGGCTTACATACAACTATACAATAATTTGTAATTAAATTTTCGTTGCTAATAGCGTGCAAAGCCTACAAGTCGCAGAATGTACTCCACGACTTAATATGTTTATTGATATTTAAAATAAATAAAAAAAAGAAATTTTGTATAATTATAAAAATCGTTTATTTTGTTTAATTTAACATCGTGTGATCCAGCAATACTTTGAAAACTTCTTCTTTGTTTACTTCTTCGAGTACTGACTTGTTGTGTGAGCTGGGTTGTAGACACGGCAGCGATTAAATAATATAGGACCACACCACCACAGTTATGTTCAATAAATATATAATATATATATTGAACACATATCTGCAATTGTACACAGTATACACTATACAGTATACAGTTTGTACATTTTTTTTGTATATACAGTTGGCTTAGGCCGTGGACAATTATTTTACTCCGAATCTACACCATGGCTAAATGACTAAGTTATTTTGCCATGGAATAATTCAAAGTCGAAGTTAGAATTCCATAGTCCACAGTGGTGCCTATAACGAATAGGGCGTTAGGCCTTCTTAAAAGGGGTGTGGGGGGGGGGAGATAAACGCCAACAATAAGTTAAACTTTTGACGATTCGCACCTGCAGTAATGTATAAAAAAAAATGCGATTAGCGCCTATAATAATTTATTAGCGAAAGTGTCGATAAAAGTCCACTAATCGATAGAGGTATTTACGAATTGGCGATTCCCGTCTGAAACAAACATGGTTTATCATGGAGGACTTATGTTAAACCCGCGGTGTTTTCGTCCCCTTAGCCCCGCAACAGATAATGCGCAGGGCTAATCTTTTAAGCCTGCCCCCCACACGGTTTTTCTCTTCTTCGTCCTCGGTTCCTCCAGGTCAGCTATATTCTCGTCCGTATACATTATGCTGTCCGCTTCGCGCCAAATTCAGTTCGGCCGAATTCGGAGTGGAGTCCGTCATCAGGCTTTCCGGCCGTACACTAGGCGCTGCTCTCTGTATTCTCTGGACCCAAAAAGGGGGCTCTGCCTTGGCCTGGACCTCCGGACCGGTATCGGCGGTGTCAAAGAGTACCAAAGACAAATAGTGTTTAAAAAGTGGTCCCGCGTAGTTCGTTACCGCGATCGGCACTAGTGTCCACGCACAGCGTATCCGGCAATGTCATAAATAAGGCTGCGGCCGAGACCCAATCGTTCAGCGTCCGACATCATGTTTTGCGCTTCCGTTACTGAGATGCGAGAATAATTATATTACAATAGATAATAAGTATGATTACTGTCTGCGGCTTTGAAAGTTATTAATTGTCAAATGATAAGATTTATATGAGTTTTATTGCAAACAAAATACAAAATTAACGTAGGAACCATGTGCTTTTTGTATCGGCCACATAATATAGTATAATATAATATATATTATAATAAAATGATCCGATATATAATATAACAGTGAAACCTGACCTAACTGACACCTCTCTTAACGGACAAAATGACCAAGTCCCGGAAAAAAGATATGTACTCCAATGCGTATCTCGACCTTTCTATAACGGACTGTTTTATTACGGATTACGGACACTAATATATATTTAACCCCGGAGATTTCATTACGGACAAAAATCCTAATTCAAATCCCCAAATATACATATTTTTACATGTCATATGACGTATGTATGTACAAACTACGAAACAGCTCCAATGCGGAACGAAATTATAGGTACCTACACGTGAAAACACGGATTACGACCGATTATCGCATTATCGCCGATTACGATAACGAGTGTACCTATTGAATATGAAGTTGAAATACAAGAAATAAATCCAGATGTATAAATTGCAATACGTATAAAAGATAACTCATGAGTAATAACATAGATATTATAGAATTCTATAATCAATGGCAATGCTAACGTTTTTGTTCAGTTTCTATCGGTATGTATTATTCTATCTTATAATGTACAATACTACGTACAAAATTTTCATTTTTCAACAAAACACTGAAACCTGTGTGCAACGGGCACCTGTCTACAGCGGACCATTATCTTGGTCCTGCGACTGTCCGTTACGTACAGGTTCTACTGTATATATAGGTATATTTTAAGGTTTAAAAATTAAAATAAAAAATAGAGCCATAGCATTGACATTGGGCATAATATTATATCGTATTACGTAGAAATCCAATATAGGTTAATACAATTTTAGACTGACTTTTTGAATTTTCGTATATTTCTCCACTGATGGAATCCTTTAATTCCATCGTATTGATATTCATCGAAGTGTCTTGCAGCGTGTCTCCCGAAACATGTTTTCCTTCCATTTCTGAATAATTAAATTACAAGATAATTATTCATGAAGTCTTTATTGTTTGAATGCTAGTTGTCAAATAATAAAATGACGTATGTAAGTTTTATAACAATCAAAATATTAAATTCCCTTAGCAACTAGAATTGTTTAGTTTTTTGTACCGGCCATAAAATTGTAAATACTATAAAAAAAATTATATAATTTATAATATTATATATATTATGTTTTAGTATGCATATACGTCGTAATTCATATTTACGAAACCTATGAACTAAGTTAAGAAAACATGGCTGTTGTACAAAATTTAGTATTAAGTCTTATGCCCGGTTGTATAAAAGTTATTCATTATAATTATAACTAACAGATGATTAGCTAATTGGTCATTAATGATTTTAACAGCTCGGTGAATCAATATTGCAATACGAATTTTTTAATTATCCAAGGAGAATAAATATATATCATCTACAATCTTGTTAAAAATTATATTTTAAATAAAGCTGAGTTCATATCATAGGGTTGTTATCAATTAACAACATTTTAACGAGTCATTAAAATTTAGCGATCCAATATTGGGCCGCTAAACTAAAATTTAACGTACCTATACTCTTAAATATTTTAAGAACGTTTATGCAACAAAATTTGTTTAGCTAGTCATTAAAACTGCTTACGTTCCGTTAAATTGTTTAACGATCTTTTATGCAACTAGCGGGCATTAGTCAGTAAGTTTTAGTAGATGTAGCAACACAGAACTATGTTAAACTGTAATATATAAGAGATATAAGAATGTATAAGGAAAGACTTAAAACGCTATTAAAATTTATAATTATATTTCTATTTACAAATTGTAATAAATAGTGTTCTATGTTAATATTATTGTGTTTATTTATATAAGTGTACGTCGCCGATCGGCTTATACCTATACGACAATAATAATTATAAGATTTAAAATTTAAAATAAAAAATAAATCCAAAATATTGACATTGGATATATATCGTATTTCGTAGAAAACAAATATATGTTAATTTTAGACCTACCTTGCGAATTTTCACTCTTCCGTAGTTCACTGCCGGAATCCTTAGATTTCAACAAGTCCACCAAATGTTTACAGCTCTCGTCAGTAATATATTCTCTTTTCATTTCTAAGACTCGATAATTATAATATGACAAGCGTTAATATATGGTTTAACAACTCAACGGCTTGGAAGCTAGCTTCCAATTGATTCAGCTCCTAAATTTTATTAGAAACAAACAATTACATTTCAGTAGCAACTAGAATTGATGTGTTTTTTGTATCGGCCAGATATAATACGCCACTATATGTTATATTAAAATTATATAATTGATTATATTAGAATATATTATATTATCCATAGGCGTGCGCTGATCTGCATTTCGGGAGGTGCCTACAATATTTTTGAGTCCTTTTCTTAATTTATACCCTCTCTTAACGAGACATGTACATAATACATATTTTAATAAATTATAATGGCCCTATATTATATACAGGGTGATCTATTTAACGTAAGACACTCATTATTTAAAAAAGTATTAACATTTTTCAAATTTTTTTTTGGAATATCAAAATTCCATAATATTTCAAAAATTGTTGTACTCCTTTTCATATTAACACTTATTTTTTAGGTGAAACGCTATCGACTTTTGATTTTTAAATAGCAATCTATATGTATAACATTCCACATTTTTATAAAACTATTTTTTTTATGAAATTTCATATTACAATTTTAATTTTCGAATATTTTGTTGGTGAGATATAACTCCTCAAAGTTGGGTGTTTTTTAGAGGTGCTATAGTATTTTTCGTTTGTAAAGACCAGTAGTTTAACATCTGTACATTCGTCCAAGTTCAAAGATAACCATAGGTAGTATGTATCTATAATAAATATTTATTGTTCTACTATCAAACCCGTTCACAGCTATTTAGTATTATCTGCGGACTGCGACGCCTAATCCATAGATAATGAATAATATATTAGTGGAAGTATCAAACAATTTTAATTTCAAACGTGTATAATATTAGTATGTACTATATGTAGGCTATATACATACTAGATAATAATCTATATAAAAAAACATAAATTTGTAAAAAGACCTAATATTTAGTAGCATATGAAGTCAAAGTTGAAATTTGATAAATAAGAAAAATATATAATTTATTTAAGAAAGAACATTCAACATTGTAATTAATACTAATTATAAACACTTAGTATTGTTATAGTATGAAACTATAATCATTAATCAGTATAGTTTTAAATGTTTTAATACATGATTAATACATCTCTTTGTAATTATATTAACAGAATATATACTATCAATAGTCCCATTTATTTTTCTATTTTACTCAAATTATTATAATATTATTTGTCTATACACATAATATAAAACAGGTATTGGACTTTTTAGCCCGTTTAAATAAAAATAATAAAAAAGACTGTACAAGAAAGTGTTAATTCATTATAAAAATAAAATGTAAGTACCTTGTTACATAATATAGGTGTATTATAGCCGTTCTATAATGAAACCAATCATATATGAGAAATTGAATTTGTATTATTATTTATTTTATAAGGTAAAAACTAATAACTAATAGATTATACAGAACCCGACATAGGATTTTTTTGAATTTTGAAACAAGTTTTGGGCATTTTTAAAATTTGTTAACTAATTACTAGGCACTAGTGCACTACTAGACTATTTTCAAATTTTCAAATGTTATCTATTATTATTTTATCATATTATGATGATTATGACTTAAAATAAAATATTATCACTAACTAAGATATATTATTCTAGTCCACACTTTAAAATAATATAATATTATATGGCATATCTATACATAGACGAGAACTAAATAAAAGGTAACACTGGGGAAAATTTTAGATGTTCAGCGCCTTTACCATAAATGGTTTTAATTTTTTGTTGTGTACTATCAAATTTTTGTTCACAATTATTGGTTTCATGTAAACATATAATATAAGTACTAAACCATTGAAGAAATCTTAACCTACCATTGTTTTATGTCCAGAAATTTCAAGTTTTTCAATAGACACATACCCTCTTTTTCCGCCACATTCACAGGTCAATTTTGTCTATTTGCTTATCATATACTAAGTATAATGGTTTTAACTGAGTTAACGCATTTTACATCTCATTATTTCATAAAAAAATCAGTTTACTAATGGCCACAGACCACATAGCTAATGCTCAATACTATTGTTAGGTATAAACTGAATTAGAATCCGTAACATTCCAATCGACTATAGGTTTTTGTCCACTTTTGGTGCAATAGCAATAATATAACATTAATTTAAAATCAACGACTACACAATAATTTTGGTGCACATTCGATTGGTCGGTTCAGCATTCTTAAAAAATCACCTAAATCATTGCTCCTTTCAGAAACTAAATAAAATTGTCAGATATATTTTAGATTGCCTACATTATTTTAGGTGCATGCGATCATATTTTCAAACTTATTATAAAATTAAAAAGAAAAAAGTGTAAAACCATTTTTAAATTTTTTTTAACGTTTTTAAACAATAAAACAAAAAAAAAACAATTATTATTGTTGCTAATGGTAATAACAAACTGTTTATTTTTATTCACAACAAAAATATCGTCTTTCATAATAATTTGATTCTATATAATCTTGAGCTAAGTTAACCTGAATCGTCTACAGTGAACATCTCTTGAAAATAATGTTTTTTTTTAGAGTTACATCATTCGTGGATTGCTTAAAGGCCACCAGCGCTTGTTTATTCGTAAAAGTATGTATAATATGTTTTCTTATATTATGCACTCTTAAAATATCTGCTGCCTAATCGAAATCCTTTGACTGTGACAACATTTGTAATATCTAGTGTTCAAATTTTAAATAACATTTTTTCTTTTAGTGGAATGGGCATTACCAAAAATCTGGCAATGTCATAGACAATCGTGTCCCCATCGTCAAGTGAGTTATCTGGGTTAGGTACTATACATAAGAAACGAATCGATTATTAATAATATATTATTCGATTTCATTGATTTTAGACCCGGAATGGTTGTGGGTTTCTGCAACCCGCTTTTAGACATGACCGTGGTAGGAAATAAAAATATTTTGAAAAGGTACCATCTGAAGAGCAACGATTCAATTTTGGCTGAAGAAAGACATCTGGGCATATTTGAAGAAATATCAAAAGATCCTACCGTAAAGTACACTGCTGGAGGTTCCGGTCAAAACTCATTGAGAGTTTTCCAGGTAATGTGTGAATACAATAATAACTTATGCAAAACTAAAACAAATCGAATACGTACCTAATCTTATTATAAAAAAAATAAAAAAAAATTTCGTATATCTAGTGGATATTAGGAGAACCAAACGCAGCCACATTTTTTGGTGCTGTCGGAGATGACGAGAACAGTAAAATACTGAAATGTGAGGCGATCCGCGACGGCTTAGATGTGAAGTATCAATACCACTCTGGCGAACCCACCGGTAAACGTTAAATTAATTAATTCCATAACCAAGTGTATATTATGTAATACATAAACACATAATTCTTACGCCATTATACAGGGACGTGTGCAGTAATTGTAACAAACGATGGAAAAGACCGTTCGCTGTGTGCTAATCTATCAGCGTCGCGGAATTACACCGACGACCATTTGGAATTACCAGAAAATAAAAATATTATTCAAAACGCCGAGTTTTACCTAGTGACTGTGAGTTGTCGAATTGCATGCACTGAATTAATTTTTTAAGCTTGTAAAATTGGTAGAAATCTCATTTTTATTGTGCGGCACATTAAAAATCCAGTCGAAAAAACCGTATTGCATTCCGTATCGCATTAACATTTTTTTTTATTAAGGGTTTTTTCTTATCGACAAATTTGAGTGCAGCTGAAAAAATCGCCAAAACGGCGTACCAAAGGAACCGTCCTTTACTTTTCAATATGAGTGCTCAATTTATCTTCGAATTCCATAAAGAAGCAGTAATGTCAATTTTGCCGTACATAAACATTATAATCGGAAATGCCGAAGTGAGTGAAATAATTAAATAAATATACTGTGTTTTGATTAAAATATAATAATTATCGATACAAAATATTTGCTTGATTTCAGGAAGCCAAAGCATTTGCCCGCGCGATTCATTGGGAAACGTCCGACGTAATGTCTATCGCGCGGAAGATGAGTAAGTTCAACGTAGAAAAAGTCGGGTATCGTATGGTCATCATCACACAAGACGATCAGCCAGTAATCGTAGCTATGAGTAAATATTTTCACGTACCTCTGTATTATGTGCTTTTCATCAGTGGCATATTTTCAAATTTTTTGTGGGGGGTTTTAATATTAAATATACATAATATAAATTAATATTCTCTTTCTCTATACCTATGTAGCAAGTTACTCGTATTTATGACTTTTTAACCTTTTTTCTTTTCTGGGGGGGGGTCTAGACCCAGGACCCCCCTCTCGTAAATACGAAACTGCTTTTCACAACGACTATAGGTATATAATGTTTGATCTTCGCCCCACTATTCTTATATTATAGACGGTCTTGTTTCGACATTTAGCGTGCCGAAAGTACCCGAAAAAGATGTAGTGGATACGAATGGAGCCGGCGACGCGTTCATGGGCGGTTAGTATATGACTTGATTTTATAAATCGTAACAACAATCGAAACACTCTGTTTTATTTTAAAAACGATTTTTATTACAGCGTTTGTCGCGAAATACGTCTTGGGATATCCGCTGGACAGTTGCATTCGGTTTGCGATCGACGCGGGCTGTTACATGGTCCAACAAAACGGGGTGACCAGAGGAGACGCCGCGTACTACGGTTAGGCCGCACACTGCCGCTCACTCTCGGAACGACGAATGATATTAAATGCACACTTTACTGCGCACAATAAGTATTATCTATTTTGTATTATTTTTTAATTTTTGTTAGCCGTCCTCGTCAGCTGTGCGAAATTCATAATAATATAATATATTATACGTAGATTACGAACGACTCGTTCGGCTCTCCGGTGCGTCGATCTTTTTTACTGCACACGGCAGGCCAAGTGTTATCCTGACACGCGGTACGCGATACCAAACCAAACCGGTACAAAGTAGCGCAGGTACCGCAGCGACCGGCCTGCTCTCTTACCAACCGCCCTGCAAAGTCACAGGTGGGACGGAAAGATCCTGCAACGGCGCAAATAAAACGGCCAATCAGAAGTCAACAAACAATTGGACGAAAAGATCACATTTGACAATGGAAAACAGCAACGTCTAGTCCACACGCCCCATGGAAATATGTACAGATAGCATGCCAACATGAGATCGATCGGCCAATCAGAGGATGGACCATGTCGACAGACGGGTATATATACCGGCCCGTTTGCCGAGATCATTCATTCTTCTTCAACACATAACGATCCAGAAGTACGAAGCCGAAGAAAATAACCAGCACCGACCCCGCATTCGAACGTCAGCAGAACATCGAAGCTATCAAGTCAAACCGCGGAAGTAGCAGCGAGTCGACTTTAGTGCCGCCACAGAAGAGCAACCAGCCGACGACACGCTGTGTTTACTTAACAGTTAGCTGCGATCATCAAAGACCACCACGACATCAGCGACGCCGGACACGTTCCCTGTGTACGGCTGATACCCGTTCAGCTACAACGAGAAACCATAAAATAGCCCTTTTCAGACTGAATTATTACGGGACGGTGGATCGCCAACGGTGAGCACCGTCTCAATCCACCAGTATAAACAATCTGTAAAAATGGTCCGAATATTATAAATAGATACCTACTACATATAAAATTACATATTATATCTATAAGATAAAGAGGAAAGATTTGATTGTTTGCATTGAAACTCTGAAACTACTGAACCGATTTAAATGAAATTTGGTACATATAGAGGACACTGAGAAAGGACATAGGCTAATTTTAAAAGGTTTAGGTCCAAGTCCAACCCCTGGAAAACGGGGGTGACGAGAGCTTTGACACAACGAAATTTTTTTTATCGATATTTAATGAAAAAACTAACACTTTCTTAATATAAGAAAATATAGTTCCCGGAGAAAACTGATGAATATTCAATGTCTAATTTCAAACGCTCATAAAAAATTAGTTTGAGTTTCCGATAAACTTTTTCTTTTGTAGAAAGGCAGAAAAATTTATAGAAAATCTTGTGTTGCATTTTCAAATCTTAGATTTAAATAGAAAAAATTGTATGAATTTCCTAATTAAAAAAAACTGCATAATTTCGTGATTTTTACGTATTTTGTCGAAATTTTAAATTGAGAAGCTTATAAAAAACTAATAGAGACATACTCTCAGCTTTTTTTTAATTTTCACGTACAATAGCTATGAAGAAAATTGTATTAAATTTTCAAGATTTTGACTGACTGAAATTTTTTTATTGGCAAAAATAAAAAAAAAATCCAAAGATGTATGTCTATAAATAACTCAAAAAAAGTCAAAACATATTGAAAATTGTATTGTGTATAGAAATTACTCAATAAACATTTTGTAAAATTGTCATGTATTTATGGTCATTATTTCGTCAGTTACAACAAAAATAAAAATCAATTTTGTCATTATATGGCTTTGAATAAAAATTCCCGTTTTTTCCTTAATTTTTTTTTGTTTTTCCCGACGCGTTTAAAAATTATTGAGAAATTTTTACTTTTAACCCCCTAAAGTACTACTAGATTCACTTTCCTATCAGAAAAGATGCTGATGAAGAAAATCGGAACACTTTTACTGCCCTTAAACGTAATGGCAGACACAAAAAAAAAACACATCATTGGAAAATCAATACACATAGAAAATGAACATTTTATACATTTTTAAACAAAATGATATTTAACATTTTTGATATTTTGATGTCTAAGTTATTAGTTGATTTGTATGATGACAAGATATGTGGACATCTTCGTTTATTAAAATCAAATTTAGTTCAAATTTAAACTTAAAAATGTCTAAAAAAAAAAAAAAGTTTTTACATTTTTGAACCTTAGTATTCAACCCTTAGCTTTGAAAATCAAATATTTTTAAATTTTAACTACAAAAAAATTTGTAATTTTTCTTGTTTTTGACAAATTTTGTACTTCAAATATTAAAAATAATAGTTTCTATTGTGTAACAACTAACAACTTATGAGAAACCTTGTTATTTCTAAGGCCAAGTGAAATTATTTTTTATATACATATATTAATAGAAATTATTATTTAAAAATGTAAGTTTACTTTAAAGTTAAAAGTTAATTTGAAAAATAAGTAATACTGAACTTAGTTAAAGATAAGTTACTTACTACTTTTTTTATAGAAATTAATTATCATATATTTTTATTAAAACTTAACAAATTACATAATATATAATGGAGGTCTTACTATTTTTTAAAAATGTATGTAAATTGTATTAATTACAGTAGGTACTTACATACTTCAATCAATTATAAAATTCAACAAAACCCTTATGATTACCCCTATAGTCATGCTACGTTTCTGCTTAATAATAATATTATATAAACATATTTTCTGTGTAGGTATTAGCAATTAAAATATTCTAATTTATTACTTATAACAACTTAATACTACACAGCATTATACATTATATATATTAAAACTTTTCGTTATTTACTTGTAACTAAGTACTTATTAAGTTATTTTAATACCTATTGAAATCTCAAATACAGAATTAATGCGAAACACTTGTGACAGTTTACAATTTAGAATATATATTTAGAATACAGAATAGAATAACATAAAATAGTATTTAATTTTTCAGACAATTATTATTATTTTTTTTTTTTTGTATAAAAATAAGTTATAAAAATCATAATATAATTTAAAATTTATGAAATAAAAACTAGGTAAGTTAAAAGTTACTTTAAAAAAAAAACAAACTCGTTAAGTTATAAGTTAGATACTTATGAAAATAAAAGTAACTTAGTTAAAAGAAATTTAACTTTTTAACTTAACTTTAACTTTAACTTGTTAATGACCAGCCTTGTGTGTAATAAACACGAAAAGGGTCAAATTTTTTTGAAAATGTTTTCTAGACAGTATAACTTGTAATATGGTAGTATAAGACTTCTTTTGATAAATGGTGAAAATCTCAAGTTACCTGTACCTTGTTATATGCCACTTAAAGCTATTTTTTTTTTAGGTTTGACTAAAAAACTAAAACCGATTTACCTGATGAAAATTAATGGTTTACGACACATTTAGGTACCTACAGCATATAACTTCAATATTGAATTATTTTTACTTATGCTAAGCGAAACTATTAAGAATTCCGATAAAGGTTCTTTTTAAAATACGAGGAAGAAGCTTTTTTTGACATAATACAGGTTTATAAGAGCCTTACAAAACTTTAGAGGACTAGTTTTACAAGGTATCCAAAAATGTGGTTATAGGTAGACATAAAAAATACACGCATCATCGTAAAACCAATACATTAATAGCTTTACTCGAAATCTATAAATTAAAATATCTAAAACAACCTGCGGCTATAAAATTATAATTTCTGAAAAAAAATTATATTAAAATGATTGAACCTAGGTTGCAGAAAGAAATAATTGAGTTTGTATAGAATTATTATTTTTTTTTTTTACTACTTCCGAGTTGGCAGTCTTATTGTTTTTATTTTCTGTAAATCGTACGATGTACATATTATATAAAGCTTTTACTTATATATTAAGCCTCAAAATAGTGCAATATGCCATAAAAAGACCAAAATCGTGAAATATATTCTAAAAAACTGTATAAAACGTTGAAATAATAATATGCATAAAATATATATTATAATATGTTCTAAAAGAGTTGTTATTTTTAATCACACTTTCGCGTAAAACTAATTTTGTGCTTACTTAGCATAATATACAGTACGATCGGCCAGTAAAAATATGCAAATGCATACAAATCCGAGCCCTATATCGTCATTATAGTAGTTATATAGTTATACTAATTTCATAGTTGAATTAAATTTATGACCCACCTTTGTAATGGCTATTGGCCGGTACAATTTTGCGATGGAATCACAATTTAAATTCATCAAACCGTCACGATCACGTCGTCATAGGTACTTTATGATATTATTATTATTATGTATTATAAATTAGTACAATTGTTTTACATCGCCTCATCCGCTGCACGCGCGGTGGCAAGCAAATAAAAAGTTTTTGTTTGCTATTTTATTAATAATATAATAACTATAGGTATATAGGTATGCCAATTGAACGTCGCATAGTGTGCGGAATATCAGCATATAATGTTATTATGATGTTTTGCCGAAAAATATAATATTATTAACAGTGTTATATTGTCCGTATAACAGGAACGATGATTTTTGTATACAACAAAAAAAAAAAAAACATTTAGAGTTTCATATTTTTTGACATGTTGAATAACTTTTACCGACGCACAAAATATAATTATTATTCTGTTAGCTGTATAATATGTTTTTTTACATATTAGGTATATCGTATAAAAACAGAGAAGTGAAACTATTTTGTATTTTTTTTTATACGAGTTTTGTTTTTAAAAATTACAATAATTCGAATATCTACATTTTCCAAAATATATGTTAATGAAATGTGGCAAACAGAAACTTTACGCTGGGCAGGTTAAATTATGTACAGGATGATTTAACCTGTAGATTAATTTTTTTGTTGAGAATTTCTCGATGTATCCTAATGGAAAATTCGAACGAGTATAGTTTTTGACTTATATAACTTTGTGCTCTAAGGATAACAATATGTTTATGGTAATGCGATATTATGGGGGCTTAGATGATTTTAAAATGTTAGTGAATTCTATTGATCCATCAATATAAACAATCTGTAAAAATGGTCAGAGTATTATAAATATAGGTAGGTACCTACTAAATCTAAAATTACATATTATATCTATATCTTATCTTATCTTATTAATATTATAAAGAGGAAAGATTTGATTGTTTGTATTGAATAGGCTCCGAAACTACTGAACCGATTTAAATGAAATTTGGTACATAGATAGTTTAGACACTGAGAAAGGACATAGGCTAATTTTAAAAGGTAGAGGTCCAACCCCTGGAGGTGCTCACGCGGGGGTTTTAAAATTTACGATGGGAATATTTGTTTATAAATGGTTGCTATGGTATGTATAATCTCTGTTTATTTATACGATTGTCAATGATTACATATTAACCATGTGCAAATATCTATACTATATTTTTAATATTATAAAGAGGAAAGATTTGATTGTTTGTTTGTGGTGGATTGCCTACCTGATAATATACTGCTAGCAAATGCACAATGCAGTGGATTGCCCACCTAGGTGGTTTAGATGCATGTAAATCACTTGAAGTTAATCTTAACTTAATATTTGGCTCAGTCAAAGCTGGGCGGAACAGCTAGTAGTTAATATTTTTGTAAATCCATTTTTAAGGATTTTATGTCTTAGCATAAACATTTTAATAACTCAGAAACTACTCGTTAGGATTTTGATTTAGATACATCAACATTTTCATAAAAATCCTACTCTAAATCTCATTTGCAGTAAACAATTAGGGTTCTCATTTGAATAATTGAAGTTGGTATCACCTCCAAACGCTCCTTAGGCAGTAAAAAAAAAAAAAAAATAGGAATTTGAACACACGGTATTTAAGTATACTACAAAATGTTGAAATCAGAATTTGAATAAATGTACTATTAAAGGGGAAAATGGGGTCGGTGATTGTGCTTATAAAACCACCCCGTATTGTTTAAACAGTATAATATCATGTAGCTACATCACCTGCAGTTACCTGCAGTTACGTGTTCGATGGTATACTGCAAGTTCATTTATACTTTTTTCAGTTCCGCAACAGTTGAGGCGGTGTGTACATCGTCTGCAGCGTGTCTATAATCGGACAACAGTACTTATTAGGTACCCACGTCTAACCTTTGAAACAATCGGAATAAAGGAATAGGAATGATTCAGACGAAAATAAATTAGCCAAAGTATCCTGTACATTGTTATTTAAGTCAAAAAAGCTTCAATAGAAGCTACAACGAGTCACTAACAAAATGAGTAACTATGTATAATCCATATTTAATTATAAAGAAAATACTCTCGCGAGCAATACAATTATAACAACAAAATAGCGACTAAATAAGTCAACAAGTATAATATTATTAATAATATTTTGATTTTTTGGGATCAACTTAATAGGTACCAAAATAAATTAATTTATGTAGCTTACAATAAGGTATTTAAAATAATAAATGTTAATGAGTTGTCAAAATATTGCTATATAGTAATAACAAATGATTATTGGGGAATGTTGGTGTTAGGCGTGTGTATTAGTTGCGTTAACATAATAATATTATTGGACCCAAAACATAGACCTAACAATTTGGAGAAAATAAATTAACGTAATTTAAACACTTGCCTTTCGTTTCTAGTAAAAACAATATTAATATAAATTAATGAGATCTGTGATTAGTTACCACTTAACGCTAATATTACAAAAGAAAAACAAATTAATTTAATAAACCAAATTAGGTACAGAAATTTGCAGATCTATGTGTTAAGTGTGAGTCAGATTTTTTTCAATGTACAAAATAATGTTGAACCGATTTCATGTTGGTGGCACTCAAGATCATATGTTAGTTTATTATTGGTAGCCTGAAAAACAAAAAAAAAAAAAAATGTAACGAATAAGACTTTGTATAGTTTGTTTGTATTATAAAACATTAAACATTACTTTACCAGTGACATAACAATGGCATAATGCCACTTGGGACCGAACAATAATACAACTAGGAATCACATATACGACCACACACAAAAATAAATAAATAAATGTCGAAATCGTTAAAATATAATTTTTTGGAGTTCGCATTTTATTGTCGTTAATTATTTTAGAAATGTATAGGTACCTATACTTTTTTATAAATACTATTAATTATTAAAGCGAACTTCAGTTTTGTGTGTATATAAAAAAAAAAAAAAGGTTGTATATATAATTCTACGGAGAAGCCTCAATTATTATAATATGTATTCAGTATCCACGCGGTCAAAGGAACCCGCAATGGCATTGTTTTTTTTTTACTTTTAAATAATTATGTGCAAATATAAATACCGGTAAAAATCAATCAATAATTATTTTATGTTTTTAGGTTAAACATAAAATACGAATTACGAACAGTTCGCGAATAACGATTGTGTATAATAATATAAGCATAATAAAATTACTACTCCGTGCCCAGTCTTAAATAAAAAAAAAAAAAAGGCACATACAATTTTTTTTTAACAAGGGAGGCGTGAACCTTTTTGGAACCTATGCTTTAAATTAACTATATAATGGCTGCAGGAAGTGGTGAGGGGGGGTGAATAGGGATGAATAAGACGGGGTCCGTCCCGTGCACTAAACGTCCTAAAAGTTTTGTTATTACCGTTGTTGTCGTAATAAACATAAAATATAAAAATAATAAATTTAATTCTTCGATAAAATATTACGCAATATTGGTCGACTCAATAGTTATTCGAACAATATTACTGAGCAATGTTACCGAGATGAAAATAAAGAGAGAAACGGTAAAAAAAAATGTTAGCTGGTAGCGGGCCTTATTACATGCCTCTTTATTGCGGTGCAGTCTGTCTTTGGATATACTTTTTAAGATCATAATATCGTACGCGGGCGATTATTTTTTTAGTTTGGTCGGTGGCTATTATACGCCACACACAGAGGGCACCATCGGGCATAGGCGAAACTAGAGGGGGTGCTAGGGGGGGTGTTGAAGCACCCCAAGCTTTAATTAAGCACTCCCTGGCCCCGGTTATAAAACAACAGACATATAATGTGAGAAAAAAGCGATAATTTTTTTATGAACGATTTTTATTTATTTTATGATCTTATTAAAAAAAAGCCTTTTTATCCCGACTTCAACGAGTTGCAGTTACAATTCTAATTTTAGTTCTGCAACATCTGAACGCAGTTTTTCAAGTAGGCGTGCAACAAATTAAAAATTGGTCGAGTACGAGCAGTATGTTAAAGCAACGGTTCACTGCAGACTTGTTCGTTTTAAATAATAAAATATTAAATATTAAAACCAGAGAGAGTAACTGAAATAGGTATACATAATTTTAGCACCCCCTAAAATGTAGGTCTAGTTGTGCCTATGCCATCGGGTCGTCGATTTATACCCATTTTATGTGCACTTTCAAACTTATCAAACGCACTCGGAAGTATACAAATATTCGGAAACACTTATACGCACACTACCGGAGCAGCAATGTATGCGGTAGGTGTTTATTTTTATTTATTTTTACGAGTTGCAATTAAATTGTTTTTCAGATAATTCGAAACGAAAAGATTGATCAAAAACAATAACGTTAGGTACTCACGTAAAGGACAAACGTCTGATAATAGGAGTGAGGTTTAAAAATATAAACATATTATGCGAATACAAAAACGTTTTGAGTGTGTTTTTATCTAAGTTTTAGATGATTATTATTATTTTCTTGTAAGTCTAGCTCAGAAAAACTATTCGACAAAATAACATATAAATATTAAACAATCAAAATTTGAGAGTTATCATATTTTTGTAACGGCGCGCGGTGTACAGCAGGTAAAACATTTAAACGACAATAATAGTAATTACGAAAATCCCACTCGCGTTAAGCCGTATACGCGGAGCATAATTTCCTGGTATCATACAGCGGCCAGGACGAGGACCACCGATCCTGCAGAGGAGATACTGCGTTTTTGGTGTCTGCGCACTATATACGCGTATATATATATATATATATATATATATTTAATATTCCGTTCGGGCGAACGAGTATTACAATAATTTAACATACGATTATACCGCCGTATAGTCATATACGTATAGTATACGAACGGGACAACTTTTTGCGCCGGGCACACTAAATTGTTTTGCCACTGGTATTTTAATGTCCAGACATAACACCGCCACACAGCCGTAGTACTTTATGCGGTTTTAACGAACGACCGGAGTATATATACCGAGTTTTCGGTATATATATATAAGTACACGCGCGCAGGTACACGATGGGCGGAGGACTCATTGCTGCAGCAGCTGTTCGTCGACGGACAGAGTAAAACGCGCAGAAACTGCGATGACTTAATGCAGGTATAGGCCGCGGTGCCCGATTGGTTGATACACCGGGCAGCAAAAAAAAAAAAGAAAAAAAAGGAGCCCGAGTAAAAGTTATTTTTTTTCAATATCGCTCCGACGCCTCGAAAAATCGTATAAAGTAGGTACCTAGGTGTATTACTTGATTTTCAAGTGGTCCGAAAAGAAAATCCGACGATAGGCCATACTCACATTTAAATTCTAATATACCCACGCTACAGGCACCCACTGCGGTGTCGTGTGCACTTGTTCCATTACTCTTTCCAACTCGTCGATGGTCTCTTCGATGTCTTCGTTGACGATTGTGATGTCGAACAGATGTTCGTACGCCCGCTGCAGCAGTTCGGATTCGCTGGCGAGTTTCTCCAAACTTCCGTCGAACTGAAACGACGCACGTATTTATGTTATTATTATATAATAATACGCATTAAATATCACGCGGCGCATTAAGGACGATATTGAGGACGGGTTCTTGAACTTTAAGGAATTCAAACGGCAGTTCGAAGTTAATACCCAAAATCGAGTACTACGAACTCAAACATTTCGAACAGTTTGAAAAAATCAAGTTTCATATCTATAATATGTATCGTAAATATAATCTATATATTCATACCCTGCGCTAGGGCCGCCTTGTATACTATTTTTATTTTATCTTATTTGCCGTACGGCCCTTATCGCGGTTGCGAATTAAAACGGATTACCAAATTAAAATGCATAAAGTTCAAAGGGTCAAAATGTTTGAAGAATTCGAGTATAGGAGTTCGTGAAAATCGAAGTTCGACCCATCATTCCAGAACACTATACAAACGTTATAATATATTATGATGATGGATTCAACCGAACGTAGATAAGTAGTTCCTATAATTATTATAAGTATGTAACTATGAAAACTGCGCAACTGTCAGACCCGCGTACGGGAGAGAATAATATAGTAATGACAGCGAAAGAGGCAGGCTATATAATAGTTTGGCAAAAATACGAGGAGCCTTCTTTTATAGGCGAACACACGGCTATATACCTATCATCAATAATTCGTGTCGCGGAGAATTTTTCGAATCGATTCCGTTTCACGACTTTTTGTCGTTTCCGTCGGCAGGTAACAACCCTGCACCCACTCATCCACCCATCACCCCCCCCCCTACGGACACAGTCCAGTCGATGACGGGTGAGCGGCGAGAGCAGCGCGCGCGCGCACACAATAATTTTACGACCCCGGGGGGAGGCTAGCCCCTAAATGGCTGGACGACGCGGCTCTGCGAGAGCTGTAAAACGGATATCGTATAAATTTCGGTCTGAACTCACGTCGGTCAGCGATCGGTGCGGGGGAGCGGCGATGAACACGACCAGCGGCGCGAACTCGGCCGTCCGCAATATTTTCAGCGCCTGCGGCTCGACGTCCAGTATGGCGATCTTGCCCTCGTGGTGGATCTTCCGTATCGTGTCCAGCTTCGTGCCGTACATGGCGTCGTCGTGGGTGCCTACTTAACAGTTCATGTCATCCACTCGTGGGAAAAAATAATATTGTCGACGAACAAGACGACTCCGGACAATACGCGCGTATAATACATCATACACCTATACCTACGTCGTATATATATATATATATATATATAAAGGTACGTATATAGTTCGGGCTTTCGCGATAAATCTTTAGTAGGCGTGGGGTGTTGGCGAATCGCGGCCCGATCCCAAAAATAAAGTGCGAGTCGCGGCCCGGGCTTTTCGGAGGGACGTATACGAATTGCGGCCACACAATAATGTATATATAATATATTACACACATCACGAAATAAAATGCACTAAATTTATTTTATATTCGAATCAAATGAATAATTTAAATAATAAAATAATAATATTTTCAAATTTCCGTATAATATTGTTTTGTCGTTTTTAGAATATAATGTAATGACAATGTTAAAAAAATGTATGTCTTTTGTCGTTTATCACTATGTATATAGTGACCACCGTTTCGCCCAGACTGGCGTTTAGATCAATTGAAAATTAAGTTTGCCAGTGATTAAAACATAATCATTTTCACGTTTTTGGGACGTTTAATTGTATGTATTGTGTAGTACATAATTATAATATATAGTAATATTATCGAGTTTAACGTTATCCCGAAAATATACTACAATACCATATAATGTAGCACAACACAAAGTTTTTTAGTGTTTTACGTTATTCGAACCAAAATTGTATCTATAATTATTATTAAACATAAACATCTTATCTTTGTCTCTTTTACAGTTTTACTTTGTAAAAACACAGCCGTATGAGTGATATACTGGGAAGAAAAACAATATTTTTTTATTTCAATAATTTAAAACAAATATAAACAAAAAAAGTTTTTCTATAATAATGGCACAATGTTTTTGTTTTAGATGTAATATTTAAGTACCGACATTATAAAATATATTCAAAATAGATTGGGGTGGGAAATATATATATTTCAAGGAAAGAATTACGATACAATTTTATGTTATTAAATATTTGACTGAACTATTGCCAACTATTAGTTTTGAATTGATCTAGACGAGTCTGTGCGAAACGGGAATCATTATATATAATTCTGGGCGAATACCTGGTAGGTGGGCGAAACAGGCTACGCTCATATACATAATACTCGTATATCAATATAAATTTAGGTGAAATAATAGCTGAGGAGGATTCGAAAGTACCTAATTGAAATGTTTTCGTCAAGTTTCCGAAACCTCCAGATACACGCTATACATATATATATATACCACGCGCGTGTCCATATATCGAATAATATTCAACATATATGATGTATTGTCCGGGAGCTAATACGCGCATACATAATACATAAATATATAATATATAATAGTATATACTACCATATACGATATAAGGATTTAAACGTCTGGCTTACCATATTCCAAGTACTCGTGCGCGTTTATGTCGGTCATCATTTCGTCGTAAGTGACAAAATAGTAGGCTACACCGTTTTCTTCGCCAGGTTTCAACGGTCTCGTCGTATCTAAAAAAACCACCGTAACGGATTATATAGGTATTAGACGCACGCGCGAAACGTTTATTTTCATGGTACGATAGCGATTTGTTTCTGTTTTCGACTTACGAGCCATCGGATAAGCATATTTGTCCGGATGTTTTTGGATAATCGTGTTTTTTATATGCCTTCGGCCAACACCGTGCGCGCCCAGAAGAACTAACGTTTTGCGTTGGAATGCTGAAACATACAGAAACCGTCGGTAATAGCTACAAAAGTGCTGCGGCTGCGTGTCAAAGCTTCACACGACACTATTGAATAATAATAATAATAATAATAATATACACTCACATGGTAGTTTGACTACTTCTTCGTAGGTGGCCAAGTCGATGTGATCGAACACCGCGTTGTGTTTGGCGAGATATTTTTCTTTTAATTTTTTCTTACGACCGAATATTGAGCAATTAACTATACAACAACAGAAATCGAAAGATTATTAAAATATTGCCAGATCATCGTATACATGACGACCCGACCCCCGATCGGTTCTCCCAGAGTTAATAATAATCAACAACAGGTAGGTACCCGCAAAACGAGTAATGTATAAGTGACAATATATCTATATTCTATATATATATAACACAATTTATTAAATGCGTCAACGCAGTAATAACAACGCTAGAAACAATCAGCTCTAAAGCATGTCGGACATTTATATATTATATATATATAATATACACGACACGTCGTCTAAAAAGCAAAATCGATTAAATTACGAGAAGCAAAAACCTTACCGGTGGTACCGTCACACCCTTCGTGCGACGAGCAACTGGATTCTTTTGACGCGGCAAAGTTATAAAATAGAAACACACAAGCAACACATAGTTTAGGAACGCACAAAAAAAAAAAAAAAACCAAGTCACACGAAAAACCATGAAATCCATAAATAACAATTTGTGCCGTAATCGTTTACCTTGTTCGTGTTTGGAATTTTCTAGAGCTTTACAGGTGATACGCCACTCTTGGAGTTCCGGCGACGGTATTAGGCCAGCCGAACCGGCAGAATTGTCTTTTCGGGCTTGCCACCAATGGTGGTCGTCTTTACTGATTATCTGGAGAGAAAAAAATGAAAAAAAAAAGAAACGTCAGACAAAAATAATGTAATTCCGTCGGTCCATCGATCAGCGCACGACGCTGACGACAAAATACATACCTGCAATATGTCGCCGATATTGAACGTTATGCCGGCCTGTGCGCACGGTATTAAGTCGTCTTGAAGCGGGTCGTAGCTGAACTGAGCACGGACGAATATCTACGGAAAACACAGAACGATACGGAAAGGGCGGTCGGATAAACGAATAAATAATAATAATAATAATAATAATAATGTTTTACCAAATTAAATAAAAAAATAGCATGTAGGCTTTATTATGACACAAGTGTATGTAAAAATTATATAGGTAGTTGAAAAAGACATATTATATTATTTTAAGTATATTATAACAATCAATACAAATTATAAATATTTTAGATAACCTATATATATATTATAGTCTTATAGTCTGCTCTATATCAAATATATAGATAAATGGCGTTTAAAAAAAAAATATATATATATGTATATAAATTACTGTTATATTATTATTATTGTTAATCGAATACACGATAGTGTATCAAATTGTGTACATAAAATTTACTCGACGAATAATGAAAACAATTATTACTTAATTAATATATTATTATACGTCGTGTAGTATTCGCGATTTAAATTAAATCCCGTCAGAAAGTATACAAAGTATACCCAACTCCTAGGTTTTTGTACATTTATAATTCAAGAGAAGCTGCGCTCGGGGAAATCAAAAGAAATCGATGACGGTAAAAAATAAGTGACCAAGTATATTAGAAAATCGGGTATCAGTATATACGGCTGTCATAAAATATAGTTTTGTTTTGAACTAGGTAGATAAAACTAACTACATATTATAATAATACATTGGAGTTTGTGAATAATAATGCAACGAGTATCAGCAATGATACTCGACTATATATTATATAGGTACCTCCATAATCGCATTCTCATAAATTCTAATAAGCTGATCAAATTCGTATATAGGTACTTACAATCACAGGTAATGGCTTTATCCTGAACAACTACGTATGAGCAATGGTTAAAAAAAAAAACACACACAACAATATCAAAATATATAGAAACGAGGTTAGTTTTAAATATATGCTACACAAACTGTTTTCTATTTCTGATGTAGGCCAAATTTTAAAAGAAAAAAATATATTAATGAATATATATTAGAAATAATATTAGAAATTCTTTAATTTTGTTAAACATAATATTATAATAATATCGATATGGTAATAATAATAATAATAATAATAATAATAATAATAATAATCATAATTGATAATAATAAAAAAAAAATAATGTATAATACGTAGTAAAAAAAAAAAAAAAAATGTATCGATTGAATGTCTTCCGTATATATATTATAGATGACATTAATCGATGGATGGATGATTTTTTAATTTGGCCAACACCGGATAGAGTACACTTGGGCTTACTTGTACCTCGCACGGTGGTGGTGCACTTCTGTAGGACGGCACTATCTTAAAAGTGACGGATCCTCTCGCTTCTCTCTATATATAATATGTAAACAAACGAAACAACGACGTCTGAATAATATGATAAAACATTATATTATATACATGACGATATAATATATTATAATATCGCGAGAACAATATTATTTCGCATTATTATTATAATATATCTGCTGCGGCGAGGTATACGCAGAAGAATTATTATTCGGAGTGTGCGGCGGTGGCGGCGGCGGCGGCGGCGGCGGCGGCAGCGACGGGGTGCAGCAGCGGGTTTCCCGTGCAGGGGAGGGGGGATTTTTTTGTTTCGTTTAATGCAATGCGAAAACTTTACTTCGAAAAAAAAAAAATAATAATTAGGCTTTTATAGCTGATACCTATGCGTACACAATATATGTCGTCGGAGGCAAGGAGGTTATTCAGCGTTTTATATGCGCGTTGCTTAAGTATATACGCTGAGCACCGCGATGAAAGGTACCCTCCTCGCCCCCACCCCCCTCAGCAGAGTGTATACAAACAACGGCTTTAATACAATGAGTCGCTTTTCACGTCCCATATTATACTATTATATTATATACGTACACTTTTTTATAATTAATTAAATAATACGCAGCGCCCCCGCCCCCGCCGTATAGGTAAGCGAGCGCAGACATATTCGGTTAACTTTTTTTTCCGTGCTCGGGAGTCGCATTAAATCGTCCCGTCACACTGAGCGGCCGGCGTGTACCCACGCGAAACATTACGCTCGGGGTTCGGGTTTCGGGGAAAAACAATACTCGAAAAGGTACCAGCTACGTCGTGTAGCGATACACTATGACAATTTTATTTTCAGTCAATACACCCACTCGCCCCCGCTCACTAACAAAAATAATCCTCTTCAAAACTGCAGTGTATTATTGAGAAGCGATTCCTCAACTGTGCCTAACAACGCAAGCACGTTCGAGGGGCCTTGAAATGCACTTAATTTATGTAAATTTTATAGTTTTAATGTTTTAAACCTGCACCCACTCAGTTATTTACCTATTTAAGTCGGCAAAACCAACTTTCGGCACCCCTCATTGTCGCGTCGTGTGAACCTTATTTTGGTTGCGGGGAAGACACCTCGCAATAAGGAAAGTCGTTCGTTTCCGTCTAAAGACTTGATTTTCGTTTCCACCAAATCTATTCCTACTTCACTATATATTATTGAGATGGAGTTTGAGAACCCCAAGTCCATTATTGTACAATATAGGGCTAATCGACGTAGGTCGAAACGATTTTAATTTCGAATGTTCAAAACAATGTATACATTATCATTCAAATCAATAGTTGCAATACTTAGGTATCCAAAGACTATTATAAGATATAATATATAAAAACGATTCATTAATACGAATAATTATATAACTATATAATCATCAAACACAATATAGAAGAATATATAAGAACAAAACTATTTCAAGAATAACCTTTTTTAAAACAAATTTGCACCGGTTATTCAAAATAATAAATATATTATGATTTATAGAATCGTTAAAAATATCTGACTTATTATTATATTATATAACAATATATTGTAACATAAATGTAATTAGAATAAACTGGATTTAATTGAAATTGCAATTTTTGAACTTTAATCCGAAAATTAAGTCAAACGATTTTTGGAGGTCAGTGCGAGAACCGCCTCCGCGTGGTGGACTCTGGGTAACTCTTAAAGTCTAAATCAGTGGTTTTCAACCTTTTTTGGGTCGCGACCCCCCATTTTTATTTTTTTTGTACTGCAACCCCCTTCAAAAAAAATATCGCGTGAGATACATGTACTGCACGAATGACACCTAAGTAGGAACTGATTATTATAAATATTTGCGACTGAAATTGTTCAAATATACCTATGTATATTGTATAAGATAGTTACGAACAATTTAATAATCCATATCCGCTATCGATAAGATATAAGAATTTAAGATTATACGCTCCTCAGCATGTTCTATAATCTATAATTTTCTATATAAAACAAAATTAAAAATTAACTTTATTTTATTTTTAAATAAAATGGAAAAATCATTTCATCTATTATTTTTGGCGACCCCCAGGTTGAAAACCACTGGTCTAAATGGTTCTCAAACTACAACAGCTAGGCATGGGTAGAAAAAGATTTGGCCGAAACGAAAATAGAAACTTTTTTTTGTTTTGGCGGAAACGACGTCCGACCCTTGCACGCAAAGTTCAAAGTCGTGCAGTGGGAACGCGCGGGAGACTATAATACTGTTATAATATACGTATAACCTATTAAACCGGTATAATAGGTATATTGAGGTTAGGTTATATTGGTATATTAGGTATAATATTGAGGGATAAACGGAGAATTTTACTGACCAAAAGTTTCTGAAGCGCTCCCACGGACTGGTTAGCGACCGATATACCGTTGATTTCTCGGATTTCGTCTCCGACGTGCAGAGTGGCTTGACGATGGATCATACCGCCGTGCATTATGCGCGCTACCACACATTTACCGTCTTCGTTCATCTTCAACGTTATGCCCTAAACAAAAACAGTTTTTTTTATTTCAAACGACATTTAGTGTGTTCGTGCAATATCACAACCGCGATTGACCTGCAACTGCAACTGGACCAAAACATAATATTTATGTATTATTATTATTATACCGCGTAGCACGCGCCAATCTGTGGCTTGGTGCAAGAGCCAAGAAGGGCCTGCAAATTTGGACGGATTTTAGATTATATATAATTCGACCAATATCCTTATTGTTAATAATTGATTATGTTACTATATTGTGCTGAAACGGACAATGTCTCTGATGCAATATTACCAACTTAACTCATTACATTGTTCAATTTGTAGTCGATCGATAAAGTTTATAAATAAAGTTTAACATTATGTGAGATGAAATATTATTATTAGGATTTAATAAAAGAGTTAAGTTGTTTAATCGTCAAAAAAAGTGTTTATTTTATATTTCAGTCTGGCCAAAGGTCAGGTATTAATAATAATATTTTTTATACCCATCAAGAGGGCTAGTTTGAAGAAAATCAATACATTTTCTGGTTTCAATTAATTAAGAATGGAAAACATTTAATTTAGGCATCGATGTTGAAACCATAATTATTATTGTTATAGTTATTTTTTTTTTAAATGGGCCTATTTTAGAATTGAATTTTTCGCAACAATGTTTGTTTTTGACATGGCCCGCTTTGCAGCACCAAGCCACATAATATGTACAGGTTGATTCACCAAGCAAGCTCACCCCTATATTTTCATTTAATAATCAATTTTTTCAAATTCTGATTTTTGGAATTTTTAAATTAACTTAAAGACCATATTTTGAGATTTTTGGTACTACTTAAGGAGTGCCACACTGTGGAGATATAAACTTCTGTTTTTCAAAAGAGAATAATTCTTTTCAACTGTAAATTATAAAACGGACCATTTTTCTGAAAACTTTAACGTATCAATATTAAAATTCGAATGGATAGTCTTTGAGTTATTTAACTTTGTGTTACTAAGGATAGCACTAGATCCACGATTATGGATTTGGAAGATACGGGGGCTATGATTTCAGTAATTAATATTAATCTATAAATATTTATTATTTATAAAAATGGTCAGAGTATAATAAATATCTAGATTCAATATGACACGATATATTTTATATTTTTGTAATACCATTTTTAAGGATTATCATCCTTACCATAAACATTGTTTAATAACTAAAAAACTACTCGTGCGAATTTTTAACTAAATACACCAACATTTCAAACAAATTATACACCAAATAATGTATATTAAAAAAAGGGGGGGGGGAATTCTTTTGAAAACCATGAGTTTCTATCGCCACTGGATACACTATCCTCAAGTAGTACAAGCAATCTCAAGAATCTCAAGAATCTGAGAATATGGTCTTTAATAGTATGTATTTAAAAACGCTAAAAATCAGAACATTCGAACAAATTGATTATAAAAATGAAAAAATGGGGTGAGCGTGCACATCACCCTGTATAATATAATATTCAGAGCGAGCTTGTGGTGGGTGGTGGGGTGTAGGGGGTGGTACAAACGAATCGTCGCTGGCTCACCATTGGCTCGTCGGTGTTTTTTTGAAACTGCACCAGTCTGACCCGCGTGACGTTCTCGGGTTCGATGTCGTCGTCCAGACCGTTCTCGCCGTCGTCGAGGCCGTTGCCGTTCAGATAAGGCAACACCAACGGCGGCGTCACGCGGACAGCTTCTTCGCCGAATATCTCGTGAGCCGCTACGTCGTGGGTCTGCATCAACGACTGTAACACGACAATTAAAATACATATTATTATTATTAATTATTATATATTATATTATAATATTTTTATTGCGTTACAATATGATATATAGTGTTATAACGCGTTTCGCGTCATTTTCGTTAACTGCACCGAGGTCGTATATTTTAGCGTTGCTAAGTCGCGTGTACGTATTCCGGAATCGCGGGTACCGCAGAAAACACGCTAACAAAATAATAACTATATGATATAACCATAATGATAATAACGATAAATCTCAATGCGTTCACATTATATTCCACGAAGACAACACAATGCACAGGACACATTACTAGGGAATTAAGGTTCATTTAATTGGACCTATGCCACGTTAACAACTTTATATGTAATCGAGTTTAAAACTACAAATTCTTGAGAACAATTTCCGAAATTATTGTCTTGCTCGGACATTTATAGAACACAACAACTCATATATAATCAATGCCCGGAGGAGTGTTTTAAAACAACCCCCGTCAACCCCCATCCTCCCCTGAGACTTTCTTTGAATTATACTGCGCATTATAAATTACATCTCGGCTAAGTATGAATTATTAATGTTTAGTGCATTATTATTTGATATTCTATATGTCAAGGATTTAGTCAGAATACCATAAATAATGATATAGGTACGTACACGTACGTACACCTACATAAGTTCTCTATTAAATTACGAAAATTGTGTAGCAAAGTTTTTCACCTAGCTCCAACTGTTATTTGGTAATTAATAATTATAACTTCAATGGAAATGTGGGAAAATTAAGTCATAATGTTATATAAACATGTTGATAGTATTATGTTATACTGCTGTGCCTCATAGGTGCAGATAAAAAGTATACGGGACTAATGCGTAAAGGTACCTAATGTACACATAATATTTTTAGATAAATCAAATTTGTTCGAATGTACCTATAATATATACCGTATACATAGTATTTCAATTTAAGTTAAAATTTATACATGAACTGACTAAGTATATAATATAATAAAGATACATAATACACTCTTGTTTAATTAGAAATGTCACAGCTTATTAGCACGACTATACCAACTACCACTTGAAAACGTGAGAAGAGAAATAAACCTTAATCAGTATAATGGAAAAATTATTTTTGAATTACATCAATAAATTTATATTATAATTACTTAAATTAGCGATCTACATAATATTATAATATTACTCTGACCTATATTTTAATTAGGCATATTTTTTAAGATATGAAAAACTAAACAAAAAAATTATGTTCAACGTAGTCTACCGCCCAAACGCATATATTATTATTGCTATTATCATCATCATTTATCAGATTAAAAAATAGTAACACATAAATATCCTTGCACATTACGTGGGTACAATATATCGACCAGGAAATTCCGCGAAAACGCGCCAATTACGACTGCGGACATCGAACGATTGTTTTTACCGTACTAGACGTTTGTGACTTTTAATTCGTTTGTAGAGAGCAGTTGGATTACACTTTAAACTTCGAACGATTGATGATCGCTTTAAGATTTAATTTCTAGAGTAAATAAACGAAAATTGTTTAAAACAATTTAAAACTTTAAATATTTATTTGTTATACCATACAATTGTTTTCAACGGTTTTTGAAATATAGTAGCAGCGGTAATAATATATAAATATACGAGTATACCTGCTACTACCTACGAGTATTATGTTTTTATTCATTTCTTTTTGCATAATATATCCTTGTATTTTTTTTTTTTTAGACCATATATTCAAACGATTATATATAGTAATGTCGTGTATATATATATAATATAGTAGTACTGTCGTGTCGTCTTTTTAGAACTATTATAATATAGCTTCAAGTGCTGATAATATAATACGACGGCACTGCAGCAGACTCGCAAGGACTGCTGGCGAACGAAGCGTGACTGTTATAACCTGCCTGCCTGTCTGTCCGTGCATTTTTAAGAACGCAAAAACAACAATTTTGTACAAAAGAATTTCAGAGTGTAAGTTTACGACGACTTTTTATTTCAAACATGTTTTCCCGAAACCTCTCTTCCGCGCGCGTCTCCATAACTCTCGTATTTTTCATGTATACTTTTCCGTATGTTTAGTAAAACGTGTATATGTATATACTTTTCACCTGTTTCAGTTTTCATAAAAACCATATTTCACTATATAGGTAGGTACGCGTAAAAACGTGGTATTAAAAATAAAAATGCAAAAAGTAAAAAGATCCTACATACAACGGGGCCATACAGTTATTATAAATTCGTTTTTCTTTTTTTTATTTTTATTTTTAATGCATAATAACTATTTAATCCTTCCGTCCGGATTAAAAATAAATTTAATTAAAATAATTCGAATCGAGTCTCTACCGTCGTCTGTGATATCAAAAAGTTTTTATAAAATGTGATGTCCGTAATTGTTTGCATCAACTACTAATAATCAGAACTATATAACGTACCTATATATATATATATAATATTCTCATTCCATTATATACGTCAATATATAAGCGAGCGACAACCCGCAGGCCGTTCACGTACACTGCAGCAGAGACGTGGACTTTTCCGAACAATATAATATTATAAATTAATAAAACACTCAAACGCATTTCCCGCCGATCGGAGAACGTCAAAAAAGTTTTCGACGAGACGCGTTCGCTCGATATAATTTTATAGGTACCGATATAATATTTATAAAAAAAAAATCCGTCGTAATAACACACAATAATATATGACATTTTATTTCATTAGCGTTGAAATAATAAATATGTAAAAACAATAAACATAGACCCAATAAGAGCATGTGTTAGGACTCATTTAGATAAAAATAATTACAAGTTATCCTAATATCCTAATATTTATTTCAGCTAAATATTTAATTTATATCGCTGGACTAAGATAAATTCACAAAATAATTAAACTTTCCAGAATTGTCCAAAAGTTTCTAAATTTTATTCTCTTTGTCTCAGATGCATATATAAATGTAAGTAACATATAACACGGTCTACAAAATATTGTATCTGTAATAAATATTATTTCTTATAATATTATGTACATGTTATTATAATATAAAGGTAAACTTTTTTGTAATCATTGAATTTTCTGTAATTCATATATTATATGGATAAAATATTTTCATCTCTATATTAGCGAGACGAATTTGATTTGATTATCTTTTATCGGTATCTTGGATGAACCGCAAAGCGTGGTCATCTTTATCCAGATGATTTTTTTTTGTTATCCGCAGGTCCCAACACTGCCGCCTAAAATTGGGTCAACCGTCGTCGTCGTCGCCTATTTATAGGGAATCGCTCAGATCGCGTGTGCACTGCAACCGTGTACGACCTATTAATATATAAAACGTATACGATTCGACCAACTATACACTCTTCTGTTCGTGTCCGGACACGACGACGACGATGCAGACGTGGGAAACGGGGGGAAAAGGGCGACGACGGAGAGAAAATATTATAAAGTCTGCAGCTTTTCCGCCGGCGATTCAATTATATTAGATTTCCTCTGCGCCGCCGCCGTCGTAATATGTATTATTATTATTATTATTTAGACCCGAAACACACCACCGTTATATCATCAATCACATCACTCCGTTGCCGGTGAATATAACAATATATATATATACATATAATACGCGCGTGTGCGAGAGAGCTCGAGCGGAGTGGCCGCGGCACCCGACGAAAGCGTTTTCGGTTCGACGTGGTGGAAAAAGCCGGTCGGAAAACGATTTTTTTTTTCCACTCGTCCGCGAACACGACTAACTATATAATATAATATAATATAATATAATATAATATACGACACGCGAGTCCGGGGATGTAATCTTAGATATTTTACGTCGTCGTCGTAGCAGTACGTACCTATAGGTTTACTCGCTTGCTCGCGCGTATCGTTGACATTTTTTCCCCTATAGAACCTCACCCACACCCACTCTCCCACAATCGTCTTACAGCAGTATCTATAATCTATATAGGCGATTTTTTTTTTGTGCTCATGGTAAAGCGAGTATCTCAGCTTATACTGCATGATAGGGGCCGATCGAATTGGACACTTTTCCATTTTTTTGAGAAAATAGCGTCACAAAACATATTATAATATAGGTAATATCGATACACGGTTAAGCGCACACGTAGTCATGTACATTTATGCATTTTTCAGGAATCATATATATATATATGAATACGTACGCGGTTATACACACACACATATATATATATATATATATTGCAGGTATAAATACTAAGGTTAATGGTTAGCAACATATCTGACTACGGCTCAGAACGTCACGAAGGTATTTCATGATATTATAATTCATCATTTGTGCACGAGAAAATGCACTCAATCTGAATAATGTTTATATTATTATGTATCGCATAAAACACATTTTCTACAAAAAATTGCACTTGTGCAGTGCGCTTAACCGCATCGATATATCGAATATTTTTTTCTCGCAACGGGTCATAGCAATATAGGTGTCAATCTTGCGTAAAATGATACTTTTCATCTGTATATTTAAATAGAAACGCGAATACGCGATACATCAACTTAAAAAGTTTTTAAACGGCATTTCAAGTAGTCAATATTATAAGTATTTATGAACAAATACAAATACTTAGAACGTATTTAAGTATTTAAGTTTTCACTTTACTATGAATACTTTATTTTTTACTACAATTGTATCAACGGTGAACGGTTTTGGCCACAGTAAATTTGTTACAAATTGTATAAATTCGTAGAATGCCGTTGGTGCTGTGCCCGTGTATTATTTATATGTTATATGTTCAATAATTAATTTTTTATATTTTTTCGTTAGAATAATATATAATATAAATACTCGACACGTGCACACAAAACCCGTATTCCGTAGCCGTTATAGTTTGTAGCATCAAAATAATACTAATAATCAACAATAGCTGTATACACCTTTGGCGTTTATTTTAGAAAATGCTATGTCGAGAATACATTTACAACATTTCAACGATTCCGGCTAGAAAAAAATTATAATTGCTAATTTATTGAAACAAGGACGATAATATAATAGGTATTTAAATAAAAGTATTTGATTTTCGAATACAAATTCATCACAGACAGAATTCAAAATACTTAATTCAAAAAGTATTCTATAAATACTATATATATAAAAGTATTTAAATATATTTACTCAAATACTTTACAAGACTGCGTAGTGTCTAATATTAGTTTCACGGTTTCAAGTTTATAATAATAATAATATGATTGATTGGCTTTTGGTCCTGTGTACATATTATCTTATACAAGATAGTTCAAGGTATTTATATCATATATATCATGTAAACTGTGTTATATTATATCCGACACTAACGCGTTTATATAAAAAAATTTCACTCGTGCGCGCCGATAAAAATGCGTATCGTTCCGAACGTCGACCAGTTGAAACCCTGGAGCGCCTTACTTGTCTTTTGAAAAATAAATATTCGAAACTACATTTTTGGAATCGACTAAATCACGGAACCTACAGTATATAGATGGATATAAAATACATTAGTTAGAACGAGCAGAAAACTCGGGATATACATTTTTGGAGTCTACAAAATTGGAAGTATAGTTGGACGCGAGACCAACGAGTACTTATTAATTATTATTATTATTATTATTATTCGCGTAATTATACTCATACCTATATAATATACGCGAATGTCATACAATGACCCGTTGTAAATGCCGCCTAACACACATAATACTGTTGTTCGAGACGATTGAAACAATAATTTGTTATTTTGTTATTAATTATTATATATATATATTAGGTACCACATAAAATTATCATTTTAATGGTTATACGAAATATGATAATATTATAACGATATTATGGAAATAAGCACCTGTTCGGCAAACGCGCCGCAACACAATATAAAGCAGTAATATAATGCTACCTAAAGCTGAAACTTGTAAATAATAGCGACCTTTATGCGTATATATACATACACTGCAGTACAATTTATTATTATAATATTATAGTATAGAACATGATGTGCACCGGCTTTCAAATTAACTGAACAACGACATGAGCATAAAAAAAAAATTCTGCAATAACAAACATAATATTTTCTCTCTCTTTTTTTTAAAAATTTTTTTTTTAATTTTAATTTGTTATTATTTTATTACCAGCAGCAGTTCTCCGGGTCACCCCCGCACACGCGCACTTTTATATTACGTTGCCGCCACTGCAGCTGCAGTCGCCGGCGTACAATTTTGCCGTTTTCGCTCATATCGTACCGAGTGTTATGTATATATGTAGTCAGCTCACACATCTTTTGAACATGTTTACTGTGAAATTAATTTTTCCCAAGGTATGTATAAAAAAAAAATAAAAAGCCCATTATTTTAACAAGGGTAATTGTATATTATATAGGTACGTTTTGCCTTCTACTTCGCTACACATTGCACAGAACGATGTAAATTTGTTATTTTTTTTTTTTTTTTTTAAAACGTTCCACAAGTTTTAAATATAGGTAGGTAGAGATAGTACCTCTACGCGCATAGAATACATTTTATATGCCCGTCATGTCAGTACGCGTCCCGAATTTCGTCGCCATGGTAACTGTTGCAGTATAACGGCGTTGGTGATTTCATAAATTATAATTTTGGCCTACACTCCTGCTTGTGCTTTAATGGTACCATTGACATAAATAAAATTACATATTTTAACATTAATTATAGTTTATATTATAATATTTCATTTTGTATTTACCAAACACAGCGCGGGTACCGTAAAAAAACCACGAATATAGTTAATATTGTGCTCGAAAAATGTGATTTTCTTACTTTGTACTTCAAAAAGGCTTTTCCGTTTTTATTTTGTGGCTTTCCGAGGAAATTGTTTTAGAAGGAAAACGTATTAAAAAAAAAAATCATATAGATAAATATGATGAAACTATGCGTTACTTACCTAACTGTTTATTTACATACACAAGTATAAAAAGGACACGCGAAAAATATTGTGGTAAACTATCTGAACTGTAAATAAAAACGGCTTTTTTTTGTATCCTCTATCATATATATATAGATATATAGGTATACACTCACGTTTGATAAATATAAAAGTCTTTTCATACGTTTATATAGTTTCATAATTTAATTTTTTAAACTAAAAGCACGTAGAAAAAAATAGTAATACATATATGATTATAAAAATAGGAATTTAATTAGAATTAAAAGTCCGCAGATTAAAAATTAAGGGAAATACTATATAATAGATTAAAAAGTATTTTACGTATACAGATACGATTCGACGACACCTATGTATCGAAAATATTATAATATAAATAAACTGCATTTTAAATTGAAAAGATTTTTGAAAGTCAGAATTAAAACCGATTAAGATAATGTGGATTTATTATAAAAAAATCTGTGAGCAATATGTCAAACAATAATAGTGATCTCAACCCGAAATAAAAACGGACAATACCTATATGGGGACAACGAGTCGACATCGAATATATATAATATATCGAATATGCATTATATAGATTATTAATTATCATCCTTTGAGTGAATATAATTATTAAATAAACGACGAGTCTTATTATGATTTTGTTTTCTTTTATCGAGGAAAATGCGAAAAAATTACTCACGATTTTAGGACGTTCGGGACATTAAGAATAAGAGCGACGTACCTCTCGAAAAGAGAAGAGCTCACTGCCTTACATAAAATAATAGAACTACGTATAATCATATAATAATATACTATAAAAATCACCATATACTATATAATATATATATGTATACATATATATATATACGATTACTCGCGCGCGAATAACGATAAACGTGTAAAAAAAAAAAGTCATCGTGTTGTAAAATAACAACATTATTAGCCATATAATAAAATACGACTGCTTAAATATATATAAATGAGTTTTTTTTACGACGGCGGACTATTTGCGGGGTGTACCTATATACTCACTCATTTTAACACCAAAAATAATAATAAAAAAGGAGCAGGTGAAAAACGCGTGTATAATAGTACGCGCGCGTCATATAATACTAACTAAATAATAATATACTATTACACTATAGGAAAATAAATTTTAACTGAGAGCGAATATCTCACGGTTTAATCGATTGTTACCTATATGATATTATTATATATCATTGAAATAATGATTTTAATTATTAAAACACCATAATTATTATATATATATATAAGTAATAATATATATGTTACGTCGAAGCCGTTTTATTGGCAGGTATATATTTACACACACCGCTTACACTCGTGTGTACATTTTTAATTAAATGTCGCTCACATACCTCAACTATATACTTTTTTTAATGCGCGTTCGATATATATATATTTATATACGTTTCGTCGTGGCGGATAAAAAACGTATTTCGCATTTGTTTTGTACATGCGATATGGCACGCAACGTGGCGTATAGGTATATATACTTACTATATATATATATATATATATATATAGTAGGTACGAAATGAACTCGGAGCTCGCGTATAGATGGTATTTTCGATAAAAAATATCGCGGGGGGTTAGAGAGCTCATTAATGAAAACATTAATGGAAAAGTTATTAAATGATAAAACGCCGCGCACATAAAATATTTTACGGCGACGGAAGGACGAGGAGGAGGGGCACGCGGATCTCACTAAATAAGCATTATATTATATTATATATACTTATAAACAATATAAACTTTGCTATTATATATTATATAGGTAGCGGTACATATATATATATATATATATAAGTATTGTGCGCCCGCGTACGCGTTTATATCGTGCAGCAAGTTTAACGGTTGAACATATAATAATTCATAAAAATATTTATTTTTGCCTTTACAATAATAATAATAATAATAATAATATGTTAAACCTACTCGAAATCGTTTATATTTGCACACTGCAGCGTAATTAAATTATATATACATCTGCAGCTATGCATTTTTTCTATAATGGGTCAATATAAATTAGCTTATTCGTAATATATATATTTGAGGAAATCGTTTGTGATTACTTTTTATAGATTTAAAACAAAAAAAAAATGTTAAAAAATTGTAACGATACAATATATTGTCTGATATAATCCAATCGCCGCTATATTGATACCAGCGCCGTGTTTTCGAGAACATTTTTATTTTTTATATAATATTGGTTTCACTCTATGCTGCAGTATAATAATAATATAATAAAGATTCAATAGTGCTCTATATATCAAATGTTTTATCGCATTGACAACGTTGACGGGCATATCTATATATATATATAGTATATCCGCATAAAGTAAAATAATGACTGATACATGGGCATCGTGTCATCGCATAATAATAATTAATGATGGTCGGACGTAAGACGAGTTTAAAATGTTTAACATATTTTTTCAATTAAAAATTTATCGACCGTCATTAATGCGCATCATAATCACCGGGATAAGAAATATAAATATAATATGTATCAATCATAAATCATAATTAATAATAGACATTTATAGATGAATCGAGTATTATTCACACGCGTTTGTGTAAGCATATATTGACAGCATAAAATTATATATAGTCATTAAACTTCAGTAATACAAAGTCATTGCAAACCACCATATTATTTTAAGGCAAATAAATGAAATCAAAAAATCTTCGACTTAATGACCGCATAATATATTATCTAAATTATTATTGTGTGAATATTTTAACCGACCTATATATTATAATATAGTCATGAAAAGCTGTATCGTATAAATATATAAATACGTACAGGGCGATGATTCATCGAGCAGAATTTTTAAATATAAAGTTCAAATTTTTAAATTCTTGAGATATTTTGTACTACCTATATACTCAACAGGCGTGTGGAGATAAAAACTTTTATTTTTCAAATCCATTAGTGAGCGAGCTTATACGGCGTGAATCGCCTCGTGTAATGATTTAGTCGTACTACGCGTTTATATTATAACATATAATATTATGAGGGTAAGTGTATATATAATGATTTTGATTTACTTCGCAAATACAAACAATAATACACGCAGGTAATAAAAAATATTACAACCGACAACGATAATAACATATATAATATATTATATACATCGCGTTAGGTTCACGTTGGATAAATATACGGCGGAAAAGATCCAGATCGTTATATATGTCACACGTTATGTGTGCGGTGCGTATAATTAATATATATAGGTGCGGTTGCTTTATGTAACGATGTCGGGGTAGGTTTATATATATATATATATATACTTATATATTTTATATATATATAATAGCCGAATTTCGACCGACGCGTTACAGTCTGCAGTATATACCTATATAGTAGCAGTCCTCCTGCAGCGACAGCAGCGCATATACTGTGCAGCAGCAGCAGTAGTAGTAACGACGAACCGCCGAATAAAACACTGCGGGAAAGCCGAACGAGGGTTGGTTATAGGGGAGTGGCGCGCAGACGGAAAAGGGGGTGTGAAAAAAAAAATAGAAAAAACCCGCACCGACATTTAATCCGAAACATATAAATTACGCGGAATTGGTCGTCGTGCCGGTCAGTCTGGCCGGCCGCGCGGCGCACGTGAAGTAGGCGATGTAGAATCGAGAGATGGCGAGAGGGTGAGAAAGAGGGTGAGAGAGCGGGAGACGAATCCGTCGGGGTGTTATGGATATATAGTGGCGAGCGCGCCGTAGCATCCCTATCATTTATATACGCGCGCGAGTGTGTGTGTGTGCGCGCGTACACAACGGAGAGAGGAAATTAGTCCCTGAAACGTATTAAGGGCACTGGGCGATCTGCAATGTATATATATATATACAGACCGCCGGTCGTGTATAAATTGCAGTTAGCGACGTATACATATATATATGCAATGTATATTATGTATTTATATATGTATATATAGTATTATATACCTATGTATATAAACACGGTTATTTACCGTCCCCCAAATACCGCCGGGGCCGTATATATATGCACACTGCACTGCACACATACATTTCCGGTGTCAATTGGCGGATATATAGGTGTCGACGCGAGTGGACGTTAAACGGACTATATATACCTACCTACATGGACGCGATAAGGGAAGAAAACGCGTTTGCACGGCACGCGGAGTGATTGGGTTTTTTTTTTTTATAATATAACACGCAAGACGCTCTCTTCCGATGCAGGCCGTTTCTCCAAAATCGACCTCTTGCGGTTTTCGCCCAAACTCAAAAGAGAGACATTTGGTTTTTCGCCAAAAGTAAAGTTAACTATTGTAAACAACAAAAACGCCTACTATTGGTTACCACTGTATTTTTATTTTACGGAAAATGTCATTCTGACTTTTAGTCAATATAATATACGTAAGTATGTAAGTTAGGTACTTCTAATACATAATTAATTGTAACACGTATATAAAACATAAAAAAAAAATTTATTGTCGTTACTAATAAAAACAATTCAAATTAAAAATATTTAATATTATTTTATTAAAGTAGTACATGTACTAAATGTAACCTGCGAGTACAAATAATTGATGAACTTGTCATTGTACGCTGCACTCGACCACTAAACCAATTTTTTGTATTCTTCGCCACCACGACTGTGTGAAACCGACAATCAATTACATTATACGATTCGAAGGCCAAACTTCTGCAACTGCCATTTGTATTGACATTTCAGGTTGATTTTGTAGGGCAAAACAGGTCCGTTATTGTTTCTCTCCGGTAGAATTTTCGGATGTTTCGGAGGTGGAAACAATTTACATATCATTATTTCATTCGTAGGTACTTTTATCTATTTTTAATTTCGATTAGCAGACGTTTTTTTAATGTACCTACCTATATAGGAGTATTATTATATACATGGCGTACAAGCCGGCGCGTAGGAATTCGTACGATATTCATGACTGTATTAATATTAAACACAAAACGACCATCGAAAATCTTAACTCATTAGACATTTTACACTACGCTCTCGCAATGATTAACTTAAAATGTTTAAAACAACCTAAAACCATGCAGATATTGAACAACGAGATCCGTCACTCGGAATCGTTTTACGCGTGCAATGATCTCCTAAAAATTCACAGTAAATAATAAATCCCCCGAGCACCGGAGACGAGTCCCCAACACACGCTCGCTGTATCAAGTCAAACTTTTTTTATTTTTTAATGACATTCCATATTTTTCATTTCATACTTTGAAGCGGAATATTCTTCTGAACATTTTTCGTGAATAAATATCAAATGTTGAAAAAATAATTTATTATTTATAAGCATTTAAAGTTTAGATGAACAGCGAGAACCCCCCATCCACTTCACTTAACTTATGTCTAAAGTTTTGATATTTATAAATAATAAAATATTGGTTGTTATCTGTACAGCACATTTTTCAGAGAAACATTCTGCAGCTTCAGAATATTAAATTAAAAGTAATGATCACCATTTAAAAATAGCATATCACATTAAAAAATCACTGAAAAAAACGTAAAAACTTTTAAATTGATTTTCGCAAAAATTAATTTTACGAGCACTCAAAAATATTTTATATTTAAAACCCGAAATTGACCGAGAAATTACTATTATACCTCGAGCAAACGCGCAAACATAAATGTGGCTCTTATATTCGGTGCCGCGTCGTGATTTTGATATGAACCGATGTCATCGTTTCGTATAATAATAATATCGTGATTATTTTTGTTGTTAATTTTATACAAGGCAAAAAGTGTTTTCCACGGGCCCACAGTATTATTATGTTTCTATAAACTTATACCTATACGACTGAGCTGTCGAAGTAAATTGTTTTAGAGGGTTTTACGAATTTAATAACGACTAATATTATTAATGTCGAGTACAAACGAGGTAGGTAGGTATATATTGATTGTTATTTCTATAATATATATTTAATAATGCGTTTATACGCGGTGCACTTAATGACTTTTTTTTTTTAAGTTTACAATATCGATAAAACGGTTTACATTTTACTTGTGTTATATTAAAAAATGCCTTCAAAATGTGATTTTTTTTCTATTGTTATACGAGTACACCTAATCGATATTCACTATGTGGAGAAAGGATACGAAAGCAAAAAGAAACTGTATTATCCACCGTTTGTATACATTTTTTTTTTTTGTAATTCGACTAATGCGTCTTATACGACAAATAAAAAAATCTTAAACTATGTAGCGAGTATAATGTTTAAAAATAAATAAATAAATAATAAGAAAAATGTAAAAGTACAAATTGTTATATGAATATTTAATGATGGTAGTTTGGATTTTTTTCTTTTTCATCAAAAACTTGAGTTTATTTGTGGTCTGGGAATACATAATATAATATTATACCCGATTTCAATAATAATTATGTAATTTTTGCATAATACAATACTGATATGCATGTTAACAGACACATGCAGGTCATGATAACAAGACATTATTGTGAAAAAGCTCTGAATATATTGTACACTGTAACCTGCCACCTGAATAATATGAATTAATTTTTAACGTTGTTTACATTTGAAAAAGAAAAAGTAGCAATCGAACTCGGGTTTTTATTGTCCCCCCGGGAAAAATCGATTTTATAACCGTCGTCGGATACGCTAAACTTTTGTATTGTAGTTTATCGTGCTTTAGGGTTAATGCAACTCGGCGAAAGGGAGCATTAGTGGGTGGTGGTGGTGGTTGCGGAGGTAGTGGTGGTGGAAGTGGTGGTGGAAGTGGAGGCAGTAGTGGAGGTAGTGGTAGTGGTAGCGGCCGTGGTGCGGTGATAGTAGGAGAAGGTAAAGGATATAACTGTCTACTTTTTGCCAACAATCTGTAAATTATGGTTTAAATCGAAAAACAGATAAACGCAGAAAAGGAGAAAATGACGGGCACTATAATCGATAGACGCGGAGATAATATATAAGTATTATTGTTATACCATAGCTACTGTTCTCGTCATTCCCGGGAAATCCATTAATATAATACATATTATACTATGTTGTCATAATATATTATAATAAGCAATTTTAAGAGAATGAGAATTTTTTTAAAATACAGAATATACTGCAGCTACAGCGTATATAGCTGCAGGTATCTATCGCTCTGCATAATAATATTGTACACGGTAAATATTATTATATTGGATAACGAGAAAACCATAAAGCGAATGTATACAAAACATAATAATATTATATTGTACGAAAAAAAAAATTGAAAATAATATTATTATATATTTAATAATTTTCGTTTAGCGAGGTAGCTATGGTACGACTATATCGTCCTTATTTTAAGTGATCTCGTCGTTTGTTCGGCGCGCGGATCCTACAAAATACTGTACACAGTTATATTACACGAGCTTTGGTTAGGCGTATAACACACGCATTACACATATATATACATATATATATAAGTGTAATATGATCGCACTGCACATATATATACCTACGCGCGTATTGAAGACCACGCCATCCGTAAGTAACATTACCATCCAATTTCATGGTAAAACGAATCTAGTGATCCGCACTAAGCTCAATGAACGTTCATACGATATACTTATACGCGTATATATATATATGTACAGCAAGAATATAATGATGGGCTGCGAAATAAACGTTATACACTTAGCCGGGACAGAAAGATGTAGAAAACGAGACACAGAGAGAGAGAGAGAGAGAGAGAGAGAGAGAGAATGCGCAGCTCACTAATTTCCGACATCACAATTCATCGTATCGCCGAGCGGTACAGCTAGTACAGCGTATACAGCTGAAGTAGTAAAAATTAAGACGTTAGCTCGGCGGGGGGGGAATACGCTTCGGAAAACGTATATATATAGTCTCGAGGCTGCTATAGCTATTTCCTTCGAAAACACACACGACGGCCAGCGTGATATAAACAATAAAAGGCCTACATATAGGTACACCGCAAATCGTTCACGGAGGATAACGCAGCACGCGAACGCGATTGAAAAAATATATCCTCGGGTCACCCGCGAGCAGCTGCGGGGCACTATATATATATTATCGAGTCGCGGTAAACCGTAGTGCGGTAAAAAAAAAAAAAAGGGAAAAATTAAACGAAAATACAACTGCGCGCAGTCTTCGTTTATATATATATGTAAAACGAAACGCTATCAGCGTGTATTCAATTAAGGGATTCCAAAGTATATTATCATTAAACTCCTCTAAGTTTTAGCCGGTCCGCAGTGGCAAATCGTTAAAAGCCAAAATTCCGGAAAGATATACGCGTGGATAAGAGCGAGCGCAGGGCGAGAAAAAGAGATGGGCGAACGAGGAGAGAGAAAAATGAGAACGGCGGCGGCGGATATTTCAGCCCATTAACTTTTCAAGTAATAATGTCAAGGTCTTTTTTGAGAAAATTCTACATTTCGACGCGGGACAGCAATAATCTTCAAACGCGCCATTGCCGCAACACCTCTTCTCCCTCGCCGTCGCTGGCTCTAGCTAGCTAGCTAGCTAATATACACTTTTTTCAACCATATACTGTCTGCCCCAGTATTTTTGACAGCCAACTTACAATATATCTTCCGGCAGAGAGCGCACGGAAAATAAGTGAAATTGATGGACACGTCGACATTTTTTTCAAACAGCACTATTTCATTCAAATAGTTACTTTTAGTAATCGACACGTTCAAATTAAATAACTTCTCGAAAGATATATAATAATATCGACTGGTGGGCGTACGCCGCGATACAATCGCGATAGAATAGAATATTATACAAAACTATAATGTATTTACATTTTATTTTTACCCAAAAGCTTAATAAACGAGTTTATTTTAATGTCTATAAAATAAGAGCCGGAATGTATAAGTAGGTATACGAAAAATGAGAAATTCAAACATAAAACTATACTCTCCCGACCGAAATTTGAAGTAAAAAACTTATACAAATCGTATATTTATTACAAAATATATATGTTTACCATTGTAAACTTATTGAATTTTAACTTTATAATTGATCATTAAAATTAAGTCAATTATAAATTGTCATTGTATTACATTATAATATATATTACATTATTGTAACTCGGTAGGTAGGTAATGCACAAAATAAAAGTCATAAAAAATGTAATAAAATTGTAAATTAATGAAATTAAAAGTACAATATATTATGTCAAAAAACAACTTTAATAACTTTTAACCATTAATTCAATACATTTATAACTGTCAGAAACAAAAAAAAAAAATAAGTAAACTAAAAAAAAGGATTTTATACGCAAAACTATATTTTAATTTAAAGAATAAAGCTGTTATTTTTATTATGTCGGGACTATAATTTGAAGGTTTTCATCGTTAACATAATATTTTGAACCATCGCGAGAGTTGTTTTAAAAGAGACCGAGGATTACCGAATTTAATGTTTCGAAAAAAAAATTATACAAAGAAAATAATTGGCATTGCGAAGACAAAATTGTTTCCCCCCGCACCGGAGTCGGTATATATATAAATTACTATATATATGCACGCATATTTTTCTAATAAAACGAAACAAGTATACATATATATACACGATTCCAAATGGAAATTAGTTTCCGGATGTCTCTATATAGCGCGTTTTCCCATAGCTTATCTCGAGTCGGTCACGAAACAACGCCGTGTAATACGCGCGTAACATACTTATATTATATCGCGCATGTATTAGATGTGTGTGTGTGTGTGTGTGTTGTATATAACTGCAATTTATTTGTTTATTGTTTAAACTAAAACTTTTGTAGCCGGATATTAAAAAAAAAAAAACTCGTCCTAACGGAAAGAAAACTCGTCGCAGATTTCACCTCGGTACCTATATATAATATACCTACAACGATATTATTTTAATATATTAATATATGTGCAGTACAACGTATATACGAGTATATTTTACATATTACGCGATATGAAACATATATATATATCACATATATGTGTGTGTGTGTGTGTGTGTGTGCGTGTGTGTGTGCGTGTATAAGTGTATTATATGTATATATACGCGCATTGTAGCGGAGGCGGAAACCGTTAAATTAATATATCGCATTCTTCTGCATCGCATCACACGCGCACACACGAACACTTTAAACCGAAAGTGGAGCATGAAAAAAACGCGCAACACATATAATATATATATACATATATTATGTATATAATATATCAAATTATAACATCGTAATAAAAAAAAAAATTCACCTATGTTTCTGTCATTCGGGCATTTGCCTGCAGACCTCCGAACACTCACTCACACACACACACACACACACACACACACACACACACACACACACACACACACACACACACACACACACACACACACACACACACACACACACACACACACACACACACACACACACACACACACACACACACACACACACACACACACACACACACACACACACACACACACACACGCGCACACACACACACACACACACACACACACACACACACACACACACACACACACACACACACACACACACACACACACACACACACACACACACACACACACACACACACACACACACACACACACACACACACACACACACACACACACGCACACACACACACACACACACACACACACACACACACACACACACACACACACACACACGCACCGCACGCACTGCACTGTGGCGTGCAGTCATATGCGAAACTTGATAAATGCGTTGTGAGCAACTCGTTCGGAGGTATGTATACAGGGTAATTCGCCGAGCACGATCGTCCCCATTTTTTGAAATTCTGATTTTTGAAAGTTTTAAATATAATATAGTTACTCAAAGACAGCGTATTCTAAAATGTTTGAAATTTTTCGAGCTACTTATTAAGGAGTGCCCCCCCCTCCCCCGTGAAGATACGAACTTGGGTGTTTTTCAAACGAGAACCCCTCCTCTTCCTTTCGACTGTAAATATGATTAAGCGGCGGATAATTTTTGAGTTATTTGACTTTTGCTACTAAGAATAATATTTAGGTCCATGTATGATAATAATGGGTTTGGAAGATATGGGGGCTATGGAAATTTGAAAATTGTAGTAATCAATATTTATAATTTATAAAAATGGTCTATGTATAATAAATATCTAGGTCCAATATTCCATAATACATTTTATATTTTTGTAATATCATTTTTAATAGGACCTATAAACATTATATAATAAGTGATAAACTACTCAAACATTAAAAAAAAATTAAACACTGAACGATGTACAGTAAAAAGGGGGGAGGGGGGGGGTTCTCATTTGAAAAACAGAAGTCTGTATAGCCTGCCACGACAGAACACTATCCCTAAGCAGTACAAAAAATCTCAAGAATCTGAAACTGTGGACTTTAAGTATATTGAAAAGTCCGAAGATCAGAATTTGAATAAATTCATTATAAACATGAAAAAATAGGGATGAGCGTGCTTGGCGAATCACCCTGTATATATGTATGCGCACACTTTTATGATCGGCACATATATATTATGCCGTGTTTTACGGTTACAGCACAATATTGTCGTCGTTATATTTTTCATCGGAATAATAATAATAATAATAATAATAATAATAATAATAATAATAATAATATACAAAACGCAGTGTTAAGTCTCGAGATGTTTATACGCTCTCGTCGTAGTACCTTTACCTAGGTAGGTATATAACATATAATAATATTATAGCGAATTAATACCGCGGTAGAGGCGAACGCGATCAATTCGTTCCGAGCGAGTCATTCTCGAGCAACTACTTGTCGACGACAACGATGATAATAATAATAATAATAATATACAACGCGCGACATAATACCTCCGCCGCCGCCGCCACCGTACACTTGTTGTATAATATTATTATTATGTATTGCGAGCAGTAGACTTACGTTTTTTACAGTTTTTTTTTCATTATATTTATATAGGTGCCTCGTAATATAATTTAATATCGCCGCCACCGCACACCAAGCGGGTCGAGCGCGCAATAATGTATATTATGTATAAATAGGCGGGGGTTGTTGTCGGCGCGATATTGCACAGCACTACGGGATTCGCCCCCCCCCCCCCCCAAAAAAACAACCAACAGGAGACAAAATATAATACGACGCGGGACGGACCCGATGAAAACACGGCGGAAACATGAAAGTATAATAATAATACCCTTTTGTTCGTACGCGAGTGCAGTCTCGCAGGCGGAAAAAACACAATATTTCGAAATTTACTTCGCGGCGCGCACCGGTGGTGCTCGGTGTTTATTTGCGTCTCGTCGTCTCGTCACGTATGGCACGCAGATATTTTATAGGCATATTATTTAATATTTTTATACGGTAAATGTAAAAAAACGCGTTTTAATTCAGAGTTACCATCACGAGCGGTGTTATCATATTATATTATACGGGGCTATTGGCATTTAACGTAAGTCATTTTCTCATATTTATATCGACAGTTAAACTCTGACTCTTTTCGACCATTTTTTTTTTTAATAAAGTAAGAATATTTTTTCATGTTTTTATCCTTATAATTTTTCAAGTTTTTTTACTTTTTTGAACAACAATACATACATATAGATTGAGTGCAGTGCAGTGGTACGCGCGGTTACCCCGCGAAATATTGGTCCACTACTCCGCTTATTTAAACTTTGAATACTATATATTATCACTCAAAAACTATTCCAAAATTCGATTTCTATGTATTAAAATATTGAGTAATATATTCAGCTGTTTTGGAACATGAAATCAAAACTGTATGTTGTCATTTAAAAAGGTAAAAATACTTAAAAAATTATAAGGATAAAAATTAAAATTAAAATTGGAAAAAATCTATATACTTTTTGATAAGCGTATATTTAGTGTTTACGTTAAATAAATCACCTAGTACAGTTTGGGTACATATTTATTGTGCGTGCTCACCCCTCTGTTTTCCCCATAAATAAATAATGCAGTTATTCAAAATCTGATTTTGGAATTTTTAAATACACTCACGGACCGCATAATATATGTATTATTCGAAGACTCGAGATTTTCCGCTCCATTTACGGAGTATCCAATGGCGTCACAAACCGCTGTTTTCCAAACGAGAACGACCATTTTTTACTTTAAATTATGCGGCAGACGATGTGTTGGTTAATTTTGCAATGTACCTATTTTGTTAATGTAGGTGGCACCTAACCAAATCAAAATTCAAACGAGTAGTTTCCGACTTATTAAACTTTAAGTATACTAAGGATAATAATTATTACAGTTCACGGTACTAGCTGCACGTGTACGTTTAATATTTTGTTTAGTCGTGTTCGTATTAGGTAGTTATTATGCAGACAATTAAAACAAATTGTATAAAATGCTAATAGCTTAATTAAGCTTTCCTAATACAATTTTCAAATCCATTAAAAAGCTAACAATACCTATATTAATCGCGTCTTATCCAATCTTCTCGCCTATCTAGCATTTTTCGTAAATATATAAACAAACAAATATTACGCGATATATATATGTTATATGTTATGTTTACCTATATTATATAAGTATCCGAAAGAACATCATATATAATGTGTTTAATAACTCGAAAATTACAGGTTCGAGTTTTGATTTATATAGATACACATCAACATATATAAAACAGTCATATCTGTAGTATAATTTTAATTAAAAAAGGGTGGTTTTCGTTTGGAAAACAAAAGTTTACACTCACTATTATAATAGTTTGACACACTGCTCTTACAAATGGTATACGAAAAATCTCGAGTACTCGAACATATTGTTTTTGAGTAAGTCAGTACAAACTTTAAAAAAAAACACAAAAATTCAGATTTCGAGCGACTGCAGGGGAGAAATAAAAAAAAGGGGGGCGGCGATCATGCTGCTCGACACATATATAAAATAATGCTGTAGGTACCTAATAAATAAATATATATATATATACTGCGCGCAGTGTGTGCGATGGTTTTTTTGACGTGGATATAACATTATATATGCGACGACGGCGTCATCGGGCTCGCTCGCGTGCGGTTAAAAACGAGTTGATATACTCGCGTATGAGTATATTATATCAAGATTTATGATCCGATAAAATTTTCGTCCAATTTGCGGGTTTTCCCGGGAGCAATAAATACTTGTTCGCATTACGAGCGTCAAGTGACATCGGACCGTAAAAATGAGCGAAATGCGTATCCTCCTCCTCATCATATATATATATATATACACACACGTATGCTCGTATAATAATATTGTACGCATATATATATATATATATATATAATATACTCACTCTCTACTGCTGACGCCATATATATATATGTATACATTCATATTCCCTACCTCACTCTCTCCATCACACCCCAATTCCCCTCTTCGCCCATCTTCCCAAATTCGTATTATTATTATTATTTTTTTTTATCGTTGTCATTACTTATATTGTCTCTTGTGTTTTATTCGTCTCGTCTCGTTTTTTCTTGTTTTTATTATTGAAACGAGCTCGCACCGCCGCCGCGGCCGCCAGTGGCGATGCGGCGACGGATCTCCCGCCGATTATGACACAGCACCGAGACAAGAATGAGGCGATTTCCGTTTTTTCAGTCGTATATAGATAGATATTGTACTCATATATATAGATATATATTCAAGGGATATAATATATACCCTATCGCTCAAGTGCCATTTCCATGGTGACAGAAAGCGTATACATATTGTGAATCGACAAACATGCCATCTGCTGCCTCATTGTTGCCACCGTATATATATATATATATATATATTATATGTATATACACTATTACAATTTTGTTGTCATTTCGCCACTGCTCAATATGCGAGCCCCACCGCTGCCGCCGCCGCCGCCGATAGCGTATAGTTATCCGGCGAGATTTGAGTTATTCATTCGGCGTAAACGTCAGTGAATAAAACATCTTTACTCCAAACAACATTCGTTTCCATAATATTATTTGTGCACGCGCGGCCCGAGAGACATGAACACCGCATAATTATATAATTTGACCTAATGTTCAGTGAGGTAAAGGTGTTGTAGATCACAAAAATGTGTACTCAAAAACTACTAGATTCAAAAAAAAAAAAAAAAACAAATTATCGTTACGAATTATATTATAATATAATATTAAGTATCATTTAAAACTGTCTATACCAACTATCGTTGAACGATAATACGACATAATTATGCAATCTTTTTTCATTAATTTTTTTAATTTATATTTAGGTACGCGTTTATAAGATATACTTTGTCAGCAGGTACGTACACAAATAATCGCATCGTTTTATTAATAAATAATAACTCCGAAACCATAAAAAAAAAAAGAAGTTCGTAATTGATCATTCTCTGCACTGCGTGTTTTGAATAAATATTTAAATTCGACCATCCAAAAATAATTAAGTAGACAAACACAACGATTTTTGGTTATTTTAAATTCATTTTAAAAAGTGCTATGATTAGCTTTGCTTACAAAATGTTAATTAAAAGAGATCTAAAATTAAAATGATCTGCATAGTAGAATTATTATTCACCGTTATTATTTTGCATCACATTATTTAGCTAATATTTTCCATAAAAATGTTGGGCTTTTATATAAATTGCAGGCTCTGAACAACTAATTTCCAACTTTCAAACGACTGTAACTATAAATTGTTCCCAAACTCGGCACTTTAACGATATAAATACAGTTTCATTCAAGATATCACGATATTTTTGTTTTCAATTTTTCATAACCTTGGGAATTATAATTTTCAAAAATTAAATGTTTAGAGTAGGTGCAATCTGCGGTTACTTTCCAATCAACAGAAGAGCTTAATAAAACTTCCAGAGAACTTTCACCACAAAATTAAAGTTTTGTCAATACGAAATACAAACAACAAAACATGGAGTAGCGATCGCTTTGGTAAGAACTAAAAATAACATTATCAATACCACTCGAATGAATACCTCGAATAATAATAATTATTATTCATTTTTATACATTTTATACTCAAATCAAATAAGTATTGTAGTAGGTATATGCGCATGTATGTTTTATTACACAACAATAGCTTACAACAATTATAATATAACAATGTAACATTTAACATTTTATATTATAATACGCTCGAAACTATCTGAAAAACACTCTCTTCAATTGTAATGGTGAAATTAAATAAATTATACTATTCAGGTTTGAAGTTCACACTTAAACTTTTAATTAATATAACGTGTATAAAATACATTATTAAATAAAAACAAATAACAGACAAAATAATTTTTTTTTATAAAACTGCACCAACAATTAATATGAAACGTGAACAAGTTAAAGGTATAATCGCTATTGACTTGAACCTCTATTTTAAATAAACAAAAGCATTTGATTTTTCTATATTGAAACTATTTACTATTATAATCATATAGTATAATAATCAAGCTACAATATTGAATTAATTTAAATATTAATAACGATTCAATTTCAAAAATAAGACACGCTGCAAGCTAACTACAAAATTCTTAGGTGTTTCTAAATTCCTAGTTTCGTATTAAACCATCCAGTTTTTTTTCATAAAACAATAATAACAGTATTCTTAATATGTAAATAATTTAGTAGTGCAGAAAGTCATAGAATAACAAACAAACAAGTCGTTATAGTCGTAAGTAATTCTAAGAAATATTTTAATAACTGCCTACTTTTAATAGTTGTTTCTCTAAACAATATGAATACAAAACAATGAGTATTTGGAAATTAAAATAGTACGACCAGTACGACCACCGTTGCAATATGTTAAAAAAATAAAAACGTCAAATTCTATTTTAATGAAATACAGCAATCAGTAGAACGTCACGCTATATTATTTCAAATTTCTCAATATCTTCTAAGATACAATTTTATTTTTACATCGGATTTTCGCCAAATTATTTTTAACAGCTCTGCAGACTATAATAATTTAACATTAAAAAATAATCTTTAGGGAAAAAAATGTGCCGTGTGCCCATTTCAATTATTTGAAACATAAGTAAAAAACATTGTTTTACAGAGAAAACATTTTATTAAACTATTAAGTAAAATAAATTACTGAATTAACTTTAAGGTTTAAAGTTGTTAACATTTTAAAGACCTCCCACGTTGTACAATATTTATGTTTAAAGACATTATCTTTCAGTATCTTTTTTCCTAGTATTCCATCAGCATCAAAAACAAAAAAAAAAATAATACTATTACTTTAGCATGGCTTTTATTCGAACAATACGCGGTCTCGACCTTCGGATATTGGTCCATAAAACAAATAATAATTTTTTTTTTTCCACTGAAAATCGAAATTACGACGCTCATTAGCATCTATAACGAATAAACGAATCAATCAATCCATAAGTTGCGAGTTATTTGGCTCGGCAAGATTAATCTTTCCCGTGCAATCAAAATAAGTTTGTCACGTCGATTATTTCTTGTTAGAAATGATTTTTTTTTTTTTTAAACCTTTCGATGCAGTCTAAAAGCTTTTTTTTCGTAAAAACTAGAGGCAAAAAATTCGATTTGAATACAACAATAAGGACATTATTTTGTTCATGCGCCATCACTCAAAACCCTTTTATAAAGCTATTTTTTTTCGGTAAGCTTAAAGGGGAGTGGGAGTAGAAGGCTCGGAGAATAATGTTTAAACGAAAATAAATGAAGGGGCTAAATACTGCACTAGTGATGCGCATGCAAAAATGTAGTGAAATTGCCTGTATAAAACGCCGGTTTACAAAATCATAGTTTATCACGCAATGGCGGCTATTTTTCTCGGATGAAAGGTTTATCAACAAGTATAATTTATATACACAGACACACACACACACACTTTTATATAATATATATATATATAAACATAAATAGGTGTATAAAATAATAATTTGGGTCATTATATAGAAAGGTGGAGATTGTTTGCGGGTCAAAAGGTGCACCTTTCATAATTCATACACGGTAAGCTCAGTGTTTACCCAAGTCCTTAACCTACATGGGAAGAGGTTGATAAGAAAAGGCCGTCTAATGGGCAACGATTAAGTACAAAGGTTTCACATCCCTCACATAAACGGGTAGACTAAAAGAGACGGTGTCACAAAGGCCAAAATAAATACGATGTCATTTGTTTTCCACACTCCCCGTGCCCGTGGGTTGTTTATACCGACTTAAACGATATAAAGTGGAACAACTCCACCGTCCTCATCTATTTGTCACCGACACGTATTGTTATGAAAATCACGAGCAAAAGTACAATGTTTAAAGTTCAGGGCGTCTGTGGGTGTAACCAAATGGGTGAAACTTTATCGGTAACCAAAGCATGAATTACAATGCGGTCCGGTTGGAAGTAAGTTACGTTGAATATATATAAAGATTAAAAGATGTTACGTATAATATGGCGCATTTAGGCTTATGGTACAGAACTTGAGAGGAACAGCTTTGTCGTGAAATATTCAAATCGCTCCAAAATATGAGTAATAAAATATAATTTTATATTTAAGCTGCTGCCTGTGGTGTATTAATAGCGATCGGTTCGTGATGAATTTTTAATGGTTTGTGTTCATCAACTGCAGTTCTTAAAACAACTATACTTAAAAAAAATAATTAAGCGATGCAATTTGGATTGAAACGATTTATTTTTATAAAAGCAAACTAGCATATTCCATTATCATTTTTTAGCAATTAATTTTTAATTTTTTTTTTTAACTCGTTTTGTTTTTAAATGCGATTTATAACAAAAAATACGATAAACGGTGAAGGTTAAAGCAAGAAATAAAATAAGAGAGGAAAAATAATCGTTAAAATGGTTTCCAAGCAATGCGTGGCCGCAACCCTTACCCTTAAATGGTTGATCCTAGTTTAAGAATGGGCATAAACTGTTCACTATTAAATAATGTAGTGAGCTTTGGAAAGAAAAACATTGGAAGAAAACCGTTTCGTGATTATTTAATTTGCGGACATTATATAATACAATTCTGTACGTTGTACGTTATACCTTGTGAGATTGTAAAATTTCATTTGAAGTTTTTGACCCAGCGCGCAGTAATAATATAGGACGGTACGAAATGGAAATTTCATATTTAAAACCACTTTGTATGGTTAGGTCAGTTTACATACATAATATTATAAAAAGTACAAAAAGCTTAGAGTGGTTTCTAAAGGCATACGCTGGTATAGAATAAATCGAAATTCAAAAGCAATAACGCAATGGTAAACTAATCAAATACTCAATAGGGAAAAAAAAGATTTTTCAAAATACATTTCCGCCCTGGCCGGAAAGTGTTTCGAATACTAAATTGAATTAAAAACAAAACGCTAAAAAAAATATACCAATCGAAAGATATTAATGAAAAACAAAAAAAAAATATGTTATTATTTAATATTTTATCGATAAGCGCATTGTTCAAACGAACGGCTTAAATGAATTCAATGAATCGGTATTTAAAAAACATATAATAATATAATGACGGTATATAAAATAGTATATATAGTTGTAAAATGAAATCGATTTATAGATGCAACAAAAAAAAATAAAATAAAAAAAATACGTGTAAATAAAAAGACTGTATAAACATTACACGGACAGGTAGGTCGGCTATTATGGTATATATAGGAAATACCTTTTGAATGTAATACAATACGCAATGAATATTTAACGAAGACACGCGTAGCGGTATATATTATATAGGTTCGAGCATATTGTTTCATCGGGATTTCATTGTGAACGTATTTTTATTTTTAAGTACGATTTACATTTTTGTTTTACACATTTAGTGTTTTACATTTCCGAATTCCTACGCAATTAAAACACGGCCGCGTTCCCGCGCATTATACCGGGGCAGGGCGCATTTTTACGACGACGTTCCGTTATAAATGCGCGTGTGTACGGAGCGGCGGTTCTAATAATAACAAAAAAAAAATATATATATTATAACTGTTGTATATTATTTCCCGGGGCAAAACGGGTTGAACGATGTTTTTTCAAACATTTTTTTGTTTTTTTTTTTTACCGTAACGCAAAAAACCCGTACGCCACCGCCGTCGCACGTATGGTGTGTTTTCGGAACACGCTTCACGTCCGCCGCGCCGATGCGGTGTTTGTTTGTGTCTAAATTAAATCACTAGAAAAGTGAAATCCGCACGAACGATCGGCGGCGGCGGCGACGGCTAAATCGTCGATGCGACCCCAGGGGAGGACTTGCAGGCAACGGCGGCGGAATCCTCGCGCGTTTATTAACCAATAAGCGTATACCGATTTCGCCATTATATTCGGGAAAACCGCACGTAAACTCTCACGAGTCGCGAGTTCACCGCACGCACAGGACGAACGCGTAAATATTGCGCCCCGCGACGAACGGAGAAAATTGTAAATCGAGCGACCGATATACCGTCCATACATGGAGGAGATTATAAATTATCAACTTTTTAATTACATCAAATACGCCGAGTGGCGTAATTACGGGGGAAGGAGGGGGGGGGGTGGTGTCCTCCCACCGTTACTATTTTTTTTAACTATTTAATTTAATTTCAACTATTTTCTTTTTGTCAAACCACATTAACGCACTGCTTATTTAACAATAATAATATTATTATTTATAATATGTTTATAAGTACTATATTATAATAGTATATTTTATAAACATAATACTAAACAACCAGAATCTCCTAAAGTGCTATGAGCAGATGTACAAAACTAAGACAATTTAATAAAATAAAATAATACTGCTAGTATTATTACTTCGTATAATAAACATACTAATGAAACAATCACTATTGCGCACAAATATATTGAAATACATTTTATTTGTTTGTGTTGTAGTAAACAAATAAACCGCTGAGCATTCGAGTATTATTTTATCGCGGAGCGACGACGCAAATCAGCAGCGCGCTAACGTAAACGTTAAATGTATAATATTGTGTACAACTATATATTAATTATCAAACAATATTATACGCCCTGAGAATAACCTAACCTCGAACAAGTACTTATAAATGAATTAGGATTGAAACCACGCAGAGTGGACCTTTTATTGTGATTTGTGATGAAACCGTGCCTAGGTACCTAACCTACATACCAATAATGTTGTGGTACAGATAATACCGCAACTATACTTGTAAATGTGAATATTTAAATATTATATGTAATTATTTATTCTAATGTATACAGATCACAATAGTTGTGAGAGGTGCTTATGATTTAATAGCCAAATTCTTTTTTTTATGAGGAGGGGGGAAAGTTAAATGTACAAACATTTCATGCCCTCTCCACCCCCACTAACATGACCAATAATTACGCCACTGTAAGTCTGTAATACACCTAGGAGGCATATTATATTATATCGGGTTGTTTCGAGACATATTTTTAACGTCGAAATTTCATGTAGAGTAAATAATAATACAATATTATTAAGTTATGCTTACGCGAATCAATATATTATATTATAATGCGACATCGTTTTCACAAATCGTTTTCACGAACAACTGACCCGTGAGAGGGTACGGAAAACCGTCGATAATACGACTATCGCGCACAACGATAAACACCACGCGTTTGGCTTTTAAACCGACAATTAATGTACAACAGTGTTTAAAACGGATATCGACGAATTCAGTGTCGTTTATAGTCATATATACCGTGTAATGCGGTCGTTGCAACGTTTACAAACACCCATTAAGCGATGTATTCAGTGGTCGAAGTGGTGGAGGAGGGGATGGCACCCCTCTATACTTATTTTGTCTAGAATAGAGCATCCCCCCTAAGACTTGTGTTTTAAAACGAAGTCTACAATTATAATTAGCAAATCGGTATTATATTTTTAAAATTATTTCATTGAACATTTAAATAATATCGGTACAGCAGTATACGCTGGGATTAAATTTTTAAAATTAATATCATTATACTATATATTATTAATAATATTAAGATAATATTAGTTTTTTTTTTCTAATAAATTTAAGAAAATGTTATTTCTTTGTCCATTTTAAAAAAATTATTTATGATAAAAAAAAGATTATTTTTTGTTCAATATTGTGAATATAGTGTTAAAACAAAATGTGTTTAACTACCTATGCAGTTTAGAAGCTATATTTAAAAGAAGAAAAACGGTAAAATAAATATTATATAAGAATACTGCAAAATCTAAACATGTGTCTTAAAAAAGGTTCAATGTAACTCTTAAGTACTCTCATATTAATGGAGATAATGAAAGCGGAAAGCAGTTTTTGTACTTATACACAGTGATGTTCCCATATGTATAAGTTATACATAATATATATAGGTGCTAGAATTAGTTTTAATGAAGTCAAGACAAGACTATTTTTGGTTTGGACGTGGATATGTTTTGAAAAATATTGGGGGCTATATTCTTTATTCATATAATATAGTTTTGTCGTTTGAGGGGGCTACAACCCCATTAGTTGACCACCTGTATATGTATTATGATGATGATATGAGCAGCAAATCTGAATCTCAAGGCATCCCTCCACTTGTTTCGAGCCACCGAGACTACTGCAGGATGTACCCATAAAATCATAATGACGACGACCGGAAAGGCGTTTTCGTCGTGTTGCAGCACTTCGACGACGGACTTTTTTTAACATTTCGAAAAGGACTACGGTCTACGGCGCGGTCGTGACATTTCAGAACAACAACGGTTCGAGATTAATATACGGACACAATATTCGTCGGCCGCCGTCGTGAATCCGTCAACCGGGCGGCGGCGGCGACAGAAACGGATGACAAGTTGTCCGCGCGGACGGGACGACGACGACGACGAGCCGAGCAGGACGCGGCAGCTGTTAAAATAATGCTGCCGACTAGCCGTTATAATAATTCTCGTACGGCATGACAAATTGCAGGAATCGCATAATTGCGTTTACGGCATACGTAATAATGATAATAATAATAATAATAATATAACGTATATAAATACGCGCGCGCGTATTATTATATTATACCGCGTATACCACATCGGTATATAGAGGGTGAACCGATCCCGAGAATTTATCTAACTGCCAGCGGTAATGAGCGGTACATCGGGATGAGGTACTTTGATGTTCGAGCGCAGCGTTCCGCGACTTCTAATAATAATTACAAACGCAGAACGGAGTGAAACCCATGCAGATCGCGATTATGTCATTTTCAAAATAATTAAAACTCGGGTACCTGCAATTTTAGTTTTTACACGCAATATTTAAGTATATGGCAATTTACAGAGCGGTTCACCGACCACGCTCGCCGCCGTTAATTCCTTTATATTAATGAATTTATTCAAACTACGGTTTTTGGAACTTTTAAATGCACCTCAGGGGTTAGTGGCCCTTTATTTAATTTTTAGATACCTACTAAGATTGATCATCCATTTAAAGAGTGTCCTGTGGCAAAACAACACTTTATTATATGTATAACAGCTTTTTTTTAATGAGAAACGATACATTTACCGAATAATTGTTAATCAAATTACTTTTATGAAAATGTCGATGTTTCGAAATCCGAAATTCAAACGAATGTTTTTTAGTCATTGAACTCTGCAGTGTACTTAGCTGATAGAGCAGGTCCATGATCATAATGGATTTAAAAGATATAAAATGTATAAATTACATAATTAAATTTATTAATCTATCGATATTTTATAGTTTGTAAAAATTGACTTGAGTTTAATAGATACTATAATATGTAGATCTATTATTATGCATCTACTTTATACTAACCATTTTCTATAGACTAATATTATAATATTATCCTTGGTGTATATAAATTTTAAATTTACCAAAAATAATGTTTTGAATAAATTCATAATTAAATAGAAAAATAAAATAAAGATTATAGGTTAGGTATGCAATATTTTAATATAGCAAGTATAAGGGGAATAAACAATATACGATATATTAAGAAAAGTCGTTTACAATATTAATTGTACGTAGAAGAATGTTCTTCCTCGAGTGATCGAATTATATATATTGTGCTCAATGTTCGCATACTATACGGTCATAAAGTATTTGTATATATTATATTCTGAATGCTCATAAAATTCAAAGTTTGCCGAAATAACCATACGATTTATACGCATGGCGGAATCAGTCTTCCGGTTTCGCGTTTGGAATGTTGCGCCAGAATTTATGATTCAAAATAATATACTATTGACCACGACACAGAGAAAAACATATTACATATAGGTCTATATAATATATAATATATTTATTATTATACATATTGTATACATTATACGCACTTTTGGAGTGGATATCGATCAATTTTCCATGTAATTATTAGATGTTTTGTTGTTTTTTTGTTTAGATAAACCAACTCCCATCAGTGTTGTTGTTTTATATTGCACTTCATAACATTTTTACCGCCGATCGAATTTGTTACACATGGAAATTGATAACAAGTGAAATATGTCGATTACGCGGTGTTTATTTTACGGCGTATGATGATTTATCGTTTCTTCTAGGAAATAAATAAGAATCCAACCGACATCACGTTTTGATAAATTACTCCAATATTATAAATACAACATGAATTTGCTACATTTATATATTCGTTTACAATAAACATTTTTATTAAATTGATAGCTGGTTTAGGAGTTACGAAATTAGTTTATGATTTATAAACTTGAATTTAAGCCATTAAGAACCAATATGAAATGTTTTCAAGCTTAACTGATTATGATAGATCTATACGGTTTTTCGTGTACCTAGCTATACAGTGGTTTTACATTGTAATTAATGTTTTTCTTACCTAATCTAAACGTTTTAAATGATTTTTGTCTTTATAAACTTTAACTAATTTTTGCAAATAAAAATCAAAAATCTAAATTAATTCATTTTTATAAAAGTAACACGCAACAACAACTTTTTTTTATACGAACAAAAAGAAAATGACTTTTAACTAACATTTTCATGAAACAGAAGTTTAACTAAACCTGCAACTTCTATATAATTAAAAAAATATATATTTCATCCATAAAAAAACTGGGGAAGAATGTTCAGAATAATATTATGATAGTAAATTTTGTTTTAATAATCAATAGTTTTTCTTTTGGACAATAATTATGTTTGCATTTATTTTCAATATTAAGCTAATTGATTTTTAATTTTAAAATTAAACAATTGCCATTAAAAAATTACAACAAGCATAGACACATAATTTAAAATAATATATATATAATTATTTAATGCATTATAAAATGATTAAGCTCTGCGGTCTGTATAATTTAAATATGATTTTATTAAGCAATTCCTCTCATTTATTAAACTTTAATAAAAAAATAATAATAATAATATTTTCATACAATACTTAGCATATACGAATTCGGGACTGAGAAAAAAAACAAGCTAAATGTTATTTTAGAATCCTCTCTGGCAGTTTGGAATGTAAGGGGACATATATTTATGTATATATATGGTTGTGTACAGAAGGCAAACGCGACAATCCTTTTAAGGAATGTACGAGTAGCCCTACTTCTGAAAACTCATTAACATTAAATATGTTGTGATAATATGTAAAAAATATTTTTTATTTTTTTACTAATGGAATTCGGTAGATGGAAGTGTAAACATTTTAAAATTCTAACTTTTATGTAAATTTAATCAATTTCTATATTGACCTATCGATATTTTTAGCTCGACCAAAGAAAAATCTAATCATTTTTGTGTGGTAAATTATTACTAGCTAGGTACAAAATGAATTTAAACGAAAGAGAAATGTTGACAGAGATAGGTACTATTTGTGTTAATCTTAATGTATGATTAAAAATATTAAATTAAAAACAATAATAATAGACACAAACCAAAAAACACTACCACACACAATAATATGTCTACTAGAAAGTTTATTTAAATATAATATCTAATTGAGTACAACAAAACCGAGGACTTCGATTCTGAAATTTTAAATATTGAAAAAAAAAATAGAAAAAAACTAGTAATAAACATTAATCAGGCCGAAAAAATAAAATAAAAAATGCAAACGAAAGTAGTCTCGTAGTTTAGAATAGTTTTAATCAACACCGTCGCGTCGTCTTCTCAAGAAATATATAGTCGAGACAGGATTTCGTCTCACTTTTCTTAACTTTTGCTTCAATGAGTTTTTATACGTGTCTCCACAAAGTATACATGTATAATTTAAGTAGAACTTGGTTGGTAGTTTTAATTAAAAATACACCCGATATAGTAAGGTGACGATAAAATTAAAATACTGCATTGCGAAAATCTAAATTAAGGATATTGGAAATTGATTGCTTCAGAAACACTAGAATGAATAGAGGTAAAAAAAAATTGAAATATAAAAAAACCTTATGTAGACTTCAGCCAGGAAAAATGATTAATTACTTGTTTACCATACGGAACGCTATTTGCTAGTAAGATATTGATTATTATTATAAGTATTGTTGATAAATGTGGGCACGGAGAGGATTAACAATGTTTATTCTTTGGAATACAATTTCCTAATATTGAAATATTTCATATTCCCAAACGAGAAAACAATTTTTCAGTAAAGGAGTGAATATAACTATTATATTACATACATATATATATAATATTAAGAGAAAATATTTCGAGAAAGGGTACACAATTCGTGAACTTTTTATATATTTTATGTTTATACTATATATTATTCATTTCAATTAGTTAAATGCAAAGTAGTAATTTTCTTATTGTATGGTAATTATTAATAACTTGCCAGTGCACCGTCTGCAATGTTTAAAAACTTCATAGCAAATACAAAGAGCCTGTTATTATTATTTCGATGGAAATATGATGAGCTCAAACGTTTAACGAAACTTTGTTTCAAGTTAAAAATTAAAATCCCAATGGAAACCGTCATCGATAATAACATTTCTGAGATTTGTTGATGCCTAACGCATACACAATAACAAAGTTTTCCACTCAGGCATGGGGAATTCGAGTCACCAGAGTATGAACTTTGATTCTATATAGGAGTTGCCGAGTTGGTGTATTATATTCGTATACGAGGTGATTCATCATTTTGACGCGTGATTCAGCCAATATTCTAAAATGTTAATAATTACTAAAAGTAGGCAGGTAGTATAAATAATATTTTGTTATTTTTTTTTTTTGATTAATTCATTTCAAACTAACTTTTAATAGACTTATGCGAATATTCGATGAAAAATATTATGCCCTGATGGTTCAATAATAATATATATGACGACAATAGCCAATTAGTCATGTTGCTTCGGTAGGATTTATAGTTTATATCGACAGATATAAGCGATAAACTTTAAAAATATTACATAATTTTCTGAATGGCAGCAAATTCCGTGCGTCGTTAGATAATGTAAGTTATGTGTTCATATAAAAATCCGAAATGTAATAATACGCGGAAGAAAATGACGTGTCGTCATTTAAGACATAATAATAATATACAGAGTGGTATTTTTATAATAAAACTGCAGTATACCGTATGACAAAATATTTTGAATTTTTTTTAGACAGATAATTATGAAGCGGGTGCTGTAAAAAAAAAATGATTTTATATGAAAATAATTAATATCCTATTCCTCGTTTCAAATGAATTATGTGAATGGTATGAATAAGTATTTATAATAATACAATACTTCCATATTATTATAATCCATACATTTTCCCCCATAACACTATTGTCATCATATATATATATACCTGTTATATTATACATTTTACATTTATTATATGATTTATTCTGTAACGAGTTCGCAAACATATATCGACAACACGCAATAATATAATTAACTAAAATAAATAAATAATTGTTTTTGATATATTTACAATATCAATTATTCTAGAAAGATATCGATTACACCGTGAGTAATTAAATTAATTATTTTAGTAACTGTATATAGGTAACTAGGTATTAGTACTAAAGCGCACAAACATTATGATATTCATATTTTACGAATAACATGCAATGTGCTATAGGTCTTACAAGGCACTCTATTCGCAAATAAAATATGACCCTAATTTTTTTTTTTTCATTTTGTTTATAAGAAATAAAATCAAATTTACGATTTAATAAAGTAGAAATAAATTAAAAAATCTTGCAGTGCATCTATGTATAGTATTACAGTGCCCGCGTACTACGAACAAAATAATAAGTTGGTATTTGATAAATCATTATTGTTATTAAATGGCGTAAAACAAAGTTAGTAACTATGGCTGGTTCAATATTGCTAATTGAATATAAATATATATTTATCAAGGAATTATGTACATTGCAATATTAATTATTATTTTATAATATATTAATTGGGATTAAATCGTTTACGCGGAGGATTATTCTGTCGATCGTTAACGGTTAACATGTTCATTAGTCATCGTAATTTGTATTAAATTCAAATACGAATTTACACGCGTAACAATAGTTGTTGTAATTAACATAATTAACATTTAAACGCGATCTTGAGATTATTTCAAACGTGTCCTTTATGTTATTACTTAACGCGTATAGGTATTTAAAAAAAAAAACGAGAAACCGATTCGTTATAGCATAGGTATAATAAATGTATAAAAATATATATATTAATATCGTTTAATATTTTATTAAAAACGGAAATTTAAATCACATAAGTTTGTGCGCATCTGATTATATTATAATATATATGTTTTTCGCGTGTTTAAGAATTCAATTTTTCCGTGAAGTTAATTAATAAAAGCTTACACGTATAAGTACCTCCATATCGGATAATCCATGAAAGCTGTAGGTGCTTTCTATCAATCCGGCTCTTGATCATATTTCAATCTAGAGTGGTTTCTTCTAAGACATTTCCCTCGAAATGCTTTTAGTTCCGACAGCATACCTGATATGTGTATACTGCGCGTATTGTATATATAGGTACCTAATCTAACAGTGTACTTTGAATGTTTATAGGAAGACATCATTTTTCAGCTCTTTTCCGTAATTCACCCACCAACGACACTATATACACATATAAACGACTGGCACTTAGTTAATACAAAGGACGTGAACACAATGGTAAAGACTACATATGCAGCGATATAATAAAAATAAAAACTAGCAGTATGGAGGACTTTTTTTTCTACGCAAATAAATTATATTTATTTTTATTTGTAAATCATTTTGAACGAAACTTTTTTTTTGCATTACTTTTTTTATTTTTTTTTTTTAATTTGACAAGGAAACCTCTCCAAACTATAAAACATAGAACATATATTATAACATATTGCATTCTTCAATCATACTTTTAAAGAAATCCTCATAACAAACTCTTGCGATTGCTTCAGTTTGTGTTTTCTTTATTCTCAACAAATTTCTTTTGTAATGAAACAAAAGCCTATATATTTCACCTGTCACTTTTTGTCTGCAACCAGCAGCTATAGTTTTACACACATATATATATAGATACCCGCTACCTGTTTACAAAGCTATACTTAAAGCAATATTTTCACATTAATTTTGTCCTGTAACACATGTATATATTAGAGAACATAATATAATATAGTCGTATAAAAACAATTATAAATTAAGCGCAGCGCGTGTTTCATTGAATACAACGGCGAATGAAAACTTTTTTAAACTTAATTATTTATTATATACAATAATCATAAAGAATATAATTGATTGAAAAATTAATGGCAGAACTTAAATCAGTGTACGCACAAAATGATAATAATAATTTCAAAATAGATACAATATATAAATAATTATAATGTATATATCATGTCATTATATATACAGCACACAATCATATAGGTACGAGCACAAACGTAAAGATGGGTAGGTAGGGGGTAAGTAGGTGGTAGGTGGTAGGTACAAACAAAAAGAATTTGCCTAACTCATTTGGGCAAAAGTTAATCTTTTTGCGATCCCATATAGTCCTCTAACACACAACAATAGAAACTTCGAGCGGAGATTTTGTTTGTTGTACGAGGATGAAGTTATAACTTAATCATAAAAACATATTCAAATGGGCAAAAACCGAGTATGGATTAGTCAAGATACCGCGCGCGGTGTAGCAAACGTATAAAACGGTGAAAACAAACAAAAAACCGGCATTGGGAAAATGTCAACGACGTCTGTTATATAAAATATAATATGTTTTATTTCATTTGATCATTATGCATCTATATACATATATACAGTCGTAGCAGCTGCAGTAGGTATATAGTCTATATAACCAATTATAGTTAACGAGCCGGAAACAATGGTTGTAGATCCGAGTTGTTCGAGATTGGAGCATGAAAAACTATACGGCTAGGGCTCACAATCCGAAAGAGAAAAACATTATCTGTACAAAAACATTGCCGCTCAATGTCTAATGCGAATAAAATAATATTTATGCTATTTTTCCGAAACTATATGTATATAGCTATAACTACATGTACATGCAGTTGAGGCTAGATCGGGTAAATAATTACAAAACCACAAAAACTTTCTGTATATGGGTTATATACCTGTTTCGTGCAACAATATATTGTATTTAAATCTTAAATGGTCCGTTAAAGTTTAAAAATTTAAAAATATAATAATATGCGCATTGACACGGCGTTTGAAAAACACGCGTGATGCTTATCATCAATAATTCCAATAAAATACCTACAGTTTGTATTTAATTGTAATTATGAATATTTTTTTATAGTAAACATCAATTTATATATAATTTATAATACACGCATGACTGCAATAATTTCTGTCAACTATTATCGTCGCGGACCGGATATCAAACGGTTTAACAATATCGTGTCCAAAACGTAAACGGATAAGTTTGAAACATTATAGTAAAACCTAAACGTTCGTGCAGCAGCAGCAGTAGTAACAGCACACCCCCATTGCTGGAATGCGACCAAAAGGGCTTTATAGATATTAAAATAAAGGGCGAATAATTAGTTCCTCTCCGTCCCCCCCTCTCTTTCTGAAAACTATTGGCTAGTATACATATATATATATATATACGCGGAAATATCTGTACGTATTTTGTGCATGTAACGCGACACGGCAACTCGGAACACAATTTTACAATGATATCAAATGCACAACTCCGTGGGTTCCGAACTTTTACACTAATGGATTAACGATAAATTATTTACAATCGGCTATATACGCGCATATACAAAATAGTATCTTTGAATGTTTAAAAAAAAAAATGCACTCAATACTTTTAAATTAAAATATATATTATATACATATATTAAATAATTGAATTTAAATGGATTTTGTTGAAATCAAAGTATTATTCGTTACATAGAAAAGTACAAAGGATATATATTGTACATAAAATATTATGTTATATAATATATATTATGTATCTATCGTATATACATACATATACTTTATTTTATTATTCTTTTCGAAAAATATTTTTCGTATTAGATTTAATTTCAAATCTGATATAAATGAAAACTTTTCTGATGACGCGTATTGCATTATCATTTATTACACAGTACATTTAACATAATGTACCTACCATTGTACTGTCACGTTTTGTAACCTGGTCATCGCGGAGATACCGACGGAAAATCGATATGTATCTACATAATAATACTTTGTAGTTTTCAGGTGAAAATTAGTTTCAACAATTCGGTGTACAATACGCACGGTAATTTCGTCGAGTGCAAAAATAAACATGGCTTTTTGTAACAGTTGCCGAAGAACGAAAACGTGAAAAATCGTTTTTTGACATTGCAATCTTTGGGGTCAAATATACCATGGCATTTTTCTTTTTTTTTTTAAGGGGTCGATAGTCATCCTTCGTATACACTATACTTACATATAATAAGGCACGACAGTGAAGCGTTTTGGGAATCGTTGATGCGCTCTGTATTATATTGTCGTACCCTTTCCTTTATATTTGGTTTGTGAAATGTTCAACCTAAGGGTATTAGAATGGAATGATGAAGGCAATGGAACAACCCTAAATAAGGAAGGTAAAGTAAAAAATAACCCCAAGGGACCTTTGCTGCAGAATACCAGTGCTCATATTTAATTGGTAGAAAATACAGCGGAGCCATCCTTAACTTATACTTAGACCGCATCGTAATTAATTATTAATTTAGTTTGGATAAGTCGATCGCAATTATCACTGCAGTTATTTTATATCCTCGGGCGTATTATATGCTACGGCGTATAAAGTGAAAACGAAAGAGATGGTTTAATATTAGCATAATCGATAGAGTATTTTTCAGGAGTAAAAATATATATTGATGGACTCAATACAAATTAAGTGTGAACATAAATTGTGTGGTTATAGTATAACACATCTCAGTAAAACATTGAAAGATCTTAAATTTTTTTAAAAATAACGTGAACAATGTGTACAACGATACAGAACAAATAAAAACTTTTTAAATATCAAAATTTGTCCTTAATACAGAATACATACTATATAAGTGTACAATTTATATATAATACCTACATATTCAATTATAAAATATTTACTAGATAAAGAACCTACCTATTGTCAATTTCCAATACATATATTTGCATTAAAATATATAAATTAAGATATTAAGACAAACAGAATTTATTCACGAAGTACATATATATTACTTGGGCATATCTATATGGTTTATCATATTTTACGATGTAATAACAAAACTTATATGTGAACATAAAGTGGCTTTGAAATGTTAGAATATATTATAATAACGGCAACAAAGAGAATTAATATAAATAAACATACCATAAAACCAAACATTTAAGTTCATACGCATAATTGGAAGATTGTTTTTGCTAATATTTCACTTGGCATCCGATGTGGTTTTATCTCAATTCAAACATATTATATTTTTAGAAATTATGATACAATTAATATCTGAAATATTAGACCAACAAAATGTAACGGCAGAAAGTAAAATAATTTTAAGTAGTAATATACCTACATAGGTATTAACATTTTTTCACAGAACAAATTATTCCAATTAATTTATTTTATGTTTTCGTTTTAAATTATAAAAACAAATTTAGAGACTATATAGCTATATACACCACTGCAAGATAATAATTACAATAAAAATGAATTATATAGGTGTTCGTTCGTAAATAATTCGTTATTCTGCAGTAGGTAAGTGTATTGTTGATCTCTCTTTAGAAGCTAAAATATAATATTATAATCAAATTTTAAACTTTAATAAACGAGAAATGTGAGTAAATACGACATTTTATTTGATTAAAATGCTTAACTGGGTTTATACCTATAAAAGAACCGCTTGTACAACTAAAAAAAATATATATATATATCAATAATTTGAATTATTTATTGTATAATTATTATGTTTAACCATTATTAGACATTTTTAATGAGACTTTCAAAAAACGCAATACCGAGCTACAAAAATGTAATCGTTACCATAAAAAGGAAAAATATAATTATAAATCTGAACAAAGCCATTGGATATTAAATGCAAATACGGGTTTGACAATTTAAATATTCGCCGATTTGAATTATTCACTTAAAATATTAGTTATTAATATTGTGCGTAAAAACAAAAAAAAAAAATTTAGAATAAATTAACTAATATAATGCCACCTACATAGGACTTAGAAGCGCGATATGCACGTTTTATTCTAGATAGGCACGTACATAAAGTATTATGTTTAACATGGGAAAAAAACAATGTCGTTTCTAGATTACAAAATCACAACTCCCAGCTGGATTTCGGTGCCATCCGAAATAATAGCGGTTGAGAAGGAGAAAGCTTCTTCTTTTTTTTTTTCATTTGGCATAGACGACAGAAACAATTTCGATAGAAGTCAGTTTTGCAGTAATACGACCAGTGTAGTAACAGAAAAATCGATCGAAAAACAAAGAGGACCAAAACACGTGTACGAAATACAAAACATACATCAAAGGGTCAAAACGTTATATATACAATATACGTATATACTAAAGCGGAGTGTATATATAGGTACTCTTTTACACGTATAATATAAAATATACATAAATGTATATATATTATATGTATATTTAATAATATACATATAATGCACACATGTGTATAATATAAATTCACCTGCATAGGTGTGTGTGTGTGTGTGTGTGGGTATTATTATGCGTTTACGTGTACACAGGAATTGACGTCAATTGACCCAGTTGGGTAACACAAAACGCTCAAAATTCTCGGTAATTGTGTTAAACGCACTCCGTGCGCACGTTATTAATTCACCGATTTCTCATCTGTCCAAATATATACACAACCAAAAACCATAGGTCGTCGGCGTAAGGGCAGCGAGGGGCGGCGGCGGTTACCACCCCTGTTTTCACATTGCACATATTATAATATATATATATATATATATATATACATAATGAGTTGTATATGACGTATGTGTGTGTGGGTGGTGTTTGTTATGCAAAACGGCCATGGGGGAAAAGCCATGTACACACACACACAAATTTATAATGTATATATATATATATGTGCAGCCGGTGACTGAACGAGTACATAGAACATATATATAATATAAATATGTAAACGGCGATGCGCGGCAAGCGATGATTACGAATTATTTCGATGACAAATTTCTTTTCGGGCTACCCCCATAAATAATACGTTGAGGGGGGGGGCGGACTAAAACCCGACGCCCCCAAACGGATCTGCAAACGTGTGAGCTGATGCGCATGACCACACGCACGCGGACTTAATGTATTTGATATTATTATTATTATTATTGTAATAATGATATGGCAATAACTATACGATTATTATTATAGGGTATAGGAAGGCAAACGAATAATATTATACCGGACGCCGCAGATCGTTTGAAATTATAAATATTATAATAATAATAATAGTAATAAAAGAATGTATATACGGCAGAAAATAATAATAATTTGCAAACCTCCGCGCGCGATAAAGAATAATATACAATAATATTATGGCGAGTCGTCGACCGATATAAAATATATATATACGTGTCGGAAATCCGCGGCGAATCGAATTCGATTAACTCGGCAGCGTACATAATATTATTACGAAGGGACGACAAAAAAAAAAAGCCACCCGAGAACAATAAAGGTTATGATTCACGGCGACGAAATTCGCGTTTTTATGCCCAAGATGCGTATATTCCTCGTTCTTTTATTCGAACCTTACTACAAGCGTGTATATATATATGGCCAAATCAATACTACAGTTGCATATATATATATATATATATATATATTATATTCTCGTTTAATGTCGTATCTATCTTAATTTAATTTCGTTATTTACGTCACAGACTATTATGGTATAACGTTACGTTTAATGTCGAGTCAAATTCCATTGCTATATACATATAATATATATTTCGTCAACGCACTACGGAGCAAGTAAAACGTATTATATACAATATGCGTATATATATCGTATATACAGCCACTACAGCGATAGTGGTGTGAAATATGTCAATTCGTGTATTCATCAGTTAAATTAAGTTAAAGATAATATAGATTCAGCGGGATGTAGGTATATATGTATACTGCAGAGTAGTAGATTGAAATCAAAACGCTTTGAACGATTGTATAATACTATTTTTAATAAATATATTATACTAATAATAGGTGGGTAGGTATAATATGGTAAGTCATATTATATTATATAATAACTGTTTTCGTTTCGAGTTGAAATCTTATCACGCATATAATATTATGCTGTTTCGTTATTAATATAATGATTTATGGGACCTATACACGCCTAACACACTATAACGTAGTTGAACGAAAATCAATACCGGACGTATTCATTTTGTAGTTAATACCTATATATTACTGTGCACGTCTCGCATAAATATTAACGTTCGTATTATACACGCGTTAAATATAAATATTCAAATCTTCAAAACAAAAACGCGTTTTTTCAGTATAAAAGAGTTTATCAAAATATACGACTTAACTGCGGATATATATATAGGTACCATAAGTGCAATAAATTCTAATTGAATTACGATTTGTGATTTTTTTTTTTACATACATAAGTAGGTACATATGTGTATAAAAAAATAAACTATAAGATAATGGTGGTAGTTCAGGTACGGCAAAAAGTAATAACACTATTCTTACTACATGCATAATAATATTATGTTCTATTAAAAAAATTTTGAAATATTTAAACCGGGCTAATACCACGCGGGAAATGAAACTAACACGTTTAAAATTATTGGACTAGGTAGTTAACTAAATTAAAAATATTAAAAAGTTTAACAAAATATACATAAAAAACTTGTGCATACATGAATGTACAAAAATAAGGCGATTCACTAAATATGCTCACTGTTTTTTTTTTTTATGGGGAAAGCAGGGGAAATGGGGTTTCTATTATCCAAACATAAAAAAACTATATACACTACGCTTATAATAAATTGCCATGTGCATATATAATATATATACATACGAGTGTATCGTTAAAAATTTAATTAATAATAACTATTTTAAATTGTATTAAATGGTTTTTAAAAAGTAAACATATGAACATAAACGTGTTTGTATATAACTATAGGAGTAATTAAAATTAAAATAAATATATTCTCTATAGACCTCTGTACACCTACTACTTTATAAAAATGATGACGATCGTTAATAAACGAAAAGTCTTCAAAATAATCAAGAAACATAATATACGTATGAATATTAGTGTGTCAACAGTTGTCGAAATCATAAATATACAAATAAAGTCAATGAAAACTTCAAACAGTTCTTATAAGATTTTACTAATTTTAATTTATACCTAGGTATATGTAAAATAATACATGCAAAAAATAAGTTTGAAAAATAACTAAAAATTTCATATTTTAGTTTCTAAAGTCAATTTTCCAAGTTTTAATTGAGTATCATAAAGTGTACTATATACAGTTTGTGTTTAATATTTAATTTAGCGTCTAAGATAAAGGCCACGAAATTAAATATTCATTCATGCACACGGCATTTGAGGGTTAAGACTTAAGAGTAATAAACGTGTGTTAACTTTAAAATGAGCGTATTGTTTCGAAAATTACTCTCGATATGGAAATGTTTACAGTAGCGCAGGTACCTCCTGCTACTGCTGCTGTAAATCATTATATAGCTGACAACGAATGCGAGCGATATTTTTTTTTTTGCCCCACGCCGAGAGCAAACAGTTACCTATAATGGGTCCGAAATATGATTTAGTAATAACAAAATATTGACTGTGGAATGTTCAACTTTTTACGAGCGGCAGCAACAACTGCAGCACATTATAACAATGATAAATCGACCATACTTTTCGGATAATATACAATATTATATATTCAGATAAACGTTGAGTACCTACGCCTTAGGATTTTTTCGCCTTATAGGTATAATATACCTACACGTAGGTATAATATATTTCTATATACTGTTTTAGGGGGGGGGGGGGAAATAAAATACGATACATTAAATTTAGACGAAACCTCGCGAAACCGTCGTGTTCAAAGGCGGGCGCCGGCGGCGCGGCGGTAGATAAATGTAGATTTCCCCGACTGCTGTTGTGTACAGTCGTTGTACGACACGATATTATTATAATACCAACTACAACGCTGCACTATACGGTTCGTATTCCCGAAACGTAAGCGGTGGGTATAGCTATATACATAGCTATATATAATATGGTGTACTGTTCAGAACAGTAGTTGTAGGCTGCTGCAGTGTATACGCAATAACGATAAAGCAATGCCGAATAACGCGAACCGCGAGAACAATGAACTCGGTCGAACTGTAATTTCAGGGAGATTCACGACGACAATACATCGGCGCGCGCGTAGTGTACGGCAGAACGTATATAGATTCGCTGAAACTGATATTACAATCATTAAATGTCTTATATTTCTGGTAAACAAACCGCGTGTATATAATGATAAATGGATAAGACTTAAGCACCGGAATAATAAACTATGTGTACCGCGCCCTGCACCTATAATAGCTCTGCGGTACATTAGCTATAGGTAAGTGCTATAGGTGCAGTTTAAGCGCCATCGGTTGAATCCGCTGAAGATTAACGATTTCCGCGCATGCACCGCACTCATTTAGTATTTATTTTAAGTAGATTTTCTTAAACCTCCTAACCCACTGCGCAAGGGTTTAATCTCGTGGTTCTGATTCAATAAATGAATAATTCATAATATATATGGTGGTCGTGGTGGTGGTGGTGGTGGTGGTGACCCGGTTGAGGCCGTTTCATCCGATCCACCGCCGACGATTGATTTTATATACAAACTAAATAATAATATTGTAATGCGTATATAGAGCGTGTAATATAATATTTCATATGACATATATATATATTTATTTTATATATATGATTATAAATAGATAAATTCATTAATTAATTGGCAGCATTTCAAATTTAAATGAAATTAATTCTTATTTATCGAGACGCACTATAGTGCAGGTTGCAGTTACGTATACGCTCTAAGTTTTAAAATTTTTTTTTTTTATAAACTTCAACAACTAATAACCATAGTTATTTCCATTTAACTTTGATATAAGGTTGTATGGTATATTTACTTAGGCTTAAGCCCGTTTAGAGGATTATAAGATGGTCGATATTAAACTTTGAGAGCAATACTACGAATCTAAATATAATAATAAAATACTTAATGATGCATTAATGCTATATATTGAATATAAGCGAAAACCTTGAATGATATTCAGATCACGTAAATCTGAAATAGGGCAATTTTATTTTTATTTTTTCGTCGACGGTGTAATTACATTTAAATAGTCCAAACGAGAAAGATTTTATTTTCTTGGCACGTTTAAAAAACCTTTTATCCATTTGATAAAAAAAAAAATATATATAATAATAATAATAATAATAATAATAATAATAATAATAATAATAATAGTAATAATAATAAAAAATAATAAATAAAACACACCATAACATCAGACGTGGAAGAATTCATCACGAGTACGATTCATAAAAACAAAAAAACGCAAAACAAAAAACAACTGCATTATAGTGAAGAGGAATTTAAATAATTAATACTACAACCATAAAACATGTTGATTAATTAACTATGTCTGGTTGTCAACACAACTTTTGGTAAAATATTTAAAATTCTAAGCACATATCGTATTTGAAAACAAATACGAATTGTTGAAAAATGAAGTAAATACAACAAATAATAGAAAAAAAAGTTTTTACATTTTTCATCCGATGTCGAAACGTTATTTCCTTAATACATTTTTTTCCATTTATTAGCTGCTGCGTATTGTTTCCTACATTCCACTACACGCGGCACTATATGTATAGATATATACTACGAATAATACACTTCAATTAATTTATTTTGACTTCATTTAGAGGTTCTTTTTCATTTTTATTTATTGTATTATGTTATAACTTTTGTTCAGTTTGAAATCGATATATATATATTTTTTTTACCCCGCCGACCATCAGTTTTCAATTACACCTCACTTTTATTGTGTTTTCTTTTATATCCCTTAGGCCGTTACGGTCCAATTCATCATAGCAGTGCGCTATTTCACGATTTATAAGAACTGCAGTATATATATAAAATATTATATTATAAACAAGAAAGTTTTAGTTTTTATCGTAAGACGGCACTCCAGATATGCAAAACTAATACACGAACGACATGCGTCGGAATACGATAAAAAAAAAAATCAATTTTGTTCACCGTGTAAAAAAAAAAAATAGGAGAAAAAAAAAGTTGATCAAGCAACCGTTATCCAGCAACGAGAGGGATTTTATTCCGTACGAAATGCAGCCCAAGAAGTTTCCTATGTATAGGATATACAAATTTAGTTTAAAAAAGTTTCGTCACCCCGCGTAGTTCACCTCCTCGGTCGGAGGAAAGTTTCTCGTGACATCCATATCATTTTTAGCTCCTTTTGAGCAAAATCTAAATCATTATTATTGCATGGCTAGTGATTAAAAGGCTACGACGAGATTTTCTTTTTTTTTTTTTATGCGAACGCGTCGTTTATTGCGGTGCTATGTATACATAATACATAATATGACAGACTACGCGCGTCTCTGTACACACGGAGGCGTTTTTCCATTATTATTATTATTACTATTATTTTTTTTTACTTTTAATAATAAAATACGAATTTTGCACAAATATCAAAAATACACTCGCACGCTGTGATTTACACGGAACTATTTACTCACTATCAGCATAGTGGCCAAGATAAAAACGTCATCGCCCGTGATCAAACGAATATTAGCGTATATAATATATAGGTATTAATGAATTATACAGTAATATTTATATACACGCCGACATGCTATATAGGTAAAATACATCATGTTCTCGTTGAAATAGTTTACCCCCGCCGGTGATAATAATATATATATACTACGAGTACCTATATTTTCAGCGAAACTGGACCGGCGTTGGGAGCAGTTCTAATTGATATTGATTAGTGCGAAAAACGACGGCCGATATCATAATAATGCGCAATGTCATCGTGAACCGATGGCGGTAGGATATATGCGCCGCGTCGTTGTGCAGTCAGCTGGCTTTCCACCGACCATCACTATTTAGTCTAATAAATTGTGACAATAATAATGAATTAGGTAAATAAAATGAGTAAAAATTTAAAAAATATAGTCAGTATCATTATCATACTTAACTATTATAGCGTGATTAGAACATACATAAAAAAAATCAAACAAATCGATTTTTAAATACAATAAGCCATTAGTAATACTTATTATGTTACAAAAAAAAAGAAAAATAGTAACATTATTACCGATAATATACGATTATAATAATAGTGGAATAAGATTTATGTTCATCATTGATAATATTAATATTAAATAATGGGATTTTTTTCCTCAAAAACATTATCGCGCGCGTGGAAAACCGGAAACAGTTTGCGATGATCTTACCAAAAACGTTGATCGTTTAGATCATTACGTGGCGTGTTGTATACATATTGTAAAAAGCGAGAATAGCGAGTAATTTGTGAGTAAATAGTGATAAAAAGTGAGGCGTGAACAAAACAGTGAGAAATAGTGAAAAAAGTGAGAGAGTGTGGAAAGCCACTGCGTCGCGTACACGCATAGTGGGAATACCCCCGCGGCGTTAAAGTATATAAAACAATATCGGAAATATATATTCGGCCCAGCAGCCAGGATCGAAGGACGTAAACCGAACACGTATATATTATTATTATTATTATTATTACGCTGGGGAGGACTTGGCACCCGTTGAATTTTTTTTTTTCCTCAAATGTATTTATTACACTCACCAGAGTAACAAGACGCGTACAGCAGTAGCGCGACACAATATTATATAGTGATATTGTTTAAGACCTACCACCTCTCCTCTCGCTGCTCGTTCGTACCCACACCCACACACTCAATCACTCTCTCTCTCTCTCTCTCTCTCTCTCTCTCTCTCACCAACCCTCTCGCGAAATATTTATTTGCGCTACGTGCCTCGAAATCGGAATATATAGATACCGCCGCCGGTACAGCGGGAATACGGCGGCGATAACGATAACGTTAATATTATTTACGCGGAGGAGTAATCGCGTATAGTCGATGATGGGCCCGTGTAAATCGGCAACGTGGTCCCCGACCGCGTTTACCTGTCGTGGGTCGGCGGCGGCGGTTAACACGAAATAATAATAAAACGTAGGCGTTTTGCCGGACACGGCGGCGGAGGGACGAGAAAAATTAAAGTGCCCATAATATAGAATACGTACTTCGCATAATATTATAATACAGTCAAATATAATAATATTATACGGCCGAATAATTAATACTACAATTCGGGGCAGATGACTATATAGTTTTATATAATATAGCGTTTGCATTTTTGTTTTGTGCTGCAGTCGTAAAAAAACAACCTGGTAGGTAGAAACAATTTTGTTTCGTTTCGCGAAATCTGTGATTTTATATTGCATATTTTAGCATATTTAGGTATTTTTTGAGACATATTTAGGTTCATTTTTTGCGTTTCGAAGGAAAAAGTCATTTTTTGTACACCGCAGTATTTGAATAACGTTTATCGAAATGACAAACGGTCGTTCTCATATACCATTTGATTGTTTGAAATCCTCCACACACCGCCACAGTGCAGGCTGCGGGTCGATCGAGTAATCATCGTTTTATTTATTAAATTAACAGCTAAAAAAAAAAAAAAAAATGAAGTGCAACAATTGTAAAGCGTGTTTTATGGACATTTTAAACGCATACGAATTATATTATGCAAATCTTTTTGTAATAGTATTTCAATATTGGAGCAACGTATTTTCGTAAGATTTTTACACGATACGAATAATAGCAGTCACATATACATCACGATAAGTTACGGACTCGACAGTAACACTGAATGTATATACCAAAAACAAATTTGTAACGGTATTTAATCGCCATAATGTCCGGGACCGCGAGGGTGGTCGTCTTATAGGGTCTTAGGCCGTAATAATATCTGCCTGCCGCAGTGTTGGGCAACCAAAATATTAGGCACAACACACGCGCGTATTCGTCTCAAATAGGCAACAATATTTTATATGATATATTTATAATATACAATACTGACGTGGTAGGACCGGTGGTGGTAGGGGGCGGCGTTAAATCCCCCTGCGTTTCTTTGGTACAGCGAGGGCGGCAGGGGCGGCACGACGGTATCCCAATAAGGGTGCCGGTGTACCGCGTTCGGCGGCGGAGTGGTCGTGCGGTGCCGGACCGACGGCGGCGGCGGTTCGAAGTTGTGACTGTAGCTGTGCTGGTAACGCTGCTGATGGTGGAGGTGGTGGTGCTGCTGCTGCTGCTGCTGCTGCTGGTGCAGTTGTTGTTGTTGTTGTTGTTGGCCGTGGTGCAGGTGGTACTGGTGATGGTGCTGCAGGTGGTGGCTGCTGTTGTGCGGATGATAGTCGTCGCCGTTGTTGTAGTAAGACAAAGCGGCGGCGGACCCGCTGCCGGTCGCCATGACGTCCACCGCGGACGCCGACAGCGGAGGCGGCACGCGGCTGTACGGGCTGTGCACCGGGCACAGTGGACGCGGCCAGTGTTGGGGCGGCGTGCGTTGCCGTGTGGCGGTGGCGGCGGCGGCGGCAGCGACGGCCGTGGTCGCGGCGGCGGCGCGCCACGGCTCGTCGTCGATGTACTCGTCGAACTCCACGGTGGCGGCGGCGCGCGCTCGACTGACGACGACGACGATTGCTACTACCGCCGCTGCCGCCGCCGCCGCCGCCGGCTGCTGATGCCGATGCTGCCGCCGCTCACTCTCTCGTCGACCGGCCCGCTACCGCCGCCGCCGACGTACACGCGCGCGCGGCGCAAACGCATCGGAAAAGTGTTGTTTTTTTTCCGCCGATCCGGCCCGGTCCGCGAATCGTCCGCCACACGTCACCTCCGCCCGACCGATCTTCTTCTTCTCGTTCTTCTTCTTCTTCTTCTACTACTTCTTCTTGTTCTTCTTCACTTCTTCGCTTTTTCTTCCGCAGCCATCACCGCGAATCATACGCATGTTATATTATATTATAGTCGACGAGTCAAACGCGAGTCAAGGTTATAACATATTATTATTATTATTATAATATAACAACATGATAATAATAATATGTAATAAACGTCTTGCCGGCGACGAGTTGAATAATATGATACGCAGACGGTCTCCAGCGTCTCGAGCGCGGAGTAAATATTACAAAACCGAAAAATTTGCATACATTTTTATAAAGAAGAGTGCGCGGCACACTGCAGTAGGGTAATAATAATATACATACCCCAAAGACCGAATAATCACTTGTTTTCGAAACGACCGCGCGACGAGGCGGTCGAGGACAATGGGCGAAAAAAAAACCTCACTCGAAACCGTTTAATAATAATAATAATTATAGAGCACCCCGTTGACATATACAGAGCAATTCGCCGAGCACGCCCACCCCCGTTTTATTCGAATTCTGATTTTCGGAACTTTTAAGTAGGCGTCGATATATATATTACAATACAAGGACCGTATTTTAATTTATTCTAATTTCTACACCGTCTAAGAAGTGTCCCGTGGCGAAACAAACTCGCCCTTTTCGTCCAATAAAAACCATGTAACTTCTTGGCTTTTTTACGGGTAATTGTTAAACAAATGGTTTTATAATAAAATGATAATGTATCTTATAATAATAAATTTGAACGAGAGAGCTTACTGAGTTATTAAAACGTATGATAAGGAGAATAATCCTTAAAAACGGTTATACGAAAATATCAAATAAAATACGTTATATTAATTCTTGCACTTATAATTATACATAGGTATATGGCGGGTATAATATAGGATCAATTTTACAAATTATAAAATGTTGATGGATTAATTTATTAATTGCTTAAATCTTCCATTATCGTGGACCAATTATATGCTTATAGTACAAAAAACTCAATAGCTCTCAAACCATCACCCGTTCGAATTTCGATTTAGAAACATCAATAATTTCAAAAAAATAATCCCATTCACGATTTTCAGGAAGAGGGTGATTCTCGTTTTATAAGCTGCAGTGAATCGGCTATTCGCCTCGGGACACTCGTTAAGTTGTATAAAAACATTAAGTGTTTGGACACATATATTGTCAAGTATACAATATATACTTACCAATTCTAAAAATCTGGATTAGAATAAATTCATTATTATGGATGAGCATGCTTGGTGAATAACCCTAGCTGTATTATACGTGTGGCGTTGTGCGACTCGGAGACACGCACGCCACATCGTCACGTTTACGACGTCGCGCGGGTGGGTTTTGCCGCAGTACTACGCGATTACCGCCGTCGCCGCCATCATCCGATTAAAACATATTATTATTATTATGATACTCGCAAGATATCGACTGCGGCGTTTTCCGACGAAATCGTATTTATAATAACGAGCGTAAAAAGATTTGATGGGAAATTTAACGTCGGCAAATGGTATGGTAATTGCGCGTTAATATTAATAACAATGGCGATGATTTATATTTTTTTTTATTTTTTCCGTGATACGAAACGATGTGACTATACGAATTGGATAGAGTTTATTATGTTATTAATTATTATCATGCCGACGGCGTTATGTATTGTTGTACACAACAATTTGTAATTTAATTAACATAATATTATACCTATAGGCTATGACTAATACATTTTGAATCAATATTTTATACAATTTAATCGATAGAACTAATAATTGATATCATATATTAAACCTATACAAAGTTTATAACTTTTTTATTTTCAAAATATAAATTATAACACTGAAAATTGTATAAAATAGTTTTCAATATTTTACTTTATATACATTTATATTATACCTTTCTGCGGTATCTCTCGTTTTCATCATTTCAATTAATTTAAAAGGACAATTTTGAATGTTGAAAATTCTTTAAAATATTTGAGAAATAAAAAAAGAGACTGATTTATTTTATAAATTGTATTCAATTTAAATTTAATTATTATATAATTACTTGCAGTAGTATAGTTATAAAAGATTTGTTGGATTACATTTTTTTTAGTACCTACCCATACAATGTTAATTAATTTTTTTGACCTACTGATTAAACCAATGTAGCATCGATTCCCACCAGGCAGATACATATTATCCCAATTAAAACCTAATATTTTTGGTTATTTATGTTTTACGCAGTTTAAGTGTTTTTTTTAATGGAAATTAAGCAAAAAACTTGAATATTTAAATGAAATACATACACCATTATTTAGTCTTATGCTGCTTAAACTATAATTCGTGAACTCGATTTCAGTACATTTTTCGTTAATTCCCACACGTTCCCGGAAATAGCCTATCCTTAATAAAAAATAATCAGATACAGCTGTAAATTTAAAGTGTACTTATTTGAGATTATTTATACTTATCGTAACAAAATAACCAAATCAAAATTGAATCATAACGGTAATATAAGTTTATATAAAATAAACGGTGATATTAACAATATATTAATTCAGGTTAATATTATGGAAAATTGATTTTTGAAAAAAGAAAGAACCAGCCTGAATAACAAAGGTACCTATGCGGACAAATTACTTACGGAATGTTCATTACTCCATAACGGTTACTAAAATGGTTAGTGCTTACACTATACTGCGGAAATTTATCAATATTTTATAGACAGTAAAGTATACCATCCATTTAAAAAGTGGAAAACCTATACAACTATAGAAGATATCTTTAAAAATCTTTTCGGCTAAATTATTCTTGACTGAAGCAACCCTCGACCCTTACACATCACACGTGCCAAGTGTTCCCATGTAATTTACAAAGAAGAAGGAGAAAATAGCGGCACTTAACGCCGAAAATGTACCATTAACACGGGACAGCCCGTGGTTGGAATTTCAAAAGTAATGGGTCGCACGTGCGTTGCCGGTGGTAATCCCAAAAGTAAATCACAACTAACTTTAAAAAAAAAAAAATAACAAATATGAAATATGAAATATACAGAATTTTTCCAGTTAATAGATATTATTTTTTAAGATTCTTATGAATTTAAATTTAACTATTATAATCTGAATGACAAACGATAGGTATTCAGTATTTCATAAATGACTAATAGCTGGATACATTCACAGAAACATTTCTTAATTAACAATACCTACCTATTAGCAATACTTCCTTCAAAGACTAATTCATGTTTTAAAAAAATCTGGGGAAGTCGCACTGCTGTATAGTAGAATTTATTATTTACCGAGTAAGTTATTCGAGTGTACCTCGTAATTGAGTAAGTCACTGTAATAGATGTGTTAAATTTGAATTCAACGATAAATCATTGCATACGAACAACATTCCGAGCGGAAACGGCGTGTCACCCAGCAAGCCCGTATATCTAAGGATATTGTATGATTTATTTGTATACTACTTTGTACTATTGGTAACTTATTTTTCTAGTCGTAATAATAGGTAGGTGAACTAATTTCTCTCAAAAAAATTACATATTTTATAGTTTAATAGTCATTATAATAATATTATTGTTATATTTATTATTTACTTATTACTAAATGCCGACATACAGTAGATCAACAGTGTAATTAGGTTTATAGTATCTATACGTAAGTGAATAAAATAAAGTTTAAAAATAAATTAGTCTGAATATTTTGAAAATTGAACTATTTAAAGAAAATAATATACGTAATGGCAAAAAGTTTAAAGTCTCTACGATTAATATTTTTTGAATTATCAATAATTTTTCAAACTTTTATAATTTTGTGTATTTTCGATATATTTTTTTCAATTGCTGCAAAAACAACTTTCATTTTCCCGTATTTTTCTTTTATTTTTCCCGAAACTTTGAAAAGTATTGAGACTTTGACCAACTAGAACCATTTTTCTAACACAAACCACTCTCAAAGTTGAAGACGTTAGACAAAAAAAACACTCACGTCATTGTAAAACTATAACATTAATCGCCCTGCACAAGGCTTAAAATATATATGTATATTTACGATTTTTATTTACCAGCATTATTGTTATTATCGCTAACCTTAATTTATTTAGTTGCATACATGACTATTATTTTTAACACATTCTTAAATTACTATTTTGATTACATTAAACTTAATATTTAAAGTAAACTATAAAAAAAGAGCAGAGCCAAGTAAGTGGTTAATCATTAATCAATGATTCATTCAAAAAAAACTATTTTGAGCAAGACTCCGTTTATTACTTGGTATTTAGTTGTGTTGCATGTATGAATTATGAAAAAAATGAAAAAAAAAATATTATCTTTACTTATACTTATACTCACCAATACTTTTTTTATAAATTCATCAATTAACATTTGGCGTAAAATATACAAATAAATATAACTAAATAGAAAAATAACGTTCTCAAAATGTTTTATTTAGACTGAAATTGATTTTATGTTTATAATTATAATACTTGAATAAATAGTATCTACGAATAACCTAAATATTACCACTTTTTCATCGTTGTGATCCTCGTAAGCTTTACTCGGAATCTAATATAAAATATAATAGTATTAGAAACTATGTCTATAAGATAATTCTAGCAACAATTATAAATAACCTTAAAAAAATATAAATTTAAACATTAAACTATATATAAATGTATTTATTAAGAATTTAACAAGAACGATATCTCATATTTTTGGAATACATACATGCCTATAATATATACATAAATATTTGACAAGACGTGTTTGGAACCAAGAGTTTGTAAAACAGGAGAATGTAAAAATCCCATTAAAACGTCAACATTTCTTTAACGAATGTACAAGAAACTTTCTTCATAAATTTTCTAAAAAAAAATAAAACGAAATGCCTGTAATTGAAAAGAAAAAAAATCACCTACCTACCACTTCTGTGACATTTAATCATAACGAAATTCTATACACCCTCCTTCATTTAAAAATAAAAAGGAGTAGTGGGTAACCACAATTTATTTAACTAAATGTCGACAATAAGGGACTTCAGAAATATATTTTCTAGAACTTTTAAGTAAAAACAGCGTTAACCTAGTGACCTGAAAATGTCTAATAAGGGAATTAAACTCGATTAAAACAAATGTATATATAGTTCGGCCGATGCGGTAGTGTGGGTAATCGGTTAATTAATTGTCGCAAGTGTTAAAAGCACAGTTAATGGATAACATCAATATGGTTAAATCATTCGACACAACAGTAACTCATTTAATAGATAGTAGATACCTACGCCTTATTACTTCAACTGTACCCTTGTAAGTTTTGAAAACGTAAATAGCAACAATTTTAAATCGAAGCTTATTTAATTTTGATTAAGAAAATATGTTAAAATAGTTAATATAGGTAATATGCCATAGGTAATTACAATGATTGTACTATATTATTTTAATAAATATCAGGTCGGTTTATCAAGATTTCAACATTTTCCTTATATGTAGTTTGTTACTTTTTATAGTTAAATGCTCTAGACATTTTTATAACTGTAAGTTATAAAAAAAATTATAGACTAACATAAATAGAAAACATAATACATACACAGAAACATTTTACTTAAAAAATAAATAAATATATCTGTACATAAAACTGACAAAATGTATTTATAAACAATAATCTTTCGTCGCGAAAAACCTATAGGCTATAAAAGTGTTATTAAGAGGACACGCCACAACAGCATTGTCGCTTCTGTCTACAAGTGCGTAACATGGTAAATTTATGTTTAGCTTCGTTAGTTAAAATATTAGTGTGAATTAACTTATTATTATAAAACTTGAAGGTTACAATATTTTTAATTTTTAACTAAGTTATGAGTATTTTTAAATGGCAGTATTTTACATATTCCTCATAACTCATTTAAAAATTGAAATATCGTAAAACCCAAAATTCAAACACACATAATTGCGTTACCTTATAAATTTTATTATAGATCAATTCACTCTAATATTAAAACTAACGAAGCAACGTAGTTCACTAAACGTAAATTTGCTATGCTACGCACGTATTGTAAGACTGAGACGAAAATGCGAGTGTAGCATCATTTCCAGGCTAATAATGTAATAACTGACTAAACATTAATTATTGATTAGGTATATAAAATTTTAAAAAGAAAGATACCAAAACTGCGATTAAGTACAAATCCGCTTACTATTAAATTTACTATTTTAAAGATGCATAGCATATGTAATGGTTACATGTAAAGTGTAAACATTAATAATTATTGATGTAACACATTTTAAGAAAATAAGTATTGACATTCAGGGGAGTTGACAAATATATAGAACCTACATAGAGGTATAATATACAAACCTATATAGAACAGAAATATCCATTACTACCGAAAATAAGTAACGCCTTGACAAACAAAATAAATAAAAACATAAACAATCAAAATAATTTTTCATATTTTTATTAATTAGAAAAATGTACAGTTTACTTTCCATGCAATTAAAATAACTTCAACTATAGAACTCACAAATTAAAATTTTACATCGTTCGATTCAGGAAAAATGATTATTACTAGCAATTTAATTAAAAAATATATAGTCTCTTGACTCTTGTGCCCAGAAATAAATACAAATAATTAACTTTGTGAGAAACAACTTGAACTTATGTAGAGACCAATTAAAATTATTTTTTGTGTAAGAATCTAATAATGCTGACTAATTTCTAAATTAATATTTATTAAATTAGTTAGTAATATAATTTCTGTGATATAACAGATAAAACAAAAAATTAGTTATAAATATAATTTCTTCAACAAGTAAATGCGATTTTCATAACGCTTATTATATTATTTGAAATCAGCAACTACTTAATAGGCTCTAGAGACATCAAGAAGCTTTTTTTCTTTTTTAACGACAAAGACCATCATTAAACCTTTATTGTGTTAAAAGCATCAATATATATAAACGGGAAAATAAACCTATATACTTTTTTTTACCCTTTTATCGAGGCCAATTGATACGTTGCAGGTATTAATTATCAACCCTAAAGAGAAAGCGAATTCTAAAGTTACTGAAACAACATTTTGGCAGATCGCCGAAATACTTTAAATTTGTACTGATTTTATTTTTAGGTTATAGGCTTATTATAAAAGTACTTTGTCAAAAGTTATAAATTTATTTCACATTTTTAATATAAAAAATATTTTTATAGGTACTTATTATATTTACATCGTCGTAAAAACTTCAATAATGCACTTACAAATATTTCACTTTAAAATAATATCTTAAATGTAAAATATAAAATATTCTATAGTTAACTAAACACTTTAAGTAGGCACCTACTTAAAGATTACCTATAGCTAATCAATCAAAATATTAACGTGGTATAGCTAATAAATATTAAAATATGATAAACAACACTGAGTTATACTATATAAATAACTAAAGTAAACATATACCAAGTATGCGATATGGACAAAAGAAAAACCAAGCCCGTGAATAAACAGTAATGTATTTGTCTTATCATCTAAGGACAAGGTAGAACGTGTTTTCGTAATTATAATTATTATGTGCAGAAGCAAAAACGAAGCTTGGACCCAAAGACTGATAAATCTTACTAAACACGTACCAAGGTTTTGGATACTTTAAATCGATAAAAATATCGAGTATCTTTTTCTCAAAAATTAATAATTTATCGAACAAATTAATTAAATTCCTGTCATTACTACTTTTAACACTTAAATATAATTTGATTTAATAGTTATGTTTTTTTATAATCTATTTTCAATACAATAAAATATATAGCTAAAAAATATTTGAATCAATACAATATAATATATTAATATTTATTAAGGCACGATTGATAATTGCTTAATAACAATAATAACTCTTAACATAAAAATCACAGATCACTTCTACCTATGTATTATTATTCACAAAATTGGAAGGAGAAAGTTATATACCAAATAAATTTATATTTGCACTTTACCCTGCAATGTTAAAATAATTTTCAATTATATGCTAGCATAAACTACCAGATTTTTTATATCAGTTATCACTATCAACACAAGTTTAAACGACTCTAAACTGAAAACTATTTGACAGGATCAGATTAGTCTATCCTAAAATTGACACCCTTGTCATCCCAGAGTTAATCGAAAAACATCATAATGTATTTTAAACATCAAATATACATTTCTTAATAAAATGTAAAAACCAATCATTCCTGTCATTCTGAGAACATAGTTACACAAAAGATATTTTTGGTCAAAATAATTTAAAGATTGATTTTTATTATTGCCCAATTAAAGATAAAAAAAAAAGTAATGAATGTTATTAATTATTAACAAATATTTTGCATTGCAGCATGCAGGATACTAATGATATTGAACCCTTTGATCCTACACCTATAGGTTTAACATTATATAAACTATAATCAATATGGTCGCTAACCATAGCAACCAATTTCGTAACTATTTTGTGTACCACAAAAAATGGTTTATTGGAGGTATTTTTGATATTTTAATTTTAGAGAGAGTTAAATGAGTTAAATATTACAATTTGAAAATGCTCATAACTCGCTTCAATATTAAAATATCGCGAAAACACTTGTAATAAACCACAGAAAATGTTGTCACCATTAAGTTTAACAACAGGTAAATCACTCTAATATTAAAACTTACGAAACTAAACGAGGACTAAATTTGTTATGTTACCCATTTGCAGAGCGGAGACCACACATGCGGGTGATGCATCCTCTTAAATCTTAATAGGTACCTAAATAGTAAATTATTTGAATTTGGGATGGGTAGAAAACAAATTAAAATCATACAAATATTAATTTAATGGTAAAGTACATTTTAGAGTTTATTTTAATCAATAGTAGTATATATTAAACTCGCATATTAAGTATATACAAACATATAAGTTTTCTATAAATAATATAATATAACGTAGGTATTGTTACACGTATACATTTCAAACATGTGATCTTTTTATACTAAAAACAAATATTTTAGTTCTCGTTTTTTTTAATGTTTATTTTTTACCCTTACAGAAACTATTTCGGAAAATGTAAAGTATTAATATGAGATGGTTGATAATCATAAAACTATAAAAAAAAATGTAGATACCTTTATAAAAAATTACCTAATGCACTCACTGTTTTCAAGACAAGTATCATTATAACCTAGTCTTGTTATGTAATATGTATATAAAAAAATACATATGAAATAAATTACCAGTACATATGTTTAAAACATTTTACTAAACGAAATATAAATAGTAAAAACAGATAAAACGTATTCAGTATATCATTAATAATATTGTTACAAAGATGTTTTTTATATTTAAATTCGAATAATATTGTACTTGTATACTACTCTATGTGCATGGTTTAAAATAAAATGTTGTATTTAAGGTTTTAACTGCTTAAAAAAGCATACGTCAAATGATTTTTTTTTAAATCTAATTGAAGTGTTTGTTGATAAATCATTAGCACTATTGCAGCATTTTATTGATTGCCCTATACTATAGAAGAGTTTGGAGCACAATGGAAAAGTATAAACATTTCATTTTGGCGCCTTCAAGAGAGACAAACTAAAACATCGATTTACCACACACGAAAAGGATCAGCACTTTTACATATATATCCATATTATTTGGGCTTTTTGTCAACCTTATTTCTTTTCTACCAATGTCACTATAAATTTCCCTGTTACATACAGAACAGATGTGGGTCGTTTTGTATTCTCCCTTAAATAATTTTACATGCCCTATTGTGTTTCATTTGAGGTACACATTTTTTTTTTTTTTACCAACCTTAGTAGGTAAACATTTAAATAAATATTAGTGTTATTTCTAAATAGTAACACTAAATTAAATTTAAATATCATATAAATGGCATTTTATAATTAATGATTATTTTTCACTACGAAAATCAGAAACAATAAAAGCTCCGCATTAAATTCGAATCAACATTCAACCAATATTTTTTTTAAATAATGATTAATTATTTCTTTTTATTCTGCAATGGCATTTATTCACGGCAAATAAGTTAATCATTCCAAAATAATGTGATAATTATTGACTGGAACGGTAAATAATATATACAAACTCTATAGTAGACATTATACGAATTTTACAACAATAAATCACATTTAATTTCTCCCAACCTTTTCAAAAAGGTCTATTTGCTGCGGTGGTTGTGTTGAGTCCGCCTCGAAAATATTTATCAGATGGGTATCGATCCGAATTTACCGCATAAAAGAGAGGTTTTTAGGCCAGTTTGCCGTAGGTAGTAAAACACTATTCCCAACATCTGTTACATTCCCGATTGTACACGCATATTGTTTTACATTATTATGATATAAAGAAAATAGTATTCTTATTTAATGCTCATGAATAAAATTAAACGATATTTTTATATCTAATTGTCGATTTATTACATAAAGTAGGACCTCACTAAATTTGTTATTTAATATTTTTTATTTTTAAGACAAGACATTTTCAAATGTTAAAACATAATAATTAAACTAATAAACTATATAATGAATTAACCAAACATTATAAATTAATGCGCATACATGAAATATGAATACTAACATCTTTCAAATATAATTGTTTTTCGTTATATGGTAGTAGTTATCAGTACCTATAGGTATTTACTGAACCAAAAATCTGTACTTATACAATAAGCCTAAGCGATTAATTAAAAGATATGGATATTAGTAATGAACTGAATACAATAATTTTTTTTAAATATAATTATTTCAAATAATTTAATTTTTTTTTCACTTAATGACGTACAAATAAAAATAAATATAATATAATAACAGGAAAAATTTTACAATCCTAATTATAGAAGCAAATGATTTATTTTTTACGATATATGTATCTAGATTTTTTGAATTACTTAATGTCATAATAATTACAATAAAGTATAAAAATCTTTAATAGCGGTAATAGATTTCATATTCAGTAAATAATTATTGCAACGAAATTATACCAATAATTATATTATTTGTTATTAGTTTTATAGACAAAGGAGCTTATATACGTAAGTATAGTAGACTTAAAGACTTTTTAACATATGGACATCGTGTACAAATTGTGATATCTCAAGGTGATACGGAAACTTGGCAATGCAACCATTGTGTAGAAATCAATATATAGTGTTCCGATTTTGGTCAAGCGTTAAATTGTCAACCCCCTCTAAACGTAAAAATCCATTTGTTGGAAATAATAAATTATTCTTCTTTAAATGGTGAAAGCCAACAATTTCCTAAAAATAATTTCATATATTATTTATTTATTTATATAATATATTAGTTTTTAAAAAAAACCGGATGTATTTATCTGCGGTTTCTGTTCAATCTATACAAATAAAGTTGTTATCATAATTAAGTAAAGTGTTTTTATAATTGTCTAATGTTTTCTTCTTTTTTATGAACCAGCTATGAAATTTATAATTTTTACTCATTTTTTTTTTTTTTATCAGATTGATTTATTATTAATTTAAGAACATTTTAAGGAGTAAGGGTAGTATAGGTATATTTATAACATACACAAACCTAAAACATAAGAAAATAATGCTTCAACATTATGTACAAAAAATATTAATTATCTTTATTCTTCAATCGTGATCGTCATCAACAGCTAATAAATTACTCTTGAAGTTTTTGTCGACAAAAATCATATTACCTATTTCAACGAAAAGTCTTAACCAAAATAATATCTAAAATAAAAATCTCTGCTACACAATAATATTAATTAAAACATGATATTAAACATTTAAAAAATCAATTTTATAAATTAAAAACCTATATTTATTTACATGACTTATAAATTAAAATAACCAATACAATATTTGATAAATAAATACGCAAAATGTATTCATATTATACATCTATATGATTTAATCATTTTAACAGAAGAAAAAGTCTTACTAGAAGTACTGAAATACTGAAACTGTTTCAGGATTATTTTAATTTAATATAATCTAGGCCAATATTTTACTTTGATAATTAATTTATAAGACAATTCTATTAATTTAACACCCTTGAATATATATTGATTTTAACACGTCATGCGTTAGGTAATTAAATATCTGTCACGAGGAAAGTTGAGTCTTCAGAAGATGAACTTCGTTAGACAAAACGTCTTAGATAACATAAACATTAATAGTATACAATGTACAAAACTATGTCATAGTTATAGTTGTACACATGTCTCAAGTTTTATTGAAGTTTGGTTGGAATATTATATTTGTGAATTTAATGAATAATGTCACTTTATAACAAGTTTTTAGTATTTGATTATGGTTTTAAAATTTTTAGGACATATTTGAACTGCCTATTTTAAGTATTCATCTTACTTATCTATTATCTATAGGTACCTAAATTAAAAATTGTATTATTTTAGTTATTAATTGACGCTTTTAGAGACAAATTATAAATAGAACATAAATTCTTTTAAGTGCATATAAAGGTGAAGTTTAAATGTTAGAGACAAAATAACAATATTAACTTGCTAACTATAAAACGGAAAAGATAAAAATATGTAAAAAAACTAAGGTTGACCTAATTCTGAAAGCTCCAAGCTTTCTCCTCGTCTATCGTTTAAAAGCAAGGATGGCCACAATAACTCTTTCGTGTCTGGAACAGCTATCTAAAAACTTTTTCTTTGGCACATCCGCGCATCTACGTTTATAATATACGAGTATATTTAATAATAGAAAAACCCCATAGATACTCAAATTGTGCATTTATAAACGAGGTATGAAGAATTTACATTATTTTATTTGTCTGAATCATAGAAGTAGTAGAATAATTTTAAATAATAATAAAAAAATGGTCCGAATACATTTTAATAAAAATGTTTGTAAAGAGAAATATTGAAATATGATATTATACTATTTATAAAGAATTGTACAATTCAATGACTCGAGATAAAGCTAAAAGCCAAAAATACTATAAGAGTACAACATAAAAATAATATTTTTATGTGATTATTCAAAATTATAACTATATTTATATTATTGTGCATATTTTTTTTTATATTACTTAATATGACTAGTATAATAGATATTATAATCTAATAAGACAAAAACGTATAAAATTAAAAAATATTTATTCAAAATTAGCGTAAATATGGAAAAATTGAATATTTTATTTTAACGTTGTATTGTAAAATACAAATAATCAATTGAAAACGGTTTATATTAGTTATACATTTTAATTAATATTTAAGTGCTCAAATTGTATGACGCATTGTTGTTACAGAGTAAATCTAAAAATTAAAATCATACTAACATTTGTTTTCCCCTGAAAAACTAACAAAATGAGAGAAAAATGATTCATACATTTTAGATGTAAGAGATAAAGTCCTGGTAGATTTCCCATGATAATTGACGTCAGGTCCCCAGCGGTAGCTTGTAATGTGTCACTGACGGTTAGAACTATATAGCCCCCCCCCCCCCCGTGTTGGTACACACGTAATCGCAGTTTTCATTAAAACGCACAAGCGGAGGAGCAGGGGCAGTCAGCAGATATGACCGACAAACCTCATGAATGCCTGATTAGCTTCATCGTATGTTACATGTTTGCTTTATTAATTAGTTTTCAAAAGGGTCTATACCGATATGGTGACCTAGAAAGGAATTTCGACGATAGCCTCTTACTTGTTTATTGCTAGTAAATTTATCATATTAATTAGGGCAGACCATTAGTACAAGGATTCGCCATTACCTACGGTAAACTTTAAATGAAAGACAACGAAGAAACTTCCAATAAACACCTTTAACATTTAAAGTTTAAACCAAAATTAAGCAACAATAAAATAAAAATAAAATAAAAACTACATTTCTAAGAAAATGTTGCATGAGAAAATGTGTTGAATTGCACTTTGGCTAATGTGCAGATTATGTAGCATTGTACCCATAGGGTATATAGTTTTAATATTATCCGTGTAATGTTAATATTAGTCAGTGAATCACGGGTTATGTTAAAATTTAAAATTTCTTGCGGTTCTGTTACCGTCTTATTTATTAAACTATACTGGCACCACTAACACCAGCATCAAATTACGTTAGTACATTTAGTACCATTAGCAAATAACAATAAGTAATTCTTATATTAGATAATGGTTGTATCTTAGATAGGTTCATGGCTCAAATGGGCAGGCATATATTATATAGATAATATATTTCATCTTCACTAAATAGAAATGTTGACATGATTTTAAATATTTTACATTAGCTTTGGTGTACACCTCAGAGTGAGTGAAGCTCGTTTTACATACCCTTGCAAGTCGGGATCAGTTGTATATCTAGTATTTTTGTGTACAATGTAATAGAATATAAAGTTGGTAGACGAACACGTTATAGTTATCAGTACTATTTAGGTGTACTATATATTCGCTCGAACGTGGGGTAGGTATAATCCGCATGATAATATGACGGATTCGACAAAGCGCTCCGGTATTGCTCCTCTCCATAATCAGTATTAAATATTATTCTCGCTGTGTACTAAATAATAATTAATACCCTTCATTCGGATTGTTACATTTATTAATCACTATTAATTATTATTTTAGTCACACTCTTTCATCTCAAGTCAGGGTTCATATCTATTGGTGCGAGTAATAAAATAACTACTCGTTAAGACTTTTTCTAGAGAAATGAGTTGTAGAAATAAAAAAAACTGTGCAAATAATTACAAAAGTTTTTATAACATTATTCAGAATGCATTGGCTATAATGATGTAAGCATTCTCCAAGATTTTAACAAAATGCACGGTGGTTAATATTAATACATTAGGTTATAAATAAAGACCCTAAGTAGAAACTAAAAATGTTGGCCGGTGGCGGAATCGTCGGACCAGAACTTCAGTTTCATTATCGTCAGGTGAACCAATACGAAAGAGCCAACTGGACAGTGAACTACGAAGAGGGGAAAGGGAGAAAAGCACATTCGGGCAAGTTGAAAATAATCGCATGTTGAAAAATTAAACAATAATTGATCCGCGATATTTTCCGTCTGTAAGTCTTTCTTGAAACGGTGGCCATGACCGTTTTCTCAGAATGTGTCTAGAACGTTCGATACTCAATTGAATCGTTTTCGTCGTTTTTATTTTATTTTTTTCGTTTTTCACATCAGCGAGTGCGTTTATGTGCGTATTGTGTTGTGCAGTGTGATGAAATTCCAGCCGCGAATTTCGATCAATTACCAAGCGTTTTCGCGTCGCCGATCGCTAGAGCGCATTATATACCTATTTAATAGTGTCGTGTAGTGGCGAAACGAGTCTTAATTACATCCGGACCGACGACACGTGCCGCCCATTTCCCAATAATTACGAGCCAAGGTAGGATACTTACACTAAGTATAAGAATATTATTCACAGGTGTCTTGTACGAATAGACAGTTTCATACGCCTCTAAACGACCGTTATTTAGGAATTATTATTGTGTTTAAAATTTTACATATTATAATAGGTAAGTACATACATATATGTGTATATTATATATATATGTTTGGAAAATCCTGAACGAATCTTGGTAAGATAACCACGTACCTAACGTGTTCGTTGTAATACGATATTATGTATAACACTATATATCTATATAATATAAATACCAAGTAAATATAAAATATTATCGTGCATTATCGTTGGTTCGATTTTCGATAATAAGCCACATATATGCGAATTTTGGTATGATATAACTGTAATGCGGAGTGTAATATCATTTAGTTCGCGGTGCAGCCGATCGGATTGTGGTCGGGATTTCGACGAACATCAAAGATGCATGGGTATGATTATTGCGCAAGTGTGTCCGTTACAAAGGCACGCACCCCAAACCACCCCACAACGCACTGCGTCAAAAAAAAATATTTGTACTTTCTAAACTATGTATAATATGTGTGAATAAGTCTAATACATATAATATATTCTGGTATTCATATACCACTCTATATATATATATATATATTAAATACATACACATAAAATACCCGGGTACCATATACTATACCTACATTATGTTGTATATAAATACATATTATTAATTATTATATGCTAGTATTACTAAACACGAAATAGGTACGGTTCAGAACCGTAGGTAACTCATGAAGTCCAATTGAAAGTTCTCGAAATAGTATAATATACCTAATGGCTAATATATACTCTAAAGCAAGATATTATATCCACTGATTTTTGTTCGAAATATTATCATTTTTGTGCTCTCGAATTTCTATTATATAACGAGGAAAATGTAAGATAATATTATTTGGTCTAAAGTCTAAACGGGACCCAGAAATTGCTTCTTTTGAAATTTTTATGTTTCTTTGTTAATACCTATCTTTATGATAACTTTTAGTCCGACACTCTGACAGCGTCGTGGTTACACGTAACTTGTATGCTTGCAATCGTCTCAGATAAAGATCAATAACAAAACTTAATTCAAACATCAATGTGCAATATATAGTTACGCGAAAAATATCGTAGGCATCGTGTTTATTTGAATTTATTATTCTCGTATTTAAACACAAATTATTTTTATGTATATTAAATAAAAAATATATAAATATTTCAAAACTTGAGGTGACCTATCAAAAATATAATCACAATCATCTTTTGGAAATAGTATTTATCAAGTATTATAGCTGCGTGCATCGTGCATGCTGTACTTAATCAATAGTTAAAGGGAAAAAACAAAAAAAAAATGTTAATAAGAGAGACTGAAAAGCATGGGTTTTGCAGCCCTCTAAATTAAAAACTTAATTTGTATTTTGCTCCTACATATAGGTACAGATGTTTACATACAGTAGAGTGTAGAAACTACTACACCATATTATAAATCATAATCATAAAGTGATTAAATGGTGAGAGGATTGATTTATTACCCTCGCCTGGGACTTTTATTTCTTAAAAAGACGTCGCAGCAGCATATGTGTTATCGACCATTGTCTCCGTCTTACTAATGCATAACGCCATAACATACCATAATATACATTCAGAAGTTCAAGCGTTGTGTTGTTAACTTCAACATTAGAGTGAATTATTGACCAAAGTAAGAATATTATCTGTGTTCTACCGTGTGTTATCTCGTTGTTTTTTTACGATATTTTAATTTCTAAGAGGATTATGATAATTTTTAAATATACATATTTTAAATAGTACCAATTCATAACTTGCATAGAAATTTAAATATCTTAAATAATTCAACAAGAGAAATCATATAATGTTCTTAAATTTAAGTTTGATAATATGTCATTTTACGTATTTACATATCTATTTGTCGTACCCGCATGCATTGTCTCTGTCTTATTTTCTAATTGTAAATTTGAAAATGCTCATAATATTTGCTTCATAATTAAAATACAAACGAAATAGTTCACGATAAAGATTTTCAAACTTTTTCAACAAAACTAATTAACTACCTGTTTTGAATATGTAATAATCATAGCGTGCATTTTATTTAAGAGTACCTATAACACTGTGAAAGTGTTTGACCTTGTGTTTGACAGTGTGTGTCTTATAAGAGTTTGGAAGTCTATGAGATACAAAAACATTTTATATATCATACCTATTCTTCCTTATGTTTAAACACTCGCCCTTTTAATCTCCTTATTTTTAGTTGTCGCTCTAGGTACATATTTATACCGGGTCGAAACTTTAGAATGTTAATCATTTTAGTTCTAGTTTGTAGAACTTTTAAACTTTTAAACTAAAAATATTTCTCATTATATTTATGCATTTTAAAAGTTACTCCATCGTGTGTGTAGACGAGCGATTAAAAAGTTGTCAGTTTTGCAATTTTTGTTAAAATGTGGTTATCAAATATCATGATATTCACGAGAGAGAAATAAAATAAGTCGAAATGGATCTTTGTTCCTTACTAACTATAAAATAATAATGTAATGTAATACTTTATTTCTTATTTAGGTGCTTATGTTACACATTACATGAATCATTAAGCTTGACACTTGTAGACTTTCTATTTAATGAAAACACTTAAGTGTAGACTAGCAGTTAGAACTTTCTGACCATGTCATTTTACATTATTTTCAAATACAAACACATGTAAATATAACTTTTTTTCTGTATACATTATATGTTTATCTTAAATTTAAAATAAAAAATTTAAAAAACCACAAACAATATAAATAGTTTTAAAAACGCAAATTACTATGGTAAATTTTTACTCATTGCATTTCAAGAAAAAAAAAATGAAAAATATTTGCATTTTTGTGAAAAACTCCTATGTCTGCAGATAGGTTATAAGTTAAAATATATATAGGTAGATGCATAAAAGGTTATTATATCTAATATCTTAAGTTAATTACTAAATGTAATAAGTACTTGACAATATGAACTAAATCAATTAGTGAACTTAAAACAATAGTCACTACAGAATCTAACTAAATTTACTTGTCAAGTTCTAGTTCAATTATGGTCCCTGAGGCTGAATACATACACTTACCGTGGTATTTAAAGTTTAAAATATCTGACTGATAAAAGTTGCACATTGTATAATCATTTTTTGTAAGCTAAATAATATGTAACCTACTCTAATAACAAATTAATTTTAATTTGTGTGTCAAATTATATTTTAAAAGACATTGGTTTATGATTTTGTACATAATATACATTTTATCCAAAAATTATTAAGATCAAAAATTGTATAAAAATGTTCAACACATGAATAATGTATCTCACAATAGAGTATAACATTAATCATCAGCTATACTTTTTAATAGTAAAAAGGTAAATTATCAAATCATAAATTGATATTAGTTATAAACTCATATGCAAAAGTTTCTAAGTTTAGTACCAACTGAGTAGATACTTTAGGTTTAGCCTATTTTTTTATAAATAAATCTAACAAAAAAATCTTACCTTTAAAAATGGCCTAGTTAATAAATCTTTAAGCTGGGCACCATCCTGAGAGTAAGGTAATCTAGTTAGTATATCCAAGACATCATGAACTAAACTAATTAAGTCTTCAGAAATAGGTGAAGGTGGTTTCTTTTCTGAATCAGTTCGGCTAGAATTTATGAAATGGTACAGCTAAAATACAAAAAAAGAAAAACGAATTCAATTAAAAAATATTTAATTATTCTAATCATTACAATTAACTAAACCTTTAATATTTTATAATATCAATATAAGTTGTACTTTATTTAAATTAATTTAAATTTAGTACTTAATATTATAAAAATATATACATTTATAAGAGTTATGAAAATACAAACCTCCAACAATTTACACAATTGTTCATCATCTAGTAAAGGTAAAACAGTTTGTGGAGTATCAGGAAGTGCTTCCTGTATACATTGAATGTCATCCAATGAGCTCAGAATAACACCAACAGCTTGATACCAAGAATAAAATAAATTGTAGACAATATTGTTTTACTAACTACACAAAAATATAAATGTCTGTTTAATAAAACATATTTACCCGAATTACTAATGTCATCATCACCAAAATCAGAAAACTGTTCAATGGCATTAGAGTTTGAATCTAGAGAAGACTGGTAAGTCCAGCGTGGTGATGACACTGCTGCCATTACAGCTCCACGTAAACGTCTACGACTATTATATATTTTCAGTTGTTCCACTGTATCGACCAGATGAACTTTGGATGCATTCTTATCTCTTTCCTAGCATACAATTAATAGGTTATTACAATATTAAACTAAAAATTGAATAATGTAACACATACCCTTATCCATCTATGATTTAAAACTTCCTGAATGGTCAAACGTTTTTTAGGATCTAAACATAGCATCTTACATACAAGATCTTTAGCTCCTTCACTTATATGTTCCCATTGTGGTCTATTAAACTTCAATAAAAAAAGGAAAATTACAATCAATCAATCAATTAAGTTAATTAATAATAAATAAATTACATACATTCAACCTAGCATCACATATATTATGGTAAAGGCGATCACCAGTACCTAGGAATGGTGTTAAGCCAGATAATAGTATATGTAATATAACTCCAGCCGACCATACATCCCCAGGTTTACCATATTGTTGTCGTTCCACAACTTCTGGAGCCATAAAATGAGGAGTTCCTATGCGTCCTTTATAACATAACAATAATTTCTTTAGTTTAATTGATTACACATAAAATTTACAACTAGTGATAAATTACTATTTATTAAACTATGATTGAGCGTAATTTAAGAGCTCAGATTATTTTTTTTTTCTTTTACTTATGTAATTTAAGTGAATCCACATTCTAAAGGGCACTAACCAACGCCCACTTCCCATTGAAAATGTTATAATTTATGTATTTATTTATAGGAAAAATAGTTCATACATCTTATAATCCATACACTTAAAATGTAGGTAAAATTGTTAATATTGTATCAAGTTTTATCTATTATCTAAAATATTTTTCTTTTCATATTTTAAACACTCAAATATAGTACTGTACAATAAATGTTTTTCGCTCTTAATAACTTCAAAAAGAGTATAAATTAGTTATAAGAATAATGGAAGATTAGATTTTAAATTTAAAAAAAATATTAAATACAGAATAGGTACCAAAAAATATCCAATGATTTATCATTATTTCTTTCATAAGATAGTCATTGAATACCTACCAACATCAGTTTAATAATAATATCATCACAGACACCCATCCTTAGTCAACAATGCCAAGAAGAGGATTGAAAGAACAAACTATGATTTTTAATCAAATTTGTCCAGTGCCTAGACTGATTTTTAATTGAAAATTACAAACACAAAAATGAATTTGTGACAATGGTTTTAGAATTGTTAAAATGTTTTAGTTGATAGTTGTAGTTTGGCCCTGTTATTCTTAATTTATAAAATATTATACAAGATATTAGAAATGAGTCTTTGGAATGTAATTACAAATCTGATACTAAATGTTTTTTATATATAATATTAATTAATTAATTAATTACTAAAAAATTAGAAGCTAATTAAAGGTATTAAACATTTTCTAAATACAGTGAACCCCCCCCCCTCCCTAACGGACACCTCTAAATAGCAGTGGTTTTTTTGGAACAACCTACACATTTTCTACAAATTAAACTGTCTGAAAAGCGGACACAATTTCAGTGACCCAGAGTGTCTGGTATTTAGAGGTTTCACTATACATTTATATCAGGGATCAACCTATAACCAACAATGATATAAGTAAGCCATGATTGACACGTAGAATAAATTGTATACTTATTTAGTACATAACATTGATGTTATTAATGTAATATCTAATAAACATCATAATTCTAAAGGTATGAACTATGTTAAATTGTAAAACGTGTTTAAAACACTCTTTAGAAGATGGAGTAAATCAGAGTTATAAAAAAAGAAAATATAAGAGAAGAAATATAAATTTATAATAAAGTTACTTCTAACATAATTTTTAAAGGTACTTAGTCCTAACACATTTCCTTTTCCTATTACAAGTTGACTCAATTTGTTTGAAATAAAAATAATTTAGTACAAAATATGTATTAAATATTAATATATTACTATCAGCTAAGCTGAATAATACATAATGTAAACACAAGATTTATTGTATAATACATAACCAAACGTCAAGTTTAATAATTCTAAGCAAACAAAATTAATAATCAAAAATTCTTATATCAACTAAGATGCTATACCAACACCTTTTATTTAATCTTTGAATTATAATATATTTAACGTAACACAGGTTCTACTGATCTTATCTACCACATTCTTCAACAATACAATCTAATTAAATATTGTTTTTAATACTTCAAAAGGAATAAAGAGACTAGATAAAATATTTTTGATTAAATTGTATCATAACTCATAATATATTTAGTGATAACCAAATGATTTAGAATAGTAATAAAAAAACAGTTAATTTGTGCTTAAAATTAAAATTAAAAAAAAAATGAGATCTAATCTTTGGATAAATCAATTATAATCAAAGGCATTAATACAATATTATTTTTATAATTTCTAAAAATATATACATTGAGCCCCAAAATATTTCAAACCATGCTCTATGTTAATGTTAATGTTATTATAAGTTTTTATAATTTACATGTTTATAAAGTATCTAAAATTATATAATTATTTGTCAAGCATTAATTTTTTATAAAGAATAATATTACAATTGTCTAATAAAAATGTTAATTGATTTTAAAAATATTAAATAATGTAATAAGGCTAAACAATTAATAAAAATAAATAAAACAATCGCTTAAAAATAAAATGATACTAATTTTCAAAGTTCAAACAAAACATTAAAATAACTAATTGCAAGTTAAATTTGTTGAGTGCCTAGAAATTCCAAAAATTAGTTCAACAACCAGCTAATTAATTTTTGAAAATTAATTTTTATTAATACCATTTTGATACTCGGCAACTTCCAATTTTTCCAAATCCGGTAAATTATCATAGAGCATAAGGATGTGTGCTAAAAACATGAAGGTGCAAAATTGTACATAGTAAAAAGAAATTTCAGAAATAAATTTCACATATTTTTATAAAATAAATTAAATATAAATACTAAATAATATAAAACATTATTCGCAAAGCCATGCAAACAAAAATCAAATGTATACAATCATTAATTAACTGAAAAACTATTATCAATTATAACTAATGAAACTATCTTGTTTTTGTCAATGTTTATACTTGAACGTCAAAAGTAAATGGTATTTAACAGTAACTAGTTTAAATTGTTCATCACATCATTCAACTTCGTACTGCCCACAATATAATGTACTCTAACTGTTCAATATAACCTGGCAATTGAATCATTATTTCAATTTTAAAATTCAAAAAATGTTTAATGTTAATTTAATCTATATTACATTTGTGATTTAAATATTATCGGTTCATAAATTATTAATAATGAATTATGACATAACATTTTATATTACTTTAAATCATGGACAGAAATTTATTTTTGAAACAACAAGTCCTAAAATAGTTATTTACTCATATTATTATGATAACAAAATATTTTTAATTCCATAATAATAACAAAAAAAGTAATTCTAAATTACATTTTATTTTTTAAATATTAGTTGTAAAATAAATAAATATAGTGTACCAACACCAATGTTACAACAATTTGTAACCCATTTAAGTGCTCTTACCCTGTCTGTCTGATTGTAAATAAACTTGGCCGTTAGCACTCAAATTAGGTCGGGACAAATCATCAAAACTTTTTGCTTAAAAAAAAATAAAACAAAAAAACAAAATAAACAAAATACAGAAACAAAAAAAAATAAAAATAAAACAGAAACAATAACAGTCAATGTTTAACATGTTATGAGGTTATGAATACCTCCATTAATAGAGCTTCCATCATGTAATTGTATTGCTACACCAAATCCTCCAAGTTTAACTGGAGCTGAATTCTCTTTTGTGGCTAATAGGACACAGTGAGGCTTAATGTCCCTATGAATAATGTCATTCCCATGACAATATCTGATTGCTTCAAGCGTTTGTCCCATATAATGGCTACAAAATAATTAATATAAATACAATTCATAAATATTTAATATGCTCAATCAAAATATATTACCTTGCTACTGCTTCACTATAAACAAAACCAGCTGTAGCTCTACGAACAATTTCAAAACATATGTCTGATCCATCCATACTGAAAATTAATAAAATTGTGAATTAGAACTATGCTAATTTAATAACATTTACAAAAATACTTATTTTGCAACTTAAGTACATAAATGTCCATTACATAAAAATATTTGGTACTCAAATAAAATTATGACTATGGATGGCGGCGAGATACTTAAGTGGTAGGGCTATAAAGTATCCAAACGTCCGGGGGGGGGGGGGGATATAACATACCAGTACCAAATATTTAAAATTAAAAATAAATATGTATGTTATAATAATCCTACTTGATATAAGAATTTATAGAATTTTCAAATAAATAATAATGAACACCTCTTCTAATTAAATACATTTTGGTACACGTGTCGTATGCTATCTACAAAAAAAATACTTGTGTCGTATGCCATCTACGAGAAAAAATGTATTCTCACCATACCTAAACAATTTTGTTAAAGCTTGTAGTTTTACAGTTGTCGTTGAAACTATAATCGACTTCAAAAATGTATCTTTTATGTCTCTCAAAAAACTTTCAAACGTATTGGTTGGATTGACTGAACGCTTAATTTGAATACTTAAGATATAATATGTTATAACCAGGGCTCGGGACTTAAAGCATTTGCTTATTTTTATGGATTGACTTAAAATGTAGCAGAGTGCTATAGAAGTGTATGTCATGTTACAACACGTTCAATTTTGAAATTTGAGAATGCTTTTTTTTGCTTTTTTCGGTGATTTTTCAAAAAAATGCTTATTTCAAGTTTTTCTGATAATTATTGCTTTTTTGACCAATTTTTATACTTTTTTATGATTTTCTCCTGCAAAGTTGTTTTTGATTGAATTAAAATTAAAAATAATTCTTATCTTATCTACGTTGTCGCGTAGTCTGTCGCCGTCCGCGGCATCGTTGCAGGGTTAACAAAAATATTCCAACGCTCAAAATAGAATTAGATTTCGAGGAAACAAATTAATATAATTGAGTTCATGTTTATCACTTTATCAGTCTATCACTAATTTATCGGTAAATAATATTAAGATAAGATTTATTTTTTATTTTATTGTTTTTTTTTTTTAAATAAATATTTTTGCTTAAATTTAAGTTTTTTAAATGCTTATTTGAGTGCTTATAATGATGATTTTAAGTGTTTTTTTAAGCGCTTATTTTAATGATTTTAAGTGCTATAAGTCCCGAGCCCTTGTTATAACCATTCTTAAATAAAAATACTGACCCACAGCCTAAACTAAAAATAATGTTTAGTAAAAACTTACTATTCGAAAACCATATATAGCATCCCTTCAGAACTATATGTTTCAAGTAGTTCCACAATATGAGGATGTTTTAGCATGTGGCATATTGTTGCTTCACGTTTCAAGTCTGTGATCAAAAAAAAAAAAAAAGTTTTATCAATATAATTTATATTATAGTAAAAGATTAAATACCTGATGTGCTTAAACCAGGACTTGATGTGAAACTTGCTACGTCAACAATTTTAACAGCGAATTGTTGTCCAGTTTGACGATGAACACATCTTTTAACCAAACTAAATGGTCCTCTGTAATATAATAAAAAAAAAAAAGATTACTATAGTGATAATCAGTTTATTTAAAAAAAAAAGATAACTATAGTGATTATCAGTGTATTTAGTTTATGTGTTTATAAATACACACAAATAATAACAAAGTACCTTGGTTAATTATTTTCTAAACAATATTTCTACAAAGATTAATAATATTAATGTAATTTTTGAACAAGATGTTTAACATATTACAAGAATGGCTAACATGTAAACTTGGAACACATTATTGTTTGAATTTAAACTTTAATAATGTAGGTGAGAGGTTCAAGGACGGTTTTCTTTTTGCACTTTTATTTCAGAAATACCAAGTTATGCCTGAAAAATATGTGCATGTATTTAAAAAAACTAATCATTATGATATATGTTTGAGCAATATAAAAAGTATAAACTTGTGGCTGCAATTTATGCAAATTATTATTGAAGATAGTGATATTCATGAAATTGCTCATGGTCAATCACTTGCAGTTACAAAACTTTTATACAAATTATACTTTAAATTGGAAATGTCAAAAGAATACAAACTATCAAATAATATCAATGTTGAGGAAGATCAAAAATTAAATAACGATATCATACCAAATTTATGTAAAAATAATGGCAGTTTTTTGTCATATCAGAAAGAATTAAAAGATAAAGAAAAACCAAATGCAAATCATGAAAAATATTACAAAGTTTCTAAATTATTTTCTAATTTAGAAGGCATTTCATACACTGCTATTGATGTTTTGAAATCAATAAATTGTATTAATGCAGGTAAAGACAATGATTTAAAGATGTTACAACATAATATGAACAGTTTTTATGATGAGTTTATTATGAGTTTAAATAACAGTAAATTCTTCAAAAATGAATTTATAGAAAAATCTAATGAATTGTTATGTAGCCTGCTTTATACTCTTAATATAAAAGAAGAAAGTAACATAAAAACTGATAATAACAACTTTAAGGCTACAAAACTAGATAATGAAAATGTCATTCAAAATATTGACTTAGTATCTCAAGAAAACTTAAAAAATGAAATCTCAACATTTAATAGTTTGAAAACAGAAGAATCTATAATCACTCAAGAATTAGATGAATTTAAGAATGAACATTTTGTAAAACAAGATATTTTTAATGATTATTTACAACACACTGGATCTTGGTCTTCTGAATATTTGAATTTAGATCCATTTGAACCCAAACAAAACATCCTATCAATGATAATAAAAGCGGTTTTGAATTTTGAATATGAAATAAGTGAAATTAAATGTATTAACATAAAAAACAAAAATGTAGCTGGAGTTATTGATGTAATACAGGGTACAAAAATGGTAAAATTAATAAAAGACAACTTACGAAATAAAGGAATATTAGGTTTTACTGCTGAAAATGCATTATCTGCATGTCTTAATGCATATAATGAAGAAATGAAGATTTCAGTAAATAAAAGTAAGCTATACCAAGTTGTGGAAGAATATGAATATCCCTCAGAAAATGCAAGTATTAAAACAAAAAACAGTAAAAGTAAAAAATTAGAAAAATACTCAGATCATAATGAAAATGGTAAATGTTTTAAAATGACAAATCTACTTTTTTTTTATATATACATAGGTACCTTACCTATTTAAAATAAGCTAAAGAAATCATTAAAAGCATTCTTAATGTTTTAAATATTTCTAATGAATATTGTTTCTATACATAGTAGTTGTAGTTTTATTCCCATAGACTATAATATATCTAATATGTATTTATAATACAAATTACTCAATTTGTTGATAAATGTTGATACCTACATTAATTAAGGCCACTGTAAATCTCATACATTTTTTATCAAAACAACCTTAATGCAATCCAAAAACTTTAATACTGACTGTGGTTTGAATTAAAAAAATATGCTTGGGCTTATAAACAAATGTACTCAACATAGAAAACAGCATATTACATTTTATATTGAAAATTGTTTTTTTTTTAATTATCAAAACCGACAAGCATTAAAATTATTTGAAACAATTTTCTAAAATAAAAAAGTGTTCTGATTGATGCAAAGTCAACCTGACTAGGAATTTAAACATTTTTCTGTTTATAGAAGTTAAAAAAAGAACAGAGAATGATTCAATAAACAGTGGGTCAGTTATATATACAAGTGGATCAAACATCAGTGCAGAATCGATTTATACAACAAATAAAAAGCTTAATATAAGTAAACTTATTCAAACACCAGAAAATATTCCAGAACCTGATTACAACAATCCTATTTTAAGTTCAATGGCTAATTTAGGAAAAATAATTGATGAAAAACAAAAAAAAAATCATGATTTACAAATTGGAGATCAAATCAATTGCATAGGAGAATACATAAAATTAAATCAGGGAATAAATGGTTGGATACTTTTGCAATTCCCTGTCCAGCCTCTTCAAATGGCTTTACTTGAATTTATGTTAACTGGTAAAATTCCATATTTTGGAAAAGAAATATGTGAAAATTCTAAGAAAAAATCTAGTATAGTTCCTGAGTATCAAGATAGTGAAAATATGTACACTGTTACAAATACTTATTTGACAAACTGTATTAAAATTATAAACCATACAGATGAAATAATCAGTGAAAAATTCCATGATTTTTTACAATTTTATAATCAACAAAACAGTATTCAAATACATATAAGCAATATACATAATATAATAAAAGAGCCTAAAAAAGCTGCAGATATCCTAGTTGGATTGATTTTAAACGAAGAAAATGTTAAATCCCCGAGTATATTTTTTAAGCCTATAAATATTAATTTTTATGATGATGATGATGATAGCATAAAATCTGAAAATGATGAGAAACAAATGAGTGCACGACCTTCAACTCGACCTTCTTTAATAAATTCTATAATAACTAATGATAAAAGTGAAATAATAGAAACTTATGAAATCGCAAATCAATTTCAAATACAAAGTACAGATTTGGGAAGACATGCAGGTAATTTAACCAACTATACATTTACGGCATTATATTTAAGTGATATTTGGAAAACTATGGAACATAACTATATACACAAAATAAAGGAATTGTTAAATAATAAGGATATATTTTTCAACGAAGTGAGGTCAAGCAAGGATTTAAGCATAAAGACAATGTATCATACAATAAACTGTCAGAGTTTTTGCATAATGAACCTAATACATAATTATGAAAACAAAACTCAAAATCTATTAACAGTTAACTATAAAAACTTAAAACCCTACATTTATGAACTACAGACCAATTTGTGGGATGAAGTGGATAATGAGTTAGAACAAGTAACACAGTGTATTAAAAATACCATTGATGAACTGTGTATACTTAAGAATAATACATTGATTAGTACCTATAATCAATTATTGGAAACTGAAATGAAGCGTGCAATAACTACTTTAAACTTCTTAAATAGGTATTATGTTGATATTAATGAAACTAAAACTAAAGAATTTGAATTTCATACAGTCATCAATGATAACAATGATAATATTGATACATTTCAAACACATTGCTTAGACACAATAAGCAAATTTAAAAAATATGTGTTTGATTATTACAAAGTTGTAGATGAAATAGATCAAGGGACTTGGAGTGTAAGTGTGCAAACAGAAAGAAATAGACTCATAAATCAAGTACATAGAATTAAAGCTAGTTTACTTCTTGATATAAAATATTTTGAAGATTTAACAAACATAGATCATTATTTAGAAAAAATACATACTATATCCCAATTTAAGATAAATGATATAAATAAATTATGTGAGTTATTAGAATGCAGAGCAAAAAATACCGAAGTCCATATCGAACACATTTCTGGACAATTTTTTATAAATAAGTTGAGTGTTTTTGAAATAATTTGCCGACAAGTATTTGATTCAAAGAATAAATTTAAAATGGAACAATTAAGACTTATTGTAAATAAACTTTTAGATTATGCTCCGAAATTCAAAATAGAAATTACCAATTTTATTGATATATTGAATAAACTTTGTAAAATAAAACATATATATCCAAAAAAATGGCCAATAGATAATCAATTTCACAATCACTTTAATAAAGAACTGTTTGGTAGTAGTATAAAAACTATAGATTGGAGAGACTTTGTAGTACAATGTATGGAACTTCCTTATCCAACCATTGAACAGCTATTGTTTTATCGAAAATTATTCCAAGATTATGAAATTGTAAATGAGACAATAACAATAGAAAGTTATGATGCTACAAAATTATGGTTTGAAAATGAATCTAATCAAAACAATGATGCCAAATGGTTATTATATGACATGTATCAAGTCCAAGATGGATTTAATTTTAGTGCTATGCTTTTAGCATTTTGCAGAGACAAAAAACCGTGGATAGGTATAGAGAAATCATTTAGTTTAATGTTTGGTTGGAATCCATTTGATTTGAAAAACCACCATAAAAAACAATCTAATTATAAATATGAAGAATCAGAAAATGATTTAGATTATGTAAATACTGTCAATAATGAAATATATTCATCTGAATCATTCAACGAAGAATTCATTTTTGACCAAGATATTATGACATGGTTCTTATTAAAAAATTTTAAATTATACATGGACAGCAAAGATCAGATAGGAGATATTAACATTCCAAAAATTGTCAAATCGATATTTGTAAATTATCAAACTCAACAAGTAATGCCTACGATGGATGATTTATTTAAAAATAATATAATGGATAATTTATATAGTACTGTACACAAGTTTCATGCAAAAGAATTGCCAGAAGTTGCTAAAAATGTTGCATTAAAATACTATAATTTAAGTTCCTTAACATAATATTCAACAATATTTCATCCTTTATGTAAGGTTAACAATTAATAAATAAACAAATACCTAATGAGAAAAAAATGATTGATAATATTAAATAATTGAATTTGACCTAACATAAATAAATATATCGTATTAAATATTCACAGTATCTAAAAGGAATACATCCTTCATTCATTATATAACATAACATGGAAAGTGAAATCAACTATTTTAAATCAAACATTTACAAATGTATGAATGATAGGTAATTTAAAAGATAAATCATAATTAGAACGTAAAACAAATTATATCTTAAAATATTATATAAGTAAGGATATAAGTTATGGAACCGATAACCAAACATGGTTTATACATTTTTTTTAAAACTCGTGAGTCAGATTACAAGATATATTCCATAGTAAGAGGTCAACGACATAGCAAGGAACTTATGGATAAAGAATTGTCTAGTTTTATAGTCCTTTTATTTATTCATGACACATACAATTGGTTAATTGTATTGTTCTAATATATGTTCTAATTTTCCTATTTTAACAAATACGTTCATCATTTATTCACACTTAAGTGCTTTCTTAATTGATTTTTTTTTTAATAATGAACTATTAAGTACAGTTTGTAAATTGTAAATAAATTGCGAGCATGTGGAAATTAATTTTTATCTGTACGTACATATTTCTTTATATTTTTTAGAACTATCATTTAAAATATAAAAAAATCAGTTAATTTTAATAATGGAAGTCTATATAAGTATTTTTATCATTTCATACGTCAATTATTATAAATTATACTATATTTTCACTAAAAGCAGGTTAAGAATATACAAATTGCATAAATGTAACATTTGTACAACATATAAACTCCATAGAAATAACATAATGAATTATTCGGCATAGGTATCTCTCAGTTATTTAAAGGGCTATTATCAAATATAAATTGTCGTTATAATACCTACCTACCTACCTAAAGAATAAATGTAGTTTATAATTGTCTATAACAATCACACCTAGAACAAATTATTTAGGTAAATCCATACAATGTTTTTAAATTTAAAAACGTTAGGAAGATATTTAGTATTAACTTTTACCTACCTATATTTTTTTATTTTTTATTTTTTTCTAATTTTTAAATTTGATTCTTTACCAATTTCTCTTAGGTACGTTTTGATTTTAATATTAATTGAATGTCTTTATTTGTATGATAGAGGTACCCCTCCTGTCAGCAACAAAATTTCTTTTATACAGTATCAGGCAAAATTAAATTACATCAAGGGATATGAGGTAGGTAGGTTGTTATCTAGTCTGACAAATTATCTTACTACCTACCAAGAGAAATTATATAACATATATTAAAGACAACATATTGTAAAGAACAAATAATGAAAAAAAGATAATTTTACATGGCACAATGTTGTTGTTTGTACAAATTACAACAACATGACAATTTTAAAACTGAAGTCTGACAACAAGTCAAGCAGATACGTTAAAAATAAAACCCCCTCAACTTGACTACCTACTTACCTAGGTACACATCAGATGAGGCACCAAAGGTAGAAAGAAGGGGCTTATACAAGGAGGGAGACGTGGGGTCAGATTACTCCCCTGTAGGCCTTTTTATTATTATAATGTGCAGATACTTAGACACATAGGTTTAAACATTATCCTTTTATGATAATTTGTTTGTAATTTACCACCTTTCCCTCACACAAAATGTATATGCTACTGGTAGAAAGGTATCTAGGTGAGTGGGTGGGTACCAGTGCTGGATCTAAGCCTCGGAAAGCCATTTCAGTCATTTGATATATTAATTAATTTTTAATATTTTATAAAAGTGAAGATAGATTTTAAAAAGAAAACATTTCAACTAGGTACCTCTTGGTTTATGCCAAATACAGAGAAAACTGAGTTCATGACAGTTTAAAACAAACGGGTTGTGGGTTGTTTCTTAAAATACTTTTATTCTTGATCATCATTATTCAATATTAGGATGCATTGCACCCCTGCTAAATCTGACACAGATGGACAAGGCTGGGCATTAACGAATTAAAATTAAGTAAAAACATTAAGTTATAAGAACTAAGTTAAATAACTCCTTACATTTTTTGGGGAACTAATTTTTAAAACGTTACATTTTTAACATATTTAACTTCAAGTTAATTGTATACAGATTTATTTAAATCAAGTTGAATTTTATACTAATCATTAATTTATCATTTTGATGGTTTGAAAATTACCTAATATTAGATATCAAAGATATGCCTGAGACTATACAAGAAATATTGAGAAATCTTTGTTAAACTACCTACCTATATCATATTATTACTGGTCCGAGTTTGATATACCCACAACCCGCGTAAAAGAATTTTGTAGATAGCCGATACCTTGTACCTACATGTTATAAGTTTAGAAGTGAGTAACCAAGTATCTATACTAGATGGGTACTAGATATCTCAAGTATTGGAGGGAAAAGATGCCCGAAAAGTCAACTGGCCACCTAATCCTCTGTGAATACCCCGACGTCTCCTACACGTGCACAGAACTCCAAACTCATCGACATTTCGTGGGTAACATTTTACTCTTGCCGATTCAAAAGTTATTCAAAATATGGTTATAGAGTTGATTTTTACTCAATCAATTTTATTTTTATCCATTGATTTTGAACTTGACAAAGTGACAAAAAAAACTCAGGGAAGTGTTAAAATCTAACTCGACTTGAAGAGTTGAAAAAAATCGTTAACTCTCCCAGCCCTGGCGGTTGGTGGGCACATAACATGGAGGTACACAGATTTCGAGTGAATCCCGAATAATACTATAGTACACGGCCACACATGGGTGGGTACCGGAGTACAGGACACTCACTTTCCGATGGTCTCGAGCAGTTCGTAGACATCGTCGAAGAGCACTTCCTCGTCGGCCATGGCTTCGAACACCGCACAAAAATTACACGCAACACACAGACACTAAAAAGGACCGTCTCTACTCGACACCGGCCATGACGACGACGACGGACACGCGGAGAAACTACGCTACACGGAATGCCGGCGACGACGACGAGTCGAGTGCGGTGCGGTCGAGGGGAGCAGGACGTGGCGAGGACGTGTGCGCGAAACAACAATAATAATGATAATAATAATAATAATAGTTGACCGCAACAACAATAATAATTTTGTCAACGTAGGCCGCGAGTGCCGACTGGGGGACGCACCACATGCGCGCGCGGACACGTCTGTGACCACGACTGTCGTCCACTCCGTCCGTCCGCGGCCGACGGCACCACGACGCGGAAACGGCTCTCGGGAGTGGGCCACCACCGCCGCCGCAGCACCACTACCACCGTCCACCACCGTCCACCGAGCTCCGGCTGACGAACCGTCGGCACGGGTTCGTGATGTGCCGTCACCGTAAGTAAGTCAGTCGGACGCAAGTCGTCACTCGTCAGTCGTCGCCGCTTGACGCGGTCGTCAGGTGCAGGTCGACGCCGACTCGGCTGGCTCGTCGGCGCGTAAGGGTTCGGTCCGGCCCACGACTGCCGACTGGTCTATAGACTATAATAGTGGTCTGCAGCCAGGATCGGCTCAGTGGTCGTGCTCGTGGTGATTGCGCTGCCTTGCTGGTGACGCGTCCCCGCCCCGCTGCGGCCGAACTTTGCCCCGTTTTAAGTTATTGCAATTTGCACGGGCCGCGGCGGATCTCGCGTCTAGGTTGCGCACCGACGCGCCGACAACTTCCATCCGGTACCGCCGCGCCGCCCGTTGATAACCCGATGTGATAAGGTTACGTAAACATAAACATTGAACGTTTGCGTCCTGGGGGGTGGTAGTCGCAGAACAAAATTTGGCGCGGATTTCGTATTCGACATTATTTTTGAATATCATTACGTAACCATATAATAGTATACAAATGATGGCTACTATATTTACCAAGTTTTTGAGTAACAAACTCAAGCCAACGTTCACATTGAGTATAAAATAAGCTACGTATAAAATTCGACGAGTGTAAGTCCCAATTCAAAATAATATCAACAGTTAATAAACGATAACTATTTGTTCTGCCCAGATGGTCAGTTGGAAACTATAAGAATTTATAATTTAATTACACATGAAAATAAGTTATACGATACATTTAATTTTCGAAACTATTTTATGCCTTCCTACAACACATTCATTTAAACGATAAATATTGTTTTTAGTATGATACCACTACCCGCAAATGGTGGGGGGGGGTGTCCAGGTGTTCGGACCCCCTCTCTGAATTTTTTTAAAAATAGACGAATTTTAGATGTGAATATTGTTTGTTGACTATTGACTATTATATATAAGAGTTTTTATACTTTAGACTTAAGAATGTTAAATGTCCAATATCTAAATAAAAAAAATTTTGGCTCCACCCAAATTTTTTTCAGTTATATCCTTGATACCCAATGTTTTTCCAAAGTTTTTTGGGACCAGAGGCAAATTAATTTTGGGCTCCCTAAATCATCAAAACACGATATAATAAAAAAAAAATAGTCCAATATTATAGATTTGCAAAATGTTAGCAAGCTTTTTCCAACCAAGGTATCTATCAACTCATGATATACGTACCTAACTTATAGTAAAATAAAAATGTATAAAATTAATTGACTGATAAATCTTTTATATTTAATTGATAAATTACAAAATAAATAAATAATCAAGTCAAAAATCTATTTTTAAATTTTGTTCTTCCGGTTTGGTGAAGACAATGATTGACGAATACGTTAATGGTTTTTCCGTTCCCACACGTTTTTTTTTTATTATGAATTATCGCAACTTCATTGATTTTTTTGTCTGTGACTCATTCAAATTTGCATCATTGATTTTATTTACATTTTCCTTGTAAACGTATGTCGTATACTCGTATTTTGCTGAATAATGTGTATGATGCCTAATTCGAAAAAATAGAATGTTGAAACTAGCTGGTAATTAAGTATTTTTAAAAGAACTATGTGATTGTACCTATGATGCATAATATGATTAATGGACTTTATTTTATAATAAAAAACATTTTATGAAAACGCTTTATGTGATAATTGGAATAATATCCTATTTTCACACGAAATCATCATGAGTGATTTTAACAATACATAATATATTAGTTATTTATAATTATACAATATGAAATGTCACCAGACTATCCGGACCAACCATCCACCCACGACCCACCCACCTACTATCATATAATAGGGGAGAAACCACCCCTCCCGAGGAGTAGGTTCGGAACCACTGGTATTTAGGTAGTACTAAAATAATAACGATAGGTAGTCACCAGTTCACCACCGACTCTGCAATGCCATGTCGTCATAGGCGGAAATCGGGAGGGGGATTAGGGGGTCTTAGCCCTTCCAAAACAAACAGCTTTTTAGTTGTGTGAGATCGAAGCCCCCCTACTCACATTTGGGTTACAAATGTTAGCACCCCTCCCCCCGGATATTTTATATTTTAATCATAGGCGGAGATTTGATGTTTCTTTTGGGGGGTCTAAGATAATTCCACAAAAGTGACCCGCAGGTGTGTTTAAATTGTTAATATGTTATGCCTATGTAATTCTTTCCTCATACATACATGGAAAATAATTCAAATTAAATAATAACAATTTCTACAATTATAATATTATAATATTAATATAATAATTGAATTTTATTTTAAAATAATGTATCTATTTTTAGATGCAAATGCATCTATAACATTTTCAATATCAATTTGAATATATTTTTCTATGTACAAAATTGCCGAGTTGTTGAAGCGGTCTTGCTACATACAATAGTGCGTAACCATGTCTTTATCTCACGCATAGCTGAAAAACTTCTTTCACACGTAGCTGATGCAATAGCGGTACAGACATGGCTACTTGAAGAAGTTTGTGTAAGCTAGGGAATACACTTTTAGTTAATACATTTTTCATGGTTTCATATTCATAGTTAGTTTCATTATCCTTATAGTTCCTAATTTTGTAATAAACTGTTCTTCGCCACTATCATCTCTGATTGAGTATTTAGTTTTGATAAATTCAATAAACCCTAAAATCAGTTAATATAATAATAATATTTAATATCACTTAAACATAGGATGTCAAAAAAAATATTAACTTACTTGATAATAATCAAAGAAAAACTAACTTCCTTCATAATTCAATTTAAAAAAATTATCAACAGATTCACCCATAGCTAAACTATCTGTTGAAAATCTTTCCTTCAGCCTTGTCACTATAGTATCTAACAGAACATAATATGCATTGTTTCTGTAAAATGACTCAGTTGACTGACTATCATCATTCAAAGATGCAGTGTACTGTGTGCTTGTACTTGTAGTAACTATGAAATTGTCAAGTCTTTTTGATTCTATCTTTCTTCTTTTTTCTCCTAAATTGTAAATATAGTTTATGAATAACTTAAATACTTTGTAAATAATATAGTAAAGTAATTATTTACAAAATTATACTTTGAAATGGATTATCAATAACAATATATAATTATCAGTAGAAAATGTATTTATTTCAAACCAAATTTGAGAAAAACTTTCAACTGTTCTAGAATCATCAAAACTTTTGATTAGGTACAGCTTTAATAATTTTTACTGAGTTGCCAAGAGTCGCAGACTTCTCTTGAAATTGATTTATTAAAATATTTAAGATTGTTAAACATTTGCGTAAAAGAAATAAATTAACAATGAAATTTCCTTTTTTTAAATTAGTTAGTATTCCTACAAAATTATAAGAATCATAAATAAATAATTTACAAATTATAATGTGCAATTAAAAATGCATTTACCTAATGCTTCATTAAATGAGGTTCATTTGAGTCCTTATCTGATTCATTTCCAATTTCATTGGTTAATATTTTTAATATTCCTTTGTAATTAATAATCACAGCTTCACAATTCCTGTAACGGCAATTCCATCTTGTGTCACTTAATTTTGTAATTGATTTATTCTTAATACCAAGCTTATTTTGAATTTCAATTAACTTTTGGTTATTGGTTGGATTAAAATTTTATATTACCTTCTAATTTAAGGTTATACTACTATTATTTTATTAAAATACCTAGATATTTCGTAGGAAAGTATGAAATAATTTTTTTTGGTGGGAGGGGAGGCTGTGGATCACTTTGGGGGGGGGGCTAAGCTAGGGGGAGCCCCCCCCCCAACCGCCGCCTATGATTTTAATAGATTCACGCCTACTTGGATGTCTTGGAGTAGGTCTACCTGCCTAACAAATTTCGAGTAAATTTGGATATTTTTATCATTAATCTTCACATTCCGGCATAATATGATGACAACCATAAATTATGAATGACAATTAATAAAGTTCAAGATAACTGAGAAAATAACCCGTTAATGTACCTAAAGGTAAAATAATTACAAAACTACAGAAACGAAATAAAATTGTTTTATTGAAAGAAAGAAGATTTTGGCACTGATGGTCGATGGGCCCTATAATGTCAACGCCGACTGCCGAGTAATCCTAACCATTATTAGTATTAAATATCTAACGTACAAGTTTATCTAGAATTTTTAGGGGCTCCTTGAAGGTGTCCTTAAATATGGGGCCTGGGGCAAAATGGTCTCGTTGCGGTCCCTAGGCAGAAATCAAGGGGAGGGGCTTAGGGTGGCATAGCCCCCCCCAAATATTTTATAAGCCCCCCCCCAACCGACAGCCTTTTAGTTGTGTGGGATCGAAGCTCTCCCACTCATATTGATATCAAAAATATTAGTCCCCTTGAAATTATAATGGGTTTTCGCAATTTCCCCCCCCCCTATTTGAAGGGCCCCAATAATACCTATTTAAAAAATTATGGTCAACATTCAGTTTGCAAAAAAATAAACGTTTCAAAAGTTATAACTTTAAGGGTACTGATCCGCGCGGAATGTTTACCAGCCATAATATTCCATATTTCCATTCTTGAATGGCGTGATTGGTATTAATTCGTATTTTCGTGTTTACTAAACTACAGGATGTTTATGGTGGATAAATCAAACGATGGTATAAACCACGGACTAAATCGATTATATTCTTATCTCTCTGCGGTATATACAAACAGTTGTTGATAACATTATTATTATTATTATTATTGACTATTATCTCGTGTAAACACAACAATAACAACGGGAGGACGACTTGATATAATCACTATATTGGCCATCTGTAAGACAATTTAATATGTTCAAGACTCAAGTATATTATAAATTATAATATTATATAGGTAACCCCGTAAATCATAATATTATTGTTGAGAGTCATCGTACCAGCAGCTGCTGCTGCTACCACTATAAATTATAATACCTCTCTGTACGTCTCGTGTCAATGTTCAATAGACAAATTATATCGATAATCGATAAAAATAACTCTATCGCTCGAACGGATGAAATCATATATTCTGCGTCTATAAATCTATGGTCAACGGTCGTTGGCCACATTAAATGGCTCGAGTATTGAACGCCGGCAAGTCGTCGTACCGCGGTCCTGTCTCTCGGTTATCACCTGCGAGTGAGGCGTTCGCGACATTGTCGTTTTGCAATAATTTTGATCAGACCCGTTCGGATCATTGACCCGCCGCGGTTTTTGTGTTTTTTATTCGAATCGAGCATCGACCGGGTACCCGGTGCCGACGACATTGCTAGGTTCTTCGACGGTATTTTACTCCGTCTGCCGAGTCTACGCTAGATCGTCCAGTAGATGATCGGATGTAGACGATGCGGAGTGCGGACGAATTAACGATCTAAAGAAAGATTTAGCTTGCTGTCCGATCTACTGTTACGACGACTGTACCTACCTACTCGGTAGTTTTTATTTCTCATTCACTCTGCAAATTGTACTTTTAGTGTTGACACTCAACCAGTAACCATGACGCCGTCCGAAGACATTTTTGAACTCTACAGTCCACTTAAACAAACCGATGGAGAAAAACCGTAAGTGATACAATGAAAAGATTATCTTGTGCCTATCTTATCGTTTATTTTATAGCATATAACATAGGTAATGTTATGTAGCAAATTTAAAATAACTGAACTATTATAGGTATCAGTAACAAACCATCAATTATTTATTGAGATTTGAATAAGTAAATATAATATTTTATAAATTAACAAACTATTTAAACAAATTATTTATTTATCAGATTACAGACGTTTTGCTGACAATATTCTAGTTTGTATCAAACAACCAACATTATGCTATTATAGTCAACATTAACATTTAGTATAAACATTTAAAACATCAACTAATTCATTCTGATTTTAATTATTTATTTTGATAAAGTTGCTTGAAAGTATGAAAATATCCAAAATGTTCTACTATTTTAATAAAACAAAACAAATCAATATAGTTATTACCAGGGCTAATGCTAGATGACATAGAAATCCATTTCAAGGTACCACAGTTAAATATGTGAAGTCTCATTTTGCATGTTTTTGCATATTTAGAGGTTTTTTGCCTATGCGCCATGGTTATGCATATTTCTATTATATCTGGCATATTATACATGATTTGTATGTTCCTATTGATATTATTATATCAATATGCATTTTTTTATGAAAATACTATAAAAGAATCAACATTTGACGAAAAAAAAAACAAGATCGTTTATAATTTTTCATTATAATTTTAATAAACTACCTATATATTTATATAAAAGTTTGGGAATTTTGTCGCAACATAAAATTATTAAAATTAAATAGGTAAATAGTAGTAATTACTTCATTCGATTTATTAGTAGTGTTTCAGTCTAAGAATAATATATATATATAAAATTAAAAATAGAAATTTTCAAAAATTGTTTATGGTTTTTTTAAGTAAGCATTTTTTAAGTGCATAATTTTAGATATTCAGTGCATATAAATGCATATTTTTTAACTTTTTAAGTCATATTTCAATGCATATTTTGCTAATTTTGAGTGCATAAATGCATGCTTTTCTAGGCATTTTTTAGGGCATGAACTTATGAGCCCTGGTTATTACATATATCTAAAAAAATATTCTGTAATAAATATAATTAATATTGCTCTTGTCTCTTCTGAAATCAGACATGGATTATAACTTTAAGAATTTGACTTTCAAAAAGCTTAGGTACAATATTTTTAACAGTTATTCCTTCTTACTGAATTAAGGTAAATATTTATAAGCTTATAACTTTAACTATTAATACAACTTTCTAGCCTTGTAAGAATAAATAATTGTAAAAATATTTGTTGAAAAAATCTTACCTAACAGTTGTTTTTTTTTTTTATAAATATTGAATTGGTAATGACTAATGAGTTATGTTTCATCTCACCGTTTTGAATATGTTTAATGGTTTATATTACTATAGTTAAAAAATACCACTGTCCATAATAATTTTAAATTTTTATGTTTTATCTTAAACAATTTGTATTCTGACACTAGGTAGATATTAATTGAAAAAAATACAAGACTTACAAAATATTAAACGGTTAATTTATTATTATGATTTCAAATGAGATAGATTTATGTCTTGACCTTTCACTTTTCAGAGTAAAACTGTATGATACAATCACAGACTAAGATTTTAATATGTCACCTTAAGTTCTCACCATCAGAAGTATAAATTCAAATTGCATTAGTATAATACAAACAAAATAGTGGGAATATGAGGCAATTTATTATTATTATTGTTAACCCCAACATAAAGTAACTTCTACAAAACTTTTTCAGTTTGTTTGGTAATTTAGTGTACTTACTGAGATAATGATAAAAGATTATGTAGAACCTTACCTTCTCTACCTCTTGAATTTTATTTTTTTACTAATAAACTAAATGTTTCTCAAGTGTTATAATTTTTAAGAAAAAGTATTTACCTTATTTTAGAATTAATAAATAAGTTTTTGGTGGCTACAGCCTCCACTCATCATAACATGCTAACAGTAAAAATATATTGCTTGAACAAATACCTATTTATCCATTTCCCAGCTTAAATTTAATTCCTCCTCAATCATTAATTTAGGAAATTATTAACTAAATAAATCAAGTAATTTCAACTATACTCTGTTCAAAATGAGATCATACCTCGGCGGCCAACTTGTGCACATGGGTGTGGCTTTGTTCTACTCGAGAGGTTTCAGTGGTTAACTCGTTGGGGGAAGCGTCTGACCGTCGCGGCCGAGGTACGATATCATTTTGAATAGAGTATAATCAACTAATGATGTATACATTATTAGGTTTAATCCCAGATTTGATATACTAGCATATTAGATATAACTCTATGTATAAACATAGTTATCTGAAAATTACACGGGTAGGTAGCTTAAAATTAGCTCCTCAACTGGGCTCCAAGGCAAGGTAATTGCTCGGTTATTAGTCTCCTGGGTGATTACTAGTTTGCATTATCTGTCTAGGAATGATGCTCCCATTATGTATTACTGTATTATTAAGTATATTACATAATAATAATTAATATTATTAACTGTTATGTAATGGTAATAATTTGTAGTTAATTATAATTTAATATATCAATTATATACCAAATTAATATACTTAATTTATATAAATAAAATAACAAAACTTTTATCATAGATACCACTTGACAGTTATTTTAGATAAACATGGAGGTTAATTATTAATCAGAGCTCAACAACCCCTGTAATTAACACCTGATTGCCACTTAACTTTTATCTGACCCTTGCTTCAAATAAAAATCAAACTTTAATTAAATAATGAATTAATATTACCTATGTCACATACATTACCTAATAACCGAAAAATATAAGAAAAGAAAATGTATGAGTTCATAATAATAAATTATAATATTGCAAAAATTGTCTCTACCTATCGAAGAACAAATGTTTATAATGTATTTGATTTGGCCATATAGATAAAATATATATTTTAATAATAATTATGTTATGTACTTTTTACATTAGAGAGAACCATGTTTGTATTACTCACTTCAGATAATATATCAATATTATTAAATCATATTAATCTATTGTTGTGTTAAGTATTATACCTAACTATTTCATGACAAATTGATTTGTGACAATTATTTCACAGGAAAATCTCTTTATTCTATGAAATAAGTAACTTACATTATTTAATATTTAACTTTATCAATTACTAAGTTATAAACTTATAATACATAATATATGTATTCATAATAAATAATATTTAAAATTAAAAAATTGCCATGTTTCTTACATATAAAATATAAATTGTGTTATACTAAAAAAATAAAATACTTGAAACGACTATAAATATTTTGCAGCTACCAACAAAAAGGATTTCAGTTTCTCCTTAATTAAGTAGTAATTAATTAAAATGTGACAATGCTTCTTATATTAAAAGTTGTTTGTAAACATTATCAATTAAATAAAACTGATAATTTGAATTTCAAATATTCTCAAGATTTAAAATGTATACAAGAATTAAATAAAATAATATTTTTGGGTATTTCTTTAGTATATAAATTATTAATACATTTCTCAGGGCTCAGAAGTGTTACCAAAAATATAAAATTTCCAATCATTTTTTAAAGCTGTAATATTTTTATCTATCTTGTTTATTTGAATTTGTGTATGGTTCATTTAAAATTGTATAATATTACATACTTCTAATACAATATATACATTTAAAAACTGCTTCATAAATTACATATGCTAAGTAAATTAAGTACTTACTAAATCAGGTACTAGATAGAAAGACTTTGGCACCTATTCTCATATAAATTGATATTTGAAAAACATTCAAACTAGGTACTGTTAAATCAATTCAATTAATCTTTTTGTTTTGAGTACCTATTCTTAAAAGATATACCTAGTTTTAATCTTAAGCTTAAACAGTGCAAAGTTGTATCATTCGTGTATCGCATATTATTAGTAAAATATTAAATATTCACTAGACATTAGATTATACTGGTATGTTAATAAGTTACGAAAAGTACCTGTTGTTCCTAGTACTTACAACTACCACTAGTTACTTGACATAGGTAATTACTAATTATATCTAACAATATGATATTTTTATCGCCAAAAATTAAGTCATGATAAACCAATTGTAAATGTAACAAAGAGGGGATTTGGAACGTGTAAGAATTTTAGTACCTACAACTGGTGAAAGTGGTTTATTCTAGTTTTTGCTCTTGCCACTTTCCAAGGTCTGTGTTATGCATTGAATTAAAATGTAACAATTCATATGTATTTTTACAATTTCTTCTTATCTCTATTAATTTACACATATTTCTGAGCAAATAAATATGAAATTATTTTTGTATTGTTATTGAAAAGTAATACAATATCAAAGTTAATAAAACTAATTAATAATTATATTGATATAAAAATAATTGTAACATTTTATTGATTAGGTAATTATTGTTTTTATAAACAATTGTTTTTTTCTAATTTTTTAATAATTCTCTGTTTTTCTTTTCTTTTTGAAAAATGGTTTTATTCTTAACTTAACTTTGGTTTACATACAGGTATCTTAAGTGAGGTAATAACCTGCATAAAATTAAATCACCTCGTAAGTATTTTCATTTCTAAACTATAATTATGTTCATTAACTTATCAAATGTATAGAATAAATAGTTAAATAATATTTTATTCACAAAGTTCACTATACAAACACAGAATAAATTTATACAAATCTCATAAAAAACCTTTGTATCATATTGTTGTTATCTAAACTAAACAAACATCTAAATAATTGTATTTATTCAATTTTATATAGATCACATGCAATGTAGATACTTTTATTGAATTGTCCCAATTAAATTAAACTAATATATTTCATATAAATTAGAAAGTGTAGGTATACAGTTTAAAAGACCTTTGATTTCATTAAATATTCTTGTATTATAAACATATTTCTATGTAAGTATTACACATTTTGTTCAGTCTAAAAATAATCATTATAACATAAAATCATCTTACCTTGTTTATAATTGCTAACGGTATATCATATCATCATCATTATTATTATATTTATATTAAGTTTGAACTTAGTTTTAATCAATTAGTGTTAACTATTTGTATGTTATAAATACCTATATATAATATTATCAAGCATCATATATTTTACAATATTAATAAATCTAGCAACAAAGTATAGAGTTCAATTATTCTCATTTAATTTATTATTTTTCCAAAACTAGCTTATGACATGGCCCTTTGGTTTTAAATTTTAATTACCTACGTATTATCTCCAATAAGAAGTGATTATTATAGTATGACATTTTGTGTATGAAATACCAAACAGTTATTAATAGATTAAATTAATTTATATTAGTTAATTTATTAATTATGTTAAATATTGTATTATAATGTTTCAAAATAAGTTTTTATCTTTTTTTCGGGTCACTTAGGTTATCTCTTATTATTATTTCATAGTCCAAGTTACACCTCATTGATACATTTTCTAGTAATGTGAACAGTAATACTGATGCGTAATCCAACTCTCAATTTAGTGTACCTACTTAATGTCTTATTCATAGTACCTATTCATAAATAATAAAATGGCATATTCTTTATTGATTAATGTTGATGATATCTGGTAAGATAGTTTTAGAATATGTACCTACAATTATGTCAAAAAAAAAGTTAACAAAGTACAAATTTTAATAAATTTAAATTATATATGTTAAATTTGATTTGTATTTTATTATAGTTTACCGCCCAATAACACACCAGATGAATTAATTGACTCGGAGAATGTTGAAAGACACAAAACTATAATATTAACTGTGGTTTCACGAGCCGCTGAAGCAGCCAGTGTAATACTTAACCAAACTGGTATAATCCAGGTGAATAGATATTATTTCTAAAACCATTGAAGCCTAATGTCAAAAAAATGTACATTAATATTTTTTAAGAGTTTTTTGATACATCTATGTGCACGGACTTGAAAATTGTTGTAAATTTACACATTTATAAAGGATAACAGGTTTTAAACCTTGCACATGAATTCATCTAAAAAATTCAGAATATTATATTAAATATGAATTAAAAAAATGTTAACACTGTTCTTAGAACACAATTCTTATAATTAAATTTAAATGATTTTAGGTTGTAACAATTGGTCAAAACTATATACGCATTCTTTATGACGTAAACCAAACTAGTTCCTCAATATTTGTTGAATTATTAAAAAAAATGGGCTATCTAGTGTCTTTTGAGCCAGAGACACAAACTGATGTCACCATACAAGTGGAAGGCATGAAATGTAATTCATGTGTAAAAAAAATTGAAGGCTGTGTTCAAGAAAAAAATGGCGTTTTTAGCATTCAAGTAATATTTATAAATTTGTGTTGTCACTGTCTATTCATTATAACTATGTATTTATTTACATGTACAGGTGAATCTTGAACAAAAATGTGCTAATATTGTATACGATTCAAATGCTATATCAGTTTTTGAACTCCAATCAATAATTGCAGAATTGGGTTTCACAGTACCCATTCATCAAACTACAACTGTGATCAAAGTTGATGGAATGTCTTGCAAGAATTGCGTGCGAAATATTGAAAGTAATTAACTAATTTACAATTTTATTTTAAAATTTTCTACTTACCTTGAATAAATTATTTATTAGGTAAAATTGGTGCGTTGAATGGAGTTGTATCAGTGTCCGTTAGTTTGGAACAAAAAGAAGCAACTATTGTCCATCGCCCTGGCGACATAAGTGATGCACAATTAGCATCGGCCATATCAAATTTGTCCACAAAATTTAAGGTTTCTTACAATGATCAAAAAACCGAAACACCCAGTAATGTGTTCAGTATGTTTGTTCCTGAGGACGAATACAGTAAAACATACCTAAACATCAAAGGCATGACATGTGCATCTTGTGTTATTGCTATTGAAAAACATTGTCTCAAAATTAAAGGTACTGTATAATAGTGAAATTTTTAATATTTTGTTTTGAATTTGTCATTCTTTCTTTCTGTAGGTGTTAAGAGTGTGTTAGTTGCATTAATGGCCGCAAAAGCTGAAGTACAATACGATCCTGCATTAGTACAACCAGAAGATGTGGCTAATTCTGTTACTGATTTAGGCTTTCCTTGTAATGTTTTAGCTGACACAAATTCACGCATTACTCAAACTGAATTTAGAGTAAATATTTGTTTATTTCGACTGATTAATTATTACATATTATTTTTTAAGACTTATTTCATTGTAAAATATTTTCTTATTTGATTGATTTATTTTGCTGATAATTTAAGATCAAATTTTAATTTATCTCATACATTTTTAAATAAATTTATTTTATTAGATTGGTGGTATGACGTGTTCATCTTGTGTAAACAAAATTGAATCAAATTTAATGAAACTGAAAGGAGTACAAACTGCTATAGTTGCACTCACAACTCAAAAAGGGGTAATTACTTACGATTGTGATCTAATTAGTCCACGAGATATTGCTGACCATATTGTTAGCCTAGGATTTACTGCTGACCTGGTGAACAATAAAGATAGGGGGGATCGTAGTTATTTGGATCATAGGTATACTTTTTATTTGACGAATATAGACTTACGTTTTATCTATGAAATGTAATATTGTGATTTTGTTTTAGTGAAGAAATAAAAAAATGGCGTAATTCATTTTTTGTTTCATTATTGTTTGGTGGTCCGTGCATGATAGCTATGACCTATTTCATGATGGGTATGACATTTAACTATATTGATCATTCTTCGATGTGCTGTGTGATTCCTGGGCTTTCGCTTGAAAATTTGATAATGTTTCTTTTATCTACTCCAGTTCAGGTATTTTTCAAAAAAAATATGCACATAATAATGATGATATATTAATTTTGTTTTAAAATATAAATACAGTTTATTGGTGGTTGGCATTTTCATGTACAAGCTTGGAAAGCCATACGCCATTATACTACCAATATGGATGTGCTTGTATCAGTAGCCACCACCATTTCTTATGTATACTCAGTCATTGTTGTACTCATTGCTGTAACTGAAACGCCGGCTAAACATACTAGTCCAATGACATTCTTTGATACACCGCCTATGTTATTTGTGTTTATATCCCTTGGTCGATGGATGGAGCATATTGCTAAGGTAATAACCGATTATTTAATATGAAAAAAAAGTTACTATCTCACATAATTTTAGGGGAAAACATCTGAAGCCCTTTCCAAATTGTTGTCCTTAAAAGCTACAGATGCTCTGTTGGTGACTATTACTGATGACTTCCAAATATTAACTGAAAAAGAAATTAATGTTGATCTAGTTAAACGAGGAGATATCCTTAAGGTATTGTACATTTTTAAAAAAAAAATGGTGCAATGTTATATATTCTATATTAAATTTTATTTAACTGTTATTCAATAAGGTATTACCTAGTACAAAAGTTCCAGTTGATGGAAAAGTTATTCATGGGCGATCAGCGTGTGATGAATCTTTGATCACTGGAGAGTCTATGCCAGTGAACAAAAAGCCAAGTAAATAAAAATAAAAAATGATATTACAACATACTAAGAAAAATGTACATTTCATAGGTAGCTTAATAATAGGAGGTTCATTAAATCAGACAGCTCCACTACTGATGGTTGCTACGTACACAGGAGAAGCAACTATGTTAGCTCAAATTGTACGACTAGTTGAGCAAGCTCAAACATCTAAAGCTCCAATACAACAATTTGCTGATCGTATTGCTGGTTATTTTGTTCCGGCCGTAGTTGCAATATCTACTATCACACTTGTATCATGGCTTTTCATTGGTCGCTATTATACTAAATATCTACCTATTTCAGTAAATTGATATACTTGGTTGTGGTTTATAGCCCATATATTAATTCTTATTTTTATGAAGGATGATGAAAAATATGGTCCAGACGGATGGGAAAATGCTATTCAATACTCATTTAGATGTGCATTGAGTGTTCTGGCCATTGCTTGTCCGTGTGCACTTGGTTTGGCCACTCCAACGGCTGTTATGGTTGGAACTGGTATTGGTGCTCTTAATGGAATACTGATAAAAGGTGCCGACGCATTAGAAAATGCTCATAAAGTAAGATTTAAAGCTTTAAGGTCTCTTACACGGCGTTAGTGGTAAAAATGTAGCCGACACAATTTACCGCCAATGCTGCAGTGTGTGGGTACCTTTAAACTTAGAAATAAAATTGCTTTTTCCAATATAAATTATTACTATTTTAGGTCAAATACGTTGTGTTTGATAAAACTGGCACTATAACATACGGAAAACCCACTGTATCAAGGATTTGTCTATTTGTAGACGACACGATCTGTTCACTCAGTCTGTTATTGTCCATAGTTGCTAACGCTGAAGTTAGTAGTGAACATCCTTTAGCTTCCGGTAATTATTATAACATATTAATCATTATTTTAGTACAAAAAAATTTTCATTCAATTCTAGCACTGGTGAAATTTATCAAAGAAATGTTTAAATGTGAGATATCTGGAAAATGTGAACGTTTTCAAACTGTTGCTGGATGTGGTATTAAATGTGTGGTGTCTCATATTGACGACCTATTCAAAAATGGAACTAAATCAGATTTCATTATGAACTACCAAAACCATATAAGGTTGTAATTCTGTAGTATTAACTTAAGTACTTTTTTTATTAATCATTTTTGTATCATAACTAATATAGAAGTGGAACGAATGAATCGTCATTTGAATTTAACAACATAATTGTTGAACTGGTCAAAGGAAAATCGCCTACTCAAGTCCAATCAATGCAGTTACATAAATTATTAGATATTAATGAAGAGAAGAAACCAAATGAAACCAAATATGAAGTAAAAATCATAAAAATATATTAAAATTTGTTCAAGTTATAAATACAAATAAATCAACACATTCGATTTCAGGTATTGATTGGAAATCGTGAATGGATGTTTAGAAATGGTATTAATTTATCAAAAGAAGTTAATTTTAAAATGATCAGTGAAGAAACCCTAGGCCATACAGCAATCTTGTGTGCCATCAATGGTACTATTTACTATGACTTTTATCAAATATATAAATGACAGCTATTGACACTAATTAAAATAATAAAATACAAATTTCATTAGGTTTGTTGGTGGCAACAATCAGCGTATCAGATATGGTTAAACCTGAGGCCCATCTAGCTGTTTACACGTTGATGAAGCGTGGCTATCAAGTGATGTTATTGACTGGAGATAATAGGAAAACGGCCAGCGCAGTAGCAAAACAAGTGGGAATACATAAGGTCTTTGCTGAGGTATTGCCATCACATAAAGTAGCCAAGATCAGGGCTCTGCAGGAGAAGGGTATACGAGTAGCAATGGTCGGTGATGGAGTCAATGACTCTCCAGCTCTAGCACAAGCGAATGTCGGTATTGCGATTTCTTCGGGCACAGACGTAGCTGTTGAAGCGGCAGATGTAGTCCTAATGAGAGTGAGTATACTTTAAAATATATAATGTTATTATTTTATTAGTTATACGGTTACATTATTTATATCGACATTCCATAGAACGATCTTCTGGATGTTGTCAGTTGTTTTGACTTGTCCAATAAAACCGTCCGACGAATTCGACTCAACTTTTTATTTGCTAGTATGTATAATTTAATCGGTATACCGATTGCTGCGGGTGTGTTTAGTCCCTTTGGCCTCACATTACAAGTAATTTAAAAACATTAATAATATACTTCGAAGCATACATATATAACTAAATCTGTGTTATCGTTTCAGCCATGGATGGCAGCAGCTGCAATGGCATTAAGTTCGGTCTCTGTTGTTGGATCTTCACTTTTACTAAAGATGTTTGTATTAACTATTTTTATAATATCATTTTCATTCTATAATTCATAATTATAATGGTTTAAATTATTTATAGTTATAAAAAACCAACTGCAGCCACTTTAACTACACCAGAATATCTGTCAAGATCCCAAACCGAACTTGATACAATTTCCTTACACAGAGGATTGGATGATATCGAACCATCAATTATGATAAGGGCGTCAACGTCATCGACAATATCTAAGTATGTATCTTGTAGCTCGATACATGCATAATAAATGATTCTTTTATCACTTCTCGTGTTGAATTTTGTTTATTTTATACTTCTTATTAATATAGTTTTATAAAATAAAATTTTAACACAAAGGTATTTATATTTAAGGCTGTTGATGGGAAAGACTACTGTTTCTGAAGCTGAAAATCAATTGTTGAACTCCTACGAAGACATGGAAGACCGTGATATAGGTAACTATGTCGATAGAACGAAGAGCATAAACGCTTGAGACTATAACCAATTGGTGTTTGACATTTGTATTGTGTTAAATACATTTAAATATGACCAATAACGTTTCGTGAATAAGTTAAGTCTTCCTTTTTCTTACATAGCTATACCATATTAAGTTTATTTTTATTATTAATTTTTTTTAATAATCTTGTTTTTGTATGCATTTTTTTAAAAAATTAATCAATAAATTCTATACTATATTCTATTATATATATTTTTGTTACTTTTTTTTTCATAATTATATAATTATAATTTTTATTTTGTATAATTTTTAACTTTTACTTCTACTACCATATACCATCATGTTATACGATTTTTTTATGCTTACAAGACTTAAATATTGTTACATTTATTCTTAATAATATGTTATTTATTATTCAAATTAATGGTTACCATTGTTTTGTACAACAGTATTTCTATGTCAAAATGGGTAAATCTATCTCCAAAATAATAAACACGAGAAAAGATGCAAACTCATTTTGAATTATATCTCATTATATTTATGATAACATGATACAGAAATGTTATAAATTATGATCAAACATGAATATGTACATCCTAGTCTTCCTGTTTGCTATGTAGAAGGAAAATAAACAATAATATTTTATTACAGTATTGACAAAAGTAATTTTAAAACAAAACAAAATATTATACAATAAATTATCAGTATATCTAAGTAGGAAATTATTGAATATTAACATCATTCTTGTTAAGGGTGTATTTTTTGCAAAATTGCTTCAGCCAAGTGGTATATAAAAATATCTTTATTTTGGTAAACGAGGGGCGTCAATGTTTACATCAACTAATATTTATATTTATTTATTTATTTATTAACGGGTGAAGCCCTATACAACAGTTTCACATTATAAATTTACAAATTAAATAATTAATACAAATAACTAACACACACGGATTTAATAAGATAATAATAACAATAATTATATATGTACAATGGTAAGTATTTATAATAATAAAGTAGTAACACCTAATTTTACCAGAATGCCCGAATAAAACAAGAACTAGAAATAATACAAGATAGTAGAAAATTCGATTAATTTTAAGGATGCGCAATATTGAGGCTGTACTCAGCAAAATTTAATTCTACATTGTGGACTCTATTAAGGTTGTATAAATGTTGCTCATAGTCATAGTCTACTTCATTTTAGTTTAGTCTACTCAAGGTTCAATTTCAACAATTTTTATACTACGAGCTAATATAAATGTTTCATTACAACCATGACACGTATAGGAATTTGTACCGGTGTGTAATTTTAAATGAGATTTTAAATCTGAAGTTCGACTAAATGACCGAAAACAAATTTTGCATTTAAAAATACCATACTCTGAAAAAGTAAAAAGGTGTTGCTTCTTATGTATTGTCAGAGTTGAATTTGAAGCAAATGTTATATTGCATACGTCACATTTATGAAATCCTTTTCCAGCATGAAATCTGTTATGCATTTTTAACGCCTCAGGTGATACACATCTATAATCACATATTTTGCATTTATAAGGCTTTAATTCTCGATGTTTCAATGTATGCGACTTTAAACTATCAGGCCACGAAAATTCTTTATCACAGATACTGCATATAAAACGCTTTCTCATTTGGGGAATAACTGTATGTGTATTCTGATGCCAAGAAAAAAGTGAACTTGAAACAAATGATTTATGACATCTGTCACATTTATAGGGTTTTACTTTGGTATGAGCTTTATTATGAATGTTTAATCTCGCAGATGTCATACATTTAAAACTACATAGCTTGCATTCATAAGGCTTTTTACCGGTATGTTGCATTTTATGCAATTTTAAATTAGTCAGGCTATAATGTTCTTCATCACAGATACTGCATTTATAAGGCTTGTTTGCAGAATGACTGAACATATGACTATTTAATTTTGAGCGTGTTACAAATCGCTCATTACACACGTCACAGCTGTGAGGAGTTGGAGAGTCATGCATCTTCCTTAAGTGGTACTTTAAACCAATGTATCTTTTAAACGTTATAGGACATTTAACGCATTTATAAAGTTTCTCTCCTAGACGAATTGTTGTACGTCTTCTCATATCTGCTTTTCCTTTAAATGATTGAATAGAGCGTTTTCGAAGACTATCACTAGTGTGAAATCTCATATGGACTTGACATTTATATGAATTAGAAAATATTTTACTACACACTTTACATGTTAAAGCATTTTCTTTTAAGTTTGACTTCTTTCCCAAATTCATATGAGTAACGATTTCCGAAGTGTGGCTTATGTTAGCAACTGTTCCTTTTAATTTACAATTCTTGATTGAATCGGCACCAATTTTCCCTTCGGCACCAATTGAATTTTTTTTTTTAGTTCTGAAAAATATAATAATTAGGATAATTTAAAATAAAGAGCAATAATTATAACCAAATTTGCAGGTATTAATTAAATTAATAAATAATAACAATTTGAGAATTGTTTCATCGCCATCATAAAAAAAATGTTATACTTTACAGTTTACATATCAAACACACACAATTCGTACAAGTACCTAATTAGTGAGGCTTGGATGTTTATATAACACTAAAAATAATCAAATATTTTTAAATTGTTAAATAGGCACTTTTATGTAAAATTATTTGATTTTTACTTGGAAAGCATTGACCGGGACTTCCCAAAACATATTGCATTTTTCATTCTAATCTTTGACCTATATATGATTCTATGATGTTGGGCTTTTGAAAACTTGAGGCTAATTATTTTTTATTTTTTTTTTATTTTTATTAGCCTTCAGTCATTGACTATTATGGCTCAACAATTACATTTAATATGGCATATAAAAATTAAAGATGTTATAATTAGCTAGTTAGCCTAAAAAAAATGTATACAATAGATAGGATAACAAGAGGCTAATTATTATGCAGTACTTGTGTGCTCCACCAATGATGAGTGATATTACGAATGTAGTATGCGCTCAACCAATAAAATAATACTAATGCTGACTTATAAACATAGAATATAATAATTGCATTATTTAATAAATGTATTCATTCATTTTAAATGCATAAAAATAACTTTTTTTACAATGTAACAATTTTCTTTAATTTCCTTGTTTTTTTTTTAATAAAATACTTTATACCTATCACTAATATACTTATGGCAATTTGCATTTTTATTATTGGCCAATTCAATTTTTGCAATTCAAAATTTAACTACCAATTTTAGTCAAAATTATGGAATATTTTGAAAATAATTGTTATGCAACATTTTATTAACGAATTAATAATTGAAAAGGGGATTAAATATATAAAGCAAAAATAGCAGTATTAAAAACCACAAATAAAATATGTCAGCAACATACTGAATGTGAACCACAGTTATACTACTTAATCTGTATACTGCATCTGTAATTAAAGTTTACACATGACTATGGTTATGAATTATGAGTAAACATATGATAGTATTATTTGCTTAGCAAATAATACAACTTCATATAATATTATTTAATTAGGCAAGTAGGTACCAATTATAAAAAATATATAATGAAATATAATGTGCAACAAACAGACATAATGTAACTTGAACAAAAATATAAAAATTAAGTCACACTGACTATTACATTTGATAATAATTAAAGCACAAATGTACATGATCAAAATTTCATAAATATTAAATGTCAACAAAAATAATATTCAATAAATAAAACAAAACATGTTGTAATATCGTAACTTAACACTCATAAGTAAAACCCACTGTAAGGAATGGATTATTAATTTTATTATTTTTAGGTATGTATGTATCTCTCATATTTAATATAATTTATCAAGTTTATAAAAATCTAAAAGTGAAAATATGAATCTATGAAATATATGCTACATAATCTAGAAATAATCAGTATATGCATTTATATGCTCAAAAATCTCAAATATGTAAAGTAAGTTTGCATATTTGTAATCTAGACTTCATGAATTAAATTTATATCATACTTGGGTAAAATTCTGGTCGCTCAAAAAAAATACAGTCATAAACATTCGAGCTCTAATAATAACTGAAATGTTATACCTATTGTACATAGCAAATATTTATGTGTACTTATTTTTATGGTATAATTATTTATTAGATACCTACTAAATTAAAATATTTTGGTTAAAAAAGTAGATAATTATTAATTAATATTTTAATTTATTAATTGTTTGAAAAAATATTGTTTTCTAAGTATAAATGTTTAAAAATAAAACATTATTTAATTTATATTACTTTACAGTGTAAATACAATTCTTACCTTAGTTGTAATAGATGATTATCATTATTATGTTTGTTTTCATCAATAACTTTCTTTTTATTAATTATATTAATCATATCGTCACATCTTTCAAGTTGAATTCTAACCTCTCTTATAGTATTATACCTAAAACAAATAACAAAAAATTATTAGTTATTTAAAATAGATACACCATAAAATATTAAATTAAACATAAATTATAAAAACAAATCTAGGCCAATGCACCTGTTGGTTTTTATGTGTAGCCACCTGTATGCGGATATTTTTTAATGTACTTTTATGAGTGTGTAGATTTACATTATACTTTTTTTTTAATTCCAGTAAGATTAACTCATGAGAAATCTTGTATTAAAATTGAACATTTTATGAATAGTTTATTGGAAACGGATTAAAACCTTTTAATATGTTTTCTTAGATTCTTTAAACAACTTTTTCAGTTATTTATAGGAAAAAGCATATTTATTTGTTGACTATATAAAAATGTAAACAATTTTACATATTTTTTAAAGTCAAACGTGTATAAGTGATTGTAGAATGGTGAACACACATATGTGTTATAGGTGAAATTGTCAACACTATAGAACTGTTAAATATATAATTATACTTAATATAAATTGCTAAAAAATTCATAATTAATTATTAAGTAGGTAGATGGCTAACTATTGGTTTAATGAGATGCAATTTACTATCATATATTATATTGACAGACTTAACAAATAGTTCAGTGGAATATCAGTAGCTAATTTAAATATTTATGTTAGCTATAGTAAATTTTTAGTTACGACAAAATAAGCAAAGACAAGCACTTTTAATTTTTTCATTGTTAAATTAACCATAAGTTTCGAACGTATAATATAGAATGCCAACATACATTTTAAGTCAGTCGGAAGAAGTTTAACAACAACGACTAGCAAATATCTTGCTCAATGTGTTTGTATTTAAAATATAATTGTGCTCAATGCATTTGTTTCTTGTATTTTCTTGTGTGTGTATGTGTGTTAAGATTAAAAAAACAATATGTATTGGTACAATAACTTGTTTTTAAATATAATGAATTAGCTCACTTGGGAGTTATCGCAGAATTATCGATGCTTGTTTTTGATTGTTCCATACTGAATGATGTCCTCCTTCAAACGCTGAACGTAAACAATTAAAATTAAGCTGGTGGTTTTGTTTACAGTAGGTAGGTACCTAACAAAACAAATGCATATCACTTTACTTGAGTCCTATAGAAAACAGTTTTAATGACAAATAAATTAATGTTATATTTATGTGAATAGTTACGTTGTACTGAGAAAGAAAGAATAAACTCTGTTCAAGGTAAGAAACACAGTCAGGTGGACACTCGTCAGTCACTGAGTCAACTACCAACATACCTGCTGCGTATAATTGCCACGCCTCTGTTCACAAGTCAGCCGCCGACTGCGTTTCTTATTTTGAACAGAGTACAGTGTTCATAAACGTTGAACAGTTATGAGTTATGTGAGTACTATGCCTGACGGCTGTGTAGTATGTACCTACAATAGTGTATAATGGATAAGTAGGTACCCACACCAAAATCATTTAAGCAATAAATGATTTGGTATTGACCAACAGTAACTTGTCCAAAAAGAAAACACGATGTGAACCGACGAAAATCGGTTGTTCCGCGCGTCCCTGCCATGGGGAACTGGTATCGATGGCAGGGTGATGCGGGGCGGTTGTGTTCTCTCGCTGAACAGTTTGTAGGTATATTATAAATTATAATTACTTTCTAATTATTCAAATGACGACGTGTACTCAGGTACTCCTGTCGGCTGAGATGCCCGTGACTCGAGAAGTTGAAACGTAATATGTTCTCTGTGTAATGACTACCAGGACTAAATTTATTTCGCAATCGGTGACTAGTTACAAGAAGTAACGTCAATGCGTCACGTTATGAGCTTTAAGTTCACGGTTTCACACTTCACAGATCACTGATCGACTATAGACAAAATATTACGATAGTTTGCACAAAGCACGAATATTAGAATATCAATAATAACAATATCGTGGCACGAAGATATAAGTTATAACAGGTGTGAAGTCTGCTGCAGTATTGACGGGCTTTTGGGTTGTATCAGACGCGCGTCTGATACGCCAAGGAAATGAATATTAAAGACACGCTTTGTACGGTATGGGACTTGAATACAAATCAAAGTCAGAGAAAAAAAAAATTACAAACGAAATAATAATATGGAAATAACACAATATGGAATCGTAAGAACGCGACGAACGGAAACTTTAGACTTTACGTCGTAAAGAGAGAGGGTGCTCGGACTGCTCGTTCTGACCTTCAGAGAAGCTGGCGGTGGACGTGGCACTTGATATTATTACTCGTAGACGTGGAACCGGATGTCTCGATAGACGTGAACGTAGGAACGGTTCGCAGCGTTAACAACATCAGAATTATAATAATAACAATTTATAGTGAGCGGGTCGCCCCGCCAAAGTTCATATTTATAAGACAATAATTATTTACAGTCCCAATGCAGCCTAGCGTACGTCGTCGCCTTCACTAAAATATTACACCACCCTTGGAAAATGATAAATTATGACCGACAACAGAAATTCGTATTTTAGATACCCAATTAGCAACGACACGACTAAGAAGAGGCTAAGCCCCCTGTCCGAATTGATGTGAATAATCTTGATTTAATTAACTTATGTTTGTTACATTGTCTGTTATTTTAATTCGTTTTTTCACTTGTGCTTATTGTAAACGATAATTTACAGATTTTACAATTATCTAGATGAAAAAAAAAATATATTCACTTTAAATAAGATCTAACTCGAGGAATGGCACGGATATGGAATATAATAAATTCGTGGATTGATTGGTATGACAAATAAATAGATCGGGTGGAATAAAATATATTTCTAAGAAACCAATAGGTATTATAACTTTTAAGTAAATGGATATTAAATAATTTCGTTTTGCATTATTTTTCATTTAATGATATTCTATATGTATTGCATTATGTTGTGTTTAATGATAACATGTTCTATATTGTTTTAGTTCTTTTGTGGTATTTAATTATTTTTGTTTACCGTTTTCCGTTTTGATTACGTTTTCAAATTTCAATCGTTTTTTGTCATATTTAATATTATATTATAACGAATAATGCAAGCCCTGGTAATTATATTAAGATTAATACCTACTTTATTTAAGTCCGTCCACTGCTTGAATTGGATAAAAATCAGAAGGGGGATGTAAAAGTGTACAAAAAAATATACCTGATAATTTAAATGTCTTGTTGATTAAAATATTTTAAGAAGGGGTACGCATAAATATTATCTAAAAAGAACATAGGGACTCTACTGCCCCCCCCCCCCCAAGTCCACCTCCGATTCAAGCACACTGAGTACAAATGTAATGTATTATACCTAAGCATTATCTTATAAAACAGTAGCTGTCCCACCCGGCGTTGCCCGAGTCAAAGATGAAATAAGTAAGTGATATCAGAATATTACAGGCACATGAAAAACATCGCAATGGTGGCCTGTGCCAAAGATTTGTTTTTTTTTATAAATTTATTTGTTAAAATACGTATACGCCATATTCCTACTAATTATAATAGTTATAAGATATGTAACCATTGACCACACTCTATAAATAAACAGAGATTATTCATATACATCTGATCAAAAATAGCACTTCAGTTTTCAAGAATTTTTAGCGTATAATATGTACGCAGGAAAAACTGTTACTATAACTGATAAGTTATCAGTGATAACTAATAATTGTAATCTATAGCAAACATTTATAAACAAAATACAAATTTTCGATTTTCCTAAAACCTCTTTAAATTATACTTAAATATAATTTTTTGTGATAGTTAAACCTTCTCTGTGATATAATCTTTCATTTGAAAAAAAGTAAGACAATCGGCTGAGTAGTTTCCGAGAACATTAGCATCAAAGGTTTCAATTTTCGGTTTTTTATATTAAAATTAATATACTGTAAGTATATTATGTGAAATTATGAGGGCATCACAAATATATTTTAAAATTTATTGTAATTTCAAAAAAAAAATATATACATAATATAGCCTATAGGTACATCATATTATATATTAATTTTGTATACACTTTTGGCCCGCTAAGAACTTTTGATATTTTTTGCGGTCCTCGAATAAAAAAGTTTGGATACCCCTGTTCTAGGGTAATGCCATGGTGTATGTTACATCTATATAGGACGGCAATATACATTTTAATCCTGAAAAAAGGCGGTCGACACTCACTATTGCGTTGCCATATTGAAAAACACTATATTTGAAGCAGTTCACAAATTTCTAAAATATTTTGATTTCGTCGATTTCCAGTATATATACTGCTGTAGAATATTAGCCCAACTATACGAACAAACGAATTGTTATTATTTTCAGAAACAATAAAGAAATGTTATTGGCATCCCCGGACCGGTTAGTATACATATAGTATCTGCAATCTACATCTATTTTGATACAATAATAGGGTAGTTACCTACCACCGGTGCCAGGCTTATTATCGATTTCACGGAAATCGGAATTTATATTGTTTTGTTTTATGACAAGGCTGTATTATAGGACACGTCATACTATTATAATACTACGAGAGTAATAATATTCTAATATTATTTATACACTTTTACAGATCAACGATTCTATAATAATTATTAGTTATTAGTTTAGGTATTAAACTCATATTAGTTGTTACTATACTTTTTACTTATAAACAGATAAAAATCTGTTGAAATTTGGATCGCGTGGCCAAGTAGCTGTTATTTTCACTGACATTGCAAAAGCGTTTGATGCCGTTAATCATTTATTGTAGTTTCAGTTTTAGTATAAACTCTCGACCAGCTTGGTAAATGTGAACAGTTACCCACTATCATATGGTTCCGGTCATACCTATTTGATTTTGATGGATATCAGTTTATATCTCATTTTGTTCATATTTCAGAGAAATGTCAGGTTTGTATTCAGGTGTGTTCCTCGAGGGGTAGGTTATTATTCGATATTGTAATAAACTCTTTGTGCTCAGTCGTTGATTGTAATATTCGATTGTTTGCTGATGATGTTAAATTATTTCTTTGTGGAAAATCTATCTCTAACCGTTGCAAGAACCACTTAATTCATTATAACTCTAGTGTAATGCTGATGGCCTTTATCTACCCGTAAGGGTAACTAAGGGCCGTTTTGGACGTTTTGCGTATCTCAGTATATAATAATAGCATGGGGCCAATTTTTAAAACAAAAGTTTAAAACAGAATCAGTGTTAGATGAGTAAGTACAGCACAAAGAAAATAGTTTTGAAATTAATTTAAATCATACATTTATACAATTATAGTTGTAAAGTATTAGGTATTTAAATATTATTATATTATCATAATAAGACAATTATCAAATTTACTTTGTAAACACACGGGTTAGTGAGATAAGTATACATAATTTTAGCACCCCCTAATAGATGTAGGTGTAGTTGCGCCTATGAGGCTGGAACCTCGGACTACTACTTACGCATTTTAAACACAATTAATTAATTAGGTATTTAACTGTTTTTACAATCAAAGATGTTTTTTTTCATATACTATTGTAATTTTCTTTTATGTTTTCTTTATTTATTTACGTACCTACGTAATATTCGTACATTAACGATCGATCGTTTAGTTTATAAGTAGATGTGTTAACTGTTTGTAAAGCAAAGGTGGAGAAACTGAATCGAACTGTAATTGTCTAACTAATAGCTATTATTTAAAATACCTTCTCTTAAATAGGTAATGACAGAACTACAGAGAAGTACGAACAATGACTTAACAATTGTATAACACGCGTGCTGAACATGCTAAAGTAGACTATTTTTTTTATACATATCTTCATACAATCGTACTGACATAGATATTGCTGTGGTTAAATTTTAATAGAAACATTATATTTTTGCACTTAATTTATATTCACATCTATTACCTATATCAGAATTATTATTGTAATAAATAGAATCATAAATCATAGTAAGCTATATTATTTTCATTCTTGTTTTAATATTATTGTATAATATGACTATTATTATGTTATGAATATTGTACAAAATTCAATGTATAATATTAGTGATATTCAATTTAGTACTTACTGTTTTGAAAAACTAGCAGTATCACTTTGTAAATAAAATAATTAGTTAATATATTTAATTGATAATAATTTTAGTTTATACCTACTAAAATAATTACTTTTGGTTTTCTATACAATATAATATATTTTTAAAAATTAAAATAAACGTATTATATTAGCGTATTACTCAATTATATACGGTTTTATTCAGGGGGTGTATACCATGGGAGGGGGGGGGGGGGGGTGATGTCAGAACCCCTCATAAACCTTTTTATTATTTTAAAGTGCAGATACCTAGGTTTAAAAATGTTCCTTCCTTGATAATTTGTTTGCCCCCCCCCCCCTCACACAAAAGTTATATATATACCACTGGTTTTATTAAATGTATCTATTTTAGTATTATAATATTATACTTATACATACGTCTTTATAATATACTTAGGTACCTACATAATAATTAAACTCGTGACCATTTATGTACCTATATAATATTTTGATAAATTCTGGAATTCGTACATATTGACTTAGTTTATAGAACAAATAAGTTTATGATGTTTAAAATATTTGATTTTTTTTTTTGAAATTAATAATTAAAAAGTATGTATAGACACTATTTAAAACTTCTCAAAATAATCGGAAAAAAACAAAAAAAAAAACGGAAAACGGAAAACGGGAATAATTACGTAGGTAACAATAATTTTTAACTTTCTATCGGGTCTCATGCTCATCTAAGTCTCATGACTTAATGTCCTTACACCGATTACTTTTTTTTTAAATGATTTATGTTGATATAATTATTTTTCAAATATTTAAAATGCTTGCAAATTCAATAAATGGTTTCTCGTATGTTGTTAGTATACAGAAATTAAAAGAAATATCGAAAATACAAGGTGACAATATTGTTATAAGCATTTCAAGAAATTCAAACAAAAATCACAGAAATCACGAACATTTTATCATTTTTTAATTTATTGGACTTTTAAAATGGGTTAAAATTCTACTATATTACCTAATATGATGTCATTTTTTCAATATTGATTGTCGCATAATATATTGGACTATAAAAAATAGTTTATTAAATAAAACCGTGGCCAATTTAAACTATATAGTATATAATCATATTTTTATATTCGACGCAAATAAAAAATCCAAGCAGTATGATTATTTTTAGTAGAATTTCTAGTGCTTTAAGTTTAAACTATAAGTATGTTTCCTGAAAAATTCTAAGGTGACCATAAATGTAGTTTTTGAACAATATTAAAAAACCACCAAGTCGGGTAGTGGCAGTCGGACCGAGAACGTTTAACTTTGAGGACTGCGGTGATTCTTTTCAGTTTTCACCGTTTATATTTTTGTGTTTAAATTATAATTATTATTGTAATTATTATTATGGTACAGGTACTTGGTTTTCTTTTTGAGTACTTTACATTTATAACTTTTTCCGGGCAACGTGTGTGTGTGTATACTGTGTAACTACGGTGTGCGGGAAGTATATATGTGTATAAAGACAGTATATCTACAAATTAATATAGGTACCTATGTAGGTGTAATAAAAGTTAAAGTAACCAAGGTAGTTGAAAAAGTTTTCTCGCATTATATAACTTGTATACATTTCGATATTTTTTTAAAAGTAAGAATATATATACAACTCTTTAGAAATGTTTCGTATGCTCAAAAGTTTACATAAAGTAAAGGTTTCATAAAATAAAACTAAGTATTTAACTGTCTGCGACTAAAAAAAATTTCATGAGATTAGTTTCAACAAGTTTCAAACTTATTTTATGGTTCTGGTCTTAACGAGAGACGGAAGAGTTCAGAAATACGTAAATACGCGCGTAGAACTTTAAATTTATGCAAACATGTGTATAATATGTGTGTGTGTCTTTATTGCGAAAACTTTCAAAACTAAGTGCATTTAAATAAGTATCTTGGGTGAACCCATTACAACTATACTAACAACTACAGACTATACGCAGTCAATACTTCATTATGCCAGAAAAGATGATAAGTTAATAAATATATTATTTCTACCATTTACACGAAGACGTGTTGTATACATTCGATTTGATAATAATATTATAATGACGTTATTTTTATTGTTTTACTCTGTGTTCAAAAAATAAGTGCTCGTTGTGTTCATTATATTGTGACGTACAATATTATTTACTACTAGGTAGGTATGATACTGTGTCATAATTTTTTTCTAAAAATATCGTTTAAATATGTAAGAAATTATTGGTACTTAGAACATAAGGATATTTGCTCGAATACGTGAACATGACTTTTACTGTCTTTTAGCTCATTGATCGTTTATATTTCGCTTTTAATGTAATAATTTCCGTACATATTAGTCCCAAAATGTGTCTATATTTATAAATCAAACTAAATGACATATTTTTTTACCACAAAATAGGCATCATCCATTTATAACTTTGACTTACTTTTTTGTCGGTACTCTTGAAATCGTACTAATGTATCCTATCATTATTTCGGTGTAGGACACGTCAAAAACCGATGCATATATGAACAAATCATTTAATAATAATCTTGTGAAGCATAAACTGAAACGGACCTACTTACAGATACAACCTATTCTATACTTAATACTAACTCCGTTGCATCGGCTTTGGTGTTTTGGGTGTATTTCGCTTAGGGTGAACCGTATTTTTTTTTTTTAATGCTCAAGTGACGAGGCTTGGTCATAAGGGTGGGGTCTACTGTCGTTAATGTGTAACAGGTGTCTAGTGAGTAGTGGTTTATCGTTCGTACTGCTGAAAAGGCTCGAAGGGAAAGCCGCGGTGTCAAATGTGCAATCCTCTTAGCTCTGGTACATAGACCCCGGATATCACTTAGAGTGTATGGCGCCGTGCAAATGTTGGTCGAGTCGGATGTATAAAGAATTAAAGATTAAAGAGAGGTTATACTATTTTATTATTGAAATGAAAATATTATATTATTTAAAAGTTTAAAACGTTATTGAATAATTAATTGGATGTCATGACGTATATATGTAAGTATATATATATATATATACTTATACTTAAATAGTGTAGGTATTCAATATAATATATATAATATTCAATATTCAAAAAGTTAAACTAATATACTAATCTACTCGTAGGTTTTATAATATACTAATATAACATTATGAAGCTATAAATGCATTTTTTGTGTGGGCTTATCTTTAAATCTACCGGTCTAATCTTGACGGAACTTTATTCTACGTGTTTTTACAATCTTGCTAAGATTATAGCTTATTATAGACTATTATCATCAAGGAATATTCAAATACTAAATGTTGGCTAACAAATGAATTTTAAGTTTTGTTTCTACAGCTTTTTCAGGGGCGGATGTCACTCGTAAACTACCGATTTATCAGGGAAAGATTTTCTATTATTTTGTTGTAATTCAAAAAGGAGTAACCGTGGACATTTGAAAATTTCACCAAATGTTTAGATTATCATATTCTATACACCAAAAAAGTTTAAAAATATTTTGACAATTTTTGAGCTAATTAATGGCTTAAGAATTTTCGGTTTTTAAAAATATTTTTCTATTAATATCGATTTTTGTTTAATTAAAATGCTTGAAAATGTAATACAAGATTCCTCATAAGTTGTTAAATAGCAGATCGGAAATATTAAAAATACATTTGCACAATTTTTTTTATAAGCATTTAAACTTTAAATGTTTATCAAAATTCATCATTGAACATTTGCGAATTGTTTCATATATAAAAAAGGATTGAAAATTTAAAACAATGTTTTTTTGTAAGTAGTTAATAGTGACAAATAATGACAAAACGACAACAGAAAAACGAGCTCACACTAGTATGTGGCACTGTTTATACCTACTCGTTATGGGACGATAAGTTATGATTACTACGTAAAACGATCATTATTATGACGAAAATATCAATGTCTTGACTCCCAATGTTTCGGGCATTTTGTTAGTTAGTGACGGTTTTTGAAGAGATGAGTTATGACATAAGTGGTTTTTCGTGAAAAAGTTGAAATTTTAGACTTTTTCAAAATAACGAAAACTTAGGAGTTGTCCATTTTTAAAATGTATATCATTGTTAAATACATATTTATTTTTTGTTCAATATTTATTTAAACACATTACAATACATATTACAAGTTCAAGTTTTATATGTATGTATCATTAAAACATTATTATCATTAATTATTACTAACAACATTATATTATTAACGCTTAATGAATTTAAAAAATGTACCCCCTCTGAACAGCTGACGAAATTTCGGTGGCCGAAAGTCTCCACTATTCGGATGTTTCGCTGTATACAAAAAATAACGTACTAAGTCTGTTGATGTTAATTTGTTTTATGTTGTATGATTGCACTTTGTTTCATGTTATCATTTTCATGTGTACATAACGGTGTGTTCCACAGTTGCAGCCTTCGTCGTGACGGCTCGTCGCATGCCTTCGTGTGCAACCGGCCGGTTTCTTAAATTCGTTATTGTTCAAACTTCTTTTTGTTTAAGCATGATTTCAGTATCACAAAGTTCTTAGTTTTTCCAGTTTTCATTGTTTAGTGTGGTGACACCGAAAGTTCGTTCATGTAGCTTTCTTTTGCTCGCCCGTTACAATATATTATCGTCACTTCACTTTTTTCTGTTGTCCGGTCAGCTCGACGGTCAAATTTCATGTTCTGTTTGCAATATTATTTAATATAAAGGTCACTCTATATAATATATGTTCTAACATGAACATATCAATTAAAAAAAATACCCCCATATTATGAGGTTAAATAAACAATACATTTGAAACTCACCATCGCTCTAATTAGAATCTAAAATACACGGTCATATTTTTTTTCAACTATTGAGAAGTCTAGACTAGACTAGACTCAAAATCATCAACTTGTAATAATATGCTACCGATAGTAGTCTATTCCAATGACACAATCCACGCGGACGGCATATAAATTGTATTTTATTAAAATATGTAGAAATTAGTGTTCCTAACGACCCCGGAACGGTATGACTATACATCGTAAAATATTGTATTTTGAGCGAAACCGTTTTGATTTTCTTTTTACGGTATCATTATTCTGTTGTGGTCTTGTCTCGACAAATCGTGATAGTACATACAAAAGAATTTAGTTTTGTATTTACTCAGATATTTCGATACTACTTATCATATTATATGAAATAATTTAACATTTTTCTTTACCTATATTAAAATTAACATAATATAGGTACCTCTAACCTACATATATAAAATATATAATCTATTTATTGTTTATTGAGTTAAGTTAAATTATTTAAAAATATGAAGAGTTTGCGTTTTTATTACTTCGGCGTTCGTCCGCCAAAACGCCAGCCGACCCGCGTTTTCCGCAGCGGATGAAAACGCCGTATTACATCCGTCGTGTCTAGCTACTCCGATTTATGTAAAACAATGAATTTTGAATTCGACCCGGCCTTACACTGTTGTATTATATATTCTAATAAATTAACTGCCACCGACTACCACTGACTACCTATTACTATTATTTTATTATATTCTATTTGAATGCGCTGAGGCAAGTGCATCATATCATATTACGTTGCCTACCTCATTGTCGAGAAGGCATAACTTATTTTTATATTCATTAATTATTAATATAAGCGCTTAGGGGGGCTACAAAGTCCATAGGCGCAACTAGACTAACATTTTAGGGGGTTCTAAAATTATTATGTATATACCTAGGTACCCATTCCAGTAACCCATTATATCATACTGATTTTGTATTTATATGTTTGTCTGAGTATTAGGGAAAGACATCAAAACGGAAGAATCGATTTTGACGGGGTTTTCAAGGGTATTGTTTCATATATATAGGTATAATAAAAAAACGGAAAACGACAGAAATATGAATTTTAACCCGGGCGGAGTTGGGTAGTATGATATAGCTATAGTGTCTGTAAAGGTGTAAAGAAATGAAATAATAATGTATTTGTGAAATAATAAAGCACTTGCTACTGACCTTTATACGACCATAGCGTATACCATAAAGGTATTTTTCTAAATTTGCCGAATTTAAGCCAATTCAAATTAATAATGACTATTGAAGTATTGACATAAAAATATTTATTATTTACAACCAATTTATTCAACTGTGAAGAGTTGTACAGAGCTGTACAGAGTATTCCAAACAAACTTTTATTATTATATAGATTAAGATAATGTTTCACAGTTCACATTAAGCAATTCATAATATTCATACAAGTAGTATTATGTCGTTGGCATTAACAACGGTTTTTATCGATTAATAATGACTATATTATTATATTATTGCATATTGGATAATATTATATAATTTTATAATATTTTATAATATTCATATCACAACGAAGAAAGATAATAATAAACACCTTTCGGAGTAAATCTTACAATAAAGCTACATATAATTATAGTATCTTTGTCGATTAATAAGCTTTTAAAAAATAATAAACGTTTTTCGAGAGAACAAAAATAATCAACATCTTGATTGGGTATAATTAAAATTGATGTAATTATACCGCGGACCGTGGTTAGAATTTAAATACTCAATAATACGACTTGTAAAAATATTTTATCACTAAACTATATGGTGTCGATAACGATTTAAAATAAGATCAGACGATAATTATTTCGGAATTGAATCCCCGGGTCTTTACACGTTTTATTATGGTACTTGGGTAGGTATATAGGTATCTAGCGCATTCAGTGCAGGGGCGTAATTTGGTCATGTTGGTAGGGGTGGGGGGATGGCATGTTAGTATATTTTACTTACTTACTTACCCCCCCCCCCCAAAAAAAAAATTGATTTATACCATCATAAAAGTACCTCTCAATATAACCATTGAAACTTAATGTATACATTAAAATAAATAATTTTATTATAATGTTTACATTTACAAATAGGTATTATACTATATCTAATTATTATCGGTACCTAGATACATCACAAACACAATAAAAGATTCACTTTACGTGGCTTTAATAATAATTCGTTAAGTACTATTCAGTGTTAGGTTATAATATTTAGGGCGTATAATTATATCGTTAGATTATTTAAACAGTAAGTACTAAGTTAAGTTGTACATTATACAGTTACTTTGGCGTTGGCGCATCTCTGATCTGTGTCGACGCTTCAAGATAAATAATATTAGAACGCTCAGTGGTTTTTTTATTGTACATTTGTACCACAATAGTACAATACAATAAAATAGGTATAATGCATTTCAATATATTATTTGTACAATTTTGATTATTGTTTAGTGTTTATTATAATAAGTAATAATATTATCTTATAGTTAAATGTAGAGCTAGCATAGGAGATTCGGATTTTTTGGTATTATTTCTATAAAATGATGGTACTACATTATGTTCTCAACTTCTTTTACTCACAGCACAACCTATTTGCAGGAACTTTAACATTTTGTCAAAGTTCCTCAATTTGTTTTTCATAGTCATAGTAACTCACAAAAAGCGAGTGTCATTATTATAAAAATAAAAAATAAAAACATCAAGGACGGTTTTTAAAGTTGTATTTTGTTAATAACTATATTATTAATGTCTATTTCTCATTATCTCAAAGATTATCCCTGCAAAACGAATACGATAGCTCTTGTTCATATTATTGCTATCAAATGTTATTTACCAATTTATTTTTTCTCAAATCCCTCGCGGAACCCTTGGCGCTGGATTGAGCGGAACACCTGCAGTTCGGAAACACTGCTTAAGTATATAATTAATATATTAAATAACGATATAATATATACGGTTAAATAAGTACACACAAAGTGGTTTGGCAGTTTTACAAAAAAAAGTCACGCGGAGGGGATATGTGACACCCTACCCCCCCATAATTACGCCACTGATTCAGTGGTGTGCCGAAGTAGGGTTTTTCTGAGCCATTTATGAGTAGGTCCAAAGCCGTGGGTAGGTGATCAAACGATAGTTTGAGCCTCAAAAATAGTTCGGCACGCCACTGTGACAGCGTTCCGCTTCGATGTAATATTATTATGAGCACACTGACTATAATAAATACTGTTTGGGCGGTCGTTAAAAGTTTTTAAATAAACCAAACAAATTAGGGGCGCACTTATTGTTTCACACGACTACGACTTTATAATCGTTTACTATACAAACCAAAAATCCAGTCTAATGTCTGGACAGACGGAAATCGATCATCATTGCACTCGCATAAACGCGGCGGCGTGCGTACATAAAACGTTTACGCCAACGTCGTCGTCGTCGTCGTCGTCGTCCGCGGTACGGCAAACTTTGACGAACAAATATGTTTTGTAAACGACTTTTGCACGTCTAATCGAGTCCGTATACCTATATATATATATATATGGTTTTTCAAGTTTACGAGAAATCCGTTCGGCGAAAACTTTGGTCCGCCGCCGCCGCGCCGTCGTACGTAAAAAGAGTGTATACGGCGAAAAGAAGTGGGCGGAAAACGACGACGACGGGCCATCAAATTATTTATAAAGTTTAACTCGGCAACTTTTTTCATATTTTTTTTTTTCGTGTAAAAATAAATAAAACGAGGAGCAAACCCCCCCCCCCTCCCCGAACGAGAGGAGAAAGAAAAATATATTATATACGCGCATTTATATATACTCGGCCGCGGCGGGGCGCGGGGCGCGCGCGGGGATACGACGGGCGGGCGCGGTGGTGGTGAGGTGTCGCGCGCGCGAGAGCGGGGTGAAAGCAATCAAAACTTCGCCGTCATTGAGCTTTGAGCACAGAAGCTGAGGCGCGGCGGCGGCGGCGGCGGTGGAGTGCTACGTCGTATATATATATATATATTATGTGTGTGTGTGCGCGCGGCTCGCTCGGATATCATTACTCGCTCGGCGAAACTTTTCCGCGGCCACTAAGAGTCACGCACAATCTTTTCGAAGCGACAATCGCGCGGAGTTCGCCCGCGCTTATACAATATATTATAATAAACAATGTTTTTGTGCTAATTGAACGCAACGCGTCGTTTATATTCTATATTTGAGTACCAGCTACCTACCTATTATACGAATATACGATAACATTTTATTATTTTACATTAATTATTTTAAAAGGACTAAAACCCCGCAGTATTAATGACGATGATTATAATCAAACACTCTCTTTCTACCTCTGAAACGTATTATTATTACAATAATATCATCGTATTATTGTTATGTTTACGAGTACCTCGCGCGCAGCTATAGTATACGCGATTGTAATATAATACGCTCTTTACTCGGCGAGCGCGTCAGAGCGTCTGCAGCCGATCTGTGTCGGAGCAGATGCGCTCAATTATAGTGCCGCCGCCGCCACTTCGTATTATATTATTATTATTACTATATTGTCCCAGCTATAACGCACAAGTCAAAATAATAACACGAATCGAACGATTGAAATCGTGAACAACACAAACGTGCTTTACTCTATCGCGAACGGCGTAAGCGGCTGCAGTGTGTCTGTCGGCAAAAAGATCGCGATGTTTAAGTGTCTCGGGCCGAGAGGGCGGCGGCGGATAAAAAGTTCGACTGGCGCGAGGTGCTGGAAAGGGTGGGAGGGGGAAGACGGTGAAAATAGAGTGGAACGGAGAAAAAGAAAGAGGAAAAAAACTCTAACGAATATAGAAAAGAAAAACGAGGAAAAAGTCGAAGTCCGCGAACGAGCCAAACGTATAGCGGCGGCGGTGGCGTCGACGGGGGCGGTGGGGGCGTTGGGGGACGGCACGCGCGGGGGAGGGCTTGTTGCTGTTTAAAGTAATTTCTTTCGGCGCGCGCGGGACAATCGGCGGCGGCGGCGGCGTCGGCGGGCGGGCGGGCGGGCGGTGAGGGCAACGTTCGGTCTGGACACAAAAACGGGAAATGGAAAAGATTGGATAAAGTGCAGCGCCGCTCGTCGACGTCGTCGTCGTAGTCGTCGCCCCCCCCCCCCAGCCTCCGCCTAGGGGGCTGCCGGGGGGAGGCGTGGGCGGGCGAGTGGCGGCGGCGGCGCGCGGGACCGATGCAAGAGATCGTCGGTGCGGTGGGCCGCGCGCTGAAGGGGCGCCGGCGGCGTGCGACAGAGATAGCGCGTGTAAAAGTTTTTCCAGTCGAAGTTTCGCAGTCGGTGTGATTATACCGTTTCGTGTTGAACGGCGGCGGCAGTCTTTTACCCGTGCGCCGCTCACCGCACCCGCACACGCGCGCGCGCGGCGCGGCCGTACTTACACGCACGTGGACGCGACGCCGTACATTATTATTATTATTATTATTATTATTATCATCATCACGCCGACTCCGCGATAGTCGTCGCCGCATCGTTTTCGACCGTTTCGCCGCCGACGTCCGTCGCTATATTATAATATGTGAATTATAATAACGTCATAATTATTACATCGCCATTATTATCTTTTTTTTTTGAACACGTCGCGGGAAACAGTGCAATAATTTTTATTTATCGCGGGATTATTATTTTTTTTTTCTATCGTTTTCCGAGTCGTGCGCCCGTTATCGGCCGTCGGCCCGTCGCCGTTCCGTCCCGTCTCGTTGCCGCCGGCCGCGTACGATGTGACGGCGCACGCGAGTTTTTCGTCTTCGCTTTCGGTTATTTTAATCTTTCAATATAAGCTCCAAAACGTCCGCGGAAAAAAACACGAGTTTATTGATTGGGCACGAGCCGAGTTTTTGTTTTGCGGAGCGCGCGCTTCCCGCCACCGCCGCCGCCGCCGCCGACGACGACGACGGCTACGACGACGACTACGACGACTACGGCGGCGACGACGACGATAACGCGGCAACGAGTGTTTTTCCGCGAACTCTTTTCGCAACTCCTCCGTCTGCCGCCGCCGCCGACGCTCCGCACGCGCCTATACCGCGTCCCGCCCGGGTCGGGCTCTTGGCGCGCGCGTTACCGCCGCCGCCGCCGCCGGCCACAGACCGGTCGCGCGCGCCGCGTTCGCGACTAGGCCGCTGACCGGTGTGAGCCACTGCCGACACGGCCGTCGGACGCGATTAACGGCCGGCCACGCGCTCCTATGCGTTTTCCTATTTCGACGAAATTATCGCGAACGAGGTGAGTGGTTGACCTTTACTCGCGACACGACACCATAACAATATTGTTATGATATTCCTGTTAAATTGTTGTTGTCGTACACGTCACGTCTCTGACGATGATTCAACTCTTTGTCATTGTTACAATATTGTTATTAATTAGCATTTCGTTTTTTAATTATGTTTCGAGAGTACACATTATTATATTATAGCAAGTCGATGATAATAGCATGTGATACACGGCGTAAGACTTTCAAGTATTTTATTTTATTTTATTTCATATTTTATGATACTCAAACGTTTACGAGATTCATAAAACTACTGAGTGCATAATATATACGATACTCGTTCGTGGCAAGTCAAGGGAAATCGGTTAGGCTAGGTCAGTCAACTTGATAGAGACGGATTTCCGAAGTTTTTTAGTTGTAATGCTAACAAAAATATGCCACCAATGCCTTATTTGTATGCAAACTTTTGTCGGCCAGTTGAAAATCTAATGGTTTCTTTATATTAAAATAAATCCCCCAATTTTTTACACACGCTTACTAAAATCGTATACAAGTGTGTACATATAGCTTGTTTTTACTGTCTGTAACTATATTGTAAATCGGATTAGTCGTGCTATTTTGCATTGAATTTATCAGTTTATTAATTTTTCAATCTACGAGAAAAACTGCAATCTTGAGAAAAACATTTTCTTTGCTGTATATTATATTTTTCGTTATGTAATATATCGCCTACCTTAGGTACTAACGAATGTCGTGATTTGGATCAAGACATATATAATTTAGGTACGCTGTGTAAAAGTAAAAGTATATTCATTTATATATTATATACGTAAACTAACAATAATGGTATATATATATACATTGACTACAAATTAATAATAATTATAACCTGAATAATAAGAACGTTCACATAAAAAGAATATAATATTCAACATTTATATTGATCATTTTTCTATAATATATCAATTATGCACTACATCACATAATTTCGTACCTATACATGATATGATATGTTAGATTTAATATCATGTAAATAGATAAATTAAAACATGATAAATATCAGTCTGCAATAGTTGATTTAATACTGTGTAGGTTGATATAAAATATCGCCGTGCCGGCAAATTATTAAAATCATCAATATCTATTTGACCTTGTCATCAGTCATATATAAATTATACCATCAATGAGACATTACTGGCATTTCCAAAAAATTAAAATACGGTTTTATACAAATTTAAAAAAAAAAAATCTTCATTGTATTATAAAATATTAATTTAAAAACATATTTAAATAGCTGAAAAGAGTAAAAAACATTAGATATCTATCTTTATGACGACTTTTTCTAATAAAGGAATAAATAATGTACATAGTTATAATTTTGGAACGATTCTATAGTTTAACAACCTTTAGACTTTTTTCGTTTTTTTTCATCATATTATTATGTGGTTTTTAATCCTCAATTGATTGGTAAAACCAAAACTTACCTATATCATACTTTTGATGGTTTTGCACTCGAACCTTGAAAAATAGCATTTTTAATATTAACCCTAAATGTGTTAAAAAATAGCTGAAATCGCTTATTCTATTTTTTTTATGTATAGTTTTTGATTAGAATGTTTTTGACTAAGGCAGAATTAGTCCATCTGACTTACTAACGTTTCCAATAGGTAGTTAAACACGCGAGTAACCACTTCCTACGACTACCGGCTCCAGTCACAAAACTTAAGGTCCTCTTGACTCTCGTTGGAAGGGGGTGAAAAAGTCCACCTGGGCGAGGGTGTCTGGACGGAGGAGAATACGGTACCTTTCGGGTTGATGGGTGACCTAACAAGTGCATGCTTCGGGTTAAGCCTACATTAAGCCAATTAAGACAAGTAGTTGAAGTTTTTTAAAAATAATACTATGGGTAAATAGGTACGATTTTAATTAAAAATATCGATTTTAGCTATTTTTTGAACACATTTAGGATTAATTTTGAAAATGCTAATTTATTTGACGTATAAATCTTAATAAATTTCCAAACATATTGAAGATTTTTGAGTTGCATACAAAGTTCAAAACTCGTTTGACATAACTATACCTATACAAATCTATAATTCTTATACTTATATGGTCCGTATTAAATATTGTGAAATATGAAGTATTTAAATTTATCTAAATATACCACAGTCTCACACATTGAATGATTGATGCATTAATATTTTTTATTACGAGAAAATTGTATGAATTATTTCATTTTTAATCGGCGATATTTATTATTAAGAAAGTCGTCTAATACACTGCACAGTTACTTATACTGTCACTTCGCACTATAAATACGTTTTATACACAATAATATGCTAATCAACTCGATGTTAAAAACCAAATCAAATCTATTTAATTCAGTTAATTGTACCTATCATAAACATAATATTCAAACATTCCAATATTCCGCACAATAAATAATTCATATCCGTACCAAGAGCTCTCAACAGGTGTCCGTCCATGTGGGGAAATTGTAATTTGTTACTGCATATAATATATTATTGTGCAGTTGGTTTTAACTACGGAATAACAATGTAACCGCCCTAATGTTCCTAGTTCACAATAAAATGGTAGTTTTAACTTTATAATTTTAAAATTCATAAGTACCTTCCGCTCTAATCGAGTTTAGTTTAACACAACATAATGTTATGTAGGTTATGAATAAAACAGCTCATTGTTGTTCTTATATCTAGTAACTTAAAATGGTTCGATCATACTCGTCGACACATCGCCCGACAATATTTATTAAAATGAACTATAACTATAACAATATTATGAATAAAATACTTGCGCACGTTTATTGTTTTTGTGCTATTATTAGTTATTTACCTGCATTGACTATTGATCGTCTATTATATTATATTAACACTTTATATTATTAATCAGATTTTTAACTATATAGATTAAACAAAATTCTTTATTCATAAATCCATTTGAACAGAAAAAAAATGTGTTGGCTGGTTGTTTGTTTCAAATTTCAATCGTGTTTATTAAGACTTAACGAAAATGTCAGGTGAAACGTATTTGTATGGTTATTATAGACTATCTAATTTTTTTATTTTCGAATATTCTTAAAAAAAAATATGATTTTAAATCGAAAAACAGTAAAATGAAATAAAAACAGTTGTACAGTTATTTCTTACTTAATTAGTACAATTAATATAAATTACTGACTATTGTTGTATTCAAGCTTCGTTTGTGCAATAAAACGATGACATATTTTATTTGTAATTTTCAACAAGAATTAAAATGAATTAGACACCAACCTCGCAGTTCAAAGGTTATTGTAACTCGTAACTTCATAAAAGTTTTAACATAAAAAAAAAGAAATATTTTCAGTGGCGTAATTTGAGGGTGGAGGGCAAGGTGGGCATTTGCCCCTGTCTAAATGTAAAATCAGTCCAATTGTGGGGCTGGTCGATGGTGAAAAAATATGATTATAATTTTTATAATTTCGAGGAAATATAGATAATATTGTGTAAGCTCTAGAACACTTTTGACACTATGATAATTAATATTTATAGTTGTTTACCTCAAATATAATATATAGACGCGGATACTATAATCTAAAAATTCTAAAAACAAAACGATCGCTCTTAAATTTATCCATGTTTCGAAAAAACTTTTATAACAGAAGGTACCTACCTATATTTAAAAATTTTCTATTTTTCAACGAGGTTTAGCAGTCGTATTTCATGTTGTGATTCATAAAGTTCGAAAAATATAAAAAGTCGTCACTGAGGTAGTGGCCATAATTATTATTTAGCTCCTCCTCCTCTTTTTTGCTACCTGTTAGACGCTCCTTTTGCCTCATAAACTAATTATAAAGTCGTGTAAGACGGGAATTGTATCGGAATAAAAATATAAGAGGAAGTTAGCTCGGGAGCGATGTGTTCTGTTTTTTTTTTGCTCCAGTTATACGGGCTTTTTAAAACTTTTTAAAACCTCCTATTAAAATTTGAAACGACTCCATTGAATATGATATTATTATCTGTAGGTACTCTCGGCCCGAGTGATGTCTATACCGCTTATAATACAGGTGGAATTATTCTGTAAAATGTCACACTACACTATGGTATTAATATGAGTTTTCAATAACCCAATAATCGTTTTCTGTTTCCGCCGTAATCACATGCACTCGTTTTATTTTTCTCCGTCGATATATTTAAACTGTTATATTAATTTATAATATTATTTCGAATAAACCTCAGTTTTTCGATAAAGAATCGAACGTTACGTTATAATAGCAATTATTCGCGAAACCACGAAACGAGAGTTGAAATATTGTACGGGTTTATTTTGAGAAATAAATCATTCAGAGTTATGAATAATTTAATTTTTTGACAGAGGTTAAGCGTTAAGCTCATATCGTATAACTGCTATATATACTGTTATAATATAGCTACTTCCATCACTCTCCTCGACAATCCAATTCGGCGGCTTAACCATAAAATATGGCCTAGACGTTCTTGGTGATCAAACACTTCATGATACGCCTAGATGAAAAAAAAAATAAAAACAATTGAAGTACCTATATTACAGTGTCGAGGGCCTTCAATCAAGCCGTGTAATTGTGTAAATGTAACTCTTTTTGTAGGTATTATCCTTTGTATTAATTAGTGTGCCTACATATATACATAATGTAATATTATTCTATTTCTTGGTAAAAAAAAAGAAAAGAATAACAACTAATACAAATTGCTTGCGAAATACTCGTGACTATATATCCACTTTGAAGTTTATACCTATTCCTATAGTTAATAACAATTTAACAATGGTCTGTGTAATAATGTACGTATATTGCATTGCCCGTACCAAAAAATAGAATCGTCGTAATTTACACCGGTTAGGTATACGAATTGAAAAACATACGAGAAAAGCAATGATTATATTATACAGTTTAATTTGAATTTTGAATAAAGGACTTGGGTTATAATTATTAGCGTATTATTGATCTAAAAAACAGTTAGGTAGGTATACGAACAAAAGTAAATATTATATACTATGATTTTTTTTCACATATTTTAATATATTTTTGTTGGAAAATAGTAAAGATTTACATTAAATTAAATATTGAACGCTATTTATTGTTTTAAACGATTAAATAAATATGCAATATTATATGTTTTACGTACCAAATATTAGCAAATTACTCGACAATCGTATTAAAAAAATAATATAGGACAACAAAGCAAAATGAAAAACTAAAACGATTTCAAAACTGTACGTTATTTTTTAGTATAATTATGAATTTTTTTAAACCAATTCTTATTAAAAAAAATTGTATAACTATACGTCAGGATATTAAGATTATTTACTAACTATTATTTTGTAACTTGTAATCTTGGTATAATTACTTACGAACTTAAACCTATCGATTGTTAGCTCATTCATTGATCGTTGGAAATAAAAATACAATCTCCGCAGTACCTATGTTTTATTAGACGCATCTGTAAGTGCATAAGTATATAGAACCTGTTGACATTTGAGATAGGTAATGCACTAATGACTGATGATAAATAATTATATCCTATAGGTACATTTTGTTTAACTGTCATAATAATATATGTAATTGAATGGGTATTTGATTGAATTACAAAAGTAATTTACTCGTATCTCCTAAAATTTTTTTTTTTTAATTTATTGGATTATGTGCAATCTGTAATGGTATTTACAATAAGCATATGTGTGGGGAAAAAATATATATACAAGACATGGAGACGCAAAGGGAGAAGTCACCCAGCAGTAACACTCAGACCTATAGATTTTAATTTGAAAATACGATATTGTAAGTAAATAGTAAAAAACAATAGTGATTAATGTTATTTAACATAAGATATAGTAATTAATAATTAAACATTCATACTGACAGGCTATATGCATTATAATATGCTTTATAATAGGGTACATAGCAGCTAACACTCTGAATATTAATTAAAAGGAGTCTCCAACTACATTTCAATCCAAATAATATACGACCTTTATATAGGCAATAAGAAGTTGTTTCATTCTGTATTCATATGAAATCAATGATTTAGATATTATAATTAAATTCAAATTTTGGTATGCAAACATTTATTAAATACATAATAATGTATTATATGGCACGCTTACATTTTTGGAAAGACCAAACTTTAGTCACTTAATATAATATTTATGAAAATGCAAAATAACTATGAATACTCATTAACCAAGTACCTGGATTATTTTTTTATTTACCTGTAAAGTTATTCAAAGCCTATTCCTTATATTTAGAAGAATTTAAATTTTAGATTATGAGCGTTTCACAATTATTTTTGTGTTTGTCATCTGCACTTGTCCATCACCTTTATTTGGAAATGTAAAGATGTTTATATTTTTCAATTTGGATGGTTTTAGTAGCAAGTTTGTTCAAGTTTGTGGGGGGGGGGGTCAAAAGTGAATGCCCAATAATAGTGCTATTCAAAATAATCGGGATAAATAAATAAATACATTTGGCAAAAACGGGAATAACTATCCAAAACCCAGTATTCGACCAAATCGATTTAATTTTTTTGTTGAAATTCAAAAACAAATAACATAAGGGACGATACATTTTCTAAAAATATTTATGTATTACTATTTCCTAGACTTGAAATAATTTTCAAAATATTTTGGTTCTTATTTTGTGATATTTAAAAACATTTAAAATTTTTGACTTTTTAAGTTTTTAAATAATTTTGGTTTTTGTTATGATTAAAAATATTTTTATGTAGCTTACACAAAATTCGTAAAAACCTCGTCCGAGATAAATTATGACAGTTATGACTTATGATCAGTGATGTAGTCGTAATTTTTTTAGTGAGTATACGCTTAAATGAACTTAATATGTTAACGTGGGGGGCTCTGCCCCCCCCCCCCCTATGTACTACGATATTATCATTTTTATATTTATATTTACTAGAGACTATATTACTACCCTGCCGCAATTGAGCCTCATTAGTCTACAATCATACTCCTAGAAATGAATAATTAAACATTTTAGTTTTTTGGAAAATCGTCACACTAATAGGTTTCTTGGACATTTTTATTTATTAATTGAAAATTATTTATCAAATTGGTTTATAGAATAAATGCATTCCCGTACGCGTATACCCGCGTATCATGTGTTATTCTATAAGTATACGCACTTACAGAAAATCAGAGAAGTGGGTATACGCCGTATACCCGCGTATACGCCCCACTACACCACTGCTTATGATAATGGGTCATCTCAATAACACTGCCATTTAATATGATTTATTTTTAGTATAATCAACGTAACTTTGAAATAGATAATAAGGAATTTTGCATAGTGTAGAGAGATAAGGCTTTGTAAAGACAAAAAAGATAAATATTTAAAAGTGTTTAGATTTAAAATAGAAGACATCTATTTATTTTTTACAAAATTCGCTGTCCCAAACTTGTTGTATACATAATCATAATGATTTAATTCATTTTATGTGTATTACATATTTTTTTATTTACAAATGACGACCGAGTTCACCAAAATTATTAAAAAATACTTACTTTTTATTTGAATATTTTGTTTTGATAGTTTTTTTGGTCAGATTCGATGTGTTTTTGTAGGTCGGTCAAAAACAGAATTTTTATAATTTAATTAATTTTAATCGAATAACCAAAATATGGCGTATAATATAGTCTTAACAGAGTTATGCGTGCCGCGTAAAAGAAATAATTCAATATTTTTCAATTATAGTTTCAAATTTAATAAACGCATTAAAATATGCGTTGTCGGTATATATAATGTCTATATAATGTATTAAAACCGACCACATAATAATTAAGTTATTCCAATCAAAGTTATTAGTTTTTTTTTTTATATATACATTGATAAATTGAACGTAAAATAATAATATTTGTGATGTTTACAAAGAAATAATAATATTCATTTGCATTTATTTAACGATTCGTTAAGATTATATTACTATTATTATTATGTATAAAATATACGCCGTGTACCTATTATAGGTAGGTACCTATTCGTAAATGCAAGTTTAGTCTGCTCAGAACAAACAATATAATATACAATTATATTGTATAAAAGGTTTCCGACATTAGAGATTATGTGCATTTCTGCGCAGCGATATCGTCGTTAAGTGGATTTTTTTTTTAATCGGCAACTTTAACTCGAAAGATTTGAATGAATATGTAATGGGTTTTTCACTTATTCATGTACCCTCCTTATAATATATAACCTCTCCATATGTATATGTATCGTGTATTATTGTGCTTGTATATACGATTTGTATAACATATATTTACTTTGTGTATCGTATAACAAAATAATAGTATACTGTGTAAACGCCATGAAAACACATTAAACGCATTTTAATTGTTCTAAACGTTTTAACTGTGTTAAATAATTCTCATAGTAAAATTAATAAATTTATGTTTGCAATATTTTATACATACAGTGAAACCTCTAAATACCGGACACTGAAATAGTGTCCTCTATATTCGGAGGGGCCCGCTATTCAGAATGTTCGGTTTGTATGAAACGTGAGTAGTTTGTTCCCAAAAGAATGGCCGCTATATTTTGGAGGTGTCCGTTAGGGGAGGTTTCACTGTATTATTATAGGGGTTTTCGTTACTAAATTTATAATTTTTTTTATATTACTATTTACCTATAGCGTGTGTAACATTATAATGGTACTATGGTAGATGCCGGTAACGTGCGTTGTCAGTTCATAACATATTATATTATATTGTCTTATTATTAGTTTAATCTTTTCTGACTTTTTGTATTCATAGACTGCAGATATCTCGTACTTTAATCAGTAATAAAAAATAGCATAGACCATAGACTGTTATAATAATATACAGGTTGTAAGAGAAATAATACAGACTAATGAAATAACTTTTGTTCTAATCAATATTTTAACAATTTTTTTCTTTTCATAGACACACTTGCCCAATATTCAAAGTATACAATTTTTTATTTTTATTTTTTAAAACTGAAAATAAAAAATTTTAAATTTGATTCAAATTTTTTTGAAAAAATTTAAAAAAAGCCGATTGTAAATCTAATTATAAGAACAATTTTGATGGTAAAACCAATTTTATAAGTCAATACTTTATACTTTAGGAGTAAATTATTTTGAACCGTAATAACTTTTTTCAAAATATTATTTTTGGGAATTTTCAGTATGGTTAGTATAATCTTAAGTTATTTATTATCTATATAATTTTCATAATTTTTTTCATACGTTTAATTTTTATCAATATTCTATTTTTATTCGTCAGTTCTTTCTGTTACACCCTGTATCGTAAGGGGGAAAAATGTATATACATATTTTTCACATTCCACCCGGACTTATATTATTGTATGCCAATAGTTAATTTCATTTTCGAAATTGTAATTACTTAAAAAATTAATTGCAAGTTATGATTTTTAAAAAAGGGCGGGAGTATTGAATATCCGTACAGATATAATAGTATAGTAATACGATTTAGTGAATCTTAATATCTTAAATCCGTCCTCCGTACTTATAATTAATAATATCAAAAGAAATCTAAAAGTAAAAAAATGTGCAAATATTGTCTTTAAAAAAAAACACGTTTAATATATACCTACTTTATAATTAGTATCTAAAATATAAAATGCTTTCGTCTTCTGTACAGAAGACTCAAGATCTGACTTTTTTTTAACCTTGTATAATAATAATATGATGAATTCATTTTCAAAGTACCTACTTAAACTACCAATCATTTTATATTTTTATAAAAAAGTTTAAAAGGGTATGTATATATAGGTACGAAGTGATGCAATTCAATCATATTATATTATATACTGCAGAAACCGTATTGACTGAAATATAACATATTTGTAATAAATAAAATTTTCAAACCACCTACCTACGATATGTCAGGATATATTATTCCAAAGACTGGTTATTGGATATTACTATTTCATTCATAATTATTATATACACCGAAATAAAAACGTATAAATTTATACCATTTTATTATGACTTTTTAAAATTCATTTTGAAACACTTATTTTAGTTTTGAACAACGAAATCTTTAATAATACACACACCTATCAATAATTAATTATATTGTATTATCATATACAATAGTATAATCAATTATAGTGTATTATAATATGTAACTGTTTTAAACATTATATAAAAAAAAAAGGTTTTTTTAATACAAATATTGATGATAATGATTTTCTTAATAAATAATAATAATTTAGTCCATATAAATATATAGTAGCTTTAATCATTGATATTGATATCGTGGTCGACAATACTCGACAAATTTCTATATTAGGGTCTTGTTGTCTTTTATTTATAGTAAAACTTGATTTTACAATGATGTGTGTTTTTTTTCTGTCTGTATACACGATATATTAAGTTGTCGAAATAATGCTTCGATTTTCTTCATCAGTATCTTTTCTGGTAGGAAAGTGAATCTTTAGTTAATACTTTAAGGAAGTAATTTTTGAAAATTCCCAATGGTTTTTAAAAACGTCGGGAAAAACAAAACAAAAATTAAGGAAAAACAATAGAATTTTTACACAACACTGGTTTTCGAGAAAATCGTTTTTGTTTTTTGGCTTAAATCAAAAAAAAATATGACTGTAAATGCATGACATTTATACCAAATGTTTATATAACCATTCTTTATACACAATAAAATGTTTAATATATTTTGAGTCTTTTTGAGCTATTTATAGGCATATTAAATTTTCAGGTTTTTTAAATTTTTTTTTTTATTTATGTCGTTAAAAGTTTTGGTAAAATGAGGTAAATTTTACTCTGTACTTTTGTTTATCTAACAACATTTTTTTTACCAACTCTTATATTATTTAATTTAAAATAAAAATTGTGGTTTTTCCATTTCGTATTGATTTATTTTTGTTTACCAATCCGAAAAATAATTTTTGGTGGACAGCGATGATCATCATCTCCTCGTGCGGGCGGGCGGGTGTCTTTCGGGTAATGCCAAATGACCGTCGTCGTAAAAACAAACCATAATGTTATATCTCTGCTAATATTTTCTTCGTAGAAATTTACACCTGAAAAGGGCGCAATTTACGACGCTTTCCTTTGCTGCAATATATTTACGTTCGTCTCGCAAACCACGACACGCTGACACGCGGCCGGGGCAGCTGTTAAACAAAACGAAATAATAATAATAATAGTTACGCGGGACTAGTACGTGTGCGTAGGTCATCGCCGTCCTTTTGTCGGCGGCGGCGGCGGCGGTCTATTAAGGGTTTGCAGTCGAGTGTGCCGCCGCTGTCGGATTTCCCTCTATTATGGGAAAAGTTTTCCGAAACGCAGAAACGACGACGACGACGGTGACCGGCCGGCGTGGCACGGGGCATGGCAACCCGCGAGCAAAGTCCGCGGCCGAGTCACCCCCTCGCAAAGGCCGCGGACGAGCGGCGGCGGGGCGGGGCCAACGAAGAGCAAAATACTGTTTAAAACTTGGCCCCTGCCATCCGTACGCCGCCGTCGTATAACAATGTAATAATATAATGCAGTTATGTTTGTTGCCACTGACAATCTTCTAGCAGACGCCGCCGAATGGTTAAAGGAAAAGTTTTTTTGGCGCGAAGTTTGTTTGGGACTTGTTTTTCGGAACTTTTTTCCCTTTTCTTTTCGTTTTTATTTTTATTTCTCTTTACCGAAACTTTTACCGGTAGTTAGTGTATATATGCGGCGGCGGCGGAGGGAGGGGGGTAAAAAGTGAACTTTGGAATTACTTTTGATGACGCAGATTATATATTGGATCGACCGTTTAATCCGCCGAATAAATATTTCCGTTATAATACGCTCCTCCGCGTATCGGCCGCCCTGCTGTGTGTTCTTCTTCTTCTCCTCCTCCTCCTCCTCCTCCTCCTTTTTCGCATTGTTTGTTCGATTTGCCCCTCTCCCCCCCTCCCCACCCCCACTGCTGCTCCGTGTACGTTTGTTGTTTAGTCTTTGGATAACGATAATAATAATAATAATAATAAAAAAACATATTACCGCGTTGAATATAAAACACGACGGAAAAATGTAAATTGAATTACAAAAGTTACTGTACCGATCTGGCTTTTACTTAACAACGCGGGTTAAGCGGACGAAAAAAAAACCAACCAAATATCGTAAAATTAAATTAATGCGAGTACCTACTTCGTTTTAACCGTATTGATTTTGTTGTTCTCGTAAAACCTAATACATGCGCCGACTTTGAGATTTTATCTTGTGTTTAATTTTTTTTTAAAAATGTTTACGATTCGGCGTCGAGTATTTTTTTTCATCTAACTCGATCCGTTGGGGTGGACATTTTTTTCAGACACAATGCTCGTGGGTATGTAATATATAATAATATAGTTATAATTAGTGTAATATTAGACTTAATAGAGTAATAATTCGTCGACTTTTTTTAAAATATACTGAACAAATCTTTTTTTAATTAATTGATTATATTGTCTATAGCATATTATACAGATATTATTCAACATCAAGTCTCAAAACGATGACTATGTTTGTTTTTTGTTTGTGGAAATTGTTTGCTGATAGAAGGAGTAATCTCAAAGTTTCAATTAGGTAGTTATTTCTACCGATATAATTGAGTCTTGTCGCAGATACTTATAAAAGGTTATTTTTCGGATTTCCTTATAGTGTAGTTTTCTCGAGCGTTTAATGTCGCAGAAACTCTTATAGAAGGTTGAATCAACATTTAACGCTGTTATAATCCATTTCCACTCCGAGTCAATATTTCGAATTCGACAAACTATTATTGCTTTGGAAATTATAAATTAATTTCACACGACTACACGACGATATCCCGAGCTGAGGTGATTGAAGCGACATAAGTGTCAAATGCCCGATCGAGTGGTGTCGGGGTATAAATATTAAATAGCGTATATATCAATCGAAACGTCCTATTCAATGTACAGCTACAGAAGTTTCTCGCTTTTTTTTTTTTTTATAAACCCCGGTAAGTATATTTTGTCAAACACACATATTTTATTCTACGTAACTTAAACTCGAAACCCATCCGTTTTTCATTTATTATGTAGGGCAACGACAATAATTTCCACGAATCGTAATAATATACACTTGAGTTTCTTCACCGCGCAGTTAAAAAACCTCAATACACTGCAGGTTTAGCTAAACGCTGTAAATCTGTAATCGAATGATATTCAATTATTTATAATACTATGGCGATACATAATAGTTATAAAATGTACGCCGTGCTTTCAATATTTTAGTTTAAATATTAATGAAAATATTGAAATTATTGTCATTGTCTTATCGTCAGTTCGTCTTTATTCATATAATATATTATACCTTAAAAAGGTGTCAGAGCACTGTTTGTATTTTCTCTCTCTGGCCCACCCACAACATAGACGAAACAAATTTATGCAGAACCATATTTTGTTTTTTGTTTTTGAGTAATCTTAGAGTAAAATCACTCACTACAAAAATGATAGAAAATAATATGTTTTTGACGGTATGACATATCGATTTGTCTAAATATTGTCTCAAATCATTATTTAAACATAATTTGAATGTACAAACTTTTTATTTTTATTTTGAAAGTCTAGTGCAAAGTCAATAATATAAATAAAATATTTAAACCGATATGTCACGCCCTCAAAAATATTATCCTCTATAATTATTGTTGTAATTGGTGATTTCACTCTAAGATTACTCGAAAACATAAAATAAATGATTTTGCGTAAATGCCTTTTATCGCCATGTTCGAGTGGGTCTGAGAGAGAAAACAAACAGTGCGCTGACATCCTCTTAACACCTATGAGGATTGATCATATTGATAATATATAATATTCTGAATTTCTCTGTCTCTAATAATAATTGATAAATACCTGATATAAAACAATATAGTATTTTATATTATCAAAATTAATTAAGTATAGAAATCAAACTATATGAAGCAACCGATAATATTATCAAATCAACAGATCAATCTCTAATAATAAATAACTACTATTATGGGAAATGTAATTGAAATCATAGGCGACTAAAAAATAAAAAAATAAAAATTTTTTGCTTATAAGTGATATTGTCTCGGACTCTCGGCACGTTATATTCAGGTAAATCAACTCTGCTCGTTATATTATTATATAAATCAATACCTCTGAATAACCACAACATGTTAGAACACGTATCATACAATATTACCACGGGGCATCCTACTCGAAGCTATAGATGACCGTCTTGATTCAGATCCAGATCCAGATCTAGACTTAGACATAATACCAATTAAAATTTTTAATTTATTCTTGATTTTGATTTGTAAATAATATTACATTGTAAAAGTACTTGGTGTGTTGAAACAATTATTTTAATAAGTAAGAAAAAAAAAATAAATATTAAGTCATATTACAACTATAATTAATAATGTTTCGAATATATAGGCGAGGTATAATGCGACGACATAAAATTGGTAGGCACCCATCATTAAAAAAAAAAAAAAAATTATGCGTCCACACGATAAGTAAAAATACGACCGTTCTATATTATATTCGCGTCCCGAATACATTTCACTACTATTTGCGACGATGCACAATTTTTTCCCTTCGAGTGTCTTTTACATATTATTGAGCACACACACACACACAAAAACTCGCTCGCGCGTGCGACAAGAATATAATATGTTTAGATCACATTTGAGCTGCTTTGGAAAAATAAAAATAATAAACTGCTACTCCTCTCACACCACGACGACGAATACGTTCGTTTCGGAAACTTTCGTGTGCTACTTCCGTATCGCCCAGACGCGGTAGATATACCTACGTATATACCACGCCACGTGGAACAATATCATAATATATGCGTAAAAACTTTGCGCCACGACACGACGACGACGACGACGACGACAATGGAATTACCCGAAAACCTTTCAGTCGACTCGTACACATAAAAACCGACTAACGGAACAGCTTAGGGCCGCCGCCGCCGCCGACGACGGGACGGGCGCGCGGGAGGGGGGGGGGTGGTGGTAGGGTGCGTGCCGCCGTTCGATATGAAAATAAAATGGAAATAACTTTCTGGGTACACGGAGGAGGAAATGGAAGTCGAGCGCGGAAAAAAAAAGCGAATAAGAATCAAACATGTATTCACCGAGAGAACATTATTTTACCACTGCCGTATTTACTTTACGCTCAAAAATATGTTTCGCCCTTCCGGACGAATGATCGCAGGATAAACTATTTGAAGCGTTTGAAAGAAATGTTGTTTTTATTTAACATTTAGGTAAACATATTTTCCGAGTCGTAAAAGTTACGTAGAATTTAAAACCGTGTATATACCTACCTACCTATATATTCGCCGTGTTGCTCTACTATAACTGCGTGCAGTTCGAAACTTTATAAACTCGAAACAAATTTTCGTTCCCAAATTAAATTTAAAATATAATATTTATTGTTCAAATTTAATGTACTGCAATCGTTAAAAGTCAAATATTAATAATAATTTGAATAGTGTTTCTGATATTATCACGATGGTGCACGCACTTCCTTACGGTATAATTTCCTCGAAAATTAAAAATATATACCTACGTTATTGCCCGAGTTTTACAAGTGTTGTAGTGAGATATTATGAATAAATATTTCATTAAATATTTTTTGGTAATTAAAATAAGTTCTAACATCATATATATTATAGTAAGATATTTGATTTTATCGTTCGAAAATTATCGAGGATTACACGCGTTGATTTACAAGTATATAAATAGTATGATGTGAGCGTGTTTATGTATTAGAAAAAAATACGAACGTGAAAGAAATCAATGAAATTATTATCCAAAAAAAGGTTATAAATCACACGCATATTATACGAGACTCGGCTCATTAAATAGTTTAAAATATTTAATCTTAAAACAACCGAGACGATGTACTATTCTTTTTCACTAAGGTAATTGGACTTTTCCTCTAAATGGGATCTCGTAAACGCAAACTCCGTCGCGAACTATAAAAAATAAATAAAACGATAACAATAAAATCTCAGACTCTATATCGTGAGTTAAGACCGTTAGAGACGAGATGACTACGTTATATCATAAATTATTTGAAATTAATACTATATAATATTATATATTATATTTTATGGTATTCCATATTCAATAAATGAATAATTAATATTTCATTATGTCCGTATAGTGTTTGTAACTCGTGTTCGACGACGTTTACTATAATTATTTCTGTCGATGTCTAACACGATTTTCAATAAGTTACGCCTTAATTGCCTCGGAGATTGCCTTTTCTAGAGTGCGTCTACGGCTTTTTATTGGCGGGAAAATCTCCATAGAAATTACAATTTTATCGAGCAAGTTCGAATAATGAAAAAATAACTCCGAGCCCTTTATACGCGTATTATCGGTTTTAATGTTTTATATTGAAATGATCGACTTGTCATCATAGGCGTATATGTGTGAATGGATTTGTTTTTTTATAAATTTATAATTATTGATGAATATTAGAATGTCGCGTATTTTATCGGCCGTATCACAAACGACAATATTATAGGTCTGTCATTAAAATATTTCGTACAATGTGAAGTATTAATAATACGAATCGTACAGACGTATTAACATAATATATTTACATCCGAGTCGGGTTAAATTAATTATTCAAAATTCAAATATATATACACTTTAATAAAAAGTAACGATTTTTCGTTTTTAAATTCCTGGGACGGCAATGCGTTTCTTGTTCTTTTCTGCTGTCTTAATAATATACATAATATTATACTCTTATCTTAACTATCAATTCGTTTTCAATCTCCCGGCTGCATCTTTTGTTTTTCGTTCAACAATAGTTGATGAAGGTTCCATGTAGGTGTATTATTATTTTATATTATTTCGATTAAATTTATCACATCAATATATTATATTTTGAAATATTACATATCTTATGATGTAACTCAATATCGCTATTTTAAAAACGTTCTTGCCTTACACAATATAATTATTATTGACTAAGTAGATTATTTTCCATTTTGAAAAGTTATAGTTTATAAGACTGATGCCAGTTACGATTTCCCTAACTTTTAAGAAGGTCAACAATAAGAAATAAGAATAAGAATAAAGAACAATAAAATGATTAAGACAAAATTATTTATTTTAGAAAAAAAAATATACATATTTAGTCAAATTTTTTTTGTATATATTATTTTAGCTAGTTTAAAAAAGCGATTCAAAAATAATTCATAACAACTGTATGATTTTTACAATACAATTTAATTTTCGAAACATAAACTATAGATAATATTTTCAGTACGACATTATATAATATTATTCATTTTTACCGCGTCATTAACTATTCTCGAGTACTCGATTTTCGATAAAAACTGACTGACTATGCTTCTATCAACAACCTAAAATATTAACCAATCCAATTTGACGTTTCGACGATTTTAGTCTCTATTTGAATATTTGAAAAAGTGCACTTACTTCGAATGGCCTATTAAATGCTGTTACTGAAACATCGATAAGTTTAGTGTCTGGTTCGGTGATTACGCACAGTGTGCTCAAAGCAAACTCTATGGTTCCCAAAATACTTTTGTTAGCAGTTGAATAATTTTCAACCAAAACACTTGTAATCAGATCACTTTTTCTTCCTACGGCACCAGCCTAAACATAATAATATTATACATTTATAACAATACATCATGGATATCCTTATTTTTTTTTTTTTTAATAATAACTCAATAATACATTTTTATTATTTACACAAAAAATATTTAAAATAATAGCGTATGACGTGGTGATGCGGATTATGTTGACTTCGAATTACACGAGTAAAACCCACTCTACGGGAACAATGATACTGTCTCGTAGAATCAATAAAATTTGATTTTTTTTTAACTGCTAGAGGGAAATATTCTACAGCCCACATCGATCTTGGTTTTATAATACTTTGATCTCAAACTTAAATAAGTTTTTAAAAAAAAGACAATTTTAAGCTAAGGGTAAAATATGCCTTAAGAAGTTAAAAAATATGCATTTATATGCACTAAATATCTAAAATTATGCACTTGAAAAATGCTTACTTAAAAAAAAACATAAACAATTTTCGAAAATTTCTATTTATTATTTTTTGTAGACTGAAACACTGATAAACCGAATGAAGTAATTACTACTGTATATAAATATATAATATATTAATATTATAATGAAAAATTATAAACGATCGCATTTTTTTTTTCGTCAAATGTTGATTTTTTCATAGCATTTCCATAAAAAAATGCATATTGATAATATAATAATATGATTAGGAATATCAAAATCATGTATCTATAATATGCCCGATAAAATAGAAATATGCCAAATAGGCAAAAAAAACCTCTAAATATGCAAGAACATGCATAATAAGACTTCACATATTATTAAACCGTGGTACCTCGAAATGGATTTCTATATGTTATCCAGCATTAAATACAACTTATTAGCAAGATTGATATGCAAATGCACGAACTTACGAGCCCTGCTAATAACCATAAACACTCCGACACGTCATTCACCTCGAGATCAAAACAATAACACGTGAACGAGGTTGCTAATAATTTGCTCCTTAATTAACAGCCGGCACTTGACGACTGAATAAAATCGTGATAAAAATACTTACAAGAACGTGTGATATGGTACCGTACGAGTCGGTGACGTATAAGTTCTGTCCATTGTTATCACAAGACGCAACCATAAAAGATTCGGTGTACGGTAGAGTTGGCAGATTGTTGAGTACTCTGATTTCGGGATCTGTCAAACGAATAACAATTGTTTTTTTAACTCGTACCTATATTAATATTTTATTTTTTTAAATATACTTTAATTTTCGATAAACCTATATAATACTCGGAAAAGCGTTTATTTTTAGCCGCTTTCTTTACGAGTATATGGTTATTAACTTATACAAAACAGTATACAGCTGCTTTGAAGTTTGTACAAAAATGTTGTTGTAAGCTCGTTTTGAATAATCATTATATTTTAAGTATATGGTATGAAATGAAAAAATGTCAAAATAATAAATATGTATATGTTTATTGTGATAAGTCTATATAAACGAGATAATATTTTATTACCAATTAAAAATTCTGTGACACGATTGGCCGGCGAATCCAGTCCGTGCACGCTGCTAGTATAGATCTTAGCTTTTTCAACAATCATCAACGAATCGGATGAAAATCCTAGAAACGATGTCATTTGCCGCATTATACTGACTAGGTAATAAGTAATAATCATTTAATAAAAAGGTTTCTATCTACAAAACAAACGTGAAAGGTTGTTTAAAACGGCCAACAACTTTCCTCGTATTATTTTAAAACAATATTCACTATATCGATTTGAAAATCGACAATATTTAAATGAAACCTATTATAAATTCCATAAAATCTGTTTTGTTCAAAGCAATAAGTAATTAATGTGGCACAAAAAATAACTGCACATAAATATTCAATTGAAAATATCTTTTTGTTTTGTGCGAATCATTTTATTTTATATTTTAAACAGCACACAAATCAATAATCGTTCTAAATAAATAAACATTTTTTGATGTTCGCATAATATACATGTGAGTATAGTTCTGATATTATAACACATAATGTTTGCTTAATTTTTGTTGATATTATTTGTGTTTTCTTATCTTCTTTAATATAATGTATATACTCTCGAATAGACAGAAAATTAAATTATATTACTTCTATTATTATTAAAATACGTGCGGTTATGTTATAATTATATTGTATATTGGACACAATACGTCCGTAAATTGAATAAAATAAAAAAAATAAAAATACTGAGGTATGTCATTTTTGAAAACTGTAAAATATGTATGTTTTAAAATATGATTATACATTTTTTTACGGGACTCGCGTTTCGACTTCTAAGACCTATAATAATTCATATCTAATTGGTTTACTTTTAAACATAATACAATATAATATTATATAGTTCGCTCTTTGATTCGGTTTACCTGACCAGGCAACAGTGATTTTACCATCCTGCAGCGAACAAACGGTGTTTTGATTTTCATAAAATTTTTCAGCAGCAATGACGATGCAATTATTCCCGACTATACCGACCTTAAAAGCAAACCGATTATATTCGTATAAGATGCGAGGAAAAATTACGCGTGTCGTAGAAATACAAACGAGCTTTACACATTTGACTTACCAAGAGGTTTCCGGCCATGACGTGTTCTTGTGAAGTTGTCGGCATTTTGCCGTTGTATATCCTTAACAATATTATTATGTACCAGCACGCGTAGAGTCTGAGAACGACGTACGAGATCGAAAGCATAAAAAACAGCTGTGTAATATAAATTTTTTTCTATAACAGAAGAGAAGAAAAGTTTTGCCATAGACGAACTGAAAATCGTACACAGAGTATTTTCACTGCGCGGTGTATCGGTTTTGCCATAGATGGACGCTAAATATTAAACTCTGTGTTTTCTGCACAGTATCAGTCGATAATATTATATTATTCGGTCAAATCTTTATTATAATTTCCGAAGTGATTATAATAGTACCGGCAGGTAACAATATTTTGTTGAACGATCATTTAAATGGTTTTTATAGATATAATATTAATATATACGTATAATGTCATTGTTTCGCGCGCGTTCAAAATATATAATCTACTCAAGACGTGCGTCAAAGTTCAAATGAAAGACGCTGTAATACAAAAGGATTTAAGCAGGATATGACGAACGGTAATATCGCGTATTTTAATAAATTTTATGTATGGCCTGTAATTCAGTAAACGAGTTTAAATTTAATCCTTTGGAGCAAATATTTGCACTCAGCGAAAGCTATACAAAACTTTACTTTGAGCCGTTTGTTTTGTTGCGGCTATGATGTTCAAAATTAAATCCAAATCTTTGAAAGTGATACAATAAAGGTGAAATACGAAGAAATCGAGCTTTATACAATACGCCGTAGTGAAATTATATTTCAGCGGAATCTTTAATTAATTTCGCGTGTGTGTTAATCCAAAACAGTTATTTTCCACAAAATACATCTTTTTATACGAATCGTTAAAATATGTATTTCTCGTCGTCGTTGTGTGTATAGAGATTAATTATGCATTAGTCATTATCCATATGACTTCTATAATGTCTTCTATGTCGCGATTAAAAATATATTTTAAATCGCATCACATACCAGAGCTATTGCCGCAATCTATACAGATTGAAGTCTAATTATTATATAGAATATAATGTTTAAGTTTTAGGTCAATATCAAGTTCTAAGCCACGGAATAGGCTAAGTTTAACCTATTTTGTGCTTAAGCTGTACCACCATACTGCAGTATAACACTTTTAAATTCTAATAATTATTCTATTATTACCATATGGTTATTTACATATTGTTCTATTTGCGTTCTAGTTTGTTCTATTTTTCATCTTATTAATTATTATCAATGACCATTTTATCAAAAAATCTCTCTTTTCAGCACAAGCTGTGCTTTTGAAAACAGGACCAAAGTTGAATTAATTTATCTTTTTTCTAATGTGATAATTTATAATTCGGTGTCAATAAATATTATTAAAATAATCCTTTGTCGACCATGGAAATACACAGTTAACAGTTGTAAATTGTAATTATTAAACACGGCGGAGTGCTAAAAAAAACTAAGTCCATATTTTTAATACTATACGCGTTTTGTAATGCATCACATATGGCTTTGTCCCACACTCAAAATTATAATAATAATAAAATAAATAAGTAAAAAAAAAAAATAATAATGATTTAAATATTAATTACATTAATAACTATAATATACACCAGTCACGGCAGATTAAGCGTGAATCGCATAAAATATTATTGTTTTACTTAAATTATGTATTTATTTTACAAGTACCTATAATAGACGTTATATAATACAGTCGACAACTCGTAGTTGAAGGGGGATAGAAATTCACTTTGAGATAATATGTATTATTCGAGATACCCAACTCAAATTTATCAAAATTTAATCAAAACTTCGAGTTATGTAATGAAATGTATTTATATAATTTTAAAATTTTACGATAAAAAAACGTTACGGTAAATACCTACCATATTTTATTTGTGTTTACTAGCCAAAATGTCCATGTATATTATATGTTTGAAAAAATATGTCAAGTGTAAAACAATTTTAAGAATATGTCATGTTAGGTTAGGTTATTTTTTACTTCGAGATATGTACCCAACTCAAATTTATCGAAATCTAATCAAAACTTCGAGTTATGTAATGAAATAAATGTATAATTTTAAAATTTTACGATAAAAAAACGTTATGGTAATTTATATAATATGAACATAAATGTTATGAAAAACAAAAGCATAGATACAACGCTATTATAAGGATGTACATATTATGATTATGTATTATTTATTATATAATATATATAGTAGAAAAATAATGTGTTATTCATTTTTGGTTTTTTGGCTGTTTATTGACAAAATCTTCTAATACGAGTATGTATATATCGGTCTTCGAATATTATCTACTCGTTTATTAACTCTATTATATACAGTCGAGTAGATAAGACATAATATGTTTACGAAATACCCGAATATAACAGACATAATATATACGTCTTTGGCTCATCACAATTTTATATTCGAGTTAACAAGACTTATACAATTATACATATTGAGTGTTACGAGAATTTTTAGGGGAATAAAAAAAAAATCGAGTTGTCAAGTTTTTCGATTTATCGCTACTCGTTGATTGTATATTATATTCGTTGTACTTCGTATTCGTTCGTGCTTTGGAATAATTATATGTACAGCTCCGGGCTGCGGTTCTCAAGCTGATTGAAACTTACCCTAAATCCCGCCAAATGTAAAGCTATTAAGATATTTATTTTAGCCTTAGTGCGAAATAACAAACGAGAAATCCGACGGGACAGCCTATAGGATGCCTCAGTAAAATATTCGGGGCAGATATAGGTTCCCAACATTTTTTGACTTTCGACACCCTAAAATGTTTTCTAAAAATCCGGAGGCACCCTACGATAGTATAGCGTATATCGTGTATTATTTATATTTATATTTTGGTTTACTATTTAGCTTGTTTTCTTCAGTTTTCTTTAGCTCTATTGGCACAACCAATCATATTTTACACTTATTTTATTATTATATTTAATAAAAAAATTAAATACTTTTAATGTAAATAATTTTAAATCACTAAAAAAAATTAAATAATTTTTACTGTACGGGACTGTTGTAGTTTCGGGTCGGTACGCGTTTTTTTATAAATATACAGATAAGACAGAGCCACACAGAGAGTACCTCTTATTTAGAGTGCCTACTTATTCGATTTTGTCGAAAATGAGCTGTGTTGTGATCGTAATTTTATAAAATAGTTAGCGTCGAGGCTACGGTGAACAAACCAGTATAGAAATTATTAAAATAGGTTGAACATTAAAAGTATCACCATCACAGACAATGAATCATCAAAATTTAATTAAATTTCATCACAGAACACACAAACTATATTATTATGTTCCATAAAATCATTTTATTTTTCATGCCACGAAAAATATTAACGTTTGCTTTATATTATTTCAAAACATTTCACGGCATCCTCGATTCAAGTTCGTGACTCCTTGCAGACTGGGAACCTCTGACTGTAGACGAATAACTAGCTTGGACAAATCTACATCGATATAAATCCAAACCACCGTTGAACCAAAACTCAACCCTTCGAATGAGATGCTCTCTCTCTCTCTCTCTCTCTCTCCCTCTTCTGCTATATGCGCGGTAAGACCGCTTCTGACTTAAGCCCACCCGGTGTGGGCTTTAAAAATAAAAAATTCCAAATTCTCCAAAACGAATTCCTGAGGATTTAGCTCTCGCGAAACCTCATTGGTTCGCGCCAAATAGACAACTGCACAACGACACGGGATTGCTCCGACTATCAACAAGGATATAGGTAAATAAGTAAAAAAACTTCAACAATGACCTAAATAAAACCGAAAGAGCTCGCCATTACGAAATCGGCGAAAAAACGTCTAAACTCTCAGACTAAAACCCCGCCTACCGCACAAGACGTCTTCCGAGAATACCAGTCATGGAAGTTATTTCTCTGTTTATTTGTATTTACTGTACACATTTGGGACTTTGTAAACATACACTTTGCAGAGTAGGTGTATTATATTATATTATAACGAAACGATTAATTAATTAAAAATAACGAAAAATAGAGTGCCCGAGTGGAGGCTCGTTAAAAATAAAACTATCGAGTCAATAATAATTATATCGTGATGTATTCTATTAAATGATAATATTATAATATTATTTTATATTATTATAACACGCTATGTGCACAGAAACGTCTCGTGTTTGCAGATGCATTAGAGACACCAATTCGGTTGGTGGTTTTTATAAACATAATATCGTCAGTACACGAATCACTGATTTGATCATAATAATATTATCATACGCCGTCGATGTGTATTAAATTGCAATTGATTTAAAATGTATGCATTTAGGGTTATGTACTTATGTCATAACATGTAAGTTACAAGTAAATATTGTAATAAAAAAAAATAAGAATTCAAATGGCTGTTGTACGAGTGAGCAAAATAATAATATTGTGTATAAAAACGTGTGGGTACGGATCGTAGTTTAATTCGTTTTTAAATAAATACCGAATGGAAACAGTTTATACGAAATCATATTATATTATAAATACATTTTCTACAAAGTTCGGTAAATAGGAGGAACGTTTAAATGAAAACTGGGCACAAAAGGTCTCCAAAGATAACTGAAATCGATTAAAATTTAAATTAGGTTTTCAGAATTAATAATAATTATTACATAGGGATTAAATATTGTTATAGTATAAAATTGAAAAAAAACATAGTGTTAACGCACGTTTAATCCATTATATTTTTATACAATAAAATTATTCATAAATTTTATTGTTGTTAATAAATACTTTGAAAAATTACATTTACTAAAATCGCCATTTACATTCATTTTAACCCTTTACCCTTTTATTCAAAGTGTGCATTTTTAAACGAACCTTTTCAATAAAGTTTGGATTTTTTTTCAATTAATAATGAAATATGTATTAATTTATATTTAAAAATGCAACTAATGGTTGTCATTGAAACTTCATATTATGTATACAGTTTTTTTTTTTTTTTTAATGAAAGCTTTTTAATTTATTTATATACAAATTGAAAATATAGTTCAATAATATATAAGTCTAGGAAAAACCTTTAAATGTTATCTCCGGTGTAATCTTTCTACTTCGTTATTAAGTATTATATTTGAGTATAGATATATTATTGATGTTTAATAAGGGTAATTTTTTTTTTATCATCGATTTTTTACTGTAAATGTACCGAAGTAAATTTTTCTGACGTGTATCATCCGTATTTTTACTGTTGAATGAGAATAAACCGATTTATAAAACCATTATCTTATCTCAAAAAGTCACATACAATAAACGTGTGAGATGTAGATTTCTCGCTGAAAATTAAATAAAGACAAACATTTTTTAATGTGTAATATCAATTATTTGCAAATAAATTTACCGAGCGGGATGAGAAGCGAAGTATTAAACTATTGAAGCTTATTGCCGAGTGTGTTTCTTAATAAACGACAATATTTGACTATTACATCGGTTTAAGAAAGCATCCATTACGATTTTCCGTCAACGGAAATCCGGTTGATTGAAATACGATTTTGGGCGAACTCACCCGTGCAATTGCTTTTAAGAGATAAATTTACTTTTTATTGTGATGAAGATTAAATTATCCAAAAAGTCACATCTTATTTTTATTTTAATTTTTTTAACGTGACGGGCGGAGGTTAAAATACCAAATATTGCAGTATTCGGTATACTTAGTATTTACAAAAATTACAAATAAATATACAATATATTATTACGATAAAAAAGGAAACAAATTTGTAATCAATTAAAGCAGAAGAAGGAGCTGTCAAGGATATTGACCTGGCTCAAACGGCGAGTGGGAGGTTCATATTATTATTCAAGTCATCAGCTGTAGGACTGTAGCACATGAGACGGTACAGTGAACGGAGCAATTATTATTATGTTACGGGTAGAACGAGCAGGAACTCTAAAATAGGTAATTATAACGTGTTGAACGAGAATCAGATTTTCCACACAAATAAGATTTAAAAGGAAGGTTAATTAGTCACTAGCAAGTCGGCGAGCGGCCAGAGATGATGGATTCAAGTTTTGGAGCACTGGGTCATAGTTACGAGGCGGATGGATGATATATATTTAAACTTAAACCCAGCGAGGCTGAGAAGTTTCCGCTAGATACGTTCGATTGGTTGACAATACTCCATTGAGTGAGGATTCCACATCACGGAACCATCATCGTAAATGATGGGCTTAACTAATGAACAGTATATAATTATGCCTTTAAAGACCTCGACAGTTTAAATTCTCTTACATACGTGTAAGTAGATGATTTGAAATTAAATTCCTGTTTTTTGGCGTATTCGTAATATATTATAATTTGAGGAGTAGGTTATCTATATAAAGTGGGCTTCTGTAATAATATTATCGACATCGTGGTAAGTGTGATTTTCTAATTTTTACACCACAGGCTTTCGACAGCGTGAATCGATCCACCTGTTGCGCGCATTTAAAAGCATCATCTAAAATAAAGGTAAATACAAGTTTTGGACGACGGTATTAATTATTAAATGGATAATACACACCTAACTATAGTTTAAGGTATTCAAACGTACAATCTCCAAGAAATTAAAACCACACATAAAAAAAAAATAAAAACGCGCGAAAAAAGATTATTGAACGTGAGCGGTGAGCCATTGCGATTGCGTGCCGTTCAACTTGATAATAATAATAATAATATGCTGTCATCGATGAAAGTCAAGATAATCCGTGATAATAGAAACAATAATTGGTTATTAAGTCCCTCAGATTATTTTGCTGATTACGTTTCGTGATATTGAATGGACATGCCAACGAGGGCTCTATATTATTATGTACCTACGAATATTAATTAAGTGCTTATACCCAGCGTTGAATTCAGACAATTTTTCACTTTTCACTATTCAACTTTGCATTTTATATATAATGTATTAAATATTCATTAATTTTTTTTTTTTTTTTATTTCAGTTTATATTTATAGCATATACAATTATTCTTATTAACTTTTGAGTCAATTACCAAAGACTTACCTATAGGCCGATGTTAATAGGTTCGTAAATCGGGGTATAAATAGGTAATATTATAGCATAAAATAAATCTACAGGTTTTTAATTGTCGTTGTGTGTATAAAATATAATAATAATGTACGTAAAAGTTTAAAATGTAAACAAAAAAAGATTTATGAATTGCTACAAAATAATTAAAACTGATATTCTTCGTTTGAAATATCTAATTTGGTCCAATTTTAAACTTAAAAATTAAATAAATAATAATTGTGATTATTTGTTTTTTTATTTTTTGGTTCCAATATGAAGTATTTATGAGGAACTTTGTATTAAGTTTCTAAGACCGAGCTACAATATTTTTTTATCGATATTTATAGAAAAAATAACTTAAAGTTATCAAAAATATGAAATCTCTATAAATAGCTAAAAAAATCAATTTATTTTAAAAATTCTAGGTATCATGTAGAGAAAGTTGTTAACAATTTATGAGAATTCCAAGTATTTATGGTTATTTGTTTTTGAATAACAACAAAATAATAGTGAATCGTTTGATAAATAATTGTTATTTTCATAAAATTTCGACAAAGTTTAAACTTAAAATATTCGTGGAACTATGCTCAACATTTTTTTATATCCAGAATTGAAACCTTATAAGACACCTGTATTAAATATTTAAATCTAAGATCATCAGGTGTTTTAAGAACAAAATAATTTGATTCTAAATTTAAACGCTCTTAGGAATTACTGTGGAATTTTTTCAACTTTTTTTAAAATTCCTGTAATATTACCTTATTACGAGGAACCTTGCTTACATTTTTAAACTTTTCAACGGACCACACATTTTTTATCAGCAATTATTTAAAAAAATGTATAAGAATCGAAAATTTCAATGTATATAACTAGCATCAAAATATTCAAAATATTTTTAAAAATATACAATGCATAGAAAATACTCATATAAATATTTAGTTAAATGTTCAAGTATTTACGGTAATTTCTTTTTGAATAATGACAAAATAAAAAAAATCAATTTTGTCAAAAACTAGTTAAAAAATAACATTTTTATCTAATTTTTTTTTTACGGTTATTTTTAAAAGCAGGTACTATGCGTTTTTTATTTTGACCTCCTAAAAGTAACAACTAGATTCATTTTACTACCAGAAAATAAATCGAAGTTAAAAAACGAAGCATTTTTTCTACTGTAGATAAATCATGTACCTACACAAAAAAAAACATATTATTTTAAAATCAATAGCTCCGTTCCGAATCTAAAAGAATCGAATACAGAACTCTAAAAAAGTATTTACAGATACTTAAATTTTTTTTTACTTTTTAAATTAACTGAATCAATTTTTTTTCAACTTTTTTTTATCGATTTTGTAGAGCATTTTACACCGTATAATTTTGTGTGGTTATAAATAAATTACTCATATGTTTTATTTGTCAAAGTATTTTAATTTTTGGTTGGGTAAAGTCACAAACAAAAAAAATTAAATATTATTTCTACGACTATTAGCGAGTACATTATTGTAATCATAATATTATAGGCGTTACGTAGTGGTCCAAAATACTGCAATATTTGTTTAAAAAAAAAATAAAATTAGGGACTATTTCATAATATTATGTATACAATTATCATTCTTATTTATTATACATCAACAGTTTACTGTAAGACTACTCGAAACCTGTTTAATTTCCACTATTCTAGACCATATTTCCCGACTCAAATTATATGCACACATTATGCGTTATTAATTATTTTTTTTATTTTGCTCGATATATAATTAAAATTTTAATTTATTGTAATTTTAAATATAGACATTTTAAAATAATATGCTCAAAGCATAAAATACATAAATAGGTATTTGAGTACTTAAAAAGTATTTAATTACTTGTTCTCAAACTCAAGTGTAGATCTTGTACTTTACATGACTGGAATTCAATCGAGTGTTGTTATATATAATATATATATTATTATCAGCGCTTGCAAACGTTATAATATCGTATGGTTAAAACATTAAGTAGAAAAAAAACTATTGAAATTAATAGAAAATAATTAAATCGGAAAACGGTAAACAAAAATAATTGAATACCACAAAACAAAACATGACGATCAACAAAAATATTTAATAAATCATTAAAAATAACGCAAAATGAAATAATTTAAAATCCATTTGCTTAAAGGTTACACACTATTGGTTGCATGGAAATATTTATTTTTTATCTCGGCAATCAATCCAAGAATTTATAATATTCCGTTCGCCGCATTAGATATTATTTTTATCGAGATAAACGCGAAATTTGTTTTGATCGTATAAATAACGAAATTTTTTTTCAAATGCAAGCCTCGAATTTAATATAATATCATATCATTATATGCATATATCGTTACCTATCGCGGCATTGGAACGCGAGACGAACACGGCGAGCACATATTATTATTATCATTTTCAATTCGTTTTTCCTTTTCCCTCTCTCTTTGTACGTATACTTTCTGTACTAGCTGTACGTCAGTGCGTACGCGTTTTCCCTCGTCGATTCCGCGTGTGTATACTATATATATTTAAATCGTATTCGGCATATCATTTTCCTCAGAGCGCGTCGGAACAACGCATACGAAATCAGCCGAGGAAAATAATAATAATATTTATAATATTATATATATACGCGTCGTCGGGACGTCGACGTGGGCTCGCCGAGTCCTGGCCCGTCCGCCGCAGCCGTTTGATTTTCCGTCTGGTCCCCTCCCCCCCAAAGTCCCCGCCGCCGAACTCAAATTGCATTACGCCTTCTTTGTACTTTGTTTTGTTTGGCCCGTCATGAGCTCCACCCGGCCCCGTCTCGTAACACCGCCCGTCCGGATTTAAATATAATATAGCGAGTGCAGTGTGTGTACAAACAGGTAGTTGCTGAATATAATATTATTATTTTTTTTTTTTGTTGTACATGCGATGATCTCGGCAAACGTCCCACGGAATCCAAAACACGAATATTATAATGATAATAATATTTTTTGAAAGAGTGTAAATCTCCATCGAATGGTTTGCAGCGCGATCGTAACGAATTTCATTCGGGTTTTATTTTTTATCAACAGCATTCGTTTCATATTGACGTTTTCGCGTCACGTACGCGCGTAGGTGTAGACGTATAACGCGAGTAGTGTGTAAAAGAGTAATATTCGATTGCAAAAAAATCATCACTTTGTTTTAAAAAAATACACTTTTTAGACAAACAATAGGACAAAAATAATTGTTTTTTAAAACACGATACGAAAAGAGACGGAGAATAATCCATAGATTTATCGAGACACTTTGTCCGGTCCAATAAATACGTTTGATATCGACCGTACATGGTTTTATTTATTTATATAAATTTGCGCCATTCGGCTATTGTACAATATATTTATCAGACACAACAGATTAATTAAATAGTTTGAAATTATATTATTAATTACAAACAGAAATTGATGTGAACTTAAGACAGTGACCAGCGAAACCGAGAAAACGATTCTGAACTTTATCGAGTCGCGTAGCTTAATATTCTTTTTGGAGGACCAGACAATAGAGAGCCGTATTCAAGTGAAGATCTAACGAAGGAATTGTACAACGAAAGAAGACGTTTTTGAGAATTGAAGTTTTGGCAATGACGCCTAATGAAACCGATTACAACTTACATGCAATAAAATCGCGATTTGTGGACGAAAACCAAGTGAAGCGACGTAAAAAAAAGCCTAAATATTTTATTTTATCCACTCGTAAGAGAAGTCGTCCGTCTAGGGCCTAGACTCTAGGCAGTAGGCAAATCTTAGTAGGTACGTCGAAAGAACAACATTACCTCGCACTTGCTAGTATTGAGAGACATTCCGATTTCCGACTGTGTTTTACATCAATCAGTAAATTATTATCTAGTACGCCTCGAAGAATATAGTCTGTTAAGCGTATGGAAATAGTTTGAAATATCCAACATATGCGATGAACGCGACGTGATTGAACAAGTTTAATCACTTTTAATTAAATTTAATCAATGGCTGACGATAGATAAAGTGGTTGTTTAGAAAAGTGAAAATATGCTGTTCGTGGGGAAGCGCAAAGCTTAAAAACGAACTGACCTATTGTGCTAATTTTTTTTTTTGATGTTTTTCATATAGTCCAAAAATAAGCTTTTTAGAAAAATTGGGCGAAGTTTCCCGGAACTTTCTGGAAAATGATGAAAGTGTATTTATCGATGGGATTTATGTATAATCTCTGTTTAGTTATTTAGGGTTGTCACCGGTTACATATTTTATTTCTATTATAATGGTAAGTAGAAATATGGCACACACATTTTTTTACAAATAATAATGTATAAGAAAAAACAAATCTTCGGCACTGGCAACCGTCGCGACGTTTTTCACGTACCTAATTCACCTGATTTCGCTTACTTACGCACCCCGTGAGGTCCACCAATCAACAACAGGTGGATTGCCTACCTATGTGGCTTAGTCACATTTAAAAATCACTTGAAGTTAATCTAAATTTAATCTTTGGCTCGTTGTTTTATAGACGTCACCGATTGTTTATCGTGTGTATAAGAACAATGTACAATATTATAATATTTAGGATTAGTGGATATTTTAGAACAATATATTATATTTGACGCGATAACCTTGGAATTGAGCGACGTCCAAGGTCCGTCATAAAAATGTAACGGTCGCTCTGCGCCTTTTTGTGCTTTAGATTAACATCTGTAACTATACAGCTGAATCCAGAGCTGCAGAAAGTCCTTGGTTTTTAAATGTTGTCGTTACACGTGTAGAGCGAATACAATAATATGGTATATACCTTATACCGGGGCCCGTAACAGTAAGACGATTAGTTAAAATAAGTCAATTTTCCTTGTACAGTGTCTATATTGCCTTCAGAGTAGTAAATTCGCGAGCCCCTATACCGATTATTAGTATATTTTTGAGAAACAAGAGCTGCGCGTGTGCATTTTATTTGCATTTCATCAACATAATTTGAAATTTTGAATTTTTATTTTATTTTTTTGTTAAAAACTGTGTGATTATAATATTATTAGCCTAAAGCAGGGGTAAGCAACCTGCGGCCCTCATAGCAATTTTATGTGGCCCGCGACTTAAATTTATAATTTATTTAATTATAGATATTATGTATAACAACCGCCATCTAAGATGATATATGTACTGGAAAAGATGGATTTAAACTTTGTTTGTTTGTAGATACCTTGCTAAATTAATACACCCAACAGTTATGAACTCAAATAAACCAAATTCGATATAATTATAATATATTTTGTTTAAAATAAAATAAGATATATACAAATTGTGGCCCTTGAAAAATATATACTTATTTGTTGGCCCTTGATAACAAGAAGGTTAATGCCTAAAGCATATCTTAAGAGCATAATATGTCTAATGTACATATACTGTAATAAACAAAAAAAAGCTTTCAATTTGTTGAATTTTTTTCCTGATTTCACAATAAAACAATTTATATATTTGAATACCTATTATAAAAGTCGACAACTTACATTCGGCTATCAGTGTATACTTTATTAGTCAGTAATTGATAGTAAGGAAAAAAGGAATTTTCATTTTGATAAACCAGCTGGTGCTTATAGATATTTCACTTACTTCCCACTTATTTGATCATTTTAGTTTTGAAAGATTTAGATTTCGACTTGTTCGGTAAATACCTTATGATCTTTCAGACGCCATTAAGTAGGTAGTGGTTTGTAATTATTATAATAATTGTAATTCACTGTTATAAAGTTTAAATCTTATTCAATATAAGAGAGTCGAATCGGAAAACTTATTTGTATAAGTTGACAAGGTTTTAGATTTATATAATGCGTATTATCATATTATAGAGATCTGACAAAAATAAATATTGTATTATACTCAATAAGTTAAAATATCTTATGGGTATGAAAGTCGCAAAATATTTTTAGTTTATAAAAAAAATGTGATTATTTGAATTAGTACAATAATAAAATGTTATAGGTACTTACAAAATGAATACCCAAAAGTCTGTTATGACAATTATGACGTAGTCAGTGTAAGACTTACTCGAATGCAATTCTCTGTCAACTAACATTTTTAATTTGACTCGAAATGCTCGATTTAGTTTATATTTTTATTTTATTGTTTACAGTTGTACTAAAGCTTAGGACTTTAATATCAGATGTGATGTTAATTAAAAAAATGTTTCTCGTAATAATCAAAATTATTATTTATAATCGTTAAAACAACTTTGTAGGATTCATAGTGTTAAAAGTTTTATCATATCTGTTTATAAAACAAAAATTAGCTTATAGCCTTATAGGTACTTTATTATTTATTAAAAGAATCTTCGTGTCTTGTTATATTTTGTGATTATCTATATTAATATATAAAATTATGATGATTTTTTTTCCTCTGAAATATTTATTTTTCTCATTATTAAATATTATTATCTTTAGTTTTACTATTCATGTATTGTATTTTGGTAAGTTCTAATTAAAAAAAAAAAAAACCATTATACATTTTAGATATTTGAAGAGCCAGAGAAAAAGTTTTTATTCGTCTCGTGTTGCTCCCATCATTGCATTATAGTGTTTTAATGTTTTTTTTTTAATTGAAACTTTGAAAACAATGATAGTCATCGCCGTACATTAAAAACACAACTAAGTGAAATGTTTATTTTTTTACGGCGTGTTTAATTTTCAAACTTTTTATTTCTAATTATATTAACATTATAATATGATTAAATATGTATAAAAAGATAAAGTAAAAAAAAAAAAATATATTTTCAATTAACCCCGTGAAATATGAAATGTATTTTTTACATTTAAAACTCATAGAGTTGGTTTTAAAATAAAACACGAATCTATCGAACTGATGTCTTGACAATCACCCAAATAATTAAAAAATACAGTCGGACCGACCGACCGCGAAATCGGACAATATTCACGCTTTTATCCAACAGTTTATGTTTAATCTCTCGTTTCATCTGATAATAATTGTCGTTGGTAAATATTAAACTTGAAATATTTATATCTTATTTCTCAAATAATATATAATATTTGTAGCTTTCAGAGTCTATAGTCAAATTAATATAATACTAAAGCCGCGTTTGTGCAAGCACTGCGAGGTGGTTGCACTAAAAAATATTACGATTTACGAACACCACACAATTAACACTCAAACTAAATGGGTAATTAAAAATTTAAAACGACTAAATATTCAAACGAGATATTTATTTTTCTTTACTACATGCGTTTTAATGTATACGTATATAGTGCATATATAATATAATATATTTAAGAATTTCATTTTAATAATGGAAGTTTATGTTTTAAGTGGCAGTTTGCCACTTCGTACTTCAAATAAATTTAAAACGGTTGACGTCGTGTTAAAGGCCTATAATATTATCCTTCCTTATATATATAAAAGAACAGTCCTTTTTTATGTACCAATTTTGTGACGACGCTATTTAACTTTTTTCCAATTTTTTGTTTCACAGAGTTGTTCCATATACCTTCCTGAGTGTCACCACGTCGCCCGATTTTCAAAATTTTGATTTTAAAGGGTTGAAGTTGGCAAAAATAAATTTTTACGTGTAATTTGTATATCTATATTCATATAATAATAACAATAGCAGTCGGCCAAAAACGGGAAATACGGTACGGCGCGGTCCGAGGATTTCCGTCTACCTGGACTCTGACCTTTTTTCTGTGTGTGTATCTTATTATCGGCGGGTGGAGATGAATAATTGTTTCGACACGACACTACGTCAGTTAACTATTGACGGTCGTACGTATCATAGCACGACTGCAACCGCTATATTTATGACGTAGGAATAAGACATTTTAAACTACAAACTAAAATATAACATTTTTATTAGTTAAGAGTTAGTAAGCCATATTAGAATTGAGAAATTGAGTATAGAATCATTTGTAAATATATTTTTTTTTTTTGTTTTATTTATAATTTGCAGCTACTATTATTATTTGGCACTTGATAGCATTAAGTAAAATAAATTATTTTCTTCTTTAAAACACAACAATGTGTGTTGATTTCACAATTATTTCATTTTGAGAAAGCAAAAACTACGCACGGGCGAAGCCGGGTAATTCAGCTAGTGCTTTATATATTTTTTTTAAGAAATTGTTATGTTAGCTATATAGGTACTTATTATATCATATCCGGGACTGAGCTTTAATGAAATAATACCAATCATCGCAATTATATGGTTTTAAATTTGATTAGATTGGCGTCTATAGCATATTATTATATTTTCTAGTTCAACATTTTGTAAAGGAGTCAAGTATGGTAATTCGATTAAATAGTATTCAAACACATTTGTCATAAAATTGTATTGATAACTGGTTGGCAACACAAAAGTTAGATTATTTATAACTAGAGCCCGGAATCATATGCATTTAAAAATTGTCAAATATATTTGCATATATGCGTACAAAAAGTGACTATATGCAGTTGTATGCATTATATCTTCTTTAATTACAAATAATAAAAAACATACCCAACCATTTTTTTACATCAAGAATAGACTTAACAACAAAAATTTGATCGGAAAGAAAAAATGCTCAAATAATTAAAATCGAAACAAACTTTTAATACATTAAAATAGAAAAAAGCGATATTGAATAACCTTAAAAAAATTATAAATAAAAAAAAGCACTGTGAATTTTGCAGATTATTTAGAATAACACGCTTGTGAAATTCTCGGAAAACTTGAAAAAAAAAAAAAAACTTAATAAAAACATAATAATATTTTATCGTAATTCCTCGGAGAAACAATGTCAGTAATTTTTTTCTCTGTCAAAATTGATTCATTTTAATTCTCTAATTTGTTAATTCTTTAAAAAAAATACATTAATTAATACGCATAATGTGTCACATGCATTTACAAACTAACATGCAATAATCCCACAAATATGAAAAATATGCAAAATAAATTTTGTCATCTGAATTTGGTGTGAAATGAACCGTCGACATTTCAATCATCAATAGTGTGTGCACACGGTAATATTATGTAAGTACAATTGTACAAACATTTCAAAATTGTGGCCCGGTGTGGCTCGGTGGTTTGCTTTCAGTACTGAAGTCAAGCATCAGCCGGTGCCACTAGTTCCCGGATGGGTGACCGCCCGGATTCTACAGTGACAAGTTCTCGCCACATAACATACACACGCGTCTCCTATGACCAACCGTATACCCTACCCCGCAGTAATAAACATACTAAAAAATCTACAAGCAGCCAATAGCCATAGATTCCGGGCTTAGGTTCAATAAAATAAAAAAACAACATGTAATTGCACAATTCGATTCCGTGTTGTATTTATAACTCTGTTAAAAATTGAACGAACGGCGAGGGCATTATTATAATATACTTCTTCGGCTTCGCTTATTGATTAATTAGGTGTTTCTACGAATTGCTTAAATAGTTATCAAATCGTTCATCACCTCCGTGCATGTTTCTGTTTTTGAACCTAGCAGAGCCACGTTTGAATCTATTTCGAGAATAGTCAAAAATTAAAACGAAGAACCAAAATACTAAAAAGGAGGTAGTGAAATATAAATATTTAATAATATTTAATTGATTTATTATTATTTTTTTTTTTTATTAAAGTCGTGTTTGTAAAGTCATAATTATTATTTTAATTAAGTATTGTACATTTTATTCTTTTGAGGTAATATATACGTATACTAGTGGACAATAAGCAAATAATAATACAGCCGGGCTTGAAATCGAAATGAAATTTTTCGATTTTAATCACAAATTTGGTTTTTGATTTTAATAATATTTATAAAATAAAGATTTTATGATTGTTATATGGTAGCAAACATCGATTTAAAAATTGTTTTCTGATTCGTAATCAAGATTTCAAACTATTTTTATACTTTTTTTCGATTTAAAATATCGCTTTTACATAATATTTTCGGTTTTAATTTTGATTTTTTATCATGTAAAAAGAAAACGTTTTAGCTACTTCCAACTGCAACTGATAATATTGTTTATCATAGACCTATTGGCCACCGTTGAATTTTAATTAAAAATTTATTTTTTCTTTTAAACGTCAAATCGAGTTGTACACTCAATTACAAGACGAGTATTATTTCGATGAGCACTGTGGGTTTTAATTGTTTTCAGTTTGAAAATACATTTTGAATAGGTATTATAAACAATTTTGATATTGCTTTTTAAAAGATTTTTAAACGATTCTGAATTCTGATCGATTGTCCGAATAAATGTTGAAAACTATTTCGACCCGGATATTATAATGATATTATTATATGACTATTACGACAACAACGTCGACAACGTCGACAACGTCGACAGCGACAACGACGAGGCAATATCATACTAATAACTAGGGCTAGAATAGTATAGGATTTTGCATTTTTTTTTAGGATTTACAGGACATAGCTTTTCAAGCACAAAATGTTATTTGGTCATATACGAGTCCAAATATATAGTTTTTATCTTGCTTTTTTTTTGCATTTCTTGTACTTTTATGGATTTAGGGTCATTTTGTAGCATTTTTAGGTCATTTTTTTCAACTTTACGGGCATCTTTTATACTTTTTTGAAATCTAGGTAATATTTTTATACTTTTTCATTTACACTAGAATATGTTCTCGATAAAAGTTTTGAATTTGTTACAGAAATAATATCATATTCAATATTTCAATTATAGAGATAGTATAGAGAATAATCTTCGATACCGCGAGTTATCTTAATTGTCAAATTAAATTTTTAAACTAATTTTAGCTCATTGCCTGAGTCTATCAACCGTTTAGAAACTTCGGATTTGCCACTAAAATACTCTATAAAAATAGTGGTCGATTTACGACAGAAAATTCAACAATCTAAAAATAAAAATGGTGTTGGAGAAAAATACTGGATTTGAAACGTTAAGTAAAATATCAAAAATAATTGATGGAACTGAATCAGACACGGCTCATTTCCCTGATGAGTTCAATATCGACGATATCACGTACATGAAATTTGCTCCGATTACTTCTGCGGATGTGGAAAGAAGTTTTTCATCCTACAAAACATTACTAGCAGAAAATCGGCGGTCATTTGTATTTGAAAACTTGAAGGAGCTACTGATTGTCCAATGCAACAATACAATTTAAACGTAATTTTCAGAATAAAAAAATATACGTATATATTTTTTATTTCTTAGTATTTTTTGTTGTTTTTTTCAGAAAATTTCAAGCTGGCCATTGCATGATAAGTCCAAACTTCAAACTTTATTATTCATATCAAGAAAATCCTAAATTAACATTTTTTTTGATATTATTTTTATAATATTATAATTTAAATAATTTGTACCGAAATATTAATCAATAAATAATAATTAATAATTATAATGCATTTTTATAACATTTTAAAATCATTTTTTTATTTTTTGGGCAGTTTTAAGGCAATTTTTAGGTTATTTTAAGGTCATTTTTAGGTTATTTTAATGTCATTTTTTTAGGTTTTTTGGGTCATTAAAATCCTAGCCCTACTAATAACAATATAAGGCGAACAACAAACCACATCCACTCAGACCACACACATACCTACGTATATCATTAAAATACTGACGATGTACGTATACATATAAGTGCACACAGCGAGAGGCCCGGCAATTTTCACAAGACCGTATACGATTTAAAAGATACGAAGAGCCATAGCAGACTCCCTGGCGGCTTGTTGTGTCGCATAAATTTCGAATAAATCTTTGTCCGCACTGTATATACACTGCAGCGGCGTGCGTCCCGCACGCACCACCCCCACAAACCTCCACCGACCTCCACCGACCCCCTCCCTCCCAGAACACACAAAACGCTTCTCTCTCCGATGATCACAGCATCGCCGCCCTGCTGTCTTAAGTGAATGTCAGTCTCCTCTACCCACCACCACCACCACCCCAAAGCCACCCACCATCTCATCACCGCCGGTCCACCGTGGCAAGCCAACGGCAATTCATCTCTCTCGCGCAAAGCAGCTCTCGATGATGAACTCCTTTCGACCTTTTTTTTTTTTATTATTTATATATATCCGACATATATACACGCACAAGTCTTATCCCGAAGCAAAGTAACTGTTTCGCGGGTGGTTCCTCTTTTTTTTTTGTTCCGCCAGCCGGGGAGTTATTTATTTATTTATTAGCTAAGCTATATTATTATTATAATACTGCTGTTGTGCTAAATGCAAGTGATTTTTTTTTTTTAATTTCACTAAGCTGCTCCGTTTAATTCGCCCAAGCATCGTTTGACAACAAACAAACAAAATAAAAAACAAAAACTTAGTGACTATCGACTTAAGCGCTGCGAGAATATATTAGTTTAAACCTATATACACCACTACCACGTTCAGAGAACCGTTATTATTGTTATATTCGTTACAATATTAGTCGATTAAAAAAAAATAGCAAACAGGTGTCTTGTCGGATTATAAATAAAAAAAAAATCATTAATTTCCATAGTATCTGTTTTACTTAGTTCAGAATAATGTAACAAGTAATGGACACATGTCAATCGATGTCGTTTTCAAACAGAATTAAATAACCTATTCATAATATATTTTCCTTTTATGGCTAATTATTTTTCTTTCATATTTATCCATTTGAAATGCATATGGACGTATATTAAGTAATATATGTAAGTAGTGTGGAAAATCGGTGGAGGGGCTTGGGGGATCTTAGCCCCCCCCCAACCCTGAAATTGTAATGGATTTTCGTCTACGTGTTGGACGTTCAGGCGTATACAGAGTAATATAATATAGAAATCATCTGAAAACTATCGCTTACACTATAGAATAAGTTTAAAACTAAATTGAATTAAATAAATATATTTATTTTAACTATTGAGTTATAGACCTGATAGTAATAAATATGCGTTATCGAGAACCCACCGGACGTCTGTAGTTTTGGTATCCTTTTTTTTTGAACCTAAGAGAAAACTTAATTTAACTATATGATAATATCATGTCTAAGGCTAGGATTTTAATGACCCAAAAAACCTAAAAAAATGACATTAAAATAACCTAAAAATGACCTAAAAAAATGACCTTAAAATAACCTAAAAATTGCCTTAAAACTGCCCAAAAAATAAAAAAATGATTTTAAAATGTTATAAAAATGCATTATAATTATTAATTATTATTTATTGATTAATATTTCGGTACAAATTATTTAAATTATAATATTATAAAAATAATATCAAAAAAAAATGTTAATTTAGGATTTTCTTGATATGAATAATAAAGTTTGAAGTTTGGACTTATCATGCAATGGCCAGCTTGAAATTTTCTGAAAAAAACAACAAAAAATACTAAGAAATAAAAAATATATACGTATATTTTTTTATTCTGAAAATTACGTTTAAATTATATTGTTGCATTGGACAATCAGTAGCTCCTTCAAGTTTTCAAATACAAATGACCGCCGATTTTCTGCTAGTAATGTTTTGTAGGATGAAAAACTTCTTTCCACATCCGCAGAAGTAATCGGAGCAAATTTCATGTACGTGATATCGTCGATATTGAACTCATCAGGGAAATGAGCCGTGTCTGATTCAGTTCCATCAATTATTTTTGATATTTTACTTAACGTTTCAAATCCAGTATTTTTCTCCAACACCATTTTTAATTTGTTTTGTATAGCTATATGCCAGTTTTATTTTTAGATTGTTGAATTTTCTGTCGTGAATCGACCACTATTTTTATAGAGTATTTTAGTGGCAAATCCGAAGTTTCTAAACGGTTGATAGACTCAGGCAATGAGCTAAAATTAGTTTAAAAATTTAATTTGACGATTAAGATAACTCGCGGTATCGAAGATTATTCTCTATACTATCTCTATAATTGAAATATTGAATATGATATTATTTCTGTTACAAATTCAAAACTTTTATCGAGAACATATTCTAGTGTAAATGAAAAAGTATAAAAATATTACCTAGATTTCAAAAAAGTATAAAAGATGCCCGTAAAATTGAAAAAATGACCTAAAAATGCTACAAAATGACCCTAAATCCATAAAAGTTCAAGAAATGCAAAAAAAAGCAAAATAAAAACTATATATTTGGACTCGTATATGACCAAATCACATTTTGTGCTTGAAAAGCTATGTCCTGTAAATCCTAAAAAAAAATGCAAAATCCTATACTATCCTAGCCCTAATCATGTCAAATAACGTTGTTTACTTCGGCAGAAGCTCTGAAATCGATCTTCTAGATCTTTAAATGACGAAAAAGCACCACGAACCCAATATCGATATAGCGCACTCTTTTTGGATTTGCATTTAAAATATTTAATAAGTTTGGAGTGTCGTCTACAATGCGCCTCCTTTCGTACTTATTAATATTAAAGTATAGAAAACTGATGAAAAAAAAAAAAGTGTTATTTGAAAATATTTCAAATTTCATAAAATTGAAATTTATTATAACTCTATAAGGAATTTATAGCTATTTCAGATCCGGATGGGCGTGATGATGGTTTTACAATGGGTTTCATAATTTTTATTTGGATCTGGAAGGGAAATCTAGAGATCGTTTTGGATTATGTCGTTATTTTGGGTTTTTGTAATGGAGGGGGTTGGGGAGAGGAAGGTCAAAGAGCCACCGATGATTGTCGATTCGAAAAAACTTAACGATCTTTATTATTGGTAACTTCTAATAATTTAGGTTATCGGCCAATGGCCGTATAGCTACAGGTTTTTTTCTATTTGACGATTTATTATATTAAAAAATATTTATTTATTTATTCTAATTTCAACGCTCGACTGAAATTTTATTCACTTATTTTTAACAATCAACAATACAAAAAACAATTGATTAGGTACCAGCTAATTATTGATGACAGTAATTTCACAATAATAATTGTGCTCAAAACCCCAGGGTTTGAATTTGAAAAAAATTTCGTTTCACGTTATTTAAAATCGTTAAAAAAAACATCTTATGCGGGGAATGGCCCGGATACGGAATATTATAATAAACTCTTGGGTTGTTTGGTATGATAAATAAATAAATCGAGCGGAAAAAATATTTCTACGAAACCAATTGTATACGTTTTAAATAAATGGCTTGTTTCGTATCGTGTTATTTTTCGTTTAAATGATAATATTCTATTAATTGTTACGTAGTTTTGCGCGTTATGATATTTTGTTTAATGATATTTTACCAATATATTTTTTTGATCGTTGTGTTTTGTTTCATTTAATCATGTTTTAATTGCGATTACAAATTCCGATCGGTTTTTTGTCATAGGTTCACAATTTTTGCACGGCCTTTATGACAAACTATATAGAATATTATACTTTAAACTATAACTTATACAACCTACCGAGTGCCGTGGTATATAACATCACTACGATATTTTTCGAAAAAAATCACTTCAAAAACCTTTTGGATTATTAAAACACGAGCAATACTACTAAACTACTATAATATGACGTAATAAACAGGCAGTAATATTAAACTGCTGCAATCGTATAAAGATATAATTAAAACGTAATCTACCTCGCGAGAAATAGATGGTAATCCATCCGATGTCTCTTTCGCGCAAAATTGTTTTTTTTTTCGTAAATTATACAATGATTAACCTTTGAATTAAAATTTAAACTGCAGCAGTCCCGCGACGGCGGCGAGGTATATATATTATTATGTGCTCTCCTCGCGAAAGTCGAAACCTATTATACGCAGAGCACACCGAGTTCCCAGATATTTTTAAATTACAGTTTGTCTTATCTTTACTTTTTTTTTTATTCGGATAGGCAGATCGTTGTATTTAAATATTTAATGCATTTATATTAAGTAGGTAGGTAAGTGTATATATATATATTAGAATAATATAAGATTCTAACTTTTAGAGACTTTTTTAGTCAAATAATATAAACTCCTGCCGACAAAAAATATATTATGTAATATCATAATATAGTTATAAAAAAAAACACGAAAATTATTTATTTTTATCAATTTATAGTATTGCGTTTTTGAGAATGGGTAGCTTAGATGTGATTTAGTTTCACAATTAACGGGCTTATATAATATATAGTGTCCAAATAAAAATAAAATATTATCATCATGACGGTAATCTTATATTATGTAGTCGGGTATAAAATGTGTCGTTCAAAGTCGATTTTAAAGGTCAAAAGCGTATAATTGGCTACGTGATTTAGTTTTGCTGTCTTAAGCGTTTAATTTTATTTTTGAAAAAAATAATGTATTTTGGGGTCTTATAATGTGTCCCGGATTTGATATTATTACTGTTGATTGGATATGTTTTTTAATTGGGAGCAGACGTTTTCGAAATAATTAGGTAATTTTTACATTCGCTGTCCAAAAAAAAAAACTCCATTTTAAGGTAATACACATAGGTAATAGTTATTAGTGTAGGTATATTAAAATTTATTTTAACAATAATAATATAATAATGATTTTTTTTATTTACGCAAATAATATATTCCAATTACATTAATTTGTTTAGGTATGTTTCATAATACAAATCTAATACAACCATCGTATACCATCGTCTAAGTACCTTTCTAATTTATATTTTGTTAAGAAGTGTTTTATCCGATAACTGTTCAAAATCGTTATTTTTACTCGTTTATTCGCAACTTGTATCTTCTAAGTTAAAAATAACTATCATATCTCAACATTCTCAACTGTCTCAAGTCAGCTGATATAAGTACAATAGTATTTATTACTTATTAGTATTTATGTATTTAATAAATCAATGTATTGATCATTGATAAATGTATATCTTTATGTATCTATACTTATAAAACTGCCGATTGGGGGGAGATTAGTAAAATAAAAATGAAATGTTTTTTGAATTGTAGTTTTAATTTAGTGTTGTTTTTTTTTTCAGCAAGTGATGTTCAGACTCTACATGCAATACGATTTCGATTATTTACCTCAAAAACAAGATAGAATTCTTCAATGAAAATAAAATGGTAAGATTTGTTAATTTTCAAATTTTTTTTTTTCGTAAGATAAAAGAGTACTTAGGTATTTTTTATTTAAGTATATGTCAATATTATTTGTTTGTATTAAAGTTTCTTACTTTGATCAACGCACTTCCGTTGAATAGCTTTGACTTTAAAGTTTGCCCATAGAGGCCGTCATTATCGGTGTAGGTACCTATAATATTGCTATGTGAAGGGCAGTCAAAAAGAAATCCACCGGTACAGCCGGTACAGGTGGAGACGAGATACCGGTATACCAAATATACCAGTATGTATACTCAGCTCAGGGCCGTGGCGCATTTTTTTGATCGATTTAAATATAATAATTATTTCGAATAGAAAAACGGTTCTGAGCGGTTGTCATTGCAGGGCCTTACAATATGACGTTCCTTTTTATAAGATTGTATTATTATTATAAAATTATATCTTGTAAGTATGTTCAACTCACGTCAAATTCATATTCACGCCACGGTCTCAGATATAGTAACTACCTATCTATTAAGCTTAGCGATCTCCGATTTAATATTTTAAATATTATTATTTTTGAATAATATTAAAAACGAAACGATATCGATGTGGTACCCTATAGTGTTTAGTAAATCATATTTCATTGATCCATACGTTTGAAAATTTGATCTACTTATCAATAAATAATAATGTCGAGTGACATTATTATTATTATGGTTGGATCTTCACAAATTCATTTTCGGCTTTTGACGCTTTTATGAAGGAAGCAAAGAAGACATTGTTAAATAATGAGGGAGACAAAAATAACATTTTTATGAAAACCTTTTGACGACCAGAATTTTTTTTTTTCTTTGGCCTACAAATTACAATCTTCTAGAAGTACTAATAACAACTTCAATAAAATATATTTAGGTATTTCGGTTTTATTATATAATGTTTATAACTGATTGGACGAAAATAAGTAAGTACCATTGAATTCACTAGGTGCTATATTATATAGTATAATACATTTTAACTATTCATTGAGAACAAGAGACCTAACCCAACCTAACTTTTAGAAACCAAGTCGTCGAGACATATTATAATGCACCAATAAATTAATGGTTCGTGCGTATTAAATGTAAGTATTTAACATAAAATAAAAGTTTTATACTCATAAAATATCGAGTTGAGGGTTTCAACAAGTCATAACCTCAAATGTCAATATAAATGACGTGTCGATTTAATATTTATAGCATTAATAGTATGTGCAATTATTTATAACATTTTAATTCTCGTGTGTGTGTGTTACATAATATTTTTAAAACAACTACAAAAATTCTATGCAGTTTAATAATTATTGTAATAGGCATCTACAGTCTACACAGTACTATATTACACAGTGACTGCATAATATATTTTAATATTTTAATTTTAAACATTGAAGTCAGTTTAACTTAATTTAGGTCGATTTCTATCAGCAGCAGGCTACTGTGATTCTGTTTTTTTATTTAGTTTGATAAGTCGTTGCGGATTGAGTTTGGATTAAAACCGAAATTATTTTGAAACATGTGCGGATCACCTGAAAAATATTTTATAATTTTAAAAACCATCTTGTGAAATAAAATAAACGAAATATGCTAATAAAAAACCACATTATCATCAGGGCTTGCAATTATTGAAAAAAAAAATCGTTTTTCGCTGCCTATTTAAAACCTTTATACGTTTTACAATTTTAGCGTTTATCGTTATATTTAGAATTAAAACGTTATACAACTTGTGACTTTATCGTTATTTAGAACTAAAACGTTACACAACTTGTGAGCTCATCGTTGGAAATAATACCTAATGCCCCGGATACGGAATATAATATTAAATCCTTGGATTAATCGCTATAAGATAAAAATAAATCGCGTTGAATAAATATCTTTACGAATCCAATATTATGACTTTTAAGTAAATTGATTTTAAATTATTTCGTTTGCGTTATTTTTCGTTTAATAATATTTTATGCCTACATCATTGGTTTTGTTTAATGATGTATTGTACATTTTGTTTTGTGATATTTAATTATTTTTGTTTAACGTAGGTATTCCGTTTTAATTACGTTTACAAATAATTTCAATCGGATTTTGTCATATATACCTGAAAGTTATATTCATTCGTAACGTTTGCAAGCCCTGAATTTATCACATTATTAACTGTACCGATGTATATATACAGGGCGATTCAAAATGTATGTTACAGCCATTTTATCATATAAATATTCAAATTAGTGAAAAATATATAGTACAAAAGTTTTTTTGATTTAGAAACATCTATTACGATTTCATATTTTTATAATTGTTTACAATATTTTAGGGGGGTTTTGAGGGGTCAACTTTAGAAATTCAAATGGAAACCTATGATTTTTTAATATAATGTGAAGACATTTTTTAAATAAATTGTAGTGCATGAATACCATTAATTAATAAAAAACTCTATGCTTGAGAGCTATTCAACATTTTTAGAAATTGCATTTTATATTCTTAACTACTTGACGCGCGCCGAAAGGTAGCAAAATAAATGGTGTTGTCACTTTTCGCTATCATACGATTCGCATCTCTTCCGCGAACCCGTATCAGAATAAAATTAATCATAATTATTTAATATTTATATGATAAAATGGTTGTAACATAAATTTTGAATCACCCTGTATATATAGTAGAATAAAATATCAATTGATGTACGAATAATGTTTTCAATACCTATTATAATATCATGCAGGCTGCTGTTATTGTTCTGTTCTGTTTAGTTGAATATGTCCTTGGATTGAGTTTGGATTAAAACCGAAACAATTTTGAAACAAGTGTGTATCACCTGAAAATTAATATTTCATAATATTATTCTAACCTAACCGTCGCGTAAAATAAAATAAGCAAATGCAAACTACAAAAAAAAAAATCGTATCGTCTGAATATCATATAAGTATAATATAGTAAATAGTATCACAAGAATGTATAACGTTATTATTTTATTCGTACGTTTGCGAAAAATGGCCGGTCGACGGTCACGTCTGGCGTGGCTTTTAATTTCAATCGATTAGCGTTGTTCATTTTCATCGACATTAACAAGAGTTGTTTAAACTTTATGTCCATCCCGGTCCAATTACAGCTGTATAATCCAAAGTTCACATCTTCTTTCTATATATAATACACACCAGAAACCAATACCGCGTAATAATGACGGACCATTTACAATGCCGTTTTATTCGAACACTATTATAGCCGCTTACTTTGTTGTCGATGAGTTCGAATAGATAACAAAAGATAAACACTTCAATCGTGACATTCGATACCGTCATTACAATTTTCATTATCTCGGCAATGACGAACGATTCTTTTGAATGAAAGATCTGTGCGTACATACAAAAATGTGCCCTCGTAATATTATCATTAGGTATATTACGTCGAGAAAATATTTTCTAGTTTTCACAAAGTGCGTCTCATATACCTATCATAATATAATAATAATACGTTTCGTGCGAAAAAGTTTTTGATTAAATAAATAAATGTATATTTTCTATTGTTTATATTACCGTTACGATGACATATGTGTACATAATTAATGAGCACGAATAAGCAAAAACGTGAATGAGAGTAATGGGTCGCACGACAGCATAAAATGATTTCATTTTTCTAAAAAGTAACAACACCATAATATTATTATAATATAGTAGATAGGTATTTACCAACACAAACACATCACTTCTTAACTGCAGTTAAAAATGTTCACGTTTTAATATTTTCATTTTTAAGTAAGTTCCTAATCACCTATTGGTGGGAAAATGATTTATTACGAACCAATCCTTAACTATGGTTATAACTGGTTACCAATATGGTTTTAAAGTTGAGCTGTAGTCAATTCTTGGAATATTCAGTCAAAACTTGGTTACTATAATGTACAAGATACCAAAAAAGTAAAGCCCAATAATAATGCGATTTGATCGACACGACACGGACGCACGACGTAGCTGTGAATCCGGATTGACTTTAAATATTAATTTACTTTAAAATAGTTATTGTATTGTTGTGATTTTTAAAATATTTTCTGAAATTATTAAGTCATTTTAAAAACGGTCATTAGTTAACATGTGTTCAATTTCCTATAGTTTAAGGTACACCGAAAGGTTCATACGGTATAATATTGTTATGATACTGGTATAAAACCGGTATTACAAAAAATTGTTTAATACCATATTTTAACATTTCCAGCCGTACATATAATATGTGTATGTCTATAGTGCAGCGGTTTCCAACCTCTTCGAGATTGCTATTACCCATAAATCGGGTTAGATATTAGCAAATACCCCTCAACCCTAAAAAAAACCCGAGTTAAATATTATAATAATTATATAATTATAATAATAGGTATAAAGTACACGTATGATATCATCAAATAAATTAAAAAATAGTTACCCCTCAAAAAATCTTGTTTTACCTCTTTGGGAGTAATTGCCCCCGGGTTGGTAATCGCTGGTCTATATAGGTAAAGAAGGTTAGGTACATTTTAGATTTGCAGCACAATATCTTTTACACTAAAGTCGAAAACACATTTGAAATATTATATGGGTACAATTATTACTGAAACGGTTATACTTACAAATAAACGTTTTGATGGTCGATCAGAATAGTTTTGAAATCTCTGTACATTTCTAAAAATAACCAATACATCATAAACCGCGAGTAAATATTTTGTTTTATACTATCGAGACTCCGACAAGAATATAACGATCGGGGATCCTGCAGCTCACCTTCCGGGGATCCCCGCGGTCCGTCGTGCCCGAACGTCGCGAACGCTTTGGCGACCGATTGGTATTGCGCCGAAATGATCCAACAAAACGACATGAGAAAAGCGTCGACCAACACCGACCCGTAAACGATGCAAAAGCCGACGGCCACTTCCATCGCGTAGAACGCGAAGTAGTGATCGTTGTACGTCTTCACGGCCACCGGAAACTTTATGTCGACGATGTTCTTGTACCGACGACCGCCGCCGGACTGGAGCTCGTTGCCGATGAAAGGTCCCATCATCCACAACACCATGCCCGCGAGAAACGAACGGGCTATCCACTTCGCGACGGCCGCGGACCGTCGACAGCGTCTCGCGAAGTCCGCGGCGATCGGCCCGCCGTGCCGGGAACACGTCAGGAAGTCTGCGCGCGCCAGGTCGAACAGCCGCCAAATCGTGGTGGAATTGGACGCGAGCGTGTACATCTTCAACGACGACAGCGAACAGTTCGTGAGGATGACGACCAGTTCGAAGGAATTCGATTTGCCGTCGCCGGGGTCCGCGTCTCCCTCCGCCTCCACGAAGAAACCCGTCACCCCGAAGATCGTGACGAGCTGAACGGTCGCGAGGAATATCTTCAGGACCGTCCTGTAAACATGGTATCCGCACACGCGCGGTCCGTTCGGGTCCAGCAGTTGGTAGTAGCCCAGTTGCTTGTACGTCGACAGGTCCAGGGCCGCCGGTCCGCCGTCGAACGAATTGTCCGAGTTCATATTATTATTATTATTTTATTGTTGTACGGTTGGCGGTTAGTGACGAAGTCGACTAAACCGATGCCAGAACCGATCAGATCTGACAAGACGATATATAATATATATTATGTTAGCTCTAATAATATTATTTTCTAAACTCTTATTTTGTTATATACTGGCGTCATTTCGATTTTAAACACGAGGGGGTAAAAGTTTTGGCCATCCCATATGATATAACTGAACCATAAAAAAAAAAGAACAGAACGCATCGCTCCCAAACTAACTTACGCGTATATCTCGTTCTTATCTCGATGCGATTCCCATCTCACATAACTTTACACGCTGCAAAAGTAGCCTCATTTTGTATCAATACAGACGTGGAGCATTTAGCAGTTATTTAAATAATATGGTGCCCACCTCAGTGGCTACATTTTATATTTTCTAGGAGTGTCAAACAATTTAAATAATTACAATATGAAACACGACTGCTAAACCTTATTGAAAAATGTTTAAATGCTAGGTACCTTCTATTTTAGAAGTTTTTTCGAAATCTTTAAGAGTGATATCATATAATTGGTTTTTAGAATTTCTAAATTATAATATAGTATCCGCTGCTATATTATACTTGAGGTAAAAAAAACTATAAATACCTATTAATTATTATTATAGTGGCAAACGTTTGCCAGTACACAGTATTATATTTTAAAAAAATTAAAAAAATTATAATCGCGATGTCATTTCACCAACAATCGGCCCGTAACAATTGGAATGATTCCATACAATCAGACGGGGGAAAATGCCCACCTCCCCCCCCCAACATCAAATTACGCCATTGTTTACTCGCCGTTAGTTATAAATTATAATATTATATTATACTTACTATTTAGTATTACCTACCTGTATGACAAAATTCTTTAGATTTTTCTTTTTCTCGTATAATATTTTATTCATACAAATCCTATGTAAATACAATTCATATAATTATATTAGAAATCAGTATTTTAATATAAATACAATAATTATTTATGAATTACGAATAACATGTTACACATCGTGTTTAAAATTTAAGAATAATTTTCAAAATTTCTAATTTGCATTGAATTATTGTATATTATATTTTGTATTTTGTACGATACTGAAGTACAAATGAATAATTAGGTATTCGGACATTCGGTACACAAATACAATGAATAATAATGATAAGACATGGCCTATATTACCTATTTTTACCTATATTAAAATCAATTTAATCATACAATAGTTTGAACAATTTCTCACACCTTTAAATCTAACTCCACTAAAAGGAGTATATATTTTGTAATTCTAAATTTTGATGTCGAGGTATGCAATTTTTACTATAATTACATTTTTATCGTATACTACCTTTTTGAAAACTTTTTAATCCTCTAAATAGACACAGTATTACTACTATCACAACTGTTATCCTTTTGACTCATGTTTTTACTATTTGTTGTCACATTTTCAATCTAAACAGTCAACAGGCATAACTAATTTAATTTAACTTATAAGATAATATTATAAGAACAAAAAAAGGTTCTACAAACAAGAGTAAAACCAATAATATTTAGATTAAGTCTAAATAAATCAATATACACGTGCAGACACATATTGAATCGTAAATAATTTTTGTTATTTCAACAATATTGAAATTCTAAATATAATAATTCTAATATTATTAGAAGATTAATTTTAATCTTTTCGTGTACCTCGATGTTATGATAGTTACTTTTGGTAGGTATAAGGTATACCTAACCTGTTACACCTATAAATTATATAAATATTATTTACTCACTCTTATTGTACACAACTTATATCAACTGATGGATGTCTGCTTATGAGCTCCATAATATACGGAAAATTACAAACGAACAACAAACACGATGAACAGTATATACAATATAATAATTAATTGTTGTACCCTTTTTTTATTTATGCTTTTGAAGTAGGTAGGTATGTTATTAATCAAAAATATAGGTAAGGGTAAATAATACACCTAAAATAGGAGGCTACTAGCCAAACCTATGCTTAATAACCTTCGGCTAACCCAATTAATCCAAATTCGCGAGTCGATGGAATGATAAATAGCAATCATTTTCGAACGAAATTAACCGTAATTAAAATCCTCACTGTAAATTATTATTATTTCACTTCGATATTCTCAAAGGAAAATATAATAATTTTTAATTATTGTATTAAATAATTTATCGTATAATATAATATATTATTCACATTTTTTCTTGTACCCATCTGCTGCTACCTGATTGAATGTCACCATTATACCTTTTGCGGTATAGATCAATAGAATATATTATGAATTTAATAAACTTCGAGAGAGTTATTTCTATTAATATTGTTTACATGCACCCTTTTATTGTCATTCACATATTGTAGGTATATAATGAAATTTCAGAATGGGTTAAATGACCGGATAATTATTGCAGCAGGCTTAATGCTCGTTGAATCTATTCCCGAACAATAACCAGCCGATTAAAGGGTTTATATAAGCATCTATAATTGATAAATTAAAATTTAGTCAATTAATTTTTATAAAATTTAAATTCGTTCAGTTTTTCAATGCACCTATTATGATTTACTATACCGTACTGCAGACAGGCAAATATCTACTTTAACTATATTATCTATGACTATATGGTTATCGTTCAAAACAAATTTGTTCCATAACACGTCAAGACGGATTTGATGTGCCGTAATAACAATGTAAATAGGATTGTTTGAATGTAAAAAAATTGAATTAGTTTGACTGTAACGCAGAGTTAATAGGGATACACACAAAGTAACAAAAATGGCCGTCACAAAATGTTTAGGAAAAAATTAATATTTTATCGTTTTTGAATAGGTTTACTTACAAATAAACTGTGACCGTGGTTCAAAATAATATTATGGTCGGCACTCGCGGGAACCGATAAGTTGTCAAAATATAAATGTAATATACTCCACACTGACAGTCGTGCACCTAATATTATCCATTAATTGACTAATATACTTTTTGTGTTAATAAAATAGCAGTTTAATGTTGTAGGAACTAGGAGAAATTATTACAAAGTTCACAGAAACATCGGTGCAGAGGTGTGTAAAGTATTTGAATATTTTTAGTCAAATACTTTCTTTCTGGTATTTGAGTAGGTAGTATTTACTCTTATTTACTATTGAATACTTATGTATTTAAATACTTTTATATGCGATATTAAATACTTATGTACTTTAAATACTTTTATAGGTTAAACTCTTGTTTTATAAACTTTTATTACCTATTTCATTAGAATTGTTAACATTTCTATTTATATAACATTTTGAGAACGTTATGTTTCGACTTTTTGAGAGTTATTGTCAGATAATTATTGCAAAATAAGGCATTCAGTCCAAGGCTCGCATTTGGAAAAAAAAATTTCGTTTTACGTTACTCACAATCTAATAAACGTTATAGAATTTTTGCGTTTATCGTTGTTTAGATGTAAAACGCGTTACACACGTTTTGCGTTTATCGTTATTCTGAATTGAAACGTTCCACGACTTTTGCGTCTATCGTTTTATCGTTAAAAATAATGTCTAATGCGGCGAATGACCTGGATACGGACAATAACAAATTCTTGGATTGATTGCTAAGATAAAAATAAATGGCGCGAAATAAATATTTCTACGAAACCATATTATAACTTTTAAGTAAATGGATTTGAAATTATTTCGTTTTGTGTTATTTTTCGTTTAATGGTATTCTATACATTTCGTTTTGCGTTATGTTTTGGCAGATAATATATATATTTTGTTTATCGGTATGTTTTGTTTTGTGACACTCAATTATTTTTGTTTACCGTTTTGTGTTTTAAATTATGTTTACAAATTTTAATCGTTTTTTTTTTTTTTTTTTGTCATACATAACGTTTGCAAGTCCTGGTAGACAGTTATCGCACAAGGGAGGTGCTACCACAACAGCAACAAAAACGGCAATGATTGACAAACATTTTGAACATGCCAAGTTTTTGAAATGGAATAGCCATTATTAGGAATACGAATACAATTTATTAATAATAAGATTAAAAGAATAACAATTTTTTTTTAGTATTTGAAAAACTTTTTTGTAATGTATTTGAGTATTTAATCAAATATATTGGACAAATAAGTATTTAAGTATTGATTTAAAATTTTAAACACTTTTTTCAATGATATTTCGTTTACTTACTCAATTAATTTTCAAAAGGATTCCTTACAACCCTGCAACGGTGGTGGCTTCAGCCAGGGGGAATACGTACTCTTTCGATATATTACGTAAAATTACGAAAAATTACCGTAACGGTATCGTAATATTATTTACTTCCATCATAGCCATTATGCAGGGACGGATTCAAGGGGGGGGGAGGCACTAGTGGAAAATTGCGCAAGTACACCTCGTCATCTTGAGAGTGGAACATTTTTTTTACATTTTTACAAATTAATTTTTTCTTTTTAAATAGAGCATTCTATCCTCAAATCTTAGAAATAAAAATAAAATTGTTGATAAAATATTCTAACGAAATGATTTGCAAATTTTCGTAATTTCGACTATTTTTTTTTAAAATTCTAACTTTGGGAGTTCATAAAAAACTATTGTGAATTTTTGCTAGTATTTTTTTTTTAATTAAACTGCTTAATAACAACTTTTGATTAACCTCGTATACAATTTTCAATAAAGTTCGGCCACTATAATATTAATACTGTTCTATGATATTAAAAAAAAAAATATTGAAAATGGGTGCCATGCATTTGGAGGCTCAAAAATATTGTAAATACGGCCAGCCAGCTATCTCGCACTCTCCTTATACTGCTGTGGTGTAAGTTCGATTGAATCTTTATGGGAAACAAGAGCTATAGGGATATATTTTGACATGACGGCTAACTATAGGTAGGTTAGTGTATTTTCTTCGGGATTTTTTTTTCCCCACCAGTGCGTTTAACCGCAGCCGTTGAAAACGAAGACGGGACGTCGCGCGCGCCTTTTCACAGAGCACGACCGAGAGCAGCTCTGCTCTAGGGGATTGATGTCTGCAGGACGAAAGATTTGTTGTGCGCCGGCTGTTGAGCAATACTCACGCATCAGCGAGGTGCGACCTTCTGTAATTGGATTTCTGTTACACCACCGCAGACAGTATATAGCTGTATATATAGGTATAGTGACAGATCAATTATTATTAATAGGTAATTCAAATCATATATTTTTTGTGGTCAATATTCAGGTATAGATTAGAATATTCAGGGTTGGCCGACTTTAATAGACTTGTGATCGACCTCTGAGTTTTTCTATAGGTTGTCGCGATCGACCGACAAAAAAAAAAAAAAGGTTGTCAACAAACAAAAATATATTTTATATAGGTATTCATTTTTATTTATTTTTATATTCAATATAGGTACATGAGCGTGTTACGCTCCTTTTATTTACAATATTTTGAATAATTTTAAGTAATAATAACAGTGTTTGCTTTCTTTATGTTATACGATACGCATTTTAATATATTTGATTATAAATAATTATTGCTATACAAGTATGAGAATTAGATTAAAAAAAAAGTCAAGACATATTGAAAATTTTATTGTGTATAGAAATTGCTTATATAAACATTTTGTGAAATGTTCATGTATTTACGGTCATTATTTCTTTTGTTACACCAAAAATCAAAATCAATTTGGTCGAACATTTCCCGATGCGTTTAAAAACTACTGAGTAAATTTTTACTTTTGACCCCCCAAAGTACGAACTAGGTTCCTTTTTCTATCAGAAAATATGCTAATGAAGAAAATCGGAACACTTTTACTGCTCTTAAACGTGGTGACAGACAAAAAAAAACACACATCAATGCATTCATCGCTTCTCTCAGAATCTAAAACAATGCAACGGTTGACCGTGTCAATAATTTGTTGTTTTTTTAAATTTATTTTTAAAAAAATATTTATTATGGAATATTTTTACGAATAATGATATTAATAAAATATATAACCAACGGCAACCCTATATAAGTAGACAGAGACTATACATAAATCCCATGGAAAAAAGTATTTTCAGTTTTCCAGAATTAAAATGAATTGATAAATTGTAAGGTTTTAAAATTGCATGAAATTTATTTTCAAATATTTTTCAATATTTCTTTGAAATATTTCACGAGTAGTGAAATTTTCAATTTTGAAATATTTCAAATGTAAAACCTTAGATAATAGGCACCACTAGTAAGACGTAAGATATTCACATATTCCAATTTCCTGAATTTTTCTTTTCGTAAGAACCTTGTCCTAAGTATTACAAAGCTTAAAAAAAGACGAATGAAACCAGAAAAGGCGTTTTCAAGTTATGGCTCGACCAAAGGAAATAGTGATTCATTTTCATGCTTATAGAGATGATTGTTCGTGTTGTTTAAATTATTTCAACGTCAAGTCTTAGTTTTATTTACAACTACCTAGCTGGTCCCGTGCACTCCGTTGCCCATAACAAAAAATCAATAATAGCAACTCTATATATGAATAAAATAATATGTTTTATTTTATAATATTATAACGGTTAAAATATACTATAAGTACGTATAATATCGTTACAACAATATTCAATTTAGTACCACCCGAGCCAAAGATTAAGTTAAGAATAATCTCAAGTGATTTACACGCAACTAAGCTAAGTACCTATAGGTAGGTAATCTGACGAAAATATTCGAGCAGTATATTAACAGGTGGGCAATCCATTTTTTAAAAGTGTTGGGCAAGCTTAAAGCTAACATTTTAGCAACCAATGAGATAATATTAATTCGCATATTTAATCCAAGACAAATCGTAAGATTGTATAATTAAATTATCAATTTCAACTTTAAATTCAATTTAAATAATTTCTCTTTGTCTGTAATGTAATATTTATTAATTTTTGTATAAATTAAAAACGACACTATTATTCTAATTATTATTATTACCTATTTTATGATTGTTAAAATATTTAATTTAAAATCACATAAATTATCACATTTTTCAAAAGTTATCTTATTAGGTACGTAATTAAATTTAAAAATGTTTTAATAAGTTTAAATTCAAGATCTTTTTGGGAATTAATAAACGATAAGTGATTCATTTTTATTTAAATTTGTAAAAATTTAAACAAAAAGCTAATTTTTTATAAGGAAAAAAAAATTTTAATTTTACTATTCAGAATAATTCAATCAAATTCAATAATTTGTATTAACATTTTGTTGACGTCGTCGTGCCGTGTTTAACAATTAATAGAGCCGACTAAAAATGTCCGAGAAATGTTTTTTAACCTTATTTCAAAAACTCCCTTTCCAAAAATAAATAATTATTTCACATAACTACGTAAGTAGTTACCGCTATAACATATCGTTTTTACAAATTTAAAGCGTGTTTCTATTTCACAATTAAAATTTGTTATTTCAGATTTTATATCACTTTAAAGTACTGAAATATGCGTATAATATGCCCTCAAAATATACAAAAATAGCCACAAAAAAATGTTTTTCTTCTGTTAACAATAATTTAAAAAAAATGTATTATACATTTTAAAAAAAACCCTTGGTTTGTTTCGGGTAAAACCTATTAGAATTTTATAATTGTATTTTGTTCGATGGTCCGATACGGCGGGCTACCTAAAAATATATTATGATAGGATACGAAAATGTTGGTAATTTTCTTATGGATTCACATAAATGACAAATTTTTTCGACTATTTTTCATTCAATATAAACGATTTTTATAGAAAAAAAATACAAAATAAATCATTGTATCGTGCACATTAGCAAAAAATTGGAAAAATAGCACAAAAAAACCCGTTGAATATGAAAAAAATTAGTAAACATAAAATTTCATATTTGGAGTCCCGACAGGTAACAAATTTGTAGCTATCCATATCCTGCTATTATGTTTTATATTCATTTTTTGTACTATTATTTTTACTCGTTTTTCTTAATTCACTTTATTATTATTAGGTACACATGATATTATGTCAAGACACACGTATTTGGCTTTTTATTATGCCGTTTCAATCAAATAAATAAATAAATGAAAAATACATAATAACGTGGTCAATTTTTTGTGCCCCTCGAAAATTATAGGTACCCCTACTCGTTGTTTGATGTCACGATTTTGATTTATTTACGTGTTTCGATGTGCCTGTTTTTCAGACTGCAAAAGAGTGTTTTGACTTCAACACAATCATGATAAAACCCAAGTCCAAGCACACCATTAGACATATCTTAGAACTGCCGTCCAGTTTGCCGCCGTCCAAACGTCCAGCCGCCAAACCTCCAGATGCGCCTTGGACGAAGCGAAGAAAACTGATACTGCCTCCGGTCAACAAACAGGTTGGTGAAGTACAACATTATTGGAATGTTTTTTTTTAGTAATATTATAATATATATTATACGCTGCCATCTAGCGTTCGGGAGGGAAAACACTACAGTTTATTATCGAAGCAAAGTGCTATCTATCGGGGGGTGAAAAATCGGTCGGCGAAAAGCACAAAAATATTGATTTTTTTCGCGACTCGACTTTCAGCGGTATCTGTGTACAGAGAAAGCTGTTGCGTTTTGCAGTAGTCGCCGTCTAGAGAGCAGCACACTGTTGGCTTACGAGCAATAATTATTATAATATTATTATTGTGAGTAGGGTAAAAAGATATCATGAAAAATAAAAATATACCCAAAAAAAAAAATAGAAAAAAAGTTTTTTCAAGTTACAGCCGTATAATAATTAGGGTGAGAGAAGAACATGTTTAAAATTATACCCATGTCTAATATGCCATATTTCTACGAATAATAATAGAGTAATAAAATATATAACCAATGGCAACCCTATAAGTAAACAGAGACTATATATTATACATAAATCCCATCGAAAAAAGCATTTTCAGTTTTCCCGGAATTAAAATTAATGGATAAATCGACGGGTTCTAAAATTTAATGAAATTTATTTTCTTGAAATATTTCATTCACATAAAATATAAAAATATACCAACAATTATAAAAAAGTTATAAAAAAAAAAAAACCAAAAAATGTTTTTTTCAAGTTACACTAGTATAATTAGGACGAGAGAAGAACGCGTTTAAAATTACCTATGTCTATAATGTGTGGACACACAAATCGTTTATTTGAGTGACTGGTGCAATAGTGTCCACTGTCCATGGCTTTCTGAAGATCGACTTGCCCTAATCAGTAGTCACTAATCAATAATTATATTATACTTACCAATAGATTCATGAATTATTATTTATTATATCATTATATTAATTCACATTGCAATACAATATATTCATCTGTTATGTATTTTTCTCAAAACGTTCAAAACAATGTTATTCATCTCCAAACAAATACACATATAAAAATACAATAATACTTAATTTACTACCAGTAGGTCCTTAGGTTTCTTTTACAAAACAAGATATGAGTAAAAACGAATAAATACTAATATAGTAATTTTATCATCTACATTACTACTCTATAATATGTATAAAAACAATATTTTTCAATATTTCATTGAAAAGAGGAGTGCAATTTTCAATTTTGCAATAAGTTAATAATTATTAATGTATCTATGACCCGCAAACTCTAAAAAATCGTAAAATATTTATATTTCAACGAAGTCAATTTTTATTTAAGGCATAATATGAGATATTTGTCAAAAATGACTTAAAAAATGCATTGAAAACGTCAAAAATGTTCGAAAAAGCATAAAATCCGCTAAAAATAAAAAAAATGTCCTAAAACTATTTTCCAGATGAAAAATATGGTGTATACTTGAAACACATTAATTGTAGCTTTTAAAGCATCGTGTAAGACTGCAGGCATGTCAAACTCAAACTATTAATTGGGCCAAATATATTGAAGAGTTTAGCATAAAAAAATGAGCCGTGAGCCGAGGGTGTTTGACATGCCCATGGCGTAAGACGTCATTAAAAAAAAAAAAAGATGCATATTATGTGCATCGAAATCCGAGCTGAAATATTATTAAGTAGTGCGCGTATGCAAAATCAAATATAACGATTTTCCCACTCGTGTAGACTTACACAGATAACATTGCTATTATTATTATATTATTATATGTTCTGTATATTATATGAGCGAACCGCAAAAGCCGCAGCAGTTCTCCGCCGAGACGGAGTGATTTTCCGATAATTTTTAAACTTTGGCCTCGTGTTTGCGCATTCATTCAATTTTTACTAATAAAGAATTGTTCATTAATATTGATGGCCGGGGACCAAAATGAGACATTGCAAAAAAAAAAGATGCATAATATGTGCATCGAAATCCGAGCCGAAATTTTATTATCAGGCATAGGGCGTATGCAAAATCGTACTTATATCATAACGATTTTCCAGCTCGTGTGTGTACTTGCACGCAGATAATAATATTGTTACGATTATATTATTATATGGTCTGCATATAATATGCGCGAACCGTAAAAGCCGCAGCAGCTGTACTCCGCCTAGACGGAGTGATTTTTCCGATCATTTTCAAACTTTGGCCTCGTGTTTGCGCATTCATTTTGTGAACTCACCCGGAGCGTTTATTTTATTCTTTCGCCCTACCGGAATTGGACGGATCTGTCGCGGGATTCCTCGCCCCTCCCCCCCCCCACCAACAATGTTGTACGAGCGTCTCTCAAATGGGCACGGCGCGAAGCCGACCGTGAAATTTATGGCGTTGTCCGGGAAATAAGTCTGCTCGTAGAAAAACAGGTTAAATGTTTTGTAATCTCTATAAAAATCGGATTTATCTAACCGGCGCGGTGGCTGCAGAGTGTGCAGTGTGCGTTCTGGAGGACGAACGAAACGAGACGGGAAAAACAGCGGAAACCAGAACAGAATAAAAAAAAAAAAAAAAAAAAAAAGGGAACCTAACAAACGACAAAGGCCGAGAGCATATAATATCAATAAAAACCCAACTGCGATGTACAGACCGATACGGAGAAGGGTGTTGTTTTTTTTTTTTTTATATCGTCGTATAGCTTACATACAGAGTCAATAATTTATCAGATCCCGTACGCTCAAATTGATATTCATTGACGTAGTTTTGAAAATAAACACGATAATAATAACGATATAATAGACGACATTATAAGCACACACACACTCGTATTATTATTATTATTATTTATGTGTGAAATAAATACGCGCACACGATTAGGATCAGTGGTTATTATTATTGTTATTATTATTGGTCGAGTGCATAATATATATCCCAACACTTTGACATTAAAACGTGTAATATTATTATAATATACATATACGGTGAAACCTCACCTACCTCCGAATAGCGGACCCTTTGACCACGCTTCTTGAAAGGTGGTACCACGCGCGACTGGTAAATGTTCACCCCGGAGTATAAAAATAACGCACAATTCGATAATTATTTCAATATTTATAAGAGTTAAACCTTGACCTAAGGTTGACCGGGCACGGATCGGGCCGGCGGGACACCGGGAGTTTTCCCGGTGGGCCGGTCCTCCTGTAGCGTACCTTTTTTCCTCGGAGTAACAGATTTTAATAGTCACAATTTCTTACACGCCATAAATTGATTTTACAATAGCGTTTTGGCGTTTATTAATAGGTAATACATAAAATAGAAACCAATCGCGCTGATCAACGTTTATTTGTGGTAATCACAACAGTATTTACATTGAATAATTTACTTTTTACACGAAAATTTCAATCTGTAACGATATAACTCGAAGACTTGAACTAGACGGCAGCGACCGCAACGAGACAACTGCAGATCTGCACTAGCCACAGCACAACATCCGTCCAAAAAACTTCTTTGTGCGGGACCGAAACGACCGGCATTTATGTTACACCTTTTTTGCTGTCATCTACTGGTCTGTTTTGGCAGGTTCCTCGGTATCCTCCACTAGTACAATGTGATCGGCCGGCACCTCCACGTACGGATCGGTCTGTTTCTCAGTCAGAGCTATATAATAATATTACGCCAAGACGGAAATTCGGCCTCCGTCCGTCACGCCAAATAATATAGCTCTGACTAAGAAACCGACCGAACCATTAGTGGAGGCGCTAACTAAGCAACGCATTAAGTATTTATTTCAACCGGGTATTTTAATTTGTAAAATGTTATTATAACGTCATGTGTTGGGGAAAAAAATATTTCAAGGTTTAACTCATTAGTAGTTCATACAGTATAATAAAAATATCTAAACAATTTCAAACACAGTTTTTTTTATAGATATTTTTATTTTAAATTTGGAAGGAATCTTAACGAAGAATAACAATTTTAATTATTTTGTCGTAATTAAAAAATATTATTCATGGGTAGCCACTGGGTACTTGAAACTTTTAAAGTATACTATTGCATTTTTTCGAACAATGACATTTTTTACCTAAAAAATTAATTCAACCTACTGTATAACCTACTAATAGTAAAATTATAATTACTAATTAATATCAATAATAATATCCAAAAATATATTTAATCATAATATATCGACTGACAAACGGTCTTCGCTTAGAATCGTTTTTATCTAAAATACACTCGTTATTAATACTAAAAAATAAAAAACAACATATTTTTATATGGAAAAATATGGTGGTCAACTCTTTTTGCTCAGGATTAATTTATCAATGTATTAATTTCTTAGTAGTTATAAATATATTTGTGTAACTAAACTTGAGCGTATATTTTCATAATGAGCCGACATAGGTACATACTCGTATTTATATGAATATTTTATAATATTAAAATATGATTATTTATCTAGACAAGTCCCATCACCGGCCCCTACCTATAATCTGCTAAAAATTAAATATTTCTGTTTTCTATTCCTATTTGTATAAAAAAAAAATGACGTCCTAGAAAATCACAATAATAATATACAGCGTGTAGCAAAAATATGATTCAATGCCAATCGATTCGCATTATTATTGTATGTTTAAAAATTACAGACATGCAGAGAATATACAATATACAATAATTTATATACCGCGACAATGTCTCGGCCGAGAAACGAGAAATACTCGAGTGTCGTACGGCCAAAAGAATTAATTTCGATAACCTGTTGTTTACTTTAGCCGGGGTTCTTAAGCACTTGGGCGGGTCGAAGAACTTTACGGGCCAAAGCGTATCGGACACCCTCTCCTCACCCTCCCACACTCCCACTCTCTCACTCTCCGCCGGGTCCTATAATATGTTCTCGCGTTTGTAATTAAAGACCGTTTTTGAGAGGTCCGGTGGCCGTTATGTTGTTGCGGACCCACGGTGCTTGTGGTCACCAAAACGCTGATTACACTGGAAACCCGTACAGCTGTACCGCGCCGTATATACCATGGCGTAAAACCTTTATCAAGTCCGGCGGACCAAGAAACCGCAGTTTCCAAGGGTGTCCCACCCACCCATCCACCCACCCACTCACCACGACCCGCCGGAGCCGTTCTCCTTATTCCGTTATACTTATCGTCACCTATATATACATATATACAGTGCAGGGTTCCGCCGGCATAATCGCGCAACATCGCGTCCAAAACGGAAACTCTACCTAAATATATATAAAGTGAACCACCGTATTTAGGGATTTTTCGTAGAGGGGTCTGAGCTAATTCTAGAAAAACATTTAAGCACAACCCCCCCCCCCCCCACCTTTCCCAGAATCGCACTGATATAGAAATTCAATTTGTTACAACGCGTTAAAAAAAAAAAAAACCATTTAGACGTTTATATTTATTTAATTTATAGTGGGAAATCCAATCTTCTAGGTCGACTTAATGCCAAGGCGGTAGATCTCATCTGTGAAAAAAATTCTCTATTTTAGACATTTTAGCGTTTGTTTTCTCAAAAATCAAACAAATATAAAACGTTCAAAGTCCTTACGCCGGAGAGACTAGAGAGCGTCGGTCAGGCGTTTATAGTAGGTACAAAACGAATACGGAATGACGAAAATAATGACGATACTTGTTTGAAATATGAATTTACTGATAAACCGACAAACGAAAATTATTATTAAAGTTTATATCGGGCGGGTTGTTCTACCGAAACAGAATGAGTGCAATTTTTAATGTAATACGACAATTTATTACAAAATCGTATACAATTTTTTACCACAAAAATGACCTTAAAAATGCCATATATATTTTGTTTATACAATTTGGCATTTTAATCCTAGGTATAATATACTAGATATTATTAGGTAAATAATTATAAATATTTATAAAGTGCATACAATTTACTTATTATTAGTTAAATACTAATACAAATTAACTTCCATAGATTTTAAACTTTTATAAATTTGATATGCGATAACATTTGTTGTACATACACTGCAGTACCCATATATGGCATGATTAGAAAAAAGTGATAGCAGGTAATAATAATACCAACACAAAAGTTTATTTTTTACAATTTTTCTTTCGGAATTTGAGTCTTTTAACCGAATTTTTTTTAATGAATTTGGATACGTTCAAAACCGTTCCAAGCGATTTTAAGTCTAATAATAGCGACTGAACCTTAACCCGATATCCGTGAGTCGTGTTAGATGTTTAGATAGGTATTAAAATATGGCACATGAAAGAGGGGGGATCAGGACCCCGTGTCCCGTGACCCCCCCCCCCCGTAAATAAGCTCCACAGTCGCCCGCGCGCCAAATATATCATATAAATATATTATGTTGTCGAATGCGTTTTTTTCTCGCCATTATTCATCTCATCTTACGCGGCGGCACTCGTGCGGGGGGGCCGTTCACGTCTCTCGCTAAATAAAGTGTACATCGTATATATAACAATAATAATAGTATGTACGTACGAATTTTAGCGTGTGCATAACGGTTTTAATCTCCAGAGAGCTTCCGGCTGTGTAGTACCGTAATTAAGGAATCAGACTGCGCGAAAGTTGGTCGCACTTCACATCCGCTAAAATATATGCATTTTGCTGATATATAACTGTGAATAATAATTAGGCGCCCTCGTTTTCTTAAGAAAGGGAGTAGAAAATTCGTGTAAACTACTATACTGCCGGAGACCGTAAATTCCATTAAATTCCTCCTGCAACACGCCTGACAATTATTTCGACTTTGAAATCACCTTTTATAAAGTTAAATGTTTAACAATATACCTACTGCTGCACGTTATTATGCCCGTCGAATTAAAATGTTCACGTTACATCATATTATATAACGATATGAATTATTATAAACGATATAATATATAGTTTAACTTTGATCGACGATTGTAATATGATGTTATATTTAGTCAGATGATAGGCGTACGCTTTAATGCGTCGAAATAGCCGACTACAACACCAAATCAACATTATGTAGTTGTTGTAGGTATTAAACAATTTTATTTTATAATGGATTTCTTTTAAAAATTAAATTTCCCTAAAGTACTCAAGCTAGATACATAATATATTTAAAATTGTCGTATGTCTACCGTTTCTCGTAAAATTTCAAAATTATGATTTATTGAAAAATAGTTTAAATTATTAATGTACGATAATATTATGTCATGATTGCCTGGTTTGCATAGGTTTAGGTACTGCAGGACGTTGTTTGTCAATTGCTCCAATTTTTCTAGACCTTCTAAAATGTATACATTTTTCATGATTTATCACAAATTAAAAGAGTATACATCTTTCGTGTAAGTGGATTTATTACAAATTAAATTGGTATTTATCGATTGCACCATATAGCAAACTTATATATGCACAAACGATGTGAACATACGTCAGAATTATGAATTTGTTCTGGAGGGGAGGGGATACACATTTTTTTACACATATAGTACTAAATGTTCATTATATTTAACAGTGGTAGTTGGTAATACTATTTTATCAAATATGAAAGGCTCTGAGCCTGAGCATATTTCCCTCATTCTGCTTTAATTACGACCTTGACTAGGACATATTATCTCAATATTATTTATTTTCAACTTTTAAGCTTAACTAAATCATAACATTTTTAGTACTTCATTGTCGTCCGGAAAAGTTGACGTATTACCTTTTTGAATTAAGTAATTTGAATTAATTTTTATTCCTTGTGATTTTTGGCGCAATTGACGTATTCCCCCGCGTATTCCCCCCGCAGCGGGCTAAGAAAAACGATCATCGCCAAACATATTATATCATCATCAATCGTCGTATTAACCGTGAAAAAAACGTTAACCGCAGAATTTCGACTAGGGTATCCTCAAGAGTCGAGCCGTAGTTAGTGGCCACTGGCGCCCAAGACAGGTGTAGCAAGACATCATTGTACCCACCCACACTTATCCAAAACTCAATGTTTGTAATGATTTTTTGTTTCTTATTAATTGATATTATTGGTAAACATTGACTAGGTATCATCTGGGTTGGAAGTGGCTTAAGCTATTTAAAAAAGTGACTGAATTCTATCAAAAAGTGACCTATATGAGTATTTTTTCTTAACAATACCAAGTGCTATAAAATATTTTTCTTCTTTTCCTCTTATTTTCAACGTCCTCTTATTTTGCGACTGCTGCTACACCTACCGCTAGTCATAGGGTTGTGCGCTATACTGAACTCAGAACGACGAGAACGCGTACATTATTTATTATATACAGGATATTTGTTACTGGCTGCGAGCGATGATTAACTCGCGGCACTCGCCATTTGGACTATAGCTGGTAGCATTATAATATTAATAGCCCCAGTCGTAGGTGCGGCTGGTTAACGATAAGAGTTATTAGAAATCATTTAACACGACCGTCTTCGTCGCACAGTCCGAGCGCACCGGCGCGGCCGGCCCTCGCTCGACTACCCCCGGCCGAAGGGGATGAAGCAACGACATTCCACATGTATTATATTATAATAGCGGAGACAAATCAGTGGGGGGGGGGCAGGGCGCACTTAAGACGACCTGCTACCAACATAAATCTCCCGCCGACTAAGAAGTGCCGCCCTCCGCCTCACGTGTATACACACACATATATATGTATAATAATAACCTGTAATAATACGCGTATAGAGGCGGCCAAGTCGTTATGTTGGCATTACAAGGGTTAGGTGACCCGATCGTAAATAACGGCGGCACATCTGTGAATATTTCACCCTCCGCCCACCCCCCCGCGAGCGTTTTAAACAGCAGGACCGCCGACTACTATTCATCCCTCCGACACAATACGCACGCGGGCTCGCCGCCGCCGCCGGCTAATTATAACCAATTAGTCTTTAAGATGCCTCGTTCCTTAAAGGATACCTAACCGGAGAGGAGAGAGAGAGAGAGAGAGAGATGGTAACGACCATTTATTACATAGTCCTGCGTATCCTGCGCGCATATTAACGGCGCTAAATAGACGTGCGAGGGGTTGGGGAGGGCGGTGTTTGTGCGGCGGCAATGGCTTTGGGGTCATTTTTCCCCATTTTCAGGTACCGCAACAGAGACGAATTTTCTTACGTGTAGTGAACGCCACCCCGCGAGTACTGGACCGCTGTTTGTTTTTATAAAAGAAAAGTTTAGGCGAGTAGCTTTTTTTTATTTTGATTCGTTTTTAATCGTGCTTACCAAATATTATACTGCAGTTAACAATAATAACAAAATCAATTTATTTCAATGTGCCCGACATAAATTTTGTACAATATATCGTGTTAAAATTATTTTTTGGTTTTTTCCTAGTTTGAAAAGCTAGACTGATTATAATATTATATTATATGCAATATATATTAACATAATATTAGATTTCCTGTTCATAAAGCGGTCTATGCTCGTGTTTTTATGACTTTACTGTTATGTGATACAGAGTTATAATAAGTGATTGACGAAATAGTTGAATAGCGAAAAAATAGTTGAATAATTAAACATGATTAATACTTACTCATTGAATTATTGAAATATGATTAATACTTACTCATCGGATTATAATAAATTAATAAATAATAAAATAATATGAGTAATAAGATGACAGACGAATAATATTATTCATTAGGCGGTTTCACGATACCATTTCGCCAGTCAGATAAGGGCAAATATTAAAACATTGGTACATAGGCCACCCATCGTGATAGGTGATTAAATTGGGTTAGCGGCGTTTCAGACTATTTAAATTTATATAAAACAATGGACGTTCAATTTTTTCGTTTAGCTTCAGAAGTACAATACTATACCGATTGTGAGATAAATATAATAATATCTAACCTGCAATGTAGTTCCGCATTTATAGCAGTCCATTGCTCGTCGCTGTTAATAATATTATTATGAATGTCATATAATATGTGTATATTGTGTTCAGACCTCCGACCTATCGTATAATTCTTTAGGGTTTTTATTGCGTTCCGGCGGAGGGGGATGCGCCGCTATCTTTTTATTTTTGCACGACTTGACATTTTAATTGAGTATTTTTATTGACCACTAAAGTCTGGGAATATTATTATTATTACGGTTTTATGATTTTATTATATTGTTATCGCGGTTGAAAAAAAACCGATTCACGTATAATATAATATATGTACTCACCCACACACACCCACACACACATTATTGTGTATTATAATATATTGTTGACCCGACTGCAGCGCGTGTCCCCGAAATATTTATTTATTTATTTATAATATCGCGGGGGACAAAAAAAAGAAAAAGGTTGACTCGACGTTAAAGTTGAGATTTGTCTACCAGCGAAAAAGAATAACAAAACAATATTATTCACAAAAGAAACTAGTCGAGGGGAAAGTCTAATTCGGCTTCTTACGGAATCCATAAATCCGACAAACATGTTTATGGCACATAATGCTTTTGGATATAGGCGTTTACATGTGGCGGGTGGAAAAAAAATAAAAAATAATTTAGTGATGTTTCTGACAAGACCGGACACGTTATAAAAGGCCAAAAAATCGAACTGTATTCGCCGGAGCTGCTTTTTTTCTTCTTCTCCCATCCTCGTCTCCTCCCTTCCCCCCACCCCCCACCGCCGATGTATGTTTTTATTTTATTACGTGGGGTGGCCACGGAATTTATATGAATGAAGATGTCGATAAAGCACTTAAGGAAATCACTCCCGAAGAGTTTTCTTGTCCTTCCCATCGCCGGAAACGGTGGCGGTGGCGGCGGCAGCGGATAAAAGTGCGGAAGACGCGCTCACATATAACTCAATAGCAATGAGACGAACCAGTAAACAAAGTATAAAATCTCCTGGATTTCGGTGAACAGCAACTACTTATAAGTTTCTATAAATCCACAATACAATATAATATAGAAACGTCTATTTCTCCTTATCGATGCTAAAATAAGATTTTTATTGCGAGACTTATTGCTTCGGCTTGAATTATTATTAAAACGTACATACGATTAAAAACGTTTTCAATCGACTTAAATTTGATATTTAAATGCGAAGAAAAATGTGTACGTTAATATTTATACAGACTGTGTTAGCTCGAATATCGAAATAAGCAATGTGTTTTTTTATTTTAGACTCTTAGTATTTCCATTGAATGTCGATAAAAAATACAATATTCATGACTTCCACAAATTGTATGATTTATTTTGAAATAATATATATTTTAATTATTGAAGTTAAACGTATTGTTATGTTGTGCAATATATGACTAAAGAAAAATTACTATAATATGAAATTAATAAAAACAAATTTTAGAACTGTATCATAGCAACACGGAGTCTAAGTACGAATTCGATTAAATGCGAAACAAATGTGTACATTTATCGTAGACTATAATATGTCAACTTGAATATCGAAATAAAAAATACATTTATTTATTTTAGACTATTATAGATTACATCGAAGAAAGATAAAAAAAAAATTATGTTTACAAATTGTTTAATTTATTATGAAATACTATATTATAATATTGGAGTTAAACGCGTATTGTTATCGTTGTGCCAATATGACTATAGCAAACTGCAGAAAACAAAATTGACTATGATATGCAATTATTAATATAAAAAAGTTATGAAACTATATCATGACAACACGAAGTGTAGGCACGAATTTCAAACTGTAAATTAATTTATTCTCATGCTAACACTTAAATCGGTGAATATAATAATATTGCACTACGAAGAATTAAATAATTGAAAAAAAAATCTACCGATATACCACAAGAGTTTTGTTCGGATCGCATTGAGTTGAGTAAAACACGTTCGAAAAATAAGCTGATGAGATATTATAATATTGTTGAGTTGCATATTATTATACTATAAGTCAGATATAATAATATTGTATTTTATCGATGGATGATATTATTTTAAAATTTACTCGACAAAGTCTTCACGATTTCTGGATCGGATCAGATAGCATATATATACCTATACTACAGTTGTATGTTTTATATAGAAGCGACGACGGTTTTTGAGGGATCGTCGAGCTGTCCGTTTATTTATTTATATACGTGTACATAAATACTACACATCGTCCACATAAGATCTGACTTAAACAATAATAATAATAATAATAATAATATATAATGTGCTGCGGGTCTGGGGCGGCGGCTGCAGCAGCGGGGTGGGTATGGAAGACCGTCATTAGTTCGGATAAGACGCGCGCGCCGGTCCACCATATATTACTATTAAGGCGTTCCATTATTGTGATTAATTCGCTTAATTAATAACGCGATGTACACTAATACTTTAGTAGGCATATTTTGAATTTCCAATGCGTTCAAAGGCGAAATTCATGTAAATCCCTCGGCCCGCTGCCTTGTCCGACCGCAGTGACTATAGCTCCGAAACGCTTTTAAGGTGCTGCGAAATAGTTTCGGCGGTGCTGCAGCGCGCTCGCTGATCGAAGGCCGGTGGCTGCTGCCGTTACCCACCCACTCACCCACTCACCCACCCCGGCTGCGGTTGTTTAATGGTCTCTCCTGTTTCCGAGGGAGAGGGTTAAACACAATGCCCGTCCCCGCCCGTCGCCTCCACCGCCTCCGCCGCCGCCGATGGACACGGAGCGGCTTTATGCGCTCCTTACATAGTAATATGTACGCGTATGTGCACGCAATACGGCGGGTGTGGGTGAGTGGGTGTGCGTGTGTGTGTGTGTATGTATATGGGTTCTGCCGTCCCGTTTCCTCTTACGCGCTCCCACACACACACACACACACACACACGCGCGCGCGCCCGCACATCCGCACACCCACCTCTGCTCTTTCTCCTTCGCCGCGGTCCAAGAAAGCCGGGCGCCCGGGCCACAGTCTTGCGGCTGGCTCCTTATATTCGCTGCTTCCCGCCGCCGCCAAAACAATACGGCCAAACACGCAACCCTCTCTCGGACCCTCGACCTTTTCTTAGTAATTAGTTTGAACCCTTTAAACTTTGCCTAACAAACCCACCGTCCGCAGGGTCCCGCACATCCTTTACCCCCACCCCACACCCACACATACATTTCGCCGGTCCCGCATATAAGCGCGCACACGACACACATGCCCGAGCCTGATTACCGATTGGCCACCGCCGCCGCCGCCGCCCGATTGCGCGATAAATAACGGGGGATCTCCGTTCAATTAGACCGGCTCACCACCCACCCGCCCAACCACCACCCATCATCGTCATCGCCGTCATAAAATGGTCGAATTATACACTATAAGAAGAAGAAGAAGAGACGCATTACACAAGAAATCCATTTAGACGGCGCGGCCCAAGACGGCAACGGTGCAGGTTGCAAACTTCTGGCTAATAGATTTCGAAGGTGTTCTCTACTGCGAGACTCCGACGGAAAAACACTTTGTCCATGAGCTCGTATATTGTACTTCGGCTTTTCTTTATAATAATAATAATAATAATATGTGTGCATCAACACGCCACAAAGGTATTATATATAAAGGTACCCACATGATATAATGGTATTATTTTATGTTTTTAGACGCTTTCTCGCATTTCGACTCAGTTATGAATATTGTTCACTATAGTACCTATAACAGTACTAATATCGTGTTTCAGTAAAAAAATGACCAAAAATATTTGCGCCTGGAGCACGGAGCTCCAATGTATTTTGAAACTCCTATGACAATTTTATTTTGAGTCAATATACTCATTAATTTCTATCCTAGATTAGTGGAAAAGTATTACATTTAAGGTGGAAATTAAATCATAACAAGAAATAATTTTTGAATTTTATGGATTGCTGAAAATTTAAAAAATTTGCAGTCTAGTCGAGTTCAAAAAAAAAAATGTAGCCTGCGGTTTGGTCGTCTGTTAAGACATTTTAAGTCCGGTCCGAAAAAAATAACGGACCACGCGAAGTGCATTTTATCAAGCACCTACGAGGTTAAGAATAATGTATATAAAAAAAAAATATGAATTCATCCACGACCCCGCGGTAAATCCGTTTTTTTTTTTAATTTTAACAACATCAGCAACAACAAGACGAGCACAGCGGCGAGCGACTCGCTCGTCGTAATAATATACCCACGCGGAGGGGTGCAAAACGGAGGGGCTGCGAAACGCTTAGAACGTGTAGTGCGACCCAAATCAATTTTCAAGTGCAGAAGTTGTTCGCCTTTTGGCTAGGATCCACGTCACGGGCACGCCCGCGTAATATTATATTATTATTTAATATTATATAAAACGGTAATGAGACGAAATAATTTCGGCTACCTAAACATACATCAACATCAACCGGCCTGACGCGCTGTCATTTTTGGATCGTTTTCTGGTCTTGGCACGATACGCGGTTAATTTACATTTGCCGACACGATGTTAATTATTATTAAATCCACATAGCGAATTTTCGCCGCGAGCTTTACCCGCTTTTGTTTTAAGAAAAACGAATCGCGAGCACCGCGGCATACGTCATAATATGATAATAATATAATATTAATTACGTTAACGTCGATATAATAATATTATAATATACCGCGCATACCATAGGTACGGTACTCGATTATATTTTAAGAATAGTTTATTATCGAGTAATAATTTTAATAGTAGGTATACATTAAATGTTTAAATTCAAATACATATATAATATTATATATATATATATACATATTCAACAATTTCTCCAGTGTCGCAACTATTGGTTTGAATTTCGTTTCGTAATATTATTAATAATTAAAACCAGAGAAAATGGCCGAAATCACTTTTGACGTTGCTCGGTAATCTCCGGAGTTTGGAAATGACAGAGATATTTTTATTTTTATGGTTCACCATAAATACAGACGAAAGATTTAAATGTCTTAAAATATTAAAAATAAAAATAAAAACTTTCCAAAGTCAACCACTTTCAAGATTGACAAATCCAATTAAGAACTATTATTGTATAGTATATATAGAGGATAAAAAATAAGCAAACAAATTAAGTCTCGTGTAAATTACTGTTGAACCGTTTGGAGCAGATAGCGTCAAAACTTTTGTCGACAATACAAAACCCCAAGAATTCATAAATACGATTCAACTTAAATAATACTGATTGCTGATTAAAATGACAGTTTTTTAATTTGTCGAGTTTTACACAATTTAAGTCGGGAATTATTTCCCGCGATGTTTGAAAATCGTGATAAAATATATTATAATAAATTATCGATTAATGAAATCGTTCAAAATTTATTATACCATTAAACGTATCTGTCTTAAAATATCGATAAAGTTTTTTTTCTTTTAAACTACCCAATCGTTAATGTAAATAAAAAAATGTGATGGTCAATATTATTTATTATCAATAGATAATATGATGAGATTTAAATATCGATTAAAATTCTTAATAATTAACTCAGTAAATTCGTGTCATTTTCAGATTCGTATAATATGATTTGAAAACAAAATTAAATAATGTTAAATTGTTCCGCTTTACATGACGTATTAACAATACTTACATTCGAAAATCGATTCTTAATTTGTGAGGTGAATTATTGTTATTATATTCTACATCTTATTGCGAATTAATTTTGTTGTTAGGCGTGGCACGCAGTGGACACCTATAAACCCATTCAACCATTTTTTTTATTTTTTATTGTTGATAGTAACTGCCTTGGTGACTTGGCTCTTGGCTACAAGAGATAGATTTAACATCATTAAATAAATGGAGAATAAATTGTTACATTAGTTAAAAAACGTATAACTATATATTATAATCATGGTGGAGAGAGAAAAAGAAACAAAAAGAAAAAAATTGAATACTATTATTATATTTTACTCATTAGGTAATATTCATAAAAGTTGTCATTGTTTGATTGTTATTGATTTTTACGATAATAATATTAAATTTACATAATCACTTTTGTTCTATATATCGTTAAAGTAACACATCAATATTATTTTATACGTTTTCGTGGTTATAATTTATAAAATAGCTCAAAATCAATTAAATTATTGAGGTATATTATTATCTACGGAAGTTTCCTTACATCACACGTTGTTTAAAAATTACTCGATGTCAGACAAAATCGTATTGGTTTGTTTCGGCGTATATTCCCGACCTTAATTATAGTAATTAATTAAAAAAAAGAAACTACTATAAACCGTTTGTATTCGATTGTTATAAAGTTGGACGAGATCGGATCATAGGTACACAATCGCAATGTTGTAGCACAAACGGAAAAAATTTGTTTTAATTCGAAAAACCGTAGGTTAACCGTAGGTAGGATAACCGTATTTAAGGTAGGTATAAACCGTAGGTATTCATATCACGGATCGTAAACTTATCGTAACTCGCGGCAGATAAGGAAGACAAGTTTAAGTAATATATTCATGTCAATGCCTTAGAAAAGTACTAAAAATGACAAAAAAGTGTTCAAATGTGTCGGAGTAATTTAAAATATGAATTGTAAATCTAATATTGTCAATAGAGAACGTTTACATTTTTAGTTTAATTTGCAGTAAAAAAAACATACAAAATTATTCAAAATGAACTAAATAGTAAAATACAAATGAAATGCATATTAAAAAAACTCGAATTGGTTTTCATTGTTTGTCTGAATAAAAATCTCTGAAAACAAACAAAACGATAATTGAATAATTTCTGTATGAAAACAAAAGTTTTTGAAAGTTTAAGATTTATGAAAAATGCCTCCCTCACATTGTACAAAAAGTAAAAAAAATGACCTAAAATATGAAAAAATTATGTAACAATATTATTGAACAAAATGTGACATTCTGTTTCTAGTATAATATCATAGCACGTGTTAATCAACATCAAAGTGCGTTCACCTAGGTCCTAGGTTAGGTTAGGATATAACAGTATGCGTGTAATCTAGGATTAAATCTTAGAATTTATAATTATGTACAATATACACGTCGTAATCAAGTCAAAACATTTTTAATTGGCATTGAATAAAAAAAAAATTCCTCAATTGAATAATATCAAGAAAAATGACATGGGATAAGAATAAAGAGGAATTTAAGCTGTTTTGATAATTGTACATAATAACAAAATGAACAAAATAAATGTATTACAATCAAAAAAAGTGTATATATTCTGTATGAAAACTTAAGGGGAATAATGTAATTGGAAAGTAGTAAAATTATAAGTGTGTACGATTGCAGGTTAAATTTACTTGAACCATTAGAATTTATTAAGAGTTATTTTAGTTAATAACTAATAAGTAATAATACCGTTTCAATTGTCAAATTACAACAAATTACTTATAATATGAGAAAATGACATAAAAATATTTGAAAAAAAATACAAAACAAAATTAGTACCCGTATCATTCCGAATCGACGGAGCACGAAACGAATTTTCAGCCAAGATAGCATTGTATATACATATAGGATTAAAAGGGAGAAAAATGCTGCAAAAGTCATCAACGACGGGACGTCTCCGGTAATATTATAGAACATCTCACGCGTAATCGACTTCAAAGTGCGTATACCTAGGTTAGGTCAGGTATCTATAACAGTAAACGATATACTATTATTTTATTCGATCACGACGATGCCTTACTGTTCGGTCACTGCAGGTGCGGCTAGAGACAAGTCTCGGGGATGATACCTCAAGTCTTGGGCCGGGAGACAAGTCTTGGGGGTGAGATACAAGTCTCGGGGACGAGAGACAAGTCTACGGGGGATGAGACTGCCAGTCTCGGGAAGAGAGACAAGTCTCGGCGGGGTGAAAGCTGCGCAGCTCACCGCTCGTCTCCGCGGGGCCGGGGTCCGACGGGGTGCGGCGAGCCGTCCGCGCACGACGACGACGGACCGGAATACGTGATGAGCCGCGGCTACTATATATACGCGCCTCGTCCGTTTTGTTATTCCGGACCTGTTATCTCGCACAAAGGGCTCGAACCCTTCAACTTTGACCGGGTGTGCCGGGTCGGCGGCGGCGGCGACGATGGGTTTATGATGGACGGGCCGCGGACGGCGGAGGAGGTGGCGGAGAAGGACGACGACGACGACGATACTACGCGACAGAACGGGACGAGCGAGGAAGGATTCGAGTCGAAGGAGAAGGAGCCGCGCGCGCAGGACAAAGTATTAAAAAAGAAGGACGACCGACCGCGGAGTTTTATCATATAATATTATATTGGAGACGTATATACGAGGTAGGGGTGCTGCTGCGTCTCGTAAAAATACGGAAAAGTGAAAGCAAAAAAAAAAAATGCCGCAATAAGGTACACACGCGTGGTGACGACACGATATCAAATTATACGACGGTGAGCGTGTGTGAGGGGGGTGGTGGGGAGACGAGGGTTGTCGCGTATTAGTATTCCGCTCTATCAGATGGATTATGGTTTGAAATTATTATTCCGACGAGAAAAGCGAGAGGAGAATCGACGTGGGGGTTGTTTTTTTTTTCGCCCGCCAAATATATTATAATACCTATAATAGTCGTTTGCGGTAAACGGTATCGCGGGCGTTCCGTTACCGCGGCGTTCTCGAGACACTTGACGTGCGACAGACGTGACCGGGGTTGAGGTATAACGAAATAGGTATACGAAGCGGGCGGGCGGTGGACGGCGGTGGACGGCGGCGGGCGGAACGTATGGCGAGGGCTCCGAATTATATAGAAATATTACCGTGGGACGATGTATTTTTTATGATTATTAATATTAATTGCATTTAATTTAGACTCAAATCATATTGTAATAATAATATTACCTATAGAAAATGCGATTAAAACGAAATGCTTGAAACTTTTCTTGATTTTATATCCGCACAGTCATCGATTAAGATTGTATACACGCCATTAAATGATTTCCAAACCGTCGAGACCCCTGCAAATATGAAATAAAACAAAAAAAAATTACAAGTAATGGTTTACAATAATTTTTTTTTTTAAATTTATAAAATACAAATTAAAGAAGATCACAAATTACTCAAAATTATTGCATATTGTACTATTAGAGCATATTGTACTTTGCCAAAATTAAATAAACGACCATTATCTGGTATATATGGTAATAAATATTTATATTTAGAAAAACTTCTTTACACCCATTGAAATGATTGGGGCAAATTTGAAATGAGCCAAATCTTCAGCACTGAAGTCATCGGGAAAGCACTGACTTGAAGCTTCTTTCGCACAATTCAAACTCATTAATTTTCTTTTAACTATTGGAAAATGAATGAAAATTAGTAAACTTGTGGAAAAATGAAAAATAAAAATCAAGTATTTAGATTCGCATGCTATTGAAACATGACGAGTTCCCCCCCCCCCAAAAAAAATCCAAAATCCATCAATTTCCGAGCCCTGTTTTTAATCATTTAATATGGGCAGTAAAATTATCTCATTTATGTAATTATTTAATTATTTTTTAAATTAATTAGTCTTTTAGAAAACTTTTTGGTTTTCGTTGAAAAGATTTATAGAGTTTGTTTTATTGGTACCTATATAATATATACATAATAATATTACGTAAACTCAATATTGTTAAAAATTATTTGTACTCGATCATTTAAAAAAAAAAAAACGTTCTGCATACAATCGTACAACAATTTATCAACCTTTTTACTAAAGTGGCTTTTAGATATTTAGTTTCCAATATTATTAATTCTGAAACCTAATTGAACTGAATTAAAAAAAAAAGGGGTTGAACAAAACCAATGGAAACTTTTTAGTAACAAAATGTACGTATTTATTATTGCATCCGATTAATGTTTTCTGTTTCGGAATTGTTTTTTTTTTTATTCATTATACAGTGTTTCTGGAACTGTTTTTCGAATACTAATGAGTGTTTGGTAAAAAAAATAATAAAATAAAAAAGTACACACCAAATAAAAACTATTTAATTAGGGTGCCAATTGCGGTCCGAGTTTATTTGTTCGCTATAAAGAATAATATTCAAATTAACATTAGAGGGTTTTGAAAAACCGAAACCAACGTTGGTCAATGAATGTAACGACATATTATATAGAGGGAACAACGGGAAAAAAATGAGTTCACTAAATTCCAAACAGTCCGTGGAATGTATGGGGGTGATGAAAGAGTTTTGTAACAAAAGCACATTTTTATGTTTAAGAAAAAAAATCATTAGATTTCGTTACATTTGAACTGATTGAAAACAAACAAAAAAAATAAAAATATGGTAATTAATTGAACTAAAAAAAAAACCGTATATTTTTGTATCACGAGACGTTAACAATCGTTCACATTAATTTAGTGTAAATATACATATATATATATATACTGGGTGATTTACCAAGTATGCTCAACCCCTTTTAACTTCGAATATTGCATATTTTATTCAAAATCTCGGTTTTTTTTTTCGATGTTTAGCATAATACAGATCTTATTTTCAGATAACCAGGTTTCCCTAAACAATATAAACGAGTAGGTATGTATAGTTTCGGGTTTTATTAAACACACTATAAGGATAAAATTACTTTATAATTATTTTAAATCATTAAATATTAAATGTAAAATTTTTTATTCTAGTACTTATTATACTCAGACAATTTTTTCAAACGTCGAGTGCTAAAATATTAATTATCGTTAATCATTAACGTTTTCAAACCATCATTGTACAAACCCGTTATTGTCTTTAGTAAGTTTTTTATAATTCAGAAACTAGTCGCTCGAATTTCGATTTAAATACAGGGTGGTAAATACAGGGCAGTAATTTAAATCTATATTGTATTATATTATTTTTAATATTTATGCAATTGTCCATAATACAGTTGACCGATTTAAGTAGTTAGATTATTTTTTAGTTGACTGATTTAAGTAGTAAGATTATTTTATAATATTATGTAATATTTCCACTGCAGTAAACACTGTAAAGATATATTTTATCGTGTAAATAGTTATTTAGTTGTTTTTTTCGGATACAAACATAGTATAGGTTATTAATAGAGTGCTGATTTTTATGAAATTTTAGGATTTTCGTCAATAATCATTTGTTATTATTTATTTATTATTATAATCAGTGTTGGGCAAAGGTAATTAAATATTTATCTAGATAAAGATAAAGATAATTGAATATAATTTTATCTAAATAGAGATAATATTTCAGTAGAATAAAAAAAAAGTTAATGATAAATAAAAAGATAATTTTTTTTTCTATTTCATAATGATTTATAATCACACACAATTCAATACAGTACTTTAAACCTTATATGCCTTTATAAAATCTACACCACAAAATTACCTGTAAAATAAAAAATTGTAAATTATTAGAACGAGAACTTATTTATCTACTTATATGATTTTGTTAAGATGGCCAGATTATATTTATCTAAGACGGCACGTCATATAAACATTTTTAAATTATCTTTTATTTTATCTAAATAATTAGGTAATCTATAAATAAGTTTATTTTATTTTGATCAACACTGAACTTATAATCATCACAATACTAGTTAGAAGCTTATGGAGAATTTTCTGTGGCATATTACTGCATATTTAATGGTTATCGCACGAATCATGACACTTGTGCGATTGTGCATATTTTGACAAAATTCGAAATGTGTTGAATATTGAAACAAAAATTTAAAAAAAGGTGTAAAATAATATTTTGTCAACTAGAAAATTCAAAATTACTTTTCGAAATGTAGGTAGCACCCTATTGAAATATAAAGACAATTAGTTGATCGATTAAAGTCCAATGATATTCGATCTAAAATCGTTCGTAAAACTATATTATGGTTCTGCTAACAAGATCGCTACTGCTCGTAGATGCTAGTAGACATTGATTTTTTTCTTTAGAAATACTATTTTGAAAATATGTTTCCAAACAATAGTAGTAGATACGTAGCAGGTATGCGCGGGCGGGTCAGCGCAACGAAAACGTTTCAGAAATGAAATATTTCACTATTACTGGTAATATTACTTAGAGTTCAAGCCACGCGGACTGACTTTTTGATAACGTCAACGTGGACTCGCGTTTTCTGCGAGTCGTAAATATCCGCCTCGCTGTTGTGGCGCGAGAAGAAAATAGTGAAATAAATTTCTCCGCCGGTTGATATGTTTACGAGAGGTCCGACGTAGAATATATTATTATTTATGTAAACAAAACGGCGATCCGAACGCCGCGTTGTTTGATTTATTGACGTGGGTCGCGTGTGGGACTTTTTCGGGTATAGGGGAAAAAAAAACGCATAAGGAAAAACTAGCGAAACTTTGTGTGAGACGGACCGAAAGGGAAACCGCCCATGTATAAATCCAAGTCATTTTCAATCAGAAAAATGGCAACCACCGCGGGACGGGGGGAGTGAAAAACACGCGATATTTGCATGCATACGTCTCCGGGGATGTCTGGTCAGCCTCCGGGACTTTTCTATCCGGAAAACTGACCGTCGTACTCCGCAGCAGTGGCGTGCCGGCGGCGGCGCCTGGTTTTCTGACAGCTATTTGACACGGAAAACATTATATAACGCGTGACACGCCGGACACCCTGTTTTCCGGTGCGTATTATTCTATTCGACCCCCTCGTTTTTTTGTCCCCGACAATAGTTTTGATATGTGTCTCGCGGACTTTTTACTGGTAAAAAGTGAAAAATAAAAAAAGTAAAAACAAAAAATGTCTATATACGTAGCGGTCGTCGTAGTGCCGCAGCTGCGCGTCTGCTACGGTTGTCCAGTTTGATGTATGGCCGTCGGACGTGCGGTCGGACCGCCGACAGGTCGTCTCCTCCTCGATGCTAATTATTGTGGTTTTCCGCGGTGTTTACGTAATATTATTACAATAATAATATGCTAAGATATGTCAACATCCAAGCGGGAAATTCAGAGCGTATTGCATCGCAATATACTATACTATTGAAAACGATCATTTAAATGGGGCTGCAGCTGATGACGTTTATAATATATCGAGATAACTCCAACGAAAAAGGTCACAACTCTCACTTTTGCTGGTTTTCGAGTTACGACCGACAGTCGTCGACTCTATTCTGATAAAGAATTTTTTCCACCACGAAAACCATCTTGTCTTCAGCCATCCCAAAGATAATATTATTTTTCATTATAATCGTTCGCATACCATGTGAAAACATTATAACGCGCTTGACACGCCGGACAACCTGTTTTCGGGTTCATATTATTCTATTCGATCTCCTCAATTTTTTAAGAATAGTTTTGATATGTGTCTCGTGGACTTTTTACTGGCAAAAAGTGGAGAAAAAATAAATAAAAAATGTCCGTACGCAGTCATTGTACCACAGCAGTGCACCTGCTGCTGCTATAGTTGTCCAGTTTGATTTATGTCGGTCGGACGTGCGGTCGGACCGTCGACAGGTCTCCACCTCGATGATAATTATTGTGGTTTTCCGCGGTGTTTACACGTATTATTATAATAATAGTATGCTGCGATAGTCCACGTGAAAAATAAGGCGGATCGACTTGGGGGACTTAAAATATTGCATCACATTATATTATTGAAAACTATAATATTTAAACGAGGCTGATGATGGCGTTTATTATGCTGCGACAACTCCAATGAAAAGGGTCACAACTCTCAATTTAGTTGGTTTTTGAACTACGACCGACAGTGGTCGTCGACTGTATTCCGATGATGATTTTTTTCAACCACGAAAACCATCTTATCTCTAGCCATCTCCAAAGATATTATTTTCCATTATAATGGTTCGCATACCGTGCGAAAACATTATGACATCAAGCGGCAGAGTCTCGGGGTGCGCTTATTAAGGGTTCGTGGGTAGCTCGCGGCGCACGCTCCGGTAAACGAAGATAGAATCAATCGCAACAATGCGAAGAAAAAAAACACAAACGTATTATTTTACTGTAATTTATTATTCTCATATTATAAACTATATTATAATACAGCAGCTGTTCGCCACGGCTGTTTAATTCAACATTGTATTGTTTTATTCTTACATCATCTATATTATACTTAAAATTTAATTCCTTAAACAAAAACGAGAACTTGGGCAATTTTTTTTGTGCGTCATCAGATTTAAAATAATATTATTCTTATACATTTTTTTAAGCCTGTCTTTTTTCACACAATATTATAATGCCAAAAGCATACTTTATTTAAAAACCGCGGTGTAATAACAATATTCATAAAGTTAATACCTGAATTCGCAACACGACGCTTATACGGTTAAGGGTAGTCAACTATTCAAAAAATAGAAAAGACATAATAAGACTTATAATGACAAAGTGTCATCCGAGTATTCAATCGTTTTGAATTCGTCGTTATGATACGTCTTTAAACCGTCTTTAAAAGTCCATTCATTTTGGGGCAAGTCGGAGCAGGCTTTTTCAATTGATTTGCCGATGACTCGAATCCACAAACTAGATCAAAAGCGTCCTCAAAGAGTTCTTCGCAATTTCTTCGCATTTTTTTGTGCGTAAGCAGAATTGTAATTGTCATTATATATTTTTTTAAGCTCGTTTTATTTCACACAATAATAGCTAATGCCAATGTAGTTAATACCCGAATTCGCCACACGTTACTCAATATTATGGGCAGGGTAGTTCAAAAATAGAAAATACACGATAAGAATGCATAACAGAGATGAGAGAAATGTCGTCCGCGCATTCGATGGTTTTGAATTCGACGTCATGACGTCTTCAAACCGTCTTTAAACGTTCATTAATTTTGGCGGCAAGTCGGGGCAGGCTTTCTCATTTGATTTGCCGATGACTCGAATCCATCCGACGCGAAACCACTAACTAGATCAAAAGCGCCCTTATAGTTTACAGAAGTTCTTCGCAAAATAGCGTCTTAATGGAGCAGCAGCAGTATATAATATTCTCTATACGCACTGTCTATAATTTATTCGTAAGCGCAGTTATGAATATTTCGTACTAAACAGATTTGCCAAACTTATCGTCCGAACCCGTCGTCCTTCGGCGTGTGTGTGTGTGTGTGTGTGTGTGTGTATGACTGTTTTTTATTTATTTATTTTAAACGATTAACGTCGCCGATAGGTGCGTTTAACAAAACAGTGTACTTAAACTGAATTACCATATAACGACAATATACAGGGTGTTCTAGGTCTATTTGACTAATGCAATAACTTTTTTTCTATTGAATATTTGTAAGTTTTTTTTTTTTTTGTAATGATTTGTAGAGCTCTGCGCTATAATTTGTATATCTTATATTTTATTTTATTTTTTTACAACAAAAATAAATAATTTAAATTTTGTATTCAATATTTTTCTAATAATCCAAGATAGCTATTTCATAAATAAGTATTTAAAAACCATTTTTGCGTTTAAAACTTTTAACTTGGTTAAGCCATTAATTTTTAAACAATTTTCAAAGTGTGTTAAAAAAATTCAAAAATTCAAAATTATTTCTTGCTAACCACTGTTACTATGCTGTAAAAGTTATTGCATTAGTCAAATAGACCTGGGACACCCTGTATAACACAATAATAATGCTTTACGAAGGAATAAATATATGAAAAAAACAGAAGAGTAGAAGTTAGACGTAGACCTAGGAACGAAATCGTGGGTTGTCATTGACGATTTACATCATCATTTTAATAAAATGTTGTACAACCGTTTTGATTTTTATATTTTATGATTTTATCGATGAAAATGGACGATAAAATAATATTTGTTTCTTCGAGCTTTTTAATAGTTGAAAAACAAACTAGAATTTTACAGTCGTAAGATCCGTGCCTCTCGTTATAAGCACGATATTATAGTATTACACAAGTTGCATACAATTTGGATAATTTAAAGTTAAACAATTGTTTACTCAAAATGTATAGACGTTTTGGAGATTTTTTTTATATTTTAAACGCTCCGATGAGCTAAGTCGTGTATCGAAATTTGGAGAGGTAATCCTATGTCATAAAGTTCATTCAATTCCTAAAAATTAAAAATGACGCACTTATATATCGTTTATTAAAAGACTATAGTGTGTTATTCGACATGCGTTGTTTACAAAAATATATTATTTTAAATTGATTTTATTTGCTTAATAACACAGAATTTGATGTATTTGTGTTCGGTGATCATACAAGTGTAGTTATACCCACTTGCGTAACTACTATCCAGGTAGGCATTTTATTTATTATTATATTTTTTATTATATTTTATATTGTTCTGTATGGATCTTACTAATCGTATGGAATTTCAAATACATATTAGATCAGTTTTAATTTGGCAGTAGCAAGAAAGATGTTCATCTGTTCGATAAGACATGAACCAATAATAATCATACAAAACGGTATACAACCAATTTATTTTCAGAAAAATATTCTGCTCAGGAATTTAAAATCAAAATGCGTAGAGATTTTCCGAGAGGTTAAAAAAAAAAACTTGAATAAATATAGTAAAACATAATATCAGTCTTGTTTAATATTAATGACTCTAAATCGTGACTAGAAATTATGCGTAAAAACGGTATTAATAATATTACAAAAACATAATAGGTATAATGTCGTTTTAAAAATCAACGACGATAGTGCGGATTGCTGCTGCCGTTCAAACGATCGCTTATTTGTATTTAACTCGTCTACGCATAATTCGTATTGTTTTCGCGGTCTATACCGATCGATACCACACATGTCGCGGTTACGCGTGTATGCATATAATATACGCGTTTTTTATTTTTTTAAAACAACTAAAACATTGTCATTATTGTCGCTGTCGTTGTCGTTGCCGTTGCCGCCGCCGTCGTGCGCTCGGTCGTTATTTCCTATTCCGTATTCCGGCGGCCGACCGACGCGGATTGGCAATAATTCGTTTATTTTTAATGCGAAAAACGTCTTTGGCCCCGTAATTGGACGTTCGGATAACGTACGATCGTTTTCACGGCACGTACTCGGCGCGAACTGCAGCGCGACATAATGCTCGGCGAGCCACGGCGACACCCTCGAGCGCCCGACGACGACGACACGACGGGTCACGGTCCTCCGCGCATTACGACAGCCATGGGACCACTATTACGGGTGTATATATAAACTGTACATATATGTGTGTGTGGGAGAGGATTTAGTACCTATGCGTGTGGGTATGTGCCTGTGGGTGGGTGGGCGGGTGGGCGGGTGGGTGTGTGTGTGTGCGAATCGAGGAGAACGCAGATTTGGCGCGCGGTCGAGTCTCTCGCCGTTCGCAGGCAGAGGCAGAGAGAGAGAGAGAGAGAGAGAGGTTTTCCCGTGACGCGAACGACGTTTTTCCGGACGGAAACCGATTCGGCGTTATTTCGTCTAATATAGAATATTGTCGCGTTTTCAATGTACCCGCTCAACCCCTTTTTTCAATGCCTGCAAAACATGATTTTCGGGATTTCAAAAATTATATATACTCAAAGACAGTGTTTTCAAATATTCTAGAGATTTTTTTCCCCACTTCTAATCGAAGAAGAGTAGTTTCCGCCGTGAATTGTTTGGCGGATAATTTTTCTGAAAATGTCAAATCGTCAAGATCAAAATTCCGGTAGTTTTCGAGTTGTTTAGCTCAGTGTACTGACCATAATTATTTAGGTCCGTTATGTAAATGTTTTTAGAGGTTATGGCGGTTCGAAAATATTATTAATTTATACTGATCTAGTGACATCTATAATCTGTAAAAGTGGTCCGAGTATTGTGCTGAATCCACATATTTTATTTTATATTTTTGGAAAATCAGTTTTTTTACCTTTTTCTTTGGTATAAGCATTTTAATAACTGTAAAACTACTCGTTCAAATTCGTTAGGTACATCAATACGTTTTAAAAAGAAATGATCTTCTTAATAATTTACAATGGAAAAGGGGTGGTTCGGGTTGAAAAAACAGAAGTATTTACCGACTCGGACCGTTCCTAGAGTAATTTATTACAAAAAATCTCAATAATTTAAAAGCACTTACCTACATTTAAAAATTTCAAAAATCAAAATTTTAATTAATTAATTTTTGAAATGAAAAAGGGGGCGAGCATACCTGGTATGCCCCCTGTATATAATAATTAGGGGTCGGAATTTAATGCACTTAAAAAGTACAATTAATATGCTTTAAAAATATGCACTTTTTTACTCACAATTTTTAGAAATACAGACCTTTTACTAGAATTTTTTTTTAATGCTTTTTAGTTTTTACTGAATATTTATCTATAAATACATTTTACTATAATTGGTAAAAAAACACGATACAGTACTAACCCAGTGAATACTCTTAAAACAAATATACATTCAAAAGCATTATTTTTTTTTTTACAAAATTTTCAAATTGTATTATAAACTTATCATTAATCATCAAATAAGGCTCTAAAAAAGGGTAAAATTAAGAAATATATTCTTAAGACTACACAATTACCAAATTACTTAATTTTATTTTTTCGTAGTCTCGTGAATTTAATTTCAAGCCTTTACTTAGCAATAAAATCTTGTAGCTCCAAAAAAATATGTGACTTCCGACGCCTAATAAAAATCAAACCCGCGGAAAACAAACACCGCGGAATCGGCTTGTCTCTCGTCCCGACATCTCTGGGACGTGCAAATTCGGTGTACATTTTGATCGACGCGTACAAACGCAATAATATAATATTATAAAGTTCGATATTATTATATTTTACAGCATTTTATTAATATATTATTTTTAAAAACGGTGTTGCGAGCACGTGTGCTCGGAATTCGTTCCAGTCGGGAAATAGCCGCCAAGTTCTCGTAATAGGTATTATACTATTACATATTATTATTATTATTATTATTATTACTATTGCACGTGCAGTAATAATAATCAATATAATATATTGCATGCGCCCTAGAAAGTTTTATACAATATTATCCCTTGCCCATCACTCCTCTCGTTCGTCGTGGCGAGGTCTTGACACAACCCCCGGCCGAGTATTGTATACAGAGCGCTTCGCCGCCGAGCGCGATCGAGACGTTTGAGAACTTCGACTTTTTTTTTTTTTTTTATTATTATATTTTATCGCGGCACTGATAGATTTAGTTATTATTGTTTTGTATCGATTATTGTTACCGATAATATTATGATATATGAATGGGAAAAAAATTCAAAGTATAAACATAAACAAAACGATTTTTATAAACTTAGTGCGTAAAGTTTATTAAGTCGGAATACTACTCATCGTTCGAATTCCGATTTTGATCGATATGTCCGAAAAAATCTGGTGAAAAATGTTAATTGATGAGAAATTGTGATTCTCATTAACTGAACAACGGGAGTTTGTATATCGCCACCTATATTCAAACATTTACAAAAATCTCGAGCATTCAAAGACATATGATCTAAAAAATGTATGGATTAATTAAAGTTTCAATAAATCAGGTTTTGAACAACCGCAAAAGGGGGGTGACAACAATATTATGCTCGGCTATTCAAACACTGTATATCACGAATTCACATAATATACTATATTAGGGTTTTTTTTATTTTTTTATTGAACTTTTGCCCGGCGACTAAGGCCATTAGCTATTTGTAGGGTTATGAACTGTGGAAGGGGTAAGGTTGGTACGGTAGGTTGTTTTTGGGTTGTTACGGTTGGTAGCATATTAGGGTTTTAAAATTTCATGAGATGTATTTTCTTGAAATATTTTATGAAAAATAAAAAGATACAAAAAATTATAAAAATAAAAATAGAGAGAAGAACATGTTTTAAATTATCTATGTCTATTGTATGGATAAACAAATAATTGTTTATTATAGAGACTAGTGCAATAGTTTATATGGCTTTCTGAAGATCGACTTGACCTAATCAGTAATCACTAATCAATAACCATATACCAATACATTTGTGAATTATTATTTATTTTAATTTATTATCATTTTATATTAATTCACATTACAATACAATATTTCTCTATTATGTATTTTCTTTTTTTTCGCAAAATAATATTATTCATCTCCAAACAAATACAGATATGAAATTAAACAATAATATTTAATTTAATACCAGATACTTTAGATCTTTAGGTTTCTCTTACAAAATAAGATATGAGTAATAACTAATAAATAATAACTAAGATAATAAATTTAAATAATAATCAATAATTAATACATACTGATAGTAGGTAATAGCATCTACGTTCCTACTGCATACGTAGAAAACATAATTTTCAATACTTCATGAGGAGTGAAATTTTCAATTTTTAAATATTTTCAATTTAAAACCATAATTATAATATTTTGTGGTATATAATATAAAATAATATAGTATGTTTTCGCTTTGTAGTGGCTTACTGCTGTTAGATAACAACTTTAGAGGTGCTAAATATAATATTTAAATAGTCGCGTTCAATGATGGTCAGTATTACGGATGAAACTAATTTTACTCCTCCGAAGCTATATCGAAATTATTTATCAATCGATAGTACAATATCGATCGTGTGAGTAAAAATATAATAAATTACACAAAATTTCGGCGACGCGAATACGGTATAAAATAATAATCTCCGCTCAATCGGCTCAATCCACTCAATGCTATGCTCAATCGTGTTTTACCGGGTCGAACTACGCAGGCGGTTTCGGTGAAAACCATTCGGTGCACATACATACATACACATACGCTCGAACCGCATCGTGATAACCCTTATCGCGTCGGATGCCCGGAGGCGGCCCGATAAGCGTATTTGGAATATTCTGACGATATTATAATAATATTATTATATTCGAATGCGCTCACACACACACACACTCACACACACACACACACACACACACACACACACTAGTCGGGGGGCTCAGAAGTTTATACGTGATTTATGCGCGTTGCCCGTGGCTCGGGCTTTGTTGACCTATTGTCTATTCGCCTGGACTAGTGCCATTTATCAAAAGCTCCTTATTGTGTCCGCCGCTGTCGCCTCCGCAGTCGCTCGCCGTCGAACTTTATATACCCGCGAAAACCGTCATCCGAAAACCACCCTCTCCGCCACCGCCGCCGCCGCCGCCGCCGCTGCCACCACCCCCGCCACGACCCCTCTCCGCGTGTATAATAATATTGAACACCGTCGTCCCGCGCTCTCGAGACCATATAATATAACGCGTTATATGTGTGTGTGTGTATACGTTATATATACGTGTATACCGTATAGCCGTACTCGTCGTGCGACGCGTTGCAGTTCGATAGTATTATATGCGAAACAACCCTTCCGCGAAGACACGTCAACCCCGCCGCCGCCGGCCACGACGACTAAGCCGATACGACCGCGCGGCGAGAGTGTTTAACGCGCGCACATGTTACCGTAATATTATAATATGATCGTTATTATTTATTTATTTTTTATATCATATCGATAAACGGCGAGATGCCCGGAATTCGATTTTCAGAAAATTGTGACACTTGTATTATAGCTATAGACCAGGGGACACCGGCTGATTTCTACGGGGGTCCGTTTTGAGACTTACCAAACTTGCTGCGGTCCGAAAAACATTCATTGAGTTTTTTACACGCATTATTATCAATTAATAGAAAATACACATTTTATTATATTTTTTGCTCGTATGAGCTTTCAAGGTTAAGCGTGGAGAAGGAGACACGTGTATGTGTCGTATTCCGTACCAACAATATCGGAAAATATTAATTGTATTCCTCGTTTTATTATAAAAATGTAAAAACTATATTATATATTTGATAATTACTCAAACATCAAGTAGTCCGTAAAAAATATGTCTGTGGTCAACCTGCTGCAGTCGGTGACGCCCGGACTAGACGAATTATACTTGTAGGTAGTAAAATAATTAAACCATAAAACTAACAAATGTGTCGGACGTTAGTTACAACAATTATTCTAAATAATTATTTGTTACAAACCGAACAGTGTACAACAGAGGACTCCGTGCTCATTTGCTGAACGCATAGCCCGATCAATTATTCGCTCACCACAATCAGTGAGCAGGAACGAGTTGATTCGAGAAAGAATCAGTAACGTGGTGTTCGTCCGTCGACTTTCGCAAGAATGACTCGTCATTCCGGCAATAGGAATTGAGTCCGAGCTGAATTTGTTAGATTAAGATGCGATCGTGCTGATCTAGAATGTTCAATTTTTCAAATAAAAAAGACTGATGGTAATAAAAAAAAATAATACCTACCTCTGAACTCACGAGGAATCTCTACGGATCCCAAAGAAAAGACGCATAACGATGATATCATAGGTTATAAACACGACTACGCTCGTAACGGACATGATAAGTGCCGACATTTTAATAACCGAATCTCATATTATTATATTATTATTGATTTATGATATTGTTCGGATCGAGGACAGTTGGTCAAAAACATTTCATCGAATGATAATTTATTAAAAACAATCAGTCAACAACACACTTAAACTATATAAAACAGTAATAAATATAATCGAAGTGGATTTTGCACCGTCGTATCGTTATCCCAGCAAGTGTTTTATATTTTCATACGACACGTCCGTTTTAAAGTTAATAATAATAATCTCCGTTCGTGAAAAGTTTCGCCGGTACAACGGTCTTAATTAAGTTAAGTCGCCTTATCAAAAATCACTTTTGCGTTAATACAAGCCGAAGTGAATTTCTCGGAATCGAACCGAACGCTTTGAAGTATAACGAAATATTATATCCGACCGAGCCATGTAAAGCGTGAACATAATAATGTGCATTCAATCTATAAAATCAATCAAAGTGGTTTTAGTTCAAAATTAAGTAATTAAATTTGTATATTTTAATATTTTAAGACGATATAATTATGGTGGACTTTTCGGTTTTCCTAATAAATAATAATAATATGCAACGTGCAATATTACCAGTCAGACTTGCATATAAATGGAAAATTAATGCTAGCGTTTATTCCTCACTTACAGTGTTAGGAACAGATAACAAAAAAATTATCTGGATAAAGATAAAGATAACAACACTACATTTTATCTACGATTCAGATAAAAGATAAAAGAATAATTATCTAAATAATTTATCTAGATAAGTCCTAACACTGCTAACCTAACCTAACTACATTTTTTCCTTCAATAATTCAGTCACTCGAAATCTTTTTTTGGGGAATTTCTGAATTTACTTAAAGACCATTCTTCAGAAATTCTTGAGATTTTTTTGTACTACTCGAGGAGTGTCTCGGGATGGCGATACATAAACTTATTGTTTTCAAACGAGACTCATCCCCTTTTGCAACTGTAAAATATCATTTGTGGATAATTTGAGTAAAACGGGTTGACGTATCATAATCAAAATTCTAATTAGTAGTTTTTGAATTATTTAACTCTGTGTACTAAGGATAATATGGGTTCATGGGGTTCGGAAGATATATTGGAACTATGGCGATGACTGATTTGAAAATTTTAGTAATTAATATTGATCTACGCTCCATAATTTAAGACTTGTTAAATGGGTCCAAGTATAATAAATAGTTATAATAGATCCAATATTGCGTCTATTTTATGTTTTAGTAAAATTATTTTAATGACATAGTATACACATACTATATTATACATACCTAACAAAAAAAATTACTCGTTCAAATTTTGAATGAGGTACGTACACATCTTCAAAATAATGATCTACAGTAAGCATTTCTTGTTTGAAAAACAGAAGTTTATGTATCGTCACAAGACACTCATTGAGTAGTACGAGAAATCTTAAGAATTATAAAATATGGTCTTTAAATAAATTTAAATATTCCAAAGATATCTGAATTTGAATAAGTTCATTATTTAATGTAAAAATACGGTCGAATCACCTAATATCATATTATATAATATGTATAATTATTTCTATTAATAAACAGGGTGATTAGAGATATTTCTGATTTTTCGAAAACAATTTACAAAAATGGATTGTTTGTCAGTCGCAATTACACAATAATGAATGGTGGAAAATATTCTTGTCAGACATTCAAATTGATTTTAAATTGATTTTTGTAATATAGCAATTCGGTACCTACCTACTTTTTAATATAGTTTAATTTTTAAAAAAAATGCATTAAAATCGATTTAAACTGAATACCGCTAATTCCAAGTGTATATCTTTTAAGAAATGTGTAATGATATTCTACATATGTTTTGATTAATTCAATCTTAAGTAGGTATGTAATAAATACATATTTTCGAAAAATAATCAATTTAATCGTTGAAAACATTTAACTTACAATATTTAACTAAAATTAAAATACGTAAATTATAGTAAATTATAGAATACAATTTGAATAATAGTGAAAAGTCGAAGTATTTAACGACATTTTTAAATTCAAAACAATAAAAATAATTTAAAATTTAATTATTTTTGTTCAAACACGTTTATTAAAGTATTAAAATGTTATAATGTACCGAATGAACCAAAAATTTAAGATGAGTAATATCAATACACACAAAAGACACACACATAATAGGTAGAAGTTATATATAACACACAATATACTTAAAACACTTATTATAAAATATTATGTCAGTCCCAACACTGCTACGGTGTAAAATATGTTATTTCAAAAATGTTTCACAACGTTTGTTTGAGTTCTAAACTTGAAATATTTCACTTGAAAATTTTCAAATTTTCAAAATGGCATGCTTCTTGAAATATTTCAACGAATTTATGGGAAATAATTTTTTTTCTTTTAAAAGGTATTCGGTTACAACTTACAGATGATCAGAAATAATTATTGATTACACACAGAAAACACCGATAATGAATGAATTATCAACCGAGGTTTGTATAAAAGGTATATAATATTATCGGTTATCACTTAAGTCCCTATTGGCTATTAATTATTAACCATTCATTATTATTCGATACAATTAACCAACTTTTAAAAATGTTCTCTTGCCTATAATATGTTTACGACTAAAAACTTTGAGGTATAACAAACAATTTTTTCCACAATCGTGAAACATTTGATAAAATATTTCAAGATCATACATTTTATGAAATTTCAATAACTAAATTAATATAATTATAATCATTAACGTCAATGCACATGTCGCAGTGACTATATAGTGTCAAAATTTGAGTTCAGTTGATGACACGTTTGAAATCAACACAAACCATTGTTAAAGATAATTGACGTTTAGTACGATTATATCTGTGATTACGCTTATTTCGAGTCAATACACCACCCACCCACCCACCCACCAGCAAACTACAACAATTAATCCTTATGTTGTACTTATAACTTATTATAGTAAAATGTAGTCAGTAACACCGAGATCCCTATTTTTCTGCACATTTTACCCACCCACTTGTTTACCTATGACGTAGTTCAGACAAAACCAACTTTCGGCCGCACCTGTCCAAGACCTAGACAAGTATCGCCTATAAAACAATTGACATTTAAACACCGGCGAAACACGGAAAGAATAATATATTATTATTACGGGGTAATATAATATTATTATTGTCATCGGCTACACGGAAGTGATGTCGACTTTGATCGCCAGATAGTGCCACTTAAACTCACGGTGTTTTAAACCGCCGTGGAAATTTTCACTTACTATATACAAACTCGAGACAACTTTTTAAATAAATTTAATATCGCCGTGTTTATAAAGATTCGGAAGATTTCTAAAACTTAAACCGCGGCCTCCCGATGTTATCAAACTTTCGCGGCCGTCTGGTAAGTTAAGAGTTATTAACTCCAACTTGGGTCGTAAAAAAGGGGAAAAGAATATAATGTGACGAAGGGGAAAACTAAAAGTTGTTCAAAATCAACTTTGCCCGAAAACTATAATATGGTCAGGGTCAATGTCACTGGGTCAAACATTCAATTCGAGTTCGAAATTTTAGCACAGCCCGGCCACTTCCTAACAACTATTATATATATATATATATATATACTTAACGGCGAGGAACGGTAGGAAAGTTCTCGTGACCCGATTTTCCGAACAGTAGGAATCTTAATTTCTTCCGGACGAAATTTTCGACTTGACGTTTCCACATATTTTATTGTATTCATTCCCGTCGAGAGTACTAATGACGGTTCGATAGGTAGTCGGACGAGTAACAGTCACAATAATAATTATTGCCAAACCTTATCATTATAGTAATTAACGATTCGATTATCGAGTGAATATTACTTCTTTAGCATAATATTATAAACTTTGAATTTTTTAACAACCATATACTGAGTATAAAATAGAGTACGGGAAATACAATTTTTTTGGTCTACGTTCAATGTGCGTATCTACGATTTCGTGTAAAATCTAAAAAGTCACAATTGTTTAATGAACCGAGAGTACTATTATCTACTAATAGATAAATCGCAATTTTTATTCGTTAATTTATAGTGACACACTTGTTTATAAATGTATTTAAAGGTAATAGTACTACTGTACACATTATTATATCGTACAAAATTTAATGTATTTTTATGACGAATTCAGATAAAATATTATACGGTTATTTTTCAGTTACATATATTCATTTCGTTTGGATAGTTAGAGGTGTATATTATAATATAATATTATAGAAATGTAATATTCCACTGAAAGAGAAACTCGCAATTATACTAAGAATTTAATTAATTCAAACGAATCTAAATGAATAACAACTGCACATAATAATAATAATATATGAAAGGAAAAAGTTTGTGTTTGTAGATGTTATTCGCGTATATGACATATTTAATAAAGAGTATCTTCGCTGTAAAGGATAATAATATTTAAAAGTATTTATCAAATTATGTTTCTATAACGAACCGTAGGTATTGGTAAATGTTTATAATATTATGAAAATCATAGTTATTACTTATTAATATTATTTATAAAAAAATGTTTTTCTGGCTCGTATTTTTTCGTTACATCAAATAATATGTGTTTTCAACTTTCAACGAGAAACGTATGAAAAAATGTTCACCGCATTCGATCGTCCGTTACGAGTCGCGATATATAATATCATATATTGTAAATATTATAAAATAAAAAAGGAAAAATACTCTTAGGTATTTCTGTATTCTTCGGTCGGTCGGTTAACGCGGTACGCGCGACGTACATCATATTTTATTTTTAAAATTGCTATACCTACTTTGATGTTGAGTTATGGCACTATTGCGAGTAAAAAGTAACTTTTTTATTTACGATTTTGCATAAACGCGTATCGAGTGTTATACATTACGACGATGGTCTTAAACAGAATTCCTATACACGTACGCATTTTTAACTGTCTCTCGAATGACTACGACGTCGTATCGATTGGGTCGAGTTGAGCAGTGCGGCTGTATGAGGAAAAATTTAACTCGGAAATTTGACGCTCAACTGTGTGCGATTTCTCCACGCGTATTTTATAAGAGTAGAAATATAATTATTTATTTATAAAATAACAAAAAAAAAAAAAAAACTATGTATACATCTATATTATTTAGATTTATATATATATATATATATATACACACGTATAGGGGTTAATTTTTGATAAAGTTTCGACTTAATTAAAAACATACATCCGGGCGTTGGCTTGACGGTGCAGGGGGGTAGTAGAAAAAGATGGTGTGGTTGAATAGAAAGAAGTGGTGGCGAAGGGGGGACCGAGGGGACAAGGATGAACAGTGGTGTGGGTAAGGGGTTAAAACCACCCTGCACGTCCCTCGCGACGGCGATGATCGAGAGAGTGGCGGCAGTGGGGCTAGTGGGGAGGGGGGAGAGCCAACGGACCGGCCGGGGTACCAGCGGGGAAAAGAATCTAATGGAGAAACGGTAACGAGCTTCGCAAAAGTTTTGGAAAAGTTTTCGTGCCAAGGGTGTGTGGGAGGCGAGTAGGGGGGCGTGTGGCAACGCACTGGCCCGGGGGGCCGACCTAGTGGGACCGGGCCGGCGAGGCGGAGCCAACGGCAGAACGCGACCGGCGCGCACTTTTATGGGTGTGGACTTTGCACGCAGCTTTTTGAGCTTTTGTTCTCTCTCGCGCTCTCTCTCTCTGCCGCGCGCGCGCCTTGTTTCTCCCGCCTCCCGTCCTCCCGTTCTCTTTCTACGGCTCTCTCCACCCATCCGTCTTTGTCTTTTTTCCACCTCCCCTCCGCGGCCGCCTCCGAGGTTCCCCCCCTGCGAGTACTTTGGATAAAGTTTGACCTGGTTTCTGGGCGCGGCGGCCACCCATCGGTCGATCCGTTTTTACCACCCGCCCACACGGCGTATTTCTGTGTAGTATATGTATTGCCATGAAATATCGAGGAGCATAATATAAAAACCGTATTGGCTATTGTTTCGGAGAGCTCCATTGGTGTGGAGGGGGGCAGGGGAGGCACTATCAAAAGGGAGGTATATCCGGTGGCTGGGTTCGAGGCAAAATTTCAACACAAATCACCAATAACGAGAATGACTTAAAATTATATAAGCAATCGATAGTAATGAAAAATATATTCCGGCATTCTTTTTAATAATACATTATGAAACAAAAATAGTTCATAATGTATCTTTTTAGTTATATAGCTTACTGTATTTTCTTTTTTAATCTGTCTAACTCAAGACTGTTTTGTAACAACTTGTGTTTTAAAAAATATATAAGCTGTGACCAATATTTCATTATAATAATAATATGAGTTTTAACGGTAAACTACAATGCAATTGACACTTTTCATAGTTAATTAAAAAATAAAACACTTTTCAACATACGGAAGTAATATTTTCTGTATGGTTACCCGTGGATTATTAAAAATACTAAAAACAAACAACTATGTTATTAAATATATTATAGTCAAAGGCAAACAACAAAATATCGTTGTAATGTATAAGAAAACAAGAATGATGTCTATTCAAATTATTGATGATGGTTCAATATTATGAGACGGCGCGTTGTATAGGCAATTTAGGTACGCACAAATTATTCGGATTGTTCAATCGTTAAATTTAACTAAAATATTACTTCATTTTGAACATTAAAATTTGGTTTCTAGATGCACTACGCAAAAATGAGCAGACAACGAGAGCAAAACAAAATAAAACAGTAAAATAGATATTATTATAATATCATAGAAAAATTAGTAAGCTCCTATAAGTTTTTGACTTGTCCAGTTTTTCGCCATCCAAATTAAATTGGACAATAAACAATATCACACATCCAAAGTTTGAATCGCATAATATTTCTCAAAAGATTATAATTTATGATAATGTATGTGTTATGTGGTATTTACAAGAATATGAAAACTATTATTACGTCGCGATGACGTATTAATCGCGGCCAATGCGATTTTATTGCATCCAGTAAAAATGTATATATGTTTATTAATTATTGCATTTCGATGGCCGTGAACTCGAAGGTGAATGATGTAAACAAAAATCTATACACTCAAAGTTTTATTTGTCTGTAAGTCGAAAATCACTAAAAACTTGGTGACCCAACTTACTTTTCATTTGTCCCAAGACAGCTACTCTTTCAGTTTTTATCGGCAAACTTTAATTATGGATTTTTTTTTTGTCGTCCCCTTCCCCGCTCTTTGGACAACTTTTTCTCGGCCAACTTTCAACGTATCGCGGACCGTCCAAAATGCAAGTTCCGTATCAAATTTATTAAACAAAATTATAAACACTTCTCAAGGTCAACGACTTTTGTTGTTAGTTTGTCTTGAGGTTTATTACTAAAACTTTCACATTGCACTAGTTCCAAAACTGGGCCAGACTGGCGGCTAAGACATGAACAGTAACTATAAAAAAAAACATATGGTTCAATCAAACATTCAACAGTACCGTAGACACAACAGTGCCATGGAATAATTACACACCCCCCCCACCTCGCCACAGAGATTCTCCTGAACTTGGAAAATTATCTGTAAAAAATTTCCTTTGGCTCATGAATTCGTTCCAAGTATATTTCACGTTAAACTAATAGATATTTGTACACATATTATACGTAACCTTTAGAATTTTTGTATGACACGTCCAATAAAATGCAATAAGTTTTAGTATATATAAGACTAAAAATCCCTTTAAGTACAGAGAAACCATTTTTTTCAGATATATTGCTCAATCCGTTTACTATAGTACTTAAATGATTCATTTTCCAACATTGTTTCGACTTAACCATTGTGAAAGTAATAAATATATGATATTGATAGTAACATTATTCCACAAAAAAATGTGTAATACGAATTCGTTTATTCTGATTCAAACGTTAAACATCGATTACAATCGATACGAAACACTAAGAGATTTGAATTTTAACTGCAAATAGTCCAATCACCGTTTCTATCAAGAATGTGCTCAACATTTTGGGCATACGTCGTGTGTCATTATTATCCGTCAGAATTAATATTAATCATATTATAGTGTTACTAAAATTCCGTCAAGTTTTCCGACAAATCGATTTTATTTTATTGAACTGACACAATACTTGAATAAATTAAAACTCAGTGTTTCTGTGCTATGGTCGAAAAGTAATACCTAAATATCTTGATCTGATGGGCACTTTATTGGAGCCGGAAATAATTAACTATTTTAAAATCTGGGGCTAGAGTATAGAGAATAATTCATGTTTTAAAAAACCTTATTAAATGCAAACAATTATGCACTGTTTTCAATAATTGCCCCCAAAATGCTGAAGTATGCTCTTAGATTAAAAATTAAAATCATGACGACAACGATTAAAAATAACACATCAATAATTACCTTTGTAAGCTTGGCTTCAAACAAAACAAAAATTTAAATTATAAATGCATATCGTGTTTATGATTTAATATTCATTATTATTAAATTCTTAAACAAAATGAAAAATCGCAACGTGTGACTAAAATTTTTCGAATATTTACAAATGTAAATGAGCGATTACGACGATTGTTCATCAATACATTTTTGGAAAAATAATATTCAATCGATTTTTTTTCAATTTCTAGAAAATTTGTAATATGAAATATTGTATTATGTATGAAAGATGCACTTAACACACACATATAACATAATAATAATATGCACTTACTCGGAAAAATGAGTTAAACAGTGCAAAATGAGAAAAAAATTGCCTTAAGCTTGTTGCTTACGAAACAAATTTCTATGTTATTTACTTGATTATGTTTTGAACGAGTATTGAAAAACATAATATGCAAACATCCACGAAAAGTCATTAACCCTAAATATTAATATTACTCATACTCGGAAATGAATACGAAAACTTAAGGGTATCGGTTGGTTTGGATTCGCCGAAGACAACTTTCTGATAATAATTTGTCGTTATATTATAATAATAATAATATAAACAATAATATTATATCGTTTACGATCTACTAAACCGTCAAACATTGATTGTCCTCGATTACTGTTCCCTCGTGTTTTTATCTGGAACCAATAATAATATGTTTTTTTATTTCCCATCACTATCGTAGAAGAGGAGTTATGGTGCAGATTTTTTATGTGCTATTAAAAAATAGCCACCCCGGTGAGGACTTATCCCACTCCGAACGCGATCAGTTTAAGTTTAATGTTATGATATATTGCCGGTGAGAAATAAAAATGTATTTCTATATATTTTTTTATGTTTCACTTTATTATTCGTTTAATTCGAAAACATTATTCTCAATTTAAGTTTGGTATTTGGTTTACTTTGTAGAGTCGTTCTCAATAAATGAATAATATAATATTGTCATGTCTGTTATTGTATAAATAATAATATTATAATGCCGACGTTTATAAATCACAATAATATTATATTCAAAGAGCTTCGGCCCGTACAAACGATTAGTGAAATAAACGATCAAAAATCATAAAAATATTAATTTATAGCCGAATTTTAAAACGTAATATTAAATACCATTACATTTACAATCGTCGACTCCATTATTGTCTGTCCAATAATAGTCATGCGGATTTAAATCAATTTAAAACTTAGTACGTTTTTGCCGTCAACAATATCCGCTGCAGTGATCGACAAAAATGATTTAGTTTTAAATCGGTTATGGTAGGTAATTATTATTACCATGGTCTTTTAAATCGGTTAACATAATTATTATTAATTTTAGCTGAATATCTACTTACCTATGCCTACTTAAGTACGTTTCCGTACACATAACCATGATTTTTTTTTATACACTCCGCAGTCGTAACTTAATTCATCAAGTTGGTTTTAATTATGTACGCACAACTATACATCGTGTGACTATGTGAGACGTACTCTTACGTTTTATGTCAACTAAATCGTGACTTAAAGTTATTGAGACCTTTAATAGTAAGACTTTACTGTCTGTACCTATTATAATAGTCATAAAGGTTTTAATCATTTTACTACTTGGTACATTTTTGCCATCAAAAATATCCACCGCAGTGCTCGATAAAAATTATATCATTTTAAATCGGTTACGGTAATAATTATTATTAATATTAGCTGAATATCTACCTACCCACCTATGCCTTTTTAGGATATGAATTTTTTTTTTAACACTCCGCTTTTGGAACTTAACTATTCATTAAGCTGGTTTTAGTTATATAAATACAATTACGCCACGTAAGACGTACTTTTAAGTTTTATATTAACTAAATCGTGGACTTAAAGTTATTGAGATCCTAGGTTAGACTATATTGTTCGCACAATAATAGTCATACTGATTTTAATCATTTTTTAACTACATTTTCGCCGTTGACAATATCCGCCGCAGTGTTCGACGAAAATTATATCATTTTTAATCAGTTACATTAATTATTAGTTTTAGTTGAGTATCCGCCTACCTGGCTGTCTACTTAGGCCATGGATTTTTTTTCATACACTCCGCAGTCGGAAAACAGTTCATCAAGTTGGCTTAATAAATTATGTACGGTCGTGTGCGACGTACTTTAACGTTTTTATGCCAACTGAATCGTGGGCTTAAAGTAATCTAGAAACTATAATAGTTAGTTCATGATGGTATTTGTCAACGAGCTCATCACGAGAAGCATTTGGCTCCGACAAGGAGAATTTTTTTTTCCAAAACTTTTTTCGACCGTTTTAATAATTCTATCATTTAATGAAAGGTGTATTATGCACTATAAATAGTAATATGAAACTATTAAAATTATATTATGTATAATATAAACGTCACGTACGGTTATTTATAAATATATATTTTTTGATTTTCGATCTCGTGACCATTTTTAGTGGTGAAAATAATATATGAGATACGCGGATACCTACAAGTATATAATATAACGGTTCGGTGAGAAATATTACTATGCTTTCTCGAAATCAATAAAAATAAATACACATTAACGTCGTCGTCGTAACACGCGAGTATTTAAATATTCGTTTTCGCTATCACAATAATAATATATCGTAAAAGATTTTTTTTTTTTTGATTCCAACGCCACTCTGTAGGTGAAATACGAGGGCATTGTCGGTTTAATAATAATAACAGCACTTCGGTTCAAATGTCTGGGAAACTTCTTAAATATCACCAACAGAACTTTAAAAACTTTATGGTCGCGGAAGAAAGCATAACCAACTTTTTTCACTGGCCGGAGAATGAGGAAAAAAATATAGCTTCCTTTGCCATACGTTTTTCATGCCGAAATAATGCTCTGTGCTAAAGGGCAGAAATCTCTACCGCTTTTATTCCGAATGGCGCCTCACCTCTCCCTCCGACCACCCCCCCCCCTTCCACCCCACGATCGCCGATCCCCGGAGAAGTTTTTCGAATAGTAGCACACAGGCTTCGGATCTTTGCTAAAAGTTTTCAACGCAAATATTTTTGTATTAAATAATTTCCTCAACAGAAGATGTCAAAACATGGCTTTCTGTCATTTTCATTAAAAAAAAAAAAAAAAAATGTTAATTGAAATAAGCTAATAAATTTTAAAGGCTTATAAAAATGAACATAACACTGATAATAATAATAAACAATATTATATCCAACATAAATCCTATAATTTTGTATAAGTTTTAAATTCAAAAAATATTCATTTATATTTTGAGACCACGTAACTAAACAATAAATTACTGTTTGGTGGTATGACGTGTACAGTTTGGTTTTTAAATCGTTTATGTTTCGTTTTTAATGGGAAAATGATTTAAAAAAAAAAAATATGAATTTGAGTTTCTACAGAAGACGAAAAATCAATGACTATAGTAAATATTACTCTGTTTTTTTTTTTACATTTTTACAATAATATTATTGATACTCTGTTATTATTTCGTTATGGGGTTTTAATTAAATACGTAAATCTTAGAACTATGACGTATAATATGTACTGATAATATAATGTTTGATAATATTATTTTTAAACATTTCCCAATCGTCAGATTCACATTATTATCTCACGTTATTTTCTTTTATAATTTATATCTTTTCGTATGATTATATAATTTTTACAATTTTTTTTGGACGTGTACTCACTATTATTGTTGATGACTGAGTAGAAATTACTTAGAAATGCATTAAAAATATTAGTTTTTCGTGGTCTAGTCGCTAAGACTATAATCTAGAAAGTCTTTTATATTATGATTTAGGTCGGAACAAGATAGATTGCTCGCTACCGCCCACCACCGCCGACCTGCAGCATACATAATACAATTTATCAAAATATAATTTGATTGTTAAAAAACGTTAAACTGACTTATTGTTTTTTATTTTTTTATTAAATTAAGATCAAAGTTAAATCATATTACACGTCTGTATGGCTACAATATTGAATCATACCGTTTTAAACGAGTAAAATAATGATTTAAAAATGATATCTGAATAGGTTTCTACTGTGCACCCTAAATTATATTTTTTAATTACATATTATACTTCTAAACGATGTTTCGTTAAAATCTACAAATCCATCGTACCTATGTCGTCATCTAAATTAGTAAGTCAAACGTTTGTTTTTCTTTGTACACAATCATAATATTATCATTACCTCGTCTTTCTCGTAGAAACCACACCGCGCGTTCTCTCTTTACCGATCGGTAAAAACTGCAGTCGGCGGGGACGTATGTCGACAGTATATTATATTATTTTGCGTCTGCAGACGACAAATCTCGCCACCTGCACCACCGCCGCCGCCTACTCCACCTCCACCGCCACCGACTCCGCAAACCGCGGCGAACGTCCCGTGTCTTTTGTAAAATTTCATAAATTATATGACTTAATTAAAACGTAATACGCATATAATGGCGGGCCGCGGGATCGGTGCACCGTGCGCGTGTGTGTCTCGGTCTTTCCGTTTCCCTCGGAATATACCTGCAGCAGCAGCAGCAGCAGCAGCAGGACGAACCGCGCGGAGAGCTTTTGTATATTTTGTGCCACGGGGCTGGAGGTGGTGACGGTGGCGAACGCTTAAAAGAACCGTACAGTCGGCGCGGGCTCGGCGGCGGAGGTGGTGGATAATCTCTCTGGCAAAACGTTTCGCACGGGGTTTCCTTAAAAGCACAAAGCGCTCGCCGTTTTCTACGATTTAATTACCTGCCCACAGACCGGGCGGCGCGAGCGACATAATCCACGTTATATCCTACCGGTAAGCTCTCTGCGAGAACCACCTCCATCGCCGCCGACACTCTTCACCTCCGCACCCACCTGTTCCGCATGCGAATATATATAGGTACGTGTATACACGTCCCGCCGCCGCCGCCGCCGACACCCGTTTACCTCTGCCCCCGCGTCTTTGTTGCAAACTTTTCGAGGATATACGCGGAGGCGGCGGCGGAGCTTTCAATTTTGTTCGTCACCGGCAAATGAAAAATTAATTAACCCGCTCGGACGGCCGGCTAATATATACGCGAGCGTTATATCGCCGCAGAGACATTATTTAATATATTATATTATAATATCGTGCGAAGGGTACGCGTAGTTCGGCAGTTCACTCTGCCACCGCCGGTGCTGTTCTGCCGAACACGCCGAAGTAAAAAAAAAAAAAAACGGCACATTATTAATATACTTTGTCGGACGAGTATAATATAATAATATTATATAGGTAATTTAACGACGTCGACGACCGCGGTCGAGTGTTGACAACGAAAAATCGTTCTTATTATATTTGAAATTATTATTGTCTTACGCGAGTTTTCCGCGGGAAATCGATAAGCCGAATTTTCGTTTAAACGTCATCTCGGATAATCTTAATTACCGCGATTATATGCGGCGGGCGAACGAAATCCGTAAAGTTAGTTCGAGTATTACCACCGCTCACTCGTCAAAATTCTGTAAATGTTTTATAATCGAGTTTGACGAAAGCTGTTCAAAGTGACTCTGATATCCGACTTGCGAGCATTTTCGTCTACTCCGAAATCAGCGCATCGTCGTTATGTAGCGATGATTTCCCGAGGACATCATGCCTTCGCGTTTGGGCACTACACATTATTATTATTATTATTATTATTATTATTATTATTATTACATAATGCGTTATGCGTAGAAATAATAATATTATTATTACGAATTCTGTTGTACGAGCAGAGTCGACGAACCGACGAGCAGTGACGTAATTATTATATTAAGAGGATCGCCGCACAAAATACGTATTTTTCATAGGTTTTAGACCAATAAGAGGCTGTAAATTACAATAGTCATACTTTTAATATTGTGGACATGAATTTCCGACGAAATATCGACGCCATTCTTTTAGGAATCAGATTTTTGGTTTTCGATTTTAAAGAACCTTAAGATCAATATGTTATAATTTTTAAAAATCCCGCGTTGTATGTGCATTACATCAATTATTGTATTCGTTTTGGGCACATCCGATTTTAACCGGAAAAAGTGATTCCTAAACTGCAGCCTGGTCTAAAAATTATTTAACAGAATCTAGATCAAAATTCTCATGAGTAGTTTCTGAGTTATTAAAATATGTTTATAAAAATGATAATAATCGTTAAAAATGGTTTTACAAAAATATAAACGATATGTTATATTCGATATAATGTTCATTATACTTGGGTAATTTTTACAAATTATTTAACTCAAAAATTATTCGTTCCTGTTTTGATTTAGATACATAAACATTCTCAAAAAAAAAACTATTTGCCGAATAATATTAAAAGTGAAAAAAGGTGGTTTCTATTTGAAAAACAGAAGTTTGCATTGTCACAGAATCACATAGTATTTAAGTGGTATATAAAATTTCAAGAATACGATAACACGACGGTCTTCGAGTTTAAGTGTAGTTAAAAATTCCAAAAATCAGAATTTAAATATATCTACGCATAGTTTAAGCATAAAAATGCTTAAAAGATCACCTTGTATACCTTTATAATAATAATAATATTATAGTCCATTATGCTGTTCACGGTCGGAATTATATTGTACTTTAAAATATTAATGAATTTTCAAAATCCAAACAAAGTCAGTCGAGCACGAGCTGCAGGTATCGGTATCGTTATTATTATTATAATTTTGTATGCAAAAAAAAAAGAAAAAAGTTGTGGACAACATTTTTTTTTTATTACTAAAACATTAATACTGTGCGTTGTACTCCAGTGTATAAGGAACCGATAATGAAAAGCAATATAATTTCAAGAAATAATAAAGAATCGAAATCCCTTTCAGTATACCTAATATAATATAGGTACCTAACCGGTCAACAGTCATCCAACAGTAATAAACCACCCCGGCTCTACAGGTTTTTTTTTTTTTAATATAAAATAATACAAGTGCCGTTGAAGCCGTCTTTCTTGGGGGGAAAAAAGTTTTTAATATATTTCTGAGTTATTGTTTATACGGAAATCAATAATTCTCGGGTTTTTTCGAAACACGGCGGTCCCCAAACACTTATTAGAATAGCGCGCGGGTAAGGAGCTGAGTAGTCCAAATAATAAATCTTTGCGAATCCAATCTTATTCTCTTCTTATTAATATAACTAGGTATTCAAAAACACAAATATATCTATTACACCGATAACAATGTCCCGAGTAAAAGCGCAATCGGAATGTTATTTTAATAATTTTTATAAAAAAAAAAAACAGACAATATCAACTAAAATGAAATAATTTCCTCTATTTGATGTAAAAAATACATATTATCATGATAATGAAGTTGTAACACAAGGAGTTCTCACACACATTAACTAATAGAATAATTGTCTAAAATACGGGGAAATAGGTATTTCGTATTAAGTAAATGAAGCTCAAAAACAAAAATATTTGCTTTAATTAATCCAAACTATTGTGCTCAATAACGACTAGTGAACACAATCTAGTTAACAGTCGGCAACTCAAGTTTAAAGCATTTCGAGATCGAGAAATGTATGCTTGTGTCGTGACATTATAATATAAAGATGACTTTTATTTTTTACTCAAAATTACAATATTATTGATAAATCTGTTTTAGCCGGCGAGTGGCGATAAGAGTCAATTATATTATTATAATAAATATACGAACAGTCAATTATTATAATAATACTCACGAGTTTTTTTTTAAACTGATAACTTTTTTTTTATTAATTTGAAGTCTTTAAAACGTGTCATTTACAATTATACTCAATTTTAATATAATATTATGTACTTTGAGATTTGTTTGACAGTGCATAAGTCACTCGTCATGATTACGTCCTATCTATGATAAATAATTGATATTCTTTTTGGATAATATTTCGAGATGAGTACAATTTTTAAATTTTATATCGTCCTTTTTTCGCCCTTTTATGTGTGTCTTATATTATAACAGGGGTGGGCCACTGGTCGATCACGACATGAGTACCAGCCCATCACAAACTGGTACTCTCGAATTTTGAATTTTCTCAGAAAACATTTTTTTATATCCGTTCAACAAACAAATATGGAAATTAGATTTAAAACAATATTGATACAGTATTAATTTGTAATCAAATATTTTATAAAAAATATATTGTGTTGTGTAAAATTATTGTGAAATTAAACGTTATTATTGCTTATTAATATTTTGAATAATATTCTCAATAAGTTAAGTGTAACACGTGTTTAAAATATATTTTTTTTTAGCCTATTAAAAAGTTGGCCACCGTTGTTATACAATAGTAATATACTTATCGAGGCGATAGGTTTTTCCATTAAAATAATCACATTATACAAAGGACAAGGCGGTTACGTGTAATTTTTACAGAATTAACGAGTTATATACACGAATAACTATACATTTATGATTGTTCGCTACAGAATTTAATAATTTTAATACATTTCACGCGACCGTGCAGTGATGTCTCGTGCGACAATATTATTCAAACCAAAAAGAGGTTTGCGCAGAATCAAAAATTATGTTTTACCACACACATTACTATGTACGTTTAACAACTCGACTTTATGGGACACGATAAAAAACGATGTGTGCTGGTATGCTGCGCATTTCTACTTTCTAGAAAACCCGAATTACCTCAGCCATCGATAATACCCGCCCCGAGACGGGCATTATTATTTGCGCCTCCCGCGAGTTTGTCCACATAAGCCGCTCGTTTCTTTCGAAAACTTTCTAGATGAATTATTGGATAAAACTCGGTAATTTCTTTAAGAACCCGCCGCCAAGTGAGTTACGACGTTATTGCGGATCCGATCGCAATGTCGTACCGAGTTTTGACGACGATGTGAGCGCGAACGGACAATATGATTGTGTTTCGCGTGCGCAGCAGAACCCAACTGCCTATAACACTATAAATTATATTATAATAAACGGCTGCAACACGATTTCGCAAATTTTCGGAATTTAATTTTTTAATTTTTCAAAATATTACTTTAAAAGGATGAACTTTTGACGATTGATTATTTAGCCGTCGTCGGACGAAAAAACACGATGTTTTGGTATCAAATATGAAATTTTCCATCTACTCTGCTATAATTCAAAAATATATATCTATATGACTCTATTATCCTCATAAGTAAATCGACCACAAGTCCAAGTTTGAATAACGAATAGTCCAACAATATGTGTAAGGCGTGGACTGGTAGAAAGGACACGAGGTGCTACATGTAAGTCCACCCATGGTAAAGTGTTGACTGAAATCGTGTTTTCCGAAAGTTTTGTTTTCGAAATCTCAGAACCGTTAATAGCACAAAACGATTTGTAATAATATAGGTATGCGTTGTGCACAGATGACTTATAAATTATCTAGATAAGATATAACAGATAAAATTAAAATAAATTATCTAGATAAAAGCTAACATATAGTCTCGTTTTTATAAAAACAGATAACTATACAAGTACCTAGTTTTTAGGTTTTTGCAAACTTAATAAATTAAATTATAATATTTACACTTTTTTTTGTTTTTATATTATTTACTATACAAGTACAATTTAGATTGAATGAATACATATATGAATAAGAAAACAGCTGCAGATGTTTCATACATATTCATATATTGAACATTTTAAATTATCCAGACATTTATTTTATTGTTCAGTTAATTATATAGACACAATTCGTTATAATAAAATCATATCAACCAAAATCAAGTGAAATTAATAAAACAATTATCTACATATAATCAGATAACGGGCTTATTTATCTAGATAAGATACAGAAAGGTAGTGTGCGTATTCATTTTATCTAGATACGATAAACGTACGACACTGCGAGTATCATTTTACAATAGTCAATAACATATTATCTGTTATTTGTCACATGTTTTTAGGCAAAACCCACAAATTATATTATTAATAATAATAACAATAGCAAACAATTTTTCTAAATTTTCACTGCAACGTTGCATATAAAATCGGAATCGTGGATAGGTACGTAATCGACGGCTACATTAAAATCTTCACAAATTTGCTCCAAATTTGCGAAATCGCACTCCATCGTCGTAATACTTTTATAAATTATAATCTCACAACGCCGCCCGCCGAGCCGCCGCCGGTAGCGGGCACACCGCCACTCGGCTGCTCGTCCAAGGAGATCGTTTATCCGTGCAGGCTTCGAATTACTTATGCAACGCGGGTTTTTAATAAGCCTAAGACCCCGCGGGGGTGGTCGCTTGGGGATACGCGCGGCGGCGGCGGCGGTTTCGGCGGGCACCAGAACCGGTGAGGTTTTAAATTTTAAACGCGCCCCGCCGAACAGATTTTCTTCTTTATATTATTATATTATTATTATTATTATTATTATTATTATATGTACGCGCGCACACCGCGAACGAGCGTAACTTAATTTTCACCCCCTCCGCCGCCGCCGCCGCCGCCGCCCTTATGCGTGTGCGTGTATATTATAAATCACAAGAACGCCGCCGCCGCCGCCGCGTTTCTCAAGACCACTCTAACCCCACCCACCCCTCACCGGAGCGCCAAAAAACAACCCCGTGACCAAGGGGATTAAAAGGCACTCTCACTCGCTATCTTTAACCCTTTTTACTCCGGCGCACACGTTAATGCATATTTAATATTATATATTTTATATATACATATACTCATCATATATATATATATATATACAAACTCACTGCGCGATATATATACGAGTTATACTCGCGTGTATATATTATACATATTATTATAAAATATATCTACGCCGGGGACTTAAAAAGTTGTCATCAACTTTGGTTTTGTAAACAAAAGGACGTGTATATATATACTGCAGCGTGGGTGTTATCATCGTACTGTTATCAAATTCCACTCTGGCCGGGATTATTATTTTGTGATCACGCAGGCGCCCGACAACCGCGCGGCGTAAATTTTTTAAAGCCGGATTTCTCCAATCCCGGAAGATTCGAGTTTAACGAGTGGTTGGGAATATTAAACTCGTTGTCTACACGTCATAATATATAAGCACTTAAATAATATAACTGCTACTTTACGTTTATAATACATTAATAGTCATACAGACTGCAGGTGGTTTTTATTGTTATGTGAGAACGAATTCAATAAGCACGCTGTCATTTTTTATCAGCCACCTGTGGTTTGGTAACACTGCTCATCGCTACCCACCAAACAGATTTTGATTTCTCGACCGTTAAGATTTTTACGATTTTGAATTTTTCGTCAAATCAAATTCGATTGCCAAGCGATCATCACTGGATCGGTGTGTTTTGGTTTTAATTTTTTTCTTCAACAATTTATTATTCTTTATACGATTATTTGAGTATTTATTTGCTTAGTCTATACGGAAACAAAGTCTTACAATAAATGACTACGATATAGCGATATGTATACAATCATGATTCAATACTGCAGCAGAGAGCTAAATTCACGTTTCGTTTGAATTTACAAAAACTATATTAACTGTGAAAGGATCGATATTATAATATAATATATTATGCATATTTTATGAAGATATATAATAAGTACGTAAATGTTGGTACCCCTGTTAATAAAAAAAAAAGCACAAATGGGGCCACTAGTACAAGCCAAACCGCGGTTATTATAATTAGGGTTTTAAAATTTCATGGAATTTGTATGATATAGTTCATTAACGTGCAAAATAAAAATAAAAACGATTGTTCATTATATTATACAAAAGTTTATAGTCATTAACATACAGCAAAAGAACATTTTTAAAAGTTTGTTTATTGTATCAAATAATAATAATATACAATTAATATATTATAATAGCCAATAGGGACCAAAGTGATCACCGATAATATTACACCATTTATTCCTGATTTATAGTCATTAACATATAGTAATTATTATCCTTTGTTGATCCTTAATTTATTATCGATTTGTTCTGTGTGTAACCAATAATAATTTATAATCGTCTATGATGGAATACGTTTAAAAAAAAAATATTTTTCATAATTATATCAAAAATTTAAAATAGTGAAATTTTCAAATCCAGAACCTTAATTTTAATGATCATCATTATCGTTATAACAATATAGAAACTATTGAGGGTATATCAAATCTAGAATTATTATTGTAGTACGTCTGTTGCGGTATACTAATATTGTCGTGAATTTTAATCACGAACTTGACACGTTCACCAGGGTACACAATATCTATAACCAAAAACGTTTAAATGAAAAAGAATATTTTTCATAATTTCAGAAATAGTAAAAGTTTAAATTTTCAAATTTGTATGTTAAATTGAAAAATTTCAAATTCAGAACTCTAATTTTTTATAATCGTTTTTATACCTAAAACAATATATATAGAAACGATTGACCGTAGGTATAATGATAACGAAAATGCTCATGTCATATATCGCTGTATACTTTCAAACGTTTCAATTGAAAAATTCCGAATGAAACATTTCAAATTCAAAACATATTTTATTCCATACTAATTACGATAACAATATATAGAAACTACCGTTTTATTTTATATTATATCGTTATTATTGTGCTCCGTCCGCTGCAGTACACGATAAAATATATTATGTTGTGCATTTTAATCACGAACCTGACACGTCCACGCGGGTACTATTACGTCGTACACGTCGTTTAGTTATTCCAAAAACGCAGTTCGCTCAACACAAAATATGATATTCACGAGCAAACTGTACGCTCAAGTTGTGCGTCAAAGCCCGGGGTCTCGTCGTCGCTCGGGTAGTATAATATATGATTTTAGACCAGCAAAATACAGCGAATATCGCATTCGAAACGCGCGATAATGCGTTACACGATAATATGTAACTTACATATTATATGTATAGGTAATAGTAATAATATATATTCTAATACGGTCGGTAGCTCGAACTGACATTTCGCGTATTGTGCAGTATTATTATATCTGCGGCGTGATTGATAGTTTAGTTTCGTCCGAGAAACGCTTTTCCGGTCGTCCATCTCTCTCGTATTGCAGTATAAGTCGCTTAGTCTGCCGAACAGGGATTTCCACCACCGCCGCTACTACCTCCGCCGCCACCTCCGCCACCAGCGTTCGCGTCCGATCCGATATGTGCAGTACTATAACACTTGCAGGTTATGTTTTTAGGAAAAGCGAGTTTTGGACAGTTATACGTATATTTTCAGCAGGGCATGCAAGCGTTAACCTTGACGAAAAAGCGATTGACATTTTTAAACGTAATTAAAACGGAAACAGTATAGACAAAAATAATTAAATACCACAAAACCGAACATGGCGATTAACAAAATATAACGAAAAACGAATTAGGTACGTACATGGAATATCATTGAACGAAAAAAAATAACACAAAACGAAATAATTAAAAATATATTTATCGAAAAGTTATTTGATATTGGTTTCGTAGAGAAATTTAGTTAATTTTTATCTTAGCAATGAATCCAAGAATTTGTTATATTTTATTCTGTATGGCCTGCATCAGGGCCATTCCCCGCATTATAGATATTATTTTTAACGAAAAAACGATAAACGCAAAAATTGTGTAACGTTTAGATTGTAAATAACGATAAACTAAATTTTTGTTTAAATGCAAGTCCTGCAGCTGAGTATAATATCATCATATTCCAAAAGCACGAGCATATTATAAAGCCATTTGCTGTTGTTGTTCCGATAGGTTAGGCTCTATTATCTATTGTGACTCGAAAACTATACTCTTTCGGAACTCGGTTTTTACTAACCGAAGGGTACTGTGAAAAAGAAAAATATTGTGCTTTCTAATGAGGAATAATACTTAGAAAATGTGTTTCATCTAGAAAAAACTAAAGAAAATATTTGCCGAACTAGCTATAATAGTTAACGGGGAAAATATAACGATAAACGAATCTGTGACCCTCAGGTATAAATTTGTTTTCTCGCCCCGTCCCCAGCGCCGGCGGGGGTGCAGTGCGAGTGCATATACGCATAATAATATAGTGACGGTGGCGTGCTGGTCGTGAGGGTGTGGTGGGAGGGGGTTGTTCGGCGCACATATAGTGGTAAAAACTCGTCTGTCGCGGGCTAGGGGTGTGTGGTGGGGGCGGTAGCCGGGCAGGGGTAGGTCGGTCGGTCGTCGTTATTATTATTATTGTCGTCGTCGTCGTCGTCGTAGTCTGCCGGCGTGTGTCGAAGGATTAATGCGGTCGGGCGTCTGTCAACGGCGGCGGTACGCGAGCGCGATCCGAAAAGTAATGAAGAAGTTAGCCGACGTGTATAGACGCCCGGGGCCGGCACCGAGAGGGGAGGTGCCGGCGCGCGCGTTGCAGGTTAATAACAAAATCCCATTACGTTTTGTGTCACATCCAAACACAATCGCGCGCGCCGGCCGGACGGGAGACGTGCCGTGGGCGAGCGACGACGACGACGACGACGACGACGGTTACCATTACCGCGGTGCAGCTACGTGTCGCAAGCCCACGCATATATGTTCGGGTACCTACCTGCTTGCCTGCCTGCCCGCCCCTATAAATTATTATCGTCGTACAGAGTGATTCTCGGCGTCCAATTTTGTCCTCGCCAACAACATTTGAATTCCGTGTTTTTGGGATTTTTTACCACTTTCTCCTCTGATGATTCATATTTTATTCGGATTCCTGATGTTTTTGTACTGGAGTGACTAGCTGTGGAGACACAAACTTCTATTTTTCAAAAAAAACAACCCCCATTTTTTACTGCAAATTTTTTTCTCGAAAATGTTGATCAATATTCCAACGAGTAGTTTCCGAGTTATTAAAACGTTTATACTTATAATCCTAAAAATTAGTCAGAAATCAGAAATTGAATATATTATGCATAATTTAAGCATGCAAATAGAGTGAACATGTTTGAAAAATCACCTTGTATTATAGGTATTACAAGACCATATTTTCAGATTAAAGAGATTTTTCGTACTACCTACTCGAGGAATATAAACTTCCGTTTTTTAAACGAGTCCCCCTTTTTTTTACTTTAAATAGTGTCTAACGGATAATGTTTTTGAAAATGTCAATGATATTCTTAATTCAGAATTCGAATATTGTTAATACGTTTAAAATACTTATATGTTATAACAGTCCACATACGCGTATAAAATATATGTTGTACCAGATCTAGTATAATATTTATCATACTTGGACCATTTTTACAAATTATACACTTATAAAAAACAACAAAAATCGTAAGCGATACAGTGGTAATCTGACTTTTATCAGATAATAAATTGTATAGATAATAATTTTATGATATATATATTATATATATACATAACTAATTTTTATTATATTTAAATAACAAATTTACTCCTTTACGAGCATATATAAAGTAACCAATAGTTAATACAGTAACAAATGTTCTTTGAGTCAAAGAGTCGTATGGTCTCAAAGTATCGACTTTATACGATTTGCTAGCAGATTAGCAGAACATATGGTAATATTACGAGTTTATGTACTAATTGCAGTATAGTTGTAGTTCTGGCAGAACAAATTTAATTAAAATAAAGAATAATATTATTCATGAAAAACGAATATGATTTAAATAAAACGTATCTAGACGAGTAAATGTGTCATCTAAGATAACCATTGGTTATTAACCAATATAGATAAATGGCACAATAGTTATCTGGATAAGAATATTATAATAGATCAGTAATTTTTTAATCTAGATAAGTCTCGACACTGGGCTCGATACCTCGCCAATCCGGTGTTCTCCGGCGAATCACTCTGTATGTGCGCCGCGCACGACCGACGTCACCGGGTCTGGCTTTTATATTATTATTATTATTATCGTCGTCGTCGTCGAGTCGTTACAGCGGCGGCCGAGCTTGGCGACGTTATCGGTGGCGAAAAGTTTCGTGAACCAGTTTTGGACAGTTTTCGTCTCGATTCATTGTCGTCGCCGCCGCCGTCCCACTCGCACTGGCCGTCCGTTCGTCTCATGTCATCCGAAGCACGCACGACGACAAAACAATATGTGTGTGTGTGTGTGTGTGTGTGTGTGTGTGTGTGTGCAGGGAGGCTATATATATAAACGTGTCTGACGAGGATTTATCGTCTCCGCTCGTTTTAATTCTTTTTCTTTTTCCATTTCACCCGCCGCAGCCGCTGTCCTGTTTCGCTTTGAATAAAACTCCGTAATATATCGACATTTTCTCCGTTTTCACCGCCACGCAATCGTTACACCCGTAAACGGATTGCGCGGTATATGGTCCACGCAAGCCCGATGACATCTCACCACCGACTGCCACGGCAGGTCTGCCTTTTCCGGCCTTTTTTTTTTTTCGTCCCCGAGTGATTGCAATATACCATTATATTGTTACGGATTTTTTTTAGAATTTTTTTTTTTTTTATCAAGACTTGGTTTTTAGATACGCGTGTTGTCTGTCAACAAGTACAATCGACAAAACATTTTTTGTACATAATTTTAACGGTCGTCGCAAGACGAAACTTTAGAAGAAAAAAAAACGTTATATTTTACTATATTTTTTTTCTTCCGTTGTAATCGTCTTTTGCGTTTGTTAATTATTACTTATCAAACGACGACAGCGCATACGTTTTTAAAGAGAAATACATTTCTACGAACAAAAACGAATACCGAACGTATATAGTTGATTGGTTAGGTTAACTTATATCATATAGAAGTGTAGACGAGTGGAGTTGAGACTGTCTTGAGAAGCGTGGAAAATGTTTGTCAACTCTACTATATAATATGTATATAGGTACTCCGGTAATCGAAACTTTCAATACACGAGTAAATAATAATAATAATAATATTTTAATAACAAATATTAATTACTCCTTCAAAAATCGATTTTCATGAATTGAGATTCTCGGAAAAAGAACTCTTAAAAAAAATAATAATACCATATTAAAACAACACCAACGATGTTGAATATTATAAAATCACAATTGCAATTTATGAACATATTTTAAAGTTTGTATAAAAACAAAGGTAAGGTTAGGTACGGTAGACGTTTATTGTTTGAATAATTCCCCGAATTCGTATACTGCTCGACTCAAAGCTTCACTACAATTTGTCGTGATCAGTAAAGTATATTATAATATTGTGTATACTTAGTGCAATGTCATATTTGAAAATGTAAAAAAATACATGGATTAAAAATATTGTCATGGTTCTTTTAAAAACATTTTCTAACTCAAGTCCGTTGTACCTTATGTATTTTGTAATTGATATTTTGTCGATTGTCTTGCAACTGTATTTTCTTAAAATATTATCGAAGCGTGATTCAGTCTTGCTTGTCCCGTTGCAGTAGATTGTAGGTATTTTTTTTAAAATTAATGTCATTGTAAATAATTATAGTATAACATTGATAAGCAACTGGTATATTGGAGTAGGCGTCTTGGAGTAAGTATTTTTTTTTTGAAACTATTGTTCGAGTTATTAACACTTTCATTAAAACTCTTTAATTTTGAAATATTGTTGAGATAAGATCATTCAAATAAAAACTGCCGCTAAAAAATATTCTCATAGGTGATTAATAATATAAAAATTAATATAATACATAACTGTTGTTTATAATATTATGGTAACCTATTACTACAATATTAAAATAATTAATTAACAAATTTGTTTAGACCTTCGAACGCTGAATAAGTATACCTATATTATAGCTTTACAGTCGGATAAATACTCTTCAGGCCATTAATGAACTTTTTCTAGGCTTTTTAGAACATCATAATAACTATACAAATTATGTGAATCTATTTTTAAAATATTTTTCTTTTGAATACAGTTTCGCATACTTACCACGTGTCGTTTAATTTTTTTCACATTGATCTCATAATGTAAGAAAAAATGTAAGTCTCAACGACAACAACTTAACATATAATAATACAGATGAGGTGCGTTAACCACAACATTACATTTTGTCTCCCAATTTGTAACCATATTCGTATGAATAAAAATTGGGAATTAGTAACGTAAACCCCTTACCTCCAAAACCATTTTCCAGAAACGGGTGCTAAAACGGTAGCATTAGGCACCCGCAACTCAAAATAATCTACTTAGAAATTTCAAACCGATTTGTAACAATTCGTAACCACATAAACGAGTTTACGTCAATTGGTCGTATGCAATTAGTCGTGGTAAGATTGGTCGTTTGGTAAATTGGTCGCGGTATATTATCGTCGACAGACGTATGAATACTATAGCTTGAGAACGTTATGAACTGGAATCAGATTTATCGCAATTATTAGACTATTTTGAAGAACTTGGGTTGGTAAAATATAGACAGAAACAGGAAAAGGAAAAAAACAAAATTTTCAATAATTACAAGTCGAAATTGCTATGCTGACGGATATAACCCACCAAAAACCAATAATATTCGGTAAAATCATGGCATAATGGATTTTCATTATATTATCAATATATAATATATATAATATAAGAGATAGCTCATAACTCATAAGTTATATATAAGTTATAATTATTTTCTCACAAATTATTATTTTTTCATAATTTATAGTTATAGTTGTACACATATCATTTTCAAGAAAAATGACGACAAAATTGTATTTTACATAACATAAATATTATTTTTCATGATTTATTATAATTTTACGACCAATCGACTGTACCCCGCGTAAACACACCTGTAGCACCGGTTTCTGGAAAACGGTTTTGGCGGTTACGAAGAAAAATTTCAAATCGTGGTGCCCGCTGATAGTAACGAAACTATATGTAGGTATACAAGATAGATAATATCGTCGGTGGACAGGCCATCTGTGGTAACCCTCAAAAACCAAATTTCAAGGGGGACACTATATATAAAACTTTAAATCGTGTAATTTGATGTATGATTTGAATTAAAATAATTTATATTTTATTCATAATTTTATTACTTATCATAGTAGAGGTATAATAAGTGGGTTACATTAAGTAACCAGCTATCATAAAAGTCATTGTTGGTTACTTAAATTAGGGATTTAGGGTTATCTGTGGGTTACACTACTTTGGAAAAATAATGAATATCTTCCAAATAAATATGTAACCATCAATGATGTTGTGCCTTACGTTGATTGGTAATATTTATTGTTTATGAGGGTTACGTCATTTGAATTGAAGAAAAATTGAATTTCGTACCAGAAATACTCAATCGTGGGTTACATCGCTTGGCCAGAATGTGCAGTATTTAAGTGTCAGAAATATTATACGATTATAACCTCGCTTTTGAAAAAAATGAGGGTTACATCAGTTGGCCTTTACACCGGCGAAAATCGTCTCGAAAGTCGCGGACTACGGTAATGGTCAATCGACCATTATATTATGGAACCGACCGAGGACGGTAGTCGGGCAGGCGGGCAGGCAGGTCGGTATTCGGAAAATCCCCGAGTACACGACTGTCATAAACCACCGGCTCTCTGTTGACCCGTTCGAGTGGAATATTTATGAAACGCTCGCCGAAACGAGGGAAAAAATCACGACCGCCGCCGCACCGGGTCGCGGATTAACGTTAAATGATCCGGATAATAGGTCGGAATTCGTTCGGATTTATGTGCGTGCGCGCCTGCGTTCGCTGGCAGTAAACTCTGCCCAAGAGGGGTTTCACCTTTTGTGTACATATAATATGCCATTCCGTCTGCGCACCACATACATAACGTCAAACGGTCCATCCGATTCTCGTAAACATCTTTCCGGCCCCCTCGCCGCGGCGCGTCGTGAGTGTGCCGGCGCCGTTTGGGTCTGTTCCACCTGCGCGGTTTCGCCAAAAAGCACACCGGCAGACACCGCGGCGCTGTTCCTCGGAAATAACACGATCCGGCAAACGACAATATTATTATAATTACGTTTCCCCGACAAATCACTCCGCGAGCACGCCTGCACAACACTGCAAACGGGACCTCGTTATTATCGTGTGCCGCGAGCGGACTGTTATTAGGACACCACTCGTGATAACAATAATATTGCAATAATGTGTGTGTGTGTGTGTGCGTGCGTGCAGGCGCGGACTGGTAAAAAAGGGCACGGTTTGGACATTTTATACCGTCTATTCCATTATATTGTTGATACGTTATGAATATTGGCCTCGTCAAGACGTTTAATTTGAGGTGCCACATGCTATTTTTTTCGGTAAAAAAATATTAACCTGTAAAAAAATAATTGGTAAATTTACTGAGCATCTCGATATATAGTTTATGAGTTTGATTAGAGTAATTTTATATCTAAACAAAAAATTATTTAAATATCAAGCATTTTTTATTTTACTAGTGTTGGCCGACATGGTATCCCTCGATGATGAAATATGTATTCAGTCTTGATTTTAAGAAGATTACCGTTTTAAACGATGTGTGGGTGCCTAATGCGTTTTCCTTGTTATTTAAAAGTTTTTTTAATCCATCCATCAATTGCGTTGGTAAAATTATTTAGAAAACGTAATGTCCCTCGTTAATAAAAAAAGTAAAAACAGAGCAAAACGATTATAACAGTTTCAATTCTGAATTTTACATATCACAAAATATTTTTTACCAACCTGAATTGTGTTAATTGTTGGATTTTTAAATTAATATTGTTTGATGAATTTTGTAGTTAGAAGAAATATGTTAACATAAATAGTTTGGTATTGAAAACGCATTTTATTTCAGACTACGTAAATCAAATTATTTTCAAATAGTTCCCCGAAAATGATCGATCGTAATATATTATTTAAATATGACAAACTGTACAATACTTTATTGTATGCACTTATTGCACTTGAAATATAAATATACATTAAACTAAAACAAAACTTTATTGCATTTTTCATCGAAGGTATTTTCAATGTTTTAAGTCGGAAACAACTAAAATATATAAATATTAATAATGATAATAATAAAGAGTAAATAACTCCCAATGGCCACTGATGGCAGAGATAACTTTGAAAATATTATGTAAGATTAGTTTTTTTAATTAAATTTTGTTTACGAGGTTTCCTACTAATATTAATATTTTGTTTTGTTTTCAGGTCAGTCTTGCACATAGGTACTTACATAATCAAAAAGAACTAATAACTTGTCTTGGTAAGCCATTTGTTTGAATACAATGAAACTATTGTATATATAGTATTAGTTTAGTATACACTAATACTATATATAAAGTAGTTACTTAGTAACAAAGTTAGAATATGGATAGAAAAAGATAAATTTGAAAATTTTAGAAAATCCGCGGCTTGCAGCATGTAAAATAACACAGTGCAGGCTTCGAAATATTGAATCTATAAAAGACATTATTCCTTAAAATATTATTAATTTGGTGTTTTGCACGATCATTATACTTGTACTAATATATGAAAATTATTTGTGAAAAATTTATATTTTACTGACGGTAACCTTTAGTACATTTTTCTACGTGAGGCAATTTTATTTTTTATCTAAAACATTAAAACGACCATTAGCTGATAACTGTCAGGCAATAGTTATCTATAGATGATAATAACAGCAATGGCCAACGATATCAATGTGTACATTTTCTACAACCATATGGTTTCAGAATAATTCGATGAACCGCCATGTCAAATTTATATTTTACTATTTCATTCATTTTTAAATGCATTCAAAACAGGCGATACTCCCATAAGCCTATACTATTTAGTATCTATCTACCTATCAAAAATCCTAACCTCAAATATGGTTGTTTGTACTCGATTATTGTTATTTTGTCAAACAAAAAACGATAATAATTTATTAATATTTATATTCGTTAATCATTATTATTTTTATATAATTTTTATTGGGTGGTAAATGGTAATTACTAATCAGTACCTAGTTTCCTATACGGAATACGAAACTAATAAAATATTATGTCTAATAAATTCGATATAATATTTCGATATAAAATTTGGGTGATATCGATACTAGGAATTATATTGTCATCGGCCATCGCGTCTTATAATTAGGGTTTTAAATTTGAAATAATCCATGTGAAATATCGAAAAATTGAAAATTTTACTACTCACCAAGTATTTCAATGAAATATTGAAAAATATTATTTTTTACATATGCAGTAGGAACGTATGGACGATATTACTATATTAGTATTTATTAATTATCATTTATTATAGTTACTACTCATATCTTATTTCGTAAAAGAAACCTAAAGACCCAAAACGCTTTGGGTCTTTTTTTTTTCCTGATAGTAAATTAAGTATTATTGTATTATTTCATATCTGTTTGGAGATGAATAATTTTATTTCAAACGTTTTGAGAAAAAAAATAAAAACACATAATAGAGAAATTATTGCATTTTGATGTGAATTAATATTATGATAATAAATTAATAAATAATAATTCACAAATGTATTGGTAGGTAAGTATATTAAGATTATTGATTAGTGATTAGGTCTAGCCGGTCTAGGCCATCTTCAGAAAGGAGAATGGAAACTATTACACTTGTGACTGTAATAAACAATTTGTGTAGTCATAAAATAGACAGGTAATTTTAAACATATTCTTCTCTCGTCCTATATATATGGGTGTAATAACTTGAAAAAAACTTTTTTTCAATTTTTTTTTATATAATTTTTGGTTTTTATTTTTTTTAATGAATTATTTCAATAAAATACATTTAATGACATTTTAAACGATTGGATCATCGTAGGAAAAATTTTTTTGTGATCCATGATGTCAAAAATGTCCACCAGAGTGAATCACGTCTAGTCTAATCCCTATTATCTTATCAGTTATCGTTGATAAAAAAACGATTCATGATAATATAGTAATATACAGCAGTATAGTGATTATGTGATTTGAATTTTTGATTATTTATTATATTTTATATTATTTTATTTTATTCATCAATCATTATTAAATAATTTAAAACCATGTTTAATTGCCAGGTTTGTGGTGCTAAATATATATCAGTGTCTGGTTTAAATAAGCATTTAAGAACAAAACATAAAGATACTCCGAAAGTTAAAAATCTATATTATTGTAATGACTGTGATGCATCATTTGATTTGAAATCTAATATTATAAAACACACTAAGACTCATTTATATGGTCAGAATAGTAATATGTTATGTTCATATACAAATTGCCAAAAATCATTTCCATCTATAAAAGGATTAATTGTGCATTTAAAATCTCATAACATTAATATCGAGCCGACAATGTTAAATTTTAATGCTATAGAAGGTATATTAATTTATAATTACATTATATATCTGTTAACAATTTAATTATTTAATTATGATTTATTTTAACATTTATTATTTTATGGTTTTTTTTTTATGACTATTTACAACATGACGATGTTAAACTTTTTTTTAAAATTTGAAACTTATTTGAAATTATTATTATTATAACAGTAGACTTTATGTTTGTATTGACTTTGTATTGTATTATGGTCTTTTTTCCTTTGTAAGTTTCTGTAAGTATGAATGATCGAACGCTGGTGTAGTACTTATAGTTAAAAATTTGGTGGAATTTTTCATATATATTCATGTATATGGACATAACATATTACTATTCTGACCATATAAATGAGTCTTAGTGTGTTTTATAATATTAGATTTCAAATCAAATGATGCATCACAGTCATTACAATAATATAGATAATATTATTTAATAATGATTGATGAATAAAATAAAATAATATAAAATATAATAAATAATCAAAAATTCAAATCACATAATCACTATACTGCTGTATATTACTATATTATCATGAATCGTTTTTTTATCAACGATAACTGATAAGATGATATGGATTAGACTAGACGTGATTCACTCTGGTGGACATTTTTGACATCATGGATCACAAACAATTTTTCCTGCGATGATCCAATCGTCATTTTAAAACCATACTTATAATTGTTGATAAGTGATAACACAACATTATGTGAGTAATTTTTTTTTATTCGGACAGCCTCGAAGAGTCAATAATAAGCTGCATCGGCGATGACGTTCAAAGACGATTATGACGATGATAATGTATCATTGTTATCGTCGTCGTATTATATTTTTATTCGAAAAAATATATATTTTATTTTTCTGTATGTAGGACGTCAAACTATTATCTAATGAATACTTATGGTTGAAAAAACTTTTTGTTCTAAACATTCTCTTCCATATTCTCAATATATTATATTTACCAGTCCGAAAGTTACTCCTTTGTTTGCGAAAACGTGCGGGGTCCCGACGACGGGCGGGCTCAGGAGTTGGAGGGGCGGGAAGGGGGGGGGAGTGGGCGCGGAAGACTTGTCCGTTTTATAACCAAGTTGAACAACTTTTTGTGCCATGGTTTCTGAGAAATCGCACAGACAATAACGGCGCAGGGCATAAAGGAAAAACATATTAACCGACGACGACGGCGGCGGCGGCGACAGTAGTCCTCTACCGCTGCAAAACCATAACCGGCCCTCCGCGCCGCTCCGACGGCTGTAACACAAAACGAACTTCGCGCGACACAATATTTCTTATATTTGTTTTTTAATTACAAATCACTTCGCCACCCTCGTTCGGCCCGGCACAATGGAAAACGGGAAACAATAGATCAAATTTCCAAAGGTATATGGTGGCGGCGTTTTACCCACCGCAGTTCGGCCGCCGCCGCCGCCGCCGGAGTGTGAAAATTAGTAACGAAACGTTTTCAATTAATAAATCTTTCGCCCCCGTCGCCGGGTGAGAAAAAAAACGCGTCCGAGTCTACTGTGTTCGAGTAGTCCATCATCGACGTGTTAACAAATTTTTTTTTGAAGTCGGAACCGGGAAAATGTGGCGAAAATTTGAATTTCCTGATGACGATAAAAACTAGTATCGATTCATCAGCCGATTTTAAAAACGGCATAGACACACTATCGATAGTAATATTTTATTGTATTTGTTTAGGTGAATTATTTAAACTGACAATATATTATTATATTGTTCAACGTTTTAAAAAATATATTTTATAAGACGTGTTGTATAATTATTTACATTTTTATAAAAAAAAAAACTGTCACTCGCGCCATTTCTGCTCGGAGTCGTCGATATATAATATTATATAACATAGTACTGCACGTCAGTTATTGTATGTATATAGTACCTTTGGACGCCGATTCGCGTATTTTTTTTTTTTCGTCGACTATTCCTGCAAGAGTTACGCGCGCCTTACAAATAAACACGTCCGTCCCGATAGCCTTTGGGAATAATTCAAAAGAACCCCTCGCAAAGTCGTCGGACGCGTGCCGTGACGGTGTTCGCGGGACACGCGGCGGCGGCGGTGTATATTATAATATAAAATAAAATACAATATATATACATGTGCACGTGGTACGCACATATACCAGTAACCGCCCCGGTGGTATTTGAACGTGCGTTCGATATTATGCAAACACGCCGCCGCCGCGGACGAGCTTTTTTTTCCCTATGAATTCTCACAATTCAATTGCGCGCGTTTGAAAGGCTCCGATGCGCGCAAATTTTCTTTTCTCCCTTTTCCCCTCCCCCATTCGTGTTTGGTTTTCCGCCGCAGACCGGCGCTTGATTGACCGTCAGCCACAAACACTTTCCACGTGAGTTGGCGTGTGTTCTGCATATGCAATGAACTCTCAATAAGAATAATAATAACAATAATAACAATAATAATAACGCTACCAAGACGCCTATTTACGACATTGCGGCAGTCCATCGTCGTCGTCGTCGCCCTTTTTCAGGATATAATATTTTCCTGCCGACCGAAATATGTCGCGGTAGGTATGGTCCACTTATGTATCCACCCCCCCCCCTCCCCCTGAGTGAGTTTATTCGTCTTTCGTCGCTGCAGGCCGTAAAAACGACGTCGTCGTCATTAAAATCGGCTAACGAAATGGCAGTGGTAATTCTTACAAAAAGTTACTTTAGATTCTCTACTTAGCGTACATTATAGCGAAAACGTATGGATTCTACAATGATGTATGTTTTTTTTTAAATTCTTATTTTGTGTCCAGAGACGATCTTTTGGTAAAAACAATTGCTCTGACCGTCAACTGGAGATGGAAGTTTCTCGTAGCATATTGAATCTACGAGTAGTATAGGAACTTTTTGCAGGTCAAAATTGGAAATCTTCAGAACTTTTTAAAAACAACCAGATAAATCTAAAGAAGAAAATACGGACGTTTGTTAAAATTGTAATACTTTTATCAAAATAATAATTTTGTTTCATACCTCGCGGTGACCCAAAATGTTAGACCGATTTAGCATAGAATCGTCTTTCACAGTATACAATGAAATGTATCATTGAATTCAAATTTAACACGTCTATTACAGTGCTCACTCGATGAAGAGGTACGCTCGACGGGCGTAGACCGTATTTTGCGACAATAGACCCAAAATGTGGCTTGTTTGGGCGAAAAAGTATGAATAAGTTTAAATGGAAAATTAATTTATAATACATAATATATTCTATAGTAGTGCATATTGTCAATTGAAAAAATAAAGTCACATACAAAATACACAATTAATATGACTTATAATGAACTTGTAACTTTCAAAGGGTATATTCGTGTAGAAACATTGTTATATTATTATAAAGTCGACATTATTAAACATTTTAATAATAGTGATAAAGAATGGGCCCTCAAAAAAGAAATCACCCAAAGCACTCAATCCGCGAACTTATTAACACACACAAAAATATTGAGTTTATGTGGATTCCTTCCCACGTGGCAACGAGGGGAAACGAAACGGCCGACGAGGCAGCCCTTCTATAGTAAGCAAGACCATGATGTACATAATTCATATCCAAGAGAAATGCATTTTTCTCGTCGTGGCGACATAACTGAAATTCCGTCGTCCCAACAACCGACAAACGGAGATCCATTAAAAGATCAATCAAACAATGCAGGTATGCACCTCCCATTAAAAGATCAACCGAACAACGAAGTTCAGACGTCGTCAAAAACCTAACCTGACCTAACCTAACCAACTAGGATCGGACACACTTTTATAACGCATTCCTATTCCTAATCAGCAAAGATCTTCCGACTATAATATTATGCACAGGTGTCAAATGTTGTCAAACACATCATTGAGGAATCCAAAACAGGTACGAATAATCGATACGCATAACTCTAAATCGTCCCGCGACGTCAAAGAAGTCCCCGTAGACACCATAAAAACTATCACTATTATATTTTCTGAATATGTATTTACGTATCGAACAAACTTTAAATTTGTAAACATCAGCAAACCAAACAGTGTTAGCAAACATTACCATAATATGCTAATAAAATATTCGCAAATATAGTTGGCCAATATAACCGTAGCTATAGTTGTTGAAACCGTAAATAAAAAAAATAATGATTGGCGACGAAAACGTCCACATCGAAGTCACCAGGTTTTTACCTCGCGCAGATAAAAATGATTTCACTAAACGGTATACACGACGATAGTCGCTCAAACGGACAATTTTTTTTTTTTTTTGGTCAAAATTATTATATCTTCGCCCAAACGACCACCGCCTCACTCGACTCGTGCTGAACGGCAAAGCGGTTACTTACACTTTTTTGTCCGTTTTATAATAATTGTTGCACTTCTAAAAAGTGATGTTAATTTGAAACAAAAAACAAAAAAAAAACTGGCGTCGTACGACACGAAAAAGGTAATTGGACCGAAATTCGATTTGTGATTTCGTAAAATTACGAGATAAAAAAACGAATAAATACAAGAAAAATCGTCTAATTTGTCGAAAATACGGCAAGAAGAGATTCGAATAAACTTTTTTTTTCTGTCGTTACAAACAGCGTTTAAGTTTGTCCCGGGAATAATGCCCAGTTTTATCTCATTAGACAAATTAGACCTTTAAAAAATCCCATTACGCAACGAACGCAGGAATACTCCTTACGTCAGGTCGACCTCTCCGGCAATGGCCTCGGTCGGAAATTAAGACTAATTAGCGCCGGGAGGAGCAACGGCGAAAAAAAAATTATGACATTTCTTTCCCCCTCTCGCCCCTGCGCGCTGCACTTATCCCTTTTAAAACGGCCGCTTATATTAATTATAACACTAAAATACGCGTAATGACTGATCCAGAGCCGCAATATATCAAAAAGAACCCCAAGGATGGCAAAACAAAAAAAAAAAAAAAAACGGTAATTAAGTAATATGTCTTACTGGCCGTAGTGGCTTAATTACACCCTTGAAGCCAAACACACATTTTCTTTTTTTTTTTTTGCCCACAATAAATTACTTAAAAATGTCGCTGAGCATTACTGTGAAATTGGGCTTTTCTCGTACAAGAAATCGGTCGGAAAATGCAGCGTATTAGCTGCGCACGGAAGTAATTAAAAACGGAATCGATTTCATAAACGACACAATAATAATATATTATTATTCAACCTTTTCGGTCACATTGTTGCGTCCGATAATATTATATTATTCGACGACACCGATTATCGTATGGTCTCGCCGGTTATATAGTATATTATTATGCGAATTTTCACCAGAATTTCCACCTATTAAATTATTATGGCCAGCGTTAAATTTCCGTGCACGAGACGATGCATTTCACCGACTCGTCGCATCGAAAGACGGCTGGTCAATATTAATATTATTTTATTGTAAAAGTAAGAATATATCTTACTAGAGCAGAAAAATGTCTTATTTTAAAATTTAAGGGATCTGTTATTTTGATATACACTTATGATTAGTATAATAAAATTGTCGTCCACGTGATATTCTATTCACCATCACTATCGGTCCAGCACTCAATGATTTCATAACTACGTTATAGGTACTTTATTATGAAAATAAACGATTGAAATTTGTAAACGTAATTAAAACGGAAAACAAAAATGATTACACAAGGCAAATTACATATGCCTAACGATTGACAAAATGTTTAAAATATTACAAAACGCATAAATTCAAAATCAATTTACTTAAATATTATATACTCATATAATACTGGTTGCGTGGAAATATTTATTCCATTTCCGATTAATTTTTCTATCTTAACCATCAATCTAAGAATTTATTATATTTCGTATTAGGTATTATATTTTATTATAACGATAAACACAAAGTTTTAATTCTAATTAACGATTGACTCGAAAATTGTGTAACTTTTAGAAGAGTATAAAATAAGGTAAAACGGTTGTTTTTCATTGTTTTATTTTTGCCTGCCATGAATTTGGCTAGACTATCAAACATCTGACAGGACGCGCTTGAAATTGAATTTTTACGGTAAAATTAGTATGTTCTTATTGAATAGGTATGACATGGCTGAACATTATTTTACCAGAAACGTAAATAGAAAATAGTTTGAAGGAACATTATAGCAGATAACGTATTGAGTATAACATTTGAATTTTCTACAAATTAAATCGAACTTAAACAAACAATGTTCTATTTCTATAACATTATATTATGTTATGTTAAACATCGTGTTCGAATAATTAGAATTTGTTCTTTTCGCAAAGAAGAATATCGATTTTGCAATACGTTTTAGAGAAGGGTTCTTCGCTCTTTATTAACGGACTGCAGACCACCCTGTCGACCTGATGTAATAATGAAATTAGATTTTAAAAAAAAACTGCATCATAATACCGTAAAAAAAACTAAAAAGATCGATTTACATTTGATATTACACACGCGTAGTCGTCTCCTCCGCACGGCCGCTGAGTATATAATGTTACAAACAATATTCCTAAAGGAACAACTCTGCGTATAAAATATATATATTATAATAATATATAAACATTTCATGAGTTGAAAAAAGTAAATACGTTTCCATATGTCCACGTCCGAGAACGCCGTAATGCGTATATAGAGAGAGAGAACAATATTATATATGTTTCTTATCTGCTATTGTGTACGAGTATGAATACATTGAAAAACTTTATAGAATTTTAAATTACTTGCGTATTTTGATACTTTTAAAAAATATATACTGCGAAGGAACGTTTTTTTTTTTAGTTCAAAACACGGTGGGAACTGTTTGTCACAATACTACCTACCGCCCGGCCTCATATTATCGTTAATATTCGACAATTTATTATATTAAATTATACATAATTAACAAGTCGACTGCCTACTTATTGTTTGCACCGCAATATTATATTATGTGATTCACGTCTAACTTTCAATTATCGTCCTTATATAGTATTTGTATTTTAAGAATGCTCGTCAATTTTGTCTCGATTTTAATACTCGATACTCGACAGTTTTCTAGATTATTCATCTATATTAATATCCAATTTCCCACACCGTAAGGTGTAATAAAAATCTTAGTACTAATTATGATACTCAGCCCAGGTTCATAAAAAAATTTACCGAATGCGTGCGTATGATAATATTAAAGCTCGAGGAGTTCGTGGCGGGATCAGTGAAATCGGTAGGACTTGTCGACAGAAAAAGAGATACGCGAAAAATGACCCTAACCTCCCTGTAAAATAATTGACCTTCGGCCCACAAAGCTACGTCTTAGTTATGGCGGTTTCTAAACTGACTAAAAGTATTATGGTTTATGCAGAGTCTACTGAATATTTTAAATAAATCAAGCGTAAGGCTGAAAAAGATACAACTGAGGCACAAATTATTTGGTTTAAAACGGTAGTCATAATCATCAAATTCGTGTCATCACTACAAAGACTACATCGACTGTGCTGTAGTTATAATTCGACGTTGAGATAAAATTAAAACACAATGAAAAGCTATAGTGAGCAGGTGCGCGTGTTGTAAAGTGTAGTAGTTAGTATTCATATTTTAAACTTTCAGGAAAACTTTTTTTTTTTAATCATTGTTGAACTATTAAGAACCTAATATTACGTAGTATATACCTATTTACATGTCTATGAAATGACTACGAAATGTTGTAAATTAATAGTCAGCCTGGAATTAAATAATGTATAAAACAACGATAAAGTCTCGTATCTTGACCTGTGATCGGATATTCCGATTTATATGATATTTACTCTGCAACGCACAAAGGTACAGTGTCTTAGATGATAGGTGCATACGATGATGTACAAAAATGTTCCGAAAATAATGAACAAACAAAAACGACTCAGCGTATCGCGCGGCGGTGACGTGTGCTTCGAGTCGAAGTAATATATTTACACATCGTTATACGATATTATTATTATTATTATTATTATGTATATATAATATATTATTTCGTAAAGTTCGCTCTCGACCAAACACTTGGTAGATTATTTTCAAAAATGTCTCCGATGTTGTTGTTGTTTCGAGGAGTTTTGCGATAAAATCCGTCAATCCGGTTAATGCTCGTCTGCGTTGTTTTTCCATTAATGCGAATGACGTCAGGGGTAGAGAAGTGGGCTGCGCGGATCGGTGAGCCGGGCGGGCGGGCAGGAGGGAGGAGGGACCGCGGGTAAAAACACATCAGCAATCGATTCCACCCCTCACCTCACATCATCCCTCCGACACACGCTCGTCCGTTTTCTTCAAACCTTCTTGCGCGCTTTATATGTGTGTTATACAACATAAACATGTACTCACACACACACACACACACACGCGCGCACACAATGAAACGTCGAACGACACACGGAAAGTTTCAGCCGACGAACGAGAGGGATGGTGCGAGTGGGTGGGGGGGAGGAAGACGACGACGACGTTGCGATAGGGAGACGCGGAGGGCGAGCGAGGGGCGAAAAGGACAAAAACTCTCCACGTACAGCCAGCTCAAATAATCATGATAATTACAATTCGGTGGCGGCTCGTGTGTTAGGCCCGTGGGCGGAGGGGATGACTGGGGATGATATCGGCGGGGGTAGTGCGCGCACACACACATAGGGAGGCGCGGAGGTGGGGGTGAAATAATAAGGGACACTTTGGGCGCTCGCGTGTATATTATACTGCAGCAGCTATAGCACCGACGACGCCACCTACCCCCGACCACCAACCACCCCCGCCGTCGTCGCTTACCCGTCGTACGTCGCGTATTATATTATACGACAACGGTGCTGGTCCTGTAGCGCGCTAATGAAAATTGATTAAGATTAAAGATGCACCCGCGGAGGAAGCCGCTTTTTCCGTTTCGCCGTGTTATTATTATTATTATTATTATGACGTATAGGCGAGTGTGAGTGAACAATATATTATTATAATAATAATAATAAACTACGGTATATAATATCTTGCGGAATAACGCGCCGGTGCTTGCGTATAGAGGACGGCGTGTATATATTATTAAATCAATCGACGACGGGGCTTTCCGATAACGCGGTTTTAATAATATTATAAAATGCGAAATATTGGTGCAGCGAAACCGTCCCGGCTGCCGCCGTAAAGAAAATGTGACAAAAGGACGGAGAAAATAATATAATATAAGGGATTAATTCGGCGATGCGGCCGAGGAGAAGGCGCGAGCGGCTCGAGACGGGGCTTTAATTAAGGGTGAGAGAAACGGAATTAAACAGACGTGGACAGGGGTGGCGTTGACGGGTTTAAGTTGGTTGGACTTGACAGGGCGAGAGACATCGGGGGTCGAACTAAAACGACTTAAAATCGCTTTTTGTTATACACCTCCGGCTCCTATACATAGGTATACGTATATTACGTATACCGCGGCAAACGCGGTTTATTTTTCATTATTATTTATTTACGCTGCAGCACGCAATGATAACGAGGACGCTGCCGTTTTTCGTTCAGTACACGCGATGAAATTAAGTACTGAAAACCTTCGAGTTCAGAGAAAAACATTTTCGGTTTTTTTTTTTATCACGCAAATATCGGGAATTGTGTGGTCATACAATTCCGTGTCGTCACCTGTTGTTTTGTATTTCTTCAAACCGATTCCGTTATTAATAATATTACCGTGGAGAATTAGTGACACGTCATTCTCCCAAATGAAGTTTCGTTCTAAAAGTATTGGATCGATGTGGATGACTTACCCCGCGACGAGGCTTGCTCGAGAGTATAATATCATAACATTATTATTATTGTTATACAGCGAGAAGACATGATGCAGATTATACCATTATGAGTTAGGTATAATATATAACACGGCGGACGACGTTCGGTAGCGACCTCGGTTGTGGTATACGGTAACGGTATTTTATTATTATTATTATAATGTGTGTGGATAGGTGGTTATATTGCAGGCGGTTTGACTCCAGCGAAAACAATACAGTGGTCGTTCGTTACCGTCGTTTGAATTAAGACAACGGTCGTAAAATAATAAAAAAAAAAGGGATGAAAAAAAATCAACGCCACCGCCGCCACCGCTGTTTCCTCACATATATTATATATTATATTAATATTATATCCCATTTCCCAGACGTATTAATAATAATAATAATATTACCGTATACGTCGAGGTGACGGTAAGGGATGATGACGACGACAGTATAATATCATCATCCCCCGCCGCCCCTTCGGATTCGGCCTCGGTCGTCGTCTACGAGAATTCGTATACGTTTTTCACGGCGAGGGTCGACGTGTGGGGTTAACACACCCACACACCCTGTACACACGCCGAAAAAAAAAATAATAAAATAAATAAGAGTAAACGCCGCAACGATAACTGCTCGGGTCCGCGTATTTAGTGACCGACCGGAAGCGAATGGGGGTGGCGGCGGCGGCGGCGGCGATAGAGGAAGGAACTCACGTAAATCAGAGATCGACAAGACAAGGGGCGCCTGTGTTCCCGGTCGTTTTTAACACTTAGTCTCGGATTTATGGCTTATCGCGTCGTCACATTAGAACAGATTTCGTCGTCGTCGTCGTCTCTCTCTCTTTTTTCTCCTCTGCAGCCGTAGCATGCACACACGCCCATTCGGTCCGATACAAATTAAATTGAACTACTTAACTGATTTCACACCGCCGCCGCCGCCGCCGCCGTCGCCACTCGATTCTCCGCCCCCTCCGGATCGTATACATATATATATATATATATATATAATGTAGTTAGATTTAAAATTTACTGTCTTTCGGTGGACCGTTTCCGAGGTACCCAAAGTTTCTTATAGCGGCGACGGCGACGATTGATGGCCATTTCCATTCCCGAAAACAAAATATCGTCGTGTACGAGCTGCTAACTCGGGTTTTTTTTTTTAAGAAATATATAATATACTGTCCGAACATCAGTTTTTCGAACCGCCACAACAGACGTTATCGTTTAATTCGTATTATTTCAAAACAAACTCTCGAACCATCCAGCGAAACCGCTTTAAACGAGATGTAATGGGTAAAAGGAAAAAGTTTTCTTGTTTATAAATAATTTACATAAAACAATATATTATTGACGTCAAAACACGCTAAACTTGATGGATCACTCTCGTCTCCGTCAAATCGTCGATGATTTAAAAAACAAAAAGGTCGACTCGAAAGTTTATTTTGTAATTATATTATTATGATTTCAATACTATACGTTTTCAGTATACTAATTATTATTTATCTTTATAATACAGTTTTTGTCGCTCATCTCGTCCGAACCGCATTCGAATCCAGTAATATAGTGAACTATCGATTATAATATATCGACTAAAATCATCTACTATACGGACAGCAGCCAATATGAATCGAAATATTAATAAGAATATTATATTATTACTAGCTGATCTGGTGCACTTCGTGACACGAAGTGTCAGCTATATTAGCTGTCCTATCCTAGCTGTCCCTTCCAACGTTGCTTGAATCATGTGCCCATATATTATGTTAAGATTAACCTCAAGTGATTTACATACATCTAAGCCACCTAGGTAAGCAATCCACTGCATCGGATCGTGGATAATATATGCGAGCAGTAGTACATTATCAGGTAGGCAATCCACCTGCCGTGGATTGCGGACCCCGTGAGATGCGTAAGTAACTGAAATCAGAATTAGGTACATTAAAAAAAAAAAAACAACAACCGAGTTAGTAGGTTGTAACCAATGGCAACCAATTATAAACAAATATTTCCATCGTAAATCTCAAAATAACTTAAACTCGCCATAACTCCTGAACCACTTATCGCACCGCATACAAACTTAGATAGTAGCCGATTCGCAGACTTACTGAATATGCATATAAAATGTCATCAAAATCGATCAAACCGTTTCGGAGGAGTTTGATAACTAACATTGTGACACGAGAATTTTATATATAAGAGATATATTTTTGATAAGATGTTCAAAAACGTGTTTTAAACGCAATCGACGTTACGAAATAACGGGGACATTATATTTAATTGGACGTTATATTATGTGGGTAGGCGGGCGAATGTAAGTTCCCACACGAGATATAGCCGGTAAAAATCACCCCTGGGTATGCGTACTTAAGTTCCCAAACGAAAAAAAAATACATCGAATACAATAAACTTCCTCCGCACTTTATTCAGACTTAGGACTGACAACTTAAACTCAGTTGGTGTGGTTAAAATGTACTTATCTTTGTATTGAATCAAAAAAAGCTCAATCCAATTTTTGATTGAATCTAGCCCGGGTAATGTATAATAACAATTAATAATATAATGTGTCCACATATTATTTGTTTAGGTATAAAATAATAATAATAATAGAAAAAAAATCAAATTTGATTTGGCTTGTTTGCTAAAGCTCAAACACTTCACATAGTCATACTGTGTAGTTATTTTTAAGTCGATATTTTGTTGGAACTGCTTTTACGTACGTGTGTATTTATTTTCGCTAGCGGACTTACACGCGTACCCGCTTACCTGGTCTAATGTTTCGCGTGGGAACTCACTAAGCCCCGGGTAGGCGGCGGCGGGTATAGGTAGCTAAATGCCGACTCAGTACTAATCGCATAATAATAATTACACTATTTGAAGCGACCTTTGTGCGGTGTCGCGAATAGACGAGACGCGGGACGCGCGGCGAAACGGTCGCGCGAAATCGAATCGCCCTCGCACGCGCCTACTGACCCGGTGACACACATCCGACAACCCCTTGCCGCGTAAACAACACACACCCCCGTTTTCACTCCGAGTGTATAATGGGAGGAAAAAATCCTTTGATCCTGCGGACGGCCGACGACCAAAAGGGCGTATAATATCGTCTCGCGTCTATATATATAATATATATGTTCCCCGAACGTTTGCCGCCGGTAAACACGACTGCTGCACATACTTATATATAGGTCTGACGTGCACCCGAATATTATATTATTATATATCGTAAGACAGCAGGTTATATGCGCTACTTTGAAGTCTATAGTAAACGTTTGGTTTGAAACAATAGGACGTGAGCGTAAACGTGAGATTGCAGCAGTTGTGCGCCGAGCTCGTAGCGATTAAACAAACGCGTATAATATTAAGAATAATGAAACAATTCCCGTTTGAGAGAGTAGTATATTTTTGAAGTCTTTATATTTTATTGACTCGACTCGCGGAATTCCTCAATTTTTCGGCCAATTGGAACGTTTTAATTATTACGACTAGGTATTTAAACTATTTGCACGTCGAGAATATAATATACAGAGCAGCGGGTTTGAGGGTTTAAAAACTTCACGAAACATAAATCTCTTAAGAATTTCTATAATTTATAAAAAAAAAATATATATATTAATGAACAAATAAAACGAACGCTTGGCCGTCTATATTTTGTAATTAAAACCATAATAAGTTTATATTATTTTATGAACAAAAATTAATCGAATGCTTTATAAATCAATTAATGCATAAGAATAAACAACCGGGAAATCGCTCTGCTTTTCATCTCATCACTGTTGAAGCAGGTCACTGTGATGGATGTGTTGAATTTGACTCGAGTGATATAGTGTATTATTGAAAGAGAAAACGATTTTCAGTGTCAACCCCTAATTTTATGCGTTATTTTCTAATTTATTTTTCTGTCGATAAAACGGTTTGTATTGAAAAACTGTCGCACAACAATACATCGTATAATATTATATTATTTTTAAAATATTTTATTATATTATTGTTATTAATTTATAACAGTCAATTGTGCACACCGACGTACAGTAAAACGGTGTGATTAAGTTTGTACAAATTGTTTGATATTATTAATACGATTTTTAGTTTTTTTTTTTTGAAATTCTGCGTATACGGAAAATTATAATATACTCAAAGGCAAAAAGTTAAGTCCCTACGATTATAATACGCGTTTCGAAGAACCAAAAAATGATAAAATCGATTTTGCCAAGGCTGTTATTACTGCGTAGATATATTCCAGTTTTCCTAGTTTTTCCCCATTATTTTGAAATTATCTACTGGACATTTTACCAACTAAATCGAATTTTTCACCATAAGCCACCCTCAAAGTTGAAGTTTGAAACGTTTTTACTTATCCGGATAGCAACGGCTGACACGACAAAAAATTTAAGAATAAAATTTAAAAAACACACGTGATTGTAAAACCAATAAATCAAACCAAAATCTCGATTTAATTTTAATTTGGTAAAATCTAAGATTCTGTTGTTCAATATACAGAACGAAGATGACGTGTGAAATGTAATTAAATGAAACTATTTTCCAGACTGAAATATTATTCAAATAAGAATTAGATAATTTTACTGATTAGAATAATAACTATTGACATTTCACACTCATAATATTATTTCGAAAAATCTTGAGTTTTTTGAAAATATTATTTTTATGTCATTTTAAAACAACATTTTTAAAAACAATAATACATTTTTGTTTATGTTTTTTACCTTCTCGAATGACATCATACATTTTTATTTCATATTCACAATCAGTATTCGTAGTGTTTCAATCTATAAAAATAAAATTTCAAACGAGTAGTTCGTTAGTTTTAAGTATGCGTACTGAAAAGTTAAGATTATCAGCGGAGTAGTGGTTTTCCGGGTACCTCTGCAGTACCACTCTACTCCGCTCATCTAAGCTTTAAATGCTTATAATGAACTACCCGTCCGAAATTCGATCTTTACTGCGAACAATATTCTGCTTCGGAATATGAAATTAAAAACGTATCGTATCGTTCGAAAAAGAAAAAAAAACTTTTAAAACCGTAGCGATAAGTAATATTAAAAATATGATAGGTTTTTTAGAAACTCCGTTTCGAAATGACCTCAAATTAAGTGTAAAAAAATATGTTCGAAAAAGTTGAAACTTTTCGAAATATCGAGCGCAGAAATGGACCACACTGTTCGTATTATATAATATAGAATTTAGAAAATCGCAAAAGTAATATTATCGAGATTTCTACGCACTAAGCAATAATAATACAATCGTGTAACATATGTATATACAGAGTGATTCAAAATGTATGATATTAATAATATTAAAATGAGTAGTTCATAAATATTCAAAATTCAGTAAAAATTAGGTTTTTTTGATTTTTAAACATTTGGAACGATTTATACACATTAGACATTTTTTACAATATTACATTGTATTATACAATAATTGTACTCCCTCGTTAACACGAACTCGGTAAACACAAATTATTGGATAACGCGAACCGGTTTTTCAGTCCAAAACACAAATTTGTGTTAAAAATATCGGCTTGCACGAATTTTTTTAACACGGACAGGTAATTTTGTGGTCTTGTCGTGTTCGTGTTAACAAATAGGAGTACTGTATATTATATTATTAGGGATTTTAGGAGGCTGATTTCAGAAACTCAAACGGGAACCTATATACTTTTTTTGCAATCGTGATGTTGAGACGTTTAAAGTTTTTATAAATTTTCAAACCGTTTTCATTATATGAAACGTACAAAGTTTTTAAGACGCTCGTTTCTAGATAAAAAAAAAAAAAAAACGTTCGTTACTGTATTTCGAACCGATAAATCGTCCTCGACTTGAAATATATTTCGAATCACCCTGTATATGCGCGCCATTATGTGCACACCGCTCGAGTCGAGCGTTCGCGGTTTTCGGGTAAACGCGGTTACCGGAAACGTTCCAACAAACGAGCCGAGAAACAGATGACTCGCACCAAACACGCCGAATCGCACGCCCTCCGCCCTGTTATATTATTATCTTCGCTACTAATAATTGTTCGAGCCCTACACCGTAATCGTGTACAGCTAGTCGTGTGTGCGTTTCACGACTATTATACTATAAAATAGTGTCGACCGACCGAATATAACGATAATATTAATAATAATAATAATAATAACGCAGTCGTTTACGATACGTAGCGTGCATTTACGTACGAGCACCGAAACATGTAGAGCACACGTTTGGACGGTAATTCACCACTCACGTGACACAAACGTCACACAATAATAATATTATACGCATTCTTCATCGATGAAATGACGTTTTCGGGTGAAATGTATGTTTTTTGGACGCGGGTGACTTTAATACTATTGGTGTGACCCGCACTGGGCACTAAGTCTACGATAGTTTCGATGGATTTATATTTTGGTCTTATTACTCCGCGTGTAAGTATGAGTATGTCGTGTTGTATATTTTATTTTATCGTTATTTTTTTTTTTTCATTATTATTATTATTATTATTATTATTTACGGAATTTTAATCACGATGATGCTGCGTGGAAGACGACGACGCGGCGCGTAAAATAGCGATTGGGTCGGTTTTAATTGAAAAACTAAAGAATTTTAAAACTCGATTAAGTAGATGCCGCTGCCGACGGGGACCTTGGCACCCCGATGTATCCCAAATCAATTTCGCCGGCGGGCGATTGCGGGGTGGGGGTAATTAGCATAAAATTGGATGTGCTCGTAAGTAATTGCTTGATTCGATTTCCACGACCCCTTGCGCGCAGAGGAGTACACATTCCGGACGGGGGAAAAAAATAAAAAAATAACAATGAATAATATACAAGTTTTTTTCTTCCCTTGCGCAAGTTTTATGTAACTGTTCTTTGTATTTTACTAAATTCATTATGAATAAATTATTATTGGTCGGTCTTAGTGAACAACCCACAACAACAACAAATAAATAAATAAATAAAAATATTTACGCACCAATCCAAATATTCGCGAGTCATTGAAGTGCACAATAATAAGTTTCAAATCAATTCGCGAGACGTGTAACCCTGCAACTATACTATTATTATTATTATTATTGTTGTTTTGCAACTGAAAATTCGTCGGAAACACTGACTTTTGAAATGAGAAAATTCGCGTTAAAAGTGTTGAATCATTCGACTAATCAATTGACACGGAAATTGCGTAACGAGTGTAAAGTTGTATTTTGTTTGTTTTACTTTTTAAGTCTGAAATTGAAACTACAATGACACAGCAACAATATCACCTACCGTATATTTGCCTCGGCATCGTGCGATTATATTCGTGCTTTTATTTGGTGTATTTTATTTTTGACTTAACACGATATTAGCACGAATTCGGGTTTTTTTTATGTCAATGATTGATTTATCGTTTAAATTGTTCAATAAACGAAAATGTTCAGATTTGATGTTATGAATTCAAAAAATAATGTCATTGCTCCATCGTTGGTTAAAAAATCTAAAACATTAGTCTCTAAAGCAACGTAATCGTTTGAAATACCTATTACCACCTATACCTATATTTCTTATTATAATCTCCCGTCGGTTTTCTGTTTTAATTTCATTGCTTAGAGTGTCTTTCAATCGAATCGCATCACAAATTCTTACCGATTATTGTCCGTTGATGTTTTCCGCTATATTGCAGCTCTTCGGGTCACACTCGGGGCTCCTGAGGGGAAGAAGGTTCACCCGGATACTCCGGTTTTACATAAAAAAAAACGATACGGGTGCAGGTCAAGTGAATTATTCTTCGAGTAGTCGTAAACATAATATACATTTGGAGATGGTGAGACGGGTCTGAGAGGATGCGGAGATGATATATCATTAATATTTTTTGCGTTTCATCTCCTACTGCGCATTTTCACTTTTTTAACTCATAATTAGTATTATCGTATAATATGCACGGTGGCTATATAGTCGACGGAAATTCGGCTAGAAGAGATTTTTTCGTTTATCGGGTCGGCCTTCGGTGGCAGCTCTATAGTCACTCACTTTATGCAGGACAAGAACACAAGATTGTGAAATTCACAACCCACTTTTTATAGATTCGAACAGATCTGTTATTGAATTTGATTGATAGTTTTAGCCGCATCTTCAACTACGTATGTGATAATTTATTAACTTGATTTTATTATTCTTAGCTATATACGTATAGATATACTTGTTAAACTGTACTTTTACTACCTTATTAACTACTGAATTTCCTTGAAATCAATATGAATAGTCAATCTCCATCATGTATATGCTCCTGTATATTATATACTCGCTTCCTGTTGCGTTACAGAAGAAACCATCTCAACTATATAGAACTTTTAATATATTATTATTGTATATCATGGTTTTTAGGATGGATACGACATTTTTGTTTCTGACCGTTACAGCGCAGTTGCCGTGTCAATAACAAAGATAACCGTTATTCGATTATATCGATTGATTTCTTGACGATTTCCCAACGACGACATATTATTACACCACATGCTGTTCGATGGTTTTCCGCGCAGCTGAGAAAATATCAAGTTTTTCAAACCGAGCGTATACCTACTATTATTTTGCAAGCGGATCTTATTGTGCATGTGGTTGGCCATCGGTAATCTGTTTTTTGCATTCCACCCGAAATCCGCTCGAACGACACCTCTGCGCTCCCCTTCCCCCCGATTAAGTGGTATATACTACTTTTCGATGCCAACGAATAATACAATACCGCTCGTTCGCGTCTCTCTCCTCGACTCTCGAATAAATGCAATATATTACTATATACATATATAATATAGTATAATATAGAACGTTTGAAATACCGAGACGACTGCAGCGCGACGAACGAGAACGCATCGCTCCCGTTGCCAAAGTCGCGTTATCTGTTTGGCGAACGAGTAGGCTTATTATCGTTGTTTATTATAATACCTACTTCTCGGCAGCAGCGACTTTCGACGGCGGCGTTGGAGAGACGGAGACACGGTTGTTTCCGCGGACTCGGCGACTCGGAAAGTAATTAACTCTCCTGCAGCTCGCGAAATAACGAAACGAGGACAATATAATGCTCGTGCGTGTCGAGGCGGAAGTGAGAGGCGTTAAAACGTGTGGAATGTATATAGTGTTGTACAGCGTTTTAATGTTCGGGGACAAGACACGTGTGAAGATTAAAGGAAGTCTTTTCGCCCCCCCCCCTCCCCCCCAACTCCACTTTCTCCTCCCCGTCTCGCCCTGCACCCGCACGGGCGTGGGTGTACGTCGTCGTACATGCTATTTCCCCTTTTGCGCTTTTCCCGACGCTACCGCGTAATCATAATTGTCAGTTGCAGCGTGCAGCGGCAGCAACCCGCGTCGTTCGGGTTTTCTTCTTCGGCGGCGGAAGAAACGACGCAGCACACCCACTGCACACACACGCACACACTTGTCATGACGTGTACGTGTGTGGGTGTGTGCGAGCGGAGGGGGAAATCCAGACAAAACCGAATCTTGTTATTACATATACACACTCGTCGGGGTGGGTGGGTGCAGTGTAATGAAATTATATTATTATCCGGGTGTCGTGTTTGCTATATTCTTTCCGAACGGACTCCTATATATCTGTACGTATCGTACGTATACAATATGTTATATACATATAATGTGTGTCTATATAATATCTATATAGTCTTCCGAGCTCACGTCACGTGTACACCGAAAAACTTAATCATACAGTTGCTTCGGTTTCGCGTTAAGATAAAAATGACAAAATAATTAAGTTCAACAGTTTCTTACACGCACATACACACACTATATATATAGAATACAACACGTGTATACGAATTACCCATAGCGAGTACCCACTTTGAAGTACATATTATGTGACGTACATGACAATATATATAGTTAGATACCTGGTACCTATTTATATTTTGTACGCACAGGACCGAAACAGTCTTCCCCTGAGCTCTATATAAAAACTATATATTCAAAAAATATTGTTGTATTATATTCTTTCGTGGAAATATATTTAGAATAATTTTTTGATTTATTGTTGTTCTTTTATGGAAAAATATTTAGAATATTTCTGTTTTTCTATTTTTACTGACAAAAAAAATCCTAATTTTCCGCGGAATTATTGTTGACCCTACGACGAGAACAAAAATAATCGGTAGACCTCGACGTGCACAATATTAAGCGTCTAGTTGATTTCTATAAGTTTGTTAACGTACCAAAATATGATATTATAATATATAATATTATAGTCTGATTTGCATAAACAAACAATAATAAGCCGTCGAGCTTTAGCGTGCGGCGATGCTTATAAACCTACCACGGCCGCGGCAGAGATGGAGGGAAAAAAATCATCCGTATTAATATTATATTAGACGTGGGCAAGGCAATAAATCTCGTCCGATGCGGTTCTTATTTTTTAATAACCACGTCGTTTTACTTAAGGTTTTCGGGTGTGAACACGATGATAATATAATATCGTCATATCACTTGGCGGCCGTCTGCGTCGCCGCACAATATTATGGGGAAAATTGCACGAAACAAAATATTTAATTTATGTAAAAAATAAAAGAAAAAAAATCGTTTGTTATACCTAAACATTTATAGGTATATTATAGTCATTAATATATAGAAATAGAACATATATACATTTTTAAAAGTGGGTAAATTGTATGGAATAATATTAATTATTAATAAATAATAGCCAATAATGCTGATTGAATACCCAAGTGGTAATAACCGATAATATAATACCGTTTAAAACCATTATCATAATAAACCTAGCAGTGGTAACCAACATGAATGTGTTCACGAGTCACACGGATAAATACAATGACATCAATAAGAGCCAAAATGTTTATATTATATAAGTATTATAGTTTAAAAAAGTAAATAAAATTCATATAATAATACCTTATTGGTCAATTTTGGTTTTTGACGATTAGACGCGGCTCGCAAGATGACCGCCCCTGACATAATATACAGTGAAACCTCTCAATACCGGACACTCGGTCACTGAAATCGTGTCCGACATTTAGAAGTGTCCACTATTCAGAGGTGTCCTTTAGGGGAGGTTTTACTGTATAGTAATTCCGAATTCGTAAACCTTGGTTAATAATCATCTACGAATACGTTTAAAAAAAATAATACTATTTTTCATCATAATTTCATCGAAATATTTCGAGAAGCCTGTGAAATTTTTGATTTCGAAATATTCAAATCGAACAATGTCTAGTGAAACAATAAACAATAATATCTCAAATCCCCAAACCTATACGCACGCGGATATTTATTTCGCGGGTTTTCTCCCGACGACGAGGGCTGCAGTCGCTGATGATGTCTCCGAGGCGGCGGCGGCGTCTTATAATATTAATCAAGTAGTTAGTTATGGAAATTTTTCGCCGGCAGCTGCCAAGACACGGTGTTAATTATTATCATTATTATTATTATTATTATTATTATTATTATTATCATCGTCATTCGATTTCCGCCGAGGAACCTCGCGATCTCGGCGGCCCACATCACATTGTAACCGGCAGACCCTATTCTCTCTCTCTCCCTCTCTCTCTCTCTCTCTCATTCTTGTTTTTATCGCGCGGCAAACAACAAACAAAAATATTATAAACAAAAACCGCGAGAAACATTATTATTATATGGAAGTCTTTCTGCACAGGTGGACAGGGTGGTGGGTGGCGGTGGGTGGGTGGTGGGTGGAACCGCACCGGTGGCAAAGGGGTCGCTGTTGTTTTAATCAGTGTTGTTAGGATACACACCGGCGGTGACGACGGTGTCGTCGACCCTTCTCCAGCAGCAACTTTTTCAGGTTTCTCAACCCCTTTTTCTTAGCTCAAAGTTCCGCTCTCGTTCTCGGCAAATGAAAAAACAAAAAAAAAAAACGAAAAATTAAAATCACGAAAACAAACGGGACGACCGGGCGCACACATAACGTCGTAATGAAAAACCGTTATTTATAGTTGGCCATTATTAAAATTCGGAACAGAAAAGGCAAAAAACAAAATATGATATGACAAACAATAATAAAGTCTGTCGAGTAAAACGCTTCGATGCGCGTATTTTCAATATTATAATCTCAGTGGAACACGCGCGGTAAAACGGTGGCCTCATTGACCATTTTCAATAACAATTTGGCATCATAAGTTTAATTATCTGAAAATTCATTGACTCGTTATACTACGATATTCGAGTGTACATATATTATATTCATTTTGTGTGCTATAAATATTATAAATTTGAAAACTTTATCGAAATATTATGACGTCTTATCAGTGTCGCGATACACTTTTACTGATAATACGAAACAGCCTTGCGAAATCGAAATAAAATACAATATATTATGTGGTACGAAATACCGGGGGGAGGGGGAGGAATGTACCAGCCCGGTGCCGTATAGTGTCAGTTGACGCACCCATATCGAGATGGGTGGTGGGTAGCTGGGTGAATGGTAAATTTACCGGTGGACTGCTGCGTATTGTTTCATTATATGAGATGAACTAAACGAATATTATGAATGTTATTTATATTATGATATATACAACGAAATCGATTAATCATTTTTAAATTTTTGGGAATATTTAACACTGGTATAGTCGGCATAGCGCTAACATTGTTAACACCGTTTGTAGATGAATTGGAGGTATGTGTCACTGACGAGTGTGCAGCTAAGGAGCAATCGTCCGTGGGAAACATTCATAATAGCCTACCTCCGAGTGCGGTTTATCGATTCGTGATACATAATAATATCAGACAATATTATACCATAACGAACGTTTTATTTAAAATAATTTTTTTTTAAAAAAAGGAACAAAAGTGTCCAAGTGTAACACCTCCTCCTTTTTTCTGTGCTATAAACATAATGTCTTAATTGACTTAAAAAAAAATAAAACAAAAATAAACACATACGTCATTGTAAAATCTATAAGTTATCTATATAATAATATTATAATATACGCCGATGACGTTGTATGAATGGATTTGAATCACGTGGTTTTACTCCGCTCGACGATGAATTATATTAAATTACCATAATATATTATCTAATTGTTATAATGTTATGATCGAGATGCGTACAAGTGTGATGGGTTGATGCCGTTTTAAAATTTTTATTTGATGTGCTTGTCAACTGTTACACCCCCGTCGCCAACCCGTTGCCCCCCGATGTCCCTTGCCGTTTACAAAAAAAAAAAAAACAATAAGAAAGGTCCATTTTCAAAATCGAGCGAAAAACAGTACCTGCAGAACCTAGCCTGCGGGTCGAGTGGTTTTCGTTCGTGCCCAGAAGACAAGGAGTTCTCGAGCGACAAAACTTCGACAACCCCACGACAACCTCCCCCCCCCAAAAAAAATATAAAAAATACCCACCCCCGTCCTAGCCACCGCTTACGAAAACGCCACGCCGCGCGTGCCATACCTGCAGAAACACTGTCCACGCAATATATTATTACGATATACAGGCGAACGATATAATATATCATCGCGTTATGGCCGCTGCAATTCGATCCGTCCTCGGCCTTTGCGATCCTTTACAACACAATAATAATAATAATAATATATAGCTTTTACAGCAGCATAAAGCGGGTCGTATCGTCCCCGTATAAATACGGCGGTATCGTATCGGGGAGGGGGGGGCTTTTCGGTGGCGTTGGACCGGAGCGGGGCGGAACGTTTCGCCGGTACGCGCGGCCCGGCGGGGTCCATAAAGACGTCGCGACGCAAGACGAATCGTCGCCGTTTAAAACGGTTTCAATTACGTGCGATCGCGTGATTCGGCCCGTTTCGATGCGATCCCGATAGGTACGCGGCCCGCATACGTTATAAAAATAATAATACAATATGTTATATTATCCGACCTAATAATAGCAGTAATAATATACGGAGGGCATAGGCGTTTTATCGTGTTGTGTATATAATAATAATAATATATAATATTATAATGTGCAAAGAGCGTTTTCGCACAGGTGCGCGCGCGCCGAACGTTACAACGTCTCGTGGGAAGGTAATAAAAACGGGACGAGAATATTATATTATTATTATACATTCGAATGGGCCCGTGTACAACACCGTGTATACTATATACATATATATATATATGCGGGTATGGCGTGTGCGCCGCCGGTACACAATGTGGAATGCATGTTTTTTCCGCGTGACTGTATACAATAATAATAATAATAATAATAATAATAATGATAATAATATCGTCGACGTGAATCGCGGTGAGAATCCCCCGCGTAGACGTCCCCCTCCCTCATCCCCTAGTGAGACGTCTTAAATTATGTTATGTATATTTATATATTTTTTTCCACCTTCTCTTAGCGATTTCCAGACGACGATTCGGTAAACATATTATATTATATCGTTATACAGCGGTAACTATTAAATCGTTGTCCATCATCACTGGTATTATAATTAGTAGCGTAATTTGAATGGGAGGGGGCAAGATGGGTATTTGCCCCTGTCTGATTGTAAAAGCCGTCAAATTTTTGGTGAAATAACATAACTATAATATTTGTCTAATTTTGAGGGAGGGGTGGTATTTCCGGTTTCAGGTAAAAATATTCGAGCGCAGGTCGGATTGCGTGTGTACCACCCATACCATAATATGACATATACCACCTGCAGCGAGTCTCGACGTATTTAATTATTTTGCGCATCAAGTAAGAAAAAATAACCCCATCACATCGTAAACATTTCTTCAACAATATATTTCTAAAAATAAAAACTTTGAAATCATGGATTCTTTGCTCAATCAAAAATCTAAAACATAGAAGGTAACATAACAAATACACTAATACACATAAGTGAAATACATTTATTTATTGAAGTATAATAATTAAATTTGAATAAAGGAAATTGAAATAAAATTCAAAATGTAATTTCTTTGTCAGATCTGACTTTAAAAAAAATAATAGAATTTAACCTTTCGTCAGTCTTAGGTATACAGTCCTTGATCACAAATAAGACTCGGTGCTTTTTAAGACGAAGAAGCCAGAAGGTCTCTCTGCAGAACACTTAATACGGATAATAAGCTCAATATCTGCTTATAGATACGTCATGATACTTGATAATTTATTATTTTTAATATTCGGAGAGTACATTTTTTAAGTACAGCGTGATGGTAGGTATTACTCATCACTTGTAGCGGTAATGCCAATAAAAATAAGATAACCATAGTAATGATTTTATTATTTGTACTATTATTATCATTTTTTTCACAAGTCTCCAAAATTTACCGCCCCTAAAATTGTTCCGTCCAAGGCGCTCAGCCCTAAATACGCCTCTACCCTTGATTCATAATATAATACGTTATAGTATATATATTATCTCGAGTTTGATTATTTTAAAGATTTCGCACGAGGGCCGATGAATAATAATAATGATATGTCGTGTGCATGTGTGGAGGCATCCACGTGCCATTATTTTATAGGTTATTCGTTCGCGCGTGGACATTTATATACGATAATATACTAATAATAATACTAATATTCGCAGCAACTCTCGGCCGAGGAGAAAACTGTATAATATAATATTATACGCTGCGAAAACCCTTTATTCTCAGACTTTGCGGCGCGCACACGGAAATAACCTCACGAATTTACGACCCCACCCCCCGAGGCTGTGCAGCAGAGATACTTATCGCCACTCCAATTCGAGATAACCGAAAACACATATTATACAAACACCACCCGTACACCCTCGACGATCAACCCTTTCGCGGTGCCGTTTGAAGCTGCTGCTGCCGAGGACCGTGCGATTTGTACGCCGATATTTTTCAAACGGCCTCGCCGCCGATAAAGAGTCGCGTTTTTTGACGGCAACGATAAATTATTTCACTATCACAATAATACTCTGGTGTTGTACCTCCGACCACCTGCTGCGGGCTCATCCGTGGAATCGGTGGGTTTAAGAGCTGCAGGGCACTTCAGGTCGTATGTACGGGCGGTCATCGTTTCCGCCAAAACAAAAAGAGGTTTATTTCCGCCAAATCTTCTGCCACCTGCCTGTCTAAATTATAGTTTGAGAACCGTTTAGACTTTAGAGTTACCCCCAGAGGCCACCACGGCTCTTGGCCTGATCTCATTGACCCCCAAAAATTGTTTGACATAATTTTCAGATTACAGTTCAAAAATTTGAATACGAATTCAATTGAGTTTATTTTAATTAAATGTATCTTACAATCTATATATCTATAAAGTATAAATATAACAATTAAATTGATGTCTGTCTGTCCTAAATGCATTCCCAAATTGTTCAACCGATTGCGATTAAATATTTGGAACAAAGATAGATTAGACCACTGGGAAGAAGATAGGCTATAATTTAAAAAGGCAGAGGTCCAACTACTGGAGCTGCTCAAACAAGGATTTTGAGATTTACTATGGAAATATTTGTTTATAAATGGTTGTCATTGGTTACAACTTACAGATTATATTAGTCATTTTTGTTTATTAATGGTTGCCATTGGTTACAACTTACTAACTTGGTTTTTGTTTTTTTTTCTTAATGTACCTAATTCTGATTTCAGTCACTTACGCGCCTCGTGGGATCCGCAATCCACCGCGGGTGAATTGCTTTTCTGATAATTTATTACTGCTCGTATATATTATCTGCAATCCGATACAGTGGATTGACTACCTATGTGGTTTAGATGCATGTTAATCACTTGAGGTTAATCTTAACTTAATATATATGGGCAACAAAGTAAAATATATTTTGATTTTTTTTCAAACGGAACTATCGGCCGGAACTGAGTATTTGACTCTTGTACGGTGATAATAATTAGTAAATACTTACACAATATGTGACACGAAGTCGTTGTCACGCTTGTACAGGGGACCGGATGTGCAAATATTTGGTCGTCGGTATAGATACGCGCTTGTTTTTCTGTCGAGTGTACCACCGAGTGAACCGCGAATTACTTTGTGTGTTACCAGGGCCGCATTTAGAAATGTTGCAAATGGATTTCAAAATTCATGGCGCCTATTTCATTTTTTTTTTTAACATCGAAGTAAGGCGGTAGTGGCTAAACTTTATCTTCAAAAATTTGAAAATTGTATAAAAGGTTCCTCATTACTTTTGTTATTTGTGTAATTTAAAAAAAAAATATGAGTGTTAATTCACAAAAGTTTTCTATTAATAGCTGAAGTCAACATTTTGAAAAAAATCGTCGAAAATATGAAAATTAGCAAATCATATTTTATTGGAAATTTATAAGAAATTTCATTTTTATAAAGGGTATTTAAGATTTGAAAGTTGAACGTTCTCTTCACAAAAAAAAATTGATTACTTTATCTGAAAATTTTTTCCAAAATTTGTTCACCGGTGCCCCACTTGAAGCCGGCCCTGATTGTTACACGGTCGTTTAAGTCTATTATACATTATTAAATGCTATATTTTGATATTTATCCATGGTATCGTGACGGTGCGCAATGAAAAGTTATGTTTAATTCTAAATTATAATTAATTAACCGATTATTAATTATCAGCAGGTACTGATCGTTCATTCGGGTTAATTATTTTATATTGTGTAATCATTATAATGATAATGATTTCAAAATAATTTGAGTTTTAGCGTTATAATAAGAATATAATAATATTAAGACGTTCGCATTTTATAACCTCATTATAGTGTTATTATATAAACGCGGTTGTTGCTTGCCAACGATACAATCAGTGTTTGTCAGTGTTTATCAGCTTATTAATGTCGAATTTGGTGTACGAAAAGGCTTTGTACGTTTAGCATTAATTGATACATTTTATTTGACTTGGAGAATAATAACTCGAACGACATATACCTGTTAAAAACGGCGTGTCGAAATGGCGCTATTATAATCTTATTCTGATTTAAGTGGTGTACGTCTACACTCTACACCGATTTATGTGTTTCGAAACCCTAACACCCCCCTCCCCTAAGTATACGTTTCTAATCCTACCATAATGGGGTTTCGGTTCGAACCACTAACCAGCTACAACCTGTGCGGCTCTCTGGACATTATGGTTTTGTAGGTATTTTTTAAAAAAAAATGGCTCTTTCCTACGAAAAGGTTTCCGACGAATGAATCGCATTACGCCGATAGGTATTTTCGTTTATCCACGTAAAACGGCGAGCGAAAAACCGACAGAGGAAAAATAAAATACTCGTTTTACACGGAAAATTACAATAATAAATATTTTGACGTCAGTCACGACGACTGTTGACACGCGTCAGCCCTCTCTTCTCGTATATTACAATATATCATTCGACCGGCTGTATTATTATTATTATTATCCGATACGCATTCGACACGGTGCCCCGAGGGGGTCGCTTTGTGCACGCACAATAATATTGGCCGTGCTGCGGTCAGATCGGTTCGTGCCACGAGCAGCAGAGCAAATGCAAACATACACGCCGTCAAAGTTTTTCGATTCGCCGGGAAACGCGCCGCGCACAATGGCGCTGCACGAGATTTATCGCTGAAAAATAATATCGTGCGATTCGTCGTCGTCGTCCGTCGTCGGCAAAACCCATTTCTGGACATCATTTGTAACGCGGAGGAATGTCGCAACAAAAACACCCGTTAACGAATCATTACCTCTGCAAACGGGCGGCTCTACAAGTTATTTGATAAATTACTGTCCTGCAGTCCGCAGTCCCTCCGACGTACATAATATCCAATATCGCCCTCCGTCCGCGTACGGCTGCAGGACTCGCTCGTCACTATATATCGTTATGAGTACTATTATAGTCGTAATAATAACGCTGCGCGACGCACCACCCCTCCGATTAATTTTTTTCCCTTACAAATTTCTCAAAAACCCACTCGTCCCCATGATTACCCGAAAATTTCCAATAAAACTGCGGACGGCGACCGTGAGCGCACCCCCGCGCTCACCCGCTCAATCGCCCCCACACTCGCCCACCCACACACTCCGATATTATATAATATCATATCATATTATTGTTGTTGTTGCTGTTCCTAAACGGCGACCATCACGTAAACCCAATAACGGCGCACGAAAATATCCTCTTAAACTATAATGGCCCCGGAGACGACATTCCGCGGAGTCATTATCCTCCTCATATTATATTGCTTTTGTTTTTCCCCCGGAAATCTTTATTGCGCGCCGTTATAATGTACGGGATTGATATTATAGGTATAGGCAGGTGGTTTCCTCTCGCGGATTCTAAAGGCCTGGTGATATTTTCTGGCGACAATTATTGTAGGTATATACGGTAATAAACGCGATGAGAATCTACACCCGGTCTGGTCGTCGACGAGCCCCGTGATCATAGGTGCAACGAGGGAGTGCTCGGGGGTGCATCCCCCCCTGGCTTCATGGACCAAAACGATGTGAAAGCAGTTCCCAAAAACGCGTTTTTTCAAGTATGCGGCGAAATAAATTATTTGGTTATCACGACAAGAATGTAACAGTGGTTTACTGACTTGTTCATTTTAAATATTTAGAGGGATGTCGCAAACGACACGAAAACAGAATCAGTGTTAGATATTAAGTACCTACATCGAAGAGAATAAGCAAAATAGTTTTAAAATCATGCATTATAATCTTATCGACTTGCAATATCAATCATTAAACATGTGTTATTTGTATTTGTTAAATTGGTTGTAACTTGAATAATATTTTATTCTGATGATCAGACAATTATTTACTTTGTAAGTGCAATGTATATTAGTTAAATTCAAGACTTGCAAACGTTATAAATGACAAAAATGTGTAAATAAAAACGATAAACGGTTAACAAAAATAATTAAATATCAAAAAACAAACACATATTGAACAAAACATAACGCAAAACGACATATTTTTATAGAATATAATTAAACGAAAAATAAAATAAAAATTAACTTACTTAAAATGTACAATATTGCAGGCTTTATAGATACATATTTACTCCACGTGATTTATTACATCAATCCAATAATTATATATGTCCCGTATCCAGGCCTTATCCGTCATTAGATATCGTTTTGAACAATAGATACAAAAGTTTAAATTTTGAATTACGAAAAACGCAAAAATAGTAAACGTTTAGATTCAAATACAAGCTCCAGTCAAATGAGTCGATATACAAATAAATGATAATGTTAAAGCTGAGTTACAAAAATTCGTTATTCATAGTTTGTAATGTATTTGTGGGGGTCAAAGCGTCCCCGTGGCTTCACTGGTGAGATATTATCCAGCATTATTAAACCCCCAAAAATGTAGGTCCACTTTCGCCTATGCTGCACGCGTGATAATAATATATGATATAGAGGTACTCACGACGGCCGTACGACGTTAATGAAAAAACAACAATCGCAATATTACACGATAATAATTACAACGACAATATTGGACTCGGCTGTGCAGCGCCGCATTTACCTACCTCCGCCGTCGCCGTCGCATGTGGAGGTACTTCGTGCGAGACGAGAGAAGTTTTCGAGTGCCGAATTATTATATATATCGACGGCGGTCGTCAAAGATATACGGGCGGCGTAATACCTATCGGCTAATATAACATCATCATATTGCGTTATATAATATTATATTGCCTCGCCGGTAATTCGTTTACGCGCGAGTGTGTGCACACTGTACTCAGAACGCGAGTTTGAAAACGCGCACGACAAACTTTACTTATCGGTCGTCCCTCGCCGCCGCTGTCGTGTCGTTTGCGCGATGTGCGTTCTCCTCGAGGTCTTCCGTGAGCGGTAACCTGAAAATATTTTTAAAAAAAAATACACAGTAGACACTATCGAACTAAAAACACTGTCTATAGCATCATAAATTTAAATATTTTAACATAAATTTAAAGCTGAGATACGATATGACGTCAACGCGCACGGCTTTGCAACAGCCGATAAGAAAACAAAAAACTAACCTGTAGTTTCTGTCTAGGGTCTACTGCGGCACGCCTACGATCTTCATTTTCCAAACGATTAATACAAAAATAGAATATCTATCCGAATAATTGAAGGCTACACGATATTATAATAATATATCGGTGATAATAATATTTTGTCGTGTTATACTTTTTTCGAATATTTAGTTGTATCAAAATAATATACGTACAAAAAGTAGAAAAGTGAATATAAAATGCACCAAAAATACTAAAAAAAGTACCGCAAAGCATAAAATACCCCAGAAATGTAAAATCAAAACCGTATCGTTAGATTATCAAATTTCTATTGAGACGAGCAACGCATTAGAGCGATAGAAAAGAAATGCAAATGCACCGAGATTCGGGCCTTACTCAAAATAAATGTAGGTCTAACCTATATACACGACGACATTCGTTTGACTCTGCAGAACTCTCAAAGTACACCTACCTCTATAATATATATCTATATCCATTTCAGGAGACAAATATAATATAGAATAATGTTTGTTTCGTTTATTTTAGTGTCCTGTATAGAACTTAACGGAACTACTGTAAGTTAATAGTCGAGGGCTCTATACGGAGATTTCATTTTTCAAATACTGGCAACACTGCGAGTAACGCATTTTTTTGGGACGGTGGCTGACGTTAGCACAGAACTATTGTTATGGCCTCAAATTTTAAAAGAAAGTTTGTTTACAGATGTTTACGCATCAACAATGTTATTTTCCAGCACTTATATAATATACAAAATATCTGAAGCTGTAACGCGAAAATAGCAAATCGATCCGATTATTATTGTTAGGTATTATTAACAATTATTTAGAATAAATTTTATTTACCGCGTAGGTGATAATAAAAAAAATCACTTGGATCTACGATTTCTTTATTATCTTTCGAATAAAACGATATTCACTATACTTGTTACCTTGGTATGCGTATTATCATAAACTTATCGTGATTTTAGGAAAACACGTTATGCAGAAGCTGTTCAAAGTTTGATAGTATATATATATTATATATATTATATATAATTGAGTTTGTTTATTAAGTAACATTATATTATATTATAAGTCTGAAGAAATGCAAGACAGTCGCTATAACGATTCAACAAGTAAAGAAATTATATTTTAATGAATACTTACTCGTTAGTTACGGTGTGTTGATCAATTTAGATATTGTTTACATTTGAGTTAAATAAAACACATATACACGTCTTGTACTGCTTACAAAATAAATATTATTTTGTTTTGGAAAATGTACATTATTAGGAAGGAAATTCTGTCAATAATCACCACAGATATTGTTGTAAATATGGGAAACTTCTAGTCACCGGAAATTACCTGGAAAATGTCCATGATAAAAATACAGAATATATTATGAATAAATTAAATCATAATAATAAAAAAAAAATTTTATTTTTACCATACTAATGTCCAAGAGGCAATGACCAATAAATAAATTCAAGTTGTATTTCAAAATATGTAATTCTTATATTACAATCATTTCAGAAATTCCTCAAGTCCATACCAATAAGAAAAAACATTTAACAATCAAATAGTTATAAGTCGAAAATATTGTTTCCAAGTGTATCCACTATCCAATGTATAAATAATGTTTAAGTTTATAAAGCTATAATGGCCTATGCTGCCGAAACGATAACGTTCAATCAAAAAAACATAAAAAAATTTAATTTTATAGTATAAAGAAATTTCTGAAAAATTCAATTTATGAAATCTTACATCACTTTAATCACCGACGATTTGAAAGACCCTCACACCTCTAACCCATTGCCTGTTATATCATGTATATACCATATTTTAATATTTTATAATAATATATATTATATAATTATTAGTTTCATAGCATATTGGTATTCATATTATATATTATTATTTATATAAAATCGTAATTATTTAATAATAATAATATTATATAAAATATTAAACAATGTGCGTATATAATATAATACGTCGTGTTTATATTGTATTTTGCCAAGAAGTATATATTTAACTTCCGTAATACTTTTCAAAAATCTACTTACGGGTGTGTGTGTGTGTGTGTATATAATATATATACTAATAAAGTTATTGTCGTTCTTCTAAAAAGTAATAAAGAATATAAACTAGACTGTGCACACACTTCTCCACTCTCCTCGAGTCGATAGCCCTCATAAAACATTGCCATTTATGAGTTTCCGTCCCTAATAAGAACATTATTCTGGGATTAAATTGGCCCCACTCCGCCAAAAAATCACCCGGAACGTCCTCGCGATGGGAAGAAATAATATTTCGGCATGTAATATTTCATTACCCGCGAAAAGCGCTGTTTTAAATCAACCGTGTGCGCGTAAAATTAAACACCAAATCATATAATCACGTATTATTAAATCCGATTAAAATCCGAAACTGATTATAAATTAAAACAAGGTCAGGTGCAGTGGGGTAAGTGAATTATAATCGCAAGACTACAAAATGAATCGCGAATATTATAATATTATTGTTATCGCTGGAATATGATTTTCCACACCGTTTTCGAGATTTTTTTTTTCATTATTATTATCAAAACTGCTTTTTACTTTAACCATTTAATTTTGAATGCGAAGAACGTGCTAGACACAAGACTCCCCTTTAGATTATGGGCACTTTATGATTTTTTAGTTATGTCTTATTATGCTTGTATTTGGCCATTGATTACGAGTCATTTTAGACTATAAGTATTATGCAGTAATAATATTGTTATTGTCCCAATAAAAAAGTGTGCTTAGAATGTGCAACAGCACAGAATACCTATACTTAATAAAGACATGATATTGTGCAATGTTAATTGTACCATAATCTAAAAAAAAAAAAATTGTATGTCAAAAACAGTATACCTATGTCAATTTTTAACATTATATTATATTAAGATATATAAACGTGGACAAACACCAAATTATAGATTTGTTTTTATTTATTCGGACAACTATTGTTCATGCATATTATATATTAATCGAAATAATATAAGATTTTGCCAGTTGCCCATCCCTGGTATAATATTATGTTATACCAGTTACCAGTTACCATTCAATGACGCATCAACACGAACACTCGAATCTATACACAATTTATTCTATAGACGGCAAAAAGCATTTAGACGCATAAAAAGAAAATCCCCGCGAGTGTTACCAGCTATGCTGGCTCACACATTTTTTTTAAACAAACCCTTTCACCGTCAAACCCCTTCGATTATTCTAACGGTCGAGTCGACCGTTTAAATTGTCTACACTCGAAATACTAATAATAACTATTCGGGCCCAGCAGCAGTACCACCACCACCACCACCACCTGCTACGTACGTACCTCCAACTACATTATAATATGAAATACAGATTAAATCCAAGATGTAATGGCTTTTTAACAAATATTGACGTGATAATCTGTAAAGAGCATCGGCGGGCGCGAGTAATCTGCAAAGGCTTAAATTAACTACTGTAAATACATACCTACCTGCCTATATCTACCCGTTACCGCCGTTCTTTTTTAATCCCCCGCAGAAGTCTAAAAGTACCCGGCAGTAATGTACGTACTTTTGAAACTGCTTCGCGGTTTAACAAGCGAGCATATTGAAAATTAACCATCTGACGTGACCGAATGAAATCCGTTCGGCACATAATCCAATTGGCCGTTGGTCGAACGCTCCATGGTTTCATCAGTGACTTGGTCGGTTTCCCACATAATATTTACCGTTTTAACCCAAAAACTTCGAGATAGTGTCTCGTGTAAATGTTTGATAAAAAATGCTCGAACTATAAAAATATGCTGATAAAATTAAAAAATCGACGACGAGTCAATTAAATACATAATATACGAGAACGTCAAATCAATCGGTTTTAGTTTTTATGCGTCGTAAAAGTCACAGAGAAATAAGCCCAAAATATAAATATTTCTAACTGAAGTTCAGTATATATGATCACGATATGATGACCGATTTCTATTTCTATTTCCATTTTTTGTTTCCAAAACTACTTGAATCTATATTTCAAGTACATATTATAATAATAAAATACGCAGGAAAATTAGTAAACTATGATATGCTTATTAAATTTAAATTTAAATGCCGAAATGAAAAATATTATGTTTTTGTTTTTCCCGATGAAACGTAGGTAGGTATTCAAAGTGGGTCTGTGGCATCGTGAAACGATTTAATTTCTAATAACCATAATCGTTATTCTATATATTATAGCTTATCAAATACATTTCCGAAGAATTATATCATCGTCGTCGATGCATTTAGCCGAATAGCTCAAGCTTTATTTCAACTGCAATTCGACAAACGTTTTTGAAAATGTTGTACATTACATATAAAGTAAAAATGTAAATATCAACGTAGCCGTTTCGCCTTCAGATTTAATTACGCTCCATCCGAAACAAACGAATCGGTAAACACGACAACGTTTTCAAAACGTTTCGATTTCTTTGGAGGTATTACGGTTTGTGTTATTTAGCGACTAAAAAAAAAAAAAAAATCTCACCATACTGTAAAGCTAGTCCGACACAATATTATTATTATTATTACATTCCGCAGTCGGCCTCGGTCGTCTCTCGCTCTAACCGTCGTACGACTAAATACGTCCGTTGAACAATAGCCGAAACGAAACAATGTAAGGTTAAAATGGTTAAACCCATCCGTGCACTGCTAAGTCTTTAAGCGCGGCCAATGAGGCAACGCGAGTTTGTCTGGAAAGGACAAACGACTGCGAGAAGCCACGGAATTTAGATTACTACACGACGACGACGAGAGATATTCAATGTCCTTTGTGGGGACGGATCTTCCGCGGCGGCCCCCTACCGTATAAACAATAGTAATAATAATAATATATTGAAAATAAGACATTCCTCATCGCAATCGTCGTCGAAAATAAAATAGATAATATCGTTTTTCGAAACGGCGTTATAGCAAACCGTTACTGCAGTGTATAATAAACGAAAAAAATTCTAGGACCGAACAACGACACAAAATTAAGAAATCAATTTATGAAACAAATGCGAAACATTATTACAGTAGACGCCGCTTGTAAGATTCACGGATATAAGGTTCAGTCTCTTAATAGACTCAAAATCGATTGGAACATATCCAAATTCGTTAAGAAAATTCGATTATAAGACTCACTCTGTGCTGGTCCCAATGTGTATCTTGTAAGTGGCGTCTACTGCATATATATATAGAACAGTTTTATATTAAAAATTTGAAACCTGCAACGTGTCCATGGCAGTATTTTTAATCAAGCTCGAAAGTCGTTCAACTATTGAGCTTATGAAAAAATATTTTATCTGTTAGATATAAAAATTACTAAAAAAAAAAATGAGAAGGTGTACACAACTAATCACTTGACTCGTTATCGCTGACTCGTAAACATTTATACATTTAAAATACGATTGTGCTTTGTACGACCTGCTACCGCTTAACTCGCCGACTTTAACGTGAATAAGTTCTAAATGTTGATATTATTAATTATATTATAATATACTAACGTAATAATTGTATTAGAGCGGTTTTATTGAATTCGACATTTGATTTAATAAATCGTCCTATACTGTAGTATAGGTATTATACATTTATCACTGAAGTAACAGCTGTACTGGATTATAAGGTCACACGTTCTTCACCTCTCTAAACCATAAGGAAAATATTTTCTATTATTTATTTTATATCATATAAAATGTTTGTTTTGGTATTTGGCGACTTAAAAGTCTAAAATACTGTCAAAAAAATTAATGAGAACAAATTATCTCTGTCTATATTTTTTAATGCCTTACATGACGTGTATAATCACGTATTACGACGAATCTTCATCAAAGCGAGTCCTGACAATCTAACATATTATTTTCATTGTCGATTTCTCAAAAACGTTTTTAATCAACGAATATAGTGTCGAAAAACACCTGTGAACAGTGTAAATATACAACAGACGGAACGTCGACGTGTGTAAACACAACTCTTCACTATATGGGGCTTGAAAACGTTATAATAACGTTACGATTATAATATAACGTTATAATGTGTGACGAGAAACGATTGAAATTCGCAAACGTAATTAAAACGGAAAACGGTAAACAAAAATAATTAAATATCACTAAACAAAACATAAAGATTACCAAAATACGTCATCAAACAAAACGGAACGCGAAACGAAATAGAGTATAATTTATTTATTTAAAAGAAAAATAACACGAAACGAAATAATTTAAAATCCATTTACTGAAAAAAATCGTCTTAAAATTATAATATTAACCTAAATGACTTAACGCCATTAACTCAAAGTTATAACATTGGTTTCGTAGAAATATATTTTATCCGACGAGATTTATTTTGCATTTTAGTAGTTAAACCGAGAAAACGTCTCATGTTCCGTACCGAGGGTCATTTTCCGCATAAGATATTATTTTCAACGATAAAACGATAAACGAAAAATAATGATTTTTTGAGCTCCGTTTCGACAGCATTGTCACTTTTAAATTTCAATACCAATCCTAAACAGTATTTTGTACTTTTTTTTTCAACAATTTTGTGCACTTCTCCTGCTCACCTCTGCCTGCTCTTCTCCTGCTCTTCTCCTGCTCTTCTCCTGCTCTTCTCCTTCCGGAGAAACGTTTCCCCATTTTTGAACAAATTCAATGCTCGAACACGACACATATTATATTGTATTTTTTTTTTTTACAAAATTTAACGTAATACTGTTTATGGTATTAAAATTCGAAAGTCGCAGTGTTGGCAAAACGGAGCTGATTTTTGGACTGATTAAAGAGTGTCTCAATTATACTATTTGCACCACTCGCGGGTCCTAATTTTAGGAGTACCGAACGCTTAGCAAACTCTGATCCAGAACAGGGAATAGGCTGTGGATCTTGGATAACATTTAAGCCTAAGTCATCTGGCAAGTAATATTGGCTGCCAAAACAAGACGTCATAGAATTTCTCGGAATCTACGTGTCACCCCTTGGCCCTGCCTCCTTAGATCTGCGACTGACGCTCAGCAGGTGAAGCCGAACCTACATATATCATAAAATTATGTTATACTTAACAACAATATAATGTAATGTAAACATTTTATGATCGTGTTGATCGGATAGGGTGGGTGGGGGGTTGGAAGTTCAAAGTTGTTTACAACACAATATTGTTGTGTTATTATATATATATTATTTATATGCGTCTTCATAGCATGACGTCGTCGAAAACGGAGCGGAACGGCAGATCGAACGAACAGGGACGTTCGGCACGACTATATAGGTGGGTGGGTGGGTGGGTGGATACGGTATAGGTACATCGACGTGTGTGCGTGATAATAACATTAAACCGAACAACACTGCACGCGCGCGGAGGAGACGCGGAAAAGTCTCGGTGGCGGTGGGAGGTCAGGGCGTGGGGGGAAGCCTTAAAAAACAACGGCCGTGTTATCAAAACGGCGGCGTTATCTGTTTATATCCGGTCGCGCGTTACGTTTTTCCGGGGAAAATCTGGTGCCAATTAACGTAACTCCAGCAGACGGCAGCGGAAGGAGCTCCGCGGTGCGGCGCGCAGACGTTGACGGTGCGGTGCGGAGGCGGCGGGGGTGGATATGGTGATGTATAATAATAATACACGCTCGTGGAGGGCGGTTGGAGGGCGGGCGAACGCCTCGCGGCATAGCGGCCCGTGGGGTCGGCGACTCGCACAGGGGTTGCGTGTGTATATAAATATAATATATACGTATATTATATTATATGGGAAAGCGCGCGAGTACGAAGAACGGAAAAGATTTATGCTCGTGAAGTACATTATCTTGTAGTCTCAGACGGCTAATTAGGGAAAAAGCGTGTGCAAGATCCGGCCCGTGTAGCCCGGGGGCCCGACGCGACGCGCGGTGTCGAACGGATGACGGCGGCGGCGGCGGCGTGTGGGTGAGCGAGCAGGTGGGTGGGTGGGCGGTTGATGTTTTTCCCGCGGGTGGGAGGGGGGCGGGGGTACGGCGCGACACGGGGATACACTGACGAGATAATAATATAATAATATCGCAAAGACTTATTATTATAATAATATTATAACGACACGGTTTTTTGTTCATTTTATTTTTTTTGTATATACCTAATATCGCGGTATACCTAGGTATATTTTTCCGTGACCGATTATACCACGCGCGGTTATCGCGTATCGCCGTCGGCAGCAAACGAGAACACGTGGGACAGTTTTTCCTAGAAGCACAGACGAAAGTTGCTTATGCCGTTTTCGACGAGTGTTTTTGCTCTTTTAACTCGCCATAATAATATTATTATTACGACAACACGCTAGTATCCATGCCGTCTGTCCGTGTCAGTTTATCACGAAATCCCTCTGTCGCGTTATGGTCAAATCCCACCACAGATATACGAAACCGAAATATATTATAAATTATTGTTTGAACGATGCGTGAAACGAAACGGACAAAAGACTATTCTCAGACACATAACGCAATATTATTATAATCGTTACACCGTATAAATAGTAGCGGGTATATGATATAATAATATATTATCTTGATATATAAAACCGAAAATGGAAACCTTTGATGCTAACGTTCTTGGAAACTACTCAACCGATTGTCTTAATTTTTGTTTTCAAATAAAAGATTATATCGCGGAAAAGGTTCCTATCGTAAAAAAGTATATTTACGTTTAATTTAAAGAGGTGTTCACACAAGGATTTTTAAATTCATGATGAAAATCGAAAATTTGTATTTTGGTTACAGTTTATTATTAGTTAGTATCACTTTATCAGTTACAGTAAAAGTTTTTCCTACGTACAAATTATACGCTAAAAATTCTAAAAGTGCTATTTTTGATGAGATATATTTTATGAATAATCTCTGTTTATTTATAGGAATGTCAATGGTGAATGGTTACATATCTTATAATTATTAGAATTAGTAGGAATGTGTCATATAGAATGAATTTAAAAAAAAAAAAACAAATCTTTGGCACAGGCCACCATTGCGATGTCTTTCGTGTGTCTAATATTCTGATATCACTTATTTATTTCATCTTTAACTCGGGCAACGCCGGGTGGGACAGCTAGTAATTGTATATTTCTATAGAATATTAATTATCATCAGTTAGGTAAAACTATCATCTGTGCCGTTACAATAATTATTGTATCGCACTTAAGCGTGACTATCGAGTGGGAACAAACGGTCGAAGCTCTGATAATATTAATATTTAATGTACAAGAATATTATAATATCAAAAGGCCACTGAAACTTGCGCCACTACATAGATAAGTTATATTTAATTAATTAAACTTTCCGGTCTAATAAGTTGTTCTAATTTACTTTGTGAGATTGTTTTCCGGCGAAGTCTAAGATTCTGTTGCAAATATACACACACACACACACACACAATATAATAATAATTCGTGTATATATTTGCGTTATACCGAGCGCCGGGAAACTCCCGAGGAAATGTCGGAAGTCCGTGTTGCGCAGTGTTTTTATTGTGCGGTTATTACTGCGTGCGTACTCCCTTTAATGCGAAAACAATGGTTGAGTATAAGACAATAATAATATATTCAACAAGTCGGTGGGTTTTTATCGCTTGTTATTTTTTGACTGTGGCGTGTCGTAACGATTATTGTCCGAGCTCTTCGCGGGGGACAAATGACGAGAAGAGAATATAGGGTACGGAGAAAAAAAAAAAATAAATAAATAAGGAAAAGGAAATTAGGCGTTCCGCGGTTGAAATTGAATGGTGTGCGAGGAATATAAAAAGAAAAAAAGTCCGAAATAATAATAATAATAATAACCCTCGCGGTGTACACGGTCACGACTGTCTCGCGTCCGACTCGGCGGCGGGCGGTGGAATTAAGTATAAGATTTTTGGTTCCTTGTTTTTATGCAAATATTTGTGAGACTCTGGAGGGACCCGGTTCGCGAGGATGAGGGACAAAGGGACGACTATGAGCAAAGACAATGGCGATAATTGAGAAAACCTACGGGGGCGAAAACTTGTCAGTTTTTCGGAACAATTATTAAGGGGTGAAAATATTCATTTATATATATATATATATATACACACACGGGTGTATATATAATCTTAGCGGGTCATCTGCGCGTCGCTCTCCCTTTATGTACAAACGAAAAAATCTGTCAGGAAAAATGCATCTCATTTGACATTGCAACAATATAGCCGCAGCAGTAGTCGGCTTCTTTTGAATAACAATGTCTGTTTTTAAAAAGCAAAAATATATAGTTGTAACTCGCGTAAGGCAATATCATTTCTGCGATCGTAATGGTAATATTTTGATCTCTGCAAGTCAAAACTCGCGGAATATCTATTGTGTTTTTGATACAATAGGTATATAATCATAATACATAAAACCGAAAATTGAAACCTTTGATGCTAATGTTCTCGAAAACCACTAAAACCGATCGTCTTAATTTTTTTTTTAATGAAAGATTATATCACGGAGAAGGGTCCTATTGCAAAAAAGTATATTTAAGTATAATAATTTAAAGAGGTGCTCCACAAAGATTTTTAAATTTATGATGAAAATCGAAAATTTGTATTTTTTTGTTAATAAATGATTGCTATTGGTTACAATTATTAGTTATCAGTTACAATGACCGTTTTTCCGAAATACATATTATACGCTAAAAATTCTAGAATAGCTGAAAGTGCTATTTTTTATGAGATATATATGAATGATCTCTGTTTATTTATAGGGTTGTCAATGGTGGTTACATATCTTATAACTAAAGACCGGATTCCCGTGCAATTGCATCTTTTTATGGCGTGTTCTAAATTCTATAGAAACAAACTACAAATCCAAATCAAGAGATGTAGATTAATTTAAAGACAGTTTTATGTTGCACAAAATTGCACGTTTTTGGGTTTTTGCACAAAATTGCACGTACTTTAAATTATCAAATAGATGTAGTAGAAACAGTTGTAAGAGATGGACTTAAGACAATTGAGAATGAAAAGGGACAAATACTCTATGAAAAATTCAAATCAGTATTTGATAAAAAATCCCGGATATAACATAATAAAATTATACAACGATCGAACGATTCAATAAACAGAAAGGTCGTAGATGTAAAAGAAGATCCTGCTAATATAAGCTGCTACAAACAATGCCCGATAGCAAGTGTCAACGTAGAACGTGTGTTTTCACAGTTAAAACACATATTAAGTGACAGATCACATAATTTTACCGACAAAAACTTGGAAATGTACATGATTATAAATTTGAATCAAATATTGTAAAGTCAGTTTTATATTATACACTGTCAGTTTATTATTATTTTAATTAAATTAAATCATATATATTTCTTTTTTAATTTTTAATTTTAATATAATAGTTGATTTCAACTAATAAATAATAATATTATAAAAATAAAATAGTATAAAAACTAAAATTTGAAGCACCTATAATGAAAATGTTGTTTTTGCACGATTTTGCACATTTTAACATTTTAATTGCACGTTTTTTAGGTGTTAACTGCACAAAAATCGGGCCTTTACTTATAACTATACATTATAATTAGTAGGGATATGGCATACTGTACACACTTTTACAAATAAATTTATAAAAAAAAAAAAACAAATCTTTGGCACAGGCCGCTATTGCGATGTTTTTCGTGTGCCTAATATTCTGATATCACTTATACTTACGTATTTCATCTTTGACTCGGGCAACGCCGGTTGGGACAGCTAGTATAATATATAATATAATTGTTAATCACGACCGTAGTTTGGCCCCGAGGTTAATACTATAACAACTGATGTTTACAGAAAATATGAAATAAATAATAATAATAACAATGATAATTTAATATTATTCGAAATAAAAAAAAGCATTAAATCTAAAAACGACATATTATATTATTTTCTACTCATAAACGATAGCAAAGCTGAGCTTGTGATTTACCAGTAAGATTTACCATATAAAAATAAAAATATCCCTTTTCCAATTATTTGATGATTATCTAAGTCAAACTTATTTTAACCAAATGCCTACTGCTGTGTGCAATAAAAATTCATTCTGGTTTAATTAATGAGAAAAAATTGTTCTCAGATTTATAATGCCTAATTACTATTATAACTATAATAATTGTATTTATACATTAACACGATTTCTGTATTCTGTATTTTAATTAATTTCATTTTTATTATTTATCTGATCTATTTTATTATTTGTTTAAATTGTCTTGTCTTTAATATATTGTCATACACCTACTAAACTATTATATTATGTCCGTTTTCTTAACGTGTAACCTTTAACTGTTTACTTATTACATTTTATAATATTCATTTTATCATTTTGTCAGATGCGAACTCTCTACTCCAGTGGTGGCCAAACTTTTTTTTACCTCGGGCCAGAAAAAAAAAAAAATTTACCGCGGGCCATAAAATTTTTTTTTACTTTCAATACTTAAAATAAGATAAGATACGATAATGCTATTTATATTATTAAATGACATTGTAAGTACAAAACCACTACGATATGGCGATATGGGATTAAATGTGAGGAATGTATACTGTATTTTTAATTTTTTTTTTTTTTCTAAAATATTATAGTTCTTTCGCGGGCCAGATATTAAATGATGGCGGGCCGGAGTTGGCCCGTGGGCCGTAGTTTGGCCACCACTACTCTACTCCACCACAAGCTATAACTTAAAGGAGTAGATTTATTCTATTTTATTAAACATATTGTCATAGATGTGTGAATTTAAAATGTTGAAGACGAATATTGTTCACAAAATATGATTTAGTCGGTTTTCGAAGATTTGAACCGTGATGAAAAATGTATTCCATAAATTTAGTTTGGCATTACGAAACCCCACGGTGTTAATGTATGTTTTTTTTTGCTTTTTGTTACAGGTCAGAAAATAATTTATTACGAATAATATAATTATTTTTAGTAATAAATGTACGAAAACGGCGGAACGTCAAAAGACTTTCAAATGACATTAATTACTGCGTGCTTAAACTTATGGTGATGTATATTGTTATATTTTATGATAATTAATAATATAATAATGATATGTTTTAAAAACTATTCGCGTAGACGATAGAATATTATACAAAAGTACTTATACACATATTTTATACTTCGGTAAGAAATTATATCTACCTCAAGACTTAAAGTTGTCTCGTCGTTATTTCTATAATACTGTCATAATATAATGACAATAATTTAGTCGGGTGAACAAAACGGGCAACTGGCCAATAGTATGCAGGTATTAGTACTTAGTTGATAATTATGTTAACGAAATAAATTAATGAGATTATTAGTACATTGCGCTGAGTATTTGTAAGAATATATAAACCCGATAGATTTCATAAATAACAAATTACATAATATTGTTAGTTAAGTGTAGCTTGTATGAGTAATTATAAAAATAAAATATGAGAACAGAAGAAATCGACATCTGGCTATTTGTTGCACAGAAGAGCTATAATATATGGCCCTCGGAATTGCAGGAGATTTTTACGAATAATTTGTGCTGTGTGATGGCAAATAAAACACGAGAGAAGATCGCGGCTACTATAAGCTGCAGAAATGTTAAACGGGATGCGTTTAAAAAAAACAAAATGATTTGATATTTCTTTCCGTATAAATATACTGTATACGTTGTAAAAAGGTTGCAAAAAAGACTTATCACGAACGGCCGCGGTCGTATAGTCTGATGAACGTATTGAAACGCACACTACGGCCGAAAACGTCGGCAAGAGAAATTAAGATGAAAATGGGTTTTACCCCTATTTAAGGTCGCGTCTTCGGACAAATGGTTCGGATAAAAGGATTGCACTTTGATGGGTCATATTATATTATGCCGATCGGGGAGGGCGGCGAGCACGAAATTAAGTGGACAAACGTTTCTTCCCGGGGTAGCTCCCGGTAGCTTTGTCGTTTTAAAAGTAAACTTTTGTCAATCGGCCTTAAGACTAATCAAGAGGAGGGGCTAAAAAGCGGGAAAATTAGATTAGCCTTTTCTCTCCGAGTTGACCCCTCCACGGTTTTTAATTAAGTTCAATTCTCTCTGTACAGCGGTCAGCCGCCTTTTTGCACCACACCGCCGCGGTGCAGCGTGGTGCCGACGGAATACGATTAAATCCCGTCTTATGCGAGCACTCGCCCTCACCTATCCGCACCACCTCCACTCCATCTCCCTCCAACCCATCCACCTCCACCAACCCCCGCCGTGCAATAATTATGAGAGTCCATACCGTGTGGTGCGTGTATATATATATATATAGACGGCGAACCTCGAGCAGCGGTTAGTTTTTTATTGCCTGCGCGTCTGGAAAGTTTTCTGCCTGTCGGTGCATAGGCCTGCTTATAAGATGCACTTGTGCAACGGCAGCGACGGCGGCGGCAGTGTGCGCGCAGTTTCCCCTCGCCGAAGATTGGCTTATTGTCCGAAATTCAATTAAAAACAAATCCGATCCGAATGTCAAGTATATATTATATTGTTTATGCACACGGTCGTCTATATATAGAGGTATATAATATATACATAATGATATGATATCATTATATATTATTTTATGCGTTTAATTATCATCGTACATATATATATACATACAGGTGGTATATACCTGCATTTGTTTATTTCGTTTTACTCTCGCGCACTTGAATTCGAATCTGAAAGAGGAAAAACGTCATCCGTCGTCGGACATGAATTAATGTCTCGTAATATTACTATAACTTAACGAGTACACGCACTTATTACTTTTATATTATAATATTTTTTTTATTATCATACAAAGCACATATTTTGCAGCAGTACTCGTTTTTCGATAAAGTTTTTTTTTTTTCAAAAAATGTTTGATACGCGATATTATTTTATACTTTCAAAAACGATACGCTGTACGATTTTACACGAAAAGCAAAAACACGTAGTGTAGTGGAGGTACTGTTCGGGATTGGGACTGCAGCTGATTTTTATAATATTGTTGAGCTTATCGATATGGTGTGATTTAGTGTTACAGTAATTTTCGACAACTACGAAATAATAAAGTAGAATATCGAAAACCTCCTGCAGAATCGGTCGGACGAAAAAAATTCAAATTATCGAAAATTGTAGTTACAGAAAAAATTACTTATAAATATAAAGTGCAGTTTCCGAGACATATTATTTCCTTCGACAGTTATTGAGAAATCGACTTTTAGATGTACGAGCAGGCCTATCTAGATAAATAAATTCGTCCATGTATAAAATATAATCATGATTTAATATTATAAATTCGTATAATCGTGTAAATATAGCTATAATCGTGTTTAAATCATATTCTAACAGCAGCTAAGGCGTATTAAAAAAATATATCTTTTTTTATCTAAACGAAAAAGTGTTTTCTTATTTTTTTCTTAATTTTTCGTCGTATTATCTGGATAAAAAATAACCTATCTAATCCCGACACTGCGTACGCGTTATCAAGGTTCCGCCAGGTATTTTATAATACCTATTATACTGTTATGTGTTGTTTGTTTTTTTATTATTATTATCTCGGCTTAAAGATATTAAAATAATTTACGATATTATTATCGCGTGCGTCGATCGAACATATTGTACTCGTTATATTATTATTATTATTATTATTATCATTATGGTAACGCACTTGAGATCGGATATGCGCTTTGGTCGGAGCAATATGCTTAAGTGATGCTCGCGATTTCGGCCGGGGAGCAAAGGGGGTGGTGTGCCGGGGCGGACGCGGCGCAGGAGTGGCAAATGTAATCGTCGCCGAGACGCGCTGACGTTGATGGAATATAAGACACACATAATAATATAACGTGGAGACTTTAATAACAACCTTAATTATTTAATACGCGTATTATGTGTTTACGGTCTTTAGCCATCGCGTGGGGGGGGAGGGGAGGGGCGGTTTTAACGACGTTTACGCACGTATCACGCTTGTGGTTCCTTCTCTTCCGTGTACGGAATTTGCCTATACATATTGCCGTGCCACAAATCATGTCAACGCGCCGCCGCCGTGTCGAACGATTAAAAGATTTTGCGTCCGAATCGTGTAAAGGCCAGCGCGGTAGTAGAATTAATTGTATGCAATCATACAAAACGCTGAGCATTTTCATATTATATCGAATTTCAAATTATATCGAAATAGAAAATAAAAAAATTGAGTATTTTAAATCCGTGTCTCGTGGTTTAAATATTATAATTGAGTGTTCGTATATCATCTAAAGCGGTGGGGGGGGGGGCACAGCCCCATCCCTCCTTGCGGCACCCTTGTGTGTGTCCTTCTCTTTCGTTTACGGTATTTGCCTATACGCTATTGCCATGCAACATAATAATATGATGTCAAACGACATAATACTTATACTCATAGTCGTAATTAGAGCCATTAAATTGAGTGGACTCAAGCTCGTAGTTAAAATCTTCAACAGAAGAAAGGGGTTGTAGGACTACACCTTCACCCTTAATAAACGGGAAAATATATTAAAACTATGAACACCAAAATTTTCAATAAAGAAATGCAATTGAAAATATCAATTATAGCAAATGTACATTTATTAGAAAATAGTATTTTTTTTATTATAATTGCATTTTTCTATCTTTTTTGCAAATTGGTTAAAAATATTATCACTTTTAATTGTATTTGATAATTTTCATGAATAATTATATTATTATACATATTTGAACTTAAATATAAGTATTAATTCTTCTCATTGAGGAGAATGATCGTTCACAGAGAGCAGAACTAATAAGAATAGACGATGCAACATGCAATAATTTGTAGACATTTGGATATTTTGGATCACCTTTTTTTCGTGTCAGACATGATTGTGTTCTATTTTTATATAAGTAAACAAAAATGTATAATTTCAATAACTTACTTGTTTTCAAATTTTCAATTCATATATCATTTTAGGTGGGTTTAAAAGGCTGAAGGGTGGGCTAAGGTCACCCAAGCCCCCCTCATATGTTTACGTCTATGCTTATACTTACCATAAAGTTTCAAATTTTCAATACAGACACATAATACAGAATTCTTATTTTAACAAAAAATATTATATAAATCGTTGATGGTTAAAAAATATATACATTCGAATGTAAAATATATGTGTTTGAGGTTATTGGCGAATTATTCTTAGTTATTTCACCAGAGCAAAAATCAAGTTATTTTGACTACCTATATATTTATACATTTTTCGTGTAACACAGAAAATAGATACCTATACTGCTCTCCATAAGAATACAAACGTTAAATATTAAAAACCTAAAACTAAAAAAATAATCTTTAACGCGAGGCTTTGACATAGGTAATATTATAATATTTTCTTGCCCGTATTACATACTATAATCTCTATTACAACATTCGATTTCTTTTCCGGTCCGTGTTTTTTTTTTTTTTCAAAATAGTTTAGCTTTTTGATATCCACAGGGACACCCGCGCGTAGGGACGAAAATCTGAATTCCGTGCGCCGCCGTATGCGATGTCGATAGTGGTATTACACGAGGCAGCTTTTTACTCGAGGGTTGTATAGTTGTTCGAACACACATAACATCCCCGCGACTGTTTGAAAGGGTTTACCAGTCCCCTAAGATTTTATTTTATACGTTTGGGGGTTCGCGGAAGTCAGGACATAACGTACAATCTAGGCGTACGGATGTTTTTTTTTTCCTTTTCCTCCTCGAGTGTTCGAGTCGCCCGCCGCGCAATATCGCTAGTGCAGAAGTGAAACGTATCGTTTTTTTATTCGCCTATAAAATATACTGCCGCAGAATCGGGAAAAAATGACGAGGGGGGTGCAAAAGCTTAAAAAAACGCGCTCACCCGAATATTCAAATTATGTCTCAATCGGGGTTGGGATATAATATTATTATAATTAGCAGAAGGGGTACGACGCATCAATAATATTTTTCTAGAAAACCGTTTTTTAATCGATTATATTGATACACGCACACTATATACAAATACTAAATGAACTCACATAGTGTTGAACTTTTAGATTCCTTTTAAAAATCCAGATGTACCCTTATTGACACATTATCATAATCAGTGCTCGAGGGTGTCTCTTGCTTTTAACAAAAATATTCACGCTATAAACTTCTCATTATCGTATCATAATCAAAAAAACATTTTAGAAATTCGGGTAGGCACGCACAATATTTTCTTCACATTTTCACATCCCCCTTTTGATTTTTTGTCCAATTCGAGCACTGCATTATATAATAATAGTATACCGACGAATAATCTGATTTTATTATTTTTTTTTTTTTTTTGACAATATCATACGACTCGCGTCACCCTTCATTGTATTAATTGATGGATTAATCGTAACATCTCGCGTTATACCTAATAATAATAATAATAATAATAATGTTATGTACTCAAACATGACTATCCAGTAGTATAGTAGTTGCTGTACGCATTGCACGCGGATATTGTTGAAATTATTCATTGTCTCGAGTTATATTATATTATACGCGTACAATGATGCAGTGTCGCGGGTAGATCGCAATATAAGCTGATATCCATCCGACTGTAAAACTTTGTTAATGACGCGAGAAGGGGTTGAAAGACAAGATTATGACATCGGAACACATGGGCTATAATTTTCATGTGTATATGCGCGAAAATCGCGTACAAGTACATCGTAATAATAATGTAATATTAGATTGTGTATAGTAAACGCGATCAAAAAGTAAAGAGAACAAAGTCAATCGCAAAAATTATCTTTTCCGAGAAGCACGCCGCGACTGTCGTAAAAACCTAATAATATATTTTATACTATATGGAAAAAATACAATAAAAACACTGACGAAAGAATAAGAGATCGTCGAGATCTTTGTTTTATACGTTATATGTCTCGTGATCGACAAACTTTCATCGACGTAGATTTTTTTTTTAGTGCGCAGAATAAAATATTACCGTTTTAGTTTAATAATATATTCTATCGAATCCGGTGATTGCGAAAACGCCGGGAAAAACATGTAATGCGAATCAAAATAGTGAGCTATAATATTGTTGACGCGTGTCGTACGTGAATTTGGCACACCCACTCGGCATTTGGTTTTGTTTTTCTAACGTATTCGTATGTGGGTCACCACAAACCCTATACTGTCTAGAGTTCATCCATTTTTCAGGCCGACCGATTTGTTTGATTTTAAAACAACTCGCAACCGAGTGGGCGGCGTCAAGTCGGGGCCAACTAGTCAGGGGTTTTTTTTAGAGTATAGCTCGTAAACGACCAAATTCGAGAAGTCCTTAAAACGAACTCGCAGAACGTCTGTGCGGAAAATTCTAATCAAAATTTGCCCCCCCCCCCCAAAGCTGGCCGATTGCGCGTTTGCGTATGATAATAATAATATTATTGTTGTTGTTGTTGTGCGGTCGTGATAACGCGTGACGCCGCCGCCGACCGGATTGATAACGATCGCGTTTGGCCGTCTTTTATGCGCGAGCACGAGCTGCCGCGCTCACATATAGGTACACGCTCGGCCGCCCCGTGTGGGTCGCATTATATTAGTGTCCGCTCGCCACCCTTTCTAAACACCCACCACACGTCCGTGTCGTCGTCGCCACCGCCGCGAAAGGGTATCCGAAAGATGGTCATTTATCGTCTGCTAGGGACTTCAGGTCAATTAGTCAACGCGTGCTTTATCTTGTCGGCGTGTCCACCCCTATGTCTATGTGTGTGTGTGTGTGTGTGTGTGTGTGTGTGTGTGTGTGATATTAAATAACCACACGCACTCGCGGAGCAGCGCTGCGTGTGGGCGTGTGGGTGCGTGTGTGTTTAAACGCGTATAATAATATTAATCCCTCTCTCGGCTCTTGTGGGCGGACATCGAGAGGATACGCGAGACGAAGCGCCTCGTCGGAGCTGTTAAACGTCACGAAGAGATCGCCGGTGACCCGAGTCACGGAAAGGGGATGGGAGGGGGGAGGGGGCGCGATTTTGGTTTTTTTTTTTTTTTTTAAAGCTCAGGCGACACACGTGGCGATTAAAACGTTTTCGAAACGCACGTCGCACGTCGTCTCCCTCCGCCTCGACGGTCGGCGAAAGTTTAAGTCACGATCCGCAGCAGTGCGCGGACCCGGGGCCACAGCAGCAGCAGATGTCGTCGTCGCCGCCGCCGTCCTCGTAAATCACAAACTAATAATACGACTACTCTGCTGCTATGCCTCCGCCGCCGCCGTCATATCGAGAGCCGAAAACCGTGTGTAGCCGCCGCCGCCGCCGCCGCCGTTTTCGCCCTCTATGCACCCACCGCCACCACCCGCCAAGCCGCCCATCACGCCACCCCATTCGCGTATATACGTTGACGGTTTTTTAACGACGTTTGACACGTCACGCCGGACAAACGTATACGTTTCCACCCTCTTCGTCGACTCCGATTTCGACTACGACTGCGACGACGACGACGACAACGACAGCAGTGGTGCGTGCTTCGGACCCTGTCCGTCCCTGCGACCGGCTACAGGTGTGCCGCCGCCGTGACAAGAACGTTTCCCCGCGTCCCTCGCCAACCCCCGTGGACAACACATTGGAGCGACGCCACCGATCGCGACCCCGTTCGAAATCACCCCCACATCCTCGCCCCCTCCCACCCCCGCCGTAGCTGTGCAGGGTTCCGATAGTGTGTATATGTACTCGTATTTTAATAATAATAATAATAATACGTTAATGTTTCGCAAAGTTCCCGGCGGGGGTAATATCCGCCGACTCGTGTGCTGCACGAGCTATCGCTCGCGGGTGTATGGGTGCAGTGTGGGTGAGAGACGCGTAGAATATTATTACGTGTCTTGTACCATTGAATAATAATATAATATAATATCGACGATTTCACGTACAACCGCAGCAAAGGCGTCGCCCGAAATTTTCGTCGTTTAATGTTCCGCGTTATTATATTATATTATATTGATATATTGTTTTTACCGCGACGTCTCGAAAACTGCACGCGAATCCGTTGTTGCCCTATTATTTTTATTATCATACTATATTATATTGTTGTTGTTACTAGAATGTGATGTGTTTGAGTATATATAATATTATATTGGCCGGTTACGACAACGATGACGACGATATAATAATCATATATTATAATATAATACCGTGTTTTGAACGTATTATTTAAGTGCATTACCAGCACGCTTATTTCACAACCCGTTATCCGACAACCAACGAAATTGAATTATGCGACAGCGGAATAAACTATATATATTATTGTAACACAATAATATTCTCATTTTCTCTGGAATACGAGAAAAAAATGTGTAATATAGATATACTGCTACACAGTGCTTTTTGTTTTCGAGATCCGCGTTTACGAAGTTTATTTTTTATTACTTAATTTTTTCTTTAACATATATTTGTACCACTTACTCGGTTGCAGCTAGTGTACAATTCAGAATTTCGTTGAGAAATAAGTATTTTTCAACGCGTTTTGATTGAATATCCTCTCGATCCAATGTATATGGTAATAATAATTATTATTCTTCACAAATCTGTACAAATAACGACGAAATATACTGTACATAGAGGTATAATTTATACTGGTAGTATAACTTTTTTTCAACGAAACAATAATAATATTTTCTCACGATAGTATATTATTACACGCTATAGGTTATTGCGTTTTTATTTAATTTTTAATACGCAAAAATATTATTTTTTTTCTTCTAATTTGATTTATTCCAACCATAACATTATTATTTGCTTAAACATATATTATTATTATTATTATTATTATTATTATTATTATGGTTTGCATCGATCGCTGCGACCGATTGATTGACCTATAACAATAATATGACTCGCGGTCCAGTTTAATAACACATAATAGTATTATACGTGGTAAATGTCATTATTTATTATGCCGGTTGTATATATTATTATTATTATTATTATGTCCATTTGAAGATTATATTTTTCACTCGTAAACATTTCGGTCGAATACCATTTCAGAAATTACATCTACGCCAGACCGCGTCTGCACACATAATAATATTATATTATACATACGCGCGTGTTTAATCCACGAGAGTCCGGAATTTTAATATTGCAAATAATATATATATATATATACAGTCGACTTATCCGAGTGCGAAACTATTTATCGCTTTCGCTCGTGGCCTAATCAGTTGAGAGCGTCTGCGAATATTATTAACCAAATACATATTATTATTATTGTCGTCGTCGAACGTTCTTCTCGAACCGAAAAGCATATAAATAATACGCGTAGCGACATAATATATTTAAAGCGTGAGACGCGTTTGTGACGAATAACAGTCGAAACATACATCGCATTATAATATTCAAAGGTGCGGGCGAGTTAATGAAAATAATCAACTCACGTCGATAAGAGAACACTAGTTCGATGAGTTAAGAGTTGACTGCATGCAGTTAACAAATCATTTTTTTTTTTTTTTTTATTAGCTTTTAGTATATATAAGTATTACAGCTCAACAATTATTTGAAACAAATCATTAATCGATAAATTAATAAAGTTGATACGGAAAAAAATATTAAATATTAACTCGGTTTAAAAAAAGCTAATCTACTTTTTTAAACTAGGATTTAGATCACACGTCATAAAGAGTGATTATGCGTTTTCGAGAAGGATCTCATTTCCTAAATTATAATATTCAATTTTATTGAATTTTTTATCATATAATGTATAGCAGTGGCGCCGAAATGTTTACTATGACATTGGGCATCAAGGGGCCACTCACTGTCTTATTTATTTGTTTTTAAAGTTGAAATACTTATCATTATCATTCGGATTTTTTTTTTTTTTTTTATTAATATTTAAACATAAACGAACAATTTAAAATTGTTCATAATTTGATAGATCATTTTTAACCAACTGTGAAAAGCTAATTGATTTCAACTGCCAATTAAACTTGTTAAGTTAAAAAGTTAAACATTTTTTAACTTTTTAACTAATTAATGCCCACCTTTGCGTTATATTATTGTAATCACCGTCGTCGTACAGCGGTATAGTATAGCTGATAATTATTTATATAATCCCCAAAATGCAAAAAAAAAAGTAATATTATTCTCACCGATATTAATATTTTATACAAGTGTTTCTAAACATTTTAAATTGTCATTAATCGATGTATTTTACAGTAAACATATAAAAATAAATATAATTTTAATAAATTGGTTGATTTCTTAAACCAACTTTTTTCACATAATATTCTAATCGACTTATTTCACCGCCCTGGTATTCATTCCACCTATTACGATTACGTCTTCGTGAGACATCCTTAATTTTGAGTTTGAAGGAGCGCGGGAGTGTTCAAGGATAATTATGTTTCGCTTGGTGATATTTTAATAATACATTAGTACATTACTATAGGTAGGTGCCTATTATATGAACCGAACGACGAGCCACATAAAATTGGTCTTTTAAATGTCAATGACACTGTACAGCTAGAACAGATAAATAATATATTTTTAGGTCCGAGTCAGTGGCGTAATTATAAATGTTTTATGGGAGGGGATATATTAAAACCATAGACCCGTGGGGGGCTTCGCCCCCCAACCCCCCTTCGACCTCAACACTAATTTTTTTTTCAATATAATTCATTTTAAAAATATATATTATTAAACAAACCATTTTCTGTATTACATTTATTACATTTATTACATTATATTATTAACAAATACTATATTATAATAACAAAATTTTCAATTTCCTTGGTTTTCGAACCAATATGTTAAGTATTTCATCATGTTCTACTTTAATATCATTATGAATGGCCAACGTTGATAGACCCTACAAATTAATTAATAATCAACATAATAATAAATATTGAATTTTAGTTTAAAATAATGTGTCACCTCTGTCATACTATTTCTAAGATATGTTTTAATTCTCTTTAAACTTGAGAATGTTCTTTCAGGTGTTGAAGTAGACACCGGGAGTGTGCATACAATTTTTAATAAAAAATGTATATTAGGCTAAATAAATGTTACACAGTTTTAACGCTTCAATTCCGGTTTTTGGATTGATATTTGATTTTTTTAATTCTCTTAGTTTTTTACTCCAAGATTTAAGTTCAGCTAATGAATTATTTACATCCAGTTTTGTAGAATAGAAATTGATATTTCTTGAATTATTTTGGCAATACAGTAATATAACTGAATATTTAAAACTTTTTTTTTTAGTAATTTGTATTTTGTATTTTGTAAGACAACAGTATATAAATACGGCACATGGGGGATCTATCCCCCCCCCGTAATTACGCCCCTGGTCCGAGTACAATAAATACTACATCTAATATTTAAATATATTCTATATTTTTGTAATTCCATTTTTAAGGACCATATTGTACTACTTAGTATAAACATTTTAATAACTGAAAATCTACTTGTCGGAAGTTTAAACTAAATACATCAAACATTTCAAAAAAACTATACACTGAATAATTTACTGTAAAAAAGGGGATTCTCGTACTCATCCTTAATTACTAGGTACAAAAATCTAAAAATATGTAAAAATTCTAAAAACCAGAATTTAATTAATTCATTGTTAAATTCAAAATGGGGGTAAGCATGCTTGGTGAATCACCCTGTATATGATAATATAATATTATTGTCTAAAGCGCGAGACGCAATTGTAACGCAGTCGAAACATATAGGTACTTTATAGTTTCAAAACCAACAAAAAGAAAAAAGTGTTTCCTAATTTTTTTCCTACTTTATAAAAGTCCTGTAAAAGTATTGTACTTCAAATAAGACTATAACTGGTCTATATTGATCGTGGAAAATCTTAATCAGTTTCAAAATCTCTCATCTGGCGATGTTTATTTTAAAAACAACTGCTATCGTCAAACACACTTTTGTTTTTCGCCTTAAAATAATAATTTTGTCTGAAGTGTGATAAAATATTATAATATTGATTATGTTGTAACATTATAATCAAATAAAGTTTCAATATTGTCGAAAGTAAGAAATCAATAATTATAGTTTTGTTTTTATTGAATATATATTCCAATGTAAGTTTCAAAACCACTTTTATCACAAGGTCAAAAAACAGTCACGTACGAAAAACCAAATAAAATGTTGGTTTCAAAAATTGCAACCATAATATTATGATGAAATTCGTCATGAAAACGTAATCAAAACTATAAATAAATGTACCTACATAAGACCATATTTTCAGATTCTTTAGATTTTTCGTACTACTTAAGGAGTGGTCTGTGGTGATACAAATTTTTGTTTTTTCAAACGAGAACCCCCTTTTTTACAATAAATCACTCGGTGTACAATTTCTTGAAATTGTTTATGTATTTAATTCAACATTTGAACGAGTAGATTTTTAGTTTTTAAAATGTTTGTGCTAAGAACACAATATAATATGGTCAAGGCGCTAAGTTGCTTTTAAGTTCTTAAATGGTATTACAAAAATATAAAATACATGTAAATATTGTCACTGGTTTGGATTGTACTTGGACCATTTTTATACATTATAAAATATATTCATAATAATTTTTTAATAATTTTGATTATATAAAACAAACATTCTTACACGTTGTGTACACACTCCTAACCTGTGTGATTTCTTATCCGTTACAAAATCATAGAGTACAATAATAATCATATTAAACTCTATTATTTTCGTTCTCGGAAAATGTCAAAAATCTGTTTTTCCGGTTTTTCGCAACCACACGCCCCTGTTATAATCTTAGTCCTCGTCGTCCTCGTCGTCCTCGTCGGTAGTAAAGCCGGTGGTGCATTACGCTCGACGGTCGGATATATAATATAGAGACGAAACCAGGTCGAGGGCAATAAAAAACCTTTTATAGGGGCCGCAGCGCAGAATATATATCGTCGGCGCTAAGTTATAACATAATAATAAAATAAAATATTATTGTAATTATTTAGGTAAAAACGACGGCACGAATTATTACTATCGTAGTTTTTCCCCACTCTCGCAGATCTTTTAAGCCCCGATAATGGCGGTATCGCGAGTATCGCGAGTACCGCGAGTACCACGTATACCGCGTATACCACGTATACCCGTTTACCGACTCGAGTATATACCATGTTATTATTATTATAATAGGTATGGAAAAACTTTAAAAAAAATAAAAACCCAAGTATTATAGAGATCTCGCGTCGTACACACGGTTTGCGCGGTTGGGGTCAGGTGTGTTCGGCGCATAATATAATATTATATATATATACATGAGAGACGGTCTTTCGGCGGGCGGTGACGAATAAGAAACGAGTATTATGCTATTATATATCAGTGGCGAGAAAGAGAGAAAAACTGTCGTGGGTCCTGGGAAACCGTGGCCGTGGGGTCTCGGAAACGTATATATATATATACACACACGTTATGCGTGCGTGTATGTGTGTGTGTGTGTGGGTGTGCGGGTGTGGGTGCGGGCGTGCGGGTGTGGGGGGCAACCGGGGGGGAGGTTTGCTCGATGAAAAACCGTTTCGAAACTTTAACCCCCTCCCATACCCGCCCGAGTAGCTTCCACGGCTAACCACCTGCCCCCCCCCCCCGCCAGCCGCCGTGCCCGTGCCCGCCCTCCACCGGGCCCCCCGCCACCTCCTCCACCGCCGCCGATCAACCCGCCTCGGTCGAAACCGTAAAGCGCGCGCGCCGCGCCGTCGACCGGGCGGCGGGTGGCAAAACTTTTGCACCACTATATACCACCGGCTAAAGTTCGCGTGGGTCGGGAGGCGTGCAAAACTTTCCGACCGTGCGCACTGCCGTCCAGAGGTGGTCCGTACGCGGCGTAACGGCGCGGCAGTGCCGACACGTCAGCCGGGCGCCACGGTCGTGCCTGCCGGGCGCCCCGCCCGTCCGCCCTCGGCGAGGATTTTCCGCCGAGCTCGATTATTACGTATAACGGCAGAGGAAAAAAGTGAAAAACCCTCGTCGAGTCCCATCGAGTCCGGCAGGGAGACGCGACACTCGGATAATATTAAAATGTTCGTTGTTAAAATAACAACGACAACAACAATAGTCCAACCTACCTATATATCGACGATCGCCCGGATCGAGGTCGACTACTGGGGTTTTTCGAATTTCCCACCAGAAAGTTTTTCCGTCGATGATGTCGATCAAGATAATATATGATTATCATAAATTTTAGTATGATCGAAAGCGATTAGGTTTTTTTTTTTGATTTTCTCATGTCCACGTTATGTAGGTGTTGAGTATTAAAATATATTATGGTGTATGTGGCTGAAAGTCGGTACAATTTTTTCTCGAGAAATTTTGTTCGCTCATCGACAAAACTGTCGGAAACTTTTTTTTCTTTCGTTTCGCATTTTATTGTGATATGATTAAAATATGATATTGTGCTGTCATTAAAACCTTAATGTTGCATAATATAAGGTTTTACGGGAGGACTTGAAGAACATTTTTAATAATGTGCGTGGAAAAATATTTTACAACAATAAAAACGATATTGAACGTTTTTGAGCCATGTTAACAGTAATAATAAATCATTTATAAACTCAAAGTTATTGTGTGCGTTGTGAATAAAATATTATTTTATCAATAAAAGAAAAAAAAGTTGTTCGTGAGATTATTCTTGTAATTTATTTCAACACAATATTAAATATTAACTATACCGTTTTACGACCGCTACAAATAATAATAATAATAATTCGATACTTTTTAATAAATTTACACGTCTCGTTTGTTCTTATTTCCAATGCGGAAAATTAATATTCAATATTGTTTGAAATTTTTTCTATGAGCGCTGTATTATTCTGTTTTAACGCGGAGTACGAAATTCCAAAATAATGCAATGGATACGATTTTAAAACAACACAAAGTATTAAAAAGTTTATACTTACACCAGACAACATTTAGTTTGAAAGTTATTTCCAAATTATAATTTCAAAAGTCAACGACCTTAATTTTAAACTTTTATGCGTCGGAAAAATTGATCACGTACAATCTGTTAATTTTTTTCGATGAGCCCAGAACATAATTTGTTTAGGATTTGCAATCGCTCGCATATTAGACGAATCAAAACATCTCTCATGAGCTAACGCGTATGATTTATTTTTAGTCACCATCGCAGCATAATATAACATTACGACTCGATATCTGTGAGCTTTGATTCGTATTGGAATATCGCTTTCCGTTCTATAAGATATGTCTTAACCTCTCATCGGTGTATATAGTGTTGTTATTTGCAAATCGACGAGCCGTCCGCTTACATTGGTTCACATTAATTATGGCCAGAATTTTTTTTATTTTACTAACGTCGCGGCTTCGTGCTCCTTTTTCAGATCCATCGGGTACAGCGGTCGACTAGTGGCCCGAAGGACCGATATATTTTCCATTTTTTTTTTCACTCCTTCAAATCGCGAAGACGACGACGCTTTTCGGCAGTCTTATTCGAAATACGTTTCGGGATTTCGGTCATTATCGCGTTAATAATAATATTCTCAGCCGCCGACGGCGTAATCGGATTACGCGCGCGTTTGCGGTGTTTTAGCCTACGTCTCGTATTATTATTTTTGACGTAGGTCGAAGAGCCACTGCGCGGCCGGCCAGCCGACCGTCCGTAGTGCGCATAATAATAATAATATTATAATATGTCATATAATGTACGCGGCGAGATGATGCGGCGGCGGCGGCGGAGACGAGGACTACCGGATTATAATAATATACCCGGTCACCGGTATATATATATATATATGTATAATAATAATAATATGGTCGCCGTAATTTCCATAAGCGCAAAACGACAAGCATGTCAGCAGATTTACCAGTAATAAACTGACAGACGTTTAGAAAGGACTCGGCCGCGGAGATAGTGCGCCGTAGTTATATACTATATTATACGCGTACACGCGGCGACGACGGCCAAGAAGGGTCGAAAAAGGTAAATACGTTTGGCTTCGGCCAAATTAATCCTCTTAAAAGGCACGAAGGCGGCATATTTATACTAATAGAATTCACTGTCCGTAATTCATTATCTGCAACCCTCTCGCGCCGCCGCCGCCGCTATATATTATGAATATTGTGATATATATGTGCAGGAGCGCACTCGTCGTCGCCGTACAATAATATATGTTTAATGCGTACTCGAACGACGCCGCCGCCGCAACAATTGGCAAATAATTGAAATGATTATAATTAGTACGTATTGCAGTCGTTTTGATGTTATCGTCGTAATCGTCACGAAGAAAAGAAAACCGTTTTGTCACCGTTTGGAATCTCCTACACGTCAGTCGACTCTGCTGCAGTCATCGTGTCCGCTGTGTCTCAGTGCCGGATGATCGCTATATGTCTAGGCGGACGTCACGAGATGCGACTACTAACATATTATTATATTGGATGACACCGTGCAATTGCTATTTTTAAGTCGTTTGGCGTATTAGTTCAATTTTTTTTTTTTTTTTTTGGTATTCGATAAAAGTGAAGACTGATTTCGAAAAGAAAACGTTTCAGCTGTATAGACATATAGGTGAGTCTCTTGGTGTACGCCGCCCGAGTAAGGATAACACTGAGTTCATAACGGCAGTTTAAAATAAACGGGTGCGAGTAATATTTTCATAAAACACTTTTTTTCTCGACCAATATAATTATTAATATTCTTAACAATTTTTGACTCCCCCTCCTGCTGAGTCCGACACCGGTCTGTCTGGCTGTCAGTCCAGGTTTTTGGAATACGGCAGGTTAGGCAAGTATTTATAATTGAAAAATATGAACTCTGATCGCGTTTATGATGCGTTTTCTACGCCGTGACGGGTCGTCAAATATATATCACACATACTTGTGTGTTCATTACCACAACTATATATCATAGTGTCCTCGATATATTAAATGGTAATCAAATTATTCATAATCGCGTGTGTCCCGAATGTTGAATATAACTTGTACGACTTATATGTATATATATATACTGATAAATGATTAATATTTGGGACTGTTTTGAATACGATAATTTCACCGGCAGTGTAATACTATAATACTATTATTATATTATATCGGGGTTGACCAATAATTAGGAGTTAAATTGAATCCGTAGTGTTTGGGTAAAAAAAAATATATATTTTTATTTCTGGATAAAATAATATGTAAAAATAAATTTTTTAAATCATATTAATATTTATTCAAAAACACATACGTGTTCGGTCTTGTTTTTTTTTTATTAATTCATAAATGTAACCGTACTTTTGTTTTAATAACCTTTTTCGAATGTTTGATAATATTCGTAGCTGTAAAAATAATATATTGCTTACGAAACGGAAGATGTGAAATAAAACGAGTGCACTCCCGTGTTCATCATAAACCTATACTTGAAAACGTTTGCACAAATATTATGATTGTCTAAAAAACAATAATTAATACTGAATAAATAGAATAAAATTTCTAAACAAATAATTTAATTATTCGCGCAAGCTATATTTTATCTTCGGTTTCTACTCGGATGATTTCATCGTTCACAATCTAAAACACAAATTAAATTTACTAAGTTTCGTAGTAAACAAATGGTTTATTTTTTAGTTAATTATACTTTACGTTCTATGTATTTTACAGTCAGTCATAGTGTTCGAGCCAATATTATTAAAACGATAATAATTATTGGCTTGCAGGTTATCAAATGGTTTTCATAACTCATAACGACTAAACTGTGTGTGATGCGCATCGGATAATAAATCGAATTAAAATTCAAAAATATAAATTTATTTCTGATATACTTTTCTAGAATAAGGTGCGTTTAAGTAATATTTCATACTTGAATTCTCGCGTAAGACAAGATGCGAGTAACCGATTTAATATATTAGATTATCACATTCGCGCGTCCACCATAAGCTATCGGAAGTTCAATTTTTTCGAGTTTAAGCAGTATAATATCTTCCAGACGATTTCAATCAAATTGATTTTCCCATAAAACCATCTATCGTTCCGCATATATAATAAGATCGCGTCGATAAGAACACACAAAAAACGGTTTAATTTCATGATTAAAAATTTCGTCGTTTCGCGCCCACACAACACACACACACACACACACACACACACAAACTCGCCACACACTAACAGTACGTCGAGCGAACGAGTGGTGGTGGGGTATGGGGGTGAAAAAAATTCGACAAACAAAACACGTCTTGAGCAGAGTAGAAAGACGACGACGCTTTGCTCTGGAAATCCATTTTGAGCAGCGAGCGCGAGCCGTGGCGGAGTTCCGCGCGCTGCACAACAATGACTTGCACCCCCACCGCCGCCGCCGTTTTCGGCAGCGCCGACCCCATCGTCGCACGGGGGTAGAGTGTCCCGCAGGTCCGCCGGCGCGTTCATTTGGCCACCGCGTCTCCAACAGTTCGGTTCGGTGTCGGCACTGGTCGGCCGCGATCGTTCGTCGGGGCCTGGGGGTGTGCGTTATAGCGACGGCGACGGCGACGGCGGCGGCGGCAGCAGCAGCAGCAGCAGCAGCGGCAGCGGCAGCGGCGACGGCGGAGAACGCGGGAAAAACTTTTCCCAACATTTCGGTCGGGTTACTTTTTTTCCTCCCCGCATACGACGTCGCACTACTCGTACAGCTCCGTGCATCGCGGAGTCCGACAAACACGGCGACCGAGTCAGGTATGTACCACACGAACACTTTTTTGTTTTTTTTTTTTTGATTTTATGCGTTTTTGTTTTTTTTTTTTGCGTTTTGGTTTCCGTTTCGATTGCGATTTTAATACTTTATGTTTTTTGCTTATTACCTATACTCACGACCACACATTTAAATATTTTCCAAATAATAACCGCCGTCGTCGTCTTCGTCGTTATCGTCGCGTCTTCGATTGCAAACTGCACTGCAGACCGCGTGTCCGGAACGCCGCGACAGTTGGGGCGCGGCGGGGCCGGTGAACTTTGTTTCCAAACTGTAATAAAAGTGACTAGGTGCGGCAAACTTAGTTGTTGTTTGTTGTTCTATCGAGTTTTCGGGACTTTAAAAAGTGCACGGAGAAAAACTTTACAGAAGTTTAAGTATTTTAACTTTATATATGAAGGGCGGCCAAGTTTTTCGAACACTCGGATTGTCGGGATGGGCACACGTTCAGTGTCGGTCCGTCGCCGGTTACGGATACTACTTCGCGATAATTAATAATAATAAATAATAACAATTATTATAATATTATATTATATTTTAAGAACAGCCGCAACGCTGAATCGCGAGTCCGTGCTTTCGGGGTTTTTTTAAAAAAATTTTTAAAAATTTTCATCGTTTTCGAGAAACATAATAATATCATGCCGTTTTCGCGTTCGGCCGACCGCCGAGCACTTTTCGTCATGCCGTCGCGGAAACTTCAACGCGCCAATGTTCCGCACCGCTCGAAACGCGCAACCAAACGAATTCTTTCCTAAAATCTACCTGCAGGTTCGATTTTTTTTTTTTTAGTAAATAATGTTTTTGGCATTTCGTTTTGAATTTTTACAATATCAACAATGTAATACGCATAGCTGTGTGTTAAAATAATAATAATTATAGTTAAGTACAATATAGTATTATTTTATAACCGTTACGTCGAACAACAATAATTTATATTGATAATTTTATTAATAATTAAAAATATATAACATTCAAGTATTGAGTCAGTTTTAAAACAGAAAAATTATTTATTTATCAATATCGTAGCTTTAGACACCGCTCGCACACACACAAGTATATTATATTTTTCCTCGTTCTGTTTACCGAATAAAAAATATTATTTTCTATGAATAAATAATAAAATATTATTGCGTATTTAATATTTATGTTGATTTTCAACGGCTAAGTTTGAATATTTAAGTATTATGCACAAGTTTACTAGAATCTCGGGAAGTCTTAGGAAATAACTCTTATACGTTTACCTACACGTGATTATTTACAATATTTTATTATATATTAAGTCTATATTATGCATTATCGTCTATGACGTCTTTGGAAATAATTTTAATGGTAATCTTAATTTTTTTTTAATAAATAATTTATTTCAAACATAATTATTGTTAAACATTTCATGATATACGTTTGTACTTTACACTCGTCACTCTGACGATTGTTACTTGCATATTATTACTGCGCTGGATGTCACTACAATCATTAACACGCTCGTTTTAAAAATTAACGTTTGATATTTTACAAAAATAATTCGACCGAACAATAATCTTAGCAATAATTTTCGGAACAAGAGTGCCGCGTATTCTTTAGCATTCAGTGAACTATAATATTATAATATAATATAACCATATAGCTGTGTAGCTGCCTTGCGTTGCCGCCCTGTTTTCTTTCGAATTTCGACCCCTATTTTGCGCCCATTTAGGGGTAGAATTTTCAAAAATCGTTTCTCAGTCATAATATTATAATATAGCCTTTATCCGAGTATGCCGAAGTTCAGCCGGAACCGTCTCCCGCAGCAGTGCAGTCGGCGTACACGCGTTCTCCCGTTTATATAATAATATATATGTCGAGCGGCACCATATCGCAGTTCAGATCGTTCACTCGATTCGGTTAGCATCATAGTATTATATACTATTACCTAGGTATATAGTGTGTTATGTGGTAATAAATAGCGAAACGCGCTACAGCAGCAGCTATATATAGTGTTTCTTTTCGCCGTCGTCGACGTTCGCCGTCTGCAGAGAATATTATAACCAACGCGATATCATCATCATTATTTTTTGCTCGAGACCGGACACCGGTAATCATTATTCATACGACAACGGAGGGTAAAATAATAATAATAATATGTAGCAAAAACGTCGTTTACCGGCACGTTTACCGCGTGCAGGTTCAGCCCGTTCCTTTTTTTTTTCTCTCGCTAATCCTCTCTCGTGTGCGGAGAGTCCTGCTTGTACGTTACATGTGAGATGTGAGCGCCGCCGCCGCCGTAATTATTTCATTAATCCTTACCCCGAGCACGCCCGCGTGGTGCAATAAAGGGGTCGCTCTCTTGTAAACGATATCTCGAATAGGTACCTATATGCGTGTAGTACGCGCGCCTACACCCTAAAAGCCGGCCGAGAGGAAAAAGGTTAGGTTTTTCCATATATGATATTATTATTATGCTGCACTTTCCGCGTGTATTATATCGTGTGTGTGTGCTCGACGAGAGCGAAACGACCGGGATGACGTCGTTTTCGGTCAAAAACGTGTCGGCACGCGTTTCGACATAATAATAATATTATTATCTTCGCGTTGTCCTGCCGCTGCTATATTATTATTATTATTGTTGTGTATCGTGGAAAATCTGTCGTTTTTTGCAGCCGTTATTACCCTCTTATCTCGCTCGCTAGATATGTACGGCGCGAAATGTATATATACACGGTACCTAAGCGCGTTTTTGTACCTCGAAAGTGAAATTTATTAGTATAGTGGCCTTCAGTTGTAGGTATAGCTGGTTAGTATCGGGTAACCTATTTAGTTTATAACTGCAGTCGGTATAAATCAGATGACCGTCTAAACATTCGTATGCGATTATATTATTTTTTATAAAAAATCATTTAGCCCCATATGGGACGTTTTAGAAACAATATATTATATTACGATTTAACAGGAAGATTTCATTTTAATACCGATATTATTAGAAAAAATACGCATGCGTTTACTTGATTTATAAAACTATAACTACTACCTATATAACTCCATAAAAATATTGACCAATATTCGGTTTAATCCTTTTGTACGCAGATAAAATATAGAAATACTGCAACCGTTACTTGTTTGGCTAAAAATGTTCATAAAAAACCACCATGAGTTGAACTCGATGAATTCATGACAGATGATAACATTTTACTAAAACCACAATCGTCCTACCGTAAATTTTAGTTAAAAGTAATTTTTGATTCCAACCGCTGTATCTAATATAATTATTAATTATATAGGTAAACAATATAATATGTTGAGTGTTATAAGTTTAAATAGTCACTTTTTCAGTAAAATAATTGGTCCGATCATCGAATTACCGCTATTATCTACCGAGTTTCCTCTCGAGTTTTTCTTACATCAATATTAAAAAAACTCGAAAATTCTCATGATTATCGGTTGTTTTTTAAGCGTTTGAATTTTAAACTAAATTTGGGAAAATCTAGAAAATTTGCAAACGCATTCGCACATCCACGACAGTGACCCATCAATGATTTCACTTAACATCCACGATACATCGGAACGCGGTTACCTATCCGCTTTTTTTTCGTTACAATTTGTTTTTTGCAAACATTTATGAATAGGCTATCGATGTGGGTAGTCTAAAAATGTATTAAAACTGATACAATTTTGGCGTTTGATCTTCGTCATAACAATCGACGCGCGTGTATTGACGGTGCGTTTTATAAATTTGTTTGTGCTCAGTGCAAATGCCGATAAACCTGTTAAGTGTTTTCCGGTATTTTATGGTACATATGGTTGTCGGTGTGTGTGTGTGTGTGTGTGTGTGTGTGTGTGTGTGTGTGTGTGTGTGTGTGTGTGTGTTTTTAACAGAAAAAGTAATCGAAAAGCATCTTCACTCAAAAACTATGATACGAATTTCGGCGTTTTGGGTCTTGTAATTTTTTCAAAAAGTTTGATCGGTATTAGTTGTGATGCGTACAATAATTCCAAAGCGACGAGAACGTTTATTTTTTACTCTGAAACCGTGAAACGTATTGAATCCTTCGGTTCCTGCCGTACTGAAGGCGATAAAACGTTTAATATCGTGTGTAACCTAAGTTTACCGCCTCGGACTTGTCGTCTGTGGTTCACGGGTTATTTTTTTCAAGTTCTGCCCGCCTGCAGTACTTATATCAAATAATATACGCATCATTGCAAGTCAAAGCGAGAATAATATTATATTATAAATCAACGGGCCGAGATCGAGTGACGACCAAACGAACCGAATAAGTCATCGAGAAAGGGCTTATACCTATACTCGGGTCATATTATATACCGTTTACCGCGGCGAGTGGTTCGAATGTGGTTCCAGTGGTTACACCGCGGGATCATCGCAAACAACTCACTTAAACGCAGTTGGTTCGTGGATAAAAAAAAGGTTTTCACTCGACACCGCGGATACCCGTGGTCGGACTCGCCGGAAAGCCGGTATCGGAAACGGGCACAGAAAGCGAAAACATAATATATTATCCGACTGCAAAGGCGTAACTTGACCTAAATTTTAGGAGGGGGGGGGTGCTAAAATCATGTAGATTTCATATTGGAATTTCAACTGAAATTTAAAATAATAACTTGCTTAGGTTAGGAAAAACCTTTTTTTTAATTGTTTTTTTTTTTTTTAATAAAAACGTTAAAGAACCCTCTTTTTTCTTGCATTGTTTTTGGTGTTTTACAACAGCGGGGCCAAGGGATGCTGAATTTATTAGAATTTGGGCACGCTACAGAGCACCCTCCCCTATAGTTGTGCCTAAGAGTCTCCGAGTTGGCAGATTCCTGACGGATAACCAGACGCGATTGGACAATAAAAATAATAGTAAATAGTGATAATATTAAAGCGCTATAGTGATATAATAATATGTAAAATAGGTCATCGTATTAAAAATGTTTTTGAATATAATAATATAGATTTAAATCGTTATAGTTGTTGTCGAATAAATGGATTTTTTGATTTGTAGAAGTTGAAATTAGTCGTTATAAAATATCAAAGCATAAATCATTACTAAATGTTTATTAGTTGAAATAAACAAATTAAGGTGCGACTAAAACACCCGTGTTATTTAAAATTATTTTTATTTCCAATACGCTCACAACTAAACAAAACAAAACTATGCGGTCAGTTCATACAGCAATCTATAATTTACGGCAATTTGTGTACACGATTTTCGTATATTTAAATACTTCAAATCCGAGTGTAGCGGTAACAATAAGCCCAAGACATATAGGCATATTTTAATCGGTTATAATTGTATGTAATTTTTTTTTTTTTTTATGATTCAGTTATAATATACTTAATTTTTTCGATTACACGATATTATTATATTGATTAAATAATATTAATGTTTGTGTATTTTTGTTGTTCGGTCACTGGTTTGAAATAAAACATTAAAAATATAACGTTGGAATAGTTTGTTATTTTCAAAATGATAATAGAACCATATACAATTTTATATCGTTATTTTTTATGTTTTTATAGTCACTCGTTTTGATCGGTTCGCTTTATATCGAAGTGTCTAAACATTAAATTATTATTTTAAATTGGAAATCAATGATCAAACGCCATCACATTTATATAAAAAAAAAAAATACAACATTCAGTTCAATTCGGTGTACTGAAAAATGATAACATTTTACTAAAGACTGTATTTTTTTTGTAAAGCTAAAAAAAACAATAAATTACATCTATTTAAAGTAGTATACCTTATAATCTATATGATATGTACCGAAAAACACAAATGTTTGTGCTTTTTAAGACCAATTTAATTATATACCTATTCGAAAATATTTTATTAAGATATAGGTAGGTAGGTAATATTTGATTTTTCGAATTGATCTCAATATTCCGAACACAAGACACATTTTATAATAGTATTATTTGAAATGTTAAAACCACACCGAAGAATATGATATTTTCTGTGTTTACAAATCTTGTAAAACAAAATGTTTTGACACGTTCTTCACGAAAAAAAAAATAAAAAATAAAAAATAGTTAACGACGAAATACAAGTCGAACAGTACTTACCATAACATGTGAAATAAAAACAATAAACTGCGAATTTTATAGTTTTTTGTTGTACCCTCCCCAAAAGATAAGCGACGACGGATGTTTTGGTTTTTATTTTTTAATTGCGCGTGTACCGTTTTTCAATATAATAATAATATATAATATTATACGCACTAACGATTATCATAAAAAAGTCTCCTCCGACGTTTATTCCGCATATAGGTATAATATATTATAATAATACGCAGTATAGATACCTCTACGTAGTCTTGCGCTTCTACGCTTTTCCTCTTTCGAATTCTATAGAAAATGATTTTTTCTCCGTTCGTCGTCGTACACACGCGACCCTCTGGCACATATATTATATTATTATTATTGCGCGTTCGCAGTTAGAGGTAAAAAAAAAAAAAAATCATAAAGGTCAAAATCGGAAACGATCGGTAAACGACCCCGCGCGGGCTGCAGAACGACATATTCTTTTCGAGTGCACTTTTTTATTTTGTGTGTGTGTGTGTGTGCCGTCCGCGTTTTTTAATGACTGCGATTTCCGCCGCCGTCTGCGGAGAGGTTCAAGTGATGTTCGTCGTCCCCCAATACAAAGTCAGTCAGTCGTCGGCGGCGGCGTCAAAAATCTTCGTATCGTTTCGACCCATTGAGTCCGTAACTGCGGCGGCAATAGAATACCCTCTTCGGTCGTATATATTATTATTGTTATTATACTGTCGGACGTTATTTTTATTTTTTTTTGATTTCTCTCGTTATCCGAGGAGCACCCGCCTTACTCGTCGTCGCCGGGTAAAAACTGAAATATTATTTTATACTACTCGTTTAAAAAAACCAATCGTCTAGTTTGAATATATAATCGTAATAGGTAATATTCTATAATATATATATGCCGTGAAGGTACTCGAGGATACCGCCGCCGCCGCCGCCGCCGTGAGGGCGTTTTGAACTTTTCTGCTCGGCCATAAATCCGGCTACTATATACTAAAACAGTCCTAACGGAAATTACACACACCCTCGCCGCCAGAGATATATAGAGTACGCGGACGACGATTATCGGATATTTGAAGATATTTTGCCGGAAAACCCGACGACGATAAACTTATATATATAAGGGAACCGAACGGCGCGGAGGCGGCGTCGGTGGCGGTCTTGTTTTGTTCTTCGGCCGATCGGCAAAACGCGATAATGTTATTTGTTCCTTTGACGCGCCCAAAGGACGACAATAATACAAACAAAAAAACAACCCCCGCTCACATATCGCCACCCTCGTCATTACTTTCACCTACAATGGCTAATCACTTATTTGCGGCTCCGAACAAAAACCTATTTTATCTATCGCCCCGAGACGCAGGCGGACAAATGCATTTTCCGGGAGTGTAGGGAACAAATAATAATAATAATAATAACTGCATTACGCGCAATATTACTCTGCGACGTGCGTGGCGGAGCATAATCGTTTGTACGGACAGTCCTAAAATATATTATCAATATTGATCATTATCGATGATTGTGTGTGAGGACGACGACGACGACATCGGCTCCTCTTGTGTAGTACGCTGAGAGGTGCAAGACGTTATAATATTCGGAACAGAACGATTGTTGGTATTATTTAAACGTTTCAACTAAGTACCTCTTGGCTTATGACAAATACGGATAAAACTGAATTAATATAACTGCTAAAATAAACGGGTGCTGGTAATTTCTTAAGATACTTCTTTCCTCGACCGCGTTATTTAATATTCTCAATAATTTATCACTTTACAAAGTCAAAAAACCTAGGACACCGACCCCCGCTAAATCGGGCGCTTTCAACAGATAGCAATATCTACACATTATATTATACATGACGTTCATTATTGAATGTCAATATATTAAAAAGTGATACAATAAATATAATATTATCATTTCATACCAATTAATAATTATTATTCAATAAGATATACAGATTTTAACGCGTTTGTTCCTAACAACATGAATACATATTTTAATCGGTCCGAATTGATATTATTAAATCACGTCCTACTGCCTTTTTAATCGTATAATGCTATTTGCAAATTATCACAAACGCAGCGTTTACTCGATTCCCCCCCCCCCAAAAAAAGGTATAAATAACTATCGAGATTCGGCAAAAGTAAAATCATCCATAACGAGGTGTAATAATATAATATCACTGCTATATAGATCAAAATATTATTGAACGGTTTTAACAAATGAATGAAAACTTCGCAAACGAGTACGACCCGTGGTCCCGATACGTTTACGTTTCTTCAGTCACCGCCTTGGCAGGACAGCACAATGACGCAGCTTCCTAGGTGTACCTATCGAATATTTTTAAAAAATTTCGAAAAAATCGTTGACGAATCGCGTCGTCTCGGCACGACCACATTATATTATTATTATACTACGTACCACCCGTGTCGAACCGTTGAAATCTGCCACGGCGGCGGATACGCCTTAACCGACTATGTTCGGAAAGTTATACGCCATATACTATCAGATATACATACTACCTAAATAATAATATATTGTAATTTTATTATTCTCCCGTCCGATGCGATTTTCCCTCGTAAGTCTATCGTTCGCGCGAGCGTGTGTGTTTGTGTGTGTTTGCGAACGAGCGAGTCTGCAACGCGTGTCAATCGAGAACAACTGCACATATACGTATATATATATATATATAATAGTACTCTGCAGTAGGTACATAGATATTGTATTTCCGGTAACAAACTTTGATTACGTCGAAACGTTTTGGTTTCCGGAAGCTCGAGCGCGCGCGCGCGCGTGTGTGTACGCGACCGTTCTATTTTCATTTCAGACGTCCCATGGCAGAGAACGCGAGGTTATTCGTAAAATATAATAATAGTAATAATATAATACCGCTAAATGTGTGTGTTCGCCCGTTTTGACGTCCGCGATAAATCGTGAGTACAACACGCGCGCGAGGTATATACCTGCGCGTAATTATTATTATTATTATTATTATTATTATTATCCGGGACTCTCAGAGCCTCTTCCGGAGGGCTTTTCGCAACAACAACAAAAATAATTGTTACCGTAATACCCGGCGGGTGGCACCGGCTGCTCGGCCGCCAAGTCACGAGACCTTCGTCAACTGCTGCAACACCTTACGTGATTTTAATTCGTTTCGTATATAGGTTTTTATTTTTATTTACCCACCACCCCCCCCCCCCGACCTCTACACCGATTTAATATACAGATACATTGACGATATAATATTATTATAGCGGTCCCGTCTCGCCGTCGCCCACTCGACGGGCGCTAGCACGAATTTCGGTCGCAGCGTTTCAATCGGGCGAACAGCTGCAGTTGCAGTTGCAGTTGCAGTCGTGATAATAATGCACTCATCGCTACACGTAATCATTGGCCGTCGCTTCCGACATCGGCGGGGTCCTGATTATTACTGAACCGTGCGATTATAAATCATAATATTATTGTAACAAGTCCCGACCAGTCGAAGTCGAACGGAATAATATTGAAATAATTGTAAACACGCAGTTTGATTTTTATTGCAATATTCTAAGTGTCTGATTGTGAAAATATATAATGGACCAAGTCCAACAATGAGTGAAAAATAATAGTGACAGCCGACAGCTGATAGTGAAGACAGTGTATGTGACTCAAGTGAGTCTGCTGTCCTTCTGAAGGACCAATGTTCCACTAGCTCTCTAATGGATAAAGTCCTTTTCCTCGCTACATACTTCTGTGCATGATCATAATATAATAATATATTATATGGACATCGTCCTGCGTGGTCACCGTAGGCTCCTTATTTGCTAGAGGTCGACCGCGATGCACACGTCTGCAGATGTCCCTTCAAATATATATTTTATACGGTGATATCGTTTTACGAAATAGAAACACACTGTTAATTGTCTACTCCAGCGTGCTTTACTATAATATCAGCTATTTCATATGCGTTAATATTATATTACGCCGCTTTAACATTATTATTACCAATGATTATACGCGTATATTATATTCACAATAACTATACACCATGGTTTTTTGAGCCCAGTCTCATATTTTACTCGAATTTTGATTTTTAGAATATTTAATTATACCTATAGACGTGGTGACACAAATTTCTATTTTTAACTACCGAATTAATTTTTATCGCAAGTCATTAGGCGTACTGTTTTCTTGAAAGGATGATGAATAAAAATGTCAACGAGTTGTTTCTGAGTTATTAAAATGTTTACATTAATAATACTTTTTAAGGATTATAATCCTTAAAAACATTTTTCAGAAAAAAATATCTGCCAAATAAATACAAGTGAAAAGGAGGGTTCTTTTTTGAAAAACAAGAGTCTGTGTTGTCGCAGGGTCGTCATCCTTATGAGTAGTACATAAAATCTCAAGTATTCAAAATTATATGGTCTTTGAGCGCGTATCTATTTAAAAATTCCAAAAATCAAAATTCGCGCGCACAATAATCGAAGCACATAAAAATAGGGTGAGCTCAAATCACCTGCGCACCCCAACGCACTTACATATTATATCGTGTCTTCGCTGCTCATCGCTATACACGACGAAATGTATATTATTAAAATATAATATGTTTTCGTGACACACACGTCGTGTGACGGGCTCGCCGTGGGAAACGCGACTGGTTGCCGTTGAAATATAAATGTAAGTGCCGGTCACTTGGGTGCCATTAATGTTGCATATACCGTGAGCGCCCACTTCTGGGATTATCCTGCCTCGAAGAACCTTACTCTGTATATAATATATATATATTATTCGCGCGATAATCGCATAGTCGTCCGAGAGGAGCGTCGATGGGGCGCTGCTAAAAGGTTTTCCTGGTCCCGCCGAGAGATCACTGCGCGCTCGCCGTGTAGGTGGGTACTCGACACTTTCTCAACACACGTCATGTCGTACATATTATTTAAATATATATATATATATATGCAGGACTTGCATTTTCCCATTTTCTCTGTCACGCGTGCTCGAAAGCCGAGTACCTAGCAGCAGTAGATATAAGACGGAGGAAAGTATACATAGTTTAACTCGTGTTATCTATACGCAGGGCTGGTGTCCCAGGATTCCTTTTTAGGTACGTTCGATACTAATTATCTCCCCCGGTAAATTTATCCTAGGTCATAGTGTTACCGGAAAATTTAGTATATTTCCACCTGGTAACTAGAACCTAGTATATTTATACTCCTCTAAAACCACATAATTTTTACCGAGGGGTGGGTAAATATGTCCTAGTATATTGACTCGGGAAATGTTAAAATATCCTAGTAGGTTTATATATATATTTACCCCCGGTAACTAACAATGCTATCACATATTGTACTTGAACGATATATTATACATTTAAATCGCAACTAATCTTTTTATGACTATTACAGACTATTACATTTTTTTATATATATATTTTAATAAAAATAACCATGGTAAAAATGTATTTTTGGATACGAACAGATGAAATTTTAAGTTTTTTTTCACTAATAATTCAAGACCGGATATTTTGTGTTTCTGTCTTGTATACATATTGTGTATTTTATATTTTTATTTTTATCTCTTGTACCGTATTTCTTAGTCCACTTTGTATATGCTTAAAAATTTCGTCGCTTTCATCTTCGAATACCGTCAAATACAAAATATAGTTTAAATCATAGGCAACATTTTAGTTTACGAATATTCCTCTCGAAATGTCAATTGCTAATACGTGTACGTTTATCGACTTATGATTTGATGGAAATAACAATAATAATAATATATGGCTCTAAAATATTTAACGGTACACGTAGGATGTCTAAACTGCAGATAATAATATCGATTACTGACGATTATTATAAAGTTCCGCGGTGACAGAAAATATTATTATTTTGAAATGCACTCTCACAAATTTCGTCTAGCCGATTTTCCACCCGGGTACGAAAAAATGTATTTCTTTTATTATTATTATCAGTATAGGGGTAGACAGTATAATCGTCGAATAACGCGAACGTATTTTAATATTTCAACGATCGACAATCGGCGAGCAGCTGCGCGAGTAGGCATAACGCGCGCGTACTATAATATTATAATATTCCACGTTATTATTATTAAAACGGGCTGCGTGCGGGCGGCCAATAATTTTCAAAAGGTAAAATATGCATAATTAATAACCGGTAATCGTGACTGAACGGGCATGTCGTCGAGTAATACCTATAATAACGATAACGATAACGAACGAACGATACTTAACTAGGATTCAATTATGTATAATAATATTATTTTGTGCGCGCTTCGGCCCCCGCGCCGCGCCAGTGCGGTGGCGCCCATCGGGGTCGGGGTGGTCGAAATCACTATATTACTACCCCTAACGCGCCGAGGGGGTGAAGCGTTCCGCTAAATATTCGAATCACGTGAGCCCGGTGTGGATTTGTGTGACGAAAGGAGCCTCCCGACTTGGCGTGGCGGCCGGAGCGTCGTGTTCTTTAAACGCCGACGACTTTGACCGGCGCGAGACGGCTGCCGTCATGAAATATTTAACAGACGAAAAGTTATGAGGTTTTCGGCGTGCGACGGAAAGGAAAGAAAAAAAAAAGAAAAGTTTCTCTTCTTCGCGATAATATATATATGTATAAAGAAAAAAAACACCTCCTCCTGATATAATAATAATAATAATAATAATAATAAGTATATACGACGAAGAAATTATGAAAATCCGCCGCTGTATCCGTCGGAACCGAATTCGCACGCACGCCGTTGAGACTGCGAACGACTTTTCTTTTTCTTTTTTCCTCCCCGCGCTTTGCCCAAAATAAAAACTTTTCGGGGTAACGACAAAGTTTCCCACACTCGCCCTCTCCCGCGCCCCCACCTACCTCCTGTGCCACCCCATACTCGAGGCCCACTACACGCTACTGCAACTACCCCTAAATAATATACATACATATATATACGCACACACACACCCACACAAGAAACTGTGATCACGTTCATCATTCGTTAGGCCCCGCGTAGGTCCCCGCTCGGATAATACGATTTACAGCGGCACTATATATATAGTAAACCCCGAGTAGCAAGCAGCGGCGCCTCGACCAGCTAGCACGCTGTCCTCGGCGAGTTTATTTGGCGATAGTCTCGCAGACGTATATAAGCGATTAGCGTTTGAAAATTTCGTGAAAATTAAAACCCCAAAAATGTCGGTATTTTAATACATTTTTTTTTTTTTATAACATGTTTTATTTTAAGTACATTTGTCGTTACTCGCCTTTATACGATTTTTCAGTTGTAAATAATATAATATATTTATCACTTACGACATACAAAGTTCACAATTATTAGTAATAATATTTAAGACTGAATTGATTCCGATGCGCTTTGCAATTGCTTTCCCGGAACCGAGTGATGCTCGTCGTATAACACATGTCTTACATAATATGTTTTGTGGTGCGATTTCGAATAACCATAATAATAAGTTTTTGGTTTGCATATTTTTGACAAGTTTTGATTTTGAGGTAGTTTTTTATAAAATTGCTCAATTGCAGGGTTTAAGGGCATTTATCATTAAATTCCGGTTTTTCAAATTGACTGTTAAGACTTATTCTTGTATACAATAGTAACTTTGAATCGTGCTAACTAGATTAATTATAATTTTGAAGCGCATCTTATATAGGTGCACCGCTTCGAAAAAAAGCATTCCTGGGGAGGTGGATTTCTGGGCATTATATGACGTTCCCCGCACCACCATAACAATCGTTAACAATTCGAAGGGACGACAAAACGTAGCATAATATTCTCGATAAACTATACCTACCTTCATATTGGTACACACTAATAGTGACTTGATCCCGTCCGAGTGACGGAGGGGGTTTCAGACGGTTAAAAAAAAAAACCGCTAAATAAAAAAAATATTTTGTATTATTATATGATATTATAGCATAAAAAAGCGACACGGCGACTCTCCCGGACGGGGGCTCGTCCGCCGGCGAATGGGTTCCGAAATGCGAGCAGAGATATTCCCCACAGGCCTCAAACAAGCCGCGGTATGTAATTTTTTTATTTTTTTATTTTTTGAGTCTAACGCGTGTTCCGCCGGAGGGCAGAAATGTTTTCGGTCTAAATTTTCCCGTCGAGCGCAAACTTTTGACATTCTCGCGGCGGCAACGAAAACACGCAGAGTGAAAATATATATAATAATATTATACGCTATATTATATACATAATATGACGTATTATTATTGTTTAAAAAGAAGAAATCTCAAGAAAACGCGGACGGGCGGGCTGGTTCCCCTTCTTTTTTTTCGCGCTGCAATAACAATAATATAATATTATAATATATCCGCGTCGTCGTCGTCTTATTGCCGGGCTGGAAATATCTTTGGTTTTATAGCCAAATGAATATCAAAATAATGCCCATTAAAGTTGAATAATTGTTTTTTAATACACCGCCGCCGTGTTAACTGGCTCGGAAAACGAAGAAGTCGTCCCCGGCGGCGGCGGCGGCGGCGGTGGCGGTGAGAACCGGGCGAAATAAAAAAATATATATATATATATTATCGTTGTTTTTTTTCCCCTCCACAGCCTCTTTCTCCTTTTTGCATCGATAATCAATTTCTTCGTCTAATTTTCTAAATGGCCCCTTTCGCCGCCATTATAATAATACATATTATTTATATTATTATTGTGTGTGTGTGTGATGCGCGTAGGTATGTAATAAATTATATTTTTTAGTTTCACTAAAAAACTGCGAGATTCGGTGGGCCGCGTAATTCGGGGATATTCCCATTTGTGTGTATTTATTAGATTATAAATAATAATAAAAATAATATAATATTATCACGCGACGTCGTTCCGCCTATAACTAGAGAACTTATAATATAGATAAAATAATGAGATAGTGCCCAACTGAGTAGTGAGTACTGAAAGTATGTGAATGTGTTATTGTTGTTAACTATTACAACGATATATAGCGATGGCGAAAAAAATGTAATGTATTATTATAAAAATGCAGTCTTTCTAAAAGGTTGGGCACCCCTGATCTAGGCTCTCTAGATCTGCTGAACCCCGATTTTCCTAACTCCAATTTTTGGTAAACTATTTTATTCCGAGTAAAATTTAAAATAATTTTCTCGATATTTACATACATCTTGAGATTGGAACCCTTGAGATTGGAAACTCTTAGGTTCCACGCCTTAGGGAATCGCTCCTCTAGATATACCTCTAATAACGATGACAGAGGTCTCCGACGACGGCGGACCGACCACGCGTGCATTTTCCAAACTCTCTAGTTTTATATATTTTTATAACATATTAATTAATTATTATTATACAAATATATGACTCTTGTGTAACTTTTCGCCATTTCCAAAGTAGCGCTCTTTACGCGTGTAAGGGTTACCTGTATATATATATATATATATGCTACCTAACTATGCGTCGCCAGCGGTGCGCACAGGACCGTCGTCTGCTGAGCGTACAAACGAAAAGTTTTTTCCCGTCCGCATAATAATTCGAAACAATATTTCGCTTTGAAGACGGCGAACTGCTACAAGATATCCAATCACTCGCCAGACGCATTTTATTTGCTCGAAAGTATTGAACCTATATACACTCATTGAAACGTATCATAATATATTCTTTTTCAAAGAGCACGACCTGAGCGACCTCCGAAAAGACGCCGTCCGTCCGTTAAGCCGAGCGTCGTATATGTATTAATATGAGATAACTGATCAGACGATTTTATTATTATTATCAGTGCACGGCGGACATCTAAAGAAAACGGACCGACACGTTTTCCGGTCGGCCGACCCGACGACGACGGACGTATTATAATATTATAATTATTTACGTCATGTGCACACACGCGACGTGTGTGTGTTTTAATATTTTAAGAGTTTAAAGAAAATGACGTAGGCGTGCTTCGTCGGTCCGAGGGCCCGACGAGTGTCCTCGCAGTCCTTCGTCCTGTCCGTCGTCCTGCCCCTCGTCCTGCCCGTCGTCCTTTTAATGCGCGCGTACGTCTTATATATTATTATCTATATTATAATACAGTTTCTCCACGTTTATATTATATATAATGCGACCCGTCGGACCGTGACGCGCGTACTTTGACGGTATTAAAACGGACGTCCGGCTTACGTCGGGAGGACTGCATAATAGTCGTCCGTCATCAATATACGACGCGTTTCCGCTCGCGTGAGTAGCCGTCCGTCCGACTATTATGTCGAAAGACACACACGAAATACACATGTCGTGGTGACGAGCGGCGACGGCGAATATTTTATAATATTATTAGTCATCTCTCCTTCTTCTACTTCGATTTTGATTCATAGAATACTCTTTATTTTTGGTTACACGCATGACGTGCCGCACCGCAGTGATATAGCGGAAAGACGAAAACGATATGCTGTTGAATTTCAAAAGGCTGCAGCTTTCATTAAATGTATACATATGCGGTGTTTCGCCCGAGCACGCTCGTCCTATTTTCTCTTCTTCGACAGTGCGCTTCTTCAAAAAATCTGATTTTCAGTCGATGTTTTTAAATTCTCGAGATTCCTCGTACTACTCAAGGATAGTGAAAATACCGACTTCTGTTTTTCAAACGAGAGCTCTCCCCCCTCACTCCTTTTCCGCTGTAAATTGTTTAGCGGATAATTTTTCTGAAAATTTTTATGTGCTAGATTCGAACGAGTATAGTTTTCAAGTTATCTATCTTTGTCTAAATAGGCCCATCGTGATAATTCGTTTGGAAGATTTAAGGGCTATATATAGTGATTTGGACAATTTTAGAAATTTAGATTATCTATTTATTATTATTTATTTTAATTTTTTTTTCTTCATTATATAATTCAAACTAATATAATATTAAAATGGTTCATATTTTATCGATAAAATATTATGTTTATTGTAAGACGAATTTGATTTGATTATCTTTTATCTTTTAAGTATTGTAGTTATGTCTTAATCTTTATCCTGACAATTTTTTTGTTATCTGGTTCCAACCAAACTGTAATAATATATTAACTACCTATATACGTCTTATAGAACTCGCATATTATATTATACTGCACTTGACGCAAACGAAAATAAGCAATATAATTATATTATAGCACACGATATCACCGCATATTAGTATAATATAATATTTTTGGAAAACGTTACTTCAATATAGCAGGATTATAATATTACAATAATAATACCTACGCGACGCGACTTCAATTATAACGCATTTTGTCGCATATTATGACGTATAATATATTATAATACGGTGTCTGGATTTTTCCCTCTCGTGCACACGATCCGTTGGGGGAAAATACGGTTTTCCCTATACCTACATATATTATACAAATCGATCGGTGTCCAGAACTTACTGCAGACCGCCGCCGCCGCCGCCGCCGCATACTTACCATAAAATAAACACGGTATATCGTAAAATATGGTGAAAAAATTGTGGGTTTTCCGCTTTTATATGATGGCCAAACCCACGTGGCAACGTGAATAAAACATTAGGCGACAGTCGCCCTCCGCCGAAGCTAAAAATATATACATGCGAGTCGGTCGCGGGGGACGAGTCAAGGGGTTACCGCTCGCCGCAAAGTTCATGATCCATGAACGACAATAAAAATTGATTTCGATATTGTCGGGCCGCATATAGTTATTATTATATGTATTATAATATTCGTCGCGGGGAAACCGATTCCGGAGCAATGCATATTACTACGATATAATAATAATACAAAAATTAAACGTAAAAGTCACTGGAAACCGGAAAGCGTATAATCCAAAACCAATTCGATATAATTATTATTGTAGGTGACAATGTCATATTATATATTATTATTAGGGACCCGCGTGTATATAATAATTATTATATATTGAGTTCAAAACGTTGATTTTCAAATATTAATTCAGACCGGGGCACACGGCGAAAGCCAGAAGTTCGCGATCCACGAACTACGATAAAAATTGATTTCGATATTGTGTGAGGAAATCTATTCCAGCGCAATGCATATTATTACCATATAATATATTATGTAAAAGCCATTCGAAAGGCATAATCCAAAACCAATCAATAATAATTATACTATAGATAAGTGATATTATCGTGTTATTATTAGGGAATCGCGTGTATGATTATGAGTTCAAAACGATTGAATTTCGTAAACGTAATTAAAACGCGGTAAACGAAAATAATTAAATATCGCCTAATAAAAACATCAAATAACGACTCACAAAATATATAAATATATATAATATTATCGTTCTACAAAACATAACGCGAGACTCGAAATATATATGGGATATCGTTCGACGAAAAATAACTCAAAACGAAATAGTTTCAAACCCGAATTTACTTAAAAGTTTTGATATCGGTTTCGTAGAAATATTAATATTATTCGACGAGATTTATTTTGTGTCTTAGCGATATCATTTCAAGAATTTTTTATATTCCAGGCCAATCCCCGTATTAGATAATATTATCAATACCAAACGATAAAACGATGAACGCAAGAATCGTATAACGTTTTACTTCTAAATAACGATAAGAGCAAAAATTGAACAACGTTTAAATTTCGTAATAATAACGTAAAACGAATTTTTTTTTTTTTTAATTTCAAGCACTGATTCAAACTTAGATTAATTGTAATTTGATCAACGTTCTTAAAATATAAATTTGTTATCTGGGATAGAGAATATTGCAAACGAAATCAAAAAATAATCGTAAATCTAAAACGTAAAATTTAAAATATATATATTGTTACTGACTGAATGACAGTTATTGTTATTTGTCGGTAGGGTATACCTATATACGATTAAAAAAAATATTATTTAAACCTCACAAACGAACCAGACAAACAATTGAAATCGACCTCATATTTTGTCGGACGAAACGTTTCAATTAATAATCGTTCGATCGGTTTTATAGTGAGAGTATTAACCCGCGCATATAGGTACCTGAGCGAATAAGCCGCTTTTGATAACAGCTACTTATCAACAATAATATTATGTTATTACAATATTATATTTACGACGTTTGCAATAATTTTTAAATTGATTTATACAATATTGTCAATATTATATTATAACTGTTATGACTTGTAAAATATTAGCACCCCCTAAAATGTAGGTCTAGTCGCATACGAATATTACTATAATATTACGAGGACTTGGCGGGGCGGTTTGGAAATATTTTCAGGTCGTAATAGCCGCGCGCGGCCGGCACGAGGTGCAGCAGTATAGCAGGCCGCGCGAGGGGGAGAAAGAAATCAGTCTGTGCTCCGCTGCGGGCGGGGAGTGGCGCGCGGCGAAGATATTTTCTCGTATAAAATTATTAAAGTTAAAAAAAAAAATTCAAGGGAGGAGTAGTAGCAGTAAGAAATCCCGGGAATAAATACATCGCGGAGGCAAAAAGGGTGTTTTAACGCGAGCTTAATGAAGGCCGCGAACGATAAATCACACTCGTTGCTGGAGAAAATACACCTCCGGAGCCACTGGATCCCCTCCACGCGAGAATAAAATATTTCGTCTTCTTCATAATAATATATTTCCAGCTACATGTTTAAATGCTTGTTGTTGTTTTTATATTATATATATTATTTTGTTTTGTTTTTTTTTTTATTATTTAACGCGAGCAGAAAGGACGACGACGCGCACATGTTGTACGTTTAATGGGCTTCCGCCATAATTCATATTTTCCGCATAAAACAACCTGCCGGAGGAAAATATACACGGTTTCCGCGGCCCAATATGTTTTCTTCCTTTTTTTTTTTTTTTTTTGCCCGAGCGTTCATAAATCATTCGCTTTCATCGGGAAAAAAAAGTAATTGCTTTTCTTTCGTTCTTAAAATTTACATTCTGCCGCCGCTCATCGCTATTCGCTATCAGTGCACACGGGGCAGCGTAGGAAAAGTTTGCATCGCTTTTTTATTCGCGCGGCGGCGGCGGCGATATCGATAAGGTGTCTTACGCGAGGTGCCCGCAGGAAACATATATTATGGGAATAAGTTTCATAATATTAATAATTCATCGTCTCGTTATTATATCCTACGCCTATTTTAATTATTATAATAATATATAATACCTACGTCGAAAAGAATAAAAACAAATCTCTTTTCAGTCGATGTAGATATTATGGTTATTAAAACGGAAAACAATAGCTGGTGACTCGCGCGTATCGCGATAATAATATTAAAATGTCGACGTTTCAAACGCGAATTTTTTACGTTTTGATACAACTGCAGTTGCCATCAGCTTTCGGGCTCGGGTAAATCGAGTTATATATTATTATACGCGATATATTATATTATTTTCTAGAACTCATTCCAAAAAATGTATATGAATAAAAAATGAAGAAATATTGAAATATTATGTAAAAATATGTAAACAAAAATTAACTCACGAAACGTAGGTATATCGCCGACATATTTTTTTTCAAAGTTGGTAAATTTGATTTGGAAAAAAATATACATCTGCATATAAATTTAAGTCGCCTAGTGTAAGTCCATCAAATCTTTAACATTTTTCACCGAGCGTAAGGTATATTATAGTTGTAGGTATAGCAGGTTTAAAATTTAAATATTGCGAAACATTTATACATTATTTATAGTGTATACATTTTCAAACATAAAAATCTGAAATTTGAAACGTCTTCGGAAGTCTGAAAACATTTTTGGCGATGGAAAATAATTTAGCTATATTATATGCTCCTAATTATTTTTAACAATCATTTGCGCAATAATATACTTATTTTCAATCATAATTATTACATACCGGTTTTCATCGAAATCTAAAGATCGACATAATAAAATACGTCTATGTGGTTGGAAACAAAAAAAGGTGTGTATGTTACTATATAGCTTGTTACGGGTACGGTTTTAAATCTCGTTCCGGTTTTGAAAAATCAGCTCATAACGCAGTTTTTAATTCGTTTTCGGGTTGACGATCATCGATTTGCCGTCACGGTTTGGACAAGTCCTGAAAAATTAAAGGTTGTCCAAACGCATTAAAATCAGCCGCCCAAGCACATACCACACGAAATTCTCGTCATTCGCGCGCAGAGTACCTCGGAACTGTTTTACAAATATAACTCAAAGAATGTTATCATTATTATGTTTTATCATTTTTTTTCGCCTATTCGGTATTATATTATCGCCGCGGCCGCGAGTCCCCGGAGAACGGCCTCGTACTCCTACCTAATACCAACCCGCGTGAGCGCGGGTGTGCGGGTGTGTGTGTGTGGGTGTGTGGGTGTGTATAGACTTTCATCCGCCGGTAACGGCACGCCGCCGCGGTAAAGGGGCCCCGTTGATTGATGCACCGCGTACAATGTGCCATTTAGCAAGCCGCGGCCTTTGAATGAGGTGCAATTTGCTACATCTTGTTAAGCACTTAGCCGCCCCTCCCGCGGGCCCACCCCTCGCCCGCCCGGCATCCGTCGACGTTATTATCGCGCCGGCGAGAGCGGCGGATCCCGCGGGACGGGCGAGGGGGTACTTTGCGGCGCGCGGAATACAAAAGTCAAATTTGCGCGCGCCCCCGCCGTCATCTTGACGAGGTAAACGACGACGGCACGTGAATATATGTAAACTCTCTCTCTGGTGGCCCATATGTAAGACGGAAATACGACTTGTGCTACTCGGTGTCGGTTAGCGTATTTATTATATTGTGTGCTAGTGTGTGCAGGGTGTGTGTGGTGAGCCAAACGTCTCGACTGCAGTCGCATTGCCGTAAATACGCCAGTCCCGGCGAGAGAAATGAACCGATTTTTCTTGTTATTTTTTCGTTTTTATGTTCGCCGAAATACGCTCCTCTGCGGTTTCCATTAGCCTATACCTCAACGCTCGACGGTGACGCCATGTCTACCGCACGAACCCACTACCCACACGCAGTGGAGATGGTAAAATATTATACGCATTAAGTCCCAATGTCATAATATCAAATTACGGTACCTATACTCTTCGGTTACCGCGATTCGGTCGTCATCATTCCGCGGTTACCGACGACAGTCCATCGTTGAGGCAAAACACGTCCAGAATTGTTTTTACGTTTTGACTTTTGGAAATTTTAACGATTCATAAAAATCAAAGTAGTCCTATCATCCGTAATAACGTAGTCAAGATAACCAAAAAGTACCCAAATTACAATTATAATTTTTAGGCTATTGTTTCCGGTTTTTTTTTAGCGTATTCGGTATAGCGGGCAAACCGGCGGCGTCGGTTTGTCTAGCTCTGCAGTGAACTTCGTCGACCAAAGACCTCGTCTTTCGCGGTTTGGACGTGTAGCACGTGTTGATGTCGTACTTTCGAACGTGGTTCAAACTACCCTCCACAAACTTTTCTGATGTTTCCGAGAACAATCTCTGACATATTCTTCGAAGTCGGTCGAGTCATCGGGTAGTTTTTTAGTACCTATATATGCACATAGATTACATAATATACATAATTTTAATTTATTTCTGTGAACAATGCGGTGATCCCATAATATTAACAAAAAAAATATTATTCCGTTTTCGTGATCCAATTCCCGTGTGAGCCACTGCATAATAGCAACCTATTTGAGTGAATTTTTTTTGGGAACAAACTACACATTTTCTACAAACAGAACTCTCTGAGTAGAGGGCACGATTTCAATAACCGATAGTGTCCTTTATTTAGAGCGTCCTTTATAATTAGGGTTTTTAAATTTGAAATATTTTAAAATTGAAATTTTCACTCCTTATGAAATATTAAAAAATATTTTTTTAGTACCTGGTAGTGAATTAAGTATTATTGTATTATTTCATATTATCTGTATTTGTTTGGAGATAAATAATATTATTTTGAACGTTCTGCGAAAAAAAGAAAAATACACAATAGAGAAATTTTATATTGTAATTAATAAAATAATAATAAATTAATAGATAATAATTCACCAAATGTATTGGTAAGTATATAATATGATTATTGATTAGTACGATCACTGATTAGGTCTAGACCGGCTGTCTAGGCAATCTTCAAAATCCGTGGACATTATTGCACTAGTCACTATAATAAACAATCATACGATGATCATACAATGTGTATACGTCATACATTTATAGACGTGGGTAATTTTAAACGTGTTCTTCTCTCACCCTAATTATTATACGACTGTAACTCGAAAGAAACTTTTTTTTTATAATTTTTGGCGAATGAAATATTTAAAAAAAATAAATTTCATGAAATTTTAAAATTCTTATTACATAATAATAATAATAATAATAATAACAATATATACCTATACACAATAATATAACGGCTATTGAAAATAATATATAATATGTGTTTCCGAACTCGACGGTCGTATATATTTACATCGGAAACGCGTCCACCGATGCGCGTAACCCACATGATATTATAATACCGTATAGTACTGTTGTACCCACCCACATTATAGTGTGCAGAGTATATATTATATAATATGTTGTAGCGCTGTAGCCCGCGTGTTACGATCGCCGTCGCCCCAAGTATAACGGAGGCACCCGCCGAGCAAATATCGTCGCCGTCAAACGAACGAGCTCGTGTACGACGAGGTACGATACGATATACGCGCGAGTGTTTACCGAGGGGAAAATCCTGCACGGTCCATAATAATAATAATAATAATAATGCATATACTCCAGCGAGTTACCGCTCCGTCGTCTTATATAAATTATATAATATTGATATCGATATAAATAATAATATTCACAATATTTGTATATAGTTAACGAATGTCACCGCAGGTAAAGCTTTTTAAAAGTATAATAATATGTCTATTAGGATATTTTATCGAGCCCTGCAATATATTATACTAAACCGCAGTTTTCTATTCTGCTCGTCGTCTCGTTATATATTATTTGCGGTTAGTTCGATGTAAGAATGTGGAGTGGTACGGCGTCCTTACTCGGCTAAAGAGAGACGAATGAGTGAGACTCGATCGTACCCTAAATAATAAGTGGTCTTCCGAGTACCAACCCACAGTGCGTACGTAACCGTCCAATACAATACAATATAGAATGCTTCGAAATTAAAAACGGACATCGTTTCGATTTTGATATTTAAATAAACGTATTAGATATTATAATAAGTACTGTAGTCTGTAGTATATATTACCGTTTAATTTAATTTATATTGAGTCGCTGTGGTTACTGTGTATTATGAAAATCTATTTCTCGTAAACCTATACTTATAAACTGTAAACCTAAAATTGCCGTTTGGTGTTAAATAAATACATACCAGGTGCCATATCAGGTGTTGAGTGCACGCGGAGTCGGCTGCATCCGAATCGCATACCAAAAATAAAAAAAGTCCTAACTGCATGCCACCTCTTTGAGAGATCTGTCCGAATGGCTTGCCGCATTATTTTTCTTATCATGCACTCATGTGCAGAACTAATTTTTTTTTAAATTTTTTAAATTTTTCAAAATTAAAAAATAAACTTTACAAAATATTTTTAAAATATAATTTTTTTTTTCATATTTAAAAAGTAGGAATTAAAAATTAAGTGACTATATAGTTATGACTAAGTATAAGCTTTATGTATTTCTTATGAATAAATAAAAATACATTTATTTCTTAACAATATTCTGATTGGTTTAATTTTCGTTTTTTGAAAAATTAGAAAAGTCTGAAAATTAAGTCGTGATAAGTACAACAATTACACGCGTGGCGTGTAACCAGGAGAGACCCCTGTCAGAGAATTTGGCATGCGATTCGAACGTTCCGATTTATCTTAATTTTTTTGGCATGCACCCGCGGTGGCATTATTCAAAGATATGGGGGAGGGTCAATTTTTTTCTCTCCGTCGCCTAGACGAATTGGCTCGCCTCCTCGGAAAGTCGTATATTATACACACATTTAATAATAATAATACAACTCCCACGGTAGTACTGCACGTCGTGTTATAGGTAGGTATGCAGTACATGGTATTATTATTATAACATACCTACGCCGCGATATTATCATATCATCGCGAGGTATGACGCTAAATATAATAATAATAATAATAATGATAATAATGATAATAATACTGCGTAGTAGCGGAGAGACGGTGTGCGGTTTTGGGCCGTTCGCAATCTGGTCGAAACACACGGCCCTGAGGGAAACAATACGACGAATTAAGTGGCCGTTTTGATATCCACCGGAGTGTTCGAGAGGTTCAACCTCTGGCTGTTGATCCATGTTAACGACTGTAAAGCCCTCGGCACCCGGCCATAATTACATTATAAAGTCATTATTCGCCTCCCGTCTCCCCGCGGCCTCCACCACCGGGCGCCCGACACCACAACACGCCGTCGTTCGGACAACTCGACTCGACTGTGCTCTCTCTCTCTCTCTCTCTCTCTCCTATCTCTTACCATATTACGCGCTCTGTCTCACCGTTTCTCACCAGTCTCTCCTCGTCCGTTTGCCGTCTCGCTGTCTCGCCTCGAATTATATTATGATAATAATAATAATAATTATGTCCGACGACGGTTTTCACATGACTGCTATGTAATTATAATATATTATTATACTCGTAACGCAATATTATTATTACTATAAAATTTGAAAACTTGAAAATTTGTAGAATATTGTAAATTGGCATCTCGATTGATTTCATAAACAAACAATAACGATATGAATTAAAGAAGATCAAAACACCCTGCAAGTACCTATATAATATACGTATTATAGTTGTACACCTTTCCCGAGATTGCTTTAATATTTGTTACCTATACGATTAGATTAGATATACAATGTAGGTTGGCTTACTCCAAACCTGCTACTGCAGCGCAGTTGATCATAATAAATAAATCACAGTAAACTACACGAAATAATCAAGCCTAAATCGTTTTAGGTGCAAGTTTATATTATATTTTAACATAAATGTTATGTTTTTGGGTTGGATACGACTTTTTTTTTCTGCGAGACCAATGATTTTCTTGGGATTTCCGTTACGCTCGTGTTGGTTATTATACTATTATTATCAATTACTCGTATTAAAGCCGACGTATGATATTATTGACGTTATATGAAAACACATTTATGATATTTATTGTAGATTTTCCTTGGAGAGGAATACGACGTATGCTACGTTTACTTAGTATACGCCGTTACATATTATTTTTCTTCTATCATGCTTCATCAAGAATATAGACATCTACTAAAAAAAAACACGTGATAAATAAACATAAATATTATAACGTAAATGTTAACACGAATATTCTCGTACTCGTAACACCACGGCTTTGCGGGGGGGGGGGCTTTGAACAATATGATTTAGAACGCGTTTTTCTCATACACTGAAAATATGCACACAAAAAAAAGTAAAAAAGTAACAAATTCGCGCTCTTTATTTATTTATTTATAAACAAGGACTGCTGCACAATTCGTTTCGCTCGCGTCTTTTTTCGTTTTTTACTCGCTCCTCCTCCTCCCCCTCCTCCTCCTCAGGGCCGACGACGTCACTATAAACGACCGGCGTCTACGCGGTGCCTTATAGACGTGTGTACGAGAGGTATAAGGAATATGTCAAGTGTCGCCTGGGGAACACGTCTGTAGACGCACACACGTCCTGAAGCGGATAAACGCTCCGGATCGCCTTACACGCACCCCCTCCTCCCTGCACCACCACGTCGAGAGCATCTCTAGGACCGCGGGGGGCTACAAATGCGTCAACAATGCCAATCCGTTTAACAATCAACTTTTTTTTTTGTTTTTTCTTCAGACATTTTTTTTTTTATAGACGCGGACGCGATATTATAGAGATTTCTATCACTATTAAAGGGGGTTGCCGAAAAAATGAAAGATAAAAAACACATTTCCTCCAGAGGAAAACGCGCTATTAGCGAACGTCAATTCCGATCAATTTCGCGCGTCCAGCCCAGTCGGCCAGCCGTCGACTTTTGAGATTTTTATATTTTCTATCATTATTATTATTTGCGCGCTATAGCCGCACCGAGCCGAAATAATACTATATTATACGTAAGTATTCTCCGTCGTCGGGCGAGTGCCGCTGGTTTAAGGCTGGTAATTATTTCAAAACATTCGTGCGTGAAATTTTCATCCTCCGGTAGGTTTTCGAGTTAATAACGGCCGCGGTAGTATTATGACGGGTTAGGCGGGTCGCGCGGTGGGCGAGGGCAGACAACAGATTGTTTTTTGAACTTCATTTTGAGAGGCCTGAATGGAACGTTAATTAATTGAAGGAAGGAAGTAAGGGAAATCGTCGGTTTTTTATTTTTTAATTCTGTTTTTAATCGGGTTAAAAAAAGGTAGGTACGCGGTGTAATATAAGACGACGACATGTGAACTGCATTTCCAAAGTACTCGAGACGTGATTAGGGTGGTTTTATTATTGGCATAATATTATATTATTATTAACATAACGGCATATACGTAATAATATGTGATATTGTACTGCTGCATCGTAGTTGTGGGTACGTCATAACTTTAGTACTGCGTTATATTATAATGTTATAATTAAAAACGGAAAAATAAATAAAAAACTTTTACTCGTCTCTCTCAAATATAATAATTATAATATTATGTTATATGAGCTTCGTATGAAATTAATTTCGGAAAAATGAAAATTATAAATGACGTATTCGAGTGCATTCCATTATTGAATTATATTTTCCAAACGAAAAAATAATACGACTCTGAACGAACGAGTTTTTAAAAAAAATTACGATAAAACAATAATATATTATAAAGTTTTCGACGCGAGATTCTAATAATGGTTTTAGTCACTTTATTCCGTTTGGTTTTTGGTCGTTCGAAACCGCGAGATTATTAATTTGAGAACGGATCGGCCCCCACAGAATATTCACCAGTTTTCGTCGGTTTGGCAAAATCTTGTGCAAAACAGCCACCACCGCCATCGCCACCGCTCCGCTCCCGTCGAACATCTCGCGGCGTCCTTGGACAATTTTCTTCTTTTTTTCCATCCGTATTATTGTGGCGGGAGGGGGTATACGCACCGTTTGAATTATTGCCGTATCAACAGTTTCGTGGATCCTATATAGCCGAAGAACAATATGTTGTTTCGCCCCCCACCCTCACGTCGGAAAATCGCTAATTAATCGGCATTGTGTACAGAGGCGTCAGAGCAAAACTTGGAGCAGTAGTATCATTTCAGGCATAAGATTGCAATTAGCCGGTTTAATCGTTGAACACAAACTATCGAATCACACGGCCGGCTTGAGATCGGTTTCCTACCATAGTCAACCGCCCCCGCCGTTTTATCTCCCCGTCATGTACGCCGCCGCCGCCACCACTATTACTCTCTGGGGTTTTCACATACACACGCAATTACCGAAAGCTTTAGTCCACATTTCGCTGCTGTAAACATGCAGCGCGCGATAACTCCTATAATATAACGCTGATCCCGAGGCTTCTAGTTGAAGACTTTACTGTATACCATATTAATATATAAGATCTCGAAACTGCAGGCGCTGCAGAGACCGCTCGGAAAAACCAAACTGAAGATATCGTTCGATTATGCGCGCGGTGTGTGCGTACTGCGGTGGTGACGCTAGCGACGGATCGATCGATCGCTATTGTTGTTGTTGTTGAAATCGACTAGATGAGAAATGTAAAACAAAAATGTAACCACGATAGCGATACAGCACACAACGCTTTCTTAAAAATTTCGACGAGATGTAGCGCCTCCGGAGGTAGGCAGCCTACGTTTTTTTTTTTAATTGGAAATCTTCCACCGCGCGATAATATTATAATAAACGTCATACGACTATATTATCATGATGACGCTCGTTACGATTAAAAGGCATACCGACGACGATAGCAAAAAACTGCAGCGACCGCGCACAAACGGGTTTTACGATTTCTCGTTATTAAACAGTGTTATTGTTACGACAGAGGCGTTCCGCAGCGAAAATTAAACTTTTAGTTCGAGCGATATCATAAAATAGTAGTATTCATAAATGACTCGAAATCGGCGAACAACTCCGTCAAATCATTTGTGACGGAATATTATATACATATAATACATAGATGCGCACTGCAACGTCCAAATCGACGACATTGTTGGAGAAAAGTTATAGGTATCGTTGTAAATCTGAATAATAATACTTAATATATTAATATAAGGTACACATTGCGTACCTACTGTATACGATTAATAATTATTGTCGTGAAATCATTATTGTCTGGTGTCGGATTTAGCAGGGGGTTGTGGTGGAGGGGTGCAGTGGGTGCAACGCGCGGGAGCCTCAGAGACGACTTTGTTTTAGGGGCCTATAATCTAATAGATTTTCTAACTTTGTAAAATGATGGATTATTGAGAATATTAAACAGTATGATGATCGAGGAAAAAAGTATTTTACCGTCACCCGTATATTTTAAGCAGCTATGCATAGCTATATATGTATAGGGGCTCGCAGTTTTCTCCTTATTCGGCATTAACCTGCAAACTGGTACCTTGTTGAAATGTTTTTTAAGCCCATAATCGTTTTTATCAAGTATCAAAAAAAAAAAAAGTGAAATTAATGTATCAAATTACTTAAACAGAACAATTTTCTTAAGAGGCCTACGATATATTAGTAGTTTCACTTCGGGCCTTCCGAGACTTAGATCCGGCACTGTCGTTGTTATACGTCGAAACTCGTATACGAATCAAAAACAACAATAATATATTCAAGTACAGACATGATCTCCGCCCTTTACGTTTATTAAATCAGAGTGCCTACATGTGAAAAAACCCTCCCCTAACCTATAACCTAACGGAAATCTGGGTTTTGCGAGTGTGCCACGTGGGAGCACTTCTTGCTGACGACGACGTCACGTATAGCGCGGAATGACGACGAAATAATAAGTCAATTTAAATTTTTCGGACACCTCGTCTACGACGCCGATGTCGAATGCGCGTGCGGGTACGCCACTCTCGCTGGCGTTTCCGACGAGTTTTCCCGGTTGCGGTGCGCCGGGAAATACGGGAAAAGCCACTCGACGAACGCCACGTCTCCTGACCGGACGGAATTATTACTCGCGCGACGTGACAAACCGCGTGCCGGACGTCCCGCCGACTGCGCCTCATTATCGCGATCTCTGCCACCGCACTAGATATATATGCGTATATAGGTGTCCACCGCCTCCATCGCCACCTCCACCTGTCCTGGCGGTCGGTCGCAGACGTGCCCGCAGACACGGCGGCGCGGTCCGGTCCGCTGCAGCTCTCAATCAATCGAGTCCCGGAGCCATTATCGTTCCCCGAACAATCATGACGTACTATACGCGCGAGCTCGGTCCTCGGCCGGAGCAGGAGTGCGGGACCCATACACGACGAGGACCCGCGAAACAAATATAATAAGGGACGGCGAATCGATAAGAGATCGACGGGGGCGACTTTGCGCAATTCTCCGGGGACTAGCCGGGACCCCGCCTCCCCGCTCGCGCATTGTCTTAAAGAGGTTTCCCGGACCGAGGGCCAGAGGGATTACACGCTCGGGAAACGTGTGGTGGTGGTCGGCAGCAGCAGCAGCAGCACGGTCTCTCGTTCTGTCTCCTCCGTCTCCTCCGTCTCACCCTCTCACGGAGCGCACTCGCGCGCGTGTGTGCGTGTGTGTGTGTATCGCACGTTTCGACCAATTATCCCCTCTGGACGCGACTTGAATGGACCCCATCGTCGTCGTCGTCGCTTTTGAATTATATATTTACCGCGCGCGGCCGAGACGACGACGACGACGACTCGCCAATTATAATATAATACCGTATTATATACACCCACACGCGCACACGTATCGGCCAAAGCTGCTGAGCGCGTTAAGTCTCACAATATATATAAAGTATTATCGTTGGTAGGTGCGGGTGGGTATTGTATACGTATATGATAATATGTATACAGAACAACCGACAAATCGCTAAACGGCTGACGACGGTATTGTGGACGATGTGTCGTTTGACTTTAACGCGAAACCGGCCTAATCGGGTTGATGACGATCGTCGTGATGTACCTGCTAATAATGACGATACAAATATACAATAGTACTAACGCGTGTACGTTGAGCGATTTCGATTAAAAGTGTGTACTGTCAATATAACGACTAAATAAACATTTAAAGTCAGTCGTGCGGGTTATGGCGGTTATTTTTCCCGGCGTTTGAGTGTCAAATTTAAACGCCTGCAACGTCTTCGAAAAGAGTATAATAAATCATATAGTTAAGTCGTTTTTCCGACGACTTGGTCGACTAAACAGAAAAATCTGCGCACCTATTGTTTCGTTCGCGGGAACACATCTGCGCGCTGTTTTGTCTCGGAAGTTATAATATGATCATGATAATATTATCGTGTTTGACTATTTTTAGAAATTTTTTAACTTTACTACTCCGAGACCATATTATTTTCAAAATCTTCGTTTTTGAAATGGGTACATTCAATAATTTTAACATGACGAAAACGTTGATGTATCCAATTCAAATTTCAAACAAGCAGTTTCTCAGTTACGATTAGTTTAAGAATAATAGTCCTTGAAAATTGTTTGACAAAAATATAATAATTAATATTGAATTTAGTATTTTGGATCATTTTTACGAATAATTAACGTCGATAGATCAATATCAATCACTATACAACTGTCATATCGCCATGGTAGTGTTTGTCACCCATATTTTCTCAACCCATTATCAACGACCTATTATTATCCTTGTAGTACACAAAGTTAAATAGATTAAAAGTTTAATTAACTTTGTTATTTAAACTCAAAAACAACTCGTTAATGTGATTTTGATAAGTCGACATTTTCAAAAAAATTATCCAGAAAATAACTTACAGCGGAAAAGGAGGGTTTTCATTAAAAAAAAAAAAAACAGAAGTTATCTTCACTATCCTTAAATAGTACAAAATAATCTAAAAAAAATTGAAAATATGGTAATTTTGAACGACTGCGTTGAAGAAAAAATAGGGGGTAAGAGCAGTCGTCCTTGTAGGTGAATCACTACCTATATGATCATTATAATATTACATTGCATATATTGGTGATATTATTGATTGAGAGGTGGTGTCATACAAAATTCGTGTTGATATGTTTAACCCAAGTCGAACTACTGCAGTATAACGTAATATATAAATAAATTAAATATTTCTAAACACAACTCAACGGTTTTATTATTCATATAATATTACAGAGGCAAACTATGCATATATACAATATAAAACGTCGCTGGGATTTTGTTTTTTCTCCGCGGCGTGATTGTATATTAATACAAACGATATGTGTTTTCCGGGAATGGGTTTTCCGTGCGGATGAACGTACGTACGTACGTGTGTATATATATATATATTTATTATATCGGAGACGTCAATAAGCGGCTCCCGGCTTGCTTTCTGGAAATTGTTTCTCGTGTTTGAAAACAACTCGGCAGGGCCGAAAAAAAAAACGAAAAAAAAACGAAGAAGCTACGTCGAAAACCGTAACCGGAAACATATTAAAGGTAATGGTCTCGAAATTATTATTGAATGAAATCCGGCACATAAAAATGTCGGGGAGTCTTTCGCTATTTATTGCGCTCGGGTGGTTCCGTGTCGCATTTATCCGTCGAAAATCCAATAACTCCCCCGGCATTTTTTCTCCCGCAGTCTCGCCAGCGTATATATAACATTATATACGTATATAATTTTTGTTTTTCGCGTTATCGTCGGTAATTGAATAATTTGTACACATGTTGACCGCCACCCCTACCGTCCACCCCGTTCGGAATATTATTATTTCTTATTTCTCCCCCTCGTCGTCGTGCCCACGTGGCGACGACGACGCGACAATGGCGGCGGCGGCGGCGGCGGAGAACGGGCTCGGAAAATCCCGCATAATATATTGCGTTAAATGTATATTTTATATAGTATAATGTGTGTAAGCCCAATAATAATAATATATGTTAAAATATAGAAAACCGATAAATCGCGTCGTGTCTGTGCGCGCAAAACGGACCTCCGGATGACCACCGGAAGTGTCCAAGCGCGCGCCGGAAACGGACGGCGGCGGCCGAGCACGGTTATTTACATATTATTATAATAATATTATCAACTCGGTTTTTTCGGAATTCGGCGCGAAGAAAATATAATATAAAGAATGCCTGGTCGGGGGATGCTGAACCAAAACTGGTGAGGGGGCGGGGGCGTGTATGTGCTGCAAAGTGCAGCGCGCAAATCGAATTATTCGCGTTTGGGGTTCGGACGACGTTTTGCGCTTCCGATCTCTTGTCCCGGGGCGGCGAGAGAATAAAAATAAACTATACGGTAGTCGTACAATGTACAATGCGTACAGGGTGATTTACCGAGCGAACTCACCCCCATCATTCTTTCATTGGACTTTACATTTTTTTGAAATTCCGAGTTTTAGAAATAATATACTCGAAGACCATAATATTTACAAATTCTTGAAATTTGTTCGTGCTACTCGAGAAGTGTCCTGTTGTGGTGATACAAACTTTTGTTTTTCAAATGAAAATCTCCGATAGCTTAGACGGTAAATATTACTAAGCGGAAAATGTTTCATTGACGTATCAAAATCGAAATTTGAACGAATAGTTTTGGAGTCATTTGTCTTTGTGTACTATAGATACTAGGGTAAAGTGAATATAGTTATTGGCACTTTAAGGAAATTGTTATCAATGACCAAATCTTTCAACCTAGGAATAATATTGGTTTCACAAATTATATATTGATAACAAATAGGTACATCCAATGTTACAATATTTTATATTTTTGGAATACCATTTTTAAGGACAAAGGGTAATATTATCATTATCCTTAGAATCCTTCGAATTTCGAATTGAGTAATGAAAAATTTCAAAAATAATAAATGCTAAATCATTTATAGTAAAAAAGAGAGGGGTTTTCATTTGAAAAACAGAAGTTTGTATCGTCACAGGACACTCGTCCTTAATCAGTACGAAAAACCTCAAGAACCTTAAAATAATATACGGTGTTGAAGTATGTTTAAAAATTTCAAAAATCAGAATTCGAGTACGTTTGTTATCAAATGAAAAAACTGGTGTGAACAGAATATATGGTCGGTCCTGCAACAGTTTACGAATCAGAACCCAAAAGCAGCGTGCAATAAACGTGCTCAAACCAAACGTCACGCTGCTCCTCTCCTGGTAAATTTTTACGACTCTTCGCGGGCCCAGACTATACGTCATATAGACCGACGGCGACTCTGTAGGGGTGTGTATGCGGACGAGGAGGGGAAGGTTAGGTCGGGCGGATGTGGGGTGGGGGGTGAAAAAATGCTAAAATCACGTTTAATAGCTCTCCGGCAGTATAACTATGTATATGCGCGCCGGAACGATTTCGCGCGTTTTATTATTTAACTGTTTTTCGTTTATATATATTATTATTATTATTATTACGCACGTGCAATACAACAACACTGTACGCGTAATATTATACACACATCACACATGCACGCCGAGCGCAATAATGACGTATTAGCGCTGTGTATAGACGCGGTTTACGACTGTTTTATATTTTGTACGGGTTTTTTGCTGTGCGGTGGCGGCGTCCGTACAAGTTATTCTGACACGTCGTATTATGTATTATATTGTATATACATATCCGTCGCGGAGGGTTCGAAACGAGGACTGAGTGTGTGGGGTGAAAGACGCGATTTTATTTTTCATTTTTCCTCCTCCTCCTCCTCCGACGACGACGACGACGACTTAAGAGTAAAAAGTTACTCGCTCGAACATTGAAACACACACACACATATTATTATCACGCGTAATAATAATAATATCGTATTCGACAGAAGCGTTTTATACGTCATAACAGTGTCGCGTGGTCGCGGTTCGCGCATGACCTGTGTTTTTATGCGTTTACGGTTGGAAAAAAACATTACGACATAATAACATTTAATCAAATATAAAACATCATCTAACTCGACTGGTTCGACGAACTGACATTGCTGTAGAGCCGGTGCTATTATTTCAATAATATTATAATATTCGATATCGCTCATTTAACATTCCCCCTTAAACTATGACGAGTCGAACTGCATCGCTGTGTGCACAAACGCGTAAAATGTAAATGTTTTATTATTATCGTTCGTGCGTTGTGTAGTATTTTTGCAGATAAAAGCAGTACCTATACAAAAATCAAATTTCGGGAAAACGAAGTCTTGTGTGTTTTTCTAATATTGTAGGCGTTCAATATTTTGAGTATTCTATTTTACTGATAATTCCAAAAATCAAAAAAGCTTTCGATTTTGGGACGAATAAATTGTTTTTGAGCATTAAACGTCGCGACGACCCGTCGCGGGGACATGTCGCGATTTATACAGACCTTTGTATAACCTAACCGCGAACGCTGTAACAGTGTACTGACCATTAACTGTAAGAATTATTATTGTTTGATGCGCTTTCCAGACTTTTTGTTTTGAATTTCGTCGAAACCTCATTTACGACATATTTTCCAATTACTCGCCGGCTTATTACCGGTGGCAAGGCGCGGTACGGTACCCAGCTATCGGCTAAACAATTGGTAATTACCGACTTTTACTAATCAAACGATACAATACGATAGATACGCGATACACGCCGAAGCCTATATAGGTACCTACCTATATTTGTAATTATCTAGCTACATTGTTGTTGTTGTTGTTGTTGGTGGCGGTGGCGGTGGCGGTGGCGGTGGCGGTGGCGGTGGCGGTGGCGGTGGCGGTGGTGCCGACGAACGGTAATTGGAAAGATGCGATAGTGCGATAAAGGCGCCGATAAGACTATACGCGGGACCGGCGGCAGCTACGGCGTGTGTACTGCAGACGATTTTTTTTTGATTTATTTATTACACGTTAGCGTACGGTATACACTCAGATTTTTTTTTTATATACCTAGGTATATATTGTGTGCGTATGCACTGGTACCAGGTTCCGTTAGGCACTGCAGCAGTCCCGGACGTTTTTAATTACACATTTCGGTGGACTGTGCTCCGCGAGACTACCTACGATGGGTAAAGTATATAATATAGCGAGTAAAAGCAAAAACAATAAAAAATAAAGAATTGGCGTGGCGTGGAAGAGGGCTCGTATAGTTTATTCATCGAACACGCGCGTACACGCCGTCGTCGTCGGGTTATATATTGTTTGTTCGCCGGGACCGCGTAATTATACACTGCGTATATAGACATGAATTATTTTCATATTATATACATAAAATTGCCTATATCGCCGGCGGTGGACTGAACTCAAATAATATCAAAGGATGACGCAATCGCATATTTAAGTATTTACATTTTATACCCCCACCCACCTCCTTTTTCCGACAATATAGTCCAATAGACACAGCAAGACTATTATTGTAACTCACAACAAAATGCAGCATGACGTTACGATCAGTGTTAATAGACTACTCGTCTGGATAATTATTTATTTATCTTCCATCTTATCATATATATATAGATAAATAGTTACATGTTATAATCTTAATATTTTAATTAGTTAAATATGTCACTTATCTAGATAATTTTACCTAATGTTGCAGTAACTAACGGTTTGAAACGTGTTTTTCGCTATGTCCTTTGAAAAATAATTATGACGATTACACTGCGATACGATGATGCAGACATTGCGACGACTCGTATATGTTTAACTAGGGCAAGAGTCGGGAACCTGTGACTCCATAGAATGCATTCTGCTGTGGCTCTTTGGAAAATGCGTCAATATAATATCGAGACCCGTAAAATATGAATTAAATTTCGCGACGATCGCTTTCGGAATTTTCACCGTTTTGGGATGTACTTCCATTTGTGAGCAAATGCAAATCACGATTTCGCAATTTTTTTCCTAAAAAACTGATTGTTTACACGAATAAAAGACCCCCGAGTTAGGGGGTGGCGCGCTCTCCTTCTCTTCCGCCGCCGCCGCCGCCGGCTGTAGCAGTTAATTCAAAGGCGGCGCGAATGTCTTTGGAATGCCGAAATAGCGACTTACACGCACCCACATATTATATATATATCGTACAATATAATACACTTGATACACACTCTGTCGTCGTCATCGCATATTATATATTATTATTATAATGCAACGTCGCGGAGACGACGAGCGGCGCGACGGTTATATAATATGCGCAGTCGTCCGGCATTGTTCGCTCAACCCTTTCGCGGATGGACGGACGGTCGTCTGTCGCCGCGCGCTGAACCGTATATTATACTTCTGCAGGACCCATAAAGGACGAGTTTTATTAAATCCGCCGAACAAACTGCTACTGCAGCAGCAGAAGTCGGAATATGCGCGGCGGCTATTCGCCAGGGGTGGGCAGAGGTCATAGGGGTAGGGGGTTGTTTGGCGACGAGGGGTCGTGCGCTGCAAATACGCCACAGCCGCCGTTCAAAGACCGTTTGACGGTGATGCGAATAATCGCCCCTAAAGCACGCGTAGGTATAACTACGCTGCACGACGAGACTGCGTCTATAATGATCAGGGTGATTCGAAATGTGTGTTGCGACCACTTTATCAATTCGAATCGGAGAAAAATGACTAAAGTCTTTCGACTTTGAAACATCTGGAACGATTTGTACGTTTCATGATTCTTCACGATTTTTTAGGGAGGTTTTGCAGTCGTGGTCGACTTCAGAAGTGTTTTAAACTTAACTCTCGAGCATAGAATATTGAGTTACCTAATTAATGCTGTTTGATCACTCAGTTTTCAACAATAATCGGTCGGATCGAGCTCCCCTATGTATATACCTATACAATACTTCATCTTTGCCAATTCGAGCAGCGCTGAATATTATTGCGTCATCGGTTCACACGTCCCACGCGTGTATGCGGGTATATATGTTATACCGCGGTATCTTGCGGTATAATATTATACATTCGTGCGAGCGTGTATCGTTTACGAGATATTGTCGGGCCAAAAACCGCGAGCCGTGCGCGGGGCGGCCACGCGCGCGCGAGAGAGTAGAGATAATTAGTTTAGGTTTCGACTCGGCGGGCGCGTGGGAGACTTTCAGAGCCGCCGCCGCCGTCGACTTTCGGAATTAAAACCCCGAACCGGATGTACGCGCGTGTATATAATATATAATAATAACGGTATAATATTATATACCATCGGGCCTCGCGATATCCGCCGTTATTTAATATCGGACCGGAGGTGGTGACGTCGGAGGCGGAGGCGGCGGCGGCGGTGACGCGTTGCGGGGTGGGGGTAGGGGGGCGGCGGCGTTTTCAGACCGCAGCTAAAAATCCGCCTCCGGGCGCTCGCGGTTCGTCTTAAAACTTTACCCGAACCGACTCTCATCACCACAAGCTCGAGTTGATGGCTCGTAATTGTATTAGCCGTCGTCGTACAACACTGCCGTGTGCAATATTATCATGAAATATTATATCTCGTCGCTACGCGTATATACATATATACATATATATTACCGTCCCGCCCGCCGCTCGCAGTCCAAAAATCCACCTATATATATATATATACACTCTATACGTATATAATATATATTATAATATTGTTATGCGATTTAATACGACCGCCGCCGCCGCAGCGTCTTCGTTTCCGAAAAAAAAAAACCGAGCTTCGAGTACGGAATATTACGCGTATATTATGCGTATAAGTTAAACGAAAGGGGTTGAAGCCGCGGAGCGATTTCAAAGTACTCTCGAAACGATTAACGTCGTCGTCGTCGTAGTCGGTATATAATAATCACTCGTATACAATCAAACGATTCTCTTTAACAACTCGAGTCACAATCGCCGTGTTAAAATTTTATATATATTTGTGTTTTTTTTTCCGCGACTATATACGGGTACGATTTTTCTTATTTTAATGCAAATACCGGAGCCCCGCAGAATAGACGGAATCGTTTTCGGCCAGTTCACTTTCCGGCTATTCTGGCACGTCCGTTTTCCGCCAGTACGCTATTTTGGTCGCCAATTTTTATACGAATAAATAATAATAAATAAACAGTATTACAGTATACACACATAATATAGGTAGTGATAAATATACTGAATACGTTCAAATTTGTATTAATAAAATTACAATATTATGTTCACCTTTTTTTTACAGACCAACTTAATAGTTGTATGTACCATCGTTCTTATAAACAGTTAGATTTATAAATATGACAACGTTAACTGAACTTGTTTTTTTAATATTGTCGTCGCGTAAGACACATACCTAAATTACGCATTGTATTGGGTCTTTTAAAGTGTGAACATTTTTTGAATGCAATTATTAATATATTAGTATAGTATTATTACATATTTTACGTATATATTAATTCCTCACACCGCTTTCAAATATTTAACATCGAATTATTATAAAAGTAAAATAGTATAATAATATAAAAAATCCGTCATCCACTGCTCCTACGGCGGGCCGTACGGTTAAAAAAAAAAAAAATGTCCGTCGCGTGTCTTTACACCACGACATCGGCGTAGGCGTCTAAATCGTACTTCAGCAGTTACATCAACTCGTTTTTTTATTCGGTTTTTTATTTCAAATCGTTTTGATTCTCCGCAATCGTCGCGCTCGGCTATAAACGGCGGCATAAAATATTGCGGCGCTAAATCTTTGACCGCGCGCGACTCGAGCACGGCGGATTGTATTTTTTTTATTTTTTTTTTCAATCAGTGATGGCTATACCGAGTGAGTTAATGTTACGCAAACGATTTTTTTTTTCCGTCGTCTCTGTTTCTCCCCTCTCGGCAATTGTCAGGTCGTTCCGTGTCGGAAGGGCATTTTTACGGTGAATAACAATGACCCGGGCCCGTTCAATTACCGACATTAAAACAGTTTAGACGGCAGATTTTTGTGCATTTAATTGTTAAGTTTTTTTTTCGGTTTTCCTCGTCGCGGCCACCGCCGCCAGTGTCAAAATCATCATCGGAGAATATATATACAGAAAAAAAAACCACCGTCTTCCGCGATCTCGATAACCGCAATTAATGAATTATTAATGAAGGGTCCGCGTCGAAGAGCTTCCACTTTTTTTTCCTCCTCGTCCTCATCTTGTTTTTACGTTTTATTTACAGACATTGTCAGCCGATGCTAATGACGGACAAGATTTAAATAATTTAAAAACACGATCTTGTCATACATATATATACTGCTTCTGCTTCTGCTGCTGCTGCTGCTATATATACATATTATGATATCGGCAGTATTGGTATAAAAATTACCGACGTGCCCTTTTCAGCGGCTTCTGAATTCTTATATAGATTTATTCATTTCGACGAATGCTGCTGCTAAACTATATATATACTGAACCCTTGATACAATAAGATTGATAATAATAATAATAATAGTTGTACAGTGTACGCGTATTATAAAACGACGTGGAAATAAATCGAATTTAATATTTATTCATTCGGATTTTATTGTAATATAATATTATGTTATTATATTCAATATACCATTTTGACGTGTCTGATGAAATCGATGTCATTAGCTTTAAAACAAATTGAGCGAAATTAAAGCAAAACTCGTTCGTCGTCGAATATGGCTTTTATACTATATACATATATATATTGGGGCAATTGTCAATTTTCTCAATCGGAAATACATTTATTTCGTTGCACACACATATATATATATATATACGTATACACGACGTACCGAATCTCGAAGAATTCTCAGCCGAACCAGAAAGACAATATTTTCCATTAGTGGGATTCGCATTGCGGGCGGGTGGGCGGGAGGGGCGAGTCGGTCGCTTTTGTTTGAATGCAAAATCGTTTAAGTTCGACGCTTTTTCTCATTTTCGGTCTGGCCTTTAATGAACGATATATACACGCGCACATAAAAGAACGCCGCAGCCGCCGCTCTCCGACATCGTCTGGGGAGAGAAAAAGACAGAAACGGGGTTGGTGTGTTAATTTCGGAGAGAGCTGCAGTCGTCGTCGTCATCGTCGTCGGTGGCAGCAAAAACTATTTAAAACAGCCAAGGGAATGCGATTGGGGTGTGTGGGTGTGTGTGTGTGTGTGTGTGTGTGTGTGTGTGTGTGTGAGCGCGCTGAGAAAGATTTGCGACGTAGAAAGGGCGGCAAGAAAAAAGGGGTAATACCGCACAAAAGCGGAAGTCGATTTCCCATCCCTTTACGACGAGCACATATATACGGTGTGTGTGTGTGTGTGTGTGTGGGTGGGTGGCTGGGTGGGTGTGTGTTCTTCTATACAATACTTCCGCTAAGCCAAAAGACACTGGAAAACCATTTCGCGAAGACAAACTTCTATGTATTATACTATACGCGTGTGGGTAGTGCAGCAGCAGCAGTATAGTGAGTCGCACACACGAAATCCATTTAAAACATATTCCATTCGCAAAACTTTAGCTGTTAAATTTTATTTAGGTTAGATGATGATAATAATATATATACACATATATCCGATAGAAAACGCGTATACGTATATATATAGACGTTTATAAAACGTATATACTATTTGTTTTTCTCTCGCGACCAAATATATACTGCAATATAATATTATATAAGCATATTATTACAACCTCTTTGCAGGTTGAACGAAAAATTTTTGAAGTATGAAATTTTCATTTTAGGCATTCAATGTCCCGATTACTCTTCAGTCTCTAAGACACTTGACCTTCAATCCCTAGCTGACCGCTGTAGCCTGTAGGCAGATGTCAAGTAAGAATTTCCTAAGAGGTCTCTTATTATCTAATGTTGTTGACTCTCCTACTCTTTTATCTCTTAAAATCTTTAAAGTTCCTCAATTTCCAACCCGAGTACCTCCAGTACCGAGACTTTCCTAAGAGGTCTCTTATCTAATGTTGTCTCCTACTATTTTATCCCTTATTATATACCCTTTCAAAAAGTTCCTCAATTTACGACCCGAGCACCTGCTGTGTCCTTCTATATTCTCCATTACAAAAGTAATTATATGAAAAACGAACCGTTTAGACGCATAATGTCCATCGTCAATTGTTATTATTATTCGTATTAATGTATACATTTCCTACTCTTTACTCAGAATTCAAAATATGTATTATATTCTAATATTGTATTCAAAAGGCATCACTGCCCGTCAATTATTAGTAATAAATAAATAAGCTATTTATATAACGACACGATAAAATGTGTACTAATCCGCCGCCCGTCTCGATCGCAGCTGATAGCATGCGGTTACCGCGATAAAGGTAACCCGCAAAACGCGGTATATTATTGTGTTCAATAAAATAACGGAAATTACGCGGCCCATAAATTTTGGGTGTCGTTTCGCACTCGATCGTGTGATTTCATTAGCTCCCTCGATATACGTATATACGTAATAATATACCCTAGTGTAACCCTATAATACATATTATATATACCCCCTCCGAGCGTGCGACTCGAAAGCGGGAAATATTTGGAAACTCGCCGATTGCCCGTAAATAATATTACACGACTTCAACTATCATAATATATTATTATATTATTATTATGAAAAAGGTTCATTGGCCGAGCATAATATTGTATTAATTATTTTAATCTCACGATAATATATAATCGAACCTGTGATGTGTGACGTTCGTTTTTAACTCGTACGCGAGGTTGCAGTAAGTATATTGTAAATGTTTTATTTCGCGCAGTTCGGCGTGAATTCGAAAGGTTTTCAAAAAAATATTGAAATTTTTAAAAAATAAAATAAACATTTTTTTTTGTAATTTGTCGCAAAGTTTGAAACACAAACATCATTTTTAGCTTCGTCCATCGGCGAATATAAACGACGAAATTATTCGTCATCGCAAATATCGAGTGTATAAAGAGTCGTTTTTTCTTTCGTCGAAATTCCGCCCTAAAGGTTCACCACCTCTGCAGCAGGTGTTGGGGGGGGGGGGGGGGGGTTGAGACAAAAATAAATATGTCAATATACAGCAAGGTCGAGCCGAATATCGTGCAGTATACACACACGCACAAAAACTCGTAAATTGTAAAACAAAATTTAATAAGAACGTGCGCGTAATACAATACACTGCGCATTATTATTATTATTATTATATTATAGTACTGTCGAAAGTTTCAACAAAATATAAATCACGTGAACATAAACCTACCTATCGGTGCATTCTTATGAAATTTATTACTCTACCATATATGCGCGTCGCAGAACCTCGGGTTCGACATTTCTAAAAAAAATATATAACTACGCGTTTTCTTGCTATAATCTTCGCTCGTGTATAATATTATTATTATCGTCGAAAGTCAAAAAAAAACCTCAAAGATCGTGATTTATAATACTGCGTAATATTATCATATAAAACAATATTATTATATTATTATAATATGATATTGCAGCGAGTTTTTGATGAAAAACTGTCCGCGGGGGGGGGGGCGGATTTATGCCTAGGCAACCTATATTAGGCACGTGCCTATGGGGCGCTGTAACATATCTTTCGGGGGAAGCGAGTTGGCGCCCCAGAAAAAAATCAGCAAAATAAATACCGTCGTGATCAAACGTTTAACGCCTCTATCAAAACATCTGATTTCTAAAATTCTACGTTTAATATTTCATAATAAAGTACAGAATTAACATATAATATAACAGTTAATTTTAGTTATATTGAAATAATAACATTGCCGTGACAATATGTACAGTTCAAGCACAGAATATATGAAATAGAAATCAGACGATTGTGCTACATAATATGATAGAAACAGCACACTTTTATTGACGATGTATATAATATTTATTCGGCTGACGGATTGTTAATTTTTCCACGGGGCCCCTGCGTTAAAAAGTCTATAGGAGTGGAAAAGTCCTCCAAAGGTTCGGTGTGGAGATCTTGCGGGAGACAGACGGTCCTCGCGATATCGGCGCGGCGGTATTAAAATTTTATAAATCCCGCGGTGGTCGCTCCTGCTCCAGCTTGTATTTCGGACTGTTATTACATATTATTATTATTATTAAACGTCCGAGCCGAAGAGCTACCGAACACCCTCGTAATCCTCTGCCACCCTCTCACCCAGGAGTGCTGCTGCAGCCTCTCCTCGGACGACGCGCAATAAGTCGTATATATTTTTTTTTTTAATAACGGTTTTGTCCTAAAACATAGCAAATCATCTCTCCGAGACCCGAACTCGAGCTGCAGTGTATAATATAATATATTATTTTATTGTATCGGCGGCGTGGCCGTGCGTCCGGAATATTTAAACGAACGGCGGCGGCGGCGGCTCGCATAATAATAATATATCATCGGCCAATATTATCTTCGACATGTGCAGCAGCAGCTCGCCAGAGGACTCTGCGCAGCCGGACACGGTCGCATTTATCTTCTTCCTTTCTTTATATTTTTCCCTCTGCCCGCCCAAAGTCCAGCTGTTTTATTCAATCGGTCGTCGCCGCCGTCGTCGGGAATATACGACTTATTCACCCTTATCGTCGCGTCGGGGAGGAGGGAAAAACGAAATAAAAAAAAAACCCCACTTCTGCACGTACGCCGAAGACATCTGCCTGACAAAACATACGATAAAAGGGTGTACACGACTGGAATATATTATTATTGTTCGGACAACACGAATCGCGCGTCCTCGCAAGACGTGTACGGCCACTACATTATAATACGCTGAGCACATGATAACTATATATATTGTACAACAATGCGATACTACGATTGCGTTGATAATTATTATTACAATGTACATCGCGTAATAAATATTATAACATTATTATTGTCGATGAAAGAAAAGAATAATTCAGTATAACCGAAAACCTAGACGAAACACTAAGCCCGCGGATCCAACGAATGTATCATCAACCCTCATTCGGTATACTCATCTCTCATTAAAATAAAATATAATCTTTCTCCCGAAAATGTACACAAAAGTGAAACTTCAAAGCATATAATAATTATGAACCATGTAGATTTATTTAAGTGTTTAAAAAAATATCATTATCGACACGGTTAGCACTATAATATTTTTTGACTCATTTCCGATTTTTTGTTTTCTTTTGCAGAAATACCTGGAACCTTCACCTTGGTTACAGACCAATTTCCCGTTCAAGGCGTTTCAACACAAACTCGCCACTGACACTGCTGGTCCAGAAGGTGAGCGACTATTATTATTATTATTATTATATTGTTTCAGAATTAAGCGTTTATTTTCAGAGTAATTCGCCCGTCGCATCCTTCTTCTCTCGCCGCGTATATGGAGATGAGACGCGCGCGTATATAATCTCATTACGATTCGAAAAACGGTTGAATGAATTTGAGTATGCTCTCCCTGCCCCCGTGAACACTACCCCGGCGCACAACTTTTTAATAACGGCACCTCGGCCCGTCATTATTATTATTATTATTATTATTATTATTATTACCAGCCGAAGAAAAATATAATATATATATATATATATATAATTTCAGACATCAGGTGAAAAAGCACGAACTTTCCGAGCAACACCAGGCGGTCTCTAACAAGCAATTTCGAATTTATTCCCTCGTTATTTTTACCATCTATTTTTTAACGTTTTCATAAAAGCAATTATTATTATTATTATTATTATTCATTTCCCCCCCTTTTTTTCATTTTTTTATTATTATTTTATTTGGTTTTTAAACAATAACAACAATTACATTGACTATAAGAAACAAAAAAAATATTTTTTCAACCCAGCAATCCCAAAGCTTCTTATGTATATCGTCTTGAAAAAGCTTATAATATACATTTTCAAAATATGAATATTCATTTTTTCACAACATTTTAATTGTAAATAAAAGCGTGAATCGCACAAACAAATCGGTCATGCATAAAAACATAACGAGCAAAACTTAGGTGTACTTAAATAAGATAATAATATTTTAATCTCATAATCAGCACTTTTTTTCGGTATTACGTTTTATACTGCTGCTGCTGCAGACCAAAGAAACGATACACTGTTTTACGCGCTTCATTCGAAAGTCGAAACGTGCGCGTCAGACATTTTTGTTTTCCAAAACACGATTATCTCAATCTGCGAATTGATATGTTGTGCGTGTAAAACTATCGTTTTTAAAAAACATTATAATATTTTCTCGACAACTATATACATATACAATAACAATTTTTGGTTACCTTCAGTCGAATTATTATTTGTACACGAATTGGAAATGATAAACGCGACTAATAAAATGCATAGCAAAGCACAATATTTTTTATGTACCTCGGTGAGCCTTTTACAAATAAATACAAAGTATCGTTTGGTCGGGACGACTGCGGCAGATTGCCTCGGGTATGCGCGTATCGCGTCGGGGCCCGCACGCCGCACCGGCTAAATAAGTCCAATTTAAAAAATTTAGAAAATAAAACATTCGAGGAAGCGGTGGTCTTTTTTTTTTTTTTAGTTAATCAGAAATTACATTGGGGATTTTCGTTGTACTCGCCCGCGTGCTCGACTATGCGGCGGTGTCACGAGAGGAACGGCCGACGTCCCGGGAGATATGCTAACGCGAAAACCGGCGAGGGTGATTAATTCCGCAGCGGATCTTATGAATATTTTACCGCCGTGTGCGACGCTCGGTAGTAAAGGAGAAGGGAAAGGAAAAAATTATTAAAAAAAAATTACGATTATATTAGGTATATACCCACATCGCATTGCTGCAGCGGTGTGTACGACAGCGGTCGGTGGTTTTTTTTTTTTTTGGTTTCCACTTCCCTCGCGCGTTTTACCAATCATAATAATAATAATAATATAAAACGTATAAAATATACATTATATATTATTATTATATAATATTTACGAGCGGGCTGCTGCCCAAAATTCGTTGCGGTGGCGCCGCGTAGTCTCGTTGGACGGTAATATTATAATTTATATTGTGCGACGAGACTGCATCGATGGTGAGCAGCTTTCAAGTAGGTACCTAAATAATATTATATAATCGAAATCGCGTTTATAAAGGGTGAATTTTTTAGCATGCTCATCCCAATTTTTCCTTTTAATAGTGTATTTTTTCAAATTTTGAACTTTTAGAATATGTTAGTGGGTCTCTGCTAGATACCATACTTTCAAATTCCTGATTTTTTTGGACTGCTTAAGGAGTATTTTGTGAAAAAATTCTAAACAAAAAAATATCTGCTGAATGACTTAAAGTGAAAAGAAGGGAGGGGAGCTTGTCCGTTTGAAAAACAGAAGTTTGTTTTGTCACGGGATCGTCCTTAACTGGTACGAAAAATATCAAGAATTCGAAAATTTGGTCATCAAGAGTACCTACTTAAGAATTCCGTAAATCAGAATTGGAATTTTCGCATCATTTGAGCATCAAAATAAGGCGAGCACTCCCCTTGAAATTACCTGTTATATACCTCTGCAAAGAGGCGCACGTACACATATAAATGCTGAAATTTCGAATAACTGTTCCCCCCGAGTCAGAGGGTTTCCACACTGGTGAGCCTCCCCCCCCCATGTCGGGACTACACCCCAATGACGTATGATAATAACATATTATTATTATAGTCGATGCGGATTCGCGATATTTTCCGTTTTTTTCTTTATTTCGTATATGTGTGTGTGTGTGTGTGTGTGTTTTTCCGGACCCGCGCTCTCTCGTCGTCAGGTGAATGTTTGCATGTTTGCTCGGGATCCGATTAAAACGAAACGTGAAAAAATATGCGTCGGGGTTGAAAAAAGGGGTGTGACGTACACGCTCGCACTCACACACACACACACACACACCCACTCACTCACTCACTCACTAATCTGTATGCGTACTAAAACATTCATGTGCTCGACTCGACGACGGATCACCCGGCGCCTACATACATATATAGGTACCATATATATTATTATGTATACATGTTCGGGACCTCGCGTATAATGCTAATTCCCGTGCACACGCGCGTACATATATATATATATATATATATATATATTATATATACGCTCTGCCCTCCGCGTCCGCGGGTCCCACCCGGCTGCAGAGTTGACATCTTAAAATACGCATTTAAAATCTTTACCTCCGACCCGCCACCCACCCCGCTGCACCCACTCGTTCGGTCTCGCACTGCGCGTATATCGCACGCCGCACGCTGCTGCACCCTTTCCGCGAGAATTTTAATGTATGTATATTCGAAAACATTTCCACGCACACACCCGCACACCCGCACACGAACACTGCCGCAGCAGTCCGAAATCCCGTAACGCGCGTCAGCGTATGTGTGCTGCTGCAGTGTGCCTTCGGCTTTTGCCCAGTGTTTGCAGTTTGGCGAATAATTTTGCATGCATCAAACGAGTGCGTATACTCGTTATATATATATATATACATATAATCCTCACACCCACACACGCGTATATATAAATACGTCATGCGAAGTTTTCAGGCGACTATATTATTATATTGTGTATGGAGGGGGACGACTGCGGGCGTAAGTCGAAAAACGCGCATTCACGTCGATGATATATATGTATGACGAGGACGAGGAAGAAAATATGAGGAGGACAGCTGACGGCTTATATTATACACATATAGGTAATAATTTTAGTCTTTATACTCATATATATAGTGCTCAAATTTGGTAAAAAAAAATAAATAATAAAACGGCGGTATGCAAAAATATAAAAAAAAAAACACGTACCCGTGGATTTAAATTTCTAATCGATCTGCAGGATATATATAATACTAGCTGTCCCGCCCGGCGTTGCCCGAATCAAAGATGAAATAAGTAAGTAAGTGATATCAGAATATTAGGCCCACGAAAAACATCGCAATGGTGGCCTGTGCCGAAGATTTGTTTTTTTTTTTATAAATTTATTTGTAAAAATATGTATATGCCGTGTTCATACTAATTATAATAGTTATAATAGATATATGTAACCATTGACAACTCTATAAAATATATACGGAGATTATTCATATATATCTCATCAAAAATATCACTTTCAGTTTTTCCAGAATTTTTTAGCGTATAAAATGTATGTAGGAAAAACTGTTACCATAACTGATAACTAATAATTGTAACCAATAGCAATCATTTATAAACAAAATACAAATTTTCGATTTTCATCACGAATTTCAAAATCTTTGTGCGAGCACCTCTTTAAATTATACCTAAATATACTTTTTTGCAATAGGAACCTTCTCTGTGATATAATGTTTCATTTTAAAAAAAATTAAGACAATCGATTGAGTAGTTTCTGAGAACATTAGCATCAAAGGTTTCAATTTCTGGTTTTATATATTAAGATTATACGCTAAAATATTTTTTAAAAATAAGAGGTACTCGCCACCGTCTGTCACCTGTTCTGCAGAATTTAAATTATTGAATTGGAAAAATGTGGGGGGGGGTCGCAATCGCCCTCCAGCAAATCGTTATTATCGCATTTGACACACCCGCGGCCGATTCCTCGGACAAGTCCGCGCATATACTCGCAATTAATGTGCATGCACATTATAATAATAATATTCCGCGCGGAGTGAATTTCCGGAATCCCAACACTTCGCGGGGCCGCACACTGCAGATGCCCTTCCGACATGACATCCGAAGAAAGGGACACCGTCACTCGCCTTTGACCCCTAAGCGACTGACGCATATCTATACCGGAGGTTCGAGTCCGAACCGTGAGGAGGGGGAGTGGGGAGGAGGGCGTCTCGCTGATGAACACACCGCAAATATGTCTTGGAAAACCGAGCCGAAAACGGTTCGGCAAACTATACAAGCGAGTCGTCGCATACCTCTCGAGGAATATCGCGTGCATTATACGCAGCACATCACACACGTCGTCATATTATTATTATTACTATACGTGGCGTATCCTCGGAATCCCCTCCGCCACAGCGACCATACCACTATACTAACGACGACGGCTAATCTCTGCGATTATTTTTTTTCCTTCCCCACACGACGACGGCTATGAGGGTGCAGTGTGTGGGTGTGCGTATATCGTGTACCGCCTCTGTTAATTCGAAAATAAATAAATAAAAAAAAAACCTTTGCTCGACAGCTATATAATACACAACAACACGGCTATACGACCGAGCGCCCGATTTTCGCGCGCGCGTGTGTGTGCGACCTGTTGCCGAGCGCATTTTCCGGTCTCCGGTTCACGCACGGTACGCGCGTCACGTTTTTATATTTTATTTATTTTTCGCGGTGCCGAGAGGAGAATTATACCTATACCTGCACGCCTTTATATTATTATTTTATTATATAGCTGACAGTCGCGGTGTTCATCGTTTTTGCCTTTTTTTTGCATTTTGCATTTTGCTAACCGCCGCGAAAAAAAAATACGTAATAAAAAATAAATAAAACGCCAAACAGTAGGCGCGGGTATGCGGGGGGGGGGGGGAAACCGGCACGCGTATTTTTCAAACCAGCGTAATGTTTTCGATGCGGTGATGATGCGCGCGTGCGAAGAGTTATAGCGTTGTATAGTACCTTTTTACCGTTGTCATTTTTAATGTCACAGCACTTACACATGCTCTCGTTTCGGTTGATTTATCGCCCTCGGGAAAAAAAAGCGACGAAAAAAAAAAGCAAACGATGACGACAGTAATAATAATAATAATGTATAAATCTCGAGCTGCTGCGGCGGCGGGAGGAGACAAAAATGCGAAAAATAAATTGAAACCGGAACAACGCCGGAACACCGCGATAATAACAACAGTAATAATAATAATAAAAAAAAACTATGAAGCACCACCGCGTTCGAGGGTTCTCTCTCCTCCGCGGGCCTGAGGTACACCTCCACATATTATTATTATTATTATTATATTAATGTACTGCTGCTGCTGCTGCTGCAGATTAAAACCTGCGAGACCGAAAGAATGGAAAAAAAAATAAAAATGCCCTCCGCCGAAATCAATGGGGTGCCAATTATAAGTTTTATCAAGTCGACGGGCGAGCGTGGAGGCGGCGGCGGGACCTTTGCGTCGAGTGCGGCTCGACCTGCCGCCGCCGATCGTGTCGTATCGCGGCCGGCCGCGCTCGCGTTATCTCGCCAGAGGACCCGTTTTCGGATTAAATAAGAGTACCACAGTCATCCACCTCCGTACTTTCCCCTCTCCTCCAAGGGTCAAAGTTTCGAACCGCTCGTGTCCGATAATATAATATATATATATATGTGTGTGTGTGTAATCTCGATCGCCGAAAATCCAATCCTTTTGTCTCCCGCGAGACTCGTGCAGCAGCGGTTTGTCGCGCATCATTTTGTCTCGGAGTTTAATCGGAATTTGCGAGATCCGTCTGCGCAGAAAGAGTGAAAATCGTCCAGTGTCGGGTATAATAATATATAATATCGTCTCGACCAGCACGCCGCGCCTTTGACGACAATAATAATATTATTATGTTATTATTATTTATATTATTATAAATAAAGTGCGCATTTCAATGCGAATTGCATTTTTTTCTAAATGTCCTAAGACAATATGAGCTAAGCACAAAATCCGTTTCATGTATTATCAAATAGATTCAAAGAATTAAAAAATGATACTTTTATTTTGAATTTTTTGACGCATTTTAAGAGCATTTTTTTAGGTATTTAGTGAATTTTTTAATTATGGTAGTTATTGTGGTACTTATCGTAGTGGTGTTATCAGAAAATTTGATAAAATTTATTTTTATTTCCTCCTAAAAGAAAAGAAGCATTTTGCGGAACTCGTTGGAATTGTTTTTGCAATACAAACATGAAATATCCTTTCTCGCATTATATAACCGGTTAATATTGGTAAAAATTTATTTTTAGTTTGTTGATTAATCGCATTCTTAAATAAAAATAAATACATGTATGTGATTTTTATTTAAACAATTAATAGTTTCTACATAAAATAATGCGATATTGATAAAATGAAAGTAAGTTCGAGTGGAAAAAATTTCAAAAAATTTATTCCTTCGGGCCGGATTTGAACCAGCGACCTATGGATATCTGTGATTATTATGCCACTACAGTCCACCGCTCTACCAACTGAGCTACCGAAGGCGGATGGAAGGTGGTTGGTTTTCACTTCATTTAAGCGCACTACACAATATTCTTTACTTGTAATTATTTTTTTGACAGTCAATTATTAATAAAATAATAATAATATGTATTAAAATAGATTGTTATAAAATGTCCTTATCCACTATATTGGTGATTTTTTTAAATATATTTAAATCTAATTTCCTAATTAGTACACCTTAGTTAGGTACCACTTAAACACGAGATAATAAGTTTAAATTAGTGTTTGTATGGTAGGCATCATTATTCGTGAAAAATCTAAACGAATAATACATTTTTGAAATTAAATATTCAATACTCAAAATAGTTTTAATGTTATTACATAATAAATAGAAGAACACTTTCTTCGATGTTAAATATTATTATTACTATTATTTATTTATATACCTACTTTTTATGAATTTATAATATACAAAAAAATATTATTATTTATCGAGACAGGGGATTATTTTATTTAAGATTAATAAAAATGTATCTAGATAAGTTTCAACACTGGCCCGGGGAGGAAAAATCGAAACACAGCCCTGTTACTAGTTAGGTACTACCGCATTATAGTTAAAAGTTATACAGTTGTACATAGTAGGTATTTAGTTAGGGATGTGTCGTTCGTTGCGAACGATCCGATTCGTTTCTGAGTGACGAAAAGATTCGGTCAATATTGGTATATGTATTTTATTTGTTGTGTTTCGCTCGATTATTTGCAATCAGTACAATATAGGGTAGAAAGGACGTGTGAAACTGTTCATATATACGAAGTCTAGAATGTTTGGTTTGGTTACCTGCGATTGGTTCTATAATATTGTCACTCGATCCGTTCAATAATTTTATATCATAACAATATTAAATCGGTTCAAACGGCTCCGATTCTGTGTTGCAAGTACTGGTAAACCGATAGGGACTTCGAGTATGATTAGGTATATAAAATATAATATTGTAACAACCGAGCGAGTGCGAACGAGAACGAGAGCGGGTCTTTTGAACGGATTGTTCGTGTGAGCCGATCTAGATGATCTGAATCACGCGAATGAGTCATTTTTCCCTGCAATACTGAAATAATAATATTATTGCCTAACCGTCGTTTCTGTATGTTATGACCTATAGTGTCATGGAGGGGTTTGGTGGCTACTACCGTTTGATTCTGCTCTTGCGATAGAGAGAGTATATTCGAGGACCTGCAGCACCGACAGTACAATAATTTATATAATTTAGTCCTTTTTCCGACGACGCTCGTTGTCGTTTATTCGCGTTTGATCAGGTACCTATAGTGTTTGTTTTGCTCGTCTCCGTCTACACCGCCTATTTTAACACACGTTTATGACAATTAATAATAATAATGTTCGTATTCTAAGTATCTACCTGCTATACTATGATGTTGTTAAGACTATCAACAATTCAAAACGACGACGTTTGTTTTGTACATATTATAATTATTTATAGTTAGTCTATATTCTACAATGACGTTTGAAAAAAATGTCGCTGCTCGCATCCTTTTAAAATGCCAACGCACCGTCCATGTTGCAGGCACTATATAGCTGCTTATGCACACACTCGTCCGCGAGACGCACTCGCAGGAATAAAATCGAAAACGAAACTCGTAAATCGTGCGTTCGCCGAGTGTTTTTCGCACCGCATGTTTTCCAGCGTATAATATTGTAATATTATTAAAGATAAATCTAACCGCTGCTTCGTTAGAATGATAATAATAATAATGATATACATATGCGCTTGGCTAGAGCCCTTATTCGCAGAACAATATCGTTCAACAATACAATATGTTCGGACGGACACCGGTCCCTCACACTCCCGTGCATCACCCTCCCCTCCACCTCCACGATGTCCGGACGGCGAATCGCGACCGGAAGTCGGAACCGATCGCCGCCTCCACGCCCTCCCCCCCCCATTCCACCCCCGCGGTCCTCGCCGACCGGATGAACGTCCAGTTGCCCGGCCGGCGTTTTCCACCGAGACGCTTCCGATTCCGGTCTGGCCGTCCACTTTATGGCGCGACGCGCGAAAGACAAGACACCTTTTGTTTTCGCGCCCCGAATGGCGGGCGGTCGAGATACGCCGCCGCCGTCGTACAATGGCACGAGTTTCAGATATTGCGGCCGGGTGGCATATCACATATATATATATACGTATAGGCGTTGGTACCTACTGCAAAAAATTGCGTTTTTTATCATATCAACCTCGGGGCAACACTATATAATAATATAATGTGCAGGGTACCTGCTGTACAACTAACGCAGTCGTCGCATGTGTAAATTTGAAAAGTTCTCATGTCTGCGGCGGCGGGGTGGGTGTTTTTTACGTGACGAAAAAATAAATATATAATACGAGCGATAAATATCGCGTGATGTGCATATACCCACCTACACCACGCCGGGTGATTCACCGACGCGCGAGCACGCTCACCCCTTTTTTTCGATTTGCTTTGATGAAGCACAGTCTATGAAAACCACTGGTTTTTGGAAAAATTTTTTAATATAATATATTATTAAAGACCTCAAGTGATATCGCTTATTTTTATAAACACTCGAGAGCAAAATAATTTACTTTAAAGCGGAGGGGAGGGGGGTGGAGAGTTCTGGTTTGAAAAACAGAAGTATGCAGCAGCAGCAGCACTTCTATTAAGAAGTAGCAGGTATATATTATATAGGAGTGCTGCAGCTAGTACAAAACATCTCAGCGGATTTGTATAAATTCGTCACATTAGTGATGGAAAAAAATTGGGGTGAGCTCTCGATTCTCGGCGCTGCTGTGAATCTCACCCACCCCGACACGACGCCTACACACAAATATTATTATTATTATAAACTGCCCGCCGATGTCGTTTAGGATTTCCTCCGCCGCTTTCCGCAGTTAGGGCACGTCCGCGTTTTGTGTTTTACTATTTTTCTTTGAGCGCGCGCGCGTTATATATTATTACGATATATTATATATTATATCCCCCGCAAAGCCGTCTCGTCCCCTAACTGCCGTCACGACGACGTGTATATATATATATAATATGTGTGTGTGAGTGTGTAGGTATACACTATAGTACTATACAATGCTATATGCGCGTGCCGTATATTCCTAACCTTCCTAACCTTTGCTGAGTGGCGGCTGCATGGCAAATGAAGAGAGTCGCACTACCGCGAGCGTATTCCCGCACACGACATTATAATATATACGCGTATTTACGGCCGATTGTCGCCCTTACATTATGTATGCCGTTTTTTCCCCATTCTCTTTCACTTTTTCCGTACACACTCGTCCGAGGGGAAAGTACTACACACATATAAAATACGTTATAAATCCATTACCAGACGCCGTGCGAATCGATGGGTTTGTTTTTTTCCCAAGATGATTGGTTTTTGATTGAGCCCCGGAGAATAGGAATATATAAGAATAATCGCGTATACATATAATATACAATCATCGTCTCTTTCGATACGCAGCAGTGACAATTCCGTAAAAATAATATATTATATACACCGTATAAAATAGTAAACACTTGCGTTTTTGTTATTATCTTCATATGTCAACAAACGAGAGCTTTTTCAATAGATATATCATAAAAAGTATATGGTAGCGGCCGTTTTTCCCGAATCGAAATTCCCGAGCGGTCATTTTTCCGAAACACCGATTATTAAAAATAAAATAATAAATACAACACAGTGTAACAATTTGATATTTTAAAATAATACATATATGATAATAACCTATGCAGGTGGCCAATGAATCCCGACATTAAGTCATTATTAAAAATAATATAAAAATATTTATTATTTAAATTTTACAAAACAATATCATAACACTCAATTATTGCCTCAGAAATTCTAACTCCTCGTGTATATTAAAAAATAAAGTAATATATGATTAAAGCTAGTCGTAATAGATGGGCTGACCAAATTTCCAACATTTTTATTTTTTATTTCGGGAAAAAAAGTTCGGGAATTTCGATTTGGTAAAAAAATAAATAAATATACATCATAAATACACGATGTAGGTACCTGTGTATACGCGCGAGGCGGTTCAATGGTTTATTTCGTGTTTTTATATTCATTTTTTTCTCGATTTAATAATTCAAACAGACCTCCTCGTTGCGCTGACCGCGCCCCCGAGATTTTCTTTCTTTCCGGTTTTTTCCCTTATTATTTATAATTCACTTTTTTCACCTTCCGCGTATTTATTTATTACTGACTTCTCGTTTACCAAGCAGGGGTCTCTGACGATCATAACTCTTAACAGCGACGGATTTCCAGATAAGGACACCTCTGCCCTCTTTTTTTTATTCGCTCTTTCCCATCATCCCTCAAGGATCAATTCCCCCTTCTAGACGTCTAAAAGACGCTCGAATCCCTTATAGAAAAAAAACTACCCTTAAAAAAACATATAAATATATATATATATATATATACTTAAAGGGAAATAATCCCCATCAGAGGTTTTTTTTTCATCCATTAACGATTAAAACATCATCATGTCAATCGTCCTTCACTTGACCCTTATTTTATTTTTTTTATGTCCTTCCCCAGTGGATATATTTCCATTACGTATTTCGGATTTGATTAGATTAATTTACTGTACCGATTTTCGATACAAAAAAAATACGAAAGTAGAAATTATCTTCTGCCGGCAGTAGCGGTATCTGTATTTTGACTCGCTCGCATTCATTTACAAAAAAAAGAAATCGCTTTGTTAAATATAAATGTATACATTGTACCTAATGATATATATACCTTTCGTACGCACCGAGTTCGTTTTATACATTTTTACATTTAGTACTAATGTAAAAAAAAAATAACTTTGTGATCTGAATATAAAAATAAGACCGTCCTGTATAAAATACTATAGGTACGTTCGTCAGTATTGTGTTTTACGGCTAAAGAATTACATACAATATATATTATATAAGTCTTTGTCAGCATAGACCAGCTATAACAAATAATATTTTTTTTTCTGCTCGCGATTTCGATTTAGACGATGGAAAAATGTAAGGTATAGGTAATATAATAATTATTTGCAGGCCTAAACACACGATAGTCTCCGAAATCGATCAAAATATACGTAGGTTGTTATCTATCTATATTTATTTTTTTTATAATCAGTCCAAACGCTGTCGTGCACCTCTCTCGACGGCAGCGTCATACTTTTACGTAAATATAATTTAATACAGAGAAATATCTTAAACCGATGTCGTTATAAAAAAAACGCAATGTTTGTTTTGCTGTCGCCTATAATATATTATTATATCATATCGCATTATATTATTATTTTTATTACATTTATTTTCGTATTATTATTAATATGACGTACGTATAAAGCTATGATCATAGCTCGAGTGATTTATTTGTTGATTTTTTGTAAGCGTAAAACTGTTTTTTCCTTTATGACAACAAACAAAAACAAATGGAGTTTTTAATACATTTTATTTTTTACTTTTCATATTGAGTTTCTAAAGTATAGTCGACCATTGCTGGAACTTCAAAATTTCATTTTTTTTCTCTCGAAAATATAGAAAACGATTTTTCACTCCTATTATACCGCGACGAATCCCGCGCAAAGGCGATCGACCGATGAAAATATAATAATTAATTAAAATAATAACACTCGTTGACAAATCGACGTACTCTGTAATCGTCTATTGTATACGCTACCAATATATTATCGGACTTATGTCCTACAATATTGTAACATTTATATCTAGTCACCCGATACGCAATATATCGTCAAAAATCTAAACGCAATTATTTTATAATATTATGTACAATATATTATCAGAGATAGAGAGAGAGAGAGCGCACAGAGATAACAATATATCGTATAATATTATACGATTTACGGGGACGGATCTGCCACGCCGCCTCCACCACCTCCACCGCTGGCGTTAATTATTGATAACGCGTGTGTGCAGTTGTAATAGGCGTATGCGACGGGGCATATGTGGTCGCGTGCGAGTGCTCGCGTGTGTGTGAGTGCGTGTGGGTGGGTGGGTGTTCGCCCACCGTGATTAATTCTATTTATTGCCGCGCTAATATCGCCGTTTCACCCGCCGCCCGTCTTATCTGCGGCAGACCGCGCGTTTCTCGGCGAGCCGCCTCGCCGTTTGCCGTCACCGAAACTCGAGCGTCGGCTGCGAGGGAATTTATTTTAATCGCGACAAAATGATAATAATAATAATAATGTAAGCCGTGTGTCTCATACAGTTGTGTGCGAGTGTGATGCCAAACGAGTTGGGTGTGTGTGCGTCGACAAAAGTCACGAGGAAAATAACAATAATAATGTGCCTAAAACGAGTGTTATAATATATTATCATCCAAAGACTGCTCGCTCGTTTCTTCGCGGCCGAAGAGGGTCGTCTGCGTACGCGGTGCAATAAAACCGCACCGTCCCGCCGGGCGATACCATCTTTTCGCGTTTGTTTTGCACGCGAATATTGCCGAGTAAATATTTTTATACGTCCGCTGCGGATACGACATAATACAATGTCACGTTGACGAGTTAATATAACGCACCGTTATTGTTATCGTGTTTAGCGTATTATGAATTATCTTATCATTATTGTTATATTATTACTTCTCGTCGTTACATGACGATAATAATATATAGTTACGTAACGGTGCGCTTGCATACACCGTTTGGGGTGAATCAGACAGGGTTGTTTTCTATAGGGCACAATTATAATATAAACCAAGTCCCGAGATAACACTTTTTAAAAAGAAAGACTAACAAAATTTGGATCGGTACGTTTTAGACGGGCTTAATTATGTCATATGATACAGGAATTACTATTACGATTACTATTATTATTATTATACAGTTATATCCTATTCAATAAACAAGTCGTTTCGAAAATGTGTTTTCATTTTTCAAAGAAAAAAGTTTTAATATTTGAAACAAATAGTTTTAGTTAAAAAAAAAAGTTTTTCTAGAACTGACCCCATTTTTGGAGGAAAGTGACTACGGCCAGGTTGGTTAGGTAAGTGGGACCCGACTTACCTACTAGCTTTTTTTTTCCACGGTGCTCAATTTAACGCAATTTACATCACACAATGTTTTTCATAACATTTTCAGGAAAACGTGTCCAATTTTTTTTTTTTTATTAATTATTCAATACGCCAAATTAAATAAACAAAATAATACAAAATATTGTATGTTTTTATCAATTGTAATAATTATATTTATTATTATTACTTATTTTAATTATAATCATATTTTATTTCTCAATTACTTATTAAGGAGGTACATGAGAAATGACCCTTTTTAAATGATTTCTTTAATTCTCGGACGAATAGTGTAGTTGCGACAGACACGTTCCCGCATAATACTCAAAAAACTTTCAAAACATCGCGGCACACCTACAAAGATTGCTGGCTGCATCCAGTTTATAAAAACCACTGCTCTAGCATGGCATCATCGTCGTCATCGTCATACTTCGCCTCCACATAACATGCGTTATATAATATTTTTGCGGCCGGCGCTATAGTATACCCATCTCGTATAATATACGCCGTGTGTGTACGGGAAACGCGAACGTGCGTGTACGTTCGATGGTCTAGTAATGTGTTTACTTCGGGGGTAGAAGCATCGCACAACAAAGGGGTAGTAAAACGTCTGCTCGCTACTTACCCCGGGTGAAATGATATCAAACGAACCGGGCCGGAGGACCATCGCGTCGAAATCAATTTACCTGACCTCGGGCGATTCGCAATCGAATTAAATATCCACTCTATGTATCTCAGCTCAGTCTCTCTCCCACCGCCGCCACCGCCTTCCGAGCGGTAAATATTATTATTATTTAAGTATAATATAGTATGATATAGTGAGTGTGCGGGCACTGCAGCTGCTGCAGACTCGGCGAACGTCGACGGCGACGAGAATAGCTCTCCGCCGCTTTGACGAGTGTAGTAGACGTCCTACGTGTTCCGCGTGCACAAAACACGACGACGTGGGCAGTGTTATCTGTATAGTACTCAAACGTGGTACACGTTGTACCACAACCTACACACACACATATAAGTAGCGATACGAGTATACGACAACCGCGGTGGTTAAAAGCCTCTCGCACCTATAACCTCACTCGTGGCCGGCGCGTGGCCAATTAAAGCCGACTGGGTAGTCCGCTCTCGGTCCCAGGTGGCACGGGCGACTATATATAGATACCGCGGTATAGTGCAATGGAATTATTGTCGTGTTTGTATACCGCGGGGTGATTCAACCCCGGAATGCTCACACCCGTTTTTTTATTTAATAATCAATTTTTTTAAATTCTGTTTTTTGAAAGTTTCAAAATATTATTATGTACTTAAAAGACCGCGATATTTTAAAATTCTCGACATTTTTTATACTATAGTAGAAGACGTATAGTAGATATAACTATAGCAGTCGTGTTTAATGTAATTTTTAATACTGTGGATGCGCGTCCGTCGTCCCTTGTCATTTATGAAGCACTTTTTTTGTCACAATTCAATTAAAAGAGATCAACTCTATTATCTTTTACCGTTAAAACATATTCTTTAACATATAATTTTTCTCTGCCTCGATGTAACGGGTCAATATTACATTCTTCAACGTTTTTAATTTTATCATAGAAAATACGAACGGAGACTGAGTGTAGGTATATTATATTCAAAGGCTCGACTAAAACATTGAGTGCTCGTTCTTCCAAGCGCTAAAATTGTGTTCAGGGCTCAACGCGTACCTATCTGGACGACTTATCTGTATAGGATTTCACGCCGAATCTTAAAATAGTCTTTACAATCGTATTATAATCGTGTCGATATCATTAGCGTTGTCAATATTCATTGTGGAAAGATTTGTGCAGGGAACAACGCGAAAGCAACCCCCCACCCGGTGTCACGCGGTTTAAACAGGAAACAAATTTAAAAAATATACGTATAAGTATATGCACATAATATAATTTAACAGTTGTTTTTTTTCCTTAAACGCAATCATAGTATTGTAGTTGTCTCGTAAATATATCGATCACATATTATAATTCGTAATCAATCGTCGATATTTACATCCCTTTCGGTTCTCAAAAAGCCTCTTCTCAGCGTCTCACGCATCACACACAGTCCACTCCCCACGGAACTGCAGTTGCAGTGTGCATGCAATTTCAGCATGCATGCAGTTGCAGTGTGCATTATCGCTTCGGACGTATACAAAACGCGAATAGTGACAGGCGACAGCTCTAAAAACTCTCTTTCGGATATATTATATGGAATGGTTAAATCCAAATAAAAACGCGGCGCGCAGGTATTCGAAAAACTCTGCACTTAAATAATTAAAATGTTTTATTGTCTCGTGTGCATTCTGGCGGGCGCCTCTGGAGTCCAGAACTGCAGTGTGGTTACGACTCACACCCCTTTTCGAGGGCAGCTGTAAAACGATAATGTTAAGGGAAAAAATCATAATTTCGCGTCGGAGAGACAGCCGCGTGGTCGAAAATATCGCCAGCGTTCATACATATTAAACACATTATTTACTCTAACGGGGTCGTTTTTTTTTTTTTAAATTACAAGAAATCAAAAACACCCTTAAAACTTTATCTCCCTCAAATCCTGTCTAATGTTTATTTTTTTTTTCTACAAGTACTTTGTGAACTTAACGACTAAAAACTTGTTAGGGATATATTATACGCGCGGAAAAAAAGAAAAAAAAACGTCGAAAATATATAAGGAACCGGAGATAGCGTTAATTTTATACACCCCTTGTACTCTCTAACCCTTTATATACGTTCTGCCGAATTTTAAACACTTCTTCTTCTTCTTTTTCTTCTACTTCTCTCCGGGCCCGCTTCTTTGGTTACAAGTCCCCGTTTTAAGCGCGTAATTATATGGGACCTCCTTGGACCACTATTCTCCGACCCTTCCACCCCTTCCGCCGTGGAGGTCCTGCTCTTATGCCCGCACGCGTAAAACGGTACTCTTTAACCCGGCAAAAAACGACCGGAGGTAAACTTAATAATAATTATTATTATTATTACGAGCACTACTCCGTTTTACTTGCTCTATAATATTATAATATAAGAACGACGAGCTGATTTTCATACCTCTCGTTTTATCTCTCTCCGGCGAAGCGACGAAAAACCGTCGCCGCGCCGTAACCCTTGCGTGGAATTAGCTAATAACATTTTAACTCGAGACTGCTAAAACGGTCATAGGTATAAATTATTATTACGGCGTAGTATTACGCATTAATCTAGAGGATAATAATATATATTATAATAATCTTTTCGACTCTTATTATGGCACTTTACGACCGCCGCCGTATTGTCTCCAACAGCAGTATACCGCGACTTGCTGAGTTTCTATTCCGAATAACCGCTTTTTTAACGGTTCAAGTCGCCCGTATAATCTCGATATTAAGCTTAATATTCTTTACGAAATAATATTAATAAAAAACGAATTAAACATTTTCATAATTACTTAATATTAAAATTGTGATATTATAATATATAGTTGTTCATTTTTTATATAATATTATACCTATATAGTTTTTAATTATTGTACAGCCGTAAGTTTTTTAAGCAACCGTATTATTTATGCAAAGTTTATTATTTTACGTTCTATAACGTTTTTTTCAAAATAAATAAATTATAATAAATAGTTTTCGGACACACAGCGTATCTATATATAAATATATATAACTACATTATCTAAGAGTCTGCAGCAGCAGGATTACTCTGTCGGGGACACTAATGACTACTTAAAGTTTTTTGTTTTACCTTTACAAAATAATTGCGAGTATACGACTAACCGCTTTTATCAATATGAATGTTGTAGCAATAAAAAAAAAGTCAAGTAATAATGATGAAACTTTTCTAATATTTATGAGGATAATAAAATAATAACACAATTACGGGTCCGCGCACATGAATCATTCCAATAAAATGAAACTTTTACGATCTATATGATGGGTTTTTTTCAAAATGTACATATATTTATGTGCTTATTATTACCGTCATGATAATATATATAAGCGATGTAATAATATTTTTTACCGAATTCGCAAAACTCTCGTCTTTCGGTATTTTGCAGCTGATGATGATATTACCTAATACATAATATTTTTAAAAAAAACAAACAACGACGTTATTATGATAATAATATTGTGCTACATGACAATAATAAAAATAATAAAAGAAATTAGTCGGAAAGGTTCGTTTTCGAGCTGCAGCCGTCATCATTAGGGCGGTCGACGACGATAATTTAATATTTCTACATCTCAGCTCAGTGTAGGTATATTATAATGAAAACTCCGCCGCAAAGACGGCCGTTTATATATATTATACGTATATTATCAAAGGCCGATATTAATCGGATTAAAAGAGAGCACTTTGTCTTTTACATAAACAAACACCACAGCCATTTCTTCTTTTTTTTCTCCCCCCCCCCTCGTCGTCTCTGCACTGCGGCGCGTTTCTCGTCTGTTGCGGCAGTTTCGGCCGCCCGAGGACCGCCGCGCGGTTAATTTCGGTCGTCAAAAAGTGATTTAAAGACGGCGCGCCGTCGCATAAACCAAATACACCCGTGTATATTATTATACATTTTGCGGTGTATATAAGTGGCTGAGTACTGTGCGGACCACATCTGAGATGAAAAATCCTCCCCGCAGCCGCAGCGGCGACCGGGAAAACAACGTCCCCGCAAAAATACTTTATATATACATACCATCGAGAGGCATGCCCCTCGGGGAATTTTTCTTTGATTTACTCGGCGCACGACTAATGGTCATGGATCCGCGGCAATTAAACCGTAAATACTCCCGAGGCCCTCCGGCAATTAAAAAACAAACTTTTATTTCAAACTTAAAAAAAAATATATAATATATTTCTCGAGAGTAATAAATCGATCCGATTGGATGGAACATATTTGAACTTGCCCTCTTCGCCGCGATGGCACTGATGGAACCGAAATAGTTGAGCTGCAGTAAATAATATAATAATATGCCTAATTAATTACTACACTGTAACGCCATAGGACCTATATCGCAGAATTGACACAAATAATAAATCAAGTGTTTTCAAAAAAAAAAATTGTATACAAACACGTGAATTATAAACTATTAAATCGGTGTTGATTTTTAATAGCTTTTTATTCAATCGTCTGTGCAACAGTCTTTACGTATATTATTATATAATAATTTATTTAATATTAATTGAATTCAAACGTCATAATAGCATTATATAATAAACTTCCAATTTTTGTATGAAAAGAATATTAAGCATCGAATTTAATCTTTCCAATTCCAATCTCTTTTAACGTATATACATGTTGACGAACAGTTGATTTAAGTTGAAATGCATCAAATTCAGATTTGTTTGTTACGTCATTAAAATCATGAATTTCATTTTTTTTTTAAGTGACTGTTTACATAGTGAAAACAGTCTATAAATCTGATTAAAATGTTCTGAATTATCTTATGAGTTATTTTTTTACGACGGAAACGGTGTCACTATTCTAATTGAATAAAAATTACGATTATATAATATATAAAGGTAGGTAACGGACAATCGAAAATAAACTTATTTTCATTCTCGATTACATATAAGAAATATAACCGTTTTGATGATGCTTTTACACCTTCATTCTTGCAGTAATTATAATAATTTACGATATGTCGTCGCGGTGCGGGTATTATGCGACATATAATTTATATTTAATGCTTGAAGCGATTATTTTTACTAACGCGTTTCATTATATTATGTATATTAATATATAATTATTTTTTAAACAATTTTTTGTTTCGCTTTGAACGCGCGCGCGCACACACACACACACACAATATATTTATCGTCGCGACGATTTTTACGTTTTATTGCTATGTATATACTATTGTAGGTCCGGGGCTTATGGTAAATCAAGGGTAAGCCCGCGATATGATTTACGATAATGGAATTGTGGGCGAGAACACAAAAGGCGAGAAAAAAACAAAACAGCGGCGGCGGCGGCGGCAACAACAACAACGTGGCGACAGAGATTTCCGTTCGTTAATAACGGCTTTAATTAATTTCATTCGCTCCCATTGTCCCCGCGCGCACGTTGTAAGCGCCGTGTTTACAAGGGTGTTTGGCCGCCGATGGCACCGAGCCACGGTTTCGGGGGACTTTTGCCAGGCGATCGGGCTCATTTGGAATGACCCCTTTGCGAAGGGAATGCGAAAAAATAAAGGTCCGCCGGAGATTAAACTGGACTTTGGCGGTGTCCCGGTCATCTGTATATATATTATAAAAACGTCCAAACTACATCGCGTAATTGTTGCGTAGTCCGCGCAGCAGACAAATTGATATCGTTCCGCGGTGGAGGTGCGTATTATACGATACGATATCATCATCGTCGTCGTCGTCGAATTCCACCCGAAGACCGTTCGCCTCAATGTAACCTATAGGACTAGTGCTTCTCGATATTTTTTTTTACGACGACACTCCAGTATATAGATCAATAAAAATCGCGATACGCTTAAATCAATCAATGGGTTTTTGAAAAAGTAACAATTATAATCCTATGTAAACTATATTACATAACCACGCGTGACCGTCGTATACTAATTCAAATAAACAATTTTTTTGGAGACACCCGTCGTACGGGACAACGACCTACTTTATTGAGCAGCAGCGCATAAGACTTAACCGCGGTATAATGCAGTACCTAGGTATATGTCAAGCATCGAAAACTCCCTATTATATATATTATAAATAAGACGTTCGATTATATAATAATAAATGGCAGCGACGCGTTTATCAAATTATTATTTCTGTGCGTTTAAATATCATATATTATATAATATCAAACTAGGTGCGCGGTAACGAGAGAGTCGTATATGTATAACCTATTTTTCACGACGGTTTTCATTTCTCCCTTTTCCACACGAATTCTCCCACTCGTGTTTGCGACCCGCGGTAACAAGGTGTAATGTAAAATAATAATAATCGTACAGACCGTTGAACATAATAATAATAATAATATGATATTAACACGGTTTTCCGCGTCCAAATCGAGCTCGCAGCTCGACGGTTAATACTCCTTTTTTTTGCATTATTTACACGGTTCGTACTCTCGGGCTCATTTGGCGCACACGTAGACGTATATATATATAATATATTATATTTATACATAAACAAACGCTTTGAAGCCGAGCGCACTATTAAAGAGACCGCAGCGGCGGCGGTGGCGGCCTTTGTGGCGTTCGCCGCCTGTACAACGCACAGTAAATAAGCAGCCGCGCCGCGCGCGCACGACCGTTCGTCTCGCATCAGCCAAAAGGCCCCCCCGACCCGAAAACGGACGGCCCAGTGAAGAAAATTATAGCCGCCCGAAGACGTCGCGCGGGGCATCGGTGAAATTCAGCCGATGAGAGAACGGTTTTTTGCACCGCTTGCCTGCACCCCCCCCCCCCGACCCGCGATTTATACGACCTGCAACCCCGTTCCCGGCCCGCAACGGTCTACATCACCCGTGTCCTCCCGCTCCCGTTCCTCCTCCTCATCGACGCCGCCTCACCGGCACCTTATATTCCGCGAGGGCGTTATATAGTGCCTTTTAATTACAAGACTACACTCTCCGGGTCGGCCGTCTTTTAAACTCCGCCGTGAAAACGCCTTCTATCCTTTGCCGGCGGTGCGCGCAAAGTGTGTATAAAGAACTTTTAAAACTCGACCCCCTCACAAAGGCCCCTTAATTTATTATTATAACCCGAGATCCGTTGTATAATATTTAACGGGTCGGAACAAGCAGGTTAGGTCTCGCGCACCGGGCGGGTGCGCGGCACGGAGAGGTGAGGCGGTGCAGCGACGGGATCGGCCGCGAGAAGAAGTCGCTGCTGCAAAGTCGTAGATCGGTGGGGTGGGGGGGGGGGGGTACGCGGCTCCGTACATGACGTTATAGTACTGCAAAGGCGCACAAAGAAACCCGAGAAACGATTATTATAATATACAGGCGACTAGTGCGGACAAAAATTATAGTTTCGAACGTATAATAAAATGATAATCGACCAGTCATATATTCATAGACTTATAGAAATAGACGGGACATTAGGTATGATGACGCGTGCAAGTGGGTGGAGCTTGTTACGAGGATCGGCTGGTCAGGTTAGGTTAATTGGCTGTCCTCGAAACGGTTCCATTTCTGTCACTCTTATGATAAAATTCTTGCTATCTCTCTTCATCCGTTTGGCACTACCACGCCTCCCAGTCCTCGGGGCAAATGTTCCGTCTATTTCTATAAGTCCATGCATATATTATTATTATTGTATATTATTGTCATTATGGTTTACCATAGTTTGACTGTGGAAATAATAAAAATGTCCGTGTGAGTATGTATACCTACCCGCTGCGAGTCATCAGAACGACTCGATTCCATCATAACATTATTGTACTGCAGTGTCAGCGGAGTACATATCTACTATATATAGTCGAGGGTATAGCCAGTAAAATATATAACAATAACAATGTACCAACGATAAAAAAGTTCAACTTTTCGGCATGCCAAAAAAAAAAAAAATTACGGCCGGTACGTTTTGAGGGGACGTTTTTCAAAAACTAAAATATACTTATATGCATCTATATAATATATAAACACCGCGGAAGATCGGTGATCGGTGATCCGTGGATGGTCTCGAGACATGTTATTTCAAAAACTACTATAAAGTTTTTAACACATTTTATTTTATACATATAAATTTAAGTCGTTACAAAACGACGTTTTTCAAAAAAACACAAAATGTTTCTAAAAAATATACATTTATCGTTATACGTTTTTACTATTTTTCAATGAATCGTTGGATTCTTAGTTGCAAAATATTTTTCGGAGTACTTATTCGATTTATAAAAATAGAATTTCGGACAAGTAGTCAATGAGTTATTACCATAGTATATAGGTATTCAGAGTTATGATGAGCGGAGTGGAGTGATGCTGACATATCACTCACAATAAGTGTTAGTCCACTACAAAACTCATCGAAACTCTAAATACTTTTACCTGCAAATAAACTGTTTGTTCACATTGTGTTTTTATAGACGAAAATATTCCAAATAATATTCTGCTTGAAATTAAAAATGTATGTACCTATTGTCATTCGAAAAATTTTTAAAAAAACAATTAAAATGTTAACAATAAAAAAATTTTAAAATATCATTTTTTTCCCAAAAATGTTGTGTCTTAACGACTCGGCGTTATAAATAATGAATATTTTCAAAAACGTTCTGGTTTTCTTCTAAAATAACGAGTGTCTTACGCATTTACCGGATCATCCCGTATACCTATATTATATGAGTGCAATAGGTTATTTTCGCAGTAAAATAAATTTACAATTACTTAAATAACAATGAATAATAATCTCGATTTGACTGCGCTGACCCTCAATCTAAAAATTCATAAAAATCGCTTAAAAACTCGATGTCACTATAAATATATATATAAATTATTTCGTAATACTTAAAATATTATATTGTAAAATTACTTTTCATTATATATATGACGCGTATAGTTGTAGTAAGTAAAACGTTAATAATTATTGCTTCGGAATAAAATAATTATTTTATATTATTATTATCGTATTATATTATCTGCGGGTAGGTACACACGCACGTTGCGGCACCCATCGCACTTTGTGCATTAAATATTAACTGATCAGTCTGCACGTATCGAAAAACGTAATCACGTGTTTTTTACACCCTCAATTTATAATATTATACCTCATATTATAATATATTCACTGTTCAGGTTACCTGTAACTTTATTCCCCCATTTGGTTTTTTCCCCGCTCATCGGAAAATAAAAGTCCGGCACTGCGGTCGAATATAAACCAAACAGAGACCCTCTTCAATTTTTTAATCTTTCACAGCCGCTTAGCGGCCATCGAGAACCCAGTTGTTATCGTCTCACCACCGCCCTGCCGTCCTGCGGTCGTATTAAATATTTAAAAGAAACGGGAGACCTTTTTTTTTTTTTTGCCATTCCCCGCCGGTATATTATATTTTTTCGCCTCCGTTAAAAAAAATAACCTTGCATAGTAATGAAGGAACTATGGGTCCCGTGAAATATGAACGCATTGTTTTGCGCTCGCCCAAATGAGCCTATTTTCCGAAAGAAAACTTTTTTCTCCGACGCTTTTACACGGATAACACTTTATATATATACCTATAACGTCATCGTATTCAGTCTAGGCTTACCGTTTTTTTTTTTTTATTGATTTTTCCTTTTCAGTATATTATATATTACGAAACGATTCAAACACATGCTATAGCCACGATCCCATTATCCCAACACCTGCCGCCGGCTGCTATAAAAAAAAAAAAAAGTGCATAATATTAATTTTTGTACAACAATTTTCTCTCTCGCGAGACTCGAAACACGATTATTAATTATTATCGTGATAACGGTAAAAATAAATAAATTTGAAAATACAGTAAACTCTCGTCGTAATGTATCGAAGATCGAGGGGAACAAAAAAAAGTTCGATATATCTGCAAAAAGTTCGAGATATCGAGTTTTATTATAATATGGTAATTATTTCGAGGCGATTTGATATGAGTTCGAGATTACGAAAAATTCAATATATCGACACGTTCGATTTAATAAGAATTTACTGCATATATAATATATTCTTTGACGCCTTATTAAAGTATAACATATTATATTATATTGATATTATATAAACATTCAGTATGACACTGCTCAGTACAACTATACCTACGGAGAGTTTATAATTTTAAAATCGAATCAAATGAGAAATGTTCATATTTCTTGATTACTATATTATATGTACCTACGATCTACATTTTCAATATTTTTTCTACGTTCTGATTCGTTGCACTTGTTAAATCTATTTCGGTTTTCGAACGATAAATCAATATATATATATATATATAAATATATACCATATACCTAGTTATGTGATACACAGTAACAACATTTTAAACTCATTTTTTTTACTGTTAGTTATTATTATTAATTTAAGATATTTATTACTTATAATAGCTATCTATGTCAAAAAAATATTCTAGATCATACAACGTTTCTTATTATACGATTATATTATATTAATTATATTACACTGTGTATAATCAATAATATTAGCTATAACTTATATAGATAGTATATAATAATACAAATAAGTAGAAGTTAACATATAATAATAAACTACCTAATATTATATAGATATACAATATATATATATATAAATAACACGAACGTCATTTAAAATAATAAGATTGGGGTGAATTGAAGTAATTCTAAGTTAGTGATTTGAGTAGGGACAGAGTTTTATTTATTAATTTATATTAATTATGAATTTCGTGGATTTGAAAGTTTTTGTGTCTTACGAACCAAGAGGCCTTATTTTCTTTCGTTGATTTTAAAGTCTTTAAGTAAATTTTCGTTTCTTATCTCACTGGGTTTTTGTTATTATAATTCTTAGTACCTTATTTACAATGTTTACTAATTATTGTTTTAAAAGCAAATCAATATTATAAATATAGTCTCAAAACAAATACATACTTATCAGCTATAATCATTGTATAGTTTTTCTTCGTAGGTATTTGAAGTGATATATTTTGTAAATCGAGTAAGACACCAGTGATATGTTATATTCGTATATATTCTGTAGTTTATTATTATATTATGAAATATAGTTGTCTTCAAATAATTAATTGCATAATAATAATAATAATAGTAGTAATAATCGTCAAGTCTCTCGCCGCCGAGGTATTATATAGATTATTATAGGTATATAGTCCGTTGGAAAATCGTCCGACGAAACGCTATTTGATTTCATTTTTTATTGCTCCGTGAAAATATATTATATACGCTTCCAAATCCCCTGTGTTCGGCCGCCGCCGTAGGAAATGTATAATAATATATGTATACATTATATATATATAGGCACGCTCGACGTATATATATGTGTAGCGAAAGGTCTTCTAAACCCTCGACCCCATCCGAAAACCCGAGTCCGATTGTAAATACAAATTCACCGATAAGCGCCAATAACTCGACCTTTCCCCCCGGAGAAATACTGTACGCACTTTTCCACCCTTATGCCGCCGGCCGCCGAATTTCCCGTCTCCGCGCCAGAGCATTTCCCGAGGCCGCGGGGGCCGACCTACATATCACATAATATACGCGTATATATAATCTCTGGAAAATAATGTAAACGAGCGTATACATTATTATTGTATGTATGTACATATATATTCTTCGAGGGCCCTCGCGAAGACGAAACCGTATCGTCGTCGCAGTCGTCGTACCAATAACGACCGCGATAATGCGCTCCGCCGCCGCCGTTTCCGCCGCGCATAAAACTCCGTTCGTTTAGCCGACGATTTCGGCTCTCGTACAATAATAATAATAATAATATGTCAACAGACGAGACGCTATCGGAAAAGTTAATCCCACTCGCGCGGTATACTATAAGCGTGTGTGATGCGTTTTTCCCGGTGAAAAATGACGGCGGCGGCGGCGTGCGAATATTTGCATTTAAATTGAGACATTCAACTCGCACGGAGCCGCGGCGGTGTTTTCGTCATTACTGATTAAACAACGGGAAAAAAAATAAATACATTTATTATTTCCCTCTTTTTTTTTTTAATAAAACTATACCGAATAATATAATATAATATATCTGCTCGCGACGCGCACGCCGCCGCCGCCGCTTGATCCGCCCGCCCGCTCACCCTCTTCTCCGCGATCGGAGAAATTGATATGCAAAGAAAATATCAATCATCGTAACCATCACCGCGGTTATTGACGTGGTGATATCGTTTTCGGTGCCAGCTACAGCAGCGTCAAAAACAAACAGTTTTCCGAAACATTTATTATTAGATATTTTATCCGAGAGCCGTGTACAATAATAATTATTATTATCCGATCGACGTATGTGTACGCCTGTTGTACTGCCGATATAATAATATGTTAGGTATTGGTCCGGAAAAGCACGAAATCCCTCACATCGATTATAATATTATTGGTAGGTAGTCGTCAAAGTATTTATTAAGATAATATTTATAGGTAGACCCGAAGTGCACACGATACTGCAGTTTTATGGGGACGGATTTATTAAAATTATATATAATAATATATAATATATTATACCTATAATAGTCATACTTGGTTGATATTACATTTTGTTTTTCTATATTGTATGCGAGTTGATTGTAACAATATTATGGAATCTGTTAACTGCTTTATTTTTTTGTCACTTATCATAATATAAGACGTATTATAAGGTATCTTCAAAAAATTAATTTTCAGAGATATACACGAAGAATAATAAGTTACGTGGTTTTAAATTGGATCACAAAATATTGGTACTCTTTCGACCGTTTCGTAATAATTTATGAGTATGTGTAAAAATAGGTTGTCAACGGGCATAAATGATTTTTACAGAGACCTACAAATGTATGGCCATGCCTTCTCTTTATTTATTTTATTTAGAGTGATAAATATTTAATTAATAATTTTACAATATCACGTAATTTTTGGTATGTTTGATTACAAATTATATTACTTTTAACTTATTATATTATTTGATAAGATTTTAAATTTCTTATACGCATATTTTCTATAATCTTATCTTATATTTTGACCGTTTTCCCGATACATAATATACATAATGTATTTTTCCCACAGCGCTTGACCAACAAGAAAAAAATGACCGTTGCCCAGAGGTGACCGTTTTTTCGATAGGTGACCGCGCTAATCTTTTTACTCTATTATATTATATATTATGCACATCGCAGGACAATATATTCTTACTATAATTGCCATCGTCGTCGCGTTTCCGTCGATCCACTCGCGCCGTATTAATTGTTATCGCGGTCCCTCGATCGATTATAAGACATCGCGACTCGTACATATAGGCGTATTTCTTATTCATCGGTCTTTCAAGTCGCCGCGCAGTGTCTATACGACTATACTATATATATGCCAACGCGCCGGCACTCAGAGGCGATTCCGTTTGTGCGCCCGAGAGAGAGAGAGAGAGACAGAGAGGGCCCCCGGAGACGCGTATAGTGTATAGAGCAACGACGGCCGTGGTCATCGTCCGTGGAAATCAAATAGAAATCACCGTGGCGGAAACGGAGCACGTTTTACCGGGAAAACGGGCGCGGTCCGCGAGGGCGAAAACGTTGAATGACAGTAATTAGTGTGGCGGTCGGCGGAGGGCATCCGCGTGTTGATTTATCGCGGGACTGCCGGCGAAGACGGCGAAAGGGCACGACAAAGTTGCGGGCGACGGGTCGTCTAATGCAATCCGAGTACACACACGCGTGTACTGCGCGTGGTGTGGGTGGGTCGTACGTATACACTTTGTGTGTGTGTGTGTGTGTGTGTGTGTGTGTGTGGGAATTTTTCATTCCTTCCTTGCGAGAGCCCAATCAGTCTTGAAACCGAATGTGGGCCGGAGTGGGGGGGGGGGGACAGGATACGTCTTTTATTTGCGATGCGCGTCCATTCCGGTCCGGCTCTCATCTCCGGGGACGCAGGAAACTTCTGGGCGACACTTGGCGGCGGCCCGCAGGACTACGTGTGCTTTTAAGTTCAATACGAATCAATTATTCCGTTTTCCCCGCAATTCAATTATATTGTGCGCTCGGTGTATCCGTCCACACACACACATATGCAGTACACAAACACGAGTCTAGCGGTCAATGTCGTCGTTACACACTCGGAACCTGAGAAAATCAAATCCAAAAATCAGCAATCTCGGCGATTCCCCCGAGTGTGCGACCTATATATGTTAAAAATATAAAACGAAAATAAATAAACACGCACGTCGTCGGGAGCACGTTTTTTTTTTTATATAATATTGTAACGAACTTATCCCCGCGCCGCCGCGCCGTGGGGAGGAGGTAAATTATAAATTTACTCGTCGAAGCCTGAAAATAAAGACAAAGGATTTTAAGTCTTCCAGCCCACTTGGTCGAAAAGTGGAAGTGGCGAACAGATAGCGAGGGAAAAGCATGGCGTTTTCTTCTTTTGAGATTAATCTGACTGGTCGCGTGGACGGGGGGCGGGCGGGCGGTTAGTGGATTCTTAATGTGCGAACTCGAGCAAAACGCTAAAAAATAAACCCAAATGAATATAATGTCCTCCTTTGGTATATTATATTTCAAACGAGATTTTATGTGGTTTTTTCATTTTTTGATTGTGCAATTTGTGAACACCCGACCCGCGATGACTGCGAAAAAGCATTTTGCAAACAAATAACTGCGTATTATATATACAGTAATATTTGCAGTATTCTTCTGGTTATTCGAACGATTCTCACGTCATAGACCATACGGGTGTCCAAGCCACGTCCCATGGCCCACATGCGGCCAGCATGATATGTTTTGATGTTGGTACGTTTTCGAAAATTGCAATTTTACTAATATCGTTGCACTGGTTTTGTTTAGTTTTTGAGTGTTTGCTTCTTTTAATTATAAATAAATGTTTATTTTCCACTATGACTACAATAATGAATATAAATAAACAATAAATTAAAAATATTGTGGCCCAAGACAATAATTTCTAGTTACTCGACGCAGACCGGTATCTTCCTAAGAGGTTGGACACCGCACGCTGTTATAATATAGACATTACCACACAATATCATTATGACTTTTCGCGGCGGTCATACGCGTGTCTGTCCGCTGTTGTACTCGTTCGTAAAACTATGACGGTGGTGCAGCTGTATAGGCGGAACAGTGGTGATATTATTTTGTGACAATTCACTGACAAAGTCGCCGGCACGGGCCTAAACCAAGAAAAATCGCCCGAACGGCAGCTGCAGCCGCGGCGCAGTTTCTCGGGTGTAATTTTTTTTATTAATAATCCTTTTCGTTCGGTGGGGGTGAAGTGTCAAAAGTCGCTTACGACAAAAGAGTCCAACGCGGCCTGTACTGTGCGATTGTGTGTATGGGTGCGTGTGGGTGTGTGTGTGCGTGTATAAATGTACGACTGTTGCCAGTAGTGTTCGACGTCGTCGTCGTCGTCGCCGCCGCCGCCGCCGCCGCCGCCGATAGATTTGCATAAACGGCCGGACGAATTAAAACAATTAATACCGTTATTCTTCCCACCCACCCGTCCGTGGCCGCGGAGGACTCCTCGCCCGCTCGCGCTCCAGACGAACGGATTTAATTAAAAAAAATTTAACATCCAGAACCGGCGCCCTCGAGCGTCGAAAATTCGCCAAAAACGAACGCGCGTTACGATTATTATCATAATTATAATTATCGACCGATCTCCTCCCCCGGTCGGCCGACTGCAGCAGTCGTGGGGTGTGTGTGTGTGTGTGGGTGTGCGGGTGTGCGGGTGTGCGGGTGTGCGTGTGCACAATACGACCGAAAGAACTTACACGCCCGTCGTCCGACACTACTCCCGCGCGCCAAATATTGGCTCGCCCGCACCGCCTCCTCCGCGTACTGTTTACAGGAGTTTTCGCGAGAGAGGGCCCGACCAGCCGACTGGCTGGCTCGCTGGCTCGGCACTACTTTTAATTAAACGCTGGCCGTGAAATTTATTTTTAGGAATGTCTCGCCGAGGCCGGCCGACGTATATATATATATATATATAATATGTACGTCGCACCGCAATTACTCGATCGCCGCAGCGGACCGATCTGATTAGCCGATCGGTGTGGGTATATGTATATGTGCGAGCCAATGGGTTTTCGAAATGAGTACGCGAAACAATATTATATTATAATCAGTGGCGCCCGAGACACATCATATGACCCACCCGAAACCCCAAACTCAAAATGTAAAGGGTTTTGTTTATACCTATATCAATTATTGCAGGTACCGAGGTAGTTTATACGAGTATATACAGGTATCGTCGAGGCTGGAAGTGATTAAAGCTATTTAAAAAAAGTGATCGAGTGACTTAACTTGAACATAAAAGTGATTTACTTATGTAGGTATTTAATATGTCATTCCTAACGACTCACTGTAAAATATCTTTTTTGAATATTCTTCTCCCCTTGTTTTTGACGTGTAAAGCGACTGCCGCGACTAATCACGGAGTCAGGCGTCATGATTCCGAAATTTCATATACTTTGGTGATTCTGTACCCCGAAAATGTGTACCTCGAAGCTAATTTTTAAATTTTGTATTTCAAACAGGGGATTTGTGGAATTGCGAAAAACAAATATTTGTTTGAGAATAGTTGAGCATGTACTCAGTACTATTACTAATAGTTTGTTTTTTTTAGTTGGAAACAGTTGAAATGGTAGATTCAAAAAATAATTGTTCCGTAAAAAAGAATATTATTTCAAAAAAATTAATATTTTATTCACAAACAATGCGAATATATATTTTATAACAAATAGAATATGATATTCATCATCAAATAATATAATTCAGTAACAATTTATAGGAATAATTATGTGTTATTTCGTAATATAATTTTATTTTAAACACATAAAGAATATTATTCATGAATGATTACATAATAGGTACTATATATGAATATATCTCCAAAAGTTAATTAATTATAGTCGATTGAGAACAATCCGCGTGTTACTTGGGTTGGTCACAGATAAAACAAAAAATACCCGTCATGGCAACGATTGCAGGATGTAATAATTTATAAGACCCGCATTTTAGATTTGGTCGAAACCACCCTGCAACTGACTAGCGTGTTGAAAATATGTGCGATTTACGTGCGACGGAGCTCATGAGAAGGGGTAAATCCTGCACGGGCATTTAATTCGTCCACTCGAGTGGATAACCGTGGTCACGGTCAACGCGCCGTGCAGGATCTGCATTCGGTGCGTATAGAATAAGATAAAATATATTTATTATTCCGCGAGACGTGCCAGCTATCGTATAATAATATTACGAAGCGTATAATATTATATATTCAACGACGTGTGGTAAAACGCTGCAGAACTTAAGTGGTGTGCACTTTTAGCAGGTACCTACCTACCTACGCTGCTTCTCAAACGCTGAGTACTCGTAAAAACCATAGTGTGTTTTTATTAATCGAATATTCTGCAAAGGTCCTCCTCCTTCCGCTGCGCCGGTGGTCGCAAAAGATAATAATTATATTATTGTGTTTATAATAGCAGCGTGTATTCGGGCAGATATTATAATGATAATATAACGGCGTTACTCGGCTTTTCCATACGACCGCCGCCGCCATGACCATTTCGCGCGGTTTAATCAAAGCGATTTTGGTGTTAAATTCGATAACGGGAAATACATTATATTATATTGAGAGCGAGAGAGAGACACACACACACACACACATATATATATATATATATATATATATATATAACAAAAGCTTCGCATCTCCGTGCGAGGGAGAAAGACGGCTGCAGCGGCGATTCGGGGGGAGGGGGCGTCTTTCCGAAATTATTGCGTCAAGCTCTGCTGCTTAACCCTTTTCCGGATTTTACAAGCGATCGGGGAGTCGTAAAGTGTATTCCCTTCAATCGTTGCCGATAAGGCTTTCTCCGGTTATCCATTAGTAGGGACGTTGCCGACTCAAATGCGTTGTCATAATAATAAAATGTTCACGCTCGCGCGCGCGTGTGTGTGAGTGTGTGTGCGTGCGTGTACGCCGAGTATTATAATGTGCGTATAGAAAAAAAAACCCACGTCGAAAAGACAAAACTGCCGGCTATTTGCACAAACGATGTCTTCTATTCTATTTTATTTACCATTTTTTTTTATTATTATTATTATTATTATTATTTACAAAAGGGGGAGAAGGTCCGTTCGTAAAACTGTATAATGATAATATCATACTTTCGCGTATATCGTATAATATTATATATGATATAAAGTTTCGTTCCTTTTTGATTTGCTCGAAACACTGTCGGCAAACACGTCGACACTCTACCGGGCGTGTGTATATATATATATATATATATATATATATACATATCGTATATGATATTATATAGTTCAAATATATTATGTTCGGACGTTTGCACGGAACCGCTATTTAGACCGACCCTAAACAAATATACCACGCCGAACTTGTTGTTGGGGTCGAGCCGCGGCCCCGGCGAATCCGAAATTAGCTGTTTCATATATATATTATACACATATAAAACGCTTTGGTAAAACCGCTGCAATATCATAATATTACATCCATATAAATGTCGCTCTCTCGTGGCTATATTGTATTATACTCGCCGCATTATATATTATCATAATATGAAAAATAAAGTTCGGTCGTCGTCGTTGGAGGGGACGCGATTAAAACGGGTCCGTGGAAAGTTTGGCGGGACCGTGAAAAGCACAAAGTCGAAAAACGGAGATAGCGATGATTCTGCTGGTTCGGAGCGAGCACTAGTTTTTATTTTCGTACATCATTCCGAAAGCACTAATATTGAGCACTAAAAGTATCCGGAAATTAGTCGTAAATGTCGTACTATTTAGGTGTATGTGGTTAGGTCAGGTTAGGTTATCGGTAACGGTGATCGCCAATCGTGTATCACATTTTTTTTTTTTTGATCCGGTTTCAATTACATATACGTCTTTGCTGTATCATAAATCGTTATCGCAACAATGTTGTTAATATTATGTTAACATTAAAAATACGTTGTCAGTCTGCTAACTGCTTAGACTTTATACTTTTCTTCGCGTGTTTTCCGTCAACGATATAATATAATATGTTCATACTTTCCAATATTATTTTATAAAATATGCAGTGGCGTCGTCACGAACAACGGATCCACCGGAACAAATATTGAAACTACGACTACCCACTCGCCCGCACGTATAATTAAAAACTATTTATGTGCAATTTTGTTTTAATTACATAGAAATATAAAATAAATATCGATACTATTTAACAATATAATTGTCAATATAGTAATATAATATAATAATATGTCAATAAAGTCAATCAGAAACGTATATTTAGGTATTCTGAGCCCCTGCATGTAAGAAAATAAACCCTCCCCTCCCCTCATCGTAAGAGAATGTCTTCAACAATACATTTGTAAAAAAAAAAACGATGAAACCATTATGCATTCTCCACTGTATTCAAAATCTTCAAACGTTTTAGGTACATAAAAAATACATACATACACACAAGTGTGATATACATAATTTATTATAAAGTAATAATTGAATTTGAATTGAGAGAATTGAAAAAAAAATTAAAAATGTTTACGCCTATCTTTTTTGTCCAAAAATGTATCAATTATATCATCGTAATTTAATTTCTTTGTTAAATCTGACTTTATGGTTAAAACAGCTAAATAATTTAGCATTTTGTCAGTAGTCCTTGAACTCAAATAAGACTTGATCCTTTTTAGACGAAAAAAACCTCTCTGCAGATCAGTTAAAAGTGAGCATGTAAACAAATACAAATTTCTACGGATGGATACAAATCTTGATATTAATTTTAAATGATCAGAGCTGAGTACATTTCAGTACAGTTTTAGACAACTCGTCACTATTGGTATACTGTTGATAAAAATGATAACCGAGCAGTAATAATTTTATTATTATTATTTTACCGGTCTTCAAAATTTACCACCAGGGGCTCAAGCCTCCCCCACCCCTTAAATACGTCTCTGTAGTCAATATAATAATATGATCTTTCCAGTTTCCCTGTTACACACGTCATCGGCATGACGTGTCTTGTTACCCATCACCAGCTGACTCCAAGAGCAAATCAGTAAAACATAATCGCCTATATTGCATCTATATAACGCTAATATTTATCACACTGAATTAAATTCAACTTATTATTTTCACTTAAGTAATTATTCAATAATAATATAGTTATAAATATGGTAAAACATATTTTGAACGAATCGCTCGCTCACCTAAAACTGCAGTCCCCCAAAAAATATGTTCGTAACGCGCACTCGCAGACACTCGCACACATTACTCGGTGCATTAATATTCATACACGTCGTGATAACAATATATTATAATAATAATAGTACCTATTGCTGAACGCGATAATAATAATAATATCTAAGCATATATTTTAATTCTCGGCGGCCATAACATACGTACAATATATATATTATTATTTGCGGCCAGCGCATAAACCGACCGCCTCGACGTTAATATAATAATAATAATAATAATATTATTATCGTACAGTTCCGTACGATAAATTATTTACCATAATATTATAATCCGCATTCGAGACTGCACACACGAAAACCGCCGCCGCACCATCGCTCATGATATTACGACGACGACTGCTGCTGCTGCCGTAGTATTATAATCGTCGCGCGAAACTTAAACAAGTGTCTCCGGTAATAAGTATAAGTGCGTTTGTCGCGCGCGCCAGTCGTACACGCATACATATAATGTAATATATTATATGAGTTTCGCCTCGAGTTCCGCGTCCGGAACGAGCGAGACACACAATGCGGGTCCATACATCATCGCCGCGAACCGCGCGGTTATAAAACATTATAATATATTATATAATAACGCCTAACCGTCACCGCGGTATATATTCGGTATATATGATATTATAACCGGGGTCGGGGGCGGAGGCGTGCCGCCGTCGCGGAGTGCGCTTGCAGCATAATATTTTGCCTGGCGATAACGCGAGGTCATTCCGATAATACGATAATAATATTATACCGTTGTTATTATCGTCGTCGTCGTCGTCGTCGCCGGCGTCGGCAAATCGTCCGCACCAGATTCTTTTGTGTCGGCGGCGTTAAAATAATATATATTTTATTATATTATATTTGTATTTGTCGGCGGATTCTTCTCTGTCGGTGACTTTTTTCGCTCGTCGCTTTTCGCGTGTTAAATCAACCGGACGGGAATTAACCGAGCAGACCGAGACGACTCGCTTACAGTATATTATATACGTATATATATATACGACACCGACACCGCCACAAAAAAAAAAAAAAACACAGAAAAAAGCTGGTCCGATCCGAGCGAAAAAAATCGTTTTCTTTTGACGCCCTCGAAACAGTCGACAATTACCGTCATCCGGAAATAAGGGAGTGTTTTCCCTTCATCAATTTCATCCAGCGCGCGCGTTTTTTTCCTCCCTCGCCCCCACAACCCGTCGTCGTCGTCGCGGTGATTCTTATATTTTTAGTGGCCGTGTCGGGTTTTTTTTTTTTTTAACTTTATACAGCGAGATTTCGCCTCCTCCCCTCCCCCCGACATTTTTTTTTCGGACATTTTTTTATATTTATAATAATAATAATATACATATTATTATTATATACACTACACACTGCAGGGACATCTGGGATTGGCGGTGACAGGATATTATAATGGGTATGCCGTGCGGCGGCGGCGGGACACTCGGCGGAGGCATAGATGATTGATCTGTTTCATGCCGCCGCTTTATAATATACAACGTTAATTGGATGATCGATGGTTTTGCGAATTTATTATTATAATAATGAAGTACGAAAACTCTCACTCTCTGTGTGTGCGTGTGTTCGCCGGGCCCGGTCACCGCGGCAGGCTCGTTTCGGGTGCTCATATAATTATTTTACATATTATTATTATATGTACGCAGTCGTCGATCACCGCCGCCGCCGCCTCCGGTTTATGATAATAATTATCTTACCGAGCTAATTGGCCCCGCCGCGGTGAAATATTATAATATATTATTATTATTATTATTATTATGTTTAACGACAATATGAATATAAATAACTGCGGAAAACGAAATTAAACGAAAAATATATATATAAAAAAAAAAAGGTTATTATTATTATTATATGGTAAAATATCCGCGGGCGACGACGAGAGTTTAAACTATCCGTCGGCGGTGCAGGAGACGGTGGCGGCGGCGTGTACCTCGGGGGCTCGTTATGGCAGCCAGCGCCGGATATCCAAATGAACGACGACCGGATGCCGCGTACATGCGTTCTTCGCCGCCGCCGCCGCCGGAAGCATATTACGCTGCGCTGCGGCGAAACTTAACGAAACTACCCCGCCGCCCGCCCCTGACAATGACATGCACGTCACCGGGAGAAACGTTTCGAAATGGCAAACCGAGAAACTCTACACGATATTATATATATATATATATATATATATATACATGCGTTCGACGCATACGGACGGAATTAGCGCAGAGGCGCAGTTTCTCGCTCAGAGGGAAACTTAAGAAACTTCTTCCGAGAACGCCTAGGGGAAACCGCGTATTATACGTACGTACGTACGTACGTTTTTCCCGCAAAAAACGAGCGTATCATCTGCCGCCGCTGCTGCGTTTGGCACCTCGGAAGACGTTTCCGCGGGTGCAAAATGAAAAAAAGGGAAATAAACAAAAACGCAGGTAAAACCACCCCCCGGGCGGGGGAGAGGACCTCGCGCGGTCATGATTCAATTTTATTTCGTATACGCAGATGCGAACGGCGGCGGCGGGAGGGAGAGTGCGCCTCCGACCTGACGAGTTCATAAATTACGAGACGTTAACTAGACTGTCAGAGAGCATAGACGATAGAATATTTTATGCCCCTACAAAGGTTATATCGTCATCATCGCATCGTCATCGTCGTCGCGGTCGTCGCAGTCGTAGTCGTCATCGTTATTATTATTATTATCATTATTCGCCGGCAGTAATTTTCCGACCGCTGTCTGCGTAGTATATATATAGGTTAGGTACTCATCATTACACTCGGCAAATATCGCTGTAAATATTACTATTATTATTATATTCCTTAATCCATCACCGCCGATAACTGTATACGCAACTTACTCGACAACTGCAGTTACCGCGTTGCAAATTCGTTTTGCAGTAAATGTTGGCGTGTCTTAATCGCCCGTTTTAATCGACGGTATGAAAATACAAAGGGTATATTATGATAGTAGTAGGAGAGAACTGCTATGATATTAAAATGCTTAATAACGACGTAAGTCGTCAGGAATAGTATAGGTGACTATAGGTTTCAGTCGGTCGGTGGTTTTTTTTTGAATAGATCAAACCACTTGCTGATGATTCGTCCTATTCCTTATATTATGGTACATTATAATATTTACCGATATTACCGAAATTGCGATATAACCAAAAGAAAAAACCATTACATTTTGAGTTTTAAAGGTGGGCGGGTGGGTGGCTAAAATTAAAAATGTAAAAATATGTCTTGTGCGCTCCGCTATTGAAGCGTGCAGCATGTGACGAAATCGTTATATAAATTATTCAATATTCGTGAGTTGTCTCACTATTGTGTCCTTAACGCTTAACCACTCGGCGTAATATTATAAGAATCACTGCCTATATAATATTACGATAACACGCTACACATTATTATTATTTTATATTTCTGGGCATTACGTTTTGTGTTTTTTGACTCGTCGCTGCCACTGTAGTCGGCTTACACGGGGGCCATCGCGAGACCAGAAACCCCACGAATTGAGAAGGGACACACACACACACACATTACTCGTATTATATATAAATATATTATATAAGCGCAGAGTGTGCGGCGTTTACATCGGTGTGCGTGAATATATTCATGCAATTCGCTCGGCGACGAGAGACTGCCGCAGCTGTAGTAATGGTTCTGACAGCCGGGTAATTAACAGCCGGACGGACGGAGACAGCGTGTCTTCAGATCGGACGTAGGCTCCCGGTCATCACCTCCGCCTCCGCCGCCATCGCCCCTCCACCAGCACCGGCACCTCCTGCCGCAGCGGCGGATTTGCGTGTATTGTGCACGGCGAGACAGCGGCGCTCGCGAAGCCGGTAGGTCGGTCGGTCGGTTTTCCCCTCGCGTGCCGACACGTCAGTGGATCGTGAAAAATTAATTTCCATCCCTCGTCTGCCGCGGGCAAGCGAAAAACAATCGCTCCGTGTATAATTGCGTTCTGTGCGCGATATACTTATATATATTATAATATTATATATCACAAAGAATTAGTCGGGATTTCGCGTATGCACTCGAGACGAGACGATGATGATAATATTATTGTTCGAGGCAAATATCGTTTCGCCGCCGCCGAGATAAGTACCTATTATATAAACATATTATTATACCGCGGTACACGACGGTTATTTTTTTTACGACGTTTTAGACCCCATATATCTATATCGGAATAAGTCCTGCGTATTATTTATTTTTTTCGGTTTGATTTCTTTTCCTCCGTTTTCGCACGTTTTCACGTTTTTCGATCACCGCCGCTGCTGCTGCTGCTGCAGTGTCGCCGGCTTTTACAACGGCCATGGGAATTGACCATAAACGCACGAGTCGGAGTGTGTGACCGGCCCAGCCCAATTTGTTTTAGATCGACGCCGTGATGGTATATAATCTACCCCTTTGTCGGGGTCGCCGTACCGTGTACATATAATAATATACACACTGCAGTACACGAGTATATGTCATTTATATAGTGCTACAATATAATATAGTACATATACGCCGAGTCAGCTGTTTGGCGTGAGACTGCACTCAGTATTTCAAAAGCTGGATATAAGCGTTTTTGAACATATTATCTTACATAATTTGAAGCAGCTAAAACGAAATTGTTCTAAAACACAAATCTTTTTACCATTTTTCATAGTTACCTTTTTTTTAATTCAATACTTCTTTTAATGGCAACGTGCATTCGTTTCAATTCCTTATTCCAAAGCAGAATAACTTTAGTATCAAATCAATTTTTGAAGTCTACGAGTTATATGATATGCTTATGAGGGTATAAAAGTTTAGACGAGCGGAGGTACAGGGATGCCCCGCAAAATGTTGGTCCTGCAATATTCCGATCGTCTAAACTTTAAATACTTATAATGTAATACCAATAAGCTATAATCATCCGAAATCTGATTTGTTGTATAGACCGAAATAGATACTCCAAAAGATATTCTGCTTTGGAATTAAAAATAGTAAAAATGGATTTTATTTTTGGGATAACGTATAGTTGTTTTGCGACTATATACTTATAATCGTGTATTGGAAATATTTTCAAAAAAGTGTCTTTTAAAGCAATCGGTGCGTGTTATAAAAACATGTTCACCCCGGGTCATCCCGCCTGTGCGCTCATAATAAATTAATATACACAACATACACTCTCGTCATTATAAAAAAAGTACTCGAAACATTAATTAAAAATAGTAAAAATAACATTTATTTTTAAAGAAATACGTATAGTTAAAGTATATATTATTAAAATTGTGTAAAGAGGAAATATTTTCGAGAACGCGTGTTTTGTTTTTTGTAACAATCGGCGTGCGTATATTAGGCGGTATATTATGCTAAACGGATCATCGGGCGCGCGGTGTGCAGTGTGCTTATAATAAAATAATATACACAACACACACACACACACACACACGCACACGCACACACACGTTCGTCGGGCGAGCGCGTTTCACGTGCAACAGTAATGACGTTATATGTAATCAACTATACCGCGAGGAGTCGGAATAACAAGCCGCAGCGCTTTCTCGGGTATACGCGCGCAACACGAAAACGGGGAAAAAACTAGGAAAAAGAAAACGCGAGATCCGCGTGCGAGTACGCACACACACACACACACACACACAAATACATCTCGGCATTGCGGCTGAACTTTCGCGAACCTTTGCTGACTTTTAATTACCGTCGTAAAATAGTGGCGGCGGCGGCGGCGGAGGGGGGGCTCTCGTTCGCGGCTCCCTCGGCATTTCTCATCAAACACGCACGCACGTCGCAGCCACCGCCGACGCCGCTCTCTGATCCCTGCTCGGTTCTGGATTAGACCCCGGGCTCGCAGAGCAAATATTGAACTAACGTTAAGACGTTGCACCCTCCTGCGTCACCCGCCACCACCACCGCCCATCGCCACCACATCCGGCCCGCGCGGTAATCACGGGACGACCGGCCGGGTCGCGAGAGGAGGGTTTTACACTATATATTATTGACTCGGTCGGGGATAATGCGCGCGTGTATATATATATATATATATAGTTTTTCCACGACCACCCAAGTGCGTGTGAGGTCGCTCCGGCCGTGGGTCGGAGAGAAATGATATTACGTATATATATAGTGGAGCTGTGTAAGTCGAAATTTGATTAAACGCGCCGATATCCGACGGTTTTTATTCCGTCCGAACGCGGCGGCGATCGTTGTCGTCGTCGTTGTTGTTGTTATTATATTGTTGTAACCGGGAAACGGAGGGGAGGGCGGCTGGTGTCGGCTTCGATAATCCCGGCGTTCGATATCCGAAGAAAATATACAGAATATCGCGTATACACATAAGACGTCGGTGTAATGTATAATATGTGTATATATACGTATCATATAGGACGGGGTGCGGTTAAACCTAATAATAACTGTCGTAAAGACGAGCTCCAGACCCCCACAATCCCCGCCGAACCACCCCCGACGTGGCGGCGATCGTCTATACCACGGTCTGTCGATTAGGATAAGCCGTTCCTCGGGCGGAGGGGAGAGCCGACTTTACGACGAGCCTCCGGAAGTCGCGGAGAGACACTGCAGCAGCAGCAGCAGCAGCGACCGGGCTAATAATGACTATGTGTCCATATTATTATATGTTATGAGATCGACAACGACGATAGCTGCGTCAGAAACACAAAACGGTACACAAATCCGCCAAACGACGTCGTCCGCCCCGCGATTCCGCCGTATTTACTGCTGCTGCTGCTGCCATGGTTTTTCTATAAATGCTTTTACTGCAATACAAAGCAGTCCATAATTATAATCTCGAATTCGTTAAAAACGTCATAATAATTATGTTCATAGTGTGAGTAAGCGACAATTATTCCGATCGAGGCTTTGTGCGCGTGATTATAATATTATATTATATAGGTATTTAAGTGATTAAATTCTATAATTCAATATACCTATATTATAATATTATGTGTATTGTGCGGCGTGTATTAAAGTTTTGTTGCTATTTGCAACCAGTGTTCTCATCACTGCTACGAATTTCGGTCAAACTATGAGTAGTATAATATAATGTAATAATTATAGCTAAGATTTTAAAAAATACACAATAATGCACTAAAAAAAAAAATGCAAAAATAGAAACTCTAAAAAAATAACTTAAAAAATGTACTTTTAGATGATTTGTAAAAATAACTTTAAAAGTGCAATAAAATGCAAAATAAAAATTACACATTCTAAATATTGTTATATAACGAAACAAATTTAGTTGTTAGTTAGAACTGTATAGCACTTAAAGAAAAAAAAATGCAAAAGTCATCAAAATCCTAGATGTAATAATAATTAATAATAACACAAAACGACGATAAAAATGCTAAATTTACTAATGGTTTTGATTTAATCTGCAATTACGTTTGGTTATTTCTATGAAATTTTGTTTAAACTAATTCAAATACAAATTTAATGAAATGAAAAATGAAACTTTTTAGAATCGGTACATAGTATATAAACGTGAAATATTAATATTCAGTAGTAGAAAACATATATTATGTTGAATAACGTAGTTGTGGCTACTATAGATTTGGTTTACAATGTAATAATTAACTAAATCTTAATATAATATTATACATTAATAATAAAAACGTCTTAAAGAATTAATTTTTGTCGAATGGCCTCGAGTAATGTAATCGGCCAGTTGGACGCGTGGCCGCGTGGGGTTGTGGAAAATCCGTTCTAAGTGCACGTATAGGGGCTGCGCGAGAGGTTAGCTCCGAGAAAAGGGTTGTTATCTCGGAGTAAGAATGCGAATAAAAACACTCGGAAATAAAAAAAAAGGGTGATACTTGAAAAGGCCATCGTCGACGGAAAAGCAGACATTTACTGGTGAAAACGGGCTCGCGGCACTCGGCCCCGCCGGCGCCTCGTCGTTAGGACGCAATCCCTTCGTTATCACACTTTTTCTGTTTATAAAAAAAAAAAAAAGGTCCTAAAAAATCAACGCGAGAGGAAAAAAAACCCGACACTTAATTCAGGAATTAAAAACACCCTGTTGAGTGCACCGGTGGCTCTTCGGCATTGTCATCCGAGCCCCCGGACGTGTTTACAAACGGTTTTTATGTGCAAATAACAATAATGAGGGCGGAGGAAAAAAAAGGTCGGTGGATTAAAACAATGGCGTATTCAACGTTGTGCGTATTACGGGTGTCGTAAACAAATAATTTTAAACCGCACGTTAAACGCTAAACGACTGTATAAAATTATAATATTAAATAATAATCTTACCTACGGAATAATAATAATTATTGTCGATAAGTGTGTATAGTATGTATACAATTGTAATTGCAGTTGAGTGTACCGCCCCGCTGAGGAGAATAAATATTATAACCGTCGCTGCGTGTGGTGTGTGTGTTGAGGCACTTTTCGTATAGTTTTGGTCCTTATCAATAGAGTATTGTAGTGCCTTCTCGTCTCAAATGCGGCCCGTTAGGGGGTGGGGGCACGCTAATTATTATTGAATTTACCGTCCAAAATCCCAATCGGTGTCTATCGGTGTAATATTATTATTATTGAAATTCGAACGGTTTATAATACGAATAACTATCTCGTCGTGTGACGATACAATCCGTTTGCTCGTATATTATATATAGTACGCAACCAGATGGTAATAAATTACTCTATAGTCACCGCGATTCACTTTTAGGAGTAAAATTAATTTGGCAACACGCGGTTATTTTAATGCGCGGATTAATTTAATAATAATAATATAAGTTACTCCGGGAATGCGCATATACTTATATAGTCGTATGTGTATACCTATGTACAATAAATTTCGGCGAACAGAGCATTATAATATACATATACATGCACAGTTTCAATAACTTTGCCTAAAACTGTATTATATACACAGCATATTAAGCACGCGTTCGGCTCCCAAGTTTATCTCTCTCTCTCTCTCTCTGCCTTTCTCTCTGTACCTCTCTCTCTCACTCCCTCTCTCTTGCCCTCGCCGCGGAGAGACGGCCAAGTTTGTAAAAAAAAAAAAATCGCATAACCTTAAACCCGTCCAGGTTTTTCACCCGTCCTGAAATCTCCAAAAGAGACCCAATCTGCCCGTATCGTTCGCGCGGCGGGGCTGAAGGGACAACACTGCGCGCGATATAATTGTTCTTGTTTGCCAAGAATGTATATATATGCACACAAAACCGTTTTCTGGCGCTGCGGGACGACCGTCGTCGTATACTGGTATATCAGCGCGGTTCCGGTCCAGTGGTTCCGGCCCGGTAAACGCACACAACCGCTACTACCACACTACCACTACCACACTACCACTACTACTACGACGACAACGACGACGACGACACGACGACATCGTCGACTACGCGCGCGTTCTTTTAAAGAACGTCGGCCGAGTCCGTTTTTGCGAGCTCCTCTGCACCTCGCACCCCTCGCACAGCCGTCTATATACGCATATTATCCATCGACGACGGGGGCGGGGGCAGCTTTGTTACGGCCGATAGTCAGATTATATGCATAAATACACGCCGCCCCGCGAGTCGTAATGAAGACATTAAAGGGTCGCATATTGATCAAACGGCCGTTTCGCCTCGCGCAGCAGCGTATATAATAATATATATTATAGTTCCTCTCTCTGTCTCTCTATCCCGCACAGTTCGAACTCCGCGTCCGTCTTGCTGCAGCCGTCCTCTCCTCGCCGGTCGACCCCTGCGCCGCCGTGTCGGACCCTCGTACACGTCTTGACAATAACACGGTACCCACCCCCATTCCACTATAATACTTTCGCCCTCGCCACCCCTATACCTCGCCACCTCTGCCTCCACCCCTCCACACTCTCAAGCGACACGCAACGCACACTGCATACACACCGTTTACAATGAGACTTGTGCAGTGCTGCAGCTCGCTGCATATAAACGCAATCAAGATCACTGTCGGGCCGATCGCATCGTCGCGCCCGCCGCCCCCGACTAAAAGCGCATATACACAAAAAAGTTTACTACGTTTTTTCAAAGGTTCTCGTCGCCGCCGCCGTCGAGCCCTTCAGTTCGACTTTATATATAAAAATATGTATACCTACGTATATATACGCACAATATGGTATTGTCGCACACTCGTTGAACGCGACGGAAAAAAAGTTGTACGTCATAAATACACTCGCACACTGCATATGTATATATTCCCAAATGCGCATATACTTGTATAATAATACGCTCAAGTCTGTATATTATATCTCGTAGAAGAACGACGGTTTTATCTGTATAATATATACCTATATATATAACATAGAAGAACTGCGCGTAGAAGTAAAACGGTGTTTCATATATTTTGACGTCGCTCCCGCCGCTCCGCGCCCGCGAACAGCAGTCGAAAACTGCTTATCGCGGGCAGGGAATATATAATACTAGACTCGTTCCTAAAACCGTTTCCCCTAAAAAGCTTAGACCGCCGCGTGCCCGGAAAATCACTGTGAGGCGGCGGCTGTAGGGGCGGGGAGAGGAAAACGCATAAAATCCCTCGCGTGCTGTTTTTCTCTCGCATTGCAGCTATACCGCGCACTCTTCCCGCGGACACCTCTGCCGTGTCGCAGAGGTATTTTCTTTTTTTCTTTCTCTCCGGTGTCGTCGCGTTTCGCGAGAGGGGGCGCGCGAAAGACTTAAGCTTCTGCGAAGAAATAGAGATCACTGCTGCAAAAGTCTGCGAGGGAGCGAAAAAAATAAAGCAAACTATACACGTCGTCGGGGAGGGGGACGTCTTTTGTTAAATGATACACCGCTCCGAACACAATGATAAAAAAAAACCGGAAAAAATGGAAAAAAATAAAGACCCGCGGTTTATGCGGTCATGTATGTATTTAATAGGCCAGTATTCGCACACCCACACACGCGGCCTTTTAATACTTTACCCGGTGCGCTATATGTGTGTCGTTCAACAGGTAGTCTATTAAAGAGGTCCTCGTGTGTGCATCGCGTTATGCGTGTGCTCGAAATCTTTTTTTATCGCCCCTACACACATGACGTTTACAAGGGGTCACCTAACCTATCGCCGCGGTCATATTATTACGATACGCAAATCACACGGCGTATTATATACAAATACGTATATATATTATTATTTCAAACTGTTATATCGTGTTCACGGCGTGTATATGTTTCTAATGTGTCGGTGGGATTTTTTTCTCTGTTTCAGACCTGTCAGTCCGGCGGGTGAGATACACACAAGCAATGAGCAAAGTAAGTACACATTACAATTATTACTATACGCTTGTATTTGTTATTCTTTATGAAAAAACATAATTTTTATTAGATTCTAATATTAATATTATTATGTTCCTATGCGTGTGACAATCATAAATATAATATAGTCGGTATTATATCAGTATACTATACTTTCACGCGGGCCACGTCGCTGTACAAATAAGCGCCATATTCTATATTATAGGTCATTATAGAATATTATATGATAAAAGATTAATAATGACCAATAATAACATATATTTTAAGGCGATACATTATATTTTCAAACAAAATAAAAAAAACTATATATCGTCACTACGTCGTGTTATTATACTACATAATATATTTGAGCTGGCCTGTGTTATTAATTACTATATTTACACAACTACACCTATTTTTTTTTCTTCCTCCATAATATTATAATATAATATATTTATAAATTCGAAATATTGACGTGAGCGTTTTCCGCGCGTTATATTATCATATACCTACGCGTATATTATATTTAACCCGTATCGTGTGTGTGTGCCTTACACGTCATATTTACCGCGGAAAAGGCAACAGAAAAAAAAACAAAACCCCAAAACTAGTAATTTCAAAGTTGAAACGAGAGGGAGACTTGGCAAACACACACACATATAGGTGCACGCGCGCGCCCGTCGTCGTCGTCGTCGTCGTCAACTCGCCGGCACATAAAAACAAACACTGCCGCAGCAAAAGTTTTAATGAAATATGCACGAGGCAAGGGTTATTTACTCGACGGTCGACTTTCTAATTTATCAAAAAGACATTTCGCTCAAGTGTATACAGATACCTCTCCGACTACTCGTCCGCCGCCGCCGCCTATATCTGTGCAGCCGTCTTCGACTTCTTTGTGTCGCCCGTTCGGCTGTCATCCGAAACGCATTAATATACCGACGGTCCTGTGAGCAAACACAAACCGGGCAGAATCGGCCAAGTATTTTAATTTATCTGGAACGCCAATACTACTACTATACGCAAAGTTTCCACTTCTTCCGGTGCCCGCGCAGTCTCGCTCCTCGTCGTCGGTCCTCGTCTGCTGCTGCAGCAGGACCCCCGTGAATGTGGTGCTCGCCGGAAAGTATATATAATATATATTAATTAAATTCCCGGCCAGAGAGAGAGTATATCGATCATCAAAGAAAATAGAAAAGGCAAAGAAATCCCGATGAAGATAATATATAATATGTATATTATGTTATGTATATTCTCCGACTATGTGTATATAGAGACGATATCGGCACGATCTAGTTAGAAAAAGGAAAAAAGACGGCCATTTCTTTATATACATAGAATTAATTTGCAATGAATAACGTTTCAACGTTTACTTCGATTTAAGCGAAAATAATAATTTGTAATTAATCCTTTCGAAATAGATTGCGAACGCGATACCTATATTGCACGCATTCTATATTAGGTTTATAAAAAAATATATTTCTCAACTATTTGTAAAATATTATTTTGATTATTAATTTTCAAAATAAATCAGTTCAATAAAATAATAAAACTTGATGTTTGGTACCCGATCGAGGAGTCGCGTTCGATCGAAAATTTGACACACAGATTATTAAAAACTATCGCGATACGGTTTAATTCCGAAAGCCTGATCGACTTTAGGTGTTACAGATACAGTCGCTTTTCGATATTATACTCTGTAAATACTCTATCCAATAAAATTCTTATTCAATCTTGCAAATTCTAATTTAATCGCACCAATTTTCTGTCCAGTGTCGAAGAAACGTATTATTCTTCGCAACGGCCGACACGAAGCGCTCGCAGTTGTCCGCCAAACGGCTTCCGCCGCCGCCGTTACATGCCAGGAGGTGGAGAACGCCAACAATAAAAATGATATTATAATAAAATGATAAAAAAATATACAAAGTTTTCAGTTAATGGACATCGGTTATGTTTTTTTTTTTTTTGAACGCGTATCATGTTATAAAAGCGAATTTAATTTCTACCCATATTATATACCGGCTCGCTTGATTGTTTGACAGATGCAGGTTTGATATTTTACCCGTATTCGTATGTATGCAGTATATATACCTAAAATGTTTTTTTCAAAGTTTATACTTCCCAATTCCGGTTTGTCAGATGCACGACGATCATGAAATATAATGACGTTGACTTTTCGACGTGCTGCCAATCACATTGCGGTAACAACAATCCGCGGCACGCGAGTCGAAACGAAAAACTACAACAACAACGACGACGACGAAAAAAAACAATTTATTCAATTATATAATATAGTAGGCGTATGAAAGAGAGAAATGAAAAACATAACTTGTTTATAAACACCGGCGAACACAATCCAATTCAATTTTTTTTCCCGGCTCTGCGGCACACACACTATCCGGTGAAACGCTCTTGACTCGTTGAAGCGCGCGTGACTCTGTGTAAACAGCAGCAGCAGCAGCAGTCGATTATGAGTGTTTCGATCGTTTGCGTTACACCACCCCCCCCCCACCGAAAGGAGGGGATCCGTTGCAAAGACAACACTGAGTCGCTAAAAGGTGCTTGGCGCCTAATGGGGAATTAAATAGGTACATAAACGCGGTTAACCCGACAAAAGTATTCGGAAGACAAAAAATAAAACCACTCGACTTAATTCAAACTCGGCGCGCGGGAGGGCTTTGTTCTTTTAATGTGTACATACAACGGCGGCAAAACGTCGCGCGACGAATATTATTTTCAACCTCGTTCGGCTCCCGTCCGAAAACAATATGTCAATATCCGTACCTATATCATCATCGTTACGCGTAATATTCTATTCAATTGTTACAAAATAATACAGTATGGGTATATACTGTTGCTGCCGCTGCTGCTGCTGCAGTGTAGAACGGTCGTAGTCGCCAAGGACTCGCGACGGGGATTATAATAACAATAATAATTATACGATTTTTTTCCGCACATAAAATCCTGCGGAGACGGGACCGATGGGAATAATATGCCGAGAGACCGCGAAATAAAACGCGCTCAGTTGTCTGGGATATGTATATAATATACGGGAAGGCGAGTGGCGACGGATGCAAATATCTTTGGATGCGTTCAATTTTGCACATCTGGTATTTTAAGTAAAACTCTCGTCTTCCCCGGCTGTAATATTCTCGGTGGGGAGGTGGAGGGAGAGGGAGAGAGAGAGAGAGAGAGAGATAGAGACAGACAGACAGACACAGAGACAGAGCAGAGAGACTGGGACAGACAGACAGACAGAGTCGGCCCCGGAACGGTCGTCTCCGCGTATGTGCGAGCCGAGAGGAACGGCCGGGGGGGGGGGGGGGTTCTCCCTCTTACTTGACAGCCACGCAAGTTATTATTATTATAAAACGAAATCAAATCTATTCGAACGCGGCCGGCGGTCTCGGGTGAATAAATTAGCGGTTAAGACCGAATAAGTATGGCAAAGCTCTAAACCACCCCCGCCCACTCGCTTCTTGGTCGCCTCCGTGAGCATATTCTTGCGTATATACACACACACGCCGAGGATTCCTGCGCGGTTGTGTATGAAGTAATTATTACCCCCGCGCGCCCGCCGCCTCATCTCACTCGCTCGTGCACAGCGAACCCCTGTTGCAGCAACCGTGCCGCGACTTCCTCCTACAAGGCGAGAGACGGCGCATACAAATCGGTTGACAGTGCCGCCGTCGTATTATAAAATTTTGAATATGAATGGGCGAGTTTTGCATTTGTAATAAGCCGGGCGCGCGACGCACGCGTTACCCACCCCCGCCGTCCACCGACAACCCCGTAGTCGCTGAATCTGCACAGAGCAAAAATATATTCCACCCCGCTCGCGCGGCGCGAGTCAGGTGAACGTCGGTTGGCGTTTTTCATGGCTGGGGGGTGGGTGGACGATCCCCGATGGAAAATAATATTTCCCGTGCTGATTATGTCATTATAATATGTGTCTCTCTCTCTCTATATATATATATATATACGTACACGTCACCACTCTCGGTTATAACGACCACCGAGAAATATAGACCTCACGACGGTCGTGTGTGAAATAATAATAATAATCTCGCGCGGGGTGTACAAGCGGATACGTGACTTTGGTGTGTGAAGAATTATACGAAGAATCGCGCTCCACTATATAATAATGTGATGATTACCAATCAGTTATACATGGAGTTGAGTGCGGCGTGTTGAGTAAACAGCGCGATGTACATAGGTACATATAATAGGTATATAAAAGGTGATTTTTTAAGAACGCTCGTCCTATTTTAAAGATCAAATCGTGCATATCAAATTCAAATTCCGATTTGAGGAAATTTTGTAGGTTACACATAGACCATGTTTTCGAATTTTCGAGATTTCTTGTATCACTTGAAGATGATCTTGTGACAATACAGATTACTGTTCTTTCAAATAGGAACCTCCCCTTTTCACCCTTGAACTATTCAGTAGATATTTTTTTGAGAATTTTTAAGTATCTAAATCAAAGTTCTAACGTGTAGTTTTTGAGTTAGTATAGTAAATTCTACATCTAATAATACAATATATAGTTTATATTTGTTTGAATCCATACTTAAGGATTATTATCCTTAGCTGAATAAACATTTCAATAACTAATAATAGAAACTACTCATTAGAGTTTTGGTTTAGATTTTTCAAAATCTCCAAGAAAATCGTCCGCTAAAAAATATGCAGTAAACGACGGGGGTGCAGGTCGTTTGAAAAATTTAAGTTTGTACCACCACGGGACACTCGTCCTCGAGCAGTAGGAAAAAAATCACGAATTCGAAAATACTGCCGTTATAGATATACTTAAAAGTTCAAAAAACAGAATCAGAATAAACGCACCATAATTATAATGAGAAAAACGGGAGTGGTGAACGAGTTCAAAAAATCACCCCGTATATAATATGTACTAGCTGATGCCGTGCACTTGGTTGCCCATTAAAAAAAATTAATAATGCCAACTCTATATGAATAATATAATGTTTTATTTTATAATATAACGGTTAAAATAAACTAATAAGTAATATCGTTACAAAAATATTCAATTTGGTCCCACCCGGCGAGCCTAATATTGAGTTGGACCTCTGCCTTTTTAAATTAGCCTAACTTCTTCCCAGATGTCTAATCGCTATCTCTGTTCCAAATTTAGTCGCAATCGGTTTAAAGGGTTTGGGAATGCACAAAGGACAGCCAGACATTTTTATATATATCATATAGATATACACGAATATTGTGATTAATAAGACAAACGGCCCTGCTTATTAGGTGTGTGTATATTACATGTTTATTGTGTGCGTGTATAAATATACATATATATATACATCACGCGTTGAAGGCAAGTGTCCTGATTAATGCCCGCACCTCCACGCGCGGGTGTATAAGTGCATGTGCGATGTGCTCCGGCGTAATGTGTAATAATGCGTTTCGTTGAAATTAATTTCCCGGCTTATATTATTGTACGCCATTACACACGCGAGTATAGTTTATACACTATTATTTTATAATAATTATATATAATTATATATACCGGGGTAAACTTAAGCTCGTATACGTATATAATATACGCGTGTCCCCGGTAAATCACGCGCGCCGCTATACCGGATACCGAGTACTAGTCGCGGACCACAATCGCGTCGCGTAAATCGTCGTGTTGCAATAGAACAAAGTACAAACTTTTATTTTTTAAACCCATCTTCACATATTTTATCCATTATCAAAAAAAAATTAACTTATTTAGGTATCAAATGATTTAAAAATAGCGATTTTTTTTTAAAAAGACATCCAATATTAGTATAGTTTCACCCAGGACTTAGATCTGGCACTGGGCCGTATACTTATTACTTACCGTGTATTATGCAACGAAATGCGCGCTGGGGTCAGGTTCCGGTATTTATTTTTAATAAAAAACTGTGTTTGATCAAAACTAAAAAGTTTCTTATTTACTGTTTCGCCTCACAGTCACGGGGCATTCGTACTTTATACTCTTCGAGTGACCGTGCGAGGTCGTCGGAGAAGGGTGTCCTCTCCGGAAAGGCCCAAGTTCTCTGATCCAGAATTTAGCCGATTGTAAGCAATATTGATATTATCTTAACAACAATAGTCATACTATATTATAATATATTATTATACCGCGACAATGATAATTTATCAGTGCAGGTTTTCCATATTTTTTCAAACATTCTCGGCGGTGTTCTCGCTATATGTATAACCATCACGAACGACTTTTTCTTCAAACTTTTTTTATTTCTATTCAGATATCGTTATAATATTTAATTTCTCACACCGAATTAGACGAACAAAATTACTGCCGCGCTGTTCTTTATTATCATCCATTAATATCAATTATATTATATTATGTGCGTAATTATTACGAAAAAAACTTTCAAAAGCTCGCATAGCAGAATAACGCAATACTCTCTCTCTCTCTCGGCACATCGTGGTTGGTCGATGAAAACCGCGGTGGCACTTTATATATTATTATAATAAACAGCTGCAGTCCTACGAACCGATATCGTCGTCGTATAATAATAATAATAATATGATATATTCCGCTTCCGCTGTCCCTCAGCGATCCGGAGATTTGGTTCGCTCATCAAGGGGGTGAACCGTCCCCGCTGACTCGGCGGGTCGCGATGTTATTAAAACGGGTACCGCGTACGATATATATATATATATATATATGCGAAGTATATACACGCTCATCACATATATAATGTACAGACGAACACAGACCAAGTTTTTGGCAGGTCTGTATAATAATAATAATAATAATAAGTATTACACGGGAATGTCGAAATATTTTTCAATTTCCTGGTGACGTCACCAGACGACTACGACGACGACGTTCATTAATGCACAATGACACGACAGCGTTTTCTGAAAACACGACTCGCGAGTAATGCAAAAAGGGGACTTGACGACGGCGGCGGCGGCGATGTGTGTGTGTGTGTGCGTGTGTGTGGGAAATGAGGTTTTACGATATTGTATCGCGTTATGCGCACACCGCGACTACTCTTAAAAAACTATAAGTTTAATATTATTATTTCTCTCGTATATATATATTATAACGAACAGCCGCGGTTTCGACGTCTCAAAGTCATAACCTATATTATACGCTTTAATATCATATTATTACAGTCGTCATGTTTCGCGTCGTTTGCATTTTTTCTCCCCTTTACCGCCCGAGACGCGAACGTTCTAATATATTTTATCAAAACATATTTTATACCACAAAGTCTGCTGCGCAGTGCGCAAAGTATTAGAAATTAATAATTATAACTCGATAACTTTAGGTAAACTAGGTATAGCGGTACTACGATTCGTGTGATGATATTATTATATTTTCGAATTACGCAAAAAATAAAAAAACGCATCGATTAATCTGCCAGACGATAATAACGCGGAGACTTAAATCGTCGTTTTAAATCCTTTAATATCATAAAGTTCGAAAGTTTCGTCACCCTTCGATAAGCTGCGGTGCCGCTGCAGGTATTATATACCGTTGCGCTACGAAATATGTGAAAATAATATTATATATCTTCAAGAAAAACTCGAATAACGCATAATAATAATAATAATATAATAATATTTTCGTGTGAAAAAGGGGCATGCGGTGATTAATTTTATTCAAATTGGCCTCCGCGTATTATATGTTATATTTTCGGGCCAGATATTATAATATAATATTGTGTGTGCGGGAACGGCCGGAGCGTAAAATCGTATCTCGAGAATATATAATATTATAATATAATACAACCGAAAGAAGCTCGCACGTACGACGACGACGATATAATAACAGCGTAATGACGACTACCGTGTAGTATTATTATTATTATTATTATTATTATTATAGTCGTATATAGTGATAGTGGGTAGGCAGAGCAGGATGTATATAATTTGTATATTCAATCCTCGAGGGGCGGTGGGGGGGGGAGGAAGGGGAGAGGTCCTGCGTGCGTGTGTGTATACAACGGAACCAGTCACCTGGCATCGGAGAAAATCTCTTAAAAAGGATTAAATTATTGTCGCGGCGGTATTATATACACGACGACGGAACTTGCTATGCAGATTTGCATTATAAGGGTGTCAGGTGCGGATCTGACGTGTTCCCCTCGCACGCAGACGGTTATTTTCTTATACGATTCTTTTTTCGTCGTCGTCGTGTCGTCGTCGTTACCCGTCTTCGCCGCCCCAATATTTATATAATAATAATAATATAATAGTAATATATAAGCACGTATAAATATTTTCGCACCGACGTAATCAATTCACACGAGATTACGCGGTAATTCGACGGCGGCGGCACACGCACACGTATAATATAATGTAATATGTCTCGCGTTCTCCCAATTCCCCGAGACGAATAACTACTGAAATTGTCAAAAACGCAAATCCGAAAACTTCCAATCGCTCTTCTCCTCTGGCGTACCATATATATTATACAACATAAGAAACGGTTTTCGCGAGTTCTGCGCAGCATACGCGACAATACGCGTATTCGTTATAGAGACTATACATATATGATATATATATATTATATACGAGTAGATTAACCGTTTGGTGAAATTCGATTTGTGTATCGCGTTGGTTTTATTTATTTATTTATTTAAGAATTAACGCCGTTCGACTTTTTACTGCAACAATAATTATTCAAAATTAAATAATTTTTAAAAACATTTGTTCCGTAGAATTTTCGATTTAAATTATTTTCGTCTCCTGCGGTTATTATAATATATAGTTATTACGAACTCGTGTGCCAATTTTATAACCGCGAGTCCAGTATACGCCACCACGGCTACGCACTATTAATCATAATATTAAATAAACTATATTAAATTACATTATAATTTCAATTTGTTTTGCAATTTGTTTGATATTATAACAAGAAAAACGGATGACTAAAGTAATTTACATGACATTATTTTATCGATCGAGGTCTGAGGAGGTCATTAATTTAAAAATTAAAACAGATAATAATATTATATACTGTATAATTGAGAAGCGAATGTAGTGTAAAAATTCAGATATTAGATATTAAAATATGTATTTTGATTAATACGAATAAAAGAATGTATGGTTTTAGTCTCAGATAAGCGTTCAACTTAATTTTTTAGAATAACAACTGTGTTTTCTTAGTTTTTTTTTAACTCTATTTTTAAACAAATAATCTGTGGTTTAATTATTACAATAAGCGTCGTGTATGTGCGGTATATATATTTAAACGCGAGAGACTTGAGAAAAAGTAGCCACCCAATGGCGGGTCTTTACACGGGGATTTGGCTAATTTTGATTAGGATTTAATTACATATTTAAGTCACGGCACCATTTACTCTTTAGCCCGCGAAGGGGATTTCCGCGAATGGTTTCGGAATTTAGCGCTGATATTAAGGGATTTGGATGGTTTGTTAGTAGGGAGCGAAAACGTTTGTGTCAAAACTTAAACTGTACGTTTATACATTTTTTTTTTTAATCTTAAAAGTTAAATGTGTAGGTACGTCTTATATGTATCTTTTATTCTCCGTCTGTTTAGATTAAAACAATGTAAATCGTCATTATAATAATATTACATTACGAAAAACAACGGACTGCACAGTATAAGACGTAAACGAGCATTAAAACTATATGCAACAACAGAACTCGTTAAATATTAAGACCCTCAATTAAAAAAAAAAAAATCTGTCTCACAATTTTTGGTTTTGGGGGGCACGTACCTAACCTAACCAGGTTGCTGGTTACTGCAATCGTTCTTTTCGGTTATTGTGATTTCAGTAGCCGGGCCGCGTATAGAACTATAGAATTTATAGTAGACGCCACTTATAAGACTCACTGAATACACTAAATAGTAAATATTATGTACGTATAACAAATGTTATCGCATTTCATAAAAGTTAAAAATCTATGAAAGTTAACATGTATGTGTATTTAATTAATAATATATGTAATAGAAAAAGTAGGTAGCAAAATAAAGTTTATAATCAATTACATTTTTTGTTCGGTTTTTTTCCCCCTTGGCCTGCAGCGTAAGATTCAATCGGTTATAAGACTCACTTTGTATATCATACGTATTATTATACGTCATGACGTATAATACCGCAATCGCGGTATAGATATTTAATTAATGCGCTTTGGAAGGAAAGTGGCAGCAGCAGCAGTATACCGCGGAGGTGGTGGCGATCGACGGCGGCCGAATGCCGAACACATACCTATATATATTATATAATATATGCTCTCCTTGAGCGAGCTCGTACTTTCTCGGGGGCACGCGGCGGGAAGTCTCGAGATGGATGAGAAATGACACGCGGACGGGCGGCGGTGGCGGGGAGGTTTACACGGTCGGTTGACGGTGTAACCGCGGAGGAGCGGGCCGGAAAACAGTCGGTCATTAAAGACGGGACGCCGCCGCGCAAAGACGTATCGGTCCCATTAGATCGTCCTCCCTCGTGGAGGCGGCGGCGGAGACGGCGAGGGGCAAGTTTTGGAAAGCGGAATTCACTTAGGCGGCGGCGGTGTCGGTCGGGGAAAATGATGTATCGGTGACGGCGCGCAGCAGTTGGGTCACGTGGAAAACCGTCGATTCTTCATGCCCCGCGGCCGGCCGACCATCCATCAATTTCCGAAAACACACCCCCGCCGACCACCCCCCCCCCCAACTCCACTACCCCACACTCGGTGAATTCGAACATGCAGTGTCCCTGCAGGTTACGCACGTAAACGGCGTGGTCGGATTGCGAAGCGGGCTCGAAAAAAAGATCGCATACAGGTGTCGATAAAATACGTATACCGCTGTTGTATAAATAACACACATCACATTATTTGGTATTATTATTGTGTCGTGTGTTGTGTCGTCGTGGTATACACGCGACCCCGCAGGACCGAATTTCGTATGTGTTAGTCGTGTACATACCTGCAGCCGATCCTGCCATCCGTTTCCCGCTCCGTGTCAATATAATAATCAAATAATGTCAAATGGATTTACCCCGTTTTAAATAACTTTCTACAAAAGTTTGATTATTTTACTATTATTGTACTCGTGCGTATACCGTCTCGACCAAGGCTATACATTTAGCTCGTTTTCCGGTATTTGCAGCTATTATTTTTAAAAATTAAACAATTTTTTTTTTGTTCTTTAGTATTTTGAAAAAGGTTTTCGGTTTTCGTGCTGGCCATCAGGATCAACGGAGACGTAGACGATCCGATTTTCTCGTTTTCCGCATTATTACCGGCCTGTTATTAACTTGTCATTGTCGTTGTTGTTGTTGTTGTTGTTACGTATATTATTATACGGTTTTACGGGGACGGCCGGCGCATAAAAATCGCCCTGAAAGTCGTCCGACCACGGAATACTCCTGCAGATGGAGTTTAAAGACCCGCGCCCTCACCTCGTGACCGAATCCTTGGAACAGTCGTAAAGATCGGTTAATGCGGCCACGGTCGGCCGCCCTCGGGGGGGGGGGGCGTATATATATAAGGCAGGACACTGCAGAAAGAAGTCCTGCCGAATCGCGAGCCCGTGCAATATATACGCTCGCCGACACGTTTTAAAGTGCTGTTTACCGGCGGACAATGGCCGTATAAGGTCTCGGACTCCTGGTCCCGCCGGGATCGTTAGGCCGGGCCGCGCGGATTATTTGTTTTTCTACCTCCACGCCCGCCACCTCCACCGAACACATATACGCCCACATAATCACGTTAACATCCCGTTATGTATTATATAGGACCCCGCCGCCGCGTGTAGTACTATCTTCTCGTTTACCGCCGCCGCCGCCTCCACCGCCACACCGTTCTCGGCTGCTGCAGCTCGCAGACGGCGAAATTTACAACCGGGCGCACCCTCCTCTTACGTCCTATTATTATTATTATTATTTCTTGCCGTTTCGCGGCGGCACATACGAGCTCCCGATTCCCGGTCGTCGTCGTCGGAGATTAGATAAATGAAAAAAAAAACGGTCGGATATACCATATATATATGACGTATAATTCGTATGTCGCATTTTTCCGCACCGCTTTTAGTCCGTTATACGCGCGCCATCCGTCGAGCAGGGGAAAAAAATATTGACGTTTTTTTGAACAAAAAAAAGCAGAGACATACGTATAAATTGTACAACCTAACCTAAATATAATGTGGGCGGTGGCGGTGGTGGAGGCATTCGAGATTGCAAAGTTTTAAGTTGTACCGCGCTCCGTATCCGGTACAAGGGGGGAAAACGACATCCTTCAGTCGCCAACACGACGGCACATCATTTTTAACCCGAATTAAAAAACAAAAAAAAAAATACGAAAAATGTGAAAAGTTAGTCACGTCCGGATTTCGAATCGTACGAGCTTTGTCTCCTTTCTCTGTACAGTTGTCGTCGTGTCCCCGCGGACGGACCGACTGACATTCCGCAGTTTTTTTAGTTTTTTTAATCTCACTATAATTTTTTTAAATCACCGCCACAGCGCGTACCCACACACACAAACGATCCCTTTATTTTTTATTTATTATATATTTTTTTTTTAAACGCTCGTTGTCGCGCTGTTAACAATAAGCTCTACGGCAGGTTTTGTCTGACCGCCGTACAAAAGCTCAAATCGTCAAACGTGTGCCTTTTTGTTTTTTTCACCCTTTCGTTCTGACGTTCCTTTGCAACGCACGGCGAAAACGCATAAAATAATCGTCGTCTAAAATTCCAAAACTCGGGGATACTCTGACGAGTTTTAAATGTATAAACAAGCGCAATCGCGAATATATATCGTTTGCCGTAATCTAAAAAATGTAATCGATGCACAATATTAATGTTCACGAGATAACAATAACGAAAACGCTGAGAATTCGGTCGAAATCGCTTGTTAAATAAGTAAAATATCACAAGCCTTGCAATATATAATATGGTTCCAGTCCATTGGAGTGAGTCTATTTTCAAACTGCGATTCGCAAAAATCGTTGCTAATCGTGTATATTATTAGGTATTACATATCGTAACGGGGTTTGGAAAAGTGTTTAATTTGAGTAATTCAGAGAGGGTTTTCTGAGTCATTTTTCGAATTGAAATTTAACCGTAGCTCGGGAGCTTTTGGGCAAAGGCAGTTCAAATCGACGGTCCTCACGGGGTCGATAAGTTTTATTATTACACACAGTTCTCTGCAATTAAATATTTACTTATAAATAACAGATGACAAAAGATTTACTCTATTATAGTTGGCACCCGCATAGGCACCAACTAGACCCAAATTTTAAGGGGTGCTAAAAATTAAAATTATGTTTAGGTAAGTATTTCAATAACACGAACTGATTGTGTTTTATGTCATTTGCAACATGCTTTTCAATATTTAAAATGAACAGGACAGTAAACCGTTGCTTTGACATACTATTATAATAATAATTGTAATCAACCAATTTTTAATTTGTTACATATACTTAAAAAACTGCTGCAGCGTTCAGATGTTGCAGAACTTATTGGATTTGTAACTGTAACTTGTTAGGAAAGTTAGGAAATGCTTGGAATTAGAAGACATAAAATTAAAATTAAATCCTACATAAAAAAAGATACCACTACTTTTTCACATTTTTTATTTGTGTTTTATAACAGCCGGAGAGTGCTTACTCAAAGATTGGGGGCGCTTAAGCAGCCCCCGTCACCCCCCCCCCCCACAAAGTTGCGCCTATCCAATGAATGGAAAGTCGCTGCTGCCGTTCCAGAACTATCGACACTCTCATCGTGTGTGTCTTACATATATATATATGCGTTTACAATAGTATATTATATTACGTGTACTCAGATGACTATAATACTATTATGACCACCGAGGTTATAATTTATTACTGTAAACTTTGTAACGGTTACGCACTCGTCAGCTGTGATCCGTTACGATATTACGATATATTATATACGAAACGTTCGTGTGAGACACGCTCTCGGTCCGTCGAAACTGTTCATATATACTTAACGAAAACTAATAATAGTAATAATATATTATGTACGATCGCGAGATCGCGGTTGGAAATTGTTTTCCGTCATTGGCGTTTAGACGGAAGAGTTAAACCGTTCACGGTTTGACGGACGGCACGGCCCCTCCGCGCGCATATAATATAATATATATAATATATAGTTCACTAAAATATCATCAATCACCCCGGACGTCCAACCAGATCTTGATTACAAATTTAAAACTTGAAAGTCATTAACCATTTTGGTAAAAATATTTACGGTTTTTCATTTTCGTATTGGTTTTTTTTTCCAGGAAGAAAAACTCCCATCCAATGGCGTGGGGTATGCGGCCCATCAGGTCGACGGACAAATGTAAGTGCAGTATTTTTTTAAAACATTGTTTTTTTTTAAACGCGTTTTTGTTTCATAATATACTTTCAAGGGGAAAATTATTGGGAAAATTCGTCGCGAGATTTACGGTCTCTTTTTTAAGCCTCTGGTATACGTATATACTTTTTCGCTCGTATTTTTATTTCATTTTTCCGCTTACACGGGCCGCCCGTTCCTGCAGGAGGTTAACATCGATTTTTTTTAATCATAATTCTACACGGGAGCCGATTAAGCACACGTGTTGCCCACTGCAATAGGGTGGGTGGTAAATGACGGGCCTCGGGGCTCCTTGGAGACACATAAGACACCGGGATAAAGGGAACTTAAAGAAAAAAAAACGAGACAACCGGTGGGGGACATTAATAAACTTTACGGCACTTTTTAGACTCAGTCCCGAGCTTTATTACCGCAAGTAAAAAAAAAAAAAAAACAACAACATCCACAACAATCTTTTTTATTTGTTCTCGTCTGTAATTTTTTACTTTTAGTTCTTTGTTTATTCTTTTTTTTCCCCCAAATAATAATAATAATTGTATCATCTACTATTAGGTTTACCGTCAATATACGCCGTACCTCACATACATATATTATTAATATATATATTATTGTATATTATTGCATTATCGGATCGTCGCTGACGTATTTATTGTGTGCGGGTGACGTGCGGTATAATGACACGTCATTACTGCGCTGTGTCGAATAATTATTGCAGCAGCAAACAGAGCTGAGCACGTGCGTAACTGCAGCTTACGGCGTGCCGTATATAGTTGTTCTATTTTCGAAATAAAAAAATATATAACCCCTCCGGGGGAAGGGTGCGGCGAAAGAGTGGGAGTGAGTGGGAGAGAGTGGGAGGGTATAAACTCTAATGCTGTCGAGATGATAAGGAAAACACGAGGGACAGCAGGCCCTAAACAAATTTATGGCCTTCTGGACCGTTGGAATTATTTCGTCTGGAGGGAAGAATCTTGTATTACATTATTATTATTGCGTTCTGCCGCGCCTTGTCCGTAAATCTGACCGCAAAACGCATTTCCACAGCTGTAACCACAATAATCATCTCATCTCGGCCGGCCGGCCGGCGCTTTCCCCCTTGCTATCTATCTATTATTATTATTTTGTTTTTTTTTTCTTTTTACTCGCGGTATAAAAAAAATATAAATAAACGGCGGAGAACGCGCGCAACGCACAGTACAACAATATTACTATTATCGTGTAGCCGATAACGTCAGAAAGCCGGGAAATACATCAAAAAACCCTATAAATCCGTTACGTTTATATCGAGTATCTATTTTATTTTCACATCGGGCAATAAATCGGAAAACCGACTGCGCGTCACGCGCCGTACTATATACATGTGTGCAGTTGTATAGTGAAGTAGTAAAGTTTTTAATACACTCTTCGTATAGTAAATTATATTGTGATACGAACGCACTGCGAGTTAACAATAATAATAATAATAATAATATACTAAATAATACACCGCCGCCGGAGGAACCTTATTTTCGTTTTAAATCGTTTTGTGTGTGCAGAAAAATATTAACGAAACCGATTTTATTTCTCCCCTCGCCCCGTCGTACCGCGACCCGCAGCTGTATTGTACAGATCCAATTATAATATTATCAACGCGAATCGAGTAAAATATATTTTATAATATTATGTTCCGCAGACGGATTTAATATCTTTGAATATATTTTGCATAACTATAATATATAAGTACCATATTTTGACGGTGTATGTACATCACCGCCGTCGTCGGATTAAAACGTAATAATAATAATAATAATAATATATACTTAGCGTTTTACTCGCACCCGACTCTACATATATGTAAATCAAAATTAGAGTATAATATAGAAATCTCGTTATATCATATAATATGTATAACAATAATAATAATATTATAAAGTCTATTGCGCGAAACTCGCGTACGCAATAATATTATGTTCGAGAGGTGCAGTGTAATATAGAATACTTAGATCGTATTTAAACTTAGACGCGCCCACAGAAATCCTAATTCATAATACTCCCTTCTCATTTACAATTCAATTACTCCTCGGGTAAAACACACATAATAATATCATAAACGCGAGTAATACGATGACGATGATAATAATAACGCCGTGATGGTAATATTATATATTAAATTCGTATACTGCGTAACCCGATATTATAATATAGATAATAGTTTTTAACGTTTTTAGATAATATTATTATTATTATTATTATTATTATTATAATCACGTTATATTTTCTCTTAGTGTAACTCGAATGTGATATTATATTTTGCGTTTTGAATAATTTTGCGCGGTGAAATCGGATTAACATTGATAAAATATTATATATTATAATAATATACTCAGGGGTCGTGGTGTGTTCGGAATTGTATTGTAAATAATATGTCCCACTAGTGACGCGTCCGGTATTAATGGAGGTGTTGTGTCAATGTAGAGGTCAACAGGAGGACGAAAAATAAAAAATGTCATTATGCCGAGTTTTTATTATTTTTTTTTTTTACAATGCACACATACACCATTCATATTATTCTCAGACCGTGAAGTATTCATTACGCTCAGGCATCCTTTTACATTTTTCATTATTGTGTTGCGATTATTATATATATTTTTTTTTTTTAATGAAAAACAACGTCCGTCGACCCGTCTTGCCAAATTATTATATTAAAAAATAATCATAAAAAAAAAATCGCGAAATTAGGGGTTGTGACTTGGCGCCCCGTGTTTTCGACCATCATCCCTCACGTCCCCAAAGTTATTTATATTTTTCGACGGACAAACGGGCGCCACGAGGAAGAAAAAGGATTGTGCGCAGAGGGGTGTGTGCGGGGTGGGGATGAAAAAAAAATACAACGTTATGGGGACGAGGAGCGGGAGGTGCGAATGGGTTTGGGGAGGACAAAAAAATATAAAAAAAAAACAGCGACAACAACGACGACGACGACAACGACGACCGCAGAGGCTAAAAATTAATGCGTTAATTACTGTTCGAAAACAAAATTGGAATACCGTGTTGGGAGTGTGTCCGGACCAATTCCCCTGTAGGAAAGGCGCAGGTTCCCGGCGATAGGGTTAGCGAAAGAGACTGTGGCAGGACGACGTATGTATAATATATTACACGTGACGTGTATATATATATAGATACGATAAATGATTTTGGATATTATAATATTTCGTTGTCATAAATTACCGTTTTCCCGCATTGACCGCCATATTGTTATTAGGTAATGGATCGCACTCCACGAGAGTTTCGAATTGTGCGGAGAGAAATATTTTCGTTTCGTTTCGTTTTTTTTTTTTTTTAAAGTTTCATATAGCTGCTGTGAAAAATACCACCCACCATTTTATGCACACAAACAAATCGATGGTTTTTTGTTCCGTCTTTGGGACAGTTTACAACAAGCCACGGCATGAAGTGTTCTAGAAATGATATTATTCAAAGCGAGATTGCTAGTTATTTTCTTATTTCTTATACAGTAACGAAATAATGCCGACCACCCTCTGTCTTTTTATGTTTCCTGTATTATTTTATTTAAATTATAATTTTTCTTTTCCTCTCATCAAAGTGGCTATTTCAGAAACGGCTATCTCGGCGAGTGTTAAAAAAATGAGTTTCATTACCTGCGTATGATTGCAACGTGAGGGTGGGTCGCCAGTGTCTGAATTTTAGGGTGAAGAATAAGGTATATGCCGGCGGAGAGGGAGTGAGCGAGTCGGATAAAGAGTGTGGAAGAGTGAAACATCCGTTTCCCTCAGGTTGTTCGTCGCAATAACAATAAAAAAAAAATAAAATGAAGAAAAACGAATAATATTCATCCAGAGGTAAAAACCGGCACGGGGGTGGCCCTTTGCGTTTCGGATTAAGAACGAAAATTAAAAGTTTAATTCAGCTTTATAGAAAGAAATGTAATGAAAAGGCAAGCGAAAACGGCGGGAGGAATGAAAAGCTATTTTTACAGGGGTAGTACGTGAATTGGCGAGCTTGTATCGTTATTCGACCAACTAATCTAGTAGTACTTCAAACGAATTCCTCTTTTTTTTTTACCAAACAAGTTTTTTTTTTTTTATGACTTTGACAAACAATCTACCTGCTGCTACCTTTTATTATTACTATTTAAAACGGCTCGTTTTTGTAAAAATAAAATATTTTTATTAAACAAAAAAAAAAGCCAGTTTTGCTCTGCATACTCGCGTGTTGTGTCAAATGAATTTTGAACATATAACAAATTGCTTTGTACGGTATTTGGTTTAATTTTTTTTTTCTTTATGATATTTTACATCATATTATTTTTTTAAATAATATTCATGTCATTGTAAAATCGTATAATTAAATTAAACAAAAAAAAAATAAACAAACAAACCCCAAACATAATAATATATTATATTATAATATATTATACGCACTTTATTGCGCTCAACACTCATCACAGCTATACTAAAAAAACGGAATTCGTCCGTTTATGAGATAATATATTATATTAAAAAACAACAATGCTGTGTGCGCGTTTGTAGTTTTCACCGTTATGATGCACGCACGAGGGGTGCATCGCCGACGCATTATTACTGCTGCAGTATCGCTTGTGATTACGTGAAATATCACGTGAACCTCGAAAGCTGCAGCTTTGAGAGAAAATCTGACATTGTAGTCTATGGTTGGAGGTCGACCAAACGCCTAGATGAGCGATCTCAGTTTTTTCAAATATCTTTATCGTATACCCGTTAATGTGTAAAAAACAAAAGTGCTTATACGTGGAAGGGAAATAAAAGAATTCACATAAAGCTAACAAAGAATATATCAAGTAGTCAGTAGATGAATTTATGTATTTATTATTTAGGAAATATATATATGGAAGGATGGACGTAATAATAAGGGTGAAATATTAAAACGTATTTGCCAAGCCAAAATAGTTGGCCTACTATAGTTGGTCCCTTTACTTTTAACAGTAAGAAAACCCTACTTACTTCAAAGAAAATTAGCCTTAAAGTCAAAACAAACCTATTAAAGACATAATGTATAGCTTTGTGTCGGTGCAAGACCTGGACAATATCAGTGGAAGAGCAAAATATTGGAAGCATTTGAAATGTGGGGTTATAGGAGGATGTTAAAAATAAGCTGAATGGACAGAATAATTAATAAGGAGGTTCTTGAAAAAATGTCGGAAGAAAACCTACTATGGAATAGTATAGTAAAAATACATAATGAATGGATAGGACATAGAATTCGGCACGAAGGATTACTAAAACTAGTTATAGAAGGACGTGTTTAAGATAGGAAAAAAACATAGAAGCCGGCCAAGACTATAATACATTCAACAGCTAATACGGGGCCAAGGATGCGATTCATATATTATGTGCAAATGAAAAGTAAAGCGGATGATAGAAAATAGTGGAAACTAGCTACAAACTGATCTTCAGATTGAAACCATAGAGAGAGAGAGCGAGACTTGCGCCAAAAGTAAAGCTGGAGGGTATATATTATTATATTTTTTATCACAAGCTTCTAACCAATATATAGGTATCCGTCGATGGTATATACTGCAAAACGGTAACCCGCTGCGACAAGGGTCGCAGCGATAAGCACCGGGAATTCATCTTCTTGTTTTCTTTTATTTTCCCGGAGAGCCTTAAAGACCGATTCGATAACCGAGACGCGGCTTTTATTATTCTAGACGCGAGTATTGGCCGTCGCCATCGTGCCTCGCGCGTGACCCACAACAGATACAATATTATTATTATTATTATTATACAAACCGCCATCCCGCCGATGCCGTCGTCCGGTCTGCAGGAGATACGGAGCGCACCATCGCTGCACTATCCGAGGAGGCTATCGGCTGCGCTGTCCAGACAAACTTCGGACCGGAAAGTTTATCGGTCCCTCCGCCTCCTGCCGCGTGAACATCGCAACACGCTGTCCACGTTGCACGCTATATATAATATACACGCGCAGTTGTAATAATAATAATATGTGCTCTATCGTACAACCGTTTCGAACGGTCGCGGTGAATCCGATCGGATCGGATCGAAAACTCAAGTGAGCCCGGCTGTGTGGAGGAGAACGCGCGCGGGGCAAAACTAATAAAGCTCTATTCGCTGGTACACCTCTCCCCCTCGCCCCCACCCACCATCCCTTTCTCGTATGCCGTACACACGAGTTTGTCCGACCGACCCCAACGCCACCACGATACAATCGCGAGCACATAAATCCTTCATACACCTGAAGCAAAATAACTTTATGTGACCCCATACGCACACGACAGGCTGTGCGACTCACGCGATGTGTATAACACGTATATATATATGTATATACTTCAGGGTCGCGGGTGGATGTTAAGTCGCGCGCTGTTGTCGTGTGCGCAGGAGGAGGATGGCGGTTGGAGGAGAGAGAGAGAGCCAGAGGAGCAGTCTGCGTGTCCAAATCCCAAATCGAGATTAAACCGTCGTCGTCGGAGGCGCGTTTTCTTTGTGTATATATACACACACTACACACACACATATTATATATTGCCAAGCGGCCACGAAGAGGTTTATAAATCAAGACACCATATCGGGCTGCAGTATTTGGGGTGAAACGCCACCGCCACCCCCAAGTTTAAGGGTGGTGGTGGAAACGGCGCGCGAGTTCTTTCCACCGACGACTACGACGACGACGGCGGCGGCGTGGCGCAGCAGTGGCCACCACCTCGGTGGTCGTAAATCAGAGCCCCGTACACTGCTGCGGGGGACTACTATATACACGCGTATATATATAAGACGCCGCCACCGGTAGATTAAGCTCGAACCTTCCTCCCTGCAGAACGTTTTTTTTTATTATTATTATTATTATTATTCAAAGACGTTTTATTCAAAATAGAAGAAAAAAACCGCATCAGATTCGGACGATTTCCGCATACTCCGCCGACGGACTAACGAATAAAAACGGTCTTCCATTCTTGTATACTTTATTTTTTTTCACGCGACAAACGGTTGATTGCATTTTTTTCCGCCATAATAAACTTTTACCTCGGCCGCAGCGGTGGCCACACGTCCAATTCTTACCATAATGTTTAAATGCGTCTCTATATATTCTCGTTTATTCTCGTTTATTCTCGTCTCTACCGCGACACAACACCGGACATCGTTTGATCCAATTTAAACGGGAAAAATTGAAAAACGGCGTTATTTAATTCTCGGTGAATAATAATCTCGTTTCGAGTAGAGAAAACTCCGCTGATCATTAATCGGGTAGTCCGTCAATTGCGATTTTATTTTTGCTCATACCAATATGCGCTGTGGCCGGCAGCGGCGTATCTAACGCGAGTATAAATGATGATTTCCATTAGCGGCGGCAGACGACGACCGTTGAAGAAGAATCGTTCGATTTTTTTTTATTATTATTTTATTACGGCCATCGCGTTGCAGTTCGAACCGTTTATCCTCCCCAAAACCGTTAAATTCGATAAAAAAAAATAAAAAAATAATAATAATAATATCATTCCACTATATATACGCACGTCGGCCACCGTAGAATAACGGCCGGAAACGACAGTAACAGTAATAACAACAATAACAGTAATAATATTATTATTATTATTTGAGCTTTACTGCTGTATAATATAAAGTCGCCACTGTTCAACAACGGGGGGGTTAACACACTTAACAGCCCTACGGGTGACCACGGCCTGTTTTTATCTTCTCTGATATCGTTTATATATATATATATATATATATAAGTATAACGACGACGTTACGCGATGATGATATCGGGCGGCACATTTTCGGGCGGTCGGATCCTCCACCCCTTGGCCCACGTCGAAGCTGAAAACCGACGGCGGCGCTTCGGGGAGACGGTTATGTGTATTAGCGCCGGCTATCGCGTCCGAGCACGTCCCGACTTGTTGCACAATCGTCACGTTTTTATGTATTTATAAGGAATAATAATAATAAAAAAAGGACACGGAAAACAACAAACCCGCAGCTAATTCTCCGCCCGACGATAAAGGATAAGGATAAGACTATGCGTAGCGGTATATAATAATATCGTAAAGAGTAAATCTTTATCGGAGGAGGGTTGCGGGTTCACGGTAAATATTTTCGTCGATTTCGGTAGGTATAGTTACCTCTCTCTCTCTCTAAAATATTATGTACCTACCTACGTTTAAAACGTTCTCGTATTTTATACGAACCTAAAACCTAGACGAATCTAAAATCGTCCGTCGGTTTCTATATACCGCGGTAAATTTCGGCTAAGTACATCCGCTGGAAATATTTGTAGGACACGATTTTCAATTTTAAAGATTTATAGTATTTGAGGTGCGACTGCTTTAGTGATTTTTACCACCTAATTATTATTGTTATTTTAATCCGTCCTGTCTGTCGTACTTATGATGGAGTCAGCGGAGTACAGTTACCGATACTTTAGCCGCAGTAACGTAGCCCAAGATGGGTGTTTTGGGTGTTGAAACGCCCCCCCCCTCTAATTGTGTTTATGTGAAAAATATAATTGTTGCATGTGCTTCGGGTTTCTAGAAAAAATTGTTGTCATATTATATAAGACTCGTGTGGTTCGATTTGATATTTGATATATTATATCAACGTGAATATTGATGACTACAATATGATAGAGTGTGTATAAAGGCCCCCACGAGTTATATTTTTAAATATAAAATTAAAACACCCCCCTGTACAATTTTTGGCGGGACAAGCCTGTGCAAGCGGTGCTCAAGTGCGAACAACGTTTTGAACAACCCACAAAACCTACACCTCATCGAAACATTTCTTAATGCAGAAAATCGGAATTCAATATTTATCATAGAAAGGATTTGATTAAGTAAAACACTATCGCATAAACAGTTTATTTTCACTAAAATTAAAAAAAAAATTGTCACTGAAAATGGGCGGCGAGTTTCCGGATTTTTGAGAGTTTCTCTGGACGTAATAATAATAATTATATTATTTTAATATATTTGATGTGGATAGTTTATGAGTCGTCGGGGGAGTAGGCTGTACGAGCGTGTACAGTCGCGGTCGCACGATTGTTTTCGTTGTTTTTTTTTCCGTTTGCCTTTTCACCGCGGCGGACAGGTATATAATATCATGAGCGATGATGATATAATAACATAATAGTCGTTGTCGTGACTTTGGAATTAAAACGTCATGACGGTAATACGTTAATAATAGGATATACGAAATGCCGTTCGTTCCAGGTGCGGGTATCGAGGCGGGCGGGGGAGGACAGCCGTTTCGAATGATCATTGCCGCCGCCGCCGTCTGTTAATGTAGTGTTGACATGCACTCGGCGGCAGGAGTTGCACCACACCTATATACACGTTATATATATATATATGTGTGTGTGTGTGTGTGTGTTTATATATAATATGTTTATATTATTGTATATGTATCCAAAGGCAATCGTCGTGTCGCCCGGCAAACCGTACCGGCGACGGCGTGTCTACTAGCGTGACACTGCGTCGTCGGCCAGGTATATCTGTACAGGTACACAATATTTATATAGGCAGGTATATATATGTTATAATATGCGTTTAAACGTTGTGTTTAAATATTATTATTATTATTACTATATTATTGCTCCGTACGATACCGTGCGGCGATAACAATAAAAAAAATAATAATAATAATATCAAACCGTTTTCTCGTGCGATCTACACGACGGGGGGGAAAAAAAGACATTATACACGAAACGAAAATTACCGGTTGAAGTGAGTTATTATCATGTCGTCTTCGTCGTGACGTAGACCGCAGAAAAAGACCCATCGACGAAACGCGACGGGTAACGGCTGACGACTTTTCGGCGGCAGCTCTCCCGTTTCGAGTGCGCCTCGCAGCCGGTAGGTAGCAATTACGCCGCCTAGAAAACGTATAATAATAATGTTTAATTATATTATTACAATTGATGATCGTTTCCCTAATCGCTCGTCGTCGCCGTCGTCGTTTCTTTTGAAACGTAATAGCCATCGGCATAGCGTTCGTATAATGTTATTATCGCGTACACACTCTGCAGGTGTATTATATTAATATAAACGAAAGCCCTCAATACCCCCCTAAGTCCCAACTATTGTTTAGCCGTCTCCGTAATATATACCTATCGATGTCCGAAGCGGTCGTATTCGTAACAAAATATCACTCGGATAATCTCGAAAACTGAAAAATATAAATACAATGTTATATACGTAGAATGTCGTTTGTCCGCAGAGCGTTAGAAAAAGTTCTAAAACATTTATTCTTTCAAAACAAGAACTTTGAACTCCTGCGACATCATCCGCTTATCTAGACTTTAAATATCTACTTATAACTAATATATGAGTAATCGACAACTCGTTTGAAATTCTACTTGCATGTCATTCAAAAAGTTATAATAATAAATAAGTTGAAAAAAATAATATAATAAAAAAATAAAAAATATAATAGTTAAAAGATTTTTTTATTCAGAAAAATCGAACAAATGTGTATACGTTTCGAATCTGAGAATCTTGCACTAATAAAATCACTACGTGTATTAGACAAAATGTTAGAAAAGATTGATTAGGGAGATGTTCATAATTTAAATATTTTAAACTTTATAGAACGTTATTTTTTTTTAAAGTGTTGTGGAAAAATCGGAAGTAAGTCGGCGTAACGGTTTTTCATTTATTTTATAGTTCCATAAAATATATTATTGCTCATTTTTTCTAAATTCGGAATTAGCAACAAGTAATAAAAAAAAAAAAAGGCCATCACATAATATTATATTATACCAATCTCGGAAAAGTTTTTTGATCTCGCTAATATGCACTTTTTAATATATGTATGTTGTATGAGCTGTATAGGTATAGGTAGGTATATATTATTATAATATTAATAATATACACACGTAATATTTACGTAATAACGAATACGTCATTATGTTTACCAATTTATTTTACAATCTATATGTATAGCAGCGCTTCACGGAGCTCGGAAGAAGTCGATCGTTGTTATTTAATTTTTTTTTCATTTTACTGAAATTGATAATTTATCATGGGATGGGGTAGGGAGGTGGAGACGTCTAGAGATTCGATAAACTTTTTGTCCGCACTGGGGTCCGCGCTCGTGACGCCATAAAAAATTCATTTTTTTTTTCTTCTCCGTTCGACGTGAAACCGCCGTGTTATAATAATATTATTATTATTATTATTTTACGGCCCGGAAAAAACATCGCACGCGGCTTTATACCGCGCGGAGCGAGTGCCGGCCGACGAGGGACCTGCTCGGTCCGCGGCAAAAGCACGACTGACTGTAATATTATAATGTGCGCGGCACTTTCGTTTCCCCTTTTCGACGAGCGCGGTGCGGCAGAACGCGTTTTTCGCCATATTATACCACGGTATTATATTATACGTCCCTGGCCCGCAATAATCGTAATAATAACGACACGACAGTGGTCGTGGTCGTCGCGTCGACATACACGCGAGACCTGGCGGCATCAACACCGCGATTTGTCAGCATTATATCGAAACGACTCCGCGGGACCGACCGAATGTGTATGATAATAATAATATATTATATAATATTATGATGACGTTATGAGATATAATATGATACCTACACGGTTTTTTGAGTTTGTCGTTATTACGGTGTACTTATTATTATATTATTCGCGTCGACACGCGTTGTCCACGCTAAAAAGCTAACCGGACAGAATATAAATGCGTAAAAATATTGGCTGGTAATTGCGGGTAGGTACCTTTGAATATTTTAAACGACGACTTATATAAAAGACGGGGGCTGTCTTTAGGATATGCAAGACCCAGAGCAAAAACATTTTTTGAAACTAATTGTTGGCGTTTCTTCCCCCCCCCCTCTATAAAAACGGTCTTGTATAAACGACTGAAATAACAAAAAAAAAACGTCTAACTCGTCCTAAATCAATTATTAATTATTATAATAGCAACACTAATTGTATGGTATTAACAATTTAATATTAGTCGTACACATAATATACCCGAGACATCACAAAATGTGTAATATCAATAATAATATATTATATTATGTCCCTTTTATGAGTCTTGCTACCTATAATACTTCATATTGTTGTTTTTACATAAAATATAATTATTGTAAGAGAATTTTTTATAAATTAGATATTATTTCAATATACCAATAATAGTATTATATAATCCGTTTTAACGTATTATTATTATTACGATATTATATTATTGTCACTATCTGCGATTATCTCGATAAACTTTCGTCTTTCTTGCAAACGTTTTAAATACGCGTATATAACAATGCCGTGTACAGACTTTTTACAGAAGTAATTTGTGTTATTCATACATATATATATATATATATCTCTCATAAAATATATGTATATACATCATATAATAGGTACATAACATGTACAATAATAACAGGCCGGCCGGTCGGTTAGGCGCCAGTTATTTGATTTCTGTACATATAATAATATACGTATATATATACGAAACTCATACAAGCAACCCTTTTTTGCCGCCCATTGTCTGATAATAATTTCGTATCTCACTACCTAAATATATATATAAGTAAGTACACTGTTTCTTATATACAGCTCTGCACCCTTCGCGCTTTTCCCACCCCACCATCGCCGCCGTTAGGCCTTTCGAATGTATCACCGCGATATTATTAAGTGTAGCTGTATATATAATATATATATATATATATATGTGTGTGTGTGTGTGTGTATACATTTTTCTTCTTTCTTATATTATTAATTTAAAAGTCGGCAAGCGATTTTTAATTAAAAAAATACTTAACGAGCCGGGAAAAACGGATCTCTGGCAAATTAAACAACCGATTGACGGCGGACGAGAAAGAGAATGGGGGGAGGGGGCGCCTTATATTGGTAGTTTTTTTCTTCCCTCGTAACATAATTATTGATAAAAACAAAAAGGAAACAAAAAACTAAAAAGTAACCGATCGAGATCGCGAACGGCAGTCAATTAAAATCGGAGATGGGCAATAAATAATAATGATAATGGTAATTAAAAAAATACACACAACGTTTCGCGTTATTAGCAAAAAGCGTAAGCGCTATATTATTAAATTGATTGTATTCGACGAACGAAGCGTGCGAAAACAAACACGGCATCATATAGCTCCCCCCTCGGCTGGTTTCTGATATCGTGAATGTCTCGTAATTCGCGTTGGCGTTTTCGACGTTTTACCGGATTGCAAAAACAATTGCAGATATTGTAATGCTTGTGTTTTCTTTTGAACGAACTTTTCATCGTGCAGCAGCGCACTGGCACAGGCTAGGTTACAGATGTAGTGGAATTTTTGGGGTGGAACTATGCAGTTGGGGGGAGGCAATCTAAGAGAAAATTCTTCGAAATCTAAACGACATTTATTTTATACAAAATATAATTTTTTTATTTCAGCACGCCATAAATGTACATAATATTTTTCCGACTGCAAAAGTTCACAATTTTTTATCGATTATCAATATTATTAAAAAACACAATTTTAAATACCTACTCTATATACTGATATATACCGGAACAAACCGGAATAATTGAATATCGAAAAACATATTGATATAGAGTTGACGGTATACTTAAATAAGCTACCGGTATTACCACAGTATTATAACCGATAAATACCCTAAAAAACCACCGATCCTTATGAAGACGTGTGAAAATAATTTATTATGATTTTGCTGTTATAAGAATTGTTATTGATTTGTTGTGATTTTGACGCAGGTCGACGTCGAAACGCAAGTCATCGGGCGACGGGGCGGCGGCCTGCAACAAGGCCCAGTCCACCGTGGACGAGACGTTCGCGCACAAGAAGAGGAGGCGGGCGCTGAAACAGATGCAAGAAGTGGCCGCGGACAAGGACAACAACAAAGGCTCGTCAGAACAACAGCAACAGCAACAAGACAACAACAACGGAAGCGGAGGCGCAGGGGCCGCGCAAAAGACGATGGTGCTGCCGAAGAAACGGCCGCTGGTAGGCCAGCCGGCCACCGGGGTGGCCACAGCGGCCGGCCAGCAGGCGGCTTCGGCCGCGCCGAAAAAACAGGCCAAGGCCAGCGGCGACGAGGCGGTGGACGACGAGACGCTGATACGCGAGACGGAAGCGGCGCTGAAAAGCCTGTCGGGGGGGTGGCCGGGCGCCAGGCACTCGTTCTACCGGACGGGACACGACGACGACCGGTACGAGTCGCCGGCGTTCGTCAACTTGTTCGACGAGAAGAAGATCGGCAGCGGCTCGCATCCACCTCCGCCACCGCCGCCGACGGCCATCAGAGTGGACGAGAACAAGAACAACACGGGAGGCGACGCGAAACCGGCGCAGCAGCAGCAGCAGCAGCAGCAGCCGCCGCAACAACAACAGCGCCGCGACATCGACCACATTATATTGCTCAACAAGATCGACCAGAACAACAAAGAGTGCGAGCATAACAAGAAACCGGACAAGTACGCGCCGTCCAAGTACGAGCCGGACTTTAACGAGCTGGTGGACGACTCTTCGGACGAGCTCGAGATCGACATGTCGGCCGACGGCGGAGGCGGCGAAGGCGAAGGCGGCTGCAGTGGCGGTGACGACAAGGCCGACGGTGGCTGCGGAGGTGGCAACGACGAAGACGACAATGACAACGAAGACGACGACGACGACGACGACGACGAGAGCGGCGGCGGCGGCTGCGGCCGTGGCCGTGGTGGCAGAGATCACACCGGCGGCGGCCGACTTCGGCGCAAGATGGACGTAGACCGCCGAAACAACAACAGTCACGTGCGCCCCGACGAGATGATGACTTCGCTCAAGTCCGAGTCCGAGTCGTCCTCCTACGACGCGTACCTGATGGACAAGACGGCGTTCTCGGCGTTCCGGCCGGTGGCCAGCGGCGGCGTCGGCGAGCCAAAGGACCCGACCCGGCTGGACCTGCCCACCGCTGTCGGCGCGGCCATGTCTCCGCTGGGTCCGTACCCGCCGGCCGGCGCCACTTTCGTGGTCGGTTACACCGGGCCCGGCGGCGGACTCGCCTCCAACGGCGGCGTCGGAATCTCGGCGGCGGGCGTCGGCAGCCACGGTTCGGCGGTCAAACACCTGCAGTTGGCCGGCGGAAACGCGGTGGTCGGCGGCGGCGTCGGTCCGGTGACACCGGTCAAGCCGGTTTGCGTGAAACTGGAGGACGACGGGGGGTGCGGCGGCGGCGGCGCGGGCGACTGCAAGGCGGACGGGGCCGTCATCAAGATGGACTCGCCCAGCCCGCTGTCCAAGCAGTACACCATACTGCAGCCGGCCGGCGCCGATTCCAGGGCGGCCTCGGCGCTCCAGGACGTGGCCAGGGAAGGCGTGCTCGGCGCTTCGGTGGTGAGCGCGGCCGGCGGCGGCGGCCTGTCGCCCAGGATGTCGTCCGGCAACGGCGGCGGTGGCGCTACGAAACTCCTCCTCGACCCCGTGGACGGCGGACTGATGCTACCCGGATGCATGAACAACAAAGGTGAGCGATAAACGATAATACTGATGCTATATATAATAGGTAGTATACTGCCGCGGCGGCTTACTGGATCGTCGTCGTCATTAGCGGCCGAGACGATGGCGACGTGGCGCGCGTTATATTATCGTTTCGATCCTTCGCCCCCCCCCCCCGCGCGCGCCAATCCTGTCGCAATTTAACACTAATTAACATTCAAGGAGGATAGCGCGCAGAGTCGGTCGACTACGTTGTTGACAATAATGTCGTCGCGGCGCACCGTATATATACGGCAGCTCGCGTATAATGGTCTCGCGGTGGGTCGGGGTCACCGCGGCGGGTGGGCGGTGGTGGGTTTAAGAAGACATCTCCACGCCGATCACGTGCCGCCGCCGACTTAACCCCAAACGCGGCGAACGGGTAGTACGACGAGTTGTTAACACCCCTCTCGCCCCCGCCCGAGCACTATTTTATTATAAATACCCACTCCCCACACACACACACACACACACACCGAGGCTGCACCCACAACAGACCCGCGACCCAGTACACGCGCGTTATAGAGCCGCCGCCGCCGCTGCAGTCTAATACTGTACGCACGCGACGCTCGCCAGTTTCCGTTTCATCGACTTCCTCTGTCGTCGTCGTCGTCATTCTTTCACTCATATTACAATATATTATTATATAAACTCTACACGCCCTCCCACCGTCTCTCATACCGAGTATAGCACACAAAATTCTCTTTTCCTCTCCGTCCGCTTCCTCTTAGGATTTATCGCGTGTACGTATATTATATTATACTACCGCGTGCACGACATACTCGCGGTCTTTCCGCATAATATATAATATATATATGTATGTATGTTTGTTTTATAATACGTGTTATTGTCTCGGCCCGACAAACTTTGAGATAAGTTATAATAATATGTAATAATAATAATATGCGAGCACAACGACTAACGATTCCGCCCGACCGCCGCGGCCGTCACGACATTTTGATTTTTAAACCGTTTTTGAAGATCATATATTATTATATCGTATTCAGCAGCGTTAATGTCATAATAGTATAATAAAGCCTGCGCCGAAACGATGTCCAAAAAAACTTAACGAGTTTATACGAACATGCACACCTATATTATTTAAGTTTATTATATTTTTAGTCTTAGTCACTTGGGTATAGTTTGAGTTCGAATTGATTGTATATATTTAAAAATGACCTCTTATGTGGCTAATTATAATATTATAATAATAATATATGTGAAATAATAATATATTTTAATACAATCCCATATTATGCTAAGCGCGTTTATAATAATTTTAATATATTATAAAAGAATAAGGTATTAGCTAAGATAATCGTTTAATATAATATTATTATAGTGTATAATAATAAATTGATAAAATGTTATAAAAGTTTTCAATCATATCATTTGCGTTATTGATTAGCCCCCCACCCCACACAAAATATAATGAAATCGATATTCGAGATATGGCAATGGTTTTATATATGCGTATATATATACATAAATTTATATAATATCCCAATAGAGCTTAAACTCAAATAAATAACTTTTATATTTAAAAGTAAATAAGATAAAAGCTTTTCTATTCTACAATATAATAAAATATTACTAAAAGACAATACTTTAAACTTCTTTTAATATTACCTTCATAATAAATAATTGATTTAATAGCAAATTTATATCAACGTTTTATTCACAAATGCCAAGTACCTATAAATATATTACGGATGAATATACCATCCAAGATTTCAATGTCATAAGAAAACATAATATATATTAAGCCACTACAAGACAGTACAAGTTCTTGATCACCAATTTTTATCAATGAACTTAGGTAATCTAATGGTATCTTATGACAATTAAGATGTTTTATACTATTATATTTTATTTTATTATAGGCAGGTTACATCTTCTTGGCTTGTAAGTCTCATATAAAAACTTATAAATTATACTCAATCCCAGATATCTAACTCATTTCCGTCGTATTTAATGTCAATAAAAATGTATTTAGATTTTAGACAACTTATTATTTATCGATTTAACAGTGATACATTGAATAATCTCATAACCGTTTTTAAAACTTTAAAGTATAATTATTATTGTTGGCGGTAAATTTCTCGTAGGTTTACTCTAATAATTATTGAACTATTATTTCTATTCCAGAATCTATAAGCCTGTTAAAAAAAACCAATCAATAAATTCATATTTTATACTAAAACACATTTTACAAAAATCAAATGCCAAAGTTTGTTTGGCAACTTATCAACGATTTGTTTGGATGTTTGAATGTATCACTAATAACTTGAAAAACAACGGTTTTACGGATAATAAAATCTAGTCGTAAACTGCGTTGTACCTATCAGTAAATGCCCGTTACCAATAATTGCATTTAAACTTACCGTAATCCACTCCAATAGCAGATTAATATATAATATAAATATAGTAATAATAATTATTATATTTACTAAATCTTATTTCCATCCGCAGTATTATTGCTTATCTATCCATGAAGTTTTCTCCTTTTATCGCCACTTGGAATATGGCCATCGATGTGTATATTTTTTAATTATAATTTTTTTTTTAGACGGCGACAGAGCGTTAAAACGATGCATTTTTAATTAAAAACAAGGGAATTATAAATAATATCTCGTAAAACAAAAATAAAATAAAAACAAACCAAACACCCTTGCCGGGGGCAGCTCCCGGAATCAATGTTTCTTATCTACCCATTCAGCGCAGTCGGCGCCTTTTGTGATCGTCAACGCCGAAAAAAAATAAAAATAAAAATAGCGGCCCATCTCTTATTCTTTTGTTTCAGACGAGGAACAAAAGAGACGAGAGCTCCCCTATAACAAAATAATAATAAATATTACCAGCTTAGAGGAAACGAATTCGAAACGAATCACGAATAATAGTATATTATATTCTATAACTTAATATTTTGCGTTCCAGATGGAAATAAATGTCCCACGCCGGGATGCACCGGTCAAGGTCACATCACGGGGCTGTACTCGCACCACAGAAGGTAATTTACCGTTGCTAAACTACGATTTCGGGTTAATATCAATATACAGTAGGTCATCATTGTGTGTATTTTTCTGCTCGTACATGCAGCATGTCGGGATGTCCCCGCAAGGACAAAGTGACGCCAGAAAGTGAGTATCGCCATATATGACATAATAATAATAATAATAATAATTTATTATAATATATAACCTGAGATATCAATTATTGTTATTATTTTTTTTAATTTATTGTCGCCCGTCGACGATATAATAATAATTATTATTTAAGACCGCATTGTATATGCAACGAACAAAACCAATCCGTCAACACACCGGATTTTTGCTGGGGGTAGAGAGCTGATAAATTGCACCACTACAACTGCCCTCTCGTTGTCCAACGTCAAGTGCAACATTATACACATATATATATATTATATAATATTTATTACCTAGATTTTACCGCAAATAGCCGGTACACCGATAAAAACACAAACAGCATCGTGGTATACTTGTTATATTATTATAATATTATTGTTTGAGATTTGTTTCTTTTCCGTTTGTTAGGTATACCTTTTGATGATTATTATATTATTTTGATAATGTAATGTACTATATATTTCTGTACAATACGCAACAATTGATATCCACCCCGGCGACATCGCACTTACTCTCTCTACCCCTATTCTTGATCCTTGTCCGCCGATTTAATTTTTTTATTTAATAGTGTAAACTTACCTTATATTATGACAACTTAAGAAAAAAAAACTTTTTGCTGTTTGTTCGTGTGTATTTAATGTTGCATGTTCCGAAATCGATTCCAATGTAATAAATAAATATATATATATATGTGTGTATAAATTGTCTTGACCAGTTCTGGCCTTGCACGAAACGATCCTAAAGTGTCCCACTCCCGGATGTAACGGCCGGGGACACGTGAACTCGAACCGAAACACGCATAGGAGCCTGTCGGGCTGTCCAATAGCGGCGGCAAACAAACAGGCGTTGCGAGAACGGCAGAAAAAACTGTCACAACAACACATCGCCGCGCTTACAGGTATTCCCATAGACCTATAAAGAAATGGACTGGTAGCAGAGAGTTTGTGAGAGAGAAAGAGAGAGAGAGAGTGCCTCAACAGTTTAGAGGCAGGTGGCTTACAACTTAGTCTTTTTATATACCCGTTGATAGAGAGATAAAGAGAAATAGAGAAAAGTATAACAACATTTTTTAGAAAAAGATAGCGTACGAAATAAAAATAAATCGGTAAAAAAATAAATAGGACAATCCGAAACGTAATATTTCCAAAACTGACAAAACTGAACTGTACCTATACATTGGTTCTTATAGAGAATTATTTTCTACCATAATATAATACTTAAATAATTCAATAATTGTTGCACAAACCCATAAATACTGAAAAAATGGAAATAGTACGTTTTGGATTGTTGCCCCACAGTTATAGGTTCCATCGCCCTATGTACAGATATTCACTATCTATTTCTAACAACTTTGGCACTTGGCAAACCATACATCAGGGAGGACGCGCAGTCCATACATCAATATGTCTGTATGGGTACTCTCCACCCACCCGACACTCACCCGACACTCACCCGACACCCTCCCAGACATCCAGTGATAGCGATCTACTCTCAGCAAAACTCGGCCCGGATTATTACCGAGAACGACGCGTCATTTTCGTTTTTTTCCCCGTCGATTTCCAGTGTGCAACAACGGCGGACTCGATCAGCAGCAATACAAGCACATGGGCAACATCAACAAGGACGCGTACCAGCAGATGGGCGGTCACTACGGCGACCACTGCGGCGGCGGTCCGACGGGCCGGTCACCGGAATACTTGACAGCAGCCGCGGCGTACTACGGCCCGGCGGTGGTGGGCGCCAAGCTGACGGTCAAGCCGTCCAAGATGCTCCAGCACAAGGACATGGACGCCGGCGGGCCGGACATGGACGACGAGAAGCCGGACGCGAAACAGCTGCGCCTCAAGTCGGAGATGGGATGCTGCGGCGACGGACCCGCGCCGGGAACGCAAGACGACGCCATGACCATCAAGTCGGAAATGCACTCGGCCGGTTCGTGTCGCTCGGTGACGCCACCGTGCAGCCGACGCACCCCGATGACCATGTCGTCGTACGACCATTGTCACGATTCCAACTCGTCGTCAATGTCTGGTAGCATGGACGCCATGAACCACCATCAACAGCAACAACAACAACAACAACAGCAGCAACAGCAACAACAGCAACAGCAACAACAGCAACAACAGCAACAGCAACAACAGCAACAACAACAACAACAGCAGCAACAGCAACAGCAACAACAGCAGCAGCAGCAACAACAACAACAAATCCAACAACACGGCAACGGCGTCATGTCGGGTCAACAACAACACGGTTCGTCCGGATCGTACATGATGATGGACAACAACACCAGACTGCAGCACAGACCGTACGAACCGCAACAGATCAACGGCGGCAGTGGCGGCCAACAGCAAGACATGTACAACAGATCGGTGGCCGCGGCCGCCGCCGACCGCAACTACGCGCTGACCAACATCAACCGGCCGTCGCCGTCGTATTCCACCGAAGTGCCGGCCCGGTCGTCGTACGACCACGTCCGGCCGCCGTCGTATCCGAACCCGCTGAACGCCGCCGTGGCCGCAGCCGCTGCGGCATACGCCGACCGCTACGAATCCGATCAGTCGTGCCAACGATACCCGTCTGAGTACGGGGACGCCGCCGCCGCAGCCATGTACCAACCGCATCAGATGATCATGAAACCCGAACAACCCGTCCAGATGGACGACGCCATCGAACCGCCACTCTATCCCAGGTAAGTGTTCGTTCCGTTCACTCGATATACATTTTTATAAAACGATATGATCATATCGGTAAACCCGTAGAATATTTTAAAGCAGGGGTGTCCAACCCGCGGCCTATTATAGGTTTTGATGTGGCCCTGTGAAAACCATCAATTACTTAATAATATGTATAAAATAAGAGAAAAAATTATTAAAAATAAAACCTATTAATATAAGGTGCCCATACATATTATCTAGATTAAATAGTATGTGAATGTGTTTCATTACAACGATGGCGATGGCCGAAAAATAAAATGTAGGTATTATTATAAAAATGTATGTGGCCCACGACAACTCTTACTTACTCAATGTGGCCCGGTCTTCCCAAAAGGTTGGACACTCCTGTTTTAAAGGGATACTGGGTTTTCGAACTTATCGAAATCTCGAAATCTCGATTAATATGAACTTTTGAGAAAGTCGAACAGTTCAAGAATAGTTGAAAAAATTTAATTTTTCTGTATCTTTCAAGTTTACTTTGCTACCAAATCCTAGCTCTAATAATTAATAAACTATAATACGTTACAATGTCATAATGATTTTCTTATACGGTGTTTTTGTTTGGTTTTTCGTCGCAGGCCGCTTTACCAGTACGAAGGAGCGAATCCGCCCACGTCCACCGGCGGCGGCCCGGTCATCCAATCGGGTTTTCCCACAGCAGCAGCGATCAATCTGTCGGTGAAGTGCATCGCTGCTGCGAGTACCGGGATGAAGCCACTTCCGCTACCGTTGCCCTTACCGTTAACCCGGTCACCAGGCACAGTGTCGGTTATGGACCTGTCCACGTCCAGCGTGACTTCAACCAGTCCACAGGTACGATTATCTATAAAATAAAGTATATGTAGGACGCTCTGCCAAAGCCAATAGACCTAGATATTATTATTATGTTCTCTGTATAGTGGACCAAAAAATAAATCTCAAAGACCTATCCAAAGTTCAAGCATAAGTACAGTCGTTATCACGCAAACTTGTGTAGAATTTATTTCTTACGCTATCTAGTGCAATAAAAAAAAAAACAAATAATATTGCTCTTTTAATCTTAGCGAAACAATATATACCCCTAGTCTAGAAAGTCGTCGACTATAGGTTTGGTAATGGTAGGTAGTGATCGTCGCGCGACCTGGCTGTATTGGGAAAACGGTATTTACCATCATGTAATTTATTATATAGTTTCCAAGCCTATACTTATGTAATGTTATAACACGGGAGGTACAGCATAGCTGTATAGGCGATGGCATTTGACATTTGGCATTTCATATTTTATTTTACACCCTTTATCTGATCTGACCGTTTTTTTGTTTTTACGCTGCAGACTGTTACGTATTCAAACAGCCTGAGCCCACACCATTACGCGGGAACCGCCGGACACCGTACCAGCCCGAACACGTCGACGTCCAGTCCACAGGTCAACCAGGCTCCAAGCCCGCAAGGTCAGACTTTGGACCTCAGCGTCAACAGGTACGACGGTGTCGTTTGTGATTAGCCCTCGGGCCCGTTTACCGAGACCTTTTACAATCATTTGTCCCCGTTATAGGGCACCTGGCAGGCTTGTGTTTCCTGGCGGAGCGCCTAACGGATACAGCAGGGAATCGACACCCGAGAGCGGAGGTTCCCATTACATGGACCACTATAGGGACGTCAACGGTGAGCAACATAAAATAATTATTATGTTATCGACGTATCGTTGTCATTTATAAAATAATATTATAACGATGGTCGATGTTTGTCGTCTGTGCATCATAAATCCAAAATTACTCAATTGAAAAAAAAATTGATCGGTCATCGTTTGCGCATCATCGCATAATATTATATATGACGTCTTAACGATATCTGCAGAGTGACACTCGAACCGATAGCTGCATAACGCAAATTATTCGATTATAAATCTCTTACACAGGTTCAAAAAGATTAAGATTTAAAAATATTTATATGTTAAACGGTTTAAAATTTTAATGATTTTGTATTTTTTTGTGAATGACTAATATATTAACAACAAATTAGTCAAATCAAGAAAATTAGATAATATAGTTTTTACACAACAGTTAATATGTAGAATGTAGATATATTTTTTTTTTATATATAAATAATGACCAATCAACGAATCTATAGTTAGATAATCGCATTTTATTATCATTTTTTTATACGACGATAGTTATGCACAAATAGCCTATAAAAAAAGTCATTCACGACAATAGCGATATACGCATGCGTCCTACGCCCATCACAATTGCGGCTTATTAAAACAATAATTATTTAATACAGGTACATATATCTATAGGTATGTAGGTACCGCGTTAGGCTATAATTTTAACGTGTAAAATTTTTTTTCAAATAAATTGCAGAAGGCAATTTTTTGTTAATCATTTTTTTTCTTTTTTTTTAATACCCCCGCGGAATTTTTACTCTAGTGACGCCCCCGCTGATTATCAGCCGTGTACCCAAAAATTAATATTATTTTCTCGCCGTCTGCCTTGTATAGGTTACACGTCGTTGAGCCCACATCCCGGATATCCGATGCCGGAGTACGCGAACGGGTACTCGACGCCGTACAGCACGTCGGCGTACTCGTGCGGCTACTCGGCAGGAGCGTACCAGCAAGGCGCGCCGCCCAACGGGTTCTCGCAGAATCCGTGTTACAGTATGCCACCGCCGCAGCAAGACAAACTCTCGGTCTCGTCCAAAGACGACAGGTACGTTTGTTCAAGTTATTTAAGTTTACCTACCACTGCAGTATAATAGGTCCTGTAACGGGTCACACAACAATAAATGTCTACAGTAAAAATATCTCCGTCGAATTATCTTCAATACAAAATAGAAAAAAAAAAATAATAAAAATGTTTATTGTCACCCGGCCTGCAGAGAGGTTCGATTATGCTTTTAAAATTAAATTAAATAAATAAATGTAAAAATAATATTATTTTACATCCAATCATTTTTTAAAATAATTTAAGGTTGTGTGCGATTTATCTTAAGTAATGAAGGGTTAGCGTTTCGTTCAGTTTTTCCACTGCGTTCGAAATCATTGTATCATGATTCTTATAATTTTTTCGGACTATAGGCTCTCCAGAAATCAATTTTTCCAACCTTACCGGCTCAGCTGTAAATATATTCAGTTTTTAATATATAATTTTTTTGAATTTGTAAAATACCTCTTGTAAAGCTTGTTCCTGTTATAAAAATGTGATAAACTTCAAAATGGTTAGTTGATTTGCTTCTAAAGTTGAATTAAATGCGTAGTGTCAGCCTTCGATACTGAGTAGTTTGTGAGAGGTTTATTTCTTAAGACTCTCTCATAGCAATTCCACTTGAAATTTAGGCTGAGGTCTACAGCAACAACTACTGTGACAAATAAAATATTAAATTTGTATTCATTCCCGCTGGGTCATAATACAAAATTGTACTTATCATAATATATTATTATGATGTAATTTTGTCTTTTTATATTATGTGTACATATAAGTACAAAATGATTGTACACATCATCACACAATATGCGAGCAATAATTGTTGTTGAGAGCAATTTTTCCTAACACATACAAAACAATTTTTTGGGGTAATATATTTTGTACACAGTAATTTCGTCCATTAAAATCGTAATGATTATTGCTTAACAATAATATTATTTATTTGTTATTCTGTAGGAATAAAAATAGTATACAGTAACATTTTTAGAAAACACCTACTGCGATTATATGAACATAATATGCTTATTTAGTATTGTACCTACCCTATAATATGCTATAGGTACGTAATGTATGTGAGTTTTATAAGTTCTAAAGCCCAGTAAGTACTGTGCGACGATGTATTTTCTAAAAATATTATAAGAGAAAAGTAACGACTTGTTTTCACAAAATTTAAAAAACCACAGATCATTTCTTCTTCCATTACCTATTAATTCAATGCTCGGATTTTTTTTTGCATGCATTGTCTGCAGCTCTAAAAGTTAGTAGGTAGAAGAAATCTGATTCTATACAATCAATTTGTTTCCTAATCTCTAGTCTTGAAATTGAAAATATTTCAATCCAAAGCCACAATTATTTATTTTTTGATTAAATCTAATACTTTTGATGGTTTTTATTACACATTTCACATATTTCTTTTATCGTTAAGATATTAATATTATAATACAACTCGTCAATTATATTGTTAACTTAATGTAAAAAGAAAATTTCAATAATAAGAATAAAGTGTTTTTTATCCACGGTCTTGCATAAGACGGACAATAGTACCATACGATATATTCACACGGTATTTTTAGCTCTGTAGAAAATGTAATTTTGAGTTGTTTTAAGCTTTCATAGTATTTATAAATCATTTTTCCTTAATCTTTATACCGAGTCAATGTATTCAGACATTATTAATCGTGACATATTCATATTCGTGTTGAATATTATCATCAATCTTTTTCCGATTTTTCCCACTATGATACAAGTACGTGTACAATTTTTAAAATGGAAAAATAAACCATAAATATTTCAACTTTTTAAGTGCCCAATTTTGACCACATATCATATTTAACTGCATATTTCAACAATTTAAGTGCATTTTTTTTTTAATGTTTTTAGTGCGTCAAGTTCTAAGCTCGGTTTATTATATTATATTTATAAATCATAAGACTATAAGCAACATGCTTGGGTTCAAAAATTGCCATTTATTACCGCGGTTACGACTTTGAAAAGTAGACATTTTTATTATGATGACACTATTATTTTTTCATGTCGTTTAATTATAATTAATATTACTTTGTAATTGTTTTTGCTTGCAATAATATGAAAAGTATTATTTTTACTTTTTAAGTAAAAATATAACTTCTTACTTAAAACATGTAAATTGTACGTGTTCTTATAATATTATGACGAAATACTAGTCACCCCGTATTATTGATATGATGAAAAGTAAAAACCGCTCATCAGACACGTCGGTAACCGATTAAATAATATATTGAAACACGATAAACCAATTTTATCGGTAAAATTATCGAGAGCAAAACTGACTGTGGTGTGGAACGGACTGCAGTTAATATAAACACTCGTTTTAAAAAGCCCGCTCGCGACTGCCAAGAATTGATTCCCGCGCCAGGTGATAGCGTTTTTGAACGACGTGATAACAACGTTATCATCGCTATCGACGAAAATCAAACGGTGAAAACATGTGAATTTACTGAAAACAGTGAAGTCTGAATTATACGTAATATTATTTCACATACTCGATATTCAACAATTTATTAGTAAATAGTGAATCGTCCGGTTTTTATATACGATATTCGAATCAAAATTATCGCTTCACTCGTGTAGGTATTTTTCGTTTGACTCGAGCCGATCGCATATACTAGGTTTTGACCACCACCGTTCGGTTACGTTTTGAAAATGGAACAGACGGACAGCGACGACCGCTCGGAAACGTCGTCTTCCAGCTGCGGTCCCGGCGGTTCGTCCCCGGTGGTCTTGCCGAAGAGTGGTGTTCTGCGAGCGATCGAAACGATATTGGGCGAACGCGACGAGCCGGTCGGCCGAAAGGCAAAGATCCAAGCCACTTACCGGGACGACAGGAGATCGATGTACGCGGACTGGCTGTGCGCCAACAAACTGCATTTGCCGTTTTACCGCAACCATCGGTCCAACAAGCCGACGGGCAAGGGCAACAGCCTGAGACCGGTGTTCGACCAGATGCGACTCTGTCTGTTGGCCGGCGACTGGAACGGCTACAGAGAACTGCTGTCGATGGCTCTCAAATCGCCCAAGATCGCGAGCGATTACATTCTGTTCGTCGTCCGATCGTGTTTCGTGTTGCTGTTGAACCACCCGCACCGCACGTCGGAAATGGTCGACAATTTCATCGCATCTTGTTTGAGCATTAACGAAGAGTCCAGGAAAAAATCATATTTGCAAGAATGTTTTTCACTCAGATTTAAACCGACCTGTGTAGAGCAAAGACATGCAGTCGATAAAGAAATCAAAGAAAAAGATAAAGCAGAAGAAGAAGAAGAAGAAATTTTTTTTAATTCCGATTTCAGTTCCGATTAAATCATTCTCTAATCAACTAGGTACCTACTTTAACTTAATTAAAAATGTCTATCTATCCAAGGTTTAACAGAGGTTTTAGTTTAATGATAATATTTTAATATAGCCATATTATAGGTAGATATATTATAATAATAATTGTATATATTTTTATAAAAAAAAAAACAATCCAATAGCAAAATAAAATGTATAAATGTTTACGTTTTAATCATTGAATAAGCATTATTTTTAACTAGAATAATTAAGTAGTATTGTTTTTGTTTTAGTATTTCTGTTTGTGCAAGAAGTGATCGTTCTTCATCACAACCTGGAATCTCATCAACACATTCACAAGAACTAAAATGTCCAACACCGGGCTGCGATGGGTCTGGTCATGTAACAGGAAATTATTCTTCTCATAGATCCTTATCCGGATGTCCTCGAGCCAATAAGCCAAAGAGTAAACCTCGAGATGGTCAAGATTCTGAGCCACTAAGGTTAATTTCACTATTTTATAATTTATCTAACTGGTTATATTATAATTAAAATTAAATTGAATTATAGGTGCCCTATACCTGGATGTGATGGATCTGGACATGCTACAGGCAAATTTTTATCACACAGAAGGTAAATTAAATTGTTAAAGCTTAATTTTTACTGTTAATTGCATTGTCCATGTTTATCTCATAATATTTTATATTAGTGCGTCCGGTTGTCCAATTGCTAATCGTAACAAAATGCGTGTACTCGAAAGTGGAGGAACTGTTGAACAGCACAAAGCCAATATTGCCAAACTGCAACAACAACAACACCATCACCAGCAATCCGATCAAACTGCCTGCGAACCATCTCATTTAAATCCCAGTCCATTCCTTCACCGTGGTGCGCCGACTCTCAGCGTTTGCCATCCATCAGCACCGAATTTAGCATCCGGAAAGAAGCCAATCCCGACAAATGCTGCTGATTCGTTGTATCATCATATGTACGGCTCGAAACAACTTCATAATGGTGAGAATAGTATTAATATCATATTTGTCTGGTAAAATTGTGGGATTTTTACAATTTTTGAAAAAGTCAAATTTTGAGGAGGAGAAAAGGTAAAAAAGTTGTGGTTTTTAGATTGTAATATGGGGAACGGTGGTGAAGATCTATTTACTTTGGATGCTGAAATAACGGAATTGCAGCGAGAAAACGCACGCGTCGAATCCCAAATGTTGAGATTGAAGACAGACATCAATGCTATGGAGGCTCATCTACGACACGGGGATAAGGTAGGCCCAAGGTAGTGTCAAACATTCCAAACAAACAAAAACACTCGAAAAAGATGCTCTTATGATAAAATAGTCAAACTACAGCAATATTCCACAATTTTACCAAGTTAAATATTAAGTAATTGTAACAACCTGATATTTTTGCATGTTTACAGGAAACACAAATCTTATCTCAACGACAAAATTCCCATTTGAATGGGTACTATGAAAACCTAAGGAACAATATGATGTCGTTTTTGGAACAAGTGAGATGTCCTGATGGTCAATCTGGTTCTGAAAAGACCCAAGAACACTTTGACAGTTATCTGACCAAGTTACAGACATTATGCAATAACCCACATTCCGAATACGTAGCCTATAACAATTTGACCTCGTCCACTGCAGACGACAACCGTCCCGTCTATGAAACCGTTAAATCATCCATACACGACTACAATGTGTTGCCGCCAACAGTCATATAGAACGATGCCAACACCTACTTAAATCAATAATTAGCAAATGGACTAAATGTCTCCTCTTGCCGAGCATCATTAATAGTTAATATTACATTGTTAAACCCTATGGACATAATATATTATATATAAACATAAATACTTGTATAAATATTAACTAAATTGTAAATTAGTTTATGTACGGTTTTAAATATTAATTTTGCATTTGGAAATAATTGACCAAATCTCAGTAGAAATTTGTACTTATTTAACTATATTATAATATAATAAAACTATTATAATACAATCAGTTATTATAATTAACGTTTTATAGGCTTAAGCAATAAATATTCTGTTAAATGTAATATTTCTATTTAAATGGTTTTTTCCGTGTAAAAAACATATTTTACGACATACTGAAATGACTTCTATAATAATAAATGCATAGTCACTTTTCTAAAAAAAAAAATAAATAAATAAAACTTAATCTAAATATTAAAATGTTTTAAAAAAATTAATTCCAATGTGTGTGCATACTATTATTAACTGTATTTCTCTACTGTAAAACACAATTTGTAAAATAGAGAAATCCAAACTTTTATTGTTATCCTTTATTGTAATATTCAATGTGGTTAATTACTGTTCCTTAAGATATTGTTTCGCTTATGTAGACTCATCTTTATTATCCTATTTGATTTGTATTTTTTTGTTTATTGTTCTCTTTATTAGTTATCACATATTGATTTTGTTGAGTTATTGTTTCGTTAAGTTACTAATTAAGAACTGTTAATTTTTATGAAAACCCAAAGTTGGTTTTAACTTTTTTTATGTACTATATATTGTATTGTATGCGCCAAATATCAAATTATGATAATTCTTACGCAATACACGATTTTATGTGTTGAAAATGTCTTTGTTTATTCATTCTGTGTTTTCTGTTTTAAATTTAATATTGAAAAATGCATTGGTGTTTCCATTCCTCTCGTATCGTCAAAAAAAAAAAAAACTTAAATGAAAATTATAATACTACAATATATAAATGTCAAAACAAATAATACAAACATTAAAAGTAAAAATTATTTTCTTACAGTTTTAACTGTTAACTGATGAAGTAAAAACTTTGACTAATTACTGTTATTATAAACTTATTTTAATAAGAAATATGTTTAATCAACAACAGTAATTTAAATAATTTATCGACTGTTAAAATTAAAATAAAACAAAGTTAAGATAATCGACATACCTTATTATAGGTGGTTATTATTTGATTTCAAAACAAAACAAAATTTTAATTCATGGTAGGTAACATTATTAGTATTAGTTCCTATCACATTAGCAGTTTCTAATTTTCAGGTTCTTCGTATAAATCGTTCACCGTATCTGATGTCACACCAATACCGCTGTCTGCTCTTATGCATAACTGCATAAGTGGTACCTACAAGAGATTTTGAAATACTTAGTTTTTTTCCAGATGAATGCCCCTTAAGTAATTTTTTTGTAGTGGTTTTTCAAAATCTTTTTTTAATTATAGCGTTCAACACAGGGGGCGAATAATTTTTATTATTTGTTTAATTTATATATGAAGCATTCTGACTTCATATCAAAAAAATAATCATTGTTTTATATTAAAATAAACAAATTTAAACAAGTAGGCACCTATTTTCTTTATAACCAATAATGTAAAAAATCAAATCAATTAAAAAATTAACAATAACAAAAACCGTTTCATGTAAGACATTAATGATTATCAGTCTCTCATTTTGACTAGGTACCATAAGAATACAGCGATATGTGAAGATATAAAGATTTATTTTTACTGTTAACATAAACTAAAATAGAGGTGGGGTCCAGGGAGTGACTTTTTTAAAGTCTCCCCGATCTAAAGACTCATTCATCGCCATTGGCATCTGCACTTAATGAACTTATCCTTATTTCAATTACTATTTAGCACGATTAAAGATATACGCCTCTAGAGGTTTCAAGGGATATGGCAAGGTGTACTTTGGCATCGCTATTTTCTCCTCATCTTATTGACCTACTATTAATTTACAAATGCTCTGACAGCCGATGCATAAAAGTTAAAAATATTTTATGAAAGCCTGTGTATAAAATAATATTATTTGTGGTAGTGGTGAGAGGGAGGCACGTAGAGACAATAATTTTTCTATAAGATATTTAATTTATTTTAAATTATTTCAAAATATTATTTTTTTTTTTTTTTTGAAAACTTAAATTGTTTATATTTTAAAATTTAATTTGTTATTAATAATTTTTTAAAAAATAACAAGTTTTTTCAATGTACTACACCAATGATGTACGGTGCGACATGGGATGGTTCACACTGAGACATAAAAGTATTTTATCTTCATTTGACTAAGTAACACAAAATAATATTAGTTTTGTTTAAAATGTTCAATTACATAGTAATTAATAGTATTTCAAAGTATTTTTTTTTAACTTTAATATTTTTAGTCTTAAAAATTGTGTATGTACATTTCAAATAAAAAATACTAGGTATGCAGGGATATAATAATAGCAAACAATTAATATGAGGTATATAGTATATACTAAATTCTAAATTAAAATTAAAAATGATTGTTGTCTTACCATCCTTTTTTTGTTTTGGTAAGTATATAACACCATAAAACTATGAGTTATATTTGTACAATATATCTCAATATAATATGTTATTTTGTCTTTTAATTAATACAATAAAATAAATAAGTTCCTTTTAAAAAAATTACGTCAAACAAAAAAAATCCATGGCTAAATAAATTAAAAACCTATTTAACTCTTATACCTACACACAATACGTCATGCATTTAAACTATATAAAATAAAGTGGCCCGACGATGATGGAAAATTGGCCTGCCTGGCTGCAGCTAATATACTATATTATATTGTATTGTATTGTTTTCAACCAATGTGTCATGTATAACCGTGATGAATGTCGCTAGAAAAAAATTGCTTATTTATATTTCAATAAAATGGTTACATGTTAATAATGTAATGATTTACATAGGTTTATATTATGATTGTTACTTTTCCAAAAATCCATAACATTTTTTAAGTGTATCGCCAATTTTTATGAATTCCAAATTAGGGCATAGTTGTAAAAAAAAAGGTTAAGAAGCATTGTTGTATTGTATGCACCAAGTATCAAATTATGATAGTTCTTACGCGATACACAATTTTATTTTTGTCAATGTTCAATCAACAATCTGTAGGTATTTTTGTTTTTTGGTTTAACATTAAAAAAAGGGTACAAATTCTGTACAATAGTTATTAGTTGATATGAGGGTAATAGTAATGGATGAGTTAAATTTGAATTCAATGATAGGTACAAAATAATATCATTGTATAGTGTATACGAAAAAACGATTCTGAGGTAAGGCAGTCTGTCATCAAAATTACTAAGTATAATAAAATATTACATGTTTTATGATATTATTGATATTATTAAAACAGTAGGTTGAATTAATTTTTGCCAAAAACATTTCATTTTATATACTTTAAGTTTCAAGTACCCACAAATAATATTTTTAAATAACAAAAAAATAGCCAAAATCATTATTTTTCAATTAAGTATCTAATTTTATCCAAATTTGAACTTAAAATATCTGAGAAAAAAACTGTATTTATATATTTTTTAGATCTTATGGTCACAGTATAAGAACCCTTGTCTTACATTTTCAATCCTAAGCTATAAAATTTGAACATTTTATAAATTTTTAACTACAAGATAATTTGCAAACTTTTGAGATTGTGATGAACTTATAATCAATGTTTGAACTGTAAATACTCATTAACATGTAAGTCATTAATATATTTATAATTAATATTTTTCAACTTCTCATTTAACAACTTGGGGGAAGACTGTATTAAAGTTTCAAACATTTTGACCCAACCAAAAACATTTTGTCAACATTTATAGAAAAAAACTAAAAAAAAGTATTATTTTATAAAATTTATTCATCTGAAATAAAATTATTTGTCATTACAAAACAATTAAAGTAGCACCTAGTATATTGGAATAAAAATGAATTTCATAACTTAAATTATATATAAAAGACCCAAAATAGATAAAAAAAAAAAAATAAATAAAAATATTTAAACTCCCTATTCCCATGTTTACAGATGGCATATTAAATATTTAATCTATTTGAAAAACATATTATCTAAATAAAACATACTGAAACGTCATAACAAACACTTATAATGAAGTTAAAAAACTTCATTTTTATTCAATTTAGTTAAAATATACATTTTTTTTAATAGTCATTGTCAGTTAAATCAATAAAGTCTCCATAAAATGCTGTAATTGAGTTCAGCTTTTGGTTGATAATATTCTGTTGTATTTCCACTTTTCCGAAATATCTCGCTAACCATAAACACTAAAAAGTAATAACAAAAAAATATGATAGTTGGAAAAACTTAAACCTGTTAACAATAACCCACCTCTAATATATTTGTGGTTTTGGGAATATGAAATGCAATATTTGGTGCAATTCTTTTAACCATATCAAAAATAGTAAAACCACCAAATTTATAATCCTTGCACATGGATGCAATACTAAAGCTACTATCAAACAAATATTCTGGACCACCCCATGGGGGCGACATGAAAATAACATCAGCTTTTAACATTGAACTAATTTCAAAGAAATTACCAACAATAAATTCAATTTTATCAGCTACACCATATATCTTAGCATTGTTTTGTGCTAGTTTTATTTTACATGGATCCATATCAATTGCTATAACTAAAAACAAATAATTTCCATCAAAACCTACATTAAAATGTTTTTTTAAATAAATTAATATGTAACAATACCTAATTCGGATGTAAACGCTAATTGAATTATATTCCCACCGGCACCACAAAATGGGTCCATGGCAATATCAGTTTTACAACGTTTTGCTATATGGTAACTTAATATTTCTGGACACACGGAATAAAAGCTTTCTGTAAAAAAATAATTTTATAAAAAAAAATAAGATACAAAAAGAAATTGTGTTATTATAAATACCATCGTCCAGTAGAATACCAAGTTCAAATTTTGAAAATAACATGTGTCTCATTGTCCAGTATTTATAGGACCACTTTTTTTTATTACTAGTCTTAGGAGAATATCTTTTTTCTGTGTTTCTATATCCAGTACTTTTTGGAGTTAATGTTCGATCTTGATAATAATTCTAACAAATAGATTTATTTAAAGTCAAGCTTTTTCTGATAGCAATTCTTCAATGTGTTACACAAGACAAGTATGGTAGATTTAATGTAATATATAATATACGGGACTAAATGACCTTACTAATGACCTTACTCAATACTAAGTAACAAAATACAAGATACTATTCGCATTTGGACAACCTTAATAGATAATATAACATATATTTAAAAGTTCTTAACTATCAGTACAATTTTTATTTTTATATTAAAGCAATAATAATTAAAAAAATGTAATTTAAGTTCTATAAATTCAAATGTGATAAATTAAAAGGCTTGTCAACAAATTATAAGTAGTTTAGTTAGGTAGGGGGGTTAAGATGTATAAACTATATACTATGTGTGAACTAAAAATGATGAAATTTTAACAAACATATATATACATAATATCATCTCTGTAAAATAGTTAACTGATGTATTATGCAAAACAATAATAGTTCCAAGACTAATATGAAATAAGATATGTGAAATATTTTTATACATACTCTATTCTCATCAACGTTAATGTAAGATTTCCTTTCTGGAGTCAATTTAGAAGAAACTGACTTGTTATCACGTTGTTCGCAATAATATTTATCTGGGCTATCTATTGAATTCTAAAACAAAATAAATAACAATTGATTAGTTAAATTAATTTAAGCTACATGAATACAATTTTACTAAGTTAAATAAGAAAAAATACACTAACATTTGATTTTGGTGAATAATAATTTCTATTTTGATTGTAACTCTCAATATTATTCTTATGATAAAATATCTGTAACGGCTCCATATTATATTGTCTAAAATTAGAATTACATACTACCAAACCTATATCCGTAAGAACTGCATTAATTTTGTGTTCTCCTTTATCGTATACTTTCCTACAATAAACAACAAATTAGACTATCTAAATTATCATTTTTTTGTTTTTGAATATTATTTTTAAGTTAGTAGAGTAACCAATTTTTTTATTTCTATTGTCTTAACCAATACTATTAAAAATATCTAATATTCCTGTTATAATAAAGTAAACTAAGCTTATCAAATAAGATTGATCATTACTTATGTATAAATATTTCAATAGTTACATTTTAAGATTTAATTCAAATAAACATCTGAAATTTAAATTAAAACATATAAAGTCATTTTATTATAATGCTATAAAGCTTATAGATTACCTACTATAATGTTTAAACATAGAACCTACAATTATTTTAGTAACTGTAAAAGTTGAAATACATTTAATTTTAATTTAAATAAACAATAATTAATAAATTCCTATATAAAATAATTACTTACATTTTATAACTACATGGCTTATTTTCAAAAAGTATAGTGCCTACTTTAGATTTATCTGAATATAAATCAAATTCTTCATCACTATATTTTTCATTTTCTATAATTTCATCATTTGAGTAGGTATTGTAATTCCTATAACAACATTTGAATAGTTAAAATAGTAAAAATCAAATATAAATATCATATAATATTTGTGTTATTAATTTTAAACATGTGTTGTTAGTTTATTTAATACTAATTTTTTTTATTAACATAAAGGTGTCTAAATAAATAATTTAAAAGAGTAAATATTTTGTTGCCCGGAAAAACTAGCATGGAAAAATATTTTGATTAAATTAACAATGGTAGAGTAGATTTTTGTTTCATGATTCTGTGTTGGTCAGATAATATTTTTGTTTATTTATTAATTAAAGTATTATATATATTACATGTTCAGAATAAGTGATTATAAGAATATTTGTTTTAAAAATTATAATTAATCGAATTAGTACCTACCAATTCAAATACAAACAAGTAGGTATTAAAATACTTTTATTTTAATAAGAATAACAAGACTGCTACATTGATTTGTTCATAAAATAAAACCAAACTAACAAATGTTCATACAATTAGTATTGGATCTATATATATATATAATATATTATATCTATATAATTATCAATAATTATTGTTATAATAATGTGTACTTATTTTAGCAATATTTTTAAAACATAATAAACCTATGAAATAAAAAATTCGATACCTAATTACATGCATACAGCATTACAGCATACTTAAATTTGACTAAAAATTAGAGTGAAAATATGGTAAAATAACAAATAACCTGATCATAATTCAACTGTTTTTCAAACGATACCTAATATAACAAAAAAAGTCACTTGAATAGTATAAAAATTTGAATTTTAACAACCAATCTATATAAGAACTTGCTAAACATGGTTACCAACTTATATACCTATGTAAGTTTGATTCCCAACCAATGCCAGTTGTACCCATTGATCACACTTGTGTCACATTAACAAATTTATAAATATATTCAGGCACCTATCAAGTTCAAAATTTATTTACGAAACTTTTGGAATAACTTCAGTGCTTAGGTTAGGTCCACAGAGAGGAGTCTCTATGGATGATTTTATTGTATAATTTGTCAAAAATATTATAAAATTATAGGTATGTAAAATGATTTTAAAAAATATATTATCAATTAGTCAAGCGTGGATCTAGAAATCAGAAATATGGGGGGAGGGCTACATTTTTTTCAGAAAAAATTATAAATTATAATTTATTTGTACACAACAATAGGTATTATGGATACGATTTGATAGCAATACTTACAATTTAGTTTGTATTTAATGGATTTTTAGAAGTAAGAATTATTTATCGTACATTAAAATACATACAATTTTCAAATGGATGGGGGGAGGTAAAGTTCCTTCGCCCCCCCCTGGATCCGCCCCGCTATTAGTAGCACCGACTCAATAATGTGTACTAAAATTATATTATATTTGACTTCTTTCTGAAAAAACAAATTAGAGCCTTCCCCTAAAAATTCATAATTCCAGATATCGTTCAAAGCGGTCTCGTCACTAGCCATACTCACGGAAAGACGTGCCGACAGATCGAAACGATTACTGTACCAGTAGTTATATGCAATATTATTATTATAATAAAAACGAGTAAAAAATGTCGCTCGACCCCACGACCGTCACCACCCCCCCCCCCCTCCGGGAAAAACCCTCCGATTAAGACGCTCGGGCGCCCAACGCCGGACGGGCAAGGTGTCGATTTTGGATTCCCGACGTTCGCAAGCCAACAACGACTATGGCGCGATTTAATAATTTCGGATTCGATTGAAATATTATACTTTACCGATCGACTCTCATTTGCCTACCGTTTAAAAATAAAACTATTAATAAACGCTCGTGACCGCCTAGAATAATTTATTGTCGTCGGTAGCTCACCTGACGTCGGCCACGAAGCGGCTGCACGACATGGTGATGGACGACTCGGACTTGTCCGTCCGCCCGTACAGCACTTCGACCAGTTTCTCGGTGCGCACCGAAAAGCACAACGGCCCGAGGTCCAGAAAAGTGCTCATGGCGGCTGCTGAAGAGCGTCGGCGCCTCCACGGATTTCAGGCGGACCTCGTCGTGCGCGGCTGTATCACTATAATATAGTAAGTGTACCGCGGAGGTTATCGCCAAAACTTCACCACGTGCAAACGCGACTTGGGCAGTGGGTTGAGCGGTGCACGTCGGCGGCCGGTCGCGGACTGCGGCGGAATGATGGACGCCACTCGCCGCCGGTCGGACTATCGCGCGAAGACTATATATAATAATAATAATAATAATAATATTATCGTTTATCGATGCGAATAATAATAATTATGACGTCGCGTACCACCATAGAACAATAGTACCACACGACAAACCGGCTGCGACGCGCACGCGCAAACAAGCGATAATTATTATTAACTGCGCTTGAATCTATTATCAGCTCGAAGACGGTACCAACGTGTGTGCTAGCTGCGCCACGACTTTCCGTCCGGGCCCGCGTGTCGAAGCGACGGAAAATATTGTACTTTCCACTTGTCCTCAATCTTCCTCATAATAATATTAATATGATGATAAAATATAATGAATGTAACTTCATTTTTTCTAAATATATTGTACCTCAACAATTTGGATTTCGTACGTACATACTTCTACTTCCTCAAACTTATTTTCATGATGTATCATAATAAATATTTAATCAATTCTATTTGTACACGAACGACGTGACTTAATTTTTAAATATGGAAATCTTAGCATGTAGTACGCAAATGACTTGAAATTATATTACAATATTAATTCTTTAGGTGATGGCTTTAAATTACAGGAAGACTTTGATAATTTCAGAACCTGGTGTTATGAAAATAGACTACAAGTAATAAATGTAATTCTATATTACATCAATATATTACAATCCCCGTTCAATATTGTCTATTACTCTAATAATTCCCACCTACCTAAAGTTGACACTATAAAAGTTGATGGAATTTTATTTTCTAGCTCACTCTTTTTCTACTCACATTCAATCAATAAAAGCATCACGGACACTTGGCTTTATTATCAGAAATACTCAAGACTTTAACAACATTTTATCGCTACTCTTTATTTTACTTTTGTTCGTTCAATTCATTTTATGGAACCCATACCAACTTATCTGGATTAATAAAATTGAAAGAGTGCAAAATAAATTTCTTAGATACTAATCTTTTAGTAAAGTTTACTAAAATTCCTAATTATTGTATAATTACCGATCACTGTTATGAACCCCTTAGAAAACTTGTATTTGTCCATTCTCTAAGTTCTAGACGTTTATATTTTGACGTCTTTTTTATTTGTAAATTCTTAAAGGGCACTATTGTGTACAGTTTTCTTAACCTAATAATTAACTTATCTGTTCCGGCACTTTTAACCGTAGAAATCGGCCAACCTTTTTCATCATTAGGCACAGAACACTTTACTGTTATTTTTTCCCTATCAAAAGAGCTTGCAATAACTTTCAAAATAACTTTGATATCTTTCATTCCTCTCAAAGCACGTTGCAACTTGCAAATCAATATATTCTCTTTTTAACTATTTTTTAAACTTTTATACTCTATATTAGTTTATTTATCTTGTACACTTACTGATTTACTAAACATTGTTTTTTTTTCTCTTCACTATTTATGTACACTTTTAAATTATTATTTGTATATTTTTCTGTACCTACTGAATGCCTTTGGGCTTGTATTTCAAAAATGAAATAAAATAAATAATATTATATTATGATATCATCATTATAATATTCGGAACTAGTTTGGGTGTTTCCTCTGAAGTCCGGACCAATACCGGATCACCAATATTTTTTGTGGTTAAACATTTATAAAATGTTCAAATTCTATAGCTAAGGATTAAAAAGTTAAAACAAGGTTTCTCTTCAGGAGTTAATTTTGTAATTAATAAATTTAAAAATATATTTACATGGTTGATTTATATAATCATTTTGATTATATTATTATGATTTATGAGTTTATGACATTCAAATTTGTAAAATAAATATTTTATAAAAATTTGTTTCTTTTTAAAATTATTTGTCTGTATTTTAAGTGGGTAGACAAGGCCTTTTTTCTTCTATGAAGCCTCGACATCGGAAGAGGTGGATGATAATGAAGCACTAACTAATGAATTTTATTAAAATACTTAAAATAATAACGAAGATAATTATAATTTAGGATGGGGCAGCTGCAATTTCCACTATACTTTCCCCGTTGTACGCTATTGGGACCAACATTTAGGTATTATTGTCTTCTTAAATATTTACTTTACTTTGTATCAGTGTATATAAACAGTAAGTGTAGTACCTACATAATTGTATAATATTATTATTGTGTAAATGATGTAAGATAATTATACAAATATACAATAGATACAAAGCTTTCATGGTTCTCTTTTAGAGACCGGATTTCCATGTTTTTAAATATTATAGAGAATACAAAATCACATTTCAAATTTAAAGAATATTTTGTTGCAAAAGATATTTATTGAACCATTGAGGGTTAACTTAAACATTTCACAAAAAATTAAAACAGAATTGTGACATTTGTCAGTTTCTACCATCTTTTATATCTGTAGTTTCTATTCGTCTAGTTTCTACACTTATCAAGTCGAAAATTTGAGAATATCTTTCTGAATTCATAAGGATAAATTTATAAATTTAAATTGGGTACATACTATTATTTTTTTATCTAACTATATATAATTTTATTTTTTATTTTTGTTATTTAAACAAGTTGTGTTTATATTTTTTTGAATTCATAGGGCTGAATTTGAGGTATGTAAAATATACATCAGTACATCACCGACAATAGAATAAATATAGCTGTATAAGTAATTTTTACAATTTGTTATATTTATTTGTTTTTTTAGTATTTATTACATTCTTATGAAACATTTAAGATTTCCAAAAAATAATGTTTATGCATATAAAGGATTATTAAGATTAAATTATAGAGAATAAAAACATCTTAATTTTATTTTTTTAAACTCGCACTATAAATCCGGTGTCCAGCTTATAATAATTTTAGAAAACATAGTATAATATTCTCAATTAATATTTTTATCATAATTAAAGGCAGTGTCTTGTGTGTTTGTTAATTACCCTCCATTCATGGAGACATATTCTAGACACTGTGATTGTAGTTTTAGTTCATATAATAATATTATCTTTGATATGTTGATTGTTAAATAATGTATTGTATGTTTGGATTTAATTTTATGAAAATATATTTATACTCCATACGACCATACCTATTGGTGCAATGAGGACATAGTTTGGTCGAAAATCCTTCCCACCAAACATACATTTTTAGAAATTATTGTCTCCTACAAAAAAACAGTTATTTATGCCTTTGAAAATAACTAATAAGTATACAATTTTAAATGTGTTTTTTCCCTCCACATCTCGTTGATCGTTATAGGATTGACAAAAAGTATAAAATAAAATAAAACACACCATGCGTGTGACATTGCTGTGGTGACTAAATTAAAGTAACAAACGAAAATACGAAACATCAAAACATATTAAATAAACAAATTGAAAACTCACCCAATAAGAAAAAATAATTGAAAATTAATAAAAAAAAAAATACAGAAGAACATATTATTAATAAAACTTGTTTAGTCAATTTTTCAGAACAACCACAATTATACGTATTCGTAAAGGTACGTTTTCCCTGCAGCGTCAAACAATGGAACAGCACGGCGTCGTGACGCCGCGTCTAGACGCCAACCTATGTCCGTACCGGTAGTTGACGCTAGACGCCGCGTCCAGACGTTGCAAGGAAAACGTACCTTAAGGATAGAAGGATAGAGTAACTTCCTATTATAGTTATATTATTACTGTGGAACAATTTTGGTCATATCGTCATGCAAATTTCAAAGTTTAAAGCAGCCATGTCTCTAGATTGTGTGACAACTCTCAAAAAGGTCTCATTGAAATCTTAAATTAAAAAAATTGACTATACTTCCGATCAACCATTTTCCAGCCAAAATGTTTTTTTAATATTTGTATTTAAAATGACGATTTATAATCCAATTAATCTGAAAAACAACTGACACCACCTAGAAATGTATCTAACTATATATCTGCTTAGGTTAGGTTAGGTATATGACTATTTTCAGTAATATTTAAGAATGCGATTTTATTGAACCATCATTACCGTATAAATTTTAAATTCTTAAAAAAAATGTAGCAATACGTATATATTTATAAGATTTATTTCTGAAAAATGTCTAAACATATTTAACTAAATATTATTGTAAACAAATATTCACAACAAGAAATAAGAATGAAGTACTTTATAAATTATATTACAATGTAAACTTTACTACAGTACCTACATAGATTTTATGTATTTAGGGATTAACATTTTTAAAATTGTAGTATAGTTATTAAATTATTGAAGAATTTCCGGTATAAACACTTAGTACAATTAAAGTAAAAGAAATGCTTTAAAACATAAAAAGGTGATAAATACTGACAAAAATTGTCACAATGTAAATTTAAAATAGCAAAATAGAATAATATAACCAACATTTTGCATAGTAGCAAAGTTACTTATATTTATTGTTTTAGAGTATAATAATAATAGGATTATTTATAAAGAGTAATAGAGTATATATATACTACAATGAATCGTTACGAAACGGTTTTAAAATACTGTTAAATATTGTAGAACTTGCTTCGCCCATCGGGGCTCATCATGGCTCTCGAGAGCAAATACTAGCTGATGATATTGTGATTAGGTTAGGTTAGTTAAGAATAAAATAAAAAAAACTTGAACTTGGTTAATCAACAAAATGCCGGTCAGTGGTCTTTTTAAAATTACACTGATTTAGCAGACGTCGTTCAGGACGTTGAGTCGTAGGTGACGCGGTCGTAGGTCAATGTTGTTGTCGTTGCAGTTGGCGATCCAGTATCAGAGATATTATCTTCTATAAAACAATAGACGTTGCATAAGTTATTTGAATACAATTTTAAATTTTGGTATTATGTTATTTAATTTTAAATTATAATGGACAAAAAAAATATTGATGTTTTGAAACATTGAGTGATTTTTGTTAAAATCTATTGTATTTAATGTAAGTTTTACATAAAGTTTTTAAGTATGCAAAATAGTTACACAAAATTAATAACTTAGGACATGCAAAATTATGAAGAATATAAATCATACCATGTACAATCAGAAGTCAAATAACAGTCGTACAGCTACAGGTTAGCAGTCAGCTCCGGCGTGAATTAATGGGTGACCGGACCTCATCGACCATGAACATCTGACCAACGATCTTGAAAAGATATAATTTTGTAAAGGTCAGCACTCTTTGACAAAATGCATTGATTTAGCAGACGTATTCCAGGCGTTGGGTCGTGCCATCGTGTTGTTGTCGTTGCGGTAGGGCGATCCAGTATCAGAGATATTATCTTCTATAAAATATTAAATAATTAATAAATTAATTAAATTGAATTTTAAATTGTAGTTTAATTGTAATGGATATAATGAAAATTATTCGTTAAATGGAAGTTTGATATGAAATTACATAACATGCGAAACAGTAATATAAACAATATTAATAATTATTGGCATGAAAAAAATTGAAAAATATATATCATACCATGGACAATCAGAAGTCGTACAGCTATAGATTAGCAGTCAGCTCCAGCGTAGATTAGTGGGTTATCAGACCTCATACGTCTGACCACAATGCAGAGACAATATCATTTTCTATAAAACAATAAACGCTTTGTAAGATATTTGATTGTTTTTTTTTTTATGATATTTTAACATACAATTATTACATACCATGAATATTCGGAAAATTTAAATGTTTGGGGGCCCGAAATATTGTGACGTTATAGTTTATTTCCATCATTTGTATACTTCGATTGTTTTTAAAAATCATAAATAGAAATTTATGGATTTTCCACACTAGTCAAACTTGCACTAGACGACCAGGTTCCAAAAGATATCATTTATGGCAGTAGTTTAGTAGTCACATTTTTAAGATACTTTTGATCATTTAAGCTTTTCTTCGATAGGTCCGCTTGCCCTAGTGATAATTTTATATTCAGTTGACCTAACCTTTAAGGCTCCTTTAAAACTTTTCCCTTCCTTCGGTTTTATTGTTTTATCTTCTTCAGCTGTTTTAATCCTTTTGTTGTTGATAATTTATAATTAAGCTTTGAAAGTTTTGTTGAGTTTCCACTTCATTGAACTATAGGAACCAGAGAAACCAACACTATAGTTATCACCTAGTCGTCGTCTTTGGAGCTAAACACATAGTTGAATAGCAGCTGTCTACATCCATCGTCATTTTCCCCACAACAGTCAGATTTCCAGTCAGTTTCTGTCCGGCGTATCAACTACCGTCACAGGTAAATGAACAATCGTATCATTTTTATAACCGACTCTGGATCAACTGAGTTAGGTGGTCGACCACCCAAATCATTTGTGACCAACATTACAGAAGTCCGTGGTTTGCGTACGAATGTCGATAACGTTGCCAGTGGTTCGCTTTATGGTTTGTCAACAGTATTTCTTGGGCAAACAGCATCGATTATCGCCGATAGAACTACTTGAGTAATTGATAGTACTAGTTTGTTCATCTTTATCCTTGGTTGAAATTTTCATGTTTTGATTAATATATTCCTGAATCCTTTTCTTTTTTATTTCCAGTACTTTTTTTCATGCCTTTTTATTAGCATTAGAGGTCCGGTTTTTTCAATGATACATCGTGAAAGATAATAATCATGCTTAATAATTATTTGTTACGTAGATGACCTGGATGCATTTGTCATTGAAGAGATGATAAATATATATTTTTTTCGCCCAGCCACCATTCAAGTGATGTTGTACAAATATTGACTGCAAAAACGATGATGATAATAAATTTACTAGTAATAGCAAAGTATCAACTGATTGAGTTTTTATTACACTACCAATAATTTACTTGCAGAGTATAAATGCTTTCGATCCATTTTTAACAGCTACAACAGGACTCCCAGACTCTCATCAGTCTCTTCAAATTTGATACATCAGATTTACTAATTTGATTAAAAGACCACGAGTTGTCATGTTATTTAGTCGTACTCCATTAAATGATGTTGACATTTTGTTCTTCTAAAACAATATTTACATGTTAATTTTGAATTTGATAAGAACATAAGGCAGTTAAAAGGGGTTTAATTTTTTCATATTTGTGGACGAAAAATTATATATATCTAAAAATACTTGAAATTAGTAACCATACATTATTGTTATGTAGGACTGAACTGTATTTTTAATGAAACAGTCAATACTGGGTACATTTTTATTCCATAATAGTTCTGCACACTCATGATAATTACTAGGCACACACCCACACTATGGTCTCTTTCACATAAACAATAATTTATATTCATTCCTCTATCCTTTTAATAATCCAGCTCTTAACACCTTAATATGTAATTATTATTTAGAATAAACAGACAAACCACATAAAAAATGTATTGTTTTCATAACTTTTAGTAAGATAGAAGTTTAATATTAAATGAATTTATATTAATAATACATTGTACAAATTATTTGTGTCTTATTCATTGAACATTTATTAATTAATTGATAAGCGTTACAAGTTAGTACTTACAAGGGTTCCAGCAGTTTTGTAAATTTAGTGACTTTGGACGATTTAGAAGCCATATCTTCAACGACAGTCGTATCCGTAACAAATCAAGTGAATATTGAATTGCCACAATGTATTATTGTAAAAACCAAACATCTAATGCTAATAGAACAGCATGTAAAAGAATACTGAAAAGAAAAATAGAAAAGGATCCAAGGACATTTTAACCAAAAGACGAAAATTTCAACCAAAGAAAAAGAAAAACAAGGTAGTATTTGCAAGTACTCCAGCAGTTACATCTACGGAACTCGATAAAGTCAGCCTGCGAAAGGTTAGGTTAACACGCCGGGAAGAAATTCACAGGTAATCTGTCTGCTGAAGGAAAATTGACGATCGACGTAGGTGGCTACGATTCAACTGTGCATTTACCTCCAACGACGAGTGATTAGGCGAAGACATAAGTTGGTGAGTAGGATCCTCTAGATCCACGGAGCGAGATAGTAGGACCTTGGTGTGTACTAAAAAAAATGTAAGGCATTATTAATCTGACATTATCAATGTTTTATTTATTGACATGTCTTATTCAAATCACAGCCTTACATCCCAACAAAGTATGAATTAACTATTTTAATTTTTAATCAATTAATTTATAGTAATTATGTATAATAAATCAATCAATTAATTAATGTACGATTTAATTACACTACTTATAATAATTTTTTAACAAAGTATGTATGTATTTCATAATATTAAAGTAATTATGCACACATTATATACACTTTAACAGTTTCGGTTTATTAGTTATTCGGATAATCGGATTAGTCAGACATAGGGACAATAGGTCATCGCCCGATGGGTCTCAATTATGCAGATTCTACTGTAGTTTGTACTAGGACACAATATTAATCCGATACTCACTGAAAATTAGTCCAAAGGTCAGACGGATGATAAAATAATTGTTGATACATTAATATTAGTCATTCATATTAATAGGTTAAAGGTTAGTTGCAGCCATCAATCGAGAAATGTAAACATATTCCTCAAACAACTTAATACAATCAATAAAATAAAATACACAAGTTTTATTTAAATATTACAATTGTTATTTGGTTAGTGATTACTGATAAACTGATTATTATTGCCAAAAGTTAACTATTATCGAAATATTTACAATGAAAATATTAAAATTACTTATAAAGGTGACGTACAATATAAAGATCATTTCTTATAATACAATTGCAGAATGTCCAACTTTAACCTCACGTTAAGTTATCATAAAACTATATAAGCACGTATATGTTCTTGAAAATAATAAAATATTAGTCATTTATATTAATGGGTTTAAGGTTATAGTACAAGTATTAATAATGAAATATATATAAATATGCAAACCACGCTCCAGAAGTCACATTCGCGTGTCTGTACGCCATTATGGGAACAATGTCCAGTGCGTAGACCACAACGATGTACTTGTACGAGCCTCCCTCCCCCCCAAAAAAAAATTAAACAATCGACTTTAAAATCCCATTAAATAATTGTAAAACAATTACAAATAAACTGTTATAGTAAATAATTAAGAGGCTGTCGCCGAAACCAGTCATTAACAATCCGTCGAATAAATATATTCTGTTGTTATCGACTTCAATTCCATGATATAGTAAAAATAACGAAAAACAGGAAATTATTCGTAAAACCAGATATTTATAAAATCGATTTCGTATTTTATTGTATCTTTAAAAAAAAAATAAATTTCGATATTCAAATGTTTTCAACATTAGCTATATAAATAATGGTTTCTCGTGAAACGAATTGAGTTTAGTCCTGCCCGGGTGGGTCTTACTACGATGTCGGAAAGCAGTTAAATGGAACGGTTGGTTGATCCGAAGGACTTTTATGCCTGCCTCGTATAATATGTTCTCAATAAAACACCACAAATGTGGTTGAAGTTTAAAGAAGGTGATTGAGAAAATACAATATAATGATTTGAATTTACATAAGAACTGATTTTTATTTTTGGGTTTATAATGAACACGTCGCATTTACAATTTATAATCGGAAATGAGACGAAATAATTACCACGAATCACCAATAACCTCCACTTAATCATTCTAACTGATAATTCATGCCAAATATTCATAATAATATAATACAATGGGTTTTTCATGTAGCATTATGATATTTAATTTTAAATTGTAATGGACAAAAAAAAATATTGTGATTTTCGTTAAAAACTATTTTTTTTTAATGGGAATTGACATAAAAATATTTAATATACGAAATAGTGACACAAATTAAATTAATAATTTAGGAGTAGCAAAAATATAAAAACTATATAACATACCATTTAAATTCAGAAGTCACATATATCAGTCGATCAGCTATAGTTCGGCAGTTGGATCGGGTGTAGATTGGCGGATGTTCGGACATCATAGTGAGTGAACGCCTGACCACGATGCAGAGACGTAATTATCTTCTATAAAACAATAAACGCTCTGTAATTTATTTGAATTTATTTGATTTTTTTATGGTTTTCTATCTTAAACATATTACTTACAATGAATATTCAGAAGTCACATATAGGTAACAGTCCTACGGCTACAGTTTAGAAGTCGGCTCCGGCGTTGATATTAGTCGGTGATCGGACCTCATCGACTGGGCGAGTCTGACCCACGATGTAGAGAAGATTAGATCTTCTCTACATCGTGGTCTGAACGAAGCTAGTAACTATCTTCTTGGTATACGGCCGCGACGAGAGTGTACGACCTGCACAATTCAGGGCCGTACGCATCCCTTGACACTCGTCCGGCACTATGCAAGCAGCGCTGTGGTGGAGGAATTTTATTCAAGGTTTGGAATTCTCAACGATAGGCATGCGTGTGTGTGTGTGTGTGTGTGTGTGTGTGTGTGTGTGTGTGTGTGTGTGTGTGTGGCTCACGCTTTTGTGTTTAATAAGAAAAATGTAATTTCAATTAATCGTTTTAATCGTTTTATAATAATGTATTGATACATATCAATTAAGTATGCTGTCAACATTTTTTTCATATAGGTAGGTGCTGCAAGGAAAAAAATTTTAAAAATGTATTAGATGTTTATATGTTAATCAATTAATATAAAAATAATTAGTGCATTTTAAAATTATTATAATTTAAATAAAACATTGATACTCTGACAAAATTAGTAATTTTCTTTTATTAATACATAAAATAGTTTGATTTGGAAGTAGAAAAAAAAAATATTTAACTTACATACACATGATTTACATACACTAAAAATTTTATGTTATGTATTTTATTTCTATTATTAATTTTTGTTTCTCCTACTTCCATGTACTTCTTGAAGATAAGAGATAAACAATATTTCACTAGAATTTCAGACACCAAATACTACCTCTCTCATCAACCATTCGATATGGGGATCACGAAGAATTTAAAAACTCATTACCGTGGTCAGCTGGTAACATACGTAATTTTGAAAGCTTCTGAAAATAACTGTGTACCTTGCATCCTAACAAAGTATGAATTAACTATTTTAATTTTTAATCAATTAATTTATAGTAAATATGTATAATAAATCAATCAATTAATTAATTTTCGATTTAATAAAGCTACTAATAATAATCTTTTAACAAAGTATGTATGTATTTTGTATTATTAAAGTTATTAGGTACCTACATATTATATGCACTTTAATAGTTTCGGTTTATTATTTATTCGGATAATCGGGGTAGTCAGATAATAGGGGCAAATAGGTCATCGCCCAATGGGTCCCAATTATACGGATTCTACTGTATTTAGTACTAAAACACAATATTGATCCGATATTCGCTGAAAATTTGTCTAAAGGTCAGACAGATGATAAAATAATTTTTGATACATTAATATTAGTCATTCACATTAGTAGGTTAAAGGTAGGTTGCAGCCATTAATCGAGAAATGATAACATATTCCTCAAACAACTTAAGATCATTTCTTATAATACAATATCATATTAATATAAATTGAACTTTTTTTTTGCATTTGCAACAATGTACAAGTGGAGAATGTCCGTCATTAACCTCACGTTGAGTTATCATATAAGCAGGTAAATGTCCTTGAAAATGGTTTTTTCTGTAAATATTTTTAGGGGTAGTTATGTCCACTGCATGTCTAGCTACATGAAACAATAAATGTTCCTTTATATATGTCTCTAGATAAAATGTTACCGAATACTTGAAATCCACGTTATTTTGTGGAATAATAAAAGAGAAATCGTCATTTGGATCATTTCATACAGTAACAATAAATTGACGAAACATTGTAATTTTTTCGATTACCTTATTTTCTGCGCGTCAGACGATTTCTCGTAGACAGAGTGTAAATTAAATGTGATAGATAACGATTTAAAATAAGTATGTGTATTGGTTTATTATGTCAACGGTATGTATTTTGTCGTTTAAATAGGTTATTAATACGTTTATTCAGTATATACATATCGTTGGTGTACGCTCAATGCGTGAGATTATTTTTATCGATAAATTTATAGGAACAGTTAATACAAAAAATTTAAATACAAAAAGGTCAGATTGTAGGTAGCTGGAAACCCACAAGCCACCGCCGCAGCTGCATTTAGGTATAAAATGTACACGTTTATTTTAATTATTAATAATTTTATCGGACTAAATGCCTATGCTATTCACGTGATCATAAAGAACACAAAAAAAAAAACCGATCAAAATTGAACCGATAGTTATTAGTTATCGACTATCGAGTTTACTTTCACAATAAATGCACTTACAGCTATATATATTAGTATAGATATAGGTAAGAAGTATCCGAATACTTGGAATTCAGTACAATTGTGGCGATTCATTTAAAATCGTCTCCTGACATTAATAATATACTCGTCGCGATGAATTATTATTGTGATGAGCACAAAAAAGGAAAAAAATACTCCAAAACGCACGTAGTGTGTGCCGTATGTCCGCATTATTCTGTAGAATAATAAAAGAGAAATCGTCCTTTGGACCTTCCTACAGTAACAATAAATTGATGATTCCGGTGTCTGTGCTCATAGCCCCTTGTGTGGTTTATAGTCAGATGTTTTTTTCTTCATCGTTTAGATAAAAAGTACTGTAGTGTCACTATAGGTATTTTAGTACTGTAGGTACCTATTTTATACTGCTAAAATGGTTCATCATTCTCAGTCTGACCTTTAGACGTATCATTGACGAAAACGGATGAATGTTGTATTTTATTGATATATATTTATACACATTTATATACTAAATAGTCTATTGAGTTAGTTTAATAATTCTTTGTAAAGTAATTATTTATTTTTTGTATTGATCAAATATCAGCTAAGGCCATTAATTTTATCTAATATGTATATGTCTATAAACATATAATCTTTTTTTTTAAATATATTTATAATGTAAGTATATATTTCATTATGTGTATAAATATATATCATTAAAATACAACATTATAATCCGATTTTCGTCAATAATATAAGTCTAAAAGTCGTATAGGATCCATCTATAAGAAGTGTCCGAATACTTGGAATCCGGTACAATTGTGGTGATGTGTTTAAAATCGTCTCCAGACATTTTACTGATCTCGATGAATTATTATTGTGAGTACAAAAGGCGGAGGAAAATACGTCAAAACGCACGTCGTGTGGACTCTGTACCCTGTGTCCACATTATTCTGTAGAATATCAAAAGAGAAATCGTCCTTTAGGCCTTCACACATCGACAATAAATTGACGCTTCTTTTCCGGTATTCGTGCTCAGAACCGACGCCTTGTGTAGGTTAATATTGTATTTTAAAAAGTCATTGACAAAGGTATGCGCTGCGGGTATAAGAGGCGGCAGGAAGTCGGGTCGAATAAGACGTACTTACAATTACGTTTAGAAATCGCCCTTCAGTCGGTTACCACTTACCGACCATAATATTGTGTGCGTCTACATATAAAAGAAACAACAATAATATCTTCTGGCTACATTTTTTTATACAAAATAAAAAAGACTGTTTGAAATATTTCGAATAGACAGAAAGTTAAATTTTATTACTCATACTATTATTATTATTATTAAAATACATTTTTATGTTATAATTAAATTGTATATTAATTTACCCATGTCCGTAAATTGAATAAAATATTATTTTATACCTATACCCACTCGCAACAAAACGCGTCCCATACGAACCCCCATAAATCATAATATAATGTCATAACGATTTATTAAACATATTATATTATTTAATTATTATACTGCGAGTGTGAACAACAACTTCATCATTCGCAGAATATCGGGACGGTCACGAATGATTATATAGGTCCTCCACACATACGCAGATATTTCTTACATTTTACATTTAGTTTATTTTTCCAAGACGTATATTAAGTTAAAACCTTTCCCAGGGTTGGCCAATCCGCTATTGAAAACTATACTCAAATCCAATGAGTACTTTTCGAGATATACGCGTAGGTACATAAAAAAGGGCTTCTATTTTATAGTATAAAATTGTATAATACATAATTATATAATTTCATAATATTTTATAATATAGACGTACATACAGCTTCTAATACATATTTTTTATTTAGAGGATTTTTTTTCCAAATACCGATTTTTGTGTTTTGTTCCGGCGAACATCGATGCAAAAGAGAAATATGGCCTTGGAGACTATTTACGTGGCTCTCTTTTTTCAGTTCCCATTCATACACTCTAATCCCTCGACTTAACATACCCACACGTGCACACATTCCAATGGTGAAAACATATTATATTGTATCAGTGAGGGGATGGTGTTTTTATTGTTGTACAATACATTTTTTTTCTGCTTGTTTGTCGGAGGTCTATATGGATCGTTATTTACAGCTGGGCTGGGTATATGCTATTGTATTAATGCGTGGCCGAAACCTGTCAATGAGAAGATCAAGAAGCCACGATGTCACGTTTAAAATATATATATGTGTATAGTGTATATACTATATGTAGTATAAAGTATGTAACTACCTATAGTATATAATGGAATTCCAGAAAAAGGTCTTCACAGAGACAGCAGCTGCAGAAAACTGGCGGTATAAATTGAAGTAAAATATATTTTGAATTTAGGATTCAATAATATAGTAACAGAAAAAAAAATAATCCGTCCCATGACGGGGTTCCGATACGATTGATGCATTTGTTTGAATCATACATATAATAATATATTATGTTTGATATAAGTTATAGATGTATGTACTTTGTACATCAAATAATAATTTATTTAAAACCGTATTAATATTACAGTCATCAATTATAATATAATAACGTAAGACATATACCGCCTTAGTGGTGGCCCCGCCAAGACAATAGGGTTTTACTTTTACCGCTGCAGTGTGTTGTGACCTTTAAACCAATATCCATCGAAATTACGTCTAAAGGTCAGACAGAAGATAAACTAATTTTTGATACATTAATATTGGTGATTAATTTTAATCGTTTATAGCTATTACTATTGAGAAAATTAAAAATATAGTTCAAACTGATATTAATACAAATAAAAGTAATATAAAATACAAGTTTAATTTGATCGTTATTTGGTTAGGGATTTATGGTATAATTATTGTCAAAGGTTGATTTTTAAGTTTTTTCTTAGTTATATGTTGCATCTGTGTTTTACTACACATAAAACAGGGGTGTCCAACACGCGGCTTGTTATATGACCTTGATGTGGCCCCTTCATACATTTCAAAACCATATGTATACTTTTACTGAAATAAAAAATTAACAAAAATAAAACCCATTAATATAAGGTATCCATACCTTATAGTGATTTAATAATATGTGAATGTTTTATCATTATTACGATATAGCGAATAGCGATAACGAAAATAAATGTGTAATGTGTTATTATAAAAATGTATGTGGCTCAAGAAAACGTCTACTTACTTAATGTGGCCAAGTCTTCCAAACAGGTTAGACACCCTGATGTAAATAATGAACTCATTTATACATGAAAACTAAACTATAAATCAACTTATATGTTTTAACCGTAACAAAATTAGAATATCAATTGATATCATGTTAAATTATAATCATTTGTACATATAATACCATCGTCCGCGATACTTGGGACTTTTTTCAACGACCACGGTTTCCGAATTAATTTTCATACATTAAACACTAAATCCTGTTAAATAATGGTAAGATATTCATCTCCCTGTATTCAACCGAGAAAACAATTCTTTATTCTTTATTTCATACCTACTTGGCCACGCAGGTGTTATAATGGAAGGCGACTATGCGGAGACGGTCGAAAGCATTGATCGCTATTACTCGGTGACTGTAGTTTTTATTCTGTATAAAATAAAATGTAGCCAGAAGATATTGTTGTTGTTTCTATTATATGTGGACGCACACAATTTTTGGTCGGTATCCGACTGAAAGGCTATTTCTAAACGTAATTGTAAGTACGTCTTACTCGACCCGACTTCCTGCCGCCTCTTATACCTGCAGCGCATACCTTTGTCATGATTGAAAATGACTTTTTAAATATAATATTAACCTACACAAGGCGTTGGAATGTCGGATATGAGTAAATGTGCGAAGGTCTAAAGGACGATTTCTCTTTTGATATTCTACAAATCTACAGAATAATGTGGACACAGGGGTACAAAGTACACACGACATGCGTTTTGGCGTATTTTTCTCCGCCTTTTGTGCTCACAATAATAATTCATCGTGGTCAGTAAAATGTCAGGAGATGATTTAATATGCATCATTGCATCACCACAATTGTACCGGATTCCAAGTATTCGGACACTTCTTACCTATACAGTGTGATCCATCTAACGTAAGACATTCAATATTTCATATACTCTGTATATGTATTTAGTATTTAATTTTGTTGGCAGCGTCCTTAGTACCTCTATGCTACACGACATTCTCCGCTTGTATATTGTTATATACCTACTTTTATATAAAAAAAAAGTTCCATTTATATTGATAGATGTTGCCTATATGGCTATATTATTCCTGTATTATAAGAAATAATTAAAATTGTAAGTAATTTTTCAAAGTAATATTTTTTATTTTTATTCTGTACTAAAATACCTATATTGTTTGAAATTTTTAATTTTCTTACGGATAAAACACAGAAATTGATTTGCAGTTTAGTTTTCGTGTATAAATGAGTTAGTTCTTTAAGTATTATGTTTAATTATGTGTAATACAACTCAGATACAGCATAAAATTAGAAGAAAATTAAAACTGAATGTAATGGATGACCATATTATCCCGTATAGAAAACGTTTTTCGATATTAGTTAACCTTTGGTAATAAAAATTATGTGAATCAGTAATCAATAACCAAACAACGACTGTAATATGAATACAACTTGGTTATTATATTATATTAATTGTATTATTAAGTTGTTTGATGAATATTTGTAGATTTCTCAAATAATAGCATTAACTGATTAAAATGAATGGTCAACAATAATTTTATCCTCTGTCTGACGTTTAGACGTGCCTATTATTGACGAAAATCGGATTATAATGTTGTATTTTATTGATACATATTTATAAACATAATGAAATACTTACATTATAAATATATTTTTAAAAAAAAGATTAAATATTTATAGACTTATACAAATTAGATAAAATTAATGGCCTTAGCTGATATTTGATCAATACAAAAAATAAATAATTTCTTTACAAAGAATTATTAAATTAACTAAATAGACTATCTATATAAATAAAAATCTAATGCTGTTTGTTAGTCTCGCTAAAACTCGAGAACGGCTGGACCGATTTAGCTCATTTTGATCTTAAATTATTTGTGGAAGTCCAGAGAAGGTTTAAACGGTGAGTGAGTATGAAAATTTTCAGAATTAATTTTTTTAAAATTAAATTTAAATTTACATGCTTATTTGCATGGTGTATTTTGGATATTCCCGTGACCGACCGCGATAGTAGGTTTCCAGCTACCTGTAACCTGACCTTTTTTTCTTTTGTGTGTGTTTTATCGTCAGCAGTGTGTAGGTATGAATTGTTCCAAAAAGTAAAACCCGACAATTTATCTATATTATAATATATATATATATTCCAAAACTACTCAACACACTGGGATGTGCGAGATACGTGTGCCATGTCGATTTTTATATATATGTATAGATTTAAAATGGAATATCAATGAACTCCCTTTATAGCTGAAGATTTTCGCCAAACGCTGCCAGTAATTCCTAGATTAACAGCTAAAAAATAAATAAAAAGTGCACGGGATCGGCTAGAAAAATTTAATATGCGAGTGGTGTTACAAAATGACAACTCTGTACTGTTTTTCACCTACCTAATTCTGTTTCCATTCAATAACGCACCTCATGGGGTCCGCAATCCACCGCAGGTGGATCGCCTACCTGATAATATACTGCTCGCATATTGTCCGTGATATAATGCAGTTGATTGCCCACCTAGGTGATTTAGATGTATGTAAATCACTTAAAGTTAATCATAACTTAATATTTGGCTCAGGCAACGCCGGGTGAGACTAAATTGAATATTGTTGTAACGATATTACTTAGTATATTGTAAGTTGTAACCGTTATTTATAAAATAAAACTTATTATTCATATAGAGTTGGCATATTATTTTTTTAAACGGGCAACGAAGTGCACAAGATCAGCTAGTTTAGTATATAAATGTGTATAAATATATTATATCAATAAAATACAACATTCATCCATTCTCGTCAATAATACGTCTAAAGGCCAGACAGAGAATGATGAACCATTTTAACAGTATAAAATAGGTACAGTACTAAAATAACTATAGTGAATCTACAGTACAGTTTATCTAAAAAGTGAAGAAAAAACATCTGACGATAAACCACACAAGGCGCCGGCTATGAGCACAGACACCGGAATGGACACATCAATTTATTGTTACTGTAGGAAGGTCCAAAGGGCGATTTCTCTTTTATTATTCTATAGAATAATGTGGACATAGGGAACACATAGCTTACGTTTAGGCGTATTTTTCTCCATTTTTGTGCTCACAATAATTATTCATCGACTATCGTGACGAGTAAAATGTCAGGAGACCATTTTAAATGCATCGTCATAATTGTACCAGATTCCAAGTATTCGGATACTTATTACCTATATCTATACTAATATATATATACCTACCTGTAAGCGAATTTTTTGTGAAAGTAAACTCGATTACGATGTCGAATTTTGATCGGTTTTTTTCTGTGCTCTTTATAATCACGTGAATGGCATAGGCATACATTTAGTCCGATAAAATTATAAATAATTAAAATAAACGTGTACATTTTATACCTAAATGCGGCTGCAGCCGCGGAGCGGTCGCGTTGGCTTATGGGTTTCCAACTTCATACAATCTGATCTTTTTGTCAGTCAAATTGTTTTTAAATTTTTTTTATTAATTGTTCCAATAAAATTATAGATAAAAATAATCTCTCGCATTGCGAGTACACTAACGATATGTATACCGAATACACGTATTACTAACTTATTTAATCGATAAAATACATGCCGTTGACATAATAAACCAAATACCATTACATCACATACTTATTTTAAAACGTTATCTATCACATTCAGACGAGAAATCGTCTAACGCGCAGACGTTCGGTTGTTTGAAAATAAGGCAGACGGAAAAAAATGACAATGTTTCATCAATTTATTGTTACTGTATGACGGTCCAAAAAACGATTTCTTTTTTTTATTATACAAAATAATGTGGATTTCAAGTATTCGGTAACTTTTTATCGATATACATATATAAAAGAACATTTATTATTTCATGTAGCTAGACAGGCAGTGGACATAACCACCCCTAAAAAACATTTACAAAAAAAACCATTTTCAAGGCCATTTGCGTGCTTATATGATAACTTAACGTGAGGTTAATGTTGGACATTCACCACTTGTATATTGTTACAAATGCAAAAAGAAAGTTTAATTTATATTAATATGATATTGTATTTTAAGAAATGATCTTAATATTGTAGGTCACCTTTACAAGTAATTTTCATATTTTTATCTGATGAATATTTCGATAATAGTTAACCTTTGGCAATAATAATTAAGTTAATCAGTAGTCACTAACCAAATAACGATTGTAATATTTATATAAAACTTGTGTATTATATTATATTAATTGTATTAAGTTGTTTGAGGAATATGTTAATAATTACGAAACTATTAACGTGCATATAATATGTAGGTACCTAATAACTTGAATAATACAAAATACATACATACATTGTTAAAAAATTGTTATTAGTAGTTTTATTAAATCAAAAATTAATTAATTGATTGATTTATTATACATATTTACTATAAATTAATTGATTAAAAATTAAAATAGTTAATTCATACTGGTATCCATACTGTTAGGATGCAAGGTACACAATTATTTTCAGAAGCTTTCAAATTTACGTATGTTACCAGCTGGCCACGGTAATGAGTTTTTAAATTCATCATGATCCCCATATCGAATGGTTGATGAGAGAGGTAGTATTTGATGTCTGAAATTCTAGTGAAATATTGTTTATCTCTTATCTTCAAGAAGTAAATGGAAGTAGGAGAAACATAAATTAATAATAGAAATAAAATACATAACATAAAATTATTACAGACATATACATACATATAATATGTACATTTTAAAATATAATATTATAATATTAAAAACATTTGTCAATATAAAATTTGCAAGAAACAAAAATATGTGATGACTGAATAATATAATCATGTGTATGTAAGTTAAATATTTTTTTCTCTTCTACTTCCAAATCAAACTATTTTATGTATTAATAAAAATTTGTCAGAGTATCAATGTTTTATTTAAATTATAATAATTTTAAAATGCACTAATTATTTTTATATTAATCGATTAACATATAAACATCTAATACATTTTTAAAATTTTTAAAATTTTTTTCCTTGCAGCACCTACCTATATGTAAAAAATGTTGACAGCATCCTTAATTGATATGTATATGTATTATTATAAAACGATTAAAACGATTAATTAGAATTGCATTTTTCTTATTAAACACAAAAGCGTGAGCCACACACACACACACGCACACACACACACACGCATGCCTATCGTTGAGAATTCCAAACCTTGAATAAAATTCCTCCACCACAGCGCTGCTTGCATAGTGCCGGACGAGTGTCAGAGGATGCGTACGGCCCTGAATTGTGCAGGTCGTACACTCTCGTCACGGCCGTATACCAAGAAGGTAGTTACTAGCTTCGGTCAGACCACGATGTAGAGAAGATCTAATCTTCTCTACATCGTGGGTCAGACTCGCCCAGTCGATGAGGTCCGATCACCGACTAATATCAACGCCGAAGCCGACTTCTAAACTGTAGCCGTAGGACTGTTACCTAATGTGACTTCTGAATATTCATTGTAAGTAATATGTTTAAGATAGAAAACCATACAAAAATAAAAAAAATTAAATTAAATTACAGAGCGTTTATTGTTTTATAGAAGATAATTTCGTCTCTGCATCGTGGTCAGGCGTTCACTCACGATGATGTCCGAACATCCGCCAATCTACACCAGATCCAACCGCCGAACTATAGCTGATCGACTTTTATATGTGACTTCTGAATTTAAATGGTATGTTATATAGTTTTTATATTTTTGCTACTCCTAAATTATTAATTTAATTTGTGTCACTATTTCGTATATTAAATATTTTTATGTCAACTCCCATTAAAAAAAATAGTTCTTAACGAAAATCACAGTATTATTTTTGGTGTCCATTATAATTTAAAATTAAATATCATAAAGCTACATGAAAAACCCATCGATTTAAAATCCATTGTATTATATTATGAATATTTGGCTTGAATTATCAGTTAGAATGATTAAGTGGAGGTTAGTTGTTATTCGCGGTAATTATTTCATCTCATTTTCGATTATAAATTATGAATGCGACATGTTCATTATAAACCCAAAAATAAAAATCAGTTCTTATGTAAATTCAAATCATGATAACGTAATTTCTCAATCACCTTCTTTAAACTTCAACCACATTTGTGGTGTTTTATTGAGAACATATATGAGGCAGGCATAAAAGTCCTTCGGATCAACCAATCGTTTCATTTAACTGCTTTCCGACATCGTAGTAAGACCCACCCGGGCAGACTTACGCGACTAGGTAAGCAGACATCCCGGGAAAACTTGTCAAACGGTTTGTGAAGCGATCAATGATGCAATAGTCAGATTAATTCCGGCATTGTATCGATCGACTCACTCATCAAAGCCGATGGGGAAATAGTCTGTGTTATTCTGGCATTGCTCTGGTTGTCGGACTGCTCGATAAGTCTCCCTCCCTGTTAATTCGTCCTATGCGTTTCACCTCTTTTTCGATTAATCATTGTCAGTGCGACGTGCTCATCATTCAATTTTAATTGTCCAATGCATTAATACGACTATCGAAAAAAGCCTACATCGGTGTCGTTTTTGGGATTGTGATCAATATTTTAATGTAAAATAATAAAAATAAAAATTACATATGAATGTTTTCTAATTTTCAACTGCTAAACTCAATTTGTTTCACGAGAAACCATTATTTATATAGCTGATGTTGAAAACATTTGAATATCGAAATTTATTTTTTTTTTAAAGATACAATAAAATACGAAATCGATTTTATAAATATCTGGTTTTACGAATAATTTCCTGTTTTTCGTTATTTTTACTATATCATGGAATTGAAGTCGATAACAACAGAATATATTTATTCGACGGATTGTTAATGACTGGTTTCGGCGACAGCCTCTCAATTATTTACTATAACAGTTTATTTGTAATTGATTTACAATTATTTAATGGGATTTTAAAGTCGATTGTTTAATTTTTTTTTGGGGGGGGGAGGCTCGTACAAGTACATCGTTGTGGTCTACGCACTGGACCTTGTTCCCATAATGGCGTACAGACACGCGAATGTGACTTCTGGAGCATGGTTTGCATATTTATATATATTTCATTATTAATACTTGTACTATAACCTTAAACCCATTAACATAAATGACTAATATTTTATTATTTTCAAGAACATATACGTGCTTATATAGTTTTATGATAACTTAACGTGAGGTTAAAGTTGGACATTCTGCAATTGTATTATAAGAAATGATCTTTATATTGTACGTCACCTTTATAAGTAATTTTAATATTTTCATTGTAAATATTTCGATAATAGTTAACTTTTGGCAATAATAATCAGTTTATCAGTAATCACTAACCAAATAACAATTGTAATATTTAAATAAAACTTGTGTATTTTATTTTATTGATTGTATTAAGTTGTTTGAGGAATATGTTTACATTTCTCGATTGATGACTGCAACTAACCTTTAACCTATTAATATGAATGACTAATATTAATGTATCAACAATTATTTTATCATCCGTCTGACCTTTGGACTAATTTTCAGTGAGTATCGGATTAATATTGTGTCCTAGTACAAACTACAGTAGAATCTGCATAATTGAGACCCATCGGGCGATGACCTATTGTCCCTATGTCTGACTAATCCGATTATCCGAATAACTAATAAACCGAAACTATTAAAGTGTATATAATGTGTGCATAATTACTTTAATATTATGAAATACATACATACTTTGTTAAAAAATTATTATAAGTAGTGTAATTAAATCGTACATTAATTAATTGATTGATTTATTATACATAATTACTATAAATCAATTGATTAAAAATTAAAATAGTTAATTCATACTTTGTTGGGATGTAAGGCTGTGATTTGAATAAGACATGTCAATAAATAAAACATTGATAATGTCATATTAATAATGCCTTACATTTTTTTTAGTACACACGGTTTGACCAAGGTCCTACTATCTCGCTCCGTGGATCTAGAGGATCCTACTCACCAACTTAAGTCTTCGCCTAATCACTCGTCGTTGGAGGTAAATGCACATTTGAATCGTGGCCACCTACGTCGATCGTCAATTTTCCTTCAGCAGACAGATTACCTGTGAATTTCTTCCCGGCGTGTTAACCACCATCACATGTAAATGAACAAAAGCGTCATTCTCGTAACCGACTCGTGATCAACTGAGTACGGTGAACGGTCTCCAAAATCGGCTGTGATCAACATGACAGAAGTCCGTTGTTTGCGTACGGATATCGATCACGTTTCCAGTGGTTCGTCTTGTGGTTTATCAACGGAATTTCGCAGGCTGACTTTATCGAGTTCCGTAGATGTAACTGCTGGAGTACTTGCAAATACTACCTTGTTTTTCTTTTTCTTTGGTTGAAATTTTCGTCTTTTGGTTAAAATGTCCTTGGATCCTTTTCTATTTTTCTTTTCAGTATTCTTTTACATGCTGTTCTATTAGCATTAGATGTTTGGTTTTTACAATAATACATTGTGGCAATTCAATATTCACTTGATTTGTTACGGATACGACTGTCGTTGAAGATATGGCTTCTAAATCGTCCAAAGTCACTAAATTTACAAAACTGCTGGAACCCTTGTAAGTACTAACTTGTAACGCTTATCAATTAATTAATAATTGTTCAATGAATAAGACACAAATGTATGTACAATGTATTATTAATATAAATTCATTTAATATTAAACTTCTATCTTACTAAAAGTTATGAAAACAATACATTTTTTATGTGGTTTGTCTGTTTATTCTAAATAATAATTACATATTAAGGTGTTAAGAGCTGGATTATTAAAAGGATAGAGGAATGAATATAAATTATTGTTTATGTGAAAGAGACCATAGTGTGGGTGTGTGCCTAGTAATTATCATGAGCGTGCAGAACTATTATGGAATAAAAATGTACCCAGTTTTGACTGTTTCATTAAAAATACAGTTCAGTCCTACATAACAATAATGTATGGTTACTAATTTCAAGTATTTTTAGATATATATAATTTTTCATCCACAAATATGAAAAAATTAAACCCCTTTTAACTGCCTTATGTTCTTATTAAATTCAAAATTAACATGTAAATATTGTTTTAGAAGAACAAAATGTCAACATCATTTAATGAAGTACGACTAAATAACATGACAACTCGTGGTCTTTTAATCAAATTAGTAAATCTGATGTATCAAATTTGAAGAGACTGATGAGAGTCTGGGAGTCCTGTTGTAGCTGTTAAAAATGGATCGAAAGCAGTTATACTCTGCAAGTAAATTATTGGTAGTGTAATAAAAACTCAATCAGTTGATACTTTGCTATTACTAGTAAATTTATTATCATCATCGTTTTTGCAGTCAATATTTGTACAACATCACTTGAATGCTGGCTGGGCGAAAAAAATACATATTTATCATCTCTTCAATGACAAATGCATCCAGGTCATCAACGTAACAAATAATTATTAAGCACGATTATTATCTTTCACGATGTATCATTGAAAAAACCGGACCTCTAATGCTAATAAAATGGCATGAAAAAAAGTACTGGAAATAAAAAAAGAAAAGGATTCAGGAATATATTAAACAAAACATGAAAATTTCAACCAAGGATAAAGATGAACAAACTAGTACTATCAATTACTCAAGTAGTTCTATCGGCGATAATTGATGCTGTTTGCCCAAGAAATACTGTTGACAAACCATAAAGCGAACCACTGGCAACGTTATCGACATTCGTACGCAAACAACGGACCTCTGTAATGTTGGGCACAAATGATTTGGGTGGTCGACCACCGTACTCAGTTGATCCAGAGTCGGTTACGAAAATGATACGGTTGTTCATTTACCTGTGACGGTAGTTGATACGCCGGACAGAAACTGACTGGAAATCTGACTGTTGTGGGGAAAATGACGATGGATGTAGACAGCTGCTATTCAACTATGTGTTTAGCTCCAAAGACGACGACTAGGTGATAACTATAGTGTTGGTTTCTCTGGTTCCTATAGTTCAATGAAGTGGAAACTCAACAAAACTTTCAAAGCTTAATTATAAATTATCAACAACAAAAGGATTAAAACAGCTGAAGAAGATAAAACAATAAAACCGAAGGAAGGGAAAAGTTTTAAAGGAGCCTTAAAGGTTAGGTCAACTGAATATAAAATTATCACTAGGGCAAGCGGACCTATCGAAGAAAAGCTTAAATGATCAAAAGTATCTTAAAAATGTGACTACTAAACTACTGCCATAAATGATATCTTTTGGAACCTGGTCGTCTAGTGCAAGTTTGACTAGTGTGGAAAATCCATAAATTTCTATTTATGATTTTTAAAAACAATCGAAGTATACAAATGATGGAAATAAACTATAACGTCACAATATTTCGGGCCCCCAAACATTTAAATTTTCCGAATATTCATGGTATGTAATAATTGTATGTTAAAATATCATAAAAAAAAAAACAATCAAATATCTTACAAAGCGTTTATTGTTTTATAGAAAATGATATTGTCTCTGCATTGTGGTCAGACGTATGAGGTCTGATAACCCACTAATCTACGCTGGAGCTGACTGCTAATCTATAGCTGTACGACTTCTGATTGTCCATGGTATGATATATATTTTTCAATTTTTTTCATGCCAATAATTATTAATATTGTTTATATTACTGTTTCGCATGTTATGTAATTTCATATCAAACTTCCATTTAACGAATAATTTTCATTATATCCATTACAATTAAACTACAATTTAAAATTCAATTTAATTAATTTATTAATTATTTAATATTTTATAGAAGATAATATCTCTGATACTGGATCGCCAACTGCAACGACAACAACATTGACCTACGACCGCGTCACCTACGACTCAACGTCCTGAACGACGTCTGCTAAATCAGTGTAATTTTAAAAAGACCACTGACCGGCATTTTGTTGATTAACCAAGTTCAAGTTTTTTTTATTTTATTCTTAACTAACCTAACCTAATCACAATATCATCAGCTAGTATTTGCTCTCGAGAGCCATGATGAGCCCCGATGGGCGAAGCAAGTTCTACAATATTTAACAGTATTTTAAAACCGTTTCGTAACGATTCATTGTAGTATATATATACTCTATTACTCTTTATAAATAATCCTATTATTATTATACTCTAAAACAATAAATATAAGTAACTTTGCTACTATGCAAAATGTTGGTTATATTATTCTATTTTGCTATTTTAAATTTACATTGTAAAATTCTATATTTCAAAAATGTAAAAGAAACTCTGTATTTAAAAAAAATATGTGTTTGATATTTACGTGGCTAAACAAACTGATTACAATCTAAAGAAATGCATGATATTATATTTAATTATATACATATATTTTAAATACAAAGACATGAAACAATTTATACCTTTTAAAATATTACATCGGACTTTATTATATAATATTACATTTTATTTGTTTTTTCTCTGTTCCTTAATCTTAGACTATACGTCTGGTAATGTTTTCAACAGGGTCTATGTGCTATAAAAAATCATTTAACAAATAATTAATGTTTTTTATTAAAATTAGAAACGTTGGTATTAATTACTGGACTAGTCTTAGAGAAATGGTCTAATAAAATCAAGTTCGTTTAGTCACATGATTATCAAAAAGAACTTAAGGATATTACCCGATGCCATTATTGTACGATTTTCTTAAGAGATTGTTTGTCTACCCTTTTTATGTTGTAAGCATTTCTATTACTTTAATTGTACTAAGTGTTTATACCGGAAGTTCTTTAATGATTTAATATCTATCGAATTAAAAGTTAACTAAAATTTTAAAATTGTTAATCCCTAAAAATAAAATGTATGTACTGTAGTAAAGCTTACATTGTAGTATCGTATATAATGTTCTGTATTATTTATACTTATTATATATATTTGTTTACAATAATATTTTTTTAAATATGTTTAAACATTTTCCAGAAATAAATCTTATAAATATACGTATTACTAAATTTTTTTTAAGAATTTAAAATTTATATGGTAATGATGAATCAATAATATCACATTCTTAAATATTACTGAAAATAGTCATACCAATGACCTTTAATGCTATTTAATTGCTATCTAACAATCTAAATACTTCTAAATCTCAAACATCTTCAATATTAGTCCTATTTTAACGAATCATTTAAAGATGAAAGCAGATACATGGTTAAATACATTTCTAGCTGGTGTGAGTTGTTTTTTAGGTTAGTTGGATAATAAATCGTTATTTTAAATAAAAATATTCAAAAAACACTTCTAGGAATCTAAAATAATGCAATTGTTTACAAATTTACATCATTAATAAGTAATAATTATGACTGTATACACAGAATTATTTATTATTTACTTACTCTGTGTCACTAACGGACTACCGTGAAATGAGTGATACGGGGATAAGGCTATAAGCATATTTGCTACAGAAGGGTAGTCCATGAAAGAATAATTTGACGCTCTGCTCCGACTACGGCGTGTGGGCTAGCTAAACTCGTATGGGCGTGGTCATATGCCGCCGCCGCCTCGCCGATAGGTGAAACAACGCTATCTCTTGAGCGTTGTATACGTTACACTTTTGGTATGGCGTCCTCATATGTGCGGCATATCTAAAATCACCATGGACTATTTTATCATGGCTAAAATAGTAGCGTTTGCGATGGTTGTAGATATCCTAAGCAGGAAACCCAAATTATGTACTCAGAAAAGAATATCTAATTTTTAATCGATATAACTTACAGTAGAAACCGTTTATAATGGCATTTAAGTGACCAGTAAAAATTGGTCATGATTATCCACTGTATGTATATCGTTCATTTTGAAGCTGTTAATAGCTAATAACATTTTCAAGTAAAGTAGCAGTGTATGCATTTCTTAAAATGGGCGATAATGCCCCTTATTGCATATTGTTTTATGAACAATATGATACATATCAATTAGAAGCAATACCAGATTTGAGAATACATAAATAAATAGAAATGGTCAGTTAGATAGATTATTACATATCTTATATTTTGTAGAGTATAAATGTTACATGACAATAAGAATACTACTGTTAAATAAATTATAAAATCATTTGATTTTTTATTGATCCAGTAAACTTGACAGTTATGGTTAGGGGTTAGCGAATATTTTATATAATCGATTAATCGATTATTTTCCATACTTATAAATAATCGATATTATCAAAATTCGATTAGTCGATTATTAATCGAATAATCGATTATTTATTTGACTTTGATTATAATCGAAAAAAATCGATAATTAATTATAATCTGGATTATTTATACATTATGTAATTATTGAAAAATATTTTACGAATATAACATAAATATAAAATGTTCTCGTGGTGGGGTCACTGGTCACAGACTCACCGTATTGTTATTGAAGTATTTATATTTATATCTTAAAATCCTATTTTACCACTATAAGAATATTACATGAAAGAGTTTTGTGTTTATTTTTAGAATCTGATAGAATTATTATTGATAAATCGTCGTTTAAATAATAAAATAATAAATATGTTAATATTATTATCACTAATGTTGAATCGAACGGACCCAAGCATTTTATTTGTGAACACTTTTAGTTAATACAACAGTTGAACGGTGACAGTCTACGAGTAACAACGGTCAACAACTAACGAGATAAACTATTTATTTTTCTTCGGATTTTAATCAAGATGAGTGAAGTGTGGCAAGTGTTTACTAAAGATGCCTAGAGTATAAAAGTTATTTGTCAAATAATCAGTTTAGTAATTGTTACAGTTGATTCTCAGATTATAATTTTTAATTGATTGTAAAATGTTATCATACCGATTGTTATTACTGATTAATATCGATTATAATTTTAGTAACTGATAATAATCGATTAAAATTTACGTATGAATAATAACCGATTATAATTTAGTAACTGATAATAATCGATTATAATTTAGTAACTGGTAATAATCGATTATAATGTATGTATAAAAAAATAACCGATTGTAATCGAAATAATTTTCTACAAGTCGATTATATGGAAATAAAATAATCGAGCAGCCCTAGTTATGGCCATTAGTTACAATTTAAATTGTTTACATATTTACATTTAAAAAAAAAATTTTTTTTTACATGGTGTAACTTTAAAGGTAAAAAATGTATAGTTACATTATTGTATATAGAACTAGTTAACATAATATTATTAAATTAAATTGTAAGACCTGTAGATTTTACATTTGTTTTGTTTTGTTTTGTTTTATAATTTGAATGTCTTGAAAACTTATTTTTAAGCACTTTCTCCGTGTCTACGTATGGACTTTCAAATGCGATCCCTGATATCGCATTTATACAGGATTGTCCTTATATGCTTCGTTGATGTAAAAAACCCTTAACCCTTTGCCGAAGATTTTACATTTATATCATTTTTCTGATGTGTGCAGTTGTATGGTATTTCAAATGAGACTTCTGTAAAAACCTTCGATCGCAAACATAACATTTATAAGGTTTTTCACTGGTATGTGTCCTTATATGATTTTTTAAAGACGTAGCATGAGTAAATCTTAAATCACAAAAAGTACATTTATACGATTTTTCACCAGTATGAATCCTTGCATGTGTTATTAAATTAGATGCTACAGAAAACCGTTTATCACAAACATCACATTTATAGGGTTTTTCCCCCGTGTGAATTCTTGTGTGGATAATTAAATTTAATCTCCGAGGAAACCTTCGATCACAAATATCACATTTAAATAATGAATTTTCTCCACTATGGGTTCTTGAATGAATTTTTAAATATGATGCTCTACTATAGTTTTTATCACAGACATCACATTTTAACTTTTTAGTAATGTGGAATTTCATGTGAATTTTTAAATGGTTTTGCTCATCATATATTTTATTGCGGATATTAGATTTGTAGTGATTTTCTGTAGTATGATGCACCATGTGTTTTTTCAAGCGTGATTTAATATAATAAGTCCTCTTACAATAGTCACAAACATATGAATTTTTTCTTTGACTGGTATGTTTCTTTATATGTTTTGTTAAAGGTCCTTTAGAGTTAAATGATACATTACAAATATCACATTCGTAATGGTTATGTTCAGGATGTAATTCTTCATCAGATACTTCTTTGGTAATTCTAGGATTGTCATTTAAGTTAGATCCATCAGCATTCAAACGAGCTATGAAATCTGAAGAGTTGCTTTTACTACAAACTACTTCTTCGAATTGAACATCGTCAATAATATCAGTTTCTATATTTATTTCTGTTTTACACACAGTTCTGAAAAAAAAAATTAGACATTTAAAATTAAAGGACAAAGTATGATGATTCTAATAATACATTAGTGAACTAATTTATATCACTCTTAAAACAATATATATATATTTAAAGTATATCAAATGGACATCACGTGGACTAAAATTGTACATATATATAAACGTAAAATTACTATTTATAATCAACAGATTTTTGTTCTGTAGTTATTCAGTTTAAAATTACATGGGCACGATGTATTTTTATAACCGTTTGAATTTAAATTGTTGACAAAAATCTTTTAAATCATTTGCCATCAAATTATAAATTTAGGCAACTGGCATCCTATCAGTGCCGCTAAGTTTTTCACAAACAATTTTACCGGCATCACCAATGTCAAAGCATTGTTATAAGATACAGAAACGGTGTTCCCAATATAACACAGTGGCCAAATCTCTGGTGTTCCAACCAGGTCTTCCACTCACGCCTCAACAAACTAAATATACCTGCTGGCCCTTTCATCTCTTCTCAACACCAACCATCTTTAACCACTGACCCTTTATGCCCTTTTTGTATTTTTTCTTCCACCACTATGCATTGTTACTCCAAGTTTATTTCCCTACACTCTAATATCACACATAATTCGCCATAGGCCTCTCTCTTAATATTAATAAATGTAATGTCATCTCCTTTTCTAGATCATGAAATCCTATTCATCACCCTTACATGCTTAACAATATTCTGCTGCAACGCGTATCTATTATAAAAGATCTTGGTATTTACTACTCCTCCACTCTCTCTTTTAACCATCACATTGATATTATTACGGGTCGAGCTAATAAGGTTTTAGGTTTTATTAAACGTAATACCAAGCTTTTTTCGTCACCTACCTGTCTGCGTTCTTTATATTTTGCTTTTGTTAGATCCATTTTAGAATATGGGGTTGTCGTTTGGCACCCATACCTTGCTAAGGATCAGCTGCGTCTTGAGCAAGTTCATCATAAATTCCTTACTTACGCTGCTTTTATATTTAAATTACCAAATCCTAATCATAACTATTCTGATATCAGCCATTTCCTAAATATACCATCTCTGTCCTCACGCCGCGATCATATTGGTTTACAGTTCATTCATGCTCTTCTTAACAACTCTATCGACTCACCTGACCTACTATCGAAAATCCTATTTAAAGTCTCCTCTCACAATTTTCGAAAACACGCTCCTTTTTACATTCCAACTCAGTCTACTTCCTTTAGCTACAACCACCCCATGCACAGAATGCTTAGGTTGGCCAATCAACTGTGATCTACGTTACCACTGTTATTCTATATATTACTCTATAGGTTTTCTTTTTGTTGTTATCTAATTTAAGTTTATAGTTAATCCATACTATTATAAAACGTATTTAATATGTATACACGATATACTGATTTGTAAAAGCCGATCGGCGTAAATATTATAATAAATAAATAAATAAATAAATAATTGCATCCCTCCACTCCCACATTTGAATAAAAGTCTCAACCGTTACCTAAAAATATACTACCAAAATGTAAGTGGTCTTAGGACTAAGCTCATTGATCTACGACGCTCCGTCTCTTTATTACTCTCTCATGACATTATCATCCTAACCAAAACCTGGCTATCTCCTGACATCTCTGACGCCGAACTTGGTTTGGACTATTTTACTATCTTTAGGCTTGATAGGAATATTAATAACAGTTCTTATTTACGTGGCGGCGGAGTTTTAACTGCGGTCAAATCTTCAATCACTTCATCCCCTATTACTCTAACCAATTCTAGTGTAGAACATGTATTTGCCTTTATATACATTGATTACTGCTCTTTTCTGATTGGATTCACTTACTTGCCTCCTTCTAGCCCGATCATAGTCATTGAATCTCACATTCTGACTTATCAACAATTTAGCGATGAATGTCAACCCACATCCCGACATGGTTCTTCTTCTTGGTGACTATAACATAACATTTGTCTCTTGGACTTCCGATGAATTTGGACTTTCTACCATTGGAGATCTTTCACTAGCTTTCACTCTCATTATTTGGTTCTTTCTCCTTTAGTTTCTTCTAATTTAACGATATCTCCAACTACTCGGGTAATAATCTCGATCTAGCCTTATCTAATTCCAAAACGCTGTCAGTAACCAAAGCCCCTTCTCCCCTAATCAAACCCAATCTTTACCATCCTCTCCTTTAGATATCCAATTTCACTATTCTAAACCACCTTTAATTGATACCACACGATTCTATTTTGATTTTAAAACTGGTGACTACTCCTCAATCTCCAACTTCTTAGACTTTTTCAACTGGGAAGCAACTTTTTCCTTGTACTCTGTTAATGACGCTGCCACTGTTCTCAATGACAGCCTACACAAATCTATTCACAATTTTATACACAAAAGGATCTTCAGAACCCCCAAATTCCCTCGTTGGGTATCATCCTCCGCAAAGTCTTTAATAAACCAAAAAAATATGCCCATAAAATGTACAAACAGTCAACCCTGCCCTCAGACTACTTAATCTTTTCTCATCTCCGAACAATTGTAAGCAGCAGTAATTATCCTCCCTCAGTAATTATCCTTCTTATATGAATGACACTGAACCCTCTCTCACCTCAAACCCATCTGAATTCTGAAAGTTCACCAGAGATCTCAAACATCATTCTCTTCGATGAGGTATCAAGTTCTCCACGAAATATCTCCAATCTCTTTTCAAAATTTTTTCCCTCAACTTTTAAACCCCCAATTATCTCTCCTGCCCCTTATACCATTCCCAAATCCACTAAAAATTATCTATAATATCGATAAGTATTACTTATGATTAGGTACCTTGTATTAAATTTTCAAAAAAGTTTGATCAATTTTATGATTTTAATCGACATTTCTAGAAAAAAAACCATAAAAAAAATTTCAATTTTCTACAAATAGCTCAAATTTTTATATTTATATTTATTTTTTTACCTTATTAACATCACGTTAATATAAAATATTTTAATTATTTATAAGAATAATTAATTATCAACAAATATTTATTATGTACTACAATATGATTTGACGTCTTTTAGAAAACATTCAAGTAGGTTACTTTATTGTTTTTCTAAATACGAGTATAAATTTGGATCAGACTTTAAAAACATATAAAAGTATATTCCTTTGACGGAATTATTAAATTGAAATTTTGACATTGATATGTGTTGTATGGGGATTAATAAAAATAATTGTGTAACAAAAAAATACGGTTTTTGTTTACTTATAGGGTTGCCATCGTTTACAAATTTTAATCATTAGAAATATTGTAAGAACATTTTTTACATATATATATTTTATTTTTTAAATGAAATGGATTTAATTTAAAGTATGTCTTAGCTGTTATAGACCTATTAATTCTTGTTATGTCACAAAACCAGTTATTGTTTAGAATCTTGGACAGACGATGTTTTTAACAGTAATATATTTTGTAGCCTGCCATGATCTTATAATTTTCCCAAAATAGAAAATTTTTTCTTAATAATATGAGGTATATGTTAAGTGTTTTTATAAAATCATTATCTTCATGTTATATTGGTTGATGTAGCAGCTGTGGCAGAAGTCTAAATTTTTTTATAAGCATAAGCGTTAGTTAGTGGTGTTTGACTAACAATTAACATAATTAATAACTTTGATTAGGATAAAGTTTAATCGTCGTCACCATAGATTTACATATTTTATGGGAAAGACTCGTCAATTAAGTCTGAAAATATTTACAATTAACATTAATGTAGCTCATTATAGACCAATAACTATCATCAGTCATATAGAGAAATTGTTTGAATCAATAGTTCTGAGTTGTTTCCAGCCTACGGCAAATCAAATTTTAGTGAAGAGCAATATTGGTTTCGACCATGTCGATCAGTTAATACATACAATCTTGTGTTTACTAAAAGATAGACTTCAAGCTGTTCAGTGTTCTTGGAAATTCGCTCAGTAGTTGACTGTCATCTACTTCAAAGTGACTAGAACAAGAGTTAATTCAAGTAGGTTACTTACTAACAAAGTCTTGTTTTAGACTTTAATGTCACTCTAAGTCATTTCATAGATATTGGAGCTCATTTGAAATTTAAACACTTGCTGAGTGGCTTTTGAAGATTATATGGTAAACAATCTTGGAGTTATACTACATGATACTATGATGGTAATTTGAATTCTTATACCAATATTGATGCATTGTGCTATAAAGCTTTGAAAGCTATCGGATGTCTGAAACTGATTTGCAATGAATTTAAGTTACTAACTCCTTATATGTGCGTTTGTTAGGTTATTTTAGAGTTTGCTATTTTGGAGACTTCATACCGCAAGTGATATAAACCAACTCGAAAGGGTTCAAAAAAAGTTTTTGAATTTTGCTGCCTGTATAAATATTATGTAATATATTATGTTTAAAATCGTTAACTGATGGCCAAATTTGTGTGCTATGTAAGCTTTTTGATGGGTTAATTAGTTGTCTTAACTTTAAAACTCCAGGTCCAAGTCCGTTTTTCTTATCCTTTCTTTTTACCACTGTATACGACAAACTTATACTTTGGGCAGCAGCTCATATTGAAATATAAATAAATATGCATGGTAGACAACAAGTGTGTGATAGACCTCATATGACAATCACACCAATAGCTGTTACTCAATTTTACATTTCTATAGAATAGCTTTATTAGCTTAAATGATAAAATAAAAATACAATTCAGACAAATTATATTCAACCATGGACATTATTTGGTTCGAAAATGATTAGTTAGAGTAGAGTTAACTCTTTATTATAAACTATACTGCAAATAACCGAACAATGTTTTTTATAAATATTTTTGTATTGATAAATGCAAAGTAATACAATTAGCACTTAATGATCAGCATTTTATTGAAATAATAATAGATACAATGATTAATGGGGTTTAATTGATTTAACTTAATATAATGATTTTGGTTTTGTTATTTTCATGAGATAAGCTATCGGTGTAGTTAAAATAACCTACCCATTTCTTTAGGATCATCGAAGTTAACCAGGAGTCAATAACTCAGAGTTACTGAACAGTACCGCAGAGTTAACTTTACTATATCGAACGGTATATGGTAACTAGAGTTTACTCTTCAGACGCACGCCATAATATATATTTTAATATATTATATCATGTAAGATGTATCCAATAGCAACCATTTAAATAAACAAAAAAAATTCCATTTGCATACATTAAATTCATATGTCTCTATATAGCAACATAAAGTTTGAAAAAAGGTATAAAAATATACTCCCAAAATCTCTTAAGATCTACTGATAAAACATTTATTAAATATATTTTTTGTATGCAATGGTTTGTACAATTAACACACACTATACTGCAGAGCGGTTTCCTACTTGTCTACTTTTTTCATTTTATAGAACAATTTTTAACTTCTATTTTTATAGCTTACCTAACTATTAACTAGATATTTATTAAAAAATATTTTTTTTTTAATTGTTAAAAACTATCTTTTTAAGTTTTAACACATTTTAAAAATAAATCTTATCAAAAAATGTCATGTTATACTTTGATATAAATTAAATGCTTACTCTATTGGTAATATTTGATCATCAATATTAATGTCAATTTCCTGTTTTATCACTCCATTAAGTACTTGATCATCAATAATTTCCTGTTTAATATTACCATTAAATACTTGTTCATCACATCTAAATTGAAATTGCAAAATAATTAATTTAATAATTAAATAAATAATTCTTTCATAATATAGGTTGAAATGATATTTAGTAATGTTACACTAATTAAAATGTATTTGCTCACTTGGGATTTGTTGAGCAATTATTAATAGTTTCTCTTGACAGTTCCATATTGACTTATGTCCTCTTTATTGCTTTTTGATTATGTACTGTGAACATGTCCATTAAAATTAGGTACTTTTTATGTCAAACCTATCATTTGGTAGTGGGAAAGGTTGTATAGTATTCATTTGTACCTATTTTTTTAAAACTTTTTATTTGGGCTACCATAAACAAAATTAAAACACTAGTATATATCTTAAATCTAATAATGAAACAGTATTTTGTTTTATTTTTACTTTTTAAATAAATGTTCACTATGAACCTACAATTGTCTAACTTCAAAGGACAAATTAATAACAGTAATAAATTATAAAGAATAAATATTGATAGATTATCAATATGAAGTGTTTTTTCACACCGGTTTGAGGGAATGAATTTCTAGTATAAAACACAAAAATAAGTTTTATACTTTTATGAAATTGAGATGAAATATGATGTAGGGAACAAGTTCACTTTAGTTTTCACTTGTTTTTTTATATTATTTTTTTAAAACATGTTTTTTGATAATTAATGAACAATGGAATAATATAAATTTGAGGAATCAAGATCTTGGAAGTTATAGTCTTCCAAAGTTTGCTACTACTGCTGCGCCATATTTTTATTTAGAACTTATGTATTTTAAAGATTTAAGAATGATGGTGCAATGTAGGTATAATGACTATTTTTGCAATTATCTTCAGGTAAACAATTTTCTGTAATAAGTATATTGTAACTTGGTCAATTAAACTGAGGCAAGTAATGGCTCCCTTCGCCTGCCTGCTATGGTCACAAAACTCTAACCTTAACCTAGCTGAATGGGACCTCAGCCCCCCTGAAAAAGCTAACTACATCAAAAAAATTGCTCACCTAGGGGGGGAGAGCTTCCCTGCACTTCGATCAAGTAGTTTAGACCGTAACAGTTAAATAATAAAACTGAAAAGTAGTCGCCTGCTAAGACAAAGAGTTCAGGTCGTAGTTGTTAGCCTGCACTTTCGAAGGTTGACCGTATTATCATTATCTGCAAGTGCAGCGCACCGACTAAACTCGATAACTGTGATTGTGATAAAAAGGGCTCGGAAGTTGTAGGAGTTGCATATTTTTCTGTATGCCCTTAATTTATAGCAGACCAAGCTAGAAATCCATTCTATACAATGACAAGCTTAAATAAAAAAATTAAAAGTGCATATTTTTGTATATTTTGTCAATTTTAGAAAAAAAAGTGCATATTTCTCAATTTTCATATGCTTTTTATGCATATTTCTCAATTTTCATTGGATTTTTATGCTCGTTTAATATTTTCTAAACAAATTGATGTTTTTTTCTAATAATTATGGTTTAATTTTTTTATTTCCGATTATTTAACGTAGCATACAACAATAATCTATATGTTTAATGAATTAAAAAAAATTAATATAATATTTCAAATAACTTTTATTCTATATATATTTTTAGATTGAAAAAATTACAATCCATCAAACACAAAATACAAGCCAAAACATTAAGCCAAATATAAAAAATAAAATTTTTTACATATTTAATACATTTTATTTTGCATATTTAACATATTTTCATGCATATTTTCCAATTTTTTTGTGCATATTTTGCCTTTTTTAACTCCTTTAACTTCCGAGCCCCAGTGATAAATAATAAAAATGAAATGACTAAAGCTATACTTATAGTATAACTTTGAAATTCAGTTCAAGGGACAAATTCTGATTTCACAATCATTCTTAAACTCGTTAAAACACCTAAGTTCTAAATAAAAATGTGTTGAAGGCGCTGTGTGCAGCAGTAAACTACAGCGTATTGCTAGTGCGTAAAATAACGAAAAATAGCAATCTTCGGAAGGATATGACTTCCAAGATAATGATTTCAGTACATTTTTTTTTGCACCATTGTTCTTCATTTGTTGAGATACATGTTTTAAAAAAAAAATCATGGCATCCGCTTGGGAACTTAATGAAATTATGCCATAAATGGATAATTCTACCAAGCTTATGATGAATTTCAAAACGCATTACTTTTTGTACCTACATAGACGACATTGAGAATTTTAATTTTTATTTACCTACTATAAAATGTAGATATTTAATCAAAGATACATTTATTACAACTTAGTACTTACGAGATACGCTTACTGGTCATTCAACTGTGTAACTCGGGCATTCGGTCGATGTTTTACTTTTTAGCACGATTAAAGATACACAAATTATATAAATAGAGTAACTAATTAGTTAGCACAATGACTTTTTTATTTTTGATATAAGGCGTAAGCATCGATGATCAGTACGACAGTGTAAATATGTAATGTGCTATGTACAATGTGCATAGAGACAAGTTTACTGGCTATGCGCAAGACGCCATGACTATTGATTGCAAACTAAAAAGTATAAAGCGTCTATAGGCGTGGCCTGGCGGGCATAGGCTATAGCGGGACATTGCATATTGATCCGAAAAACACGTGTTCCAATGGTCTTTTGTTCCACGAAATACTTATTCCAAACCATAGTATACTACCACCATCTATCACCTTATACTAATAGACGGAGCATCCCTTGTCGGCGGGGTTGGGTGGTGCGGTGACGGCAATTTGCCTTACAGTGTTGCCATCACAAGTAGCATAAATAATTGTTCACACACATTTTTTTTACAAGGTTTTCAGGGTAGAAATTAGAGCGTATCGATTTAATATTGAGTGTTCAAGTAATTACACGTACCGTATACTAGCGGTACGTACTTAAACGTATCGGACTCAGACTTCGATACGAGTCAGTACGTGACTATTCCGTATCGATACGTATCGAATAATTCTTCTTGAAAATCTTGATTGTTTTACAATATTCCAACCATTTACCATAGTCCTTTTATTGTATTATAATTAAGGCTGGGAAATGGGAATGTAATACCCTAAAAAACCCAAAAATTCAGGATTTAGTAATGAATCCCATAATCCTTGGTATTTACTCCGTTAAGTATGCACAACCTTGAACCTGGTATACCGGTGTATACTCCGGCCCACGAGAGAGTATTATTTCCGTCGTCCGACGAAAACTCGTTTGATTCCGCGCATTCCCCACTTACTCGGCATGCCGACAGCTGTTCTGCACCGGTCGTCAGCGATCAACACTATAGGGGCACCCCGCAGTCGTGGAAATAGTGGGGGAAATGGGGCCTCGGAATGGTCTCCGCCGCCGGTCTGCATGCGCAAAACGGTGATACTCTCTCGTGGGCCGGAGTATAGTGTACACACATGCGCAGAAGTGCGGAACACACTATCAGCGCTACCCACATTCACCCCGGGGACTACCACTACGCTCCGTCTATGAGTTTAGGCACGATGTAGAGAAACGATACATCTACAAAAGAAAATAGAATATATTATAAGTTAAAACATTAATATATACCTAATAATAATATTTATAAATTGATAATATTCTATTTTTAATTTTTATTTACCTAATTGTTTGTATTTACACAAGTCTTAAGACTTACTTAATGGTTTTAAATAATAATTATTAAAATGCCTAACTGTTTTGTGCCAGGATGTAAAACTGGCTATGCCAGTTATAACAAAACGCCGAGAACGCTACTCGAGAAAAAAATAAAAAACAAAAAAAATTAGTTAAGTACCTAGTTTAAACTGATATAGCCGTGTAATATATAATAGTTGTTAAAATAAAATATAATAAAACTTCCTTAATTGAAACTATTTTTATATTGTACCTAATTGAATAGAATAATTAATTAAAAATAATTTTTACTTGTCCACTATTTAAATTTTTAGTAATATCCATTAGGTAGTATCATAAGACATAAACAACAAAAATGTGTAGACATTTTTAATATTTTACATTGAAAACAATGTATTCACAGTAAAAAAACCCGGCCTTCGGGAGAATGGTAGCGCTACCTAGGTACCCGTTCCTAAGTACCTCCGAAAGAGCATTATGAATGATACATATTATTTGTATGTGTTTAATAAAGTAAACTATTTATACAATTTTATTTATTATAATTTCAAATCAAAATATAACTTAATTACAAAGCTAAATTTGAATTATACCTATTTTATAATTATGTAGAAAAGGTCTATTTACACACAGCAGTGACGTGACCGTGCAGAACCGGTTCCGGGATTCTACCGGCCGTTATTTCTATTCACAATAGTCAGTCCGTCATCCGTCGTTGGGTATTGTGCATCGTATCTGCCAAGATTACTTTGTTTTCGGAAAATGAACTTTTGATGATTGCTTTGATTTTGGACGAAGAGGAGGAAGAAGAAGTAGTAAAAAAAACGGATATGGGTTCATCAGGCACGGAAGAAGAGGCCAACAGAAGGGGAATTTTCTACTTTGTTTAAGGAGTTGATGAATGATGGAACAAAGTTTTTTGAATACTTTAGAATGTCGGAAAATTCATTCAATTTACTGTTAAGCAAATTAGAAATTCGTCTAAAAAAACAAGACACACACTGGAGAAAAGCTATTACGCCAAGAGAACGGCTAGCAGTTTGTTTGAGGTGATTACAGATATAAATATTATTTAATACAATACAAACTGATTTATTTTTAACACACAAAAAATAATTTAAAGTTTACAACATTAATATTTATTAAATAATTTTTAAAAATGTTCAATCACATTCCTTCAACTCCATATTTTTGAAAATATGCAGTCTTGGTTTTGATCAATTAATGAATTAGTGAAAGAAGAAGGTTGCTAGAGTAGGAGGATCGTTTTGTGGAGAAAAGGCTGCAGGGTAGGGTTGTTCAGAGTACGATGGAGTAGAATACGTTGAAATAGGAGATGGCTGCGCAAATTGTTCCTGGTCCATAATCATTTTTACCTCATCGTTTTGAACGGCAGCAAATATCTCAGATATAGCGTATAACTTTTCTGTTAAATGTATACAATTTCTAATTTGTATAAGTTACTGTTGAGGTTTGAAAAAGTACTCCAACGTTCCTCATAAGTCCACATAAATATAGTAATACATAATCATAATTTTAACACGATTTTAATAAATACTTAAATGATTTACCTATTTTAAATTATAATTTGTGTTGATAGGTATAGTATGCGTATATGTTTAGCAATAATAACAGTTATAATTTAATATTTAATTAACATGGTACCTATATTGTATTGTGCGAGGGTAAATTTGAATAAAATTAAAAATAAATATTTTAATATTTTAGTATATTTGAATGAATATGATGGAGCTGCGCTTGTCTCGCTCTAAAATGTCGAATGCGCTAAATGTTGTCACGGGCTAAAATCCCACGGAGCTGAATGGTAATATTATTGCGTGGAGCGCTAAAATTACTGTTTTGAAAAGTCGCAGAACATGTCATTAATAATATAATACTATGTACCTCCGTAATTTTGTTTTATGCTTTTGTGTCTGCCTTGTAATTCACAAACTAAAAGATGATGATTTATTTCTTCAAACGTTTAAATTATTTATCATTTTGCATGTATTTATCCACGAGTATCGTGCATAATGAGGATTGATCAATAAACCACTTTTTAACATCTTTTCGAGTCGTTATATGCATATCATCGACAGTAAAAAACATATTTTTCAGACATTATCAGTCGTAGAATATGGAAGAACTAAAAGAATTGTTGTATTATATGCAAATGTTATATGGCGAGTGTATACACACTGTGATCGTAATAAAATAATTATTAAAAATATACAGGATGATTCAACAATCAGCACTCACCAACTGTTTTTTTATGAGTAATAATATAATATTCAAATACTGATTTTTGGAATTAAAGACTACATTTTCAAATTCTTGTGATTTATTGTACGATTTAAGGAGTGTCTATCTTGCTGTGGAGAAAACTATTCTGTTTTTTCAATTTGAACCTCTCTTTTTACTGTATAGTATTTAGTGGATAATTTTTTTTTTTTTTTTTATGTACCTAGTTTAAATGTTGAACAAGTAGTTTCTCAGTTATTGAAATGATTATACTTAAGGATAAAAGTCCTTAAAAATGATTTTACAAAAATGTAATAAATGTAATATTGGATCTAGTAGGTATTTATCATAATTTGACCATTTTCACTACTTATAAATATGTCGATAGATTAATATTAACTGCTAACACTTTCAAATCATCATAGCTTTTATATCTTCCAGACTCATATAATCATGGATGATGGACCTATTATCCTTAGGACCTTAGCACACAAAGTTAAATTACTTAAATACTACTCGTTTGAACTTTGATTTTGATACATCATAATTTTCAGAAATATTATGCACTAAATAATTTACAGTAGAAAAGAAAGATTCTCATTTGAAAAATAGAATTTTAAATATCCACAGGTTTCTTCTTAGGTAGTACCTACAAAAATTTTAAAGAATTTGAAAATACGGTCTTTAAATATATTCAAAAATTCCAAAAATAAGATTTTGAGAAAAAAATGTTGCAGGTTATTTTAATTGCATATACAATTACATATTTTGAAAAATTGCGTTAGATCATTTTAACTTTTAAGTCCTGAACCTTTGATTTATATCATATATTGTCGTGTATATATAATATGATCTATTACAAATAGGTAGGTATAGTTAAATAATACAGTAGCCAATTTTCTTTCTATAGGAAATGAATCTCTCAATTTATTATTAACTATAGATATATTGACATCAAAAAAAACAAGGCCTTCTTAAATAGATCGTTAGAAGTGACAGCTAAAATGTTCAATTATATAGTTAAATCAAACAAAGATGTCAGACGGTATGAAATATTTAATTAAAAAGCAGAAACTTTTTCCGATAAGATAAGTGAATTAAACTAATGGAATAAAATGGATTTAGTAAAATTTGTATCTCATGTTTTTAAAAGGTACACAACAGTTTATATTATGTATTGAGAAATGTCATACGTTTAAGTACGATGTAGGTACAGCTAAATAACAGCATATGACGTAATATATATAGCAATAATATTCTTTATTAAGGTAAAATAGATTTCAATTTACATAAAATAAAATAATAACTGCATTTCATAATTGACTACAGAAAAATATCGTGACTAACCTCAAATAAATAAATAAAATCGTTAATTTTAAAATATCTTCGTTAGTTCATAGGGAGGTGAATGAAAAAAATCAAAATTATTTAGAGTATCATCAGTGGCAGATATCAAAAAATATTACAAAGATAAGTTCATATACCCTTTAGAAATATTCGGTAAGTAAAACAATAAGTCTTCTTTCTTGCGTTTGATAAATTAATTTAAAAAATACTATATTATATAATAGGTGCACTTGGTGACAATTGCTGTCCAAGATTTCGGTAATTATAAAAATAATAACGTCTTAAATAATTGAAAACCGTCTTCGGAAATCGCACGATTGTATATAGGTAAAATAAATTACAAACGTGAATCTTTGTGCTAACGTGAATCCTATACGGCTATACATCATTATTATTAAATACAAAACATTAAGTAGGTATAAAGAGTTGACCAAACATTTTTATTTATATATTTATATAAATGTATACGCCCACAACAGAACAGTTTTTTTTTTAAATTAATATATATAAAACATAATACAATAGCAATATAACTTAATATTAATCTAATTAGCTTTACATAATATTATAATCGTATTTAAAATTATTTCATAATAATAAGTTCTTGATAATACCGATAACATTAAAATAATATTGATTTCAACTTAGTTAGATTATCATGAAAAAAATCAAAATTATTTATTGAATTACCTGAAATTAGCATTCTATTGATCGGAGCGAATTGACTATAATTATTTCGATAAGTAGGTATAAAGAACGTTTTTAATACTCGACTATTAGTTTGAGGAACATTTAGAGGTATTTGGCTAAGTAGTTCTGGACAAATTATTCGAGAGTTTAGTAATTTATACAACCAAGACACATCATGAAATGTCCTCCTATTTTTAAGCGACACGATATTAAATTCACTAGCTATCTGATCAAGCGAGACGTCGGTTCTATTGGCTTTTTATTATTGTTTTATACTATGAAACATTCAAACATCTGACAAAAAAAACCCAATTTCGTTATCACGTGGACATTATTTTTGACCACTCACATATAGATATTCGTACCCACTTATATATTATTATAGAACATAGGTATTATTATGTAGGTACCTACTGGGCACTGGCTATACTAGCTTTTTATTAAGCTGACGTCTACATAAGAATTTACGCCACAGCGTGCACACAGACACGTACGACGGTTATAATAATATTATGTACTACGAAAGGTAATATTTAAAGGACGATAAGGATTGTAGAAATAATAAAAAACAAAAAATGTCAAATAGTAATAATATAGTACGTAATATGTTTTTATCTTAAAATATTCCGTTTACGCGTCGTAATCGGTCAATATTCTTCATTATATTTTAATAGTTATACTATTATTATATGACTATACTGATAATGTATAACATAATATAATAATTATATCCTTTTTCCGGCTAACAACCGTCCGACAATCGCACGGCCGTGCGACGGGTTATTTACACGAAATACAATCTACACAACGGGACAATAACACAATATTTTTTTTATTTAAAAAGATATTATTTTTGGAGGGGGCGCACTAGGTGCTACGGACATTCTATCACACGGTCGAAGATACAAAACATATATATATATATTATCATATAATGTTATAATATTGTACGCACATGTGTGCTCTCGTGCAGCGATCGACTCGACATTTGTAGCGTTCAGATGTATTACATCGCGAGTCGAATAATTCTCGCGATACGGAGATTTTTTTTTTAATTTTTACCATATTGTTATTTCGTATTTCAGTGGCGCAACAGTCATATAAATTAAAGTCATACATTATACATATTATTATTATTGCAATATGTATTGATGCTGCAGGTCGCGCGTGCGGGTCGACGTCGATATACGGACGAGTCGAGTTAAATAATTTGCTCCGAAGTGACAGGTTTTTATTGTGCGTGTCAATCTTTTCGCCAATAACAGCGACGGCTTTGTGCGGTTTATTACATATTGAAATGCGATTTTTACGTGGGACCCGCGGATAGTATAAAAAAGAGTCAAAGTCGCGGCGATCGCTGCACTCTCTCTGTACGACTCGCGCCATTCCACCTGCACGTGACACGCGTTTTTTAATAGCTATATAAAGGTATGTATACGAACGTGCGATGATATAATAATAATAATAATAATAATATATGGCCAGGTGCATCACAGCGTCGAGCGGCGGCGGCGGCGGCGGTCGTGTTTTCGGATGAATTTTTTGTCGTCGTCGTCGTCGTCTATCTGCATATTATTGTAATATTTTTATCACCTACTCTCCGACGAGATTACGCGACCACTTGTGTCGGTTAAAATATAATGCGCCAATATAAGTGCGTACGCAGAGTTTCGCAACGCGTTTACGCGTCCTAAGCGAATACCGACGTCTCGTTATCGATCTGCAAACCTCTCGTAAATTTAAACCTACTCACGAAGAATAAACATAATAATATACGCGCGTTCTAACAGCTTAATATACGATTTTCGTCCGATACATATTGACTGGTACGTATATATTATCATAGTTACCTATATATTATTATATGACGCGATTATAACATATATATAAACATTATATTATTATATTATATTTATTTATTATTTGTAAAATACTTAACCCGCGTCATCATAATTTGATGTGTTCTATAAATTATAATTATTATTAATGCGAAAATAATACAAGGTTAGGTCATTATATATATACGAGCGGGGGTAGCGACCCCCAACCGCAAGACCTTTGGGTGCGAGTGCCCCCCTCCTTATATCTTTATTGTTTCACCCCTCGCACATTACCTGTATATTGACAAAATTAAATTATTATCATTCGTGTATATTTTATAATTTAATCTTACCTATATAAATATATAACGATATAATATTGTTTTTATTATCTCGAACCGTGCGGCTGTATATCGAGGTATAATCTATGAGGAATTTAAAAGGCTATATTCATTTTCATCAATCTACTTTAATTTTTGTCTTGATGTATGAGAAAATGTTACAAACGAAAATATGAAGTAGCTGAGGGATAACGACGGTAATGAAATATCTCAGCCCCCCAATAATCATTGAAAAATGCAGGTGCCCACCACTGGATATACGAGGTTGGAAATGACCGAGGAAATTGAGCATAATATTGCAGAGCCCGCGTTACGTATACGTGTACCACGGTGTTTCTCTAAATTGGCAAACTCACGATAAGTAACAGTTGGGGAGGCTCATTAATTTAACAGTAGGTAATAGTATTGTCTAGCAGTTCGAGTGAAACGGGAGTACTTCGAGACGGAACTTTAAAATTCGATTCGGAAAGTGGATCGACGGAACTGACTGAGCTTTTGAAGGAATGAAATGTTTTGGAGAGAAAAAGCTATAAGCCATACGTTTTGATAGGACAGAATATATTTTGGTTGTTCATGAAAATACTGATAATGTTACGTTGAACCCGTTTCAGACGCTCTCTTAGGAGCTATATATAATTATATCGGTTATAAAAGTTGTTCATGTAAATAATACGAAATATCGCGTATATTATTTGTTTAGGACTATTCTGCAAGCCGCACGCAGGCTGCTTCAGGACCTCGTCAGGAACCATAATATTGTATAGTGTCATCGCCGAAGGTTTGCACGTAATCGACAAACGTGACGTATAATACTCGTTTTATCGTCCTTTCAAAACGCCTCGATCTCGACACCAATCAGCATGATTATGACTGCGGACGCCGTCAAAGACCTGAGGGGTTCCGCGATCGTACTGGCGATCGTATTCGCCGTTTCTTCGGCATCTCATTCTAGGATTGGATTCGATAAATACCACCACCACGAAGAGATGACCGATTATTTGATGCAGATAACCGACGAGTTTCCCAACATCTCGTCGCTGTATTCAATCGGCAAGTCGGTTTTAAGTACGTATAACTCGTCGATAGCTACCTATATATATCATAGTATATTCAGTGGCGGTGTCGGGATTTTTTTTAGGCCAGTAAGAGGCCAACGATTATAGAGTCGGGTCACTAAAAAATGAGATTCAAGCAAAAAAAAACAATTTATATAGGTATGAGCTAATAACTATCATTATACAATTTAAAAACCTCTCTCATCTTTTGTTTCATCTTAAAAAAATATCTCACTACAATCGATAGTTGCTCTATTTTAGATACATCTTCAATTCCTTTATTCCTTTGGAAATTCGGTGATGGAAATAATATGAAATATGAATAATTTCATTTTCTATTGATTAGTGTAAATATCTTGCATTTTTAGGTACCTACATACTATCTTAATTCGTGGTAATAGCAATAAATTGTAATTACGAGTATGTTCTAGATACCTAGGTGGTGTTATCAATTATCTTATATAATAATATATAGTAGTACATTAATCTTAATTACATTCAGTGAAGAAATACTGTTCTTTTCGGCTCATAAAAATTACTATATTGTTATGTTAAAGGTCAAGCCAGGGTTAGGGCCCACACTGACAAGGCGCAGCCATTGTTGATATTGTTATTAAAACAATAGAGTTAAACAAAAACTGTAAAAGTAGTTGTCTGCTGTCTGCTGGGAGCATATAATATTCAGCAATTTATTGTTTTTATCGTTTATTTATTTTTTAAATAATTTTATGTACGGTCGGCTTTTACGCCACTGCTTTTTTAGAGTATACCCACTTCACTCGACTTAAGACAAAGACAACTATATTTTACTATAATATCGCATATTTTTTGTATAAAAATATAACTCTGTATTTTCCCTATAAAGAACGTGAACTGTGGGCCGTCAAGTTGACTACTGCGACCGAACTGCTGGGTGTGCCTAACATCAAAATCGTCGGCAACATACACGGTAATGAGCCCGTGGGAAGAGAAATAATTTTACATCTGATTCAAGTGAGTCATATTATATACGCTTGAGATAATGTGTATATAGTTTTAAATTTAAATATTATTATAGGTACGCGCAATTATTTATATACGTATATATTACATAACGGATATTATAGAATAATCTAAAAAAATTTAAATAACGATGATGACAATAGTTAATATAATATTGCTTTATTTTAAACGTAAAACATTTAACTTCTGTTTTATACGCATAATTATTATTACATTTTGTTGTCTTGATTTATATCGACGCAAAAATTATTTTATGTACTTATAATATTTATCATTATTTATTATTAAACATTAAGACGTTTTCTTTCTGTGTTCTTATAATAATTTGATAGTGCCACTAAAATGTTGTGGAATGAAGCAGCTGTGTAATAGTTTGAGGTTGAATACCTCTGGGTTATATACTGTTATACACATAATTATATACACATTTATCGTCCCTCTGAGTGTGTACCCACTATAATATTAGTATTAAATTTAAAGATTTACTTAATCTATATTATAACAAATTTACAATGAAGTAAACAAAAATTAATTCTGAATATACAATTGTTATTAAAATCAAAAACATTAGAACTAATTAGCGAACGAAAATGGTTTAAGTACACTCCGATTTAAGTCTTAAAACGGGCAACTAACCACTGATTTTATCTTAAAACTCACGGTGGACATAAATGAAACTATAGACCAGCGAGCAAAGTAAAAAACATTCAACCGCCGAATTAAAGATGGAGACGCTTAGTGTCGGTTTAATTAATTTTGTTATTACAACATTTTCCCAATATAAATTAAACATGAAAAACATAAATTTGGTTTACGTTTACTGGTTTGGGTATAGTCAAGTGCGTCCACGATAGTACGATACACATTATTCGCAACGAACCTATAAATTCAAAAAAAATCCAAAGTTTAACATGACGTGTTTATATTCAAAATCTACAGTATTTATTGGACAACAATTCGAAAAACAAAGCGATTAACAATATGTTGCGAACCACAGTCATCCACTTGTTGCCGAGCATAAATCCCGACGGATTCGAAATGTCCACGCCTCAGCCTTGTCCCAACAATGGAATCCAGAGGTCGGGTTCTAGGTAAGACGATTTTATTGTTAATAATATAATCGTTTGTAGTTCTTTTTTTTTATCCGGAAACCCATCACAACCATCAGTCGTTCGATTTTTATCGACTGCGTCATATTTTTATGTAGAGGAAACGCTAACGCTTTCGATTTGAATCGAAATTTTCCGGACACGTTCAATCCGCACACGATGCCACTGCAACCAGAGACCAAAGCGATGATGGAGTGGTTAAAATCTGTGCCATTCGTCATGTCTCTAGGCTTACACGGTGGCGCTTTGGTGGCCAATTTCCCTTACGACGGTTCATTGGAATCCGGTGAGCATTACACGCACATAGTACCTATTATATTATATTGCATAATATTATATATCATACGCTAATAATTATATTTTTGTACAACGCTAAATAAACATATTAATATTATGTTATTTTTTCTTATAAGTTATTACCAGCTATGTGTAATTTAATTCCAATCTATCGAAAAACGTTTATTTATTCTGAGCATAATATAATACGTATATACGTAAAATATACATGGTAACAGTGCCGGATCTAGTATATTTTTTACCCGGGGCAAAGTATAAAATTAGCGCCCTCCCCCTTTGTTATGCCCACAATTATACTAATGTACCAGACTACCAGTTAAACTCTAAAAAAAAAAATCGAAGAGAATAAAAGAAAAAAAATATTTGCTAGATTAGAAAAAATATGTATTAAATAAAAAACTTTAAATACAAATTATTACAAACTAATAAATGAAAATAATCATTATACAATAATTAAACAAATTATCATTAAATTTTGATTTTTCTTGCTTTTCTGGCGGCAAAATCGTTAATTATATCGTCATAATCTAAATTGTTGGCAATTTGATTTTCGATTGAAATAATTGAAATATAACAGAGTCTGTCTTGATTTGTTGAAGATCTTAGATAGGATTTGATTAATTTTAACTTACTAAAACATCGTTTGCAAGATGCTGAAGTTACAAGTAAAGTCAAAAATATTTGATATGCTATTGAAATATTGGGATATGCGTCTTTTAGATTATTTTTAAAAATAAAATGTATTATTTCATAATAATTTTCATATTGTAGTGAGTTGTCTAATGCAAATATATGTATCTAAAATATATATCTAATATTTATACACAACTTATTTTGTAATTTGGCGCCCCCCAACCAAAACTTCCGGGGCAAGTGCCCCGGTTGGCCCCCCCCCTAGATCCGGCCCTGCATGGTAATATATCATTTAGGAAATAAAACATTTAATTCGTAAATCGCTCACCTGTAGGCTGTATAATAAATTCAAGAAGTTGTACATGAATTACAATCAAGTTCATAAATGTACCCAAGGGAAAAATTATTTCAACAAAATATCAATTAGTTTGTCAGTTATACCCATGTTATATTCATCGAGTTCTATGAAGTGATGGGTACCAAAATACTAAAATTTTAAAATCGAGTAAATTTAATTTTAGGAATTATACGACAGCCGCAATCGGTATTTTCACTCACATTGATAATGTATTATCACTTATCATATATGTATGGTAATTACATACCTATATAGGTATAAACATTTTTATGCATAAAATTACACTCATTTATATTTTGTAATCGGTCACTCTTGAATTTTGATACAGATATAATATGTATCTAACTATCAAAAAATCCAAAAACAACATATCATTATGTCATAATGTGATATATATTAGGTTAGGTTATCTTTATATTGCTGTGTACTAAAGCTTGTACAATATCTTGATCTATATATATATGTATATTTTTTAAAGCTTATATGGGCTGTTCATTTTTCAGAAATAACTATTATATTGTAAAATATTGGAGTCTTTTTAATGGCATATAATATTATTTGACCATGACCTGCAGCCTCGGCTTGATATTTATAATAATATTCGCATTTTTACACTTAACAATATTGCCTAATAATAGATTTTATTTTATTATAATTTTACGAAATTTGATATTGAGTTTTTATGTGTCGACGTATGCTATCACATACATATATTATGATATTATATCGTATTAATGTATATTATATTTAAAAATTGTAATTGCGTTACATGTACCTACAGCATATCTTATATTATGGACATTATCGTTTGTATTTTATTATGACAGTACCAAGAAAGCTGGAGAAATTAAACGAAACACTACAAATCGCCGATGCATTTGAACTCTACAAAATATTTCGAAACGGTAAAAATATCAAAATGAAATTCACTCTAAATAAAATATATGAATGCACATTATATACTCACGTGGTCCTGTATATGTAGAATCTCACGTCGTAAAAAGTATTGTAAGAGCGCTTGAAAAAAAAAACAAATCATGAGCAATACTAATAAATACTATACTCAAACGTCATGTGTACACATGTATACAACATATAACATTACGTTATCGAACACCTTTTAAATACTTATTGTGCATATATATTGTATGGTATAAGGCTTAAAATATTAATATTATATCGCTGTTTGACTAACTAATTATATATAAATGATGCCATGAGAAATCTACGGCGTTGTCTAAACTCTATAATAAAAAGCATGAGTTAGTATTATTTAGTCATTAAATTTGTAATATCATAGCCGTTAATAACCTAAATCGACATTTCGCAGGAAACCATCATGACTTATTGATATTATCATGTTATATAATATTATAAACATTGAAATAATCAGTAAAATAAATAATAAACCAGTGGCGCACACTGGGAGGAACCCTCTCCCCCCCCCCAAATGTCTTCCTTTATTCCTTTTTTCATTAATCATATTTCTATACGTAGAGTTCAACAAAATTATCCTCTCCGGCACAACCTCCGCGCCACCGCCCACCACCCACCGAAAAAAATCCTGTGTGCGCTACTGAACATCCAACACCGCGATATTGGAGTACTTACCTAATTAATTATTTTCACTAATTTTCAATGACAGATTCTAATTATAATCATAATAGCAAGATTATGGAGAGCTTAACACCAGACGACGATGTGTTTCGGTTTTTGGCGAAACAATACGCCCAATTGCACCCGACCATGCATAACGGTCTAAGTTGTGAAGATGACTATTTAAAATTCAAAGACGGCATAACGAACGGAGCTGCTTGGTATCAAGTTATAGGTAGGTTATAGGCATATTATATTCAAGACGTTATTTAATTTTGTATGAAACACCGCCGTAGCTTAAAAATTAAAACTGCGAGAACTGAGACTTTAAAATTATATATAGCTACTCCACACGTCTCCGCGGATCCGTTATTATATTATATATTATACATTTTTATTGTTATTCATATTAATATTATATAATAAATAATAATACATAAACGACAGTGGCACGTATATTTAAGGGGGGGGGGTCCACCCGAAAAAAAAGTGTGTTTAGAACTATTATTATTTATTATATCCAGACTTAGGATTTCTAAATACCCCTCTCCAAAATTAAAGCCTATATACGCCACAGATACACGATATTCTTAGATTACCTCACTATTGTATGGAAAAAAGTATTGAAGTTTTTTTTCACATTTTTTCTCACAGGAAGCATGCAAGATTACAATTACGTATGGCACGGGTGTATGGAAATCACTTTGGAAATGTCTTGTTGCAAATACCCACCTGCTTCATTTTTGGAATCTCACTGGGGAGATCATTTAAAGGTACCTAACATACAAAATTATTACAAAATTCCAGCTATATTGATACAATTATAGGTACCTATATAATTATACGTATAATACTTTTTAAGTGATATACAAATAGCTGATGATATAGATGATGCGGTAAAAATGATTAAATTTACAACAATAATAAATTATTATCGCGATGATAAATTTAGTTTTATATATTAGATGTTTCAAATATTTTCCGAAAATATGTATATATAGAGATCAATAGAAACGCATAACATTATGCGTCTTATTAAATAATAATAATAATAACTACAAAGTTGAAGGTATCGTCCTCTTGAATTTTATTTCAGCCACTTTTGACATGGATGCAACAAGCGCAAAGAGGCGTTAAGGGTATCGTCACCAACCGAATAACCGGTAAGCCCATACCGAACGCCACCGTTAGCCTTACGGACCGTGAAAACTGTGTCAACACGACCGTGAACGGAGAATACTGGAAAATACTACTTCCCGGTTTTTACAAGTTACGCGTAAGTATATTTTACGAAAGAAATAAATACATCATAACTGCAATGGTAGGACTCAGTAGTAGAAGTGAGGCCGGTACGCTTAAGAAAAGGTTTGCATCGCGATCACTGCAGTCTTGCATTTCACGATTTAACCCTTTAAAGGGTAAAATTAACAAATCATTTAAAACAAATTGTGTCAAATTTTTTCATTCAAAACGTGCCATATATTAAAAGATAAATATTGATGACTTGAGAATATGATATTTATGCCCCTTTTAATAGTTTCCGCTGTACCTATATATTATAATCACCGCGATTCGTATTTAGAACCTATTAAACTTATGTGGTATATATATTTTAGCCACCTGCAATACCATTTAGGTACTACAACGTTATATATAATACTAAAATAAATAATTGTTTTCGTGATGCTTTTCAAAAATCAACTACTAAATTTTTAAACTGCACAGAGAACAAAAAAAACCTTTAATTTTGCACTTTGCATTGAAAAAAATATAAATAAATATATTTGTCATTAATATATAATATATAATATAGTTTTTGTAGTAAAATAAATATCAAAACAGCTGTGAACAATTTATTTTAATTTTTAATTATTGACATTCTTTCCTATTGTAATTTCTTATTTGATAAAAAAAAAAATTGTGTTATGTTCTTCGGCTACAAATAATAACGATATACACAGTAAAACCTCCTTGTAACGGAATAGCCATAGGTATAACAATATAATAGTGATTTTGCCGTTATAAAGAAGTTTCCACGTCGTAGGGAGACTAAAATATACCGCATAAACCTGATGGTTATACGCGGGACTGTTTTCGGTTGTAAGGAGATTTCTGTCTTACGGGGTGTCCGTTATGAGGAGGTTTTACCGTACTATATTATGCTATAATATTATATATTATATAATGTACGCGCTTATATGCTGAACCCGCGGACAGGTGAACGCGATCGGATACGACGAGAAAATCGTCCGAGTGAAGGTGCCGGAGGAGCGCGACGATCGGGAGGAAGGACCTCGGCCGCAAACGGCGGACGTCCAGTTGGAACCGACGACGACGGCCGACGGCGGCAGCAGAAGCACAGTAAGTGACAGCGATCACTACAACACGTATTGGGTGTCGGACGACGGCAGACACGGCGGCGCGACGGTTCGGGCAGCGGCGGCGGCGGCGGATGTCGTACTCCTCAGCGCGGCGGGTCGGCCTTTGGCTGCCGTACAAGAGTCGTCCGTCGACGAGCGTTTGTTGTTAGTGGTGGATGTGGAGGGTGAGGAAGAGGACGACGGGGAGGACGACGACGACGGCGGCTACTACGACCGCGGTAGTGGTAACCCGTGGTACGACGTCAATCGGCTGCAGCCGATGCGACCGCCGCTTCCCGTTCAGTCGTCGTCCGCCGGTTCCGGTAACCACTTTACGTCGAGCGTAACCGGCGCGGTAACAACGCTGTGCCTATTGTCGTTCTCGTGTTTCGTCGTCCACGTGCTATCGCGGCGATAGTCGTCATCGATGACTGTATGTAATAATCGCTTAACTTTCGTAACAATATCGCACATCATCATCATCATCATCATATTATTAAAATATAATATATTATTTTCATTTAACTAACTATATAGACAAACTATAGTATAGGTACAAAGCTATTTATACATAATATTATCTTAGCCGAGGGGTACGACACTTGGTGGCGGCTAAACTGCAGTACGATGTCGTTTCCGTGCGTGGAAAACACTTTATGGGAAAACTCGCGAGCTTTATTTATCATTATATCCATCATCGTCGTTTTCCAATATTTATCATACCAGACGGTCATTTAACGAAAAACACACGTATCGTTTCAAAAACTATTAACGTTAATGAAGATATTTTTATTTTACATAATTTTAAGCCGTTACAAAACAACACACATTAGATCATTTTTTTTAAATTTTCTATCGTTATTAAGGTTTTCACTATTTTAACGTGCATTTTTTATTCCACTATGTTCCTAGACATAATATTATTCGGAATGTTTCGATTTATAAAATTCAAATTTCGTACTAGTTGTTGATTATAGTTACAAATGTTTAAAGTTCAAATGATGTGCGGAGTAGCAGATCAACATCTTGTGTGGTATTCTCTCCACACCGCTCATCAAAATGTTAAGCACTTATAACTCATAAACTACTTGTCCAAAGTTCGATTTGTGTGTATGGGATATGGGAATAGTAGGTACTTTGGAAAATGTTCTGATTTTTTAAAGGAATGATAAATTTGGGTAGTTTCTTCAGTTCCTGCGTATATAATATAATATTATATATTATATACCCACGCGATACACGGCTATACTGATTTTCTCGACTCCCAAGTTTCGCCTATACGATGGTTTTAAAAAAATATTGAAGTATATAAAAGCGATTTTGACTATATTTTATATTATTATATTATTGTATTTGTCAACTTACATTATCTGTGTGTACAATGACGATTTTTTGAAATCCGTCATTACCATACTTTTGCTTCACTCGTATATAAAAGCGCGTACAGACCGATAATATCAAATCCACAAAAGGACATTATTTCTGTCTTTTCAAATACAATTTTATTTCGCTTCGGTCCTCCGGCGGTCTGTTAGCGCTTTTTACGATTATATTAATCGACGTGGTACATATAATATATACCTAACTTATTTTATGTGATTTGTGTATAGTACATAGTAATAATATTCACTAACAATACTACATAAGATTTTTCAAGTCAAATGTTTTGTCAGATTATATAACACTGCAGTGTGAGTGTCGTGGCCCGAAGTTTTATATAATATTAATCTTGTACCTGTATACCTACGCCAGGGGTCGCCAACCTTTTCAAACAAGTGAGCTATATTTGAAATTTTTAGTCCCAGGTGATCGACATCCAGGAGAATTTAGGTCTTTAGGAAGAGATTTGTTTTATGAGCAAAAAAAAAAAAAGGTCTAAGCTCCAAAGAATAAATATTTATTGTTTCTTCATGATAATAATAATAATTCCGAAATAATATCCGATTATTTATTACGCGATCGACCGATAATGGTAAAATTAATTTTTATAACGATCGACCTATATTCCTAGAAAGATCGACCAGTCGATCGCGATCGACTGGTTGGCGACCCCTGACCTACGCCATTCGACGACAGTGTTTTGTCACGTCTGGCGTCTGCTAGTCTAAGTGCCATTATTAATATTATTATTGCATTTTCCGTGTGCGTTTTTGTTCTCTAACCATATCCCATATGTGTGAACTGTAACTTTCCAGACATGTATATTGTATAAGTCAATATGTATATATTTATTTATTTATGTGGAATGACGTAATTTACACGATTAATCTCAGATAAATTGTGTACGTGTCTCGTGTCTATACATTATATAATATTATGGGTGGCTTTTGGCGCTTGTGTGCATCGTTCATAATATACGAAATATTTTCGACTACTTGGCGGCACACTAAAAATCAAAGCATCCAAACGCTCACTTTCGATTACAATATTTGTAATATTTATATTTTATTATACTAATAAATCATAATATAATTATATTAATTTAATCATATTTGTGTCAGTATGTGTTGATCTAACGATCTTTTCGTTTTTTTTTTTATATACGATCCGGTGGTGGAAATCGCCGTGCAGTCTTACTAATATTGTCTATTGCGATAAGACTAAAATATAAACATCGTAATAGTAATATATTATTTCACGGTATTTTAAAATTGATCATTTCACTATTTCAGGCATCAACATTTTATTATAAAGCCGCCAGTATTATAATAATAACTGTTACATATTTTATGGTCTTGTGATTATCGCCATTTGAACGATTTTCTAACAACTATTATGTATATAGATATAGTAATAATGATAACAATATACGCTACAGTAGGATCCTAAATCCTTATGAAATTTCCTGTGTTTTTATTTTCGGCAAAAAGGATATCGAATGACGGTTTGCAAGAGCCGGTTCTAAGTTGTCTTTCGACGCAGTAACGTACCTATATTGCCTATACGTTACGCCGTGCAATACGCATTTCAATTGGAACGCGTCACAACAATTTTTTTTTTAGCTTGAAAAAAGTCAAATTATTGACTTTGCTGTATAGCATATTGTGTTTTGAGTCTACCTCGTCAGCGATAGAAAAAAACAAATAAGTGGGCAATGTGGGTAAGTGCCCCAACATTTAACCAGGACCGGAATGATAAACATATCGTTTTCTGCGACCCAAGTCCGTGGTAACCGCGGTGCATTAATAATTGTAGTTGCTACAATCGTTGTTAGATAGTTTTATCTGAATAAAATTACAAGCTAATGAGTGAAATCAACCAAAAACAGTTTATTATGAGTAAATAAAAAAATCATCAGTTCAGTAATTGTTTTCCGAAATCGCCGTAACAGATTAACCATAAATATAAAGTCATTAGAAGGATAATAGAATATTGCAACACAATTTTTTTAAAAATATAAATATTTTTTTCACATTGTCGATACTTACTCATTATTGATTATACCTCGTAAGTCGTAATAAAGTATTGTCGGCCTGCCGCCGTCGCTCCGACGACCACACAACGTTGTTATATATCGTCACAATCTGCAGTCTTATCATCGTTGAATGTTCGATTGTCGTCCGAGCGATTTTTTCAAGTATTACCTAAATAGTTTTATCAAAATATAATATAACACACCACGGATCGTTTATACACTCGACCGCACAACAGCAACACCACACTGCGCCGGCAGCCATCACTTTACCGTCTCGAACTTCCGGACACGATGAGCGGCCTTTGCGAAGAGTACTACCGGTGCCGGGCGTCCGAGATCGCGGGCCAGTTGGCGGAGTGGACGCAGTCGGCGGCCGTCCGGGACGAGTCGTTCGTGCGGCTGCTGCGGGCCAAGGTCGAGCGGCGCGCGCGACTCGCCGACGCGGTGGCCAAGATGTCGCGGGACGCGGTGGCCGAGACGCGACACGCGCTCGTGGCCAACAACGAGCGCGCGACGGCCGCGTCCGAGAAGGCGGTGGTCGAACTCGGCCGTTTCGTGGACGTTTTGCGACGGGCCGGCGACGACAGCGGCGAGGCCACGGCGGCCGCGCTGGACGCGGAAAACGCGCGGCTCCGCGAAGTGGTGAAGCTGAGGCGCGAGGCTCTCGCCAAGGCCGCGGCCGCCGGCAGGGCGACCGGCGATCGGTTGCGCCAGGACCAGGCCGTCAACGACCGGATGGCGCATAACGCCATCGCGGCCACCACCTGCTGCGACGATCCGCCAGCCGATCTGGTCGAGACGAGTTGAATTGTTTTCCGCGCGTTGTACTTTCAAATTATACGTTATATCATTTTTATTTATTTTTTGAACCATTATGAGTCTATAATTGTAATAAGCTTTATGCTTTTCAAGTATATAATATTAGGTATGATGTACAGACGTACAGTCAGGGCCGTAATAACGCATAGGCACTGACGCACTGTGCCTAGGGCCTACGAAAAAGTATAGCCTATACGATTTTTTTGTTGATATTTTATGTTTTAAATTTTTTTTTTTTTTATGAGGTCATATATAATCTGTACACGTCAAGCACAATATGAGTATAGGTAAAAATGTTATTTGTACTCAATGTTTGTTATGGGAATCACCTATGAATCATATTTTTCAAAAATGTAAGCAACGCTTGCAGAGTATATTTTTTGATTTTTGGGACATTGTGCGTGCGAAGGTGAAAGATTATTTTTCAGTTTTGAAGAGGGTTAAGAATTGGCAGCGATTAATTATTGGACAAAGTAAATTATCTTCATTATCGGTAGATTCTTGCAATTAAATACTAATTTATTGCTCCCAACAAGTCAAAGAAAAAGTGTGAGTGGTCCAAGGGTCCAGTCAGTAAATTGCCACATAATACCTACATAAATTATAATCATGCTTTTGCAATTGACTATCAAGCAAATTCATTGTTATTTATATTATATTAGAAACCTATATAAAAAGAAAAAATATTGTGAATTATAGTAAGTCAATACCTGTTAAATGTATTTGTTACAAATACAATCATAGTTTAATATACTTGTACTAAATCAAAATTCTTTGAATACTTTTTCACTAATTATTTTGTTAGATATACTTCGATTTCTATATGAATTTCCGAAAAGCCCAAGAATCTATCTTGTACCATTTTTTCTATTCTGCGCGTAGCAGAAAATGATCTTTCACAAGTAGCAGGAAATTTCCGACATATAGTTGTAACGTTCAATGCAAATAAACACCATCATTAGCCAATTAATTACTTCTATAATCGCGACGTGCGAAACCAAATAAGAACCCGCGTACCTCAATCTCCGCCGATCGATGACCACACCACCTGAGAGGCAGTCGCACACACGCTCCCCTCCCTGTACCCGTGGAAAAGGTCTCACCCACACCATAAAAGTATATTAATACATAACTATAAGTACCGGCCACTAATTAGGTAACCCTTATGCATGTGACCCCCTCTCCCGCCGTTTGCCTATTGTCGCCACAATCACCAAAGCTTGGTATCGGCCGACAAGTAAACGTCGGAACCGGCACTCCATTTTTTCCTGTCCAACAACATGATCGGCGAGTAGGCCCCGTTTTGCCGGTGTGCCGATGGGCGGCACATGTAACACAAAACATCATGCGATGGGTAATGTTTTGTAATGTTTTATTATTATTATTGTTTAACCGTGGCTGGTACTAAATAGGTATATTTATGTGTTTTGGTACATTTTGAATTATTATTTTTATTATTATCCTTTATTTTAGGAAATGTGTGCCGGTCACCCAAGGAACTGTCTATGATATATATATATATAAAAATTCCACGGCACTCCGACCCTCGGGTCTCGGTCCGTGGTTGGCGACCGTGATACTTTTAGGCGGCCACATGACTCTCGAATTCACCAGTAAAAGTGTCGAGCAGTCACATAGTGACTATTGAGATCTAATTTTATTCATTAAAATTTATATTTTATAGTATGTATTAGTGCAAACATTATTGCAGTATTGTGTTTAATTAAGACTGTCCTAACTGGTAAGTAACTACAGTAGAATTTATTTATTTTTTAAATATTATCTAGTTTTGGATCTTGACACTTAATTATTGACCACTATTTTAGTGAAATGCCTATAATTGTGTTATTGCATCAACATTCTATGAATAATGCAAAAAATGAACAATAAATAAAAGTACTTAAAAAAATGTTATTTTATTTTGTATATTAATCATTTATATTGTAGATTTAATCCTATGCAATGTTCAAATGTTTTAATTTAAAATCCATTCAATTCCGTCTCGTGCAGTTGGCATATCGCCAAACAATTAATTTTAACTTCTAAAAATTGACATTTATAAGGAGGGAATGAGCTATGAGCATTCTAAAAGTAGGAACTAAAAATGTTTAAATAATTTGATTATAGTGGATTTATGTACAAATAATATTGTAAAAAACAATTTGACATTTCTATAACTGAGTCTAAACTTCATTAGTTTATGTTGTTCATCTCAAATAAATAACAAAGCTTAAATTATAATTATCAGATTTATTCTCTAATTTATGTTAATAGTTAAACATTTTGAACACCTATTAAGTAAAATGTTAATATTTCTAAACAACAATAGTAACTTAATAATAACAGTTGGCAAGTCTTATTATAAGAAGTCCAAATTAAGCTCGAAAACCAAATATATACAAATCTAGATTAATTAGATAAAAAGCATTATGCGTATTAAATAGTTAACTAGTAATTTTAGATATTTCAAAAGGAAGCTGTACAAATAGTATAACAATACAATAACTGAACAATTACAATAGTAATTTACTGAAATACAAATGAAAATAATTTAAATATTTTACATATATATCCAATTGAAACTTTTCCAAAAGGTATTAAACAAATATAAAGTCAATATTTTTCCACATGTCATTGACTAACAACATTTTAATAATTATTAATTATGAGCAACGCGAATAATCTAAAACTAAGTAATAGAAATAACAATGTTGTCCAACAGCAAAGTATATTCTCCTGAAAAGAAATAATTACTATTTATGCTTACATGGAACTAGGACTAAGAGTGAAAATGTCCGTTACTATAACAGTATTCACACTAATACCATTACATAACGGATGATAAAACATTAAATTTGATCGTACAACCACACTACCAAATCTTGCATCGTATAACTCATTAAAACCTAGATTGAGTGGTACTAACTACTTTGGATGCTTTCATCTTGGTAACAGATGCAACCAAATCATCCATACTGATAGGCCTCAACATATTAATACTGCCTGCATTTATTGGATTGGATTTTAAAGTACTGTAGGAAAAGAGCAATTTAACAATTTAGTATGAATTTACTAATCAAACAAAATATTGAACAAAACATTTTTAATCACCATTTTTGGAGTTCTTCTTCTTTGATTAAGTCTTTGATGCGGAATAACGATGCAATACGACACAATTCTTGAAGGTCAGAGCCGGAAAACCCGGTTGTAGCTATGGCTAACTCATGTAAATCTACATTATCGGCACATTGTTCAGTATTCAAAACTAAGGTCAATATTTCTTTCCTTTGTTGTTCTCCCTAAAAATTATTAATACAATTCTCATCATATAATGACCACTGTAGTATAATACAAAGACCCAATACTTCCTCTCTAATGCCTAGTTTACATGTGACGAGATCAGATGAGAAAGTGAACTCGGCCGAGCACTGTCTTACATAAACTTAAGGAATATAGTACTAGATTTAGTAATCGACGAATAAAATGAGCGAGCGAGTGAATAGAAAATGTTTCTATTTGCTGGGTCGAGTGACAACCCCTCCCCCTACAAAGATGTATTGTACTCAATGTATCTAAACCGCCAGCCAAGTGTCATATAGTAGACGAGTAGACTGTACCTCTTTGGTGGTGAGGGTAGCCACTCGGCCCAATGAATAAAATGCATGTAGACACTGACTCGGTCAATTCTAGTACTATTCCGAGCAACAAAAAGAATTTCACGGCCGAATGCTCATCACATGTAAACTAGGCATTTAGGTGAAATTATCACATTCCGTAGTCAGTAGACATTTCTTTTACCAATTTATAAACTACTATTATTTTTTTTACTTTGCTCTCCTTAAAGGATGATAATAATTAATAAGTAATAACGTACAAATATTACAATAAAGTGTAATACTCAGTTATTGATGAATAATTAATTAAGTACATTTTTGGAAACTTATATTTATTATGTATTATAAATTGAAAATAATTTGAATTCTATGACATTAAATAATATGTTGGTTTATAACAAATTTCTTTTTTAGATTCTATATAAATTGTTTAGTACAACTTTTATTTTAGAGTTCAAACAAAAATTGATTGGTGTAAATAAATTGGTACTAGCAAGTTTTAATAATTGTAATCCTGTCTAATATTGGAATGTTTAAATAATAAATGTGAAGACAGTGTTATTTTCAAAAAACATTTGATGCATATTTTAGTTTGGCTTCAAAAACTTTAAAAAATATATATATTTACCGGTAATGATATTTCAAAGGTGGCTGGCATTCTTCTCAGAATGGCCGGATCTAAGTCTTTAGGTCTATTTGTGGCACCCATTACTATCACGGTATTTTCTGGATCAGTTGATAAGCCATCCCATAGCATCATAAACTGAGCTTTCATCATAGCTGTTGCTTCATGATCATGCTGCGTTCTAGATCTCAAAAAAGAATCTGAAATATAAGACATTTTATCAACTTACTATAACTAAAATCATCCAATGTAAAAAAAGTTAAGGTTAAGCTTAACTTTCAAGCATAATAAATAAACTAAGTAGATTTATTAAATATAATATAAAAATGTAGTACAAAGTAATGAATTAATTAAGAATAAGAGGTATGGACCAGAGCTATACAGGTTGTGTGTGGTCAATATTTGTCAGAGGAACCGTGATATAGAAGATGAATTAAATAATGATGATGACTGTTAATATATTATTTTATTTGAAACATAAAACATTTAATTTTAATTTTAATTATAGATTATGTATATAACTATAACATTAAAACATTTTTTTCTGTGTCCTAACTAATTTGAGAGCCACCAAAATGTTGTGAAGAGATAAAGGAGCTGTGGGATGAAAAAGTTCAAATACTTCTGGTATAGACTATGGAAGAAACTTAAAATTTAAGGTAGACTTATAGATTAATAAAATGAATTATAGTCATGAAGACTATGCTAAACAATAATGTTTATTAACCATGATTCATAACAAATAATAAAAAAAATCACAGTTAAAAATGAACTGCTAGCAGCATATTTATTTTACAATAGAACCAGTCATTCAAATACCCTTAAATAAGTGTACTTTAAATAAATAATATACTTAAACAATTTTTTGAAGGATACAATTTAAATGTCTCAACTAAACTCTTAATTAGAGTACTTAAAAAAAATGTTGTAGGTACATTCTAACATGGCCAGCTTAAAGGCGATAACAAAGGGTGTAGTATCATAGGACCCCGCACAATAAAAGGCCTCACGGTCTGTTAAAAAAATATATTATTGGGTTCATAGTTCCGGTATTTCAATGATTCAGATTCTTTAACAGGCTTAAAATAAGACCCAGACTTCTCGAAAGCCCAAAATAACACCTAACACCTAACACCCACTAAATAGGCCCTGTAAAAACATTTAGCACATAGCCTCGATATTCACCAAGCCGGCCCTGCCTCTTAATAACAATATTAAATAACTTATAAAATTATCATATTACCAATTTCATCAATAAATATTATGCAAGGCTGAAGTTTTTGAGCCAAACTGAACACAGCACCAGCCAACTTTTGGCTTTCACCGTACCATTTATCAGTGAGTAATGACACATCCAGATATAAAAAATTCATGCCCGCTTCTCTGGCGGTTGCTTTGGCAATCATCGTCTTTCCACAACCAGGAGGTCCATGAAGCAAAACCCCTAAAAATGGGTATTATAAAAGTTAAAAGTTGAAATAAAAATAAACTATTAGAAATATACCTTTCGGCGGTTTGGTTAACACTGAATTCCTAAGCAGTTCTTTCCTTTGGACTGGGAATATCACAGTCTCTTTGATTTCATCTATTACTTGACTAAGACCAGCAATGTTATTCCAGGAAACAGTGATATCATATGGATTTACCAAGTGACTGGCAATCATCAGCTCATGGTCAGTTAACTGTAATCAAAGATAAATTCATCAGAATAACTGTACGCCTTATACAATGATTCGACTTACGTTTTTCATTTTATGAAGCCCCAAGCTTCTGAGTTTGCTGAGTGCCTGAAACACACAAAAATAAACACATGTTTATAGTATAAATTACTTCTTTAGAACAAAGTTAACTCACGGTCTGCTTGGATCGCTTTTTCTGCTGATTGGTTGGATCGATCTGTCCGATCAACCATCTAGTACCAAAATAAGCACACGTTGACAACAAAGTCATACGTATAACCAACGATATAACTTCATTTCTGTTCATTTCCATTTTACTAGCTTAGCTAGGTATTCGCCAAAATAAATCTAAAAATGTTTATTAATAATCTATAGAAAATTTTCGTTCGGATTGGTGTGTTGATTCTTTAATTAAATAACTGTTTCATTTGTATAAAAAAATAAATAAATATTTGACGGTCTAAACGACCAGAACAAACAAGAATGTAGAATACAACGTTAGAACAATCGTAAATCGGACCTTTTGAAATAAAAAATTGCAAAAAATCAAAATTGAATATTATGACCGTATCAGTTAGATCCATAACCTAAAATGGTTTATCAATCATGGTACGATGTGATTTCGACCACGGTTGTGGCTAGAATGGTCACACAATGGTTCTATCTACAACCGTGCTTTCAACCAAGTCTTTGGTACATACAAGTTACCAGACAATGTTTACCATTGTATTTATCGTGATTACGATTTACGACTTGCATACATGTCACATGATTTTCAAGGAACAAATTGGAGCGTATCGATAAGTACCGGTTCAATAAGTTACACGTACGGCATACCAGCGATGCGTACCGACTACCGGGTCGTGTGGCCGTGATGCCGTGTAATCGAACCACAAAACGAGATTAAAAAAAATTAAATTAAATTAATTTAAATAAATCTCTAAATTTTAGACCTCATCAATTACGTTTCTTATGAACATTCTTAATAAAAATCATAAATCTCTACCCATCCTTCGGCTTCTTATGGAATCCAATTTTAGGGAGCATCCAAAAACACAAATATAAAAAGGTGGGCAAGTAGGTACCGCTTTGTCGTACAGTGAACCTAGCTGTCTATTTTTTTCTGTAGAGGTTTCACTAGATTCATTGTAATGAATGTGTTAAATTTGTACTCAATGATATAAAATCATTGCATATTATGTAAAATTATTTCGAGGGACGACGGTCTGTCAGCCTATATTATTACCACAGATTAAATCTATTCTGGGTTATTGGTTTATTATTATGTAAATATTTTATTTTATTGATATTAAATGTATTTATTTTACTATTAGCCATTAGTAATACACACAAATTCGTAGGCTGAATTAATTTCAAAAACAAATCATTGTTGAATGTATAAAATATAATAATTTACTTTATACTACGTTTCAAGAACCCACGAATAATATTTTTAAATTACATTGTTATTCTTCGTTTAAATATTTAATTTCGTCCAAATTCGAACTTAAATGTCTATAAAAAAAAAATAGTGCACAATATGTATCTAATATTTTTTAACTGCCATTTTAACAACTCTCGACAAATTTTGTATGAAAATGTCAAGCTTTTTGACCCGGCGGTGAACAATTTTGAATTGATATTGATAGAAAAAAACTAAAAAAAAAAAATCGAAATTTTTTATACTTATAAATACATCAAAAAGAGTCAAAGTATATTGAAAATGTTGTGTATGGAAAACGCTTGAATAAACATACGGTGAAAATGTATCAACAGTTGTTATTTTTTGTATTAAAAGACATTTTCAAAAATGACCTCTTGTCTCTTGATTGCACTAACTAGATTCACTTTGGCATCAAAAAAGTTACCGAAGTTGAAAATCGAACCATTATTTTGACTACTTACCTATGGTAGTATTGTGTACAGTGTTGAATCCAGACAATTTTTCTCAGCAACAGATTTTTTTTTATTAGTCATACATTATTCTATTATTATTTATTACCTAATTATTACAATTAAGACATTTTAAATTTAGAAAAATGAAATTGCAACAGGTATTGTACATTTTATAAATACATTTTGTTGACAATTATATTTACCATGGTGGGGGGGGGCATTTCCCCTCTAAATTCTACACTAATCTTGTACACAGATACAAAAAAAACAACACACGCCATTGCAAAATCAATACATTCATCTCTCCACTCAGAATCTAAAATTGTATAATTATTCCAGTCAATAATTCCTCAGAACAATAGCCAATGCACCGTGGTATATTAGTAATCAAACCATCCACCTGATACTCTACAAATGATTCAATAAAAAACTACATTATCGTTCAAATCCTCTCATATCAAATGTATTCTCTCTAGACCTAAATGATACAACCCGTCAACTGAAAAGAAAATGATTCAAAAACCTTTTAACCAAATTATTATTCAAACTCAATTTTTTTTTTTAAACCATACTCAAACTCAGATAGCCAGATGAAAGTGTATTATAATTACTTGTTTATAGATATTTGTAGTTATATGTTATATCATTGAGACATTGAATATTTTTGCTGATCATGACGTGAACCTCATGTCTTTTCTTCTTCTATGATCAAATTTAATTATTGCCTTAATAAAACGATTAAAATAAAAAAAAAATGTCAAATATAAATTTTAGTGATTTTGATACATGCAATTAATGTGTACATTATTAGTGGCATGTAACTCCTATAATGTAACGAAGGTTCCAAAAGTATGCTCAGACAGCATCTTTAAGTTTTGTACAGATAGAAGAGATATGATTAAGTAATTATTATTAATAGTAAGACAATATAATAGACTTAGGCTGGGTTGCATATACTTTCACTACACATTTAATAAATCAAGTGAGCCAACAGTATCTTATAACATGACTTAGTGGACCATTTGTTCCTTAAATTTTACTGGATCATTAAATAAATACAATTATTCATACATCCTTGTATTAGTGTTTGATAGATTGAAGAAAGATAAGTTTATTCAAGTTATGTGTTCAACTGGGACACTAAGTACATCTACTAAATTGTATCAAGTGCATTAAATAATTTACCTACAAACAAAACAACAATTATAACCGGTATGGTGGTATTACAATATTATTCGGGTAGGTGACAAACTATAATTTGAGCAATACCAATTTTTTGATATACATTATATTATAATTATTTTTTTTACTTAATTACCAAATCTACATTAATTATGGCAACTAATATTAAAAAAATATGAGTAATATAGATAATTATACAATATAGCACAAAAATAGACCAATTGAGTTTAAAAAAATTAGACCATGTATTGTGTTTTTAACTCAAGTTCATTTTTATTGACTTAAATAGTATAGACAAAAATTACATGACTGTATTGTGTGGTGAATGTCAAGTGGTCAGTTTACAGCCAAGATCGTGGAAAAAACATTGTTTAGTCCATCTGAAACAAACGAAACAAGAGTTAGACGACTAAATATAAAATCTGACAATAAGAACTCACCTTCTTGAAACCAATGTCGTTGGCGTATTCCCGGAAACACTGACGGCACAAGTTGATGCCGTACTTCCTGATGAGACCGTGCCTGTTTGTGCACGCGCGGCTGCAATCAAAAATATATTCAAAAACGATTAATACAATGGTGAATCTGCTACAGACTATTGTGTACCTATGTGTACCTGTGTACCCATAGCGATCACTACGACCTGTCAATATAGGCAGGCGACTTTTGGGGAAAATAAAATAAACGTCGGCGCATTTTTACCGGTTCGAATAAAGTCCACGACGACGATCTCATACACATCGATAGTAACTAACACCGTTCAAACCGCCTGTTGCCCCCCCAAAAGTGTTGCAACCTCTTAGAGCGCCGCCATGTTAAATAATACGATAGACACTGCCTAATGACATGTCGTGTACGTCGTGCACGCGTAATAATATGAAACGCGTTCGACTTACCAGTAACGGGATCCTTGGCCGTAGCGTCTTGGATGCGAGTACCATACGTTGGCGAAACCCATTTTTATTTCGTTTTAAGTCGGAAAAATGACTGACAAAGTAACAGGAAAAACTAACACGTGTGGTGCTAAACTGCAAAAGTGAGTTTCTCAAAACTCGGCGGCCGAAGTGAACTGAGCGTCGAGCGATGATAAATTCGTGTAAATCGCGTTAATACACGACGCACGTTAGGAACGGAGAAACCGAAACGATCGGGACGCAGTGTCTCCCAAAACTGTCTTTTTTAGAGGTTATGTTACGGGAAAAAAACATTTTCAAAACGATGTTTTCATTTTTTTGTGATATCACGACGATGTAATAATATGCGTCATGCGATAGTGCGAAGAGAACGAGTGATAAAGCGAGTATTGAGTGAATTATTTCAAAACATGAGATTTTTGGATTGTCTCATGGGCTAGCTGGATGTTGTAAAACTGTCTGTATTGATTTTGCAGAGAAACTGCATCGCGAACAATGGAAAACGCGTGGAAAACTGAAATCCCAGAGTTCAGGCCGGAAGACAATCCACACGGGCTATTGGAAGAAAGTGCGTTCGCCACATTATTTCCCAAGTACCGAGAAACGTACCTGAAAGAATGTTGGCCGTTAGTCCAAAACTCCTTGTCCAAATACCAAATCAAAGCCGACCTGGACTTGCTAGAAGGCAGTATGAGTGTGCGCACCACACGCAAGACCTGGGACCCGGCATCGATATTGAAGGCACGAGACTTGATCAAACTGTTGTCGAGGAGCGTTCCGTACGAGCATGCTGTACGCGTTATGGAAGACGATATGGCCGCTGACATAATCAAGATCGGCTCGATGGTTAGAAATCGTGATAAATTTGTAAAACGAAGACAAAGACTCATTGGTCCAGGAGGGTGTACGCTTAAGTCTGTTGAACTGTTGACCAACTGTTACGTGCTTGTACAAGGGCAAACTGTAGCTGCTCTAGGACCCTTCAAAGGACTACAACAAGTAAGTGAAAATTGTTTCAATTAACTAACAGCTTGTTTAATTGTTTTATTGTACGGTATTTCAGGTACGCCGTATTGTGACGGATACAATGAAAAATGTCCATCCCATTTACAATATAAAAGCATTAATGATTAAACGTGAACTGGAGAGAAACCCTAAGTTAAAAAATGAAAATTGGGATAGGTTTCTGCCAAATTTCAAGCCCAAGAATGTGCCTAAAAAGAAATCTACCAAGAAAGTGAAGAAACCATACACTCCATTCCCACCAGCTCCAGCAGAGAGTAAAATAGACAAATTATTAGAGTCAGGTGAGTACTTCCTCAAAGAAGATGAGAAACAGAAAAGGAAAAAGAAAGTCAAAGAAGATAAGCAGAAGGAAGCTAAAATTAAAAGAGAAGCAAAACGTAATATGGCATTTATTCCTCCTGTTGAATAAAAATTGAAAATAAAAATTGCAAATGTATATAGGTAAAAATATAATTATTTTTTTTACTTTATTATTTTTAAAATAAATAATAAAAGTTGACTACAATGACAATTTCATATTTTTTAACCTAACTTAATAAGTTAGGCACAGCAATGCCACTAATTTTACATATTAAAAAAGATTACGCTTCAGATCTGTTTTATTCAATTAAAGCTAAGAAGATGTCTCAGGATTGATAATTGGTAAATACACTCGTTTCTCATATCAAAACTAACAAATTTAAATGTTAACTTCTGAATGTTGAATACAATTTTGCTCTGTTGTGCACTTGCAAGACGGACACAAAACATTGTGGTAAGATATCCTCTTACATAAGACCATAGAACACATTTCTTAAAATAAAACAATATTTTAACGTGGCCTCATATTTGGAATACATACAGTGGTAGATTTATGATTCAGAATCATGTTTGAATAACTTATTAGATTCTGCTCCTATGGTTAAATACATATCCAAATTGAAATGATATACTTATTTATTAATTAAATGGTGGTTGAATATTTTTTGAACACAGGTATAAATAACAAGTATGGTTATAATTGGTGAATAATGAGAAAATGACTAACTATGATTGTTTTGGAATTGATAAATAAATAACAGAAACATAAGGTAATTTTTGTAATTTTATTATTTATAATACAGATAAAATATTTTGAATAGTATTATAGAAATTGGTAGTTATATATTAACATATATTTATTATTTATTTTATTTATTCAATAACACTAGTTAAAAGATAGTCAAACATTGATTGTAGATGATTTTGTTGACAATTGTAGGTATTTCTATTTCTTAAAAGGATTTCAATTTTTTTTTTAATAAGTAAGTACTACATTCAGAGCTGGAAACTTGATGATTTTTTTGGTTTTAGTTAAGTTCTGAGCAGAAATGTCTGTCCAGTTCTTAGATAAATTAAAAAAAGATTCCAATCTTTCAAAAAAAATTGTTATATGAATTATGATCCACAATATATTTTTAAGGTTCCAGTCGCTGACTGGGTACTATATTATATACTATATATTTATACATTTAATAAAATTGGTAGTTATTTTACAATCTAACTGGAATAAAAAGTGGAAGATCTTTATAAAAGTATTGTCACTTCTAATACAATTCACATAAAAAAATAGTGTTGTTACAAAAAATTACAGACAGATTGTTTAAGCATTTAAAAAAAACTCATTTTGATAACTTAAACAAATAAAAATGAACAAAATATTCGAATAAATAAAAAATAATTCAAAATGGGTATACCAAGAATATAAGTCACAATAAGAAAAAATAAATAGTATAATACAAACTTTGGTTATTATAAACTAACCTAATCATTATATTTATCTAAAGCATAACTAATATCCTCCGGACTAACGTTGAGACTGACTTTACGAAATATGTCCCATCGCTTCTTTTCCAAAAATATTAGACCGCTGTCTCTTAATCGGTAAGCGATCATAAGCACTTGTTGCTCATTTGGCAACTCTTCGCCTGGTACATATTATGTTGAAAAAAGTAATTATTTTTTGATCATAAATTATATTTATAGAAGCAAAATAAAACCATACCTTCAAGCAAGCAAATGCTTTTCAGTTGTATATAAACTGAATCAATAGTACTGTGCTCAATACCTGTACTAGTGGTTTCATCCCTAAGTGCTCTGAGAAAAAACTGTTCAAAAAGACAACAGCACCTGGAAAAAAAATTTAATTCGTATTTTTGGAATAAATTAAACCAAGTATTTAACTAGAACTTCTAATGACTGATTTACAATTTGAATGCATTCTTTAATCTTTTCTATTGCGATTATCGTCGGTATGAGGAACTATGAGGGGCGTAAAGAGTAATGACCACTGAAACAGGGCGCGATGCATAACCTGTTCTTTATAACTGTGCTTACTACTGGTCAATGAAAATATTTTAAATAAAAAAATGTACAACATTTTGAATATCTACATTAGCTTGGATTGATAGTAAGCTTTATAATAGATACCTTCAACTTGCTACAAATAAAACGATTAAATTATGACAAAACTCAAATAATAAAAATGTTTCTAAAGAGATACACACAGATAATAGCATTTTTTCTATTAAATAAAATAAGTCCAAACTATCAGTGAGAAATCGAGTTTTGTGGAGGTATAAAACCTTTTTAACACCACCATAAAACGTTAGAAAATGATGTCCAAGCCGTGTTAATTTTGGAAAATGATAATAAATAATTTCATTTAAGTGATGAAATTAATCTATCAAAATAATATCTTATAAATGTGTAATAACAAGTATTTAGACTTCTGGTCAACTTTTTACAAAGTTGTAGAATGGCATTAATATAAAAATATAAAATTTAATAGCAATATTGTTATACTACATGTAAAACTATTATACCTGATAGCAGTTACTCGGACTCCAGAAAGTATTGAATTCAACACCTGATTTACATGGTTAATGGTTATTAATTGTGAATCTTCTTCAGAATTTATTAAATCAATAGCGCGACGGCATATGTCCAGAGCTCGTCTTGCATCACCTGATATCGCTGCTACTTTTCTATTGGAAATGAAACATGTTTTCAAATCAAATACTAAAATTATTTGAAATATAATTACCTTGCTACCAATTGAACAGCGTCTGGATCAAACGAAGAATTACCAATCAATCTATTCATGATTATTTCTTGTAACTGCTGGAATGTATATGGCTTGAATACTAATCTGGTCAATCCCTAAAAACAAATTGAAACAACAAATCTTTAATAACAATCAATTACGTAACTAATTTATAATGTATTTATTATCTACCATTCTACTAGTTACACATCCTCGCAATACTCGTTCAGGCAAATCCATAGTATTAGCAATTGTAATTACAACCACTTTTGAACCAGTTTGACTAGGCCAATCAAGTATGTTATAAACAACATCTTGTTTACGATTACAAATATGGTCAACCTAAAAAATTAAAGTTCAATAATTAAAAAATAATTAATTTAGTGTTTAAATAGTTAAATATAATAAATTACTTCATCAACTAATAAAATTGTAGACAACTCTTTGACTTTTTTGTTAGAAAAATAGTCATTAAGAAGTGTTTGAGCTCGTGAAGATGATACTGTTTCTGCAGTTAACTCTTTCCATATGACTGAAAATGCCTGATGTGGATTAGCAAGCCTTAAGCCATTTATTTCAACAAACTAAAGAAGAAATTAATTCATAATTACTCACAAGACTCAAAGTGAAAATTGTAATTAAAATGTATTTGTAAAATTTAAAATTACTTTAAAACTGTGTTTCATTAATAAATCAGCATTTAGTGAATCTATTACTCTCTTAACTGTGGCTGTTTTTCCAGTACCAGGAACACCACTTATATACATACTCCTGTAAAAATATTATGCAAATAAATGATAAATTATTAAAAGTATTTAGTAAACAATATAATATTGATTTTATCAATTTACCCTGTTAACTCGTCATTAATTTTTCTAACTAAAAAAGAATGTATAGATTTATATTCCACTTCACGGCACGGTAAATGTTTAGGAGCAGCATGTAAATGTAAATTTGCTCTTGCTTTTTCTAAAGGACTGCATGGAATTCTTGCTCCACTATCCAATCTTTTACTTGCTGAAGCTGTCAAGTTTTTAACATGTGTCTAAAATAACATTGTATGAAAATAAAAAACAGTTAAGGAAATATTTTTAAATAATTATCAATTAATTATAAGGTTGGTTATTAAAACTTAATTATTTAAGTATTTAGTACTAGTTTAATATACCCAGTAGTAGCAGCCCAGTACATTTAGTAATTTAGTATACTATTAAATTTATTTAGTTTAGTTAACATCAAGATTGAGATACATAGTTTTATTATACTCCATCCATCCATTGACAGAATATGACTGTGCAGAAACCAAAACTTATCATTTTCTAATAGTACGTTTTCTATTAAAGAATATGACCAATAAGAGAGCGATCTATGCAGATATAGTCATTTGTGCAAAATAGTCATACTTAGAAGTATAAATATAAAGTAAATGCTAATTTTAAGTATCAGCATGAATTATTAATTGGTCTGAAAATTATACAGTATAATATGATTGTAATAGGAATAAAAAAATGTATTTGTACGTAGCATATTAAACAAGATTTGTTCCCCCTGGTGGGTATTAAACTAGTACTAAATTCTTAATGTTTACTTTGGGAGTTTTTCTTGGTGTCTTTGGTGTAGAGGTCTCAATTTCTTTGTTTTCTGGAATATCTTGTAGAATACTTCGCCGCACTTTAGAACCAGAACGAGAAGTGTCAGAATGTCTTAAATGTTTCTAGAATTTTTGGAGAAAATAAATAAATATTAGTTATAATTATACTGTTTTGTTCTTAAATAATGTCAATTAAACATTAAATTTAAATAATTTAAAAAAAATAATAAATTATTTTTAACAAAATAAGGTAATTAAAAAATTAAACTATACAAGAATAGGTTATAAATAAAATGTTATAGATGGAATATATAAGTATTATGATTAATTTAGATAATTATTAACTTGATAATTGACACATGTGTATTTGTACCAGTGACCAGTTATCCAAAAAAACTATAAATTAGAATGATAAAATTATCTTGTTAGGAGATCATCTTTAGTTAGTATGGACATTTAGTTTACACCAGAAATATAAGTTAAGAGGACGACACACATCTATATTTCTAGTGTAAAAACACGTTTCGCGGGGACAGACACCATTCAATATACATTTAAAGTAGAAGGTTCAATCCATATTTATGATATTAAATTTAAAAGCTATATAAACTGATTCAAAAGATATTAACAAATATGTACTTCATTTAATAATACTTACATTTATTGGAGTCTTCCAAATGTCAACGTCAAAATCTAAATCTTCGTCTTCATCAATAATTGATTTTTTTTTACCTTTTTTATTCTACACACAGAAAAAATGTATTATCAAAATAAAGTTCAGAAAAAAAAAAATTAAGAACTAAAACAAATATTTACCCTTTTAGGAGTATTAATGTTTTCATCATCTGATTGTCTTGTGCGTTTCTACAATCAAATTTTTTTTAATGTACACTTAAGTCTGATAAATAATTGTATTTTAAACATATTAGAGACTTCTATGGAGTTTTGATATGTTCAACAACATTTAATGATATTTTAGAATAAAATTAAATATTTTTTGAAAATTAAAGAACTTAATATTATAATTTGATTATGAAATTAAATTACTCTTTCAGGAGGTGAATCCGGTGTTTCAATTACATTTAAATCTACTGCATCACCAAATCGATCTATAGGTTTTCTTAGACGTTTCTACAAAATATGTTTAATATCAGTTAAAGTTAAAAGTATCATTAAATGTTTTTATACATACAGCTGTTGATGTATTGGTTATGCCATTTGATTTTCTTGATGATTCAGAAACTCTCCTTGAACGTTTCTATAAATTTACATTAAATTAATATGTTAATAATTTAAAATGTTCATTTAATTTAGGGCTTGGATCCAAAAATGTTTAATAATATTGATATATTAAAGGTTCTCAATATCAGTATTTAATTTCTGAGTTCAATAACAGATATTAATATACATTAATTATTTTCAGTATTGAACACAAAATTAAGAAAAAATGTATTATAGATATTGGGTTTCTATGAAACATACAACATATTAACTATTGTTTCTACAAAATATGTTTAATATCAGTTATAGATAAAGTTTCATTTCAATTTTGTGTCTTACAAACACATAACATAGTAAATTGTAAGTTCAAAGACAATCCATTTGACTCCGTGATGTTTAATATTAGAGTGAATTAACTTATAATCAAATTTTGAAATAAGAATATTATCTATTAAATCATATTATATTGTTTTTTTAAAATTTTAATTTAAAAGAGTTATAATAATTTTAATTTGTATTACCAATTTACAATTATAAAAAAAACCTGTGATTTACTAGATAATATTCTTATTTCTAAATTTGATAATAAGTTAATTCACTTTAATAATAACATAACAGAGTTAAATGGATTATCCAGAATGTAGAATAGGCAATGTTATGCAATTATATGATGGGAATAACACATGCAGAAGTAGTGTCCTCTTAAATGTAATTTTTTACATACAGATGCTGATGTATTAGTAATGTCATTTGATTTCCTTGATGATTCAGAAACTGCCCTTGAACGTGTCTATAAAAATATTAAATGAATATAATACAAATTTAAATTTAAATTTAATTTAGGGCTTGGATCCAAAAATGTTATAAATGTATTACTAATTAAGGTTCTTGATATTAATATTTAATTTGGCCAAAATTCAATACAGATTAATTTTAGTATTGAATACAAAATTAAAAAAAGGGTTATTATAGATATTGGGTTTCTATGCAACATAAAACAATTCAATTAGGATTATTGTTAGTATCTGGGTGCATAAATTAAAATATCTAGTTTTGTGCTAATGGCTAATAAAAATAAAAATAAAAAAAATTAAGATATCCAAGTTTGTGGCCTGGTGTCACCAGAATACTAGATACTTTGTCAGTTTGTCCAAAATAATAAACTTAAGGGAATTAAAAACAGATTGTTTACAATGCCAAAAACTTAAATTCAACTATTGTTGTACTGTTTTATTTTATTATGCATCAAATGGATTTTGAAAACAGGTGGATTTCTTGTCTTGTATTCTTTAGATCCTAGAGATCCTACTAAGGATGATTGAAAAAATATGGACATGTATGTATCATGTTAATAATTAAATGTTTGGAACACAAACCCTTATATTAAAAAAATTAATACTTTTGGCATGTTTAACACTTCATTCTCAGAGTCATTTAAAACCTCTTCGACTACATTTTGAAGATGTTCACTCCAACGCAGTGATTTACTTAGATTCTTCTTTGAATTTACACTTTTAGGAGTAGTTACATTTTCATCGACAAGTGATCTTGTACGTTTCTACAATCAAATTGTTTTAAATGTACACTAATGTCTGATAAATAATTATTTTATTAACATATTGGAGAGTATGGAATTTTGATATATTCCAAATTACTTAATGATATTTAACAATAAAATAAAAATTTTTTTTAATTTTAAAAGCAGATAATAATTTTAGAGGATGAAACAGAAAAACATGACAAATAAAATAGTTTTTGTTCAATTCAATGTTTTTATTTTTTAATAATTTACAGATGCTTATGCTATGAGTACAGTATTATTTTGCTTTTAATACCAAACATTAAAAATTGATTTTGTTTTTTTTTTTGGAAAATGTAATAGCTAATTTTTAAATCTAATTTTTAGAAAATGCTAATTAAAGTCAAGCTGTAGAATTTTTTATACAGACTTTATAAAATATTAATATTTTTTTAGAGTAAATCATTTTGAAACTTATAAAGTATTTCAAATCATTATTTATGGGCATTTTCAGACATGAGTAAATCTTAAATTATTAACTATCCATATAATATTTATAATTTTTTTATGTTTAACTTGAGGTAATTTTTTTTTTTTATTTGTCAGGTCTTTCTGTTACACTTTGTAGTTTGAACATGAAATTTAATTACTCTTTCAGGAGGAGAATCCAGTGTTTTAATTACATTTAAATCTACTGCATCGCCAAATCGATTTATAGGTTTTCTTAAACGTTTCTATAAAATATGTTTAATATCAGTTAAAGTTAAACGTTTCAATAAATGTTCTTATACATACAGCTGTTGATGTATTGGCCATGCCATTTGATTTTCTTGGTGATACAGAAACTTTCCTTGAACGTGTCTATAAATTTACATTAAATTCATGTATGTTAGTAATTTAAAATTTTCATTTAATTTAGGGCTTGGATCCAAAAATGTTAAATGATATTGATGTATTGCTATTTTAGGTTCTTGAAATTAATATTTCATTTGGCGAATTCAATACAAATTGATTTACATTAATTATTTTCAGTAGTGAATACAGAATTAAGAAAAAAGTTATTATAGATATTGTTTTTCTTGAAACATACAACATATCAATTAAGATTATTGTTAGTAGCTGGGTGCATAAATTAAGATATACAAGTTTGTGGCCTGGTGTCACCAGAATACTAGATACTTTGTCAGTTTGTCCAAAATAATAAACTTAAGGGAATTCAAAACAAATTGTTTACAATGCCAAAAACTTAAACTCAACTACTGTTGTACTGTTTTATTTTATTATGCATCAAATGGATTTTGAAAACAGGTGAATTTCTTGTATTCGTTAGATCCTAGAATCCTACTAAAGATGATTGAAAAAATATGGACAGGTATCATGTTAATAGTTAAATGTTTGGAACACAAACCCTTATGATATTTAAAGAATTAATACTTTTGGCCTATTTAACACTTCATCTTCAGAGTCAGTGATGTCACTATCAATATCATCTTTCTGAGCTTCATAAATTGTATTTCGAAGATGTTCACGCCAATCTCTCAAACGAACTGATTCACTTAGATTCTTATTTGCTCTTATACTTTCAGGAGTAGTCTCGTTTTCATCGACTAATTGTCTTGTGCGTTTCTAAAATCAAATTTTTTTAAATGTTTACTTATATCTGATAAATAATTATATTTTTAACATGCTGCAGAGTATGGAATTTTGATATAATACAAATAACTTAATGATAAGACTAAACATTTAAATGTTAGGAATCATTAATTAGTTTAGCCACGTTAAAAAATAGCAATTAATAGTTACAATATCAAATTTAAAAGCTATACAAACTTCACTCAAAAATATATTACATATGTACTTTGTTTAATAATACTTACTTTATTTGGAGCCTTCCAAACATCAATGTCAAAATCTGCATTTTTGTTTTCGTCAATTATTGATATTTTTCTACTTTTTTTATTCTAAGGCCAAAAATTATTATGTATTATAAAAATATTGTTTTACAAAAAAAAAAAAAAACTAAAAACTAAAAACTAAAACAAGTATTTACACTTTTAGGAGTAGTTACGATTTCATCAACTAGTTGTCTTGTGTGTTTCTACAAACAAATTTTTTTTAAGATACACTTTAGTCTGATAAATAATTATATTTTAAACATAATGGAGAGTACTAGGAAGTTGTGTTATATTTAATGACTTTTACGAATATTTTAAGTCAAAATTAGAAGCAGTCAATAATATATTTTGAATATAAAATTTAATTACTCTTTCAGGAGGTGAGTCCAATGATTGAATCACATTTAAATTGACTGCATCACCAAATCGATCTATAGGTTTTCTTAGACGTTTCTACAAAATATATTTAATATCAGTTAAAGTTAAAAGTTTCATTAAATGTTCTTATACATACAGCTGTTGATGTATTAGTCATGCCATTTGATTTTCTTGATGATACAGAAACTTTCCTTGAACGTGTCTATAAATTTACAATAAACTAATTTGTTAATAATTTAAAATTTTTAAATAATTTAGGGCTTGGATCCAAAAATGTTAAATAATATTGATATCTTGCTATTTTAGGTTCTTAAAATTAATATTTAATTTGGCGAATTCAATACAGATTGATATACATTTATTATTTCCAGTATTGAATACAAAATTAAGAAAAAAGTTTTTATAGATATTGGATTTCTATGAAATATAAAACATATCAATTAGGATTATTGTTAGTATACGGGTGCATAAATTAAGATATCCAAGTTTGTGTCGGTTTGTCCAAAATGAAAACAGGTGGATTTCTTGTTTGGTTTTCTTTAGATCTTAGATATCCTACTAAAGATGATTGAACAAATATGGACAAGTATAATGTTAATAGTTTATTGTTGTGAACACAAAGCCTTATGACATTTAAAGAATTTATACTTTTGGCATGTATTATTTAATGTATTGCTATAAAAGGTTCTCAATATTAATATTTCATTTGTGATTTCATTACAGATTGATATACATTGGTTATTTTCAGTATTGAATACAAAATTAAGAAAAAAGTTATTATAGATATTGGATTTCTATGAAACATACAACATATCAATTAAGATTATTGTTAGTAGCCGGGTGCATAAATTAAGATATCCTAATATGTAGCCCAGTGTCACCAGAATACTAGATCCTTTGTCAGTCTGTTCAAAAGAATAGACCAGAAGAATTTTGAAATAAGACTATTTATAATACTAAAAATTCCTTTTATCAAACCAACTACAGTTGTAGTACTCTATTTTATTGTGAATCAAATAGATATTGAAAACAAGTAGATTATCATGTTAATCCTCAATTTGTGTTCCAAGCCCTGTGATTTGTATATAAATATTACTTTAGGTATATTTAATATTTCATCCTCAGAGTCAGTAATGTCACTTTCATTCATAGCCTCTTCAACTAAATTTAGAAGATCATTATCATGGCGCTCACTCCAACGCAGTGATTTTCTTGAATTCTTCTATAATATTAAAAATAATTTTAAATTTGGATTGATTAGATTTTAATATTTATAAATCACACTATTTAAACTAATTTAAGAAAATGATATATTATTTATAACATAAAATTATGTAAGAGGACACTAGCACAGTGCCATAAATAGCAGTTGGCGAAATGGATGGTTGCATTTTAGTTAAATTATAACTGGTTACATTTTCAGTAATATTACTTTTCATGAAGTACCAGAATTTCTGAAATTGGTCTCATAAGTAATTTAAAATTGTATTAAAATCATGAGTGTTATGTATAAGGTAAAAAAATTACTTATTGCTAATTATATTATAACATTATTTTTATTAGCATGTAAGAATGTAGTATTATAATATTATAATAAATACTAGTGACTAGTACATGTTATATTCATCTTACAAACTTGCAGCAACATGAAAAGTTTGTTCAAAATGACAAATATTGTGTAGTTAACTTTAATATTAAAATAAATTGACCTACTATCAAATGTTAAGGTCAGAATATTATTTCGGAGATTTTAACACTAGAGTAAATTTAATAACATAGGTCAGCAAATCTCTCATATAAAACTTCCTTTCCTTAAAAAATTACTCTATTATTTAACTAACAACACAAAATAGGTTCTATTGTATTCAAATTTACTGTGTTGTTTAACAGAGACAATATAATAATTATAATGTCAATTAGATGCATTCTATAATTTAATTTATGACAGGTAAATAAACATATTTAAGATATGACATACTTTTGGTGTAGCTGGATAACTTGAGAACTCTTGCAATTCACTGTCTTGAAGTTTTTCATCTTTCATCTAAAAACAAAATAAAGTACAATATTTTCTTTTAAAATCTATTTTTAAATAACTACAAAATCAGCATACTTTTAATAAGCAAGGAGAGAGTGTTGATACATAATTAGATTCATCGATACGCTTTATATTCAATTTTAATTCACCCTATTGAAAAATAAAATATAAATACAATAAATTATTAAATCATATTTATTTAACTAAACTAAACTAACTCACTAAGATAACTTATCAATTATAAAATTGAATTTTCAACAAAATGTCAGTTAGTCTAATATTAACTATAAAATGTATTACAGCATTATAGGTATAATATATGATTATAATATTTGTATGTTAAGCTGAGCACTGAGCAATTGAATACAAGTCAAGTAACACTTTTTTTTAAGTTTAATGTAGATACAATTAAATCTTCCTACGTCGAGATTTTAAGCTTATTTTAAATGTTATTATTATCATGATACAAAAATTAAGTCTGAATTTTAATTATTTTTATGGCTAATATAATATGTTGACTAATTGACAAAGGCAGTTCCTGGGGGAGGGATTTGTATCTGCCTCCCCAAAAACCGTAGAGTCCTAGTATATTTTTTCCTGTATTGTTTTCCCTTTGCAGGATTATGAGTTTGAACAGGCTACATTGAGTAATGGCATTACTGCCATTATTCACTCAGCCACTTTATCCCATTTGATTGTTTAGTATGTACCATACACATACTGTATAAGGTACCTTATCAGCTATCAAATATATTTTATTCATTTTTTTTTTATACTTACAGATTGTGTAGTTTTTGTATTTTTCAATCTCAATCGAGTGCAAGGACTATGGTCTTCTGATGGTGAATTAACCATCTTAAAAACAAAAAAAAATACATTCTAATCACTAAACTAAAGATATTAATAACAATTAATACTTAATCATATTTAGCAAAAGGTATGGAGGCATTATTTTTGTAAGAACACAAAGGACACTTATTACTAGGGCTAAGGAAATCATGCCCTAAAAAGTATAAATAAAATAAGCCCTAATATTTTAATTCTTAACCATTTCCTTTTTGTATTTTATTAAATTAGTTTATCCATTATCCTATTATGGGATAAATTTATGCTGATTTAGTTAAACAAGAAAATTGTATTAAATATACATATTTTTTTTACCTACCTACCATTGATTATTGAAATCATTTAATAGTTTTTATCACATAATAGTTTTCTGAAAATAGTTTTTAGTAAAATAATCCAATTATATATCAGCTCGTTATTGTGTCATGAATAACTATTCCTCGGAATCAAAGACCATAAGAGGCAGACAGCTAAATAGAAGTCTTCAAAAACATTTTATATTCAATAACAGTAGTCAAGAGATAGATAGGTTGGTTATAGATTATTTTACTGTCAGTTTAGATATATAAGCTAAATGTATTGCCAAAAAAAGATTGGTTAATATGAGAATCTAATATAACTTGAATAAAAAGAGGAAGATGTTTACTTTTGATAACAATACACATTTTTTAAGAAATACTTTGAAAAGTAATGTCATATTATTAAACATAATATATACATATTACATATTGTAAGTTGTAACTTCTGTTGTTATAAAAAAAAAATAACTTGTACTTTTTAATCATCTGAATGAAGAACGAGTCAACATCAAGTTATCTATTATAATATAATAGTTAATATTTACCTTCTAAACAATAATTTCCGAATGGGCCAATATTTTGATTATTACACAACTAAAGTAGTGGCTAGTGAGTAGTGACCACACGCACTCAGATTACTACACGTCTACACGACTGACGTATACACGAATATCATTGTGGAAAAAAAAGGTCACTGAGGTAGTGAGGTCTGAGAGTTAAGTAAATAAATAAATAATAACAATGATTAAAAATTATGGAAAACGGAACACGGCAACAAAGAAATAAAGAATGCGCGGGAAATATTATCGTCAAACATATGACCACCACCATGAACTATGATAATACTTATCACGGCCACAACCATAGCTGATAATAAAGAGACTTGTTCGAAATGATAACACTAAAAATAATAAAATATATTTAAGATTCATCCAGATTCCAGACATATAAAATTATATTTTATTAGGTTTTTTATGTCTGTGGATACATCTTAAAATCTTAAATCGTGATGACCTTAGCACGACGTCTAGAGATAACGAGACCAAACGCCAAACTAGTACACTACTAAATACCATAAATTATAATATACATAATTATTAAATTATTATACTAAAATACGTGTACCGGTGTACCTATTGGCCATTACCTATACTATAATTTATTGTTCTATACTTCTATGCACATTGCACACCACTCACCTTAGGTTTAAGATGTCTTATTGGTTTTCTCCAATAAATATGCAATAGGTAGTTTAAAATATAAACTATTTTAGATTTTGTAAGTTTTAAAATTACGCATTCATAATATTATGTATACGCGGTGGTTCACCAACCATGCTATACTACTTTTTGTCTCCAACAATGTTATTATTCAAAATCTGATTTTTAATTTTTTTAATATACCATACTTTCAAATCTTTGTGAATTTTTTGTTTGTATGACTACTATGACTCATTTTAAGTATTTGGTACTACTTAAGGAATGTCCTATGAAGATACAAACATCTGTTTTACAAATTAAAATCCACCTTTTCTACTGTAAATTATTTATTGAATAATTTTTCTGAAAATGTTGACATATCAGAATCAAAATTCGTACGAGTAGTTTATAAGCTATTTACTTTTGTGTTATTGTGTACCGTGGTAGGTACTAATGGTAATGGCACAGATTAAATAAAAACAGTTTTATTTAATCTGTGGTAATGGTTTGTAAGATATGGGGGCCTATGGTTATTGGAAAATGTTAGTGAATAATATATTTATCAATAGTGTCAATACTCAATAGTTGGTACCTATTATTATTAGAATTTTGGATTAGTAGATTTGAAACATGTATATACGATAAAAGAATTATATAGATTTGTAATGAGTTAAAAATATGGTAAAGGGATAGATAATGATGAAGAGTATAAATAATATAGTGATAAAATGTAGTGTAAAATGTTTAAGCTTTAAACTAGAATAGTTGATGCATTTGCATGAGGTTTAATTGTATAATTTATTTGATTTACCATCCTTAACTCATGACACAAAATTACCCACTTGACATGGTAGGTATATCGTATATTATCGGGGGTGAATACGAGAGTTTTTGCTTAAGATATGAATATTTTCGCATAATAAATGTTGTTTACCTTTCACAGAGTTCGCAAGTCTGTACCGATGTTGATTTGATCTTGACCAGGAAATTAGAAAGGTAGAGGAGATACACCAAAATTTGTCAACAATGTTGTGATTAATTTAACTTTATTTTTATTTTTTAAAAGAACACAAAATAATATAATACATGAAAAAAGGTACAATGACAAGTATGGGCTATGGAGTGAGCGACTGGGCGCCGTTGTGGGTGTATTGTAGGCTTAAATAGACGATGTTTGTGAGATGCTGCCTTTTAGTAAAATCAAACAGAGATTGCGGTATGTCCCAATCATCGGCGCGATATGTACCTAGTTAATATGATAATTATTATGGTCTATAATGTATTAATGTTTAATTGGTTTTCTTAAATTTAAATGTATTTATTTTAATGATATATTATAATGTATGCATACCTATCATTACAGTTTAATTATTATTATTAAGTACAGTTTTATTAATCATTTAAATAAGTATAGGGTGTGAACTTAAATCTTAATAGATGTCTGAGTCCTGCTTTAGTTATTCTCAAACGCAATTGTTAAATTATTGTTTGCGGGCACTCACATATTGCCACTGATATAGTGATATCTGTGTATTTTTCCCATGTTATGACATAGAACAATAATAATAATAAATTATAATTTATAATCTATGCTTTGTCGTAGTTCAAAAATTCGAATACATCACTGCATCGGTCTGCAAGTCGATACTTCGACGGATAAAATATAATTTGCAGTCGGTCGTGGTGAAAAAAAAAACAGAAAATCCGTGGACGAATTTCCAGTGGTCTAATATACCATATTATATCATTGATAGATGAAAATATAATTTTATAGGACTTTTACCTATGTATTAAATTCAGTCAGTTTTTTTTTGTGAGCGCATAATATAGTAATAAACTACTGAGTCGTTTGATGTTTATTTTTGCACATTATATTCTTCTGATTTATCGTTGTGGAATAAAAATATCGTTTAGTCTATACCACACGGCACACATTACTACCTGTAATTTGAAATAACATGTTGAGAATGGGACAGACTCTGGCGGATGTAAGACTGAAGACGACCGCAGGTGACTTAGGCGCACACGAGTACTTCGGAGGCAGGTGAGAAGATCTAAAGTATAGATAACTATACTCTATAACTGCGCACATCGCACAATATTCATCACGGCAGACTACCAAAAAGTCCGGTATATATTAATATAATATGTGTATGTATATTTTAATAAATGCATTTCAGGTAACCTATATAAAAAAAATAGAAAAAATTATTTACACAAAAACAATTTAATAGGTATTTACCTACACTGCCGGCATAAGCAAAAACGCCGTAAGTCCAAAAAAAAAAATGAGATAAAAACAAATAAATTATTGTAAAATGTAGCTTGTGTAGATGAATATGCCGAATGTCTGAAATATTACTCCAAAAGTATAATATAACTTATAAGTTATAAGCAATAATCAAATAACTAAAACGTCGTAAATCGTATAGAAAAAAATGGGTGGTTACTAGGTAACAACGCCGCAAATACACTATATACTAAGCACTAACGCCGTAAGTACTGTTGAAGATACGGAATTTTGGATTAGTAACATGGACCGGTTGTATAATACACTCAGGGTTGGGCACTTTTCAATTACTTCAGTAATTTGTAATTGGTAATTGATTATAAAATGTTGATGTAATTTGTAATTGATAATTAATTACATAATATTTGTGTAATTAGTAATTTATAATTACTAACAATTACTTTTCACATGAAGCTGATGATGCTATTTTGGCTACGTGTTTTCATCCATTCTTTAAAATGCGATGGATTCCGAAAGGTCTAACTGAAGCTGATAAAGAAAGAATACAATTGCTATGTATAAATGCTGCTAAACAAATAAATATACCTAATAATGAAATTTCTACTTCCGATATATCCGACAACGAGGGTAGTTTTTTAATATGCATGTCACCAAACCGTAGTAACGCTGTAACAGATTCCTCAACAAGTGTTGAATTACAGATATTGCAATTTTTTAACGACAAAAATAAAAGTTTTACATGTTTAAACAATTATCCTGTTGTGAAACAATTATTTAGTAATTATAATACTAATATTTGTTTGTCAGCACCGGTAGAGAGATTGTTTTCATTTGCTGGCTTCATAATGGCACCTACTCGTTCCCGGTTGTCTGACGAACAATTCGAAAAACTAGTATTTTTAAAAGGCAATCAAAATTACGGGATTATCTAATTTTTCTATGAACCTATATTTTTCTAATGTTTTTTTATTTTTTTGATTTAATTTATACACTTTTTTATATAAATAATTTTTAAATGTAATTGGTAATTTTAAGTAATTCAATTATGTAATTTGTAATTTGTAATTAAATATTCTACAATCATGTAATTAGTAATTTGTAATTAAATACTGGTATTTTGAGTAATTTGTAATTTGTAATTAGTTACTTTTTTTTTGATAATTTGCCCAACCCTGAATACACTTATAATAATAATTTCTTCCAGCCTAATTTACTGCATCGTTTAAATTATTTTTAAAAAAAATTCTCCAATTTTAATTGTTAGGTCGCGTGTTGCCATGTTATATAAAAATAATTGAATTAATTATTCATACACAAATAGTATACATAATAAACGTATATAGATAATCATTTTTATCGAATATATTGAATATAAACTATTCGTTATTTCATTGCCCATTGGTATATAATTTTGCGCAAAATGTCTAAATAAGGCCCTGGATTATTGAGTTGCAATTTTTTATTAATTCGACCATTTTTATTATTAGGTATACTGGTTATGAATCAAAGAATTAAAATATAAAAATATGGGCAAGTGGGTACCAGTCTGCTGTGTATTAGGTGTTGTGTGGGTCACTTTAATCGATGTGTTAAATAATTATAATTAAATGATATTATATTATATTAATATCATTGTTTACGAAAAACCGTAGATGCCGTGTAGTATGTCTGCAGTCTATATCACTAAAGGTGTAATTCATGATATTTTATTGCTGCTAAAGTAATTCATTTTACTACCTATTATTAAAACAGTTGGTAGAATTAATTTTTGACGAAAAAATTTCATTTGATACAATTAATAAAAGTTGCAAGTAGGTACTCATGAATAATATTTTTTAATTACAGCAAAATAACTAAAATCGTTATTCCCCATTTAAATTACTAATTTCCTCGACATTTTAACTCAAAATATCTATTAAGAAAACTGTGTTTGTATAAATTATTAGATTTTATTATTGAATTATTTTATAATTTATTTTGTAGCTGGGGTTTGATAGTATGCTATGTAGCTGATTTTTCTGCTGTGTGTACCGATGAGTTGAGTCGATTGGCAAAAGACTTTCATGAATTTGAATCTCGAGGTATAAAAATATTGGCTTTATCCTGTGATTCTATTAATTCTCATACTACATGGATAGAGGTAATTAAGTTAATAATGTGTTTAATGATTATGCATATACCTACCTACCTACCTACCTACCTACCAATTTTACATACTCAAAATTATATTTTTCATAAACTATTAAGATATATCATAATATATATACCTACTATGTACGATATACGAATACAATAAAATAAGGTAAAATAAGGTGGTTAAATGTATTTGAATATTATCAATTATAGATATTATGTAGTATGTTATATGTTATCAATTAATTTTTCTATCTATATTAATAGGATGTAAAAAAAGTGAGCGGAATGAAATCTAACGAAGAATTTCCATTTCCAATTGTGTCAGATCGTAATCGTATGGTTTCCTTGTACCTGAACGTATTAGATGCAAAATGCACCGACGAGGACGGCATACCTTTACCTTGTAGAGCAGCATTTGTTTTGGCACCTGACCTGACCATTCAACTCATACATTTTTACCCTGAAAACATTGGACGTAACTTCGAGTAATCTATCTTTTTGGAGAACTTGTATTTTTTACTTGTATGAAATATAATTCATAGTAACTATTTATCCTTGTTTAGTGAAATTTTTAGAAGCATTGATGCATTGCAGTTGACTTTCAAATTCAGCAACGACTTATTTACTCCTTGCGGATGGAAAGTTTGTACCTGTTTATCATACATTAAATACTTATATTTTATTATTTTATAAGTGATAAAAATATTTAATTAGAAAAGTAGTTTAATTTTTAATCAGAAAAGTAACTTAATTACTTTCACGTTACAAAAAAAGACAGTTCACAAATATATTTCTCTAATTTCTTAAAAATGTCAAATCGATAACCGACAAGCAACAAATAAAAATTAAAATATATAGTATATTATACTATATATATACTATGAACTATACAGACATAATTTGAAAATTAAGTCCATAAGAAATTTAAAAAATGATAAACAAACGACTTAACAATTATTTGTTTTAGATTATGAGCGGAACAATAATGAACGTATTGATGTAATATTGTAATGATGTGGTTTTTTTTATTTTTATCTTTTTGTGAGTAAAAAACTTTTAGAAGTTTTCGAAAGCGTCGAGAAAAACCAAAAAAATGGAAAATTTTACGAAAAACCAGTTTTTGACAAAATCGTTTTTTTGGAGTAAATCAAAAACTAATAATCGAATATATTTAAAATGTTCACCAACTATTTTTATGACTATTGCCCTTACATTATAATATATTGTACATGATATTTGTTGTACTATAAAATTCGTATAAAAACCAAATACTATAAACGCAATACAGGACACTGCAGGAGCAGGGCCACTGGCATAGTGGCATATAATATGTATAGTACTGGCAAACCATTTCTTATTGAAATAACATTTTACATTACAATATTATTTCCCCCGAAAATTGTTTGAATAGTTGTCAAATTTACTCCTTAAGATTGACACAAACCAATAATATTATAATAAAATATAGGCAAATCATCTAATGTTTACAATCTTTTGGGGAGAAAAATTTGTTCGCCAATATTTTAGTACGGCGGAGTGGTGTCCCGTATTATCGTTTATAGTATTTGTAAAAACACAATAACCACCTGCCCTCCACACGACCCGTAGGAAACGTTCAGTGTATTTCAAGAAAAATCAATTACATCACTTTTGTAATTTACTTTTCTAGTACTTGACTTTTTTCTTCCTCTTTACGGTGCAAGAGCCAAGTAGACATGTTTTCCGAACGATTAAAACTGAATCGTGACGATTTACAATTAAATATACATAACCCATATACCTACCATTATACCCGCATCATAAACATTTATTATATTCATAGCCATATAAGTACTAGGTATAACCTTTTTTTTCTTACAATTAATCATATTTGTTCGAAATTTTTTTTTTTTTAATTCTTTATACTTGGAACCAAATTGGAAACGGTAACGAGTTGTATTACAGGGATTACTAATCAAAAGTAATTTCTATTACATTTACGTTACTTGGAAACAATTGTAATGGAATTTAGTAACACATTACGCTTTCGTTACTTTACTATACATCTCCAACACTATTTATGTACTCAAGTACTTGAGTATAGATATTCAGGCATGACCATTTTTTCCCAAAATCCGTACCCTTCCCTTTTCGACCAAACCAAAAAGTGTCTACTTATTATGTTATTTATACAGAAAATTATTAAAAATATGAATTGTTTAAAATGTATAAAATATTAAATAAATAATAATAATATTTAATTTTTGTCAACAATTATTAAATTCAATATAATAATATATGTATACTTACATTAGCTAGTAAAATATAAAATTCTATTTCAAATATAACTATTAACTACTGTGTACAATTATTGTACAAATTACTCGACATCATTTTTAAGCAAAAAGTATTTCTGGTGTTTTATTTATAATAAGCTCATTACGAGCGAGTACATTAATGTCATTATCAACATTAAGACTGATGATTTTCACACTTGAAAACCTTTACTTGAATTTGTGACATTTATAAATCTAAAACTAGGTGTTCAGTGTTTACCTATTTTTTTTATAATTGCAAACCTATTATTTTGTTTATTGTCTTGTAGCCTGTAACGGATTGCATAGTATCGCCAAAAATACCTAAAGATGAAATTGAAAATAAATTTCCTACTTCTACAGTTCTTGAATTGCCATCAGGAAAAGATTATATGCGCATCGTTTCAAAAATAGAGGATATTCAAAAATACGGAAAATAAAGAATAATGTATTTCAACATTTTAAAGTTACCTATACAATATTGTTCTATAGGATTTATCTGACTTATTTTTGGTTAAAATGTATTCATTATTAAATAACTTATTTATTATTTTTATAAAGTTTTACAATAATTTTAAAAGTATAACACCTATGCTTGAGATTTTCAAATATAAATAATTATAATTGTTGTTTGTTATATAAAACCATGGTGGCATGGTTATTTTAAAAATTGCTAATCATTTATCTTTTTTTTAATTGTTTAATTGTTTAGTTTTAATTTTTTTTTTTTTTACATCAATAACTATAACAATATTAAGTTAGGACTTCAGGAGTCGTCACGGGCTGCCCGCGACGAAAAATTATGTTTAACCGTACATTTGGTTACCTATTTAAAACGCCGCCTGATCAATAAATATTGTCTAATCAAACATTAATATTATTTTAACACTTAAATTTTATATTTAAATATCTTAAATTGATAAATATATCGACAATAACAGTCTGGTTTCTATTGTTACACTTATAAGCATAAAATGTGCATATAAACATTTGCACTTTAAAAATTAACAATTGTGTGTCCTGTATTTAAAACGCAATCAATGACTGCATGATGTTATTCTCCAACTACCACCATTCACTTGTCAATTTTATTCAATTCTTGAGTTAACAATTGTCATTATTTTGTAATTATTGCTCGTATTTGAGGTATGATTTAATATTTTTCAAAAAAAAAAAATTGTTTTGACTATAGGACCAGCTAATACATTTAGTCGAACCTAACAGTGTTAATTGATCCATGGTCCATAGTGTGCAACACTGAACATGATACACGATTATTGAATCTATAAAAGTTAAAACCATATTGAATTCATAAGGCTTCTAATGGAATTTAAATGAATTATATTGCTTCAATACTATTATGTTTTTGAAGTTAGATTACTAAATGTTATCAAAATATCAATAATATAATATCCATATGGTTTTACAAATGTAGGTTAAAAGAACTTCAACACAATTCAATTTTTAAGGAATGTAATATATATTTATAAATATTATTAAGTAAAACCAATGTTATAATTAAATGATTTAATAAAAATAAAAATATTACAAATCATTTTTTACAAAGACTCCAAAATAATTCAAGTATTGTTAACACAAATCCGGTATGTGTATAATATATACCAATATAAATAGCAAAATAAAATTGTCAGGAGTTTATTTGTCTTTCTTCAACGTACTGGGTATTGAATACACACAAGGTTTTGGAAACCACCCTCGTACCCGAGTACCATTGGAAACATTTTTATGACCATACATCCAATACCTGATACAAAAATATCAACTGTTAATTTAAGTTAAAATTTTTTAACAAGATATATCTTACTTTCGAAATCTAGTGACTTGAACAATTTCACCAACATTCAATGGCATTCGTGTTTCGTCGGTCCATGGTATTTGACAACAAACACATACACCAAACATTAATGGAAACCATCTGCCGTTGTATTCTTTAATTACTACCATAGGTTGTTTCCATGATTCTTTAATTAATTTTTGTTCTAACTGCTCAATCTTTAAAAATTATATTCATTTAATTAAATGTTTGTATGCTACCTCTATTCAAGAAACAATAATGCATAGTATGTGACATACAAATTATAATAATAGCCAATAGGTGATCTTTAGAAGTAACTATACTTTGTCTCGTGAGAAATCATGCCATCAACCAACCGGGCCATCGTATCCCCTCCATGCGTCCAAATTTGGTGGAGGATAAGCAAAGCCAACTAGTTTTTGTTTTGTGGCATGATCTCTTAAGGGACCGATAACAGTTGTATTAATTTAATGACATCTTAAAAAGCCACATCTAAATTTAAAAAATAATAATAAAATGGCAATAGCAAAACATGCTCACGCTAGATAAGCAATAACAAACTCATTGCCAACGCCTGTATAATAAAACATAAATGATTGCGACAATAATATTATGTCCATACATTAACAAATCTAATCCATACAATAACATTACAACACAAAATGATTATGACAAAAATATAAATGTCTTAAATGCCAATGTTTCGTCTGTTTTAAGATTTAAATTTTAAATTAAAATATATTAACACTTTTCGGTGTTCAAAATTTTGGAAAACTCTACACCCAGGCTTTATGGCAAATTACTTATTTCCTTAATAACTGTACAAAAATATAACTTAATCTTTTTGCTTACCGTTAAATCATATTCACTACATTCATCTCGTACTGCCCAGTGAATACCATCGTCTTTGGAGAAAAACTATTAAAAATAAAGGTGTGATCAGTACTTTTTAGTATACATTCAAACCAAATAGGAATAGTTAAGATTTCATGTTAAAATGATTGGTACCCAAAATTAGTAAATTACAGTAGGTATAATTACATTTCACAAAATATGCACTTACTGCTTTAATATTATTTAATTTCCCTAAATTGTATGGATATATAAATGGTGGCAAATTCCGATCTTGTTCACGCCTTGATATTGCTTTTCCCACAATCCAGTCTTCGATATTCGTACAATTTTTTAGCACATATTTCATCTATTGAATTAATACATTATTTATGTAGTTTTAACATTGCATTAACACTATGTCTAGAGCACCGGGCGCCCGATCACTCTGTAGAGCACCGGGTCACGCTGTAAATATAAAACATACACTTATCCATTGTTGTATGACATTTAATATTATGGTATAAGAGTTATCTGATAATAGTTAATTAATAGTTAATACAAATAATATATAATAATAATTAATAATATAAATATATGAATAGTAAATATAAATAATATAAGTTCACACAGGTTCTTTGAGTAACTGCGCTTTAAGCTTCATTTTATGTGGACGATCTCCGCGACACTTGGGGAAAAACCATCTACCTTTTGGTTTTGTTGATAATGAAACACAAGAAAAATGAAACCATTCTACTGGACATAAATCATTATCGCAACATATCATGAAATCTGTTTACAAATACAATAGGTTGGTTCATGTGAATCGACAGCTATAATATCCCTATTTCCATTTTTTTTAGTTTCGGTTTCTGTTTTTTGAGCCAGTGTTTTTCCAGCTCTAAGCCTTTTAGGAAGGCCGATTGTTGTTAAAATTGCGCCTTTTGGCCTTTTTTCCCAAAAAAAATGGAAATAGGAATATAGCTGTCAATTCACATGAACCAACCTATTGTATTTGTAAACAGATTTCATGATATGTTGCGATAATGATTTATGTCCAGTAGAATGGTTTCATTTTTCTTGTGTTTCATTATCACCAAAATCAAAAGGTAGATGGTTTTTCCCCAAGTGTCGCGGAGATCGTCCACATAAAATGAAGCTTAAAGCGCAGTTACTCAAAGAACCTGTGTGAACTTATATTATTTATATTTAGTATTCGTATATTTATATTATTAATTATTATTATATATTATTTGTATTAACTATTAATTAACTATTATCAGATAACTCTTATACCGTAATATTAAATGTCATACAACAATGGATAAGTGTATGTTTTATATTTACAGCGTGACCCGGTGCTCTACAGGATGATCGGGCGCCCGGTGTTCTAGACACAGTGTTGCATTAATATCTTACATATATACACAAAATATTAGACATAATTAGTTTATTATTATATTTAAATAATTACTTAACATGCACTCACTTGTATAAATAACAGTAAACTGAGTGTGAGTATTAAACATATAGCTAATCCAAATGCTGTAAGCCATAAAAGGGTTAACTTCAATGGAAAATATACCAATACCCGATGTCCATACTGGCTGTTTAAGTATGCAATACAAAATAATAATATATATAAAATCAAATGTAATTTGATCTATTATTATAATTCCAAAAACTAAAAACTTACTTACGCGAGTACAAGCAGAAGAGTCCTGAGTAATAATGTGGATGATTGAATAGATGCTACGATGGATACAAAAATAAATATCAAAAAAGATGGGTGATTTGCATGACCCACACAAGTGTTCAACCATGGACAGTGATGATCCATTTTTAACACACAACGGTTACCTAAATTAATGATTTTGAAACATATGTAACAGACAATGATAGTAATAGTTATTTAGGATACATACATTTATGACAATGATGAACACGAGGTGCTTTGTACCCATCACATATTGTACAAAACTGCAAATACTGTTGGTCTTCTTCAAACTCCTGTGAAACAAAAATCGAGTTTAGTTTTTTGTGTAATAGAAAACATTTTGATTGTATGGTACCGGTTTCCATTTGAGTGGAAGAAATCCTGGGCCAACAATAACACATTTCAAATAACATGTAAAGCTGATGACAAATAATGTCAGTAAAAGTACGTTGTTGAGAAATCCTCCCAGTGAATCAAAACATGGCCACCACATTTCCGTAAAATATAACGTTGTCAGTGTTACAAATTTGTAAATTACTGAAATACACACAGAATTAAATAACAATACCTATACTCAGAAAAATATTTAAAGACTTACTAATTGACAAAATTGGTCCCCAGTGGAGAAATCTTGTCAAAGATGATTGACATACAGGAGGCATTTTGAGCAAGTCGATAACTTTCCATTAATTTGATATAATGTTCATGACGGCAAAGCACGAATAAATAATTAAGGAAACCTTTAAAGTTTAAAGTTTTAAATGTATTTATAAAAAAATATATAATAGTATTAAATTTAAAAAAACTATAAGTACAAATAATACATTTTCCGTAATCTATAATCAACAAACAGTGATAATAAAATAATTTGTGATAACAGCTATAAAGATTGTTGATCGTAAATTCGTAGCCATGACTGCATACACCGTGAAACAGAAAGACCTGACAAACAAAAATGTTTAACCTTAGTGACCATGACAAATTAAATAGATGTATGGAAAAAAAACTATTAAAATTTAAAATTAAATGGATAATAAATAGCTTAAGATTTAAACTCAGATCTAAAAATTCCAAAAATAATATTTTGAAAAAATTTATTTTGTTTCAAATTAGTTTATAAAAAATAATGATATAAGAAAAAATTGTAAAAGACAAACTACTTGTCCTCGATGAACGTTTTTACCGTTTTACTTTTCTAATAATTTTAGTTACAAATTGACTATTTTGAATAATTCCAAAAAAAAATGAATTTAATTAAATTTTTTTATTTTCTGTATTAGAAATATAGGTATAACAAAATTAAACTGTACCCAAAGGCAAGAGTCTGTAAATTGTTTAAAAAAATATATATATTTATTAGAACAAAAGTTATTTTATTGTCAGTTTTTTCTAACACCCATAGGCTCAAATAGCCCAAATGTTTAGGTGAGACTCAAGCTCCCCCTCCCTTATTTGCACCAATGGTTACACTTATTTGTATATTATGTTCACAATTTAGCACGGATAAATTTAAAGAGTAATAATGCACAATAATAATATCAATATGACAATGTGTAAAACTCAGTAAAAGTCCTCACTTGCCCAACCTTTTAGATTTCAGCGGAGCGAAGAATGAATTGTTATTTGTTTTTACGGGGCCGGAGTGGCGCAGTGGTCCCACAGTTGACTGCGACTCACACAGTCATCGGTTCGATTCATAGCAAGTGCAAAAAAATTTGTGTGATTCTACGCAATCACCATTTTCCCGTGCTGTCGTCCGATTGCATCATCCGGTTTCCAACTAGGTCCCACTCCACTGGGAGTGAAGACCACACATGTCTCCTCTTGGAGAAGGGGCGTAGTATCATGCATATAGTGATATATACATAGATAAATAGATCACATGATCTCCCTACTACCCACTTGTGATAAGCATTGACAAGACCTCGAGGTCGTTTCAATGAACATTAGAAAAAAAAAAAAAAATTGTTTTTACAATATAGTGTGTTTATTTTTTGTTTCTGTAATCATGTTTTAGAGCAGTAAAAGTGCTCCGATTTTTTTCATCGGTATTATTTCTGATGCGTAGGCTGTAAATCCACAATAGTTTTGTATAAGTAAGTGTCTAGAGTTAAAATGTCGACATTAAAAGTCAAAATCCAATTATTTTACCAATTATTTGAAGTAATTTAATGTCAGGTTTCACTGTACAAACTCTCAGCCATTGACAGATTTTTTGCTTCAGAAACTCAATTTGGTGATGAATAATAATCCAACTATTCCAAAAACAAAATCTGGTACCAGTGTACCAGTATAGACCACTACCATCTTCACAAGATATCTCAATAACGTTCAATCACAAAATAACATTTTTTATTTCAGTTACCATAAACCAATAATTATAGTTGCACCCATAGAACCACAAAATCACGAAGCGCAAATTCAAGAAATATCGTTGTAGATTAATCCATTGATATCAAGTAATTATCATTGTATTTAATTTAATTAAAAAATATATTATTCGTGTATTTTATAAAAATTGTCATTGTATATTTTATGTGCTTATTCTATTTTAAACAACCTACCCATAATTCTATACCGGCCATTAATTCACATAAGAAGTTTCACTTCCCCAGCGCGTAGTGGATGGCACACACTCTAGTTTTTCTTTTTATTTAAAAATTGTTATGTTTAAGACTACATTTTCTGCAGATTCTTGAGATTTGTTGCACTACTTAAGGAGTGTCCTGTGCCGATACAAACTTCAGCTGTGATGGAATACCATCTTTCCATCGGGCCTAGATGGGTTTGCAAATATAAGGAGGCCAAGGATAGGTCATCACTCATCGTTAATCAAGATAATCACTTTATCATCAGCGTAGTCCTCGACTGAGGTTTGGTGATGTGGGTTGGTCAGAGACAAAGATATTGTATAGTAATGGAGATAAAATACCACCTTGAGAAACTCTAGCATTTATACTTGCTATTTCAGACGCGGCAGTTCCATAGCAAATTTTATAAGAGCGATCAGTGAGATAAGATTTGAAAAGTAGGATATAGGATGTAGGTAGGAAGGATTTCAGTTTATATAAGAGACCTTGATGCCAAACACGGTCAAATGCCTGAGAAATATCTAAGAAAGCACAAGTGCAATATAATTTTATTTCGAGAGAGTAGGAAATTGCATCTATCAACCGGTGGACTTGGTGTATGGTTGAATGCGAGGTACGAAAACCAAATTGATAATCGGGGAGGATTTGTTTTTCAGCGATGATTGGAGCGATACGTTTGAGCAGAAGTCTTTCTAGAATTTTTGCAAAGAAAGGTAGGAGACTTATTGGTCTGTAGGAAGAGGTAGAATCAGGGGGTTTATTTGGCTTTTGGATCATGATTATATTTGAAAATTTAGATTTATTGCGTGGGTATTTATGTATGAGATATTTAATACCATTAGGTGAGGAAGATTTAACTGATGGCGAGGGTTGAAGAGGAGCATTAAGAGCCATATTCACAATATTTGTGTTTTCTAAATCAATATCTGAGTGTGGTTGAAATATCTCGGAGAGGTGTAGTATGATTAACTCAGCTTTTTCTGAATCAGAGGTGGTAAGACTCCTGTCGGATTTTTTTAATGGTAGATTAGAAGCTTTATAGCGTAGGACTTTCTAGTCCCATCTTTTGGAGTAAGTTTGGTTAAATTACGAGTGATAACTGTGTACTTGTGTTTAGCGATCAGTTTTTTCAGCGAATTTGCTAGTCGGTTGTAATTTTGTTTATGAGAGGGTAAGCGAGTACGCTGGTAAAGAGCTCGGGCTCTGCGTTTTTCAACTATCATAACTCTTAACTGTTCTGGGATGGGATTGTATTTAGGTGGGGGTAAGTTTGTGTTTGTAGCAGACCAGGCAGCAGTTTGTATAATTTTCGTTATATTATTCACTGCGGAATCAATACCATCAGGCGTTTTTAGTTTAATATTTTCATCGATAGTTTCTTGGAATTTTCCAAGATTAGAGAATCGGTTGAAGAGATAAAGGAGAGCTTTGTGCATCGTAGGAGAAGCATTAAGAGTAAATAGAACTGCTGAGTGATCATAATTTAAGTCAAGAAGATTTGAAGTGTGACAGAGTTTATGATTGGGTATTTTCGTTACGAAGATGTCCCAGTATGTCTGGGTTTTTTTGAGGGGAATAGGGCCAGTAGGTTAGCCCAGGAGGAGCAAATATTTTCAGTTTTTTTGTATTTATAAAACTGTGCAGAGTGATACCGCGGGAGTTATTTGTACGACAACCCTATGCTTAGAGCTTGGCGTTATAATCGCCGCCAATAATGAAATTGTTTTTGTTTGTAATAAAGTACTCTGAGAACTTAGAAAATGTTATATTATGTTTTGGAGGAGCGTATACAGCAGCTTTAGTAAAATGGTTATTATTTAATTTTATATTAATTGCACAAGATTGTATGAAGTCGTGAGAAAAACTAGGAAGGAGTTGGAAAGAAATGGTTGACTTCATATTAATAGCTACACCTCCGTGCGCCGTGTTGTCTAGATGGTTAGAATGGATTAATTTGTAACCATAAATGAAGATTTTAGTATATTAAGTGAAGTGAGTCTCTGTAATTAATACGATATCAATACGTAATCATTATAAAAGGTTGTGATAGGTTGGATGATTTTGATTATAGGTTTAATTACACATTGTAAATGTTTTTTGAGATTATTCAATACATATGTTGAAAGAATTTCTGAGATAAAAAAAAACAAAAAACATGGATTTTAATTTTGGGGCAAAAACTCATATATCTCCACTTAATTAAACTTGAATTAATTAATTAAAATTATTAAATTTATTCAAAAGTAATAAGACTTTATGGAATGTTTTATATATACATCTATAAAGCATAAAAATCAGTTTTTGAAACAGTAACATGATGAAAGGTGAGTCAGTAAAAACATTTTTTATGTCTCCTGAACAATTTCCAAAGTGGAGATACCTTGTTATTTACCCTTCATTTGTTCTCCGCGAAGTCGTGTGCGTTGTACACACCGTGACCGGGCAAATTTAAGGTAGATACAAGATTAATATAATATAAACTCGGAACTATACAATTTTTTTTGGAACTGAAAAAAAAACCGTTATAACAAAGGTTATCAGTTTTTGTATTTATAAAGCATATTATAGTGCTTAAAGTGTGGTCATGTTATATAAAGCTAACAATTGTTTAATTCAATTCACATAATCATTATTATTATTATAAATATGCCAATACGCTGCAGAGTTAAACGCGCGACACTATCGCTCTAAATTGACGAATTTCGAACCGATCGGTGGCTGCAACAGGCGGGTCTTATATTATATTCGCGCGACAGCATTTGAGTTTGGAATTTTCGATGTGCAACTTGCTGATATATTATTTCGTTAAAAATTAATTTTCCAACGATATCATGTCTTCAGAACAAACAAACAATACACACCTGCCGCAAAAGTTCATATACGTACACGGTTTATGAATATAATTCATAATCACTGCAGCCGTCCGGACCGTCCGTTATTCCAAAATATGACGAAATCATCACATTCCAATCCGACGAGAATCGCCGGAAGTCGTCCTTTCGGTTTTAAACCGTTAAAGACGTCGTCATAGGGTCGCGTGTCGTACGATTACAAGCAAAGTAGGTACGGCCAAGACGGTACAGAAACAAGCCGAGTTGGACGTACACCACGCGTACCGCTAAAACGGCAGTGTCTCGGTCGCATGCGACTTCTCCCCGCTCCAAGCCCGACCTATACGATGTCGTGGCAGACACAGGCGTCAAACTTTTGACGAGTAATATTTTCAATGTTGGATTCGATTTCCTCGGCCACCGCGGACGCCTGCATATACGTTTGACAGTCTGTCCACTATATGCGTCTTGTATTACACTGTCTGTTGGTTGGTTGAGAATACAAAACCTTTTCGTCTTAGAACTCAAATCAGGTAAATTAAGTGCACAGATAGCCTCGATTTCTTTAAATCAGGTAAAGTGTATTGTTGTTTTACTGATTTGACAATTTATAAGTGTAAACGAAATTAATATAAAACCCAAAATATGTTATCGTATGAAGAGCGTACTGTCTGCAGTTATAACATAGAATAGTTTAAATTTAAATTTTATATAATATAAATTTAATCTATTCTGTGGTTATAATACGTACGTATTACTAAACAAATAATTCGCGGGTACACACCAAAGTCTACACTTTTTTCACGTATACAGCCAGCAGCCAGATGACAATGGTAAAAACCTTATCAATCAATAATTGGGAATACTTTGCTAAGCATTAAAATTTGCAATTTCACTCAGGGATGCATTCTTAAGAACTTTATTCAACAGCAACATCAATAAAGATAGCAAATGTCAATCAGCCGTATTTAAAGATGTTTTAAGTTATCATGTTTTCTTCGAGTTTCATTATACATACATATTCATGTGTAATAAGTAATAACATTTAAATATTTAATATACTAAAATCTTTTTATCATGATTTATATGGATGAATTCAGAATAAATATTTTGTACATAACCTTAGTAGGTACCGGTATAGACTCGACAGATAAAATTACTATTTTTATTTTTAGTTTGAAAGAATTTTGAGAGTAGTTTAAACCAAATTTAAAAGGATATCCTTCGTAATTTCACTCACAACTTAGTCTAAGTATAAGCCTGTTGATAAGAACCAACAATTAGCTCAATATTGAACAGTTGCTTATATCCATAGAAACAAGGCCGTATCAGAGAATACCAACATCAATATTACAGATTTTAGATACCCCCCCCCCCCGAAACTTTTTTCTGGATACGGCCTTGCATAGAAAAGTATAAAAAAAACAACATTAATAATACAATAATACATAGGTTATTAGTACGAATAAAATTATAATTACTTTTAAGTTCAAACATGAAAAATATATTTTGACAAACAGAAACTATAATGAAGAACTAATTGATTAATAGTTGTTTGTAATTATAAGAATCATTTTCATGACTTCATTTATTATTTGGTAAACACAGACACACAGTGTAAGTAAAAAAAATGGCAGTAGCAGTTGAAATAAAATATTTTACACTTTTTACATTTTTCTCATAATACTTAATACAATTTCAACTGTAAATGTATGGAATTCCACACCGTGTCAAATAAAATTGATTCTAAAAAAAATATTTTTATAAAATACATAATTTTTTTCAAATTATAAAAGAAATTTAGTGTAAGTATATAATATATATGTACTAGCATTATAAACAATGAAGGCACATTATATTTTGTAGATGAGTATATAATATATAAATTTGTATAAAAAATAACTAGTTTTAAATTGAAAAATCTAAATATAGGTAATTGAATAACATAAAATAAATTTAATAATTTTGATACATAAAATAATTGAATGAAAAATAAGAACCTGTTAATGTTATATCTATCAATTACACTTAATATTTTGAGATATATTTTCTCTTGTCAATGATCAATGCTGAACAAATTGCCCGAACTCATATCTTGTGGAATTATTCCCAAGTCAAATTCTTGAGTTTCATCCTAAATTATAAATAAAAACATAATGAATTTTTGAAGTTAACAGGTGAAATAATCTATTTAAATAATTAATGTTGGACAAACCTCTCCTTGAAAATATTTCTCTACTATATTGAATGACATCTCATAAATCTTTTGAGAAGAATGATTCTGCAATGCTTCCAGGTGATCTAATCCACTTGCCTCCTCAATCAACATACAAATCTTTCCTCTGGTGAAATCAGATTTCTTAAATGCACAAAACACTACTGTTAGAATATGTGGCAAAATGTAACATATCAATTTTATCTTACTTCCAATAGTTGATTAAGACCTTCCAGGATAATCTCTACCATTCTATCATCTGAAGATATTAATAAGCCACAATAAGGTTCCAATATTCCAATATCAATCAAATGAGATTTCTGAGCATCTGAACCACCACTAAATAGATTGTTTATGGCCCATGCAGCTTCCTTTTGTACTTTGACATCTCCCTGAAAAATGAATTTTTTTTCCAAATCCTATTTTATCAAAATCCATGACAATATACTTACTCGTTGTAGAGCTCTAATCAAAACTGGCAATAGATTGTGATCGATGGCTGCTTGAATTTGTTCTACACTACCGGCCATCACATTTGACAACAACCAAGCAGCATCCTTCACAACAGGAATACGTCTGTGATTTAATAGATTATGAAGGTACTTAAGTATACCATGATCCAATGCATGTTTTGTCTAGACAAATGTCATAATGATTAAACAATGAAAATAAAAAATTACATTAAATATACCACGAATAACTTACTTGTATATCATTACCAGAAACAATATTGCCAACTACTCGTAGAGCAGGTATAAGAATGGTAGTGTCCTCAACTTCTAAATATTTTAAAATTGCCTTCAATGTACCTGCCTCAATAATTACTTGAATTTTTTCATTGCTTCCATCAGTCAAGTACGATAAAGCCCAGCAAGCATTAGCTAACACATACAAATAGATATTATATTAATATAATAATATTTGATTTATATTATTTAGTATTATTTCAATATTTACTTACAAATAACCTGTGAATCATTATGACTCAACATTCCAACCAACAAAGGGATAGATGGAAGTAAATAATTAAAATTTGGAGGAGGAGTTTTGCTGCGACAAAGATTCGATAGTGTCCACACTATATTCTGTTGTGCAGTGACTTGTTCTGTTGTAGTTAATAAGCTGTTCAAAATTGGTACAATACCGTTGGATAATACAATATCCCTAAGTTGGGGTCCATCACCCGCAATATTTCCTAATGCCCAAACAGCTTGTTCCATCACACGTATATCTGGTGATTTGAGTAAATTAATAAGTAAAGGAACTGCACCCTCATCAACTATAGAAATGGTGTTTGCTGATGATCCTGATGCTACGTTAGTCAATATCCAGGAACATTCATATTGGAAATCAGTGCTGTAAAAAATTTTTATTTTTAAAACCATAAAAATGTAATAATAGTCATCAACCATCCATACTCATTGTTATATTTTGGAGTTAAGAAATCCATCAACATTGGTAAAATACCAGCTTTAATAAAGTCATCAATTGGAGCACATTTCCTTGAACTTAACATCTTACGAGCATATTTTAAGCAATTTAATTTCTTTACTGCTGATGTTTTACCTTTTAAACCTTGACACAATATTTTTAAAATAAATTAAAGTTATTAGCAATAAAAATATTTAGCCAAAAATAAGATATTAAATAAAATCAATTTTAATTCACCTTCTTTGATATCATCAATTGTCAATTCAACTTCAGGTTTTAACTCCAATTCATCATCATGGGTATCTAAAACTATATTTCTATGCTTTTTCAATTGTTCATCGCGTAAGGTTTTTCGCAACTCAATAGTTACATCATTACGTTTACGACGTAAATCCTAGTAAACCACAGAAATTATAGTTAATGAAATTTCAGAATATTTTTAATTCATAAAAGATGAATAAATATTTTATTAACATCAGTTTTTTTCAGATTTTTACCTCGTAATACTTATTTCTATCCTGGTATATATCAAAACTACGGCTGTTAAGAAGTGTTTTTTTCACAGGCATTTTTAATTTTGATAATTCCAGATTTAGAACCTATAAAATACATTCATTCAATTTCATTTATGAATAAACTAAGCAATATATAAATATACCACATTATATTAAACAAATATACAACAATAAAATTAATTGATTAATATTATTGATTGTAATCTATGAAGTAGTAACAAAATAATATCTATTAATAAAACTTAAAATATCACCTAAAAGATATTTAAAGCGTAAATGGTGTAGAGACTTGTTAAATTAGTAAGGGAGGTGTTACCATTGGGTTTCTTCCCCAACACGATATTCATGTTACTTAATTCTGTTTTTTTTTTATCTTATTTGCTTATTGTAATTATTGTGTACAGATTGTAAATTGTGTTTCTTAATAAAAAAAAAAAAGATATTTAATAAGTTAGGCTAATTAAATGTAAGCTAAACAGTTTGGAATTTGCTTTTTCTTCAGCAATACTACATTTAAATTTGTCAGCAGGTTTTTGTTTATTTTATAGAAAATCTCTCAACTTTAACAATATTCTTGTTTTGAAAGTGCTAAATTAGTTACATTTTAAAATGCCCATATACCTTATTAAGATGATGTGTTATGTTAATAGCAGTTCATACAAATTTTAAAACACCCATCATTCCATTTATTTATTTGGTATAGACAAATCATTCAAGCTAATCCATCTCCTGAACCAATCCCATCAACGATTCTAGTACTTTATAATTTTTAATTCTACCCCTATTTCTACCTAATCTAATAATTTAGAAACAAATTTCCATACTGTGAAATTAAGTGATGGGTACTTAAGTGTAATAAAATCATTTAGGCTAAAATCTACTTTACCAACCCCCTCACGATTTTCAAATTTTTTTTTTTCAAAAGACTTGTTTTTTATGCTTAAAACGATGGTGTAATTTTTTTTTCCTGGAAACTATTATTTTAGAAGTTATAGCCTTCCAAAGTTTACGATTTTACGTTTATGCGCATGCGCGCAACACTACTTGACTGCCACGCGTGCCTATAACAAATTTTTTTTTTTACGTATTTTAACAAGTTTTGGGACATAGTCAGTCTTGGGTAAGTAATATTGTGAATCACGTCATTATTATGGTGAAATATAAACTATAGTTGAGTACCTAATTAAATACTGTAAAAATGTTAAATATATTTGATACTAATTTTAAATTTATAGTAATTATAAATTATATCACACAATCATCATCTCCACTGAGTGACTCATTTTCACTGTCTGACTCCTCAGTTTCCTCTATCTCCACAGAATCAATTTTTGTTGCATCATAGATAGATCCAACCATTTTAAAAAACTCAACCAAAGGATCCAATTTTTGTGCTTTGCACATTTTGTGGAACATGAACTTGGCTAAATATCCAGCAATGAATTGTTTTTTCCTATGGAAATGAGGTAATGAAAATTTAGCGTGCCGCCAAAGGCCTTCAATGGTGTTTGTGTGTTGGCCACTTTCGGGATCCTTGTAGTTTACGGAATGGTTGACCTTAAAGTGTTTATACCCCTCCTCTTCCAAGCAATCATAAGCCTAAATAATAATTTGTTATTTAAAATTTAATTTACTTGAAAATTATTCGAAATCTGTCTTGACCCGGTGCACCAAAAATGCAATTTTCTTAACCCTGTGACCCATTTGGGAAGGTGTTGCACAGCAAGTCGGGGGATATTTTCGATTTGCGGAGCGGAGCGACGGCGCCGAGGAGCGTAGCGACGAGTGCCGCTAGCACCGCATCACTGTACGATGTTTTTTCAAATTGGTGCCTCGGTGCAACAAAAATGATATTTTCTCAACCCTGTGACCCACTTGGGGAGGTGTTTCACAGCAAGTCAGGGGATAAATTATTATTGTACCATCGTTTTAAACAGGTTAGAATACGTAAGTACAAAAAAATAACAAAAATAGTCAAATCGCAAACTTTGGAAGGCTATAACTTCTAAAATAATAGTTTCCGGGGAAAAAAATTACACCATCGTTTCAAGCATAAAAAAACAAGTCTTTTGAAAAAAAAAAATTTGAAAAACGTGAGGGGGTTGGTAAAGTAGATTTGTTCCTCATTTAAAATAGGTATGTGTTCTAATAAATATGTAGTATCTAGATCACTACCAGAATAAAAATCTATAAGAGATTATGTAACTACCTACTTACTTTGTATCTACTTGAAGAGTTACAGACTTACAGTAGGTGTCTAATGTACCTAGTTATTGATTAGGTAATTGTTATGGATGTGTTAAATTTGAATTTAATGATAAATCATTGCATACCATGAAAAAAGATTATGAGAGAAGACATTTCAACTTTTAGGACCAAGATTTCCATTTGACAAACGATTATTTTAGTATTAATATTAAAATGTTGAGAAATGTTCTTATTTTTTTTAATTCCCGAATATTTTTTATAAAAGTTCTTTACATTTTATTCCATTAAGTACAAACATGATTCAATTTACTACCAGAAACAACTCTTAAAGTTGAAAATCAAAGCATTTCTTCTGCTATATAAAAAATGTATCATAATTTATATAAAATAATACAATGTTAGATAAAAAAAACCACAGAATACAGATATCAATGAATTATTAATTAATACGTTACCTATTTAATATCGTGAATCATTAAAAATTTGATATATTTTTTATGCTAATTTTGTAAAATAATAAATTCTAAATTTGAACTTCCTCCTGATGACTAAAATCAAACTATCAAACAAAAAAAAAATAGTTCCGTTGGGAATATCCATTAAAACTTCTTCGTAGAATTAAGCTAACAGAATTTGAAATTGTTTTTTTTTTTAACGTGAGCATCCATTATTTTATTATAACAACATGATATTACATTGTATTGTTTTTGAATGTTCAACAAAACCGATTAACGTAACTAGTTGTAACTAAAACAGGACATACGCTCCCGCTCACCAATTAATACCAACAAAAATGTATAGGTATCATACCCGTACTTACATTTATTATTTATTTAAACAGCAGAGAAAAAAGTGTTTCAATTTAAACACACGAAATGTAATGGAAAATTGTAACAGATACTTACTCGATAATTTCCGTTTCCTGGAATTCTACAGGTAATTTAAAGGAATAAGTTAATTAGAACGAACCGCGATTATTATATAGAACAAAAACTACAAAAACAAATCGGTAATATTCGAAATCAACTAAAATGAAAAATAAATGATTTATTTTTTTAATAGACTGAAGATCGAAAGAAATTAACTGTTTACTGTACAAAGTGAAAACTTAAAAGCTTTGTTGCTCGTTGGTCGAATAATGAATTAAATATTAATGAGATAACTGCAAACACTGCCACTATACATATTATACTTATAGAACTCGCTCCAAACAGTCGAAGAGTAGACGGCCACTATCGGACATTCGGACCATATTATATAATATTTATTATGTTTATTATTTTACTAACGACCGAAAATTCCCGATCGTTTTAGTTAATCGAAGACGAAAATAAAAGAGCATGCCATAGACCAGGCCACCACCAGGGGTCTCCAACCTACAGCCCGCTAAGGTTTTCGAACCGGCACGCCAAACTAATTTATGTTTAGGAATTAAATGATAATTATTGTTATTTAAAAATAAATAATAAACTTCTCATTGAGTAACGTAACTTACTAGTATCACGATAAAACAAATTTTGAATTATAAAATTATAATATAATGAAGTATTCATTTTTCTGAATAAATCTTCTCTACTTCTGCTATACCACTCTATTACTCTAAAAATGTTTGGCCCGCTATAAAAAAAAGGTCGAAGACCCCTGCCATAGTATAAGGGAGGGTACCCCGTGTCACGGTGTTCTATGAGCCAGTCGGCAGTCAGCCGGTGTCTGCGGAGTGCGGACAATCCAATTTATTTATAAACTGTTGATTAGTATTCTTAATAATTTAATAATACCTGTAAATTGTAACAATATTGGTGTTTAATAAATTATTATCTAATCGTAGCCCGCAAGTTGCACTTTTCACGTAGTGGAACAGACTTCTTAGAGGACTACTCGGTACTCTATAGTTGCACAGTGTACTTTTCCACTTTGGCGCAAAATTTTGAACTTAAATGAATCACCGTAGATATACCTTCTTGACGTTTTGATTCACCAAATGTTTATATTAGAACTGTCTATAGGTACATTGTATATTTTTATAATTTTCAAAATATTTGTCTTTTTTAACTATAAAAATACATTTAACATTTTTGATTTTTTTTTTTAGTTTTTCTAGAAAGTGGATAAAAATAATTGTTCACTTGGTAAAAGCTCGAAAATTTGAACATGAATCCACAATAATTTTTTATTATTATAAAAATATTATATTAAGTTTGAAGTTGGAATTTTTAACACTGTTCATTATAAGTTTTCATGTACTAATTAAAGAATTTCAAAAATACATAGTCACAATATTTTATTATTTTCAAACGTTTAAAGTTTAAATTTTAACAAAATTCATCAACTACTTCATATTCATAAATAAGTTTTTAAAATTGAATAAAAGATTCCTCTTAAGTTTGTCTAGCTTAAACAACAACAAAAAATTCGCCAAAAATTAATATTAGCTTTTTCAATACATAATAACATTTTCAAAATATTTTGACTCGTTTGAAAATGTTTATACACATTTTAAATTTAAAATTTTTTTTCTATCAATAAAATATTTTTCTTTGGGTCAAAAAGTTTGAAAGTTTGATTCAAGGTTCCTAATGAGTTGCTTTAATAGCAGTTACAAAATATTAAAGATACATAGGGACAATAAATTATTTTGTTTGTAAGTATTTAACATTCAAATTTTGACAAAATTCATCAAAATTTGCTAATTATTTTGTATTTAAAAATTTTATAAAATGTTCAACTTTTATTGCTAAGAATAAACAATTTGATAAAAAAGTTTTTCATTAGCAGTTCGTACTGTAACCAAAAAATGTATACAGTTTTGTTTTATTGATATTTTAAGTTCAAACCATTTGGACCCTCAATCCTATAGCTACTTATGGAATCCATTTTTGGGGAGCTGCCAAAAATTCCAACTTAAAAAATCTACAAGCATTTCAATCAATATCCCTCAGAATAATAACCAATGCCCCCTGGTATGTAAGTAATTTAACTCTCCACAATGACCTTAACATATCACCCATCTCTGACCAAGCCTCAAAATTATATAAACGTTTTCACAAAAAACTACATCATCACCCAAACCCCCTCATCGCCAATCTATCCACTATCGAGCTACCCGGTACAACTCGTAGATTAAAAAGAAAATGGTCCAGAGACCTCTTATCCTAAGGTCTAACAACGGTCTATAAACTTGAACTCTGATTATTACCTAGTTTTTTTTTTTTTTCTCTTAATGTATTATGTTTTCCGTTCTACCTAGCCTTAACTGAAGAGTAATATCAATGGATATTTTCTCTGATCATGTGAACTCATGTCAAAAATTCTATCACTCAAATTTACTTATTGTATTATATTAAATATAGATTGTAAATAAACTTTTAAAAAATAAAAAAAATAAAAAACCATTTGGACGAAATTTTTTTTTTTTTTTGTTTTATTATGAAAAGACAATTTACAATCTGTACACAATAATTACAATAAGCAAATAAGATAAAAAAAATAGAATTAAGTAACATTTGGACGAAATTAAATAGGTATTTAAACGATTTAATAAAAAAAAAGATTTTAGATATTTTATTGAAAATGTTTTTCATGATTACTTGAAACAATTAAAGTTAACTATTATAATTTCTATATATTTTCAAATTCAATTTTTTCTGCACAAAAATTAATTCAATCTACTGTATCTACTAAGTCTAATAGAAAAATAAATTATTTTAATGGCAGTAATATCATTAAATATACTTAGTAATATGGGCTGATAGAAAGGTTTCACTCAGAATCATTTGTGGTTTCAATGATTTTATATCTATAAAAGATATGAATTAGATGGATTCTCATGATCTTTTATTATAGATTTATTTAAGATATTAATGACCTATCTTTAATTCTTATGAATAAGAAGAATTATCTTTGATATTATTATTACCACTTCTGCAGTTGGGCAGTGTTTATGCTATACATCTTAAATTGATATTATAACACAAGAAATAATAATAAACTTTAATTTTTAGACACAGGCTTCACTAACTTATTGTAAAAAAAAGTTTAAGACAACTTAATGACTCATTTCATTTTGCTCACACATCTGTGTAGGATAGTATTATCATTTTTGATGTTTGTAATATTCAATTTCAAAATTAATACCTAAGCAGAAACGTGCACTTACATTTTTTATAATACTTAGGATACAAGGAAATAATTTTAAAAACCAAATACATTAAATCCCAAATAAAAAAAACTGTGACTTTACAGTAAAGCTTTGTAAGTTAGTAATTTTTTTCTAAATTAGAATAGTGATAATAAAGTTTAGTTTCTGAATTTCCCAAATTTCTAACAAGGTAGTTAGAATTTATTGGTGAAAATAATAACCTAAATTACAATAGAAATTAATTTTTTTTTTATAGTTTAAAATATTAAATTAAAAACCTGTTTGTTCAAATGTTAAGTACTAAAGTACCTATTTCATTAAATAAATAATTAGGTACTACTACTAACGATTGATAATGTTATACCTTTTTGGCAGTACGATTGAGAACACTTAAAATTAGCAAAAGACTTAAAGATGACCCAAAAAACCAATATGATAGAGAACAAATCTACGTGCAACGTTGCCATATCATTTTTTATTTTTTTTTTGAAATGAAAATATAAGTCTAATATTTAAAAATATTTATAATAATAATATATATTGTTAAAATAATTTCCTTATAATAATACATGTATATAAATAAAATTACCAAATAAAAGAAAAAAGTTAAATACATAAACTAATAAAAACACAAGTAGGTTTGTAAATACTAGTTTGACATAAATTTGGAATTAATATCCATCGTTATAATAATATCACAATATAACAATTTACAGGCGATATTCTCTTGTACCTATCTAAATTCAATACTTCGATAATAGTGTTAATTTTACTTTAGTTTCTAATATTATCCGTGAATCCGATGAAAGCCCAATAAATATCAACAAATTATCGTTCAATAACAATTATTAAATTTGACAACATTGCAAGAAAAAAAAAAATTCAAGCGTTCTCAATCGTATTACTAAAAATGCTGTTCTCAATGGTACCGTTCTAAATCGTATTTTACGGTGCAAGAAATATAACTCGGCAGTTTTGTTTTGTAGAAAATTGAGATTAAAAAAAATACAAAAATAACAAGTTATTTTTTATTTTCAACACACTGAATTAAATTATTTTAGGTATTGAATTTAATTTGTTAAGTTAGAAAGTTATTATGAATTAAAACCAACTAGTTAGGAAACAAAGTTATATCAAAACAGGTTAGTATCCGCTTTGATAATAGGTTAATTTGCTGTATTATTAAAATTATTGAAGCTGAGCATTAATATGCTTCGTTACACAATAGTAAGATGGTTACAACAAATGCTAGTAAGACTGTCAATAAATGCATAACCAGGCTTTTTTCAGAATTTAAAATGAGAACTGTAGCATAATAACATAATATTATGTTATAGCCTATACCTCAATAATTGTACCTTGTATATTGTATTTTATAAGATTGGTTTTTTATGAAAACTAGTTCTTATTTATTTTCAAGCATCTTAGTAGAATTTACCATAGTACCGCAATGACTATAAATTATTCACAATTTTATCATTGTAATAATTAATTTATGAAATAAAATCATAATTAAATACTATTCATTTCTGCAACTAAATTAAATACAAACAGTTAAATCTGTATATTTTTATACTTTATTAAAAAATTATTATAAGTGAATTCAATTTTTTCAAGATTTAGTCTTTAGCTGAGTTTTTTCAAAGCATTAAATTTAATATACATAATTTAATTGTTCAAAAACAATACAAGTCATGTGAGTGAAATGTATTTATTTCAAAATTATTTGAACACATTTATGTTACATAATATATTTAAATCAAAATGATCCTTCCTTTAGAACCTTTTAGAAACCTTAAAAAAAAAGGAGGTATTATGTTTACAATTGGTGTCATTTGATAACATTAACGTCTTTGATTCCATGATCCAGCCGCTGGAGGTCCGCCGCGTCCCATGGGAGGTCCTCCACGACCCATCGGAGGTCCACCACGGCCCCGACCTCTTCCAACTAAAATATAGTAATAATAATTAATACAATTATACTAGTTATATTGTTAACAAAAATAAAACAATCGATAGATACCTGATGACCGTATCATTCCACTCTTTCCACGTCCTGCTGCTCCGCCCATAGTCATTTTACTTTTAAACATAGGAGCATTCCGCAGCATGTCAGGAAGTATAATGAAACGCACTTTTGATCCTCTCACATACACATTCTCCATCTGGGCAACACGTCCATCTCTATACGTAACTGTTACATGCGATACCTGTTTGACATTACAATTGTTTTATTCATCATAAGTACACAATGAAATGTTTGAAAGACCAATACTCATAATGTTTTTAATGCAATACCTGACAGTTCATGTTGTCTTCAGCCTCAATAAGCTTACCGCGATATACTTCGCCATCAATCGTTTCGCAAGTGACGATATGCCCCTCAGCTTCGTGCAACACTTTAATAGGAACACCGATAGACATTGCGCTAAGGGTATTTAACGGTCTGACGTGAAATACAAAACAACGGAAATACGGGAGTGAAACAAATGAACTATAAACAAATGTATGACACTATATGATACAAACTTAAAGTGTTTAGCATTTGTATTTTGTTATGAAGTGTGGAAGCGGCTTTTCAGTTTTCAGCGTCCGACGCGTATCTAGTATCTACATATTTTCGCGTTCTGTGCTGTGATTGGTCCAAATATTGATAAACCGCGGACTAAGAAATAATAAGCACTGGCGTCGGCCGTCGAGTGTTGTCCCGGCAAATTTTCCTCAAATGTATTCAGCGATAGCAGAATAACCTCAAAACAATTTCTCATCAAAATATGTACACAGTTTAGCCCAGAGAGTAATAGATTATGGAATATAATATATATTATATTGCTAGCGGAACATTTTTATGCAAATAATATTGTTAAAAATGCACATAAATTTATGTACTCAAAAATTCAAAAATATGCAAAAAAAAATTTACTGTGGATTAAAAACTTAAAAATACCAAACATTTAAAACACTTTAAAAAATATTGTATTAAGTGAAAAAAAATACAATTTAAACATAAGTGTTTAAAATTTTAAGATATTGTGTATAAAGCATAAAAATATGTATTATAAATTATAATTACTATAAATACTTCATGGTTTATAGTTGTATACATAGGATTACGATTTTATCACAAATCTTAAATAGTCATGGTACCTATAGGCTATAACCCGCGAAAATTCAACACAAGATTCTCTATATGTTTTTCTATCTTTCTAAAAAATAAAAAGTTTACCGGAAACTCAAACAAATTTCTTATAATCGTTTGAAATTAAACATTGGATGTTCGCCAGTTTTTTCCGGGAATGATTTTCTTAGTTTAATGTAATTCAAAAAGGAATTACCGTAGACATTTGAAAATTTTACCAAATGTTCAGATTACCAATTTATATAGGTACACCAAAAAAATATTTTGGTTATTTCTGAGCTAATTATAGGCCTGCTATGTACTGGTAGTCAGTGGCGCAACTAGCACAAAATCCTAGGGGGGGGCTATAGCCCCACCGCAACGTTATACCAATGGTAACCTGTGGGGGGGGGGGCAAAGCCCCCCACACCCCCCACCAACCATCTTCATATTTCAACACCATTAAAATACCGACATTTACTTTTTAATTATATTTATATGCATCATAAAATAATTAATATGTTATAAAATAACATGTTATTTAAGTTTAGAAATTCATCTTTCTTTTATTGGTAGATGTAAATTGTTCTAAAATGGTCTAAGGATCAATTTCTACATCTATTTCAATACTCAGTATTGATAAATTACTAAAGCGATCTTGATCCATTGTAGATCTCAAGTAGATATTTACTCGCCTCATGGCAGAAAATGCACGCTCGGATGTTGCAGAAAAAATTGGCGATATATATTGGCAACTTGAACCATCTTGTAGAAATTTGGAAAAACTTTTTTGGATAAATTTTCCTGAATGAGATTAAAATAAGTTGTTTTTTCATTATTACAGAATGCATTTTTGAACTTTTGAAGACAGTCATTTCATTTTTCAGATCGCCTTTTTGGTAATTGATATGATCATAGGAATTTATTACCTAAAACTGGTGCTATTGGTTAGGACACCTAAATGATATATAGTGTCCTCATAAAAGATTATCAAGTATCACTTTCAATCGCCAATTAACCAGTCAGTGTGTACATAATACGAATGATAAAAACGTGTATCATAGAAAAGGTAAAATATGAGTATAGGACTCTGTTATATTAGCCACAATTTATAGAAAGGTAGGCAGTATAAAACAATTTTAAACTTTAAAAACTTTCCAAAAAAAAAAAAAGAAATACAGCTGAATTTTTAAAGGTATATTAATGTTTTAGGAATGAATTGAATAATTTATTTTGGGGGTGCTATTACAATTTTTTTTGGGGGGGGGCTAAGTCCCCCCCCAAGTTGCGCTTATGCCGGTAGTACATAACATATATTATATATAAATATATTACTACTATGTAAGCGTCAAGGCATAATATCGTACCTATATTAAAACGATGAGGTGAGTAGTGAGTTACGCTGGCATCCGCAGGTTGGAATAAATACTCAAAACCAGTACCAAAATTTGTTATATAATTTGTACAAATTTGTAAAAGTATTTTGAAAATTTGTACACCCCCCTAAATAGGAGAAAAACACTTTTTCATCTCGGATGCCAGCGTAACGTTAGTCCAGCATCCGCATTCATAATTTTAATCTTAGGCCCTCAAAACCAGTACCAAAATTTGTTATATAATTTGTACGAAATTAAAACGCAATAGATATAACTAATATCGATAGAGTATTAGAGTATAATATGATACAATGATCTCGATAAGAAATAGCGAATTAGCCGTTCATATGGGCACACAATATTCTTGGAAAACTATTATAATAAAACTCAAATCATTTTTCGTAGAAAACACCAAACCATTGAAATTAGGTAGAGTAATTTACCTGTCACAAATAAGGAACAATATAGGTGAAAACACTAAAAAATTATAAATATATTGTTGATCATTTTTACTTGCTGATTGACAACACACTATATAATTATGACCATAAAAAGAAATATTTTATATTAATATAATATAAAATATAGAGCCACAGTAGCGCGACCGCAAGAACATCCGGCACGTGCACACATTGACGTCAATCGACACATCGGACCGACAAAGCGTGGGCTAAGCCGAAGGACTCTTGTACCAACGCTGGAGGAGTACGGGGATGCCATATATAATGGAGCCCGAAATGGCCCATATTCAGACGTGATCTACCAGAGCGACCGCAAGCACCTTCACGTCCATTTATTCTTTGAACAATTCATTTGGACTTAGAATATTTTTTCTAATAATTTAATTATTTGGACATAGAATATTTTTTAATTATTTGATTTATTTGGACTTAGAATAATTTTGACTAAAACTCAAATTATTCTTAAGACTTAAAAATTGAATCGTTTAGATATTCAACTCTAAATAATTTTACAGTATAAAGTTAATTTGTTTCACATTTCAATAAAAACACTTAGTACATTTTCAACAAGTTTACAAAATTATTTCAAACAAATCCTAACATCATATCCAAAGGTTGTTGTACGCCTATGGGCCGCTACAGGCCTAAGAGATTTTTAGTGTTTTCAAATTTTTTTTTTTAAATATTGATAAAAAAAATGTTGTTCTGACAAATTTCTTAAAAATGTAATACAAGATTCTTCATAAGTTGTTTAAATAATTGACCAAAAATAATACAAATACATTGGGCCAATTTTTTTTTATAAGCATTTAAATTTCAAATTTTGGCCAAAATTCATCATCGAACATTTGAACATTTGCAAATTGTTTTGTTGTCAAACATTTATAAAATGTTCAGTTTTTATAACTAAGGACTGAAAATTTAAAACAAGGTTTACCGTAAGTAGTTTATAGTAATATAGTGTAACCAAAAAATCAAAAAGATATATTATAATAATAATTTTTTATAGACATTTTAGGTCAAAATTTGGTCATCAGAATATCAAACATTTGCAAATTGTTTTGTGGTTAAAAATTCATAAAAAATTATATTATTATATTTAAGGTTTAAAAATTCAATATAAGATTCTAAATAAGTTTTTCTTACGACACCCGTAAAAAAAATTTGATAGGAAAACACTTAAAAAAATTATAAGCGCTTAAAGTTGAAATTTCGAATAAATACGTAAAAATCACGAAATTTTGCAGTTTTTTTTGATTAGTAAATTCATAAAAATTTTTCTATTTAAAGTTAAGATTTAAAAATTCAACACAAGATATTCTATAAGTTTTTCTATCTTTTTAAAAAAAAAATTACTGGAAAGACCAACTAATTTTTTATGAGTGTTTGAAATCAATAAATATTCTTAAACATAAGATGAAGACAATTTGTAAAATTACACACAAAAAAAATTTAAAAATCGATTGATAAAGTTTTGGATTTATTTTAATTGTATAAATTTAGTTTTTATTTACCGATTAATCAATACAGTTAACATAATTGTAAAAATGGAATATTCTATTTTATTTGTATCAACAAAATAACTAAAAAACATAATCATAAATATAATAAAAAACGTAAGATACATTATTGCTTACAATTAAACTTAACTTAATAACATTACCAAATGAAATTGACATAGTATCATAAATAATTGACATAATACAATACAATAATTGACATAGTGTAGTTAGTGGACATTTGTATGTAAATAGATTCAAGTTACAATCATTCAGCTATAAAAAAAATAGAAATATTTTTCTTAAACAATAACAAAATCAGATTCTATAGGAAGACATTAATTATAATTAACAGTATCATATAACATTGTTTATCTCATTAGTTATTGCTAAAGTTCTCAACACATTTAATTAATTAAGTTTATGTAAATACTATGTTTTCAATAAATGCTTGTATTAAAAAAATACTCATAATAATATTAATAACAACGGTGTATACAAATATACACATATCAATTATGACTTGGCGGATAGCTTGATTCACTTTAAACACTAAATAGTTAAGTATAAATTTCAACAAATTTACGTACTGGAATACAACCAGTATAACAAAGCGATAGTTATCATAGTGTCTATTTTCATATTCTATCATCTGTGATAACAATTTTAGTTAACCATTAATTTTAATATAATCGATATTTTAATTTTAAAATAATAAATTATGCTATGATTGTAGACATTGAACTTTTTATGGCGTCTCTAGCGTAAGGTATGTAAGACAAAGAGTACCATGTCAATGCAAGAAATTGAAAAATAATGCAAAGAAAAGTTAACGGAGCATTTTTCATCTGAAATTATTAAAATACAATATTACTATAAGTATTAATTAAATGGAAAATTCTCATTTGTAACTTACGCCAACTGCAGCGACTAATGTAAGGACAATCATTGCAAGAGCAATAATGGTTGCAGCAACTCTTGAGGACGAAAACATTTTTTTTATTTGTTTTACCGGACCCATCAAAAAACAAGTACTGAAAATTAATTTAATACATGTATATTCTATTATAATATTTATTAATATTTTTTTGTATTTTACCTAAGAAGTGATGTAATATTTCCGAGTGTATAAAAAATACCAAATACGGCCATTCTTCTATGTAAAGGTAATACTAATGCTGTGGCACCCAATAGTGAAAAAAAAATTCCAATTACAAAGCATGCAATAAATCCTTTTATACGAGTAGACCATTCTAACGATGACATTTGATTAACATTCTGCAAGCACATACAGATTACAATATTACTATTCAAGTTAATTATTAAAATAGTTGTCATATATTTGGGTTAAATATTGTTAAATAAAAATAATAGTAAATAAATATATTATAAATTATTAAAAAAGCTACATTATTTTAAATACTAATAAACATTTTAATTATTATTTAATTATAACATAATATATTAATATCAACTATAAAATTGAAAGCGTGGATAGGATTAAAATCAAAGTACCTGAATTATCCAGATAATAAATCCAGATCAACAAACATATGCACTTGATCAAACTATATTATTCTAAATAAATAGATACTAATAATGATAAGTTAAATTTATTTATAGATTCAATAATGATATTTTCAGATTCTAGATATTTCAATCCCTAATTAAGTGTAAGAACTCAATTTTCCAAACATCTTATGTGTAATACTGTCATCCAAGAACATTTAATTATTTAATAAGTTACAAAAAAAATTAACATTTACTATAATAAATAGTTTGATAATTTTATGTATACAGTACACTAATATACAAGGTAAATTGTATAACATAAGACACATTTTGAAAACTATCAACATTAAAAGTGGAGTGGCATAGGAGTAAGAAATTTGAAGAATGTTGGTTCACAACACCACTCAACTATAAATTAAATTACTTTAACTAATTAACTACTCATTCAAGATTAAATTTTTTACCATAAAATTACTTTAAATAATATTCTTTGGATTTTGAAATTAAAAATATATGCTATCATTCAAAAAGGTAAAAACTTAAAAAAAAATGATAATATTTTAATCAGTGACAAAGCGTCATAGGAGACAACATAACCCACTTAAGACAAATAATTTGAAATTGAAAAGTGAGTGAAGGTTGTAGTTGCGCAATGAGACTCTTCTTGCTGTTCAAATTTTTGTTTTATTTTATTTTTCAGTAAATGTCACCTTTGCCTACTGTTCTTATTTTACAATTAATTATTTATTTACGGTGTAATATTATTCAAATATTCAAATATTGTCATTTGTCATTATGCCTGACAATTTAATTAATGAGAATTTACATGATAGAATAGTAAACTACTCATACGAAAAAAAAATAAAAATAAAAAATAATACAGTGTTCCTTAATTTGTTTGTTATACCATTCCTCTTTGTATAACTAGTTTAAAATAGTTGTTATAGTTTTCAGTATATTTCATTTTGTTTCTAGCTTTTTAAGGTATATTTTTTATAGTACAGATAAAATAAAATAGGGGGGGGGGTCCGTGGGGCATTTTTTTTTTAACGCCTTCCGACTTAAAGACTCATGCGTTGCCACTGATTATAATGATATCACTTCAATTTATGTAATAAAAGCATTTAATTAAGAATCATCCTGTATATAAATTTGGACTCACACAATACCGTACTAAGTTTTAGAAAAATGTATTATACAGAATGTTTCAAGCTTAATAATAACTATGTAGGTATGTTAATTAAATTTCACATTAATGTGCAAGTGAATTACTATATAGCTCCTTATATTAAAATTATACCGTTATATTATGGACAATAGGTATGGACAAATAGGTATGGACAAGGTACGGTTTCCCTGCAGCGTCAAACAGTGACGCCGACTATGTTCGGACGTTGCAGGGAAACCGTACATTGACTTAATTTTATAAGTGTTTTCCTTTTAAAAGTTGACAATTTATAAAATTCTATTTCTTCAATTTTCTAAAATTTGCTTCAATACCCATTAAACAAAGTGATGACTGATGTGTATAACTGGCTTATAAATTAATGTTCTCGTCCAACATTCTTCTCTTCCAATCAAAATTTGATAAATACTATATCTCTATCAAAAATAAATTGTAAATAATGAAGATATTGTTATTTAATATGTTAACACTGGTAATATTATTCAGACTATACTAAATAACACAACATAATAAGATTGATCAAAATGAGCGTAACATTTACTTACAGGCAAAATTCCAGTGGAACTATCATTGTCTCGATCTTGACCACTCAACGCTTTCCGTAACATGTCCATATTGAAATTTTGTCTATAAGACAAAACAATTTTTATTCACAAATAGCTTTTCGAAATATAGGAGCAGAAAAGAATCAATCTTGTGTCAAAGAAATACGATGATACGTAAAAGTGTTTATAGAACAACATTTAATAAACTTAACCTATGTAACCGTAAATAATAAAAATAATAACCTGTAGCAGTTGCAGCAGCAGTAGTTTAATTGTAATTAGTATTTAGTACGCTATCAAGTGTTTTGATATTGGTTTTAGATCTGACGGCGTTACCGTGTACAGTTTTTATTTCGGAGTTACAATTTAAAAGATTTTATTGCGAGAGAATAGAAAAACAATGTTGTCTCTCAGTCTCGTCAGTCGTCGTCGAACCGAATTATCGTCAAACGCTGATAAGAGAATATTGATAACGGCACACCGCCGCGCGCGCAACCGCGACCCGTCCCGACGGAAAAAAGTAAAAACGTCGGGGGCCCGGGGCGACGCGATTCGCAGTAGTTGTACACGACTCCCTCCTTTGAGTAATCGTCACCCCACCGCCGAGCCGAACGTCTTCGTCGTCCGCAGTCGATCTGTCTGCGCCGATTTGTATATATTTTACTATTCATTAATAATATTGTTTGGTACCTTGGCCCTAGTTATATGGTAGTCACTACTGGTTACTATGGTTTAGTCGTTTAGTGCGGTAGTAGCCGTCGAGTCGATTGGTTCGTCGCGTCGCGGGCTTGCCGGTTGTGCGTGTCGTGTCCCCCTACACTCGCTGGTCGGGATAAATACCGAAAATAGACGACGTGCGCGATCGATCGATAATAATTTTATTGTAATATGCACTGTGACGGACGATCCGAAATGTGTCGGATACGGCGAAATTAAACTGCGTTTAGACCTTGAACGGTTGTGCGTATTGTTGGTTATCATCGCACAAATAATTCGATTAAACCCGTCGCAAATAACAATAACTTTAATAATACACATTTACTCGGTCGTGCCATACACATACAATAGGTACTTATTATAAATAATTTCGTAGTTTAAAAAAAATATACAAATTATTATACAAGAGTATTGTCAATTTTGTGCGAGTACCGCATTCTGCGATGATGTATATTTGGTCTTAATTATTTTATTTCAGTACCTATATCGTTTGTATAAATATTGTAATAAAATGTTTCAATAATGTTTTCGTGATGTTGCGAATCGCTCCTGTAATTATTGTTGTTTATATTATTATATGACTCGATTAATGTTTTTTTTTTTTAAATTATTTTTGTTTGTAGTTTGAGCGATTCTTTGGATATTTATGGGATGTAATTCGAGCAAAAGTACGTCTAAAGCTGTACACAAAAAAAAAATACTACCCATCATGAGCTTCCTGCCGTCTAGCAATGTAAGAGTAAAGAATAATACTATTTTTCGTTTTCACGTCTCGTTAGGCGTTGTTTATAAAAGAGACGAACAATTTAAAGTCTCAAATTTACAACGTGGTTGAAAGTTTTAAAATATCGTACAATTTTCTCACGAATATGTATGGTATTATGTTTTGTGTGTAATAAAAATATGTAATGCAACAAAATATAATTTAATGTAGGTGTAGGGGATATCTTACCACCTTACTGTCTTGTAATCAGTGGCGTGCTCAGCTTTTTTAAAAGAGGTGGGGATATGAGTTTTTGAGTATTCTCAGACCTCGGTAAAGGTAAAAAGGTAAACTTTAATTGCTCAGAAGCTCAATCATATATTTTATACGACAAAAATAAGCCATATGGGGGAAATGACACCCTCGTGACTCGTCCCCCCGTGAGCACGCCCCTGCTTGTTATAACTGCCAACTTGTGTAACTCGTTAAATGTGAACTCTACGATTTTGGTGTTATAAACAATTTTTATTTACAAAATGTATAAATACATTTTTGCCATTTTTATTAAAATCTTACAATTAAAAATATTATTCTATTGTTATTTAAAATAATTTCCTGTTCATTTTATTTTATCATCGTTACAAGTTACAACATTATATATTTTGTAATCGTTCGAGTTATTATAATTTATAAATTATAACCATTGTTATAAAGCTTGTTTATATGAATACTAAACAATATACCCATTTGAGCATACTAATACAATATCAGTTGGTATGGGTTTCATTATCCTTAGTGAATGAATCATTGCAATTCTAGTATATTCAGTTTTATCTTTTTAACTAACATTTCACAGATTACATTTCAAGGTTTTTGTTCTGGAGACATGTGTCAACTTGATAAACAATAGAAAGTGAAGAAAACAACGTAATAATATAATAGAAGAGTATTCTTTTCTATAAAAAATTTCCTTGGTGACTTTCATATTTTCAAGTGTTTATTAAAGCAATAAAGCCAAATAAGTTAAATTACAGGTACATCAACAAACCAAATAAATATTGCAACTAATCCGTTATGGCATCATCTAATAATATGCTAATCCAGCTATGTACATATATATAAATATAAATATATACTAATAGTTAATACTAACATAGTAACATTCCACAGTTAACAATATTATAAAAAAAAACAAAACGAGAAGTTATTTATACTATCTATTTTGTTTCCATTGGTAGAAAAATATTATCATGTTTTGTTGTTGGGGAAACGGAAAAATAAAAATAAATAATGATGACACATCATCCTTTTTCCGAGATCATTTCCACCCTCCTCAGCGTGGTTGCGTACTCGGTATTGATCCAATCTACTGAGCATGTCCAGTAGCAGGTACATGCATATACCGCCTTACCAACCCCCCGGGCTTTCATAATAGGTATTCCATTGCGGTGGATGTTTATTTTCGCGTGGTTTCTATACATTTTTTCTTAAGTGCATTATGCATGCATTATTATTAAATTGCTATATGACGCATTACAGTTAAAAATCAAATGCTTGCATTTAATCAAAACGTTCTAAATAAAATAAATACAACAACAAATTTTGATTACAATATTTCGGTTGATAATAAAAAATAGGGCGTGCTGCAATATATTTTATAAACGTGCACATTGTATAGTCACATGTTAAAAAAAGACAAATGAATCATACGTCAGAGTTATTTTATAGTTTAAAATATAACTTATCGAACAATAAATCAATATTTGTTGACAGCTTTGACATTGAGTTTTTCATATTCTATTGTGCTGAAAACCCCTTTAATTAGCATTGCAGACTGCAGTAGTAAAAATACAATTTGACTGATATTGTTAAAACCATATTGCTTAACATTATGCACTTATCAGATTTGCATTAGACAAGACACTTCAAGAAAATATTACAAAATACCTGCAAAATAATGGTAATATAATTAAATCTACCAGAATTATTTATTTAGAAATGTTCAATAACTTATGATTTATTAATTATTAATAAGTAGTTAACACACGAATAAATATCATAATATCGTGTTTGTTTTTGTAAATTTCCGCTCATTATATAGGACTTATACTTTGGCTCAACTAAGTCAACAATTCTGGAGGAATACTTTGGTTCATCATTAAACAATTAATGCAGTATAGTTATTTAATAATGTATTAATAAACTATATATTTTACTAAATGTAGGGGAAATTAAATCTATAGTTACTTCAATGAGACATGAGTACATACTATTATCAAATATCTAACATTTTTTTTTTGTTTCTCTGATATCGCAATATAGCGAATTTGCATTCAGCATAACTAATCTTGTGTTGTTAGCTTTAATATTAGAATGAATTGACCTATTATCAAACTTTAAGTTCAGAACATTATCTTTGTTTGTTCGTTGGCTTTTTTACGTTTTATGATGTATAATATATACAACGATTTATGAACTTTTTTAAAATCGTAATATTTTATATACAATATACTTATAACAAATTACAAATTGAAATTTCGTAAAAAAAGCCAAAGTACAAACAGATAATTTTCTCAAGTTTAATTTTGGACATTTGGTACCTGGTCAATTCACACTATTATTGATACAAACAACACAGGATTGGTTTAATTGTACCCAAATTTGCGCGTGGGTCAGAGTTTCTCTCATAGTTAGTTTTCTACTAATGGTTCGCTGACATCATATTATCGTCTAGAAACACGAACGGATGACCATTGATTATAAATACTAGTAATACTAGTATAAAGTATTTATAATCAATGGTATGACATCAAATTTGTCTTCAGCAGTTCCAATTTTGTGGTATAACTGTATAACCTTTAATAATAGAGAAAATTGACCAATTATAAAACTTAAAGGTAAGAATATTATTTATGCTTCCTTTGGGATGTTTATAATATTTTAATTTTTAATTGAGTTATGAGTAGGTACTAGATACGTAAAATATTACAATTTAAAATTCTCATAACTTCTTTAAAAATTTAAATATCGTAAAAACCCCATGAGAAGGCACAACAAATATTCCTATTTTTAAGTTTTACCATAGGTAAATTAATTTTATTAATAATCTTACCACACAAAATAAGAACTGCTAAACACAAATTTGCCAAGTGTTTGATTTTTAAAAAATATTTTCTTACTTACATTTTAGGCTATCTCAAATTTTATAATAACACGAAATTAAACTTACTAATTTTTTTATAATAATTCATTTAGGCAATAGGCTTATATTTACACATATATATATATAGCTCTATAATACAATGATGTTTTTTAAAAATAATAATAAGAAAAAAGTTATTGACTAAGACAAATTTATTGTAGTGACTTGTACTGGTGCCTACTGTCTGGTAGGGCACCTTTTAAATTATATAATAATTGTCATTTTGAAAATGTTAATTTAACTTCTTTCCTATCGATACTTTTTTTTTCTATTTTAGTTACTACTTTAAAAGTATACGATGAAATGATGAATCCAAGATTTTTCTATCTTGTATACATTCACTTAATGTATTAATCTTGATAATTAAATTTGTTTTTTCATTATAAAATATATATAATTATTATTGCATTTCTAAGTTTAATATTGCGATTTGTAATATTATGTATATTTATATCTATAAATATATTATATAATCATTGGCATATTGGACGGTAATTTGATTAACAGTAAATAATATATGATTATGCGTAATACCATTGATTATAAATACTAGTATTTAGTAATACGTATTGTTAGTATTTGATTAGTAATTTGATAAAAATCTACTAAAATAAAAAAAAACTTTTAAATAAAAAATGATTTCGTCAATTCGTGAATATAATATTATTTTTATGTTATTATGACTATTACTTTCTAAGTAGATTTTTTATCCGGTACATTATAAATTATAGGTACTTGGGTATAAAGTATTACAAAAATCAGTCGGAACAGTGATTCCCGGTATTGGGCAATGAGTAGGTATTCGTTTTGCTACGTTAGCAATGCCCAGTAATTGATTTATATCAAAATTACGTACTGAGAAAACTATTTTAGTAGCACATTGTCGTTGTAAAAATTGGTTTTATTTCTGTCATTTTGAACGAGTATTTTGGTTAAACTTATAATATGATTTATTCTTCTGGTTTTTAAAAGAATGAGATTTATCGAGCATATATTATTCGTAATTAATCTAATAATATGCTTAGTAGATTTAGGACTTTAGGAGTGGTTTTGATTAAGTAATAATTGTATAGTTTAAAACGTATACTGAGTATTATAATAATTTATGTGATCTATTTATAAAAGTTACATAAGCTCAATTTAGTGTTTGTATTGTATTGTACAACAGGTACGTATGGGCACTAAATAAATAAAGTTTCGCACATTTAGTATTATCGGTAAAAAAATTGTTCCGAGAAAATATTATTTTTCTACAGTAGTTTACTATTTAGTAAAATACTAAAATCAATGATAGCTATTAATTACCTACATATTCCATCAATTTAAAATTTAGGGTACAATCATTAACAAATATAGGTATTTATAACCTATATGTATTTATTTATTAATCAATTAAAATATTATGTTCTCCTTATTAATTTTTTTTAACAATAAGAACACAAAATAAAACTATTTGATAGGTTAGATAAAGTGATAAATGTTGTACCAATGTCCTTGATCATCTTAATTAATACTAGTTTAAATTGCTTTTAAAAAATACAGTTTAGGTCTAATGTAGTCAAGTTCACCTAGTTACACTTACCTTATATATACAATTTAGACTGGTATACCCTCTTCAAGCATGGTTTGTAGTTGATTAATGACTAATATATTTAATATGCCCTATTATTAAAATATAATTGAGGTCATTGACAGTGTCACAGTGACTTGCTAATCTAATTCTCTCTTATGGAATAGGGATTGAGAATGGCCTCATGTTTACAATAAATCATGCCTATATTATACACATCCATGACCATATGGTGTTCCAGTGTATTACACAATACTTCTCACACTTGTATAATACCATATTATCATCAATGTTATACAGTTGAATTATTGCTTAATGCATTTTATTTTAGGCTAATCAATACCCAAAAAAACAGATACCAGCAACCAAAGGATTGGCATCATCTTTTGGGTTCAAAAAGACAACCCAAACCAATAAGATCAGACCAATATCAGCCCCTGTTCAATTTGTTGAAAAGCCAAACAATTTTGAATCTAAAATGTTACCCAAACCAATGTCAACACCTACGGAAAAATGTTCAAGAAGTATACCTAAGAGTAATACACCTTCTCCCAACAGGTTTGTTACCTTACAATATTATTGAATTGATTTTTCTCAGTTGCTTTTTTTTCTTATATACAGGTTTGGATTCTGTAAACCAGCAACAAAACTTGTTCAACCCACAACACAAGTAACAACAAAAAAAGTTGAAGTGGAAAGAAGAAGTCAATCTGAACCACAAAAAAGGGAAATTCCTAAACTTTTATCTAGTGGAACAAAAATTGCTGTATCCAGAGTTACCTCTAGTCATTTACCTAGGCCTCAAATACCAATCAGATATCAAGTATCCAAAAGTCCTGATAAAAATGCTAAGACAGCTACTAATATGAGACTAAAGAATGAAGCAATCAAACAAATGCAACAAGGAGTCACCATTCGAAAGTTAACTGACTCTGTTGAATTTACTGAAGTAATTGCTTTTAATAGACCATCAAGGCTAACAATAAATTCAAATGCTAAAGGTTCATTAATTAGAGAACGGGCTAATAAATATTTGAGGTTAGTAGTTAATAAATTTATAATATAATTAAATTTTTTATGTTTCATTGGACATTTTTATGTTAAACAGACAAGTGTCAAGTTCATCTTCGAAACATTTAACATCGTCTGATGATGATTCAGATTTAAGTAGTTATGAAGAGAAACACGACAAGTAAATATGTTGTAACACATTAATTTTAAGAGGATGTCAGCAAACTATTTCGTTGTTTTATTTGGCATATGAACAATATATCAAATGTGCGTTCAGCAGAACCAATTTTGTGTTATTGGGTTTAGTGAATTGATTGGTCAAATTATTGTATTCAAAAACATAATTTAATAATACTCATATAGCCCACAAAAATTGAAATATTGTAAGAAATTCAACATACAAACACAGATTATTTATTTAACTAAGTTTAATAATACCAAGTGATCCATTTCAGTGTCTAAACTCGTTATTTCAAAAAGTTTCAAGTTTATTGAAAATATTTAAATATTTTTTTTTGTTTTAAAATAAAACATTAAGTTATGTAAAAAAAAAAATATTTTCAAAAAAGTTGAAACTTTTTGAAATAATTATTGTAGACACTTAAATGGATCACTCTGTATACCAATTCACTTAAATATTAAAGCCAACAACCTAAGATTGTTGCTGCTAAACAAAAAATATTACAATATTGTGCATAGGCCAGAGAGAGAAAACAAATAGTGTACTGACATCCTCTTAAATGGAAGTAGTCAGTGGCGTAGTGGAAGGGATTTTTCTTTATTTTATTAATTTAATAATTTAAATGAGTCTTTAAATGGCACTTTCAAAAAATAATTACATGTTTTACTTAAAGTTAACAAATCATAATATTTAGTAAATAGTTAATAATATTTAATATATAGTATGAATATCATCTTGGTGTCAAAGTTGAAATTGTTATGGTTGGGTTAGCAGGTAGATTATGGTTAGCTATATTATAATTATCACTATCAGGTTTTAGTTTTCTTCAATTTGTGTTTTTGAACTAATTTCATGGGTACCTAGTGTCTTTAGTGAGGTGGGAACATAGGTGGCTGATGGGGTTTAGAGGAGGCCTGGTATAAATATTTTACACCATTTCCTGTGAGTCATAATATATCTTAATTTACAAAAACAAAAAAAATAGTAGAAAATAAAAATTATAAATATAAAAAATGTAATATGTTTATCAGTTATATTTTTGAATTTTTAGTAAATTATTTGTGCATTATTTCCCTAACCATATATAACGCTAAGATAACATAGTTAGTGTGGGTTGCAATCAAAAAAAAACTTGATCATAATCTGTATGTGCCCCACATTGCTGTGTAATTTGTGCTGTCAAGTGGGGACAGTTTTATACTAATGATCAGGCATAGCGGATTTATGATTATACATGAACAAATATTAATAATTGTTTAAAGATTGATCACTTGGAAAAATCTGCATCCAATAGCATCGTTTTGTTTGTCAATTATTATACATGACTATATGGCACCAGACTTAATATTATATTTTAATTTATTAATTATTTGAATTCTACATAAATAATTTTCTTTTATTCAATATTTAGGTGAGACACTGGGTTGGAAATATACCTATGTTGGGTATCTTGGTTTATAAATGTTCATATTGTTACTTAATAGTAAGTACAGCTAATTTTTTTTTTAATAGAGAGGAGTTTGTGAAAGAAAAGACTGAACAATTTGATAGAAAAGATACCACATGTAGTGATGAAGAATATGGACCCGGTGAAGCATTAGCGGTAGAAGAGTTCACAGAAATGAAAGATAAAATAAATGTCATTGATAATAAATTTGGTATTTGCTTAAAATTGTGTATAATTAGATAAATATTTAATGATTAATTATTTGTTTAATAGCTAATGTAGATATGTCTATATCACTCCGTGATGTTTTATTGAATATCGAAGATACAACATTTGCCACATTAGCTGCTATGTCTTCTACAATAAGAATCGAAGATGAAACATCACCAGATGACGAATGCTTAAGTCCCACTGAATCAGAGTCAGCTGAATTTCCACATAGTAAAACAGGTATATTAAATTCTGGTAAAAAAAATGTATAGGACAAATAATATATTAAAATTTAAAGTTACATTATAGTATATTTTATTTTAAATCTGGAATACATTTTTATAATGAACCACTCATTAATATTAAGGATGGGCCGTTACCCAATACTCCAATATATGCTACCAATACCATTATACCAAATATATTTAAAAATATCATTTTAAGTGAGTGTCATCGGTGGATGGTTTCTCACATCTCGTGTGTCATGTAAATATATATGTTTGTGTTAGTTCTCTATTTTTTGTAGATGTCTAATGTAATATGTGTATTTATATCTACCCTCTACCACATGTACTTATTGTGCCTCTTAGGTATAGATTGTATATTTCGAATAAAGTAAAAAAAAAAAAAATATCATTTTTGGCAAACACTATGAATCAATATCAAAATATAACCGAAACCCGATAACACAAACTTTACATATTAGCATTGATACTGCCATAGATTATTATCACCTTATCAATAAATATTTACATATTTTGTAATTTTATGCTGATTGATTTAGTTTTTTATATTTGGTATTGGTTTTAAAAAAACAACTGTAAAACCACCGATATTGAGTATCAGCCCACTACTAATTTATATTATATCAAAGATATTAACTATACAACTAATATTTTAAAACAAAATTTATTTTTTAAATAATTTAAATAAATTCTAATATTTTGTTCAATTGATATTTATGTTTTCCAACATTATGAAATTAATAATCGACATATTGATACAATTTTAATAAAAAAAAATGTATTTTAATTTCTCAGAATGTTTGATTATTTTATCTCCATCCCATTTAAAATAAGAATTAAAGTAATACTAGTTGTTATGGCAGTACAATTTTTTTTATTTAACTGGATATTGCGATTTTTTGCCATTAGCTAAGTAAACAGAAAAAAATCAGAAGGGTAGGAGGGGTCATAAGTAAAAAATAATCAAATTAAATCTTCCATGGCAATGTCAAGAAAATAATACTTTGAAATTATTCTGGTGGATTTGTTTAAACCACTCACATTTTAATTAGAAAATAATTAATTTCTCCTGCCTCTTTTATAGAAAATTAAAATTATATTGTTAAGAAAATATAGGTAGGGTACCTATTTAAAAATTATAAAAAACCCATGTATACTTATCATAGAAATAAACTTTTATGTAAAAAAACTGATTGTATATGTATAAAATGTATTGTGTTAATGCACATGAAATTAGTAAAATTCTATTTACCCTTACAGAATCTACAAATAATGATAAACGTGACACTATGTCACCAATTTTGAGATGCAATATCTCCAAATCCGGTTCTTTTTCATCAGACACTAGAGATTTTTTTGACGATGAGATTGCTGATCAACCCGCACTTATGTTTAGTGGGCCTCCATCAGAGTCGTGCAATGCAGAAGACATCGACGATGCTATATTTCGACTTTCAAACCATTCCAGTTGCAACAAAAAATGTAATTATTTATAGATGTATTTAGTTTTAAATTAGAAGTACTGCATAATAGTAAATTGACACAGAAAATTTTAAAATGTCTGTACGCATTTTTCCCAAACACAGCCAAATCCTTGAGAAGATCACTAAGTGCCGACGGGTCCTTAAGCGAGAGTCTCAACTCTGACGACCTGATGCTCGACGTCGACTATGATCAAACAGATGATAAACCGGTCGATCCCGACAACGAAGACCTATTGAAAACGCTGGAGAGCACCAAACAAACGGCATTTAATGAATGGAAGTGTTTGACGTCTCCGAGGTGGGTACCCACATTGTATAATCATTATTACGTATTTACGTGGTTTACGTGTAATATTATACGTAATTAGTAATCACGTAACAACACCGTGCGGTGTACCGTGTGTTGACGTGTAGCTTACACATTACTGTATTGTATTACTATTTACTACTACTACTACAGTCTACAGTATTACGACGGTATAGTACACTACTACTACTACTACTATAGTACACACGGCAAACGTGGAGCAAAAAATTGATATTTGGTGGTGGGGGGGGGGGGGGAAATCATTTCATTGTTGTGTTTGAATAAAGAGAGGCAATGTTAATGACCTTGGTCGTGTAACGTACCTATCTGCCAGCGCCGCCGAGTGTTCCACAACAACACTACTGCCTGCATCTGAATCATTAAACCGGTTAGCCGTACGCCGTGCAGTAGTCTGTTCTCCCGTCACTTGTTCTCGTATGCCTCAATATTTTTTACAAGATAAGATCGAACCTCCTTTCTCCTTACGTGTTTTCTTTTAAGCCATTTCGCAAAAAAAAAAACATCGAATTATTAACATTGTTAACAAAAAAAGTACTCTATGCATAATATACATACGTTGAACGACGTGTAAACGTTTCGTCGAAATGATAAAAGCATTTAACAGGTCAAAACGAGTGTTTAAAAGGTAAAATCAGTGTGCAGAGCTAGTGAATTGATATACGGCGAAAATAGGATAATGTTATAGTATTTGAATTGAATATAATATGCCGTATTACCACACCACCTGTTGTAAGCACACATTTATAATGGTTTTTTTTTATATTTAACCTTTTAGGAACAGTAGTAGTTCGCTCAAAGACGATGTAGTTCCGGTCAAAGATGATACAGATTCAAAAGTAAGTAGAAAATTTACTTTTGATTCTTGGGCGGTGTTGACAATTTGAGTAATTTTGAAGTGGTTATTAGGACAGCAATGGGGATGTGTTGATGAGCTTCGATCGGTTTCGAGAGGTAACGGACGACATAGCGAGTATCAAGAACATGCTGTTCGAACTAAACCGTGCTCTAATAGAGGTAATTTTAATTAAAAATGTTTAATTATTTACGGGGGTTTAATCTTTGATAATGACTAAAGATATAGGTAACGACTATAATTGACCAATAAATAATTTCCAAATAACACATGTCAGTAAATACCTACCTACTTAAATATAAACAATTTTAAAAATAGATTTCATCCATATAAAATATCTATTTAAAAGAAATAATAAAAGCATCACTGACCATTCCAAATTCCAAGGCCTATTTTAAGATTTTTATTTATAACCATTTGCCAAGGTTGAAAAACAATTAATCATATGTCCTTTAACTGAATTATTTAAGGATCATCATTTGACATTCATCAATATTATTTTTTTATCTCGTGTTCTCATAGAAGGTGATTTTTTGTGTGTAATTCTAGGACAAGCAAGATATAACCTACCCCGAAGACCAGGAAGTTCATTGCTGTTACGAGAATCAAATATTGGATTTGAAACAACAGGTTAGTTACATTTTTCATATATATATACATAATATATTAGATACATGTCTCCATTTATTTTCAAACTTCTAGTAACTGTTTTAAACTGAATTTAATAAATTCAAAATGTGTCTTGTTTTTTATTTTAAAACACCTCATTGAATAGAAAATACTTAGATAGAAGCATGATTTGCATGATTATTTTAATGCTAAGCAATTTAAATATGAGGGAAGTATGTATTTATAAATATCCCACTGCGTTACGGAGACAAGTATGCATTTTCCTTGATCAGGAGCTGAGTTGCGGATCGTCCGTTTCAGATAGCTTATATGGCACAACAGATGGAACAGAAGGACCGTACTATTCAAATGCTCAACGAACAGATAGCCCAACGACCACGGCCATCAATAACAACGATAGAAACCCGAAATGCTGCCACTCAAACAGACAGAGTATGTAAATATAGGAATAATTACTAATTGCTCACTAATTTTTTTTCAATAATGTTATTATTTAAAATCTGATTTTTAGAATATTTAAATTTACTTTAATATCAAATTCTCAAATTTTTGACATTTTTTGTACTACTTAAGGAGTGACGTCTGTCTTGTATAGGTACAAACTTGTTTTTCAAACGACAAAGGGAGTTTATCACTGCAAATTATTTAGAGGATGACTTTTCTAAAAAATAAAATTTGAACTACTTGTTTTTGAGTTTTTTTACTTTGTGAAAGGGCAATGGTGATATGAAAATTTAAAAAAACTAATAATTAATCCATCAACATTTTTAATTTTTAAAAACTGTATAAGTTTAATACTAGATCCAATAATATTATATCTATTTTTTTTTTTTTTTTGTAATACCATTTCAAGGACTATTATCCTTATTCCTTAGTACATATAAACATTCTAATAACTGTGAAACAACTACTCTTGAGTTTTGATCAATGTACGTACATCAAATTTTCAAAAAAATGATTCACTGAATAGTTAAAAAGAATAATTCTCATTTGAAGAACAGAAGTACAAACACAGGACTCTCTTTAAATAGCACAAAAAATCTCAAGAATTTGGTATTATAGTCTAAGTGTATTTAAAAATTCCAAAAATAAGAATTTGATTATTATAAGATAAATTAGGGTGAGCAACGAGCATGTTTGATGAATCACCATGTATGTTATATTTATTTGATTTTTTATTTAAGTGTCGGTCGACCACAGCTCCAACATTATGCACATTCGATAGAGAAGGACAGGCAAATGGTCGTCCTGTAATAAGGTAAATAATTATTAATTTTATAATTTAATTTATATACCTATATATTGTATTAAAAATATGACTATTTACACGTGGAATATATGTTATGTGTTTATGCAAACAATGACGCGATTTCTGTCAACAATAGCTTCGCGTTGGGAAAGGTAGATAAACTAGACATGGTGTTTTGTTTATTCGCAATGTGTGCGTTCGATTATTTCTGCTTGTCTATAATAATGCTTTGACCATCTGGCACCTACTCTTACATAAGCATGAAGGTAGTTTAAGTATAGGTTTCTAATGTTTTTATTTTTAATAATGTTATTAAATTAAGAATTTGTATAGAATGCCAATGGAATAAATTATGAATGATTTAAATATTATAAGTGATAATATACCATCATTTACTTCTTTTCTTAATTTAATATTTTAAACTTATGCTTCATTCACCATAATCTTTATACATTTATTTAAAATTGTAGGTCCTTATCATATAAATATTTACATATAGTTCATATATTATATCACTTATGCATGATAGTATTTTTTTAAAACTACGTAACCGTTATTTATTTCCCTCATTGCATGGTAATCTATTCCACATTTTATAAATACAAGAGACATTTTGAATTTAAATAATGATAAATTATATCAGTATGCACTATTTAAGTGATGTAATAATTTACTAAACCAGTTTCAAATGTTTTTATGTAATTTTTGTTAATGAAATATCTAATATAAGATATTAATTAAGATCTAGTGGTAATATTGTCATATTACGTGTGATAACAATTATCAACTATATAATGGTTCGGGGTATTGCCCTTAAATATTTGTGTATAAATTAACATAATATAAAATAACAATGGTAATGACTAGGGAGAAACAATGAAATTAGAAACCTTAGTAATCTTTTTACAATAGATGTTTTTAGTTATTATGATACAATAATTGTTAAAACTTAAAAATCTTATAGATCTCACAAAAAAAAAAAGAAGCTCAAATGAATGTATTATATTCCAACATAACAATAAAAGAAAAGTCAAATAATTAAAACACAAGTGTAAAACATCATTTTTTCTTACTAATTTATTTTTTACTTTATTCTGCCTAATAATTAATTTAAAATAAGTATACTAACATTTATTCTAGATAAAAAATAAATTTTTTCATCCATTTTTTTTACTAACATGTAGAAGTCAATCATTTTAATACAAAAAAAGTAAGAATATTTTTAAATTTCTGAATAATTAATTTTAAATAATAAAAAAATATATAATATATAAAATTGTAATATTTTAATTTTAAATAATCATTATATAGTCAAAAAAAAATCCGTTTCTGTACAAAACTATTGAAAATTTACTTTTTGAAAGAATTAAAATTATTAAAATGACTTCTTTAAAGTACAATATATATCCAATTTGCTACTGGAAATGATGTAAACATAAGATGATCGGATCACTCCACACAAAAAAAGTTATTACAGACATAAAAAATGCATATTCACTATAGTACCTATCTATAATTATAAAACTTAATTTAAATCATTTTTACTTTAAGATTTGTATCTTACAATGTGAAAATTATGTTTAGTTGTTGTTGGTATTATGTAAAAAAATACAATAAGGAATTATAGATTGTTTTATTTCTACAAGAAATAAATTCAAATAGAACATATTTTTATATATTAATGACATATTATTAAAAACACACAATGATGTACATTTTTAGGTGCAGTGACATGACAGAGAGATCAAAGTCTGTGTCAGGCAATCGCATACGTATCGGCATGCTAAAGCACAAATTTCTCATGGACGCAGGACGTACGTTGCCGAACGTTTAATTCCTTCCATACGTTCTCTTCGACCAGTATTAACAAAAACATTCCATGTTTAATGTTCCATTAATAGTTAAATTTAAAACAAAAATTTAAATTACCATTTATTTTTTACAATTAATAAGTTTCCCAAGTGTAATATACAAGTTTAGTTTTGTTTCCAATTGTACAATTTATGTTCTTTATATATATATATATATATATATAATTTATTTATTTTTTGTGTAACTTAAATGTGGGGTTTTTTTTTTTGCTTATAATAAGTTATCTTTTTTTCACTTTACCAAAATCAAACTAGTCAATCTTTGTTTTGTTTATATGAATTATATATTTTGTTTGTGTTACATTCAATAACATTTTTCTAGAATAAAATTATTATGATTTAAACATAAGGGACCTATTCTTTAAAATAATTATTAATATTTTATAATGTTAAAATGTTTTCATTAAATACATTAAACTTCCATAGTAGTAATGTTACTAAAAATAAAAATAAATTAATATTTAGTTTATTGTGCCTACCTATATAAATATAGGTTGCAATTTTATTATACTCTTTTAATTACTGTACTTAGTGATTATAAGCTATAAATTCTTTATTTATTAACATTATTTAAAAGCTGTTGTTTTTTCCTTTGAAACATTTATTCCAGAACTTTATTGTTACTGTTAGTATTTTTTGTAGTCGATCTTGCTCTTCATTTAGGTAGTCTTTATATTTTATGGGCTGTGCAAGTTTTGTAATCGTTTTGATTTGCTTTATTTTATAATAATGTAAAAATACATATAACATTTTATATAAATCAATTTTAACTTATTATTATAATTTATAACAATACCTGTCTGCACTGACATTGTTCAATTAAAAGTTATTCTTACTGTATTTTCAGTTCTTAATTATTATTTTAATTTTTAACACTAAATTTTAATCTTGAAACATTTATTGCCGTTATTTCAGAATTTGGAAAACAATTCAGTAATTATTAATACTTTAAATATGAAATGTGATGTTTGTTCTGACTGATATAGTAATACCCAAATGGCCCATAAAATATTATGTTTGTAAAATATTTAGAAGATTTAAAGTCAAGCGTCTGTGTTTGTATTATTTTATGAATATTTTAAAATTCGAGTGCGTCTAATACTGGAAACTGAAAAGTATTATGCTATGGAATTTCACATTGGTAATATCACTCATATTTTGTAATAATAAAAAAAAATTAAAATAAATAAGAACAACTTTAAAAATGACTGTAAATTAAAAATATGCAATCTATTTGGAAAAAGGTGGATTCATTTGGTACTCAATTAGAGAACTGTAGTATTTTATATTTTTTGAATTACAAATTTGTCTTGTAGATAAGTTCAGGTAGGTAATAAATATAATATATGTACGATAAGTTTTCAATTTTGTAATAGGTTAGCAAAATTATAATCAAAAATGTCATAAGAGAATTCAGGGGTATTCGAGTAAATATCTCTGTGAATAAAGATCTCCATTGGTACTAGAATACATAGGATTTAATATGACTATTAAATCAATTTGTTTCAAATTTTAAATTGCATATTGCCATAGTGAAAAAAGCATACAGTTTGCAATTATCTATAATACACAATATTACTTATTGTCTTATTCACAATGACATTTTTGAAAATAATAACTCAACATAATATTTAGTCTGAAAAGCAATTTTATTACTCAACAATGGCTACAAAAGGCAATAAATTAAAAATGACATACATACAATAATAATAAAAAAAATTGACTAATAAATTATAAAAATAATAATAATGATAAGGATAACGAAGACTAATTTCAAAATATTTCTTGAACACAATTTTTAATAACTTAACTAAAAAAGTAATTACATACTTTCATAATAACATAAATTGTTCAATAACATTATAAATAAACATTAAAACAGCCATTAAACATAATAAATATTTTTTACGTACATGTCGATATTCAATTTAATAATATTAAACGCTAATAAAATAACAATGCAAACTGTTTTTCATAGATTAATTAAACTTAAAATATGAAAGATACATTTTCAGTGGCACTAAATGTATGACGATACAATATATTATACAAACAAAAATTTATTAACAAATTTGAAAAATAATAATTTAAAGTTAGGAAAAAAAACTTAAAGGTAAGGAAAATAAATACTTTCTTTCCAAAGGTATAAACAATAACAAAAATGAGAAAATAAAACAATAATAACTTCAAATAAGTTGAGAAAATAAATTTACTTTCAATAAATAATTTATCGACTTATTGATTTAGACTTATGAAGTTATCGTACAATTTAATGGAGACAATGATGCTAATGATTTTTTAATTATTGATAATACTTGACATGCATGATTTCATAGTATATAAAATAGTATGAAATGACTAATTAACTTAAATAAAGAGATAATTTCCTAAATTATTTGAGCTGAATAATAAAAAAAAAAATTGTAGCAGACTTAAAATTTAAATGTAATATATTATAATATTATAAAGAGATCAAATTTAAAAGAAATTAATAGGGCTGTGCTGATACCAATATTCACATCTGAAAATACTGGTTCTATCAGTTTATTGGGTATCAGTTTTTTTTTTTGAACCAATATAATGCAAGTTGCAGTAACATCAATTTGTAGTAATGATGATGGTTATAAGAGTATTGCTATTTTTAAACATGTTACAAAAATAATTATTTATTAATAATAATCTTTGAAGTAATCTAAGATGTTCTGATGTGTCACACAATTTATATCAGAAAAGTATTATCGGCCCAGCTCTAGAATCTAACTTACACTTTTAGTATTTATATTTTTGGTTTGGAAAAAAGAAAAAAAACTAAATTTGTGATGTGCAATAACTATTGTTTATAAACCTAACTGGTTATTCAAATGCATAATTTACAATTTAAACATTGCTCTTAATGCACACAATAATAATAAAAAAAAAAAATCTAAATAGATTTTAGAGCAAACAATATTGAAAAAAAGAGTTATACCCAAACACCATGAGGGTTCTTACTAGTAGGAGCTGCGTTTTCAAGTTGTCTAGGTGATCCAATCATTTTACGAGTACTTCCAGGTCTTTGAGCTCCTAAACATATAACAATTATATTAAATATTTATGTAACATGCAATTTTTATTATTAATATTATTTTGTATAAGGATTTACCTTCAAGAATAAATTTCAATTCATCTGGTGGTGAAATAGCTAAAGATTGCAAATTTGCTTCTTTCATGTCAGCTACCAGTTTATCAACTTGCCTTTTTTTTTCAGTTATAGTTGTTTCTAACATAGCAACCTTAAATGAAAAATATTTTAATTACTCTGGAATTCAATATGCACACTTAAGGTTTATAATAACCTCTTTTCGTAGACTATCTCCAACTTGTGCTGCCATTTCTGTTTCTTGCTTGGCTCTTTCTACTTCACTTTGTAGCCGGTCAACTTCCTTCAAAATACCCCTCTCCGCTCTACGTTTCTCTTCTAGATCTCTTGACAACATTTTTTGTTCTAGTTCAACTTCTTCCATTAAAAGACGTATTTTGTTCTTGCACACAAGTAACTCAGTTTCACAGTTAGCCAATTTAGATCGTAATAATGTCATTTCTGATTTTAATGTTTTCTCTTGCTGACGTACAATATCATTTTCTTCTTCAACTTGACCTAAAAGTCTCAACTAATACATAGAATTATAAATAAATGTTTAATTAATGTTTTTAATTTAGTTAAAACTTAAAACCGTACCTGTTCTTCTGTATGTCTACCAGTGGCTTCAATTCTAGCTGCTTCCTGAGTCATAAAATCCATCTGATGTTGTTGCTCTCTAGTTTTACCTTCCCAATACATTATTTCTGCATCATACTTTGTTAGTTCTGCTTGTTGAATGGATAACTTATCTCTTTGATAATTTATAAGCCTTACGAGATCTTTATACTGAGGGTTATACATGACATTATTGCTATTGCTATTATTTTCATTCTGATACTCCTACAAAGAAATATTAAAATACAATTTTAAAATATAATAAAATAAAAATTAATTATAAATGAATTACCTTGAAAATTGTCTGTTTTAAACGATCGCTACCCACAGTTGTAGGAGATATTCTTGCTGGGCTGACAGAAGGTGGAGGAGGTTCTCGATATGGTGGTAGTGCCCTTGTAACAGGAGGCCGATAATTAGGATTATCAAGCTTTTTGTTTGGACTTGTAGAGTTTTGCAATGGTCCATTCGTTGATGTCGAATTCTGATCCTTAAGTAATAATTGCTATTAGCCAATGGAATTTGGAAGTAAAATAATATAATTACTTTGTTTAAATGACTAGAAGTATTTGTTGGTGAAGTTGATAAGGGAACACCAGAAGGAGTTGATGAAACTACTGTTAACGGTGCTGCACCACTTCCAGGTATGGTGGGAAGAACATTGGGTCTCTGTTGAGGTATTCCACGTACTACACCTACATTATCGGGTACGCGATTACCTTAAAAATATATTTACCATAGGTTCAAGAATCTAGTTAACAAAAATGTATGGTTTTTTTATCTTGAACTCGTAAGAGTTTAGAACAAATTTAATAAGAATTTACTTAGGAAGAATCAAATCATATTCAAAAGTTTTAAAATGTTAAATTTTAGAAACCATTTGGTTTTACTTTTTAAATTTTTTGGACGACTAAAATTGGAATGAATATTAACTAAGTCAATAATAGAAGATTTAATAAAACATGTTTAAATAAAAATCTATCTTTTAATTTTATCATTGTTTATAAATTATTCAATGTAATATAAACTCTGGCAATACGAGTAGTAACTCCCCTCCCTCTTTTTAAAGGTAATTAATATATTATTGTGGTTAATTGGGTAGTTAAAAATTAGGTTTTCTAAAAATATTAAAAACTCATCATACCTATACAAAATATTGAATATATTTCAAATTAACAAAGTATAAAAATATCAGTGTTAGAAGAAAAATAAGAGCCTGGAGCAAAGTATTTAAAACAAATCTTCCAGATTTCATGAACATTATTATTGTTTATCAACAAGTAAATAAAATTCTTACTATTAAATATTAATGATTTCCGAGTATCTTTATTCCTCTCCTGAGCAAAGTAAGGAACACTATCAGCCTCATTATACTTTGGATTGTTGGATGTACTATTTGAAGAGACATTGCCCGAACGTTGTAATATAAATTGCACATCATTGGCATATTCTCCCCATTTCATGAGCACCTAACGATGAATTAAACACATTAGATAACAATTTGTAGAATATTGTATTTTTATAAAAAAAGTTAAACACTTACAGTTACTGGGTGGTCTTGAGGTGCAAGTAGCCGTTCATTATTACGCCATCGTTCAATCAGAGTAAATCGGCCAGTCTTTCCAGTAGCATGAGCTAATGCATATACAACATCCTGAGACAAAAATGTGATAACAAAAACATTCCATCAACATTTTACAAACAACTTACTTGACAAGTTGTCGATTCGGTAACACCACACACAACCCGTTGAATTCCTTCAACCCAAACTTTAAGTTCCATGATATCAGTTCTAGCAAATTGAAAATATTGTTAAAATCTTGTCATTGTACGATTCTCCACTCATGATTGCTAAACACAATAAACAATGTCATTTGAGAAATCAAGACAGACGACACCAAGGCATCGTTTTTTAAAAAAAATTGGCCAACGCCTGTTGTATCAATAGGGTAAACAAAATGATACAAGATATACCTATTTCAGAATCAAAACAACTTTCATGGCATTGACCTAGAGAATACTATTAATTAATTGCGTAGAGATTTAGAAATCAGGGTCAGACGTACCGTAATCATTTCGGGTGTTGTGGACCGGAATAACGCCGTATTATATTGAAATTGAATTATCCATTACTCATCTTCCAAATTCCAATAATCAGACCCGATGGATTTTCTAATCTAATCTAATTAAATAATATTGATGAGTTGAACTTAGGAAAGAACAATGAACTCTGGTCACTGATAAAGATAATATTGTACCCAAAATAATAATAATAAATATAAAGTTTTTTTTTACATGCTTACGTTTTGATAGAAGACAAAAAAATATTGTCTTATCGCTAACACTGAATATAATATCAAGGAGATTGTATTTGTGCGTAGAATTCAAAATCGTAAAAAAAAAAACAAAAAATAGTTAATTAACTAAAATTTAAAATCATGGACCCATAATATATGTATAATATTATAACTAACTAATAACTATTATTGATACAACTAACTAACGTGAATGTAACTATGGATAGATTTCTTATTGACATAATAATACAAGTCATACATTTTAAAACAAATCTAAATAAACAGGTAAATAATTACAATAACCACTCTCTTGCTTGGTCACGGGTAATGAATACAATCGTTAACTCATAATAATATAAAAACTTCAATAAAAAAAAAAAAAAAACTACAATTATAACTCGAAGGTTAAAAACTATCAGCTGGTTACCGAATAAGTATAATTCGTCGACAATTTTTAATAATACCACAACCGAATATCGTACAAAATTCAGAACAGTTTATTTTTGCTAGGCGTGTTTATAATGCGATTAGAAACTTCTCCGGGAGACACGAATCTAAACTGATATCAAACCAAACTGCCGCTGAATACTAGAACTTTTGTGTAGGTATTGTCGTAACTATGAAATATCAAATATGAATTGTACGAATAGGAGGCGCGTAGGTACATAATATATATATTGGGTGTGTTCAGAGTTACAGACATTACGCGTTATGCCCACAAATCACAATTATAATATTATATGTGGACATTTCCCAATAGAGGTTTCAGTTCAATGGAGTTGACTTGCATGGTTGAATTTTAAACAATAACAACAATGAGCGCTGCAGGTAGGCATAATATATTATTATTATACATACAAGTGCCCATACTTCAGAATTTATAAAATATATAAATAAATGAACTAAATAAATATGTATAAATATATTATTATAATAATGACAGAATAGAATAATAATAATAATATGTTATAACAGCAGTGGCGCCCACGCCGCTATTATTATAGGTGGCAAGTGTAGTGAAATTGCACGGATGCTCACTCCTCTGCAGTGGTGGTGGGTGGGTCCCGTTGACTGGCGTGTACCGTGTCCCTAAGCAACCCCGTCAAAACTTGGTCGAATTATAAACGACTAAACAAATAGACGACAAGGTAGGACCTATTTTTGAAACTTTTAATTATTGATATTTGATAAATAGTATTACTGTGCTAGGCAGTGGCGTATTTTCAAATTTTTTGTCTAAATATTAAAAACGCATAATATAAATTATAACCTTTTTTTTTAATATCCTCTTCTCTGTACCTATAGGCAGCGAGTTATTTATAACTTTTTAACCTTTTTTTTCTGGCGGGGGGTTGTCACCCGGGAACTCCTCCCTCCGTAAATACGCCACTGGTGGTAGGTGGTGAAAATTATCTACTGCACGGCCTCACGGGTAAGTGGGAAATGTTTGATGGCACCACTGAATAAATATATAATAAAAAACTTATATTATAATGTGTACCTATAATCTATATAGCCATATAGGTGAACACGATTTAGGTACCTACACACATGTATTGACACTATTTTAATTTTCGAAAAGCATCATAATATCAGGTATTACTTATAATATATTATTATGAAACATAATAGCCATGTGCGTCGTACGATGTTATGAAGTGTGAATTAATTCCATTGGGTAATCGCGTACTCTGCACGACAAACTGCACTTCTGCAGCTTGCAGCTGCTGCCCACAGTGTAAACAGCATAATGTTATTATAAATTATGGAACGCTTTTGCAGAACATGCCTATCAATATAAATATTAAATTACAATAGAAAAAGGGAGGGGACGTTTTCTTAAAACCATTATAACTTTAAAATTACTGTTGGCCGCGTGTTTAATAAATGTTGTAATTTTACAATTTTATATAGGTACTTGAAACAGTGCCGCAGTGAAAATACTAATATCCTACATGCGCAACACCCAGGGGACCCTGGAAAACAATATTGGTGAGTGGGTAGAAATGTGTGTGCAAATAGTTCATACAATAATATTAAGTCTATAATAAAACATAAATATTATGGACTTTGTTTTGTCACTTAGCCAGTAGGTAGTTAAAATATTACTCCTCAATATCACCACTGATGATTGATTTGCTATTATTAATACATTTTTTTATTTACGTTAACATAAAACATGAAAATTGTGTATACAATTCGGTAATTATGGCTAAAATATATATTTATATATTTAGCCATGTAGGTAATAATGTGTATTTTACCATCATATTACCTTCAATAAATTATTTCTTTATTCAGTGTTATTACCTTAGTTACCTTTATTAAATGGTTAGTAAATAATATTATATATAAAATGATCAGCTCAGAATCTAAAAAATTGTTCCAACTATACAACAAATGTGCTGTAGCAGCTTATTGAAATTAATATTGTTTTCAATTTATTATTTAAACTGTTTATTTCATAGACCTTAATACATTATTTTATAAAGTATATAGTTTAAGGTCTATGAAGAAGATACACCATGTAACTCGCAATTGTAGATAAAAGAAGTAAAATTAATTTTGTTTAAGATTAAATAATTTTTAAGAAATAAAACACTATATACATTGAAACACTTGAGTGAAACTCAATATGATTTTATTGCAGCATAATATCGTGCATTACAAATAAATAGATCATAATACAATTTTTTTAATATAAATGCTATTAGATTATAATAATTCCCAAATTTCCCAAAAATAAATACTCATGGTAGAATTAATTTAACATTTGTAAGAATTTAATACAAATTGAGTAAAAAAATTACATACCCATACATTTATGAGTTACAAAACAAAACCAGTTCACAAAATAATATTAATAAGAAAAACAAAAACCTTAAATACAATTATGCAGAACAAAATGCCTCATACACATTTGCACTAAGCATTTTGACTTTTCCATCCAAGTGAACATCCTGTTTTAAGCTGCAGTCTCCATTTTCTGTCACTTTGGTCGATCTGTCAACAACTGGTAACCACTTGGCAAATGGCATTTTCACAGTAGTAGGTAAATTTGCTGATCGATTAGGTGTATTTACAGTAATAGCATCCATTAACTTATTAAAACTATGAGATGTGCAGTAACGAGCTACTGAAATTATCTCTTCATTTTTTAATAGTTCTCTGGTTTCATTTACCATGTCTTGTAATAGTGCTTCTCGCACTTGGGGCGTTTGGTGTAACATGTATGTATCTATACGTTGGAAAGGACTATCTGTATCACTTGCAATTTCAGTTTGAATGAGGAAAAATAGTTTTTCTAATTCCTGTAAATTGTATTGTTCTTGGATAGGAACTTGCTGTACGTACTTAATGACTTTACTATGTAAATACTCTTCTAAACGTTGAATACCGTCTTCGATGAAATAACTAAAATGTAATAAATAATCTTCTTGAGTTTTTGAACAAATTGGAGGTGAATCTTGTGATAGACTTTTGTATACAAGGCCTCCGAGCAGATTAAGTTGAATTTTTAATGTTATTACCAACATAGTTTCAGCATAAACAAGTAAGCATGCCCTAGTAAAAACACATATTCTCATTTCTTCCCAAAGTGCCAAATCATTTTGCTTCTTTAATTTATCAATAATATTTTCAATGCGTAAATTTTTTGAAAAATATTTCACATGAAGTTGTTTAACAAATTCAGTTATCATACGATTAGAAGTGTTTTCAGTGGCCTCATAGTGGTGTTGACGTCTACTTCTTTCCAGACATTCCCGACTTTCTTTATCTTTTTTTTCTGCCAATTTCTTTTTTATAGTGTAAACTACATACGCAGTACTACAAAATAACGCACCGCTGATTATTAATTTACGTTTGTGCCGTGAAACAAATTTTTTTACAGAATCATACATAGTTAATATTATATAAAATCACTGTACAATTTATAACAACACTTAAAAAATCGTATGTTAAAAATTATTGAAAACGGTAACAAATTTTAAAATCTAAATACACATTAATACATTTGATGTATTCGAATGAAATTTTAGTACATATCTAGATAAAAAAAAAAACTATCATCACGAGCTGATTGAATAATCATAATATACATTAGACAAATAGACGATGTAAATTATCATAGAATAATTTAAGGTTGTGAGTCACGGAACAATACTTTATGTGTGCATATAGATTATTGCGAATAGCAATAATTTAATTTTCCATTTCTACTTACAAATCTAATTAAAACTTTGGAATAGGTTATAGGTATAGGTATTTGATTATATTTTAATAATATTGTTATCGGAATTCGGAAAAACATAACCTGACTCACCGTGTACGGAAACACGGTTGTATCTACAACCGCGTTCTGAAATAAAAGAATTGTTGATAACATGCCGCCGGGATGTATGACACAATATTGTATACGGTATTGTACGGTATTAGTTTTTAATATTAACGTATTTGCCACACTGTTTTCACGCAATAGCAAAACATGACTATAGTTCATGACAATATGACATCATGATTCATGGCACTCCTCCCAAGTGCCCACACTGTTGTCCCGTGCCCGGAGGTCTGTGTACTTCCGAGTTTCCTAATTTTTAGCATCATGATAAAATAAATGGTTTTTTACTTTTTTTTAGTGCTTACTAAATTAATATATTGCCTACATATTGCTAAACAGTAAATGCCATTTGCTTTTCGATTATTGTTATTTCGTGGATCGGTGAAGTGCTTCTAACAACTATCCACATTGACTTGATTTTTTAAACGAGTGTTTAAAATAGTACGTGTACTTCGTGTAAATGTCGATTTCTGAATTTGCATAGAAATAACAATTTCACTAACTGTATTCATCCAAAGGTAATATAATATTGTGATTTATTTAATACTAATTAATAATTTAATCGGTTAGTGTTTTTAAATCTTAATGTATTAACATTATTGTTCAATCGGCGTTGTCGTCGGTAAGAATTTATTTTTCCATAATAATAAAACAATTATTTTATTGAATTTGGCATAGATGTAGCATTCTATCTTGTCTAGGTTCCAAGTCAGATCTATAGACACATTTAGACAATTTAAATTTGTTCTTTATTTATTGATTTTTCAATAACCATTGTGTTATTTATGTTATTTAGTGTATTTAGGTATCTATTATATATATATATAGGTACACATGTTGAACCTAATTGAAGCTAAACTTATAAACCAAGATTTAGCAAATTAAAAAATAAATAAAAAAAATAGTAAGAAAATTACATTGAAATCCCGATTGAAATAATATAATAATAGTAATAGAACACTTTTAAAAGTAATTTTAATAAATCAAATGATTAATGATGGGTTCTTGTTGGGCCAGCTTCATCATATACAAAGGTTGTTTTTTAGATAATGTGCAGGACAAATGGGAATAGAAAATTAATGAAAATGGTAAAGGTTCCAAGGAGGGACAAAGAAATTTATATAACCTAATAATACTGGAGCATCTACATTGGAATTAATAATTTTAGACGAAAACACTAAATTACTATCTACTTTTTTGTTAGCTTCTGGTTTTAAGTCGACGACATGAAAAACAGAAGAGTATTCATGTGATGAGCATTCGATTCTTAAAACAAAAGCATAGAACTTGAGGAATTTCCATTAGTAATGCTTGAGTTGACACTTGTCAGTATAAGTGATAGGCTCTTAGACTTACCACATTCTTAGATTTCTTACCTGTACCACATTCCAAGACTGAACAAATAATTGAACATTAAAAAGATTTAATTGAGATAGATAACTTAAAATCAATGCAAATATGCTTGTCAAAGCAGTGCTTCACTGGACATATTTTTAATGTATGAATAGAAACCCAATTTTTAAACAAAACTGAAAACTAGATTAACCTTACTCAGTGGCATATTTACAGGTCGGGGGGGGGAGTTCCTGGGTCTCACCCCCCCCCCACACATACACACACACAGAAGAAAAAAAAATGTTAAAAGATAAATAACTTGCTACGTAGGTACAGAGAAAGAGAATATTAATTTATATTATGTGTTTTAAATATTTAGACCCCCCCCCCCACAAAAAATTTGAAAATACGCCACTGACCTTACTCATAAATTAAGTTACCTTAACCTATTTAAATTAATTTATTAAAAAAATAATGATGGTGAAACACTATGATTACATTATTTCTATAGCAAAAAATATACATTTTATGAAGTAGGCAATAGGCACAACCTAACTACCCAGATCTACCTATCTATCTATATATCTATCTACATTATTTTCTAACTTTTTACTGTACGTATAGGAACTTCAAAAATAATTAGTTAACTTTGATAATAAAACTAATAAAAAAACATCTGAAGTATCGTTAAATATTCTTTGAATTGTTATTAAATTATACCCTCTAGACTTGATAAAAAGTATAAAGCAAATAATTTTGGAAACACACATAAGAAATTAGACTGTTTTTAAGTAAATTAAAGTGCTATCTCTTGTAACAAAGTTCAATGATGGGAATTTTTTCATTGTCATACTTAAATTGTTAGTTGCATAAAACTACAAAATATATACAAATTGCTATCTATACATAATCATATAGGTAGCTATTAAAAGTCTTATACAACCAGTTCTAATTATTTTAACAATATAGACTTAATTTTTTATAAATATCTTTTAATCTATTTTATATCTTTTCTTATAATATCAAATTTTAACTCTATTATTTTATAGTTAAATGGCTGATTCTAATTTGATGGATCCTATAGTGGATTCAACACAGCAAGAATTTAATGATGCTCAAAATAGTATGACTTCGTTTGAAAATGACAATGTAGATTCAAACGATCAAGATAGTAATATGAACTCAAATCGACAAGATAATATGAATTCTAACAATCATGATTCGATGAATAATTCATATGATCAAGAAAATGGACATCCAAATTCTGAAAATGAACAATCATTTGATGATAATGGAAGAGGTTCTTTCAGGTATTTGTAACCTATATTAAATATACTTAATAATCTTGTATTCTTATAATTTACATTTCAATAGGGAATTTGGAGATGGTAACGGTCAATTTGATAACAATTATGGATCTTCTGAGTATAGAAATGAGCCTAATTGGAATAATGGTAAAGGAAGTAATGAAGCTGGAAGATTCGGAGGATTTGGTAACAACAATCCTAAAGGATCTTCTAGTTACCGAGGTGGTGGCTCATATGGTTTTAATAGTCCCACAAATGGAAGTTTTAAACCTCAAAGAAGTAGGTGGTCTTCTGAAAATACAGATGAAAACTGGAATGGTGTTTCTCAAGATTCATCTCCAAGTATGATGAATGGACCACCTCCAGTATCTCAAGGAGGTCCACAGTTTGGAGAAAGTCAAGCACCGCCATTTAACGAACAAGATAGAAATGGACAGGCTGGAGGTCCACCAACAAATCAATTGCCTTCATTATTACAAGTATGAGTTACTTAAAAAATATGATGATCATACAATAATGATTGTTTAATTATTGTTGTATTAAATATGGACATTTTTAATCTCTAAATTAATTGTTTGTATGTTTTTTAAATTCTATAGATGCCACCTGTAATGCCACCAAATAGTGGAGTACCACAAGGTCCACCGCCAATTATGTCTGGGGAAGTGTGGATTGAAACTAAAGCTGGTGATGGAAAATCATATTATTATAATGCTAGAACACGTGAAACTACTTGGGATAAACCATCAGGACCTAATATTACTGTTATTTCTCAAGAACAGGTATTCAAATTTAAAGATTAAGTTAAATATAAAATAAGAATGTAATTATATTTTAATAATTTTTTAGGTTGAACATCTTGGAAATCCAAATGCCAACAACTATGCTAAACCTAATGAAAGTGAACAAACGCCTAATGATGTTGAAATGAAAAATATTGAAGACAAATCACATAGTAAAAATAATTTTTTACATATTTAACTGGGTAGTTTCTTTTTAATAAGGTGTATTATAATGGTAATTTTATTTGATTTAGATAATGAACAAGTCCCTTTAATGCATCCTCCAGTTGGAGTACCTCCATTAGGTGGAGTTCCTGGTCAAATGATGCCTCCAATGATGGGTCCCCCACCTGGTATGATGCCTCCTAATACCATGATGCCTCCACCAAATTTTCCTCCGTTTGGTGGACCACCTCCATTTGGTATGCCACCTCCAGGATTTCCACAAGCAGCTCCATGGGGTATGATGCCCCCAGGATTTGTGCCTCCACCTATGATGATGCCTGGAATGGAACTTAATAGCAAAGTATAATGTTTTAATATTGTTTATAGTTAAAACAATGATTGAATTATTAAACACTTTTTCTCAATTTATTATTAGATAGATCCAGTAATTTTAGCTAATGCTGCTGAATGGTCAGAACATCGTTCACCTGATGGAAGAATGTATTATTATAGTATGAAAACATCAGAATCAGTTTGGGAAAAACCAGAGGCTCTTAGAAATCTTGATAGTGAGTAAATAATATTTTTGAATGTTTTTATGTTAGATATTATCATATTTTATATCAATTTATACTTCAGTGGCTAGAGAAGTTGCTGCTGCTAAATTAAGAAAGGAAGCTGAACAAAAAATAGAACAGAAGTCAGATCCTCAAATGGACATGGGTTTCCCTCTTAAATTAATGAATGGTTCAAATTCAGATATTGGTTCATTTAAAAGAAAAGACGATGAACTTCAAGAGCCTAATAAAAAACCTAAAATTGATGAAAAACCTAAAGTCTTAGAAAAACTGAAAGTTCAAGACAAAACCAGACCTGTATCTAGTACACCGGTTGAAGGAACTCCTTGGTAAGTCTGTCATTATGAACAATTTTAATTAAATAGTAATGATATACTAAAAGTTTTGTGTTGTAAATATTATTGATGTATAAATTAATTTAATAAAAGAAAAATATGTTGATGTAACTTATGAAGAAAAAAAAAATCTTTGAATGAATGGCTATGGAGTAAAAAAAAAAAATACTTTTAACAATCTATAAATAAAGTAAATTACTGGTAAAATACATTTATTTGTTATTTCTTTTAATTAAATTAAGCTTTATTTTTAATTAGCTAGGTTTTTATTGAAAGAAAATCATAAATAAATAAGTTAAATTATACAACATTTTGACTAGGTGGTATGTGGCGAATAAGAAGGTTTACTCTGTTTCAAATAAAAACAAAGTATTTTGCACTTGTCAAATAATAAGTGAAATAATTTTTTTTTTTTAATTGAAATTATTAAAGTTTTTGATTTTAAATTTATAGGTGTGTAGTTTGGACAGGAGATGGTCGTGTATTTTTCTTTAAACCTTCAACTAGAACATCAGTATGGGAAAAACCAGATGATCTTAAAGGAAGATCAGATGTTGATAAAATGGTATCAAATCCACCAGAAGTAGTTCAAGCTTTAAAAAGTGCTGAAGGACAATCACCAATTAAAAAAACAAAGGCTGATAGTGGTAAATTTATCAAACATAAAATAATAAATTAAAAATATTATTAAATTGTTGTGTCAATATCTTACTATAGATAAAAATTCACTAGAAAGTACAAATAATACCAAAAATGATGTGGAATCTAAGGTAAACTTAATGAAGGATTCAGCTATGGAAGCAGAATTGAGAGCAGCTAAAGAGAGAGCAGTAGTTCCTCTAGAGACTCGAATAACTCAATTTAGAGAAATGCTATCTGAGAAAGAGGTACTTTTGTATAAATTGTTATTATTTTGATAAAATTAATCTTATCATTATTTTTAATTTTAGGTCTCAGCTTTTAGTACGTGGGAAAAGGAATTACACAAAATAGTATTTGATCCTCGCTATTTGTTACTAACATCTAAAGAGAGAAAGCAAGTGTTTGAAAAATATGTGAAAGAACGTGCCGACGAAGAGAGACAAGAAAAACGCAACAAAATGAAGATGAGACGTGAAGCTTTTAGACAGTTGATGGAAGAAGCTAATCTTTCAACAAAGTAAAAAAAAAATAAAACAAAAAAAAAATAAAGAATTATTTAACATTATATTGTTACAGGACATCATTTAGTGATTTTAGTTCCAAAAATTCTAAAGATGAAAGGTTTAAAAATATTGAAAAATCACGTGAAAGAGAAGGATTATTTAATGAATACATGGTAGAATTAAGAAAGCAGGAAAAGGAAGAAAAAGCGCTGCGTCGTGAACAGGTCAGTGAGCAATTTAATTTAATTTACTGTAAACCATTTATAACGTCTTTAAATTATTGCTTTTTTTGTACTATTTTCACTAAAATTAACGGGTATTAAATGTTTTCATAATAATTTCAATCTTATTTCATTGAGTGTACTCTTATTCGGAATAAGTGTACACCACTATCTGAATGTACAAATGGGTGAGTAGAGATAGTGAGGTGGATGCGTTCACACCATGTTTTTGTTCACTGCCATGCCTTCTGGTATACTCTTATTCTGAATATAGTATAGTAATTATTAATTATCTATTTAATTTGAAGTTATAGGAAAGAGATAAAAGTGTACTGTACAAACACAAAGCATATAATTTAATTTAGTTAACATTTGTTAAATATATTTATTAAACTATAAAAGTGTCATTTATATAATTGGAATTAAAATAATTCCATTTAAACTAACTTTTTCAGATGTTTTTAATTTGCAGGTGTTAAATGTTGACAAAATTTCAATATTAATTAATCATTGTAATAATTTAATATTAATTAACTAATTTTACTGCTTAATGATATTTTGTCAATAATCTAACATTTAATTTGTATTACTTATGTATTATTTTAATATATTTCAGGTTTATTTTTATTAGAGCCCATTTTTTTATTAATATTTATGCAGGTGTTGAACTATTAGTTTATAATATAAGGTTTATGTATTTTTATTAAATATTTTAGGTTTTATTGGTGATGAAAAATTTCAACTAATTTTAAGTTACTATCTAATTTTTGCATTATACGATGACTGGATATTTTGATGTTTTATAATTTAATCATTTATGAATATTATGGCTTTTCTAAAAGGAACATTAATTGTATTTGTTATAAGTAATTAAATTAATATAATACAACTATAGTTATAGTAATAACTAATGAATATGAGTAACCTTGTACGAAAGTTTAAAATAATTTAATAGTAAATACTCAAAACTATTCATTTTTATTTTTATTTAACAAAATTAAATCTTTTTTATGTTATTGTACTCGTATTTTAATTAATCAGTTCTTCAAAAAAAAATATTAGTCAATATGGAATATATTTTAGATTAAGTTGACTAAGTCATGAATAGTTTTACCCTCCAAATAGTATTTTTTATATAACATTTAAAATTCATTTTAATTCATAATTTAAAAGTAAATGTTAATTAAGTACGATTTTAAATGCTATATTACTTTTTACAAATAATTCTATTATTTTTTTAAGTTAAAAAAAATATTGGCCCAAACTCTTTATTACATATGAGTTGATTATTTTTTTTAATACTAAACATTTGTATATTAAAAAAATGGGCTTATGTATTGATTATAATATTGTGTAATTTATCTATTATGAAAACACTATTCTATTTGTATCTAGATATTTATATCTATGTATCTAACTGGAAATTTTTAACATAAAACCATAGACAAAGGTTTACTTTTAATAATGGGATTAAGTGTTTGTATGTATCATTGAATGAAATTTGAATGTTGACTTTAGTCTGTTAAATTAAAAACTCGAATGAATGTCTATCAAACGTATACACGTATTTGCATAAATCTTAAGTTTATCTGACAATTCTACAACCACCACTACCAATAATTGGATCATCTTGTAACATAATACCTTGAGGATGGATAGTTAAATGCAACCCTGGCGGCGCTAAACAAACCCAGTCAAACTATTCAAACACCAGAATCGAGGTAATACCTTATGGATTTTTTTTTTTTTTACTTGGATACAAACAGATTACTAAAGTTTACTGTACTAAGTATTACTTGCCATTAAAGAATTTTGGATCTTTTGTTTTAATGATTTTGAAGTGGCACTCCAAACAGAACAGGAAGAATGGACTGCAGAAAAATCTAAGTATTGTTATTCATGCTTTAAAAAAAGACAAAATCAATCTAACTTTTAAACATAAAAATTGAACTGGTTAATCAAGCTGGCTGCTAAGTAATAACATTTTGTATATTTTGGTTTCTTTATTAATCATTGCTTCAGACATAGTATTTTAAATGATACAAATACCTTTGTATTATTATTATATAAATTATACATTCTGTCATGGTTGTTAAAACGAAAAAATTATATGAGGTATAGGTATTTTTGTTGTTTTTGGTATGAATATTTAGAACATTTGACTGTATGATTGACATTGACGAATAAAATATTGAATTTAATGTAGTTATATAATTAAATGACTACCATAATAGTATGTAAGACTTAAACATTATCATTTTCCACAATTATTTAGACTACCTACAGTATTTTATTTATATTAAATAAATGTTTACCAAGACAGTTTTAATAGATTACTACATACATTTAGGATTTTATTTACAGGTTTGTACTTTTAATTACATTTGTACTGTATAAGCATATATTGGTTATATTAAAAATTAAAATATTTTAAAGTTATTAAATAAAAAAAAAAAACTGTTAACTTATTATATCATACAAATACAAATTACTTCATAAATATTTTCTAAAATTGTAATGTTTGATAAGAATGGCCAACATATTGTTTAAATATATAATACTTTTGTTTATTTCAAGAATTAAATATGCATTATGTGCAAATAATTATATATGTGTAATATAATTATATGTATGAAGCGTTTAAATAAAATACAGTTTTTAGAAAATTATAATTCAGCGGTATGTGTTTAATGTACAACTGATAATCTTTTTTTATCTTGACTTTTCATTTACGGAGATATTTGACATAACTAATTTTATTTTCAGGTTTACTGTCTCTTAATAAATAACATTTTTTCAGCATTTTGAATGTGAGAAATCAAAATTGTAGTTTTTATAATTATTTAAAGATTTGAAATTATTAAATGTATAATTGAATACAATTTAATTGATTAAAATTGTAAGTATTCCATTTTGATTTCTCATATTATTATTTATGTTTATTTGATGGTGTTTATGTATTTTCCTCATAAAATACATAATGTATAAATAATTATGTTTATTATTATTATATATTGAAATTTTTTGACGACTGCTTATAATATGTTGTGATTACCAAATTAATGATTATTTGTTATATGATTTGGAATGTTTTGTCTTTGAGATAATTTTAAATTCCAAGCAATTTGTAACAAATTTGTTTCTAATATTTAATCTAATCAGTTTTCTGTCAATACATTTTATAGGCTCGAAAGCAGTTTATAGAATTATTAAAGGAGCACACTGAAATTGATCGGCATACTCGTTGGCCTGAGATAAAAAAGAAATTAGATCATGACCCTAGATATAAAGCAGTTGACTCCAGTACGTTACGTGAAGATTTTTTTATTGATTATATAAGAATTTTAAAGGATGAAAGGAAAAAAGAAAAGGAACGGGAACATAAAGAAAAAGACAAACATGGTCATAAACGAGATAAACGTGATAAGGAAGAAAAAGAATCATCTGCTAAAGCTGACTCAAAAGTAATTGTTAACCTCAATTTAAATTTATATTTTAATAATAAATTATAAACAAACATTTATAGCATGATGATAAGTCACCTGATAAACAAAAAGAAGAATTAAAAGACCCCAAGGATTCAAAAGATTCTAAAGAAGCTCGAATTGAAGCTAGTTTAAAGGAGCGGGAAAAAGAAGTCCAACGTACTTTAGCAGTGCATTTGAAACACAGAGAAAATGAACGTGAACAACATAAACATGATGAAGCAGTTGTTCATTTTAATGCACTTTTGGCAGACTTGGTTTGTCTTTAATTAATACAATTATTAGTATTGGTTAAAAATTCATTTTATCACAATTTATTTTTATTATTTTAGGTAAGAAGCAATGATATGTCTTGGAAAGAAGCTAAAAGGCAATTGAGAAAAGATAGCAGGTATGAACTAGTAGATTCATTAGATTCTGAAGAAAAGGAAAAGTTGTATAAGGTTCATGTAGAAGAGTTATCTAAGCGAAAGAAAGAAAAATTTAGAGAAATGTTGAATGAGATAAGTGACTTAACATTAGATAGTTCTTGGAAAGAGATTAGAAAATCAATTAAAGAAGACGTGAGGTATGTGCGATTTTCGTCTAGTGATAGGGTAAGTAAATTCAAAATTATTTATGACAACATTTTATAAGTATTAATTCAAATATTGTTTTTAGAAATGTGAAAAAGAGTTTAGAGAATATTTAAAAGACAGAATTATTTCTGCTAAAAACGAATTCAAGAATCTTCTAATGGTAAATTATTGAAAGTCTTATTCTGAGTGGTTTTTATTCAATATTTATTTGGTTTCAGGAAACTAAATTGATTACTCATTTATCCAATGTAAAACTACAAGAAAACCATGAAACATATTTTAAAGAGGTAGAAGATATATTAAGCAAAGACAAACGGTATTTATTTTTGGATAGCATAGCTGATGAACGTTCAGAGTTAATAGTTTCCTATATCGAAGAATTAGAAAAACGTGGTCCACCCCCACCACCTACTGCTACAGAACCCAATCGACGACCACCACTAAAATAAATTTAAATCTAATTTTATAGACCAAGTTATTTCTGCTTTTATTAATATCGTAAAACTTCAACGATAATCATTACACTTTTTTTTTTTAATTTCAGACTTTTTTCATTATGTTTTTTATTCAATTTATTATTTGTGTTGTTATGATTAATTTTTTTTATAGGCACAAGTATCAGTAAGTAGCAGAAAAAATGTTATCATTTAGATATATTTCTTATTACTGCACAGGATGAACTTGTTTTTTAGGATTCAATATTACTATTATTTAGCGTTACATTAATAGAAAATGGAATAGAAATAATAATACATTTTTTCTCTATTCAATTTTCTGACGTTAAATGGCTACAATTAATTTTGTTGAATATGTCCTGTACACAAAATGTAACTTAACAAACAATAAATATAAATGAATAATCTATTTTTAAAATAATTGAATAGTAATTTACGGAACCCCTTCTAGGCTGGTTCATCCTGTCAGTACTTTCATACTCACATACATAGTTTTGTAGTTCAAAATATTATTGAAAATAAAATTTAGCCTAATGTATTTGTATTTGTACGGGTCTGTAAATATATTTAACAATTTGATGAAAATTATACTGTCTTGTAATTTGAAAATGTATTTTATTATTTTCACCAAGTCCAATAATTAACATTATATTATAATGTTCTATGTTACAACATTGGATCAAAATGTTTATTGTTTCATATCAGATTTATGTAGATATCAAATTACAGTGTTAGACTACAAAGTATAGTGTCAAACAACAAATCTAGGACAAAAAAGCTGTAGATAAAAAATCCACGGAACAAAAATACTAAAAATAAGTTATACAGGATGTCTTGTTGGTTGTATCCCACTTTCACCTCTATTTTTTACAATATTTTTGCGCTAAAACAACATGGAATGTCCATCAAACAAACCATCACCCTGAATATTGGATATTTGTGGATATTGAACTACAATGAAACAGAAAGGCAGAACCTTTGTTTTTCTCACTTAGTTGGCCACAATAATGGCCCCTTCTGTTTGAACATTAATTTAAATAAATGCAATAAGAGTTGTCTTTGGATTAAACATAAATATACAGGCTATTACAGTAAACAATTTAAATCTTAAAAAAATATATAAAACATGAAAAAATACAGTCTTTAAAATATGTAGCGAGGTTTAAGACTATAAATGAATGAACAATAGACTAGTTTTTGACAGCTATTGCTTATACAATACACTGATTTTTATTATAAGTGATTGTTAATTTTCCATTTTACCTTTATACATTAATTTAAATATTTTATAAAATTGAAAGTGGAACGCACGTGACGAGACACCATAGCTTATTTTGTGTTGCTTTTTGTCCGTGGATTTTTTATTTTATGAGTTATGACTCAAACTTTTGCCATATGTCATACAACGACATACTTAAACAAAATAAATTCATCTTTATGTTAGATGTTCTAAGTTTGAATAGAATAATTTCAGACTTTGTATGGCGGCTGCGTTAAATGGAATTCTTCTGTAGATATAAATATATGAGTACAATTATAATTTAGTTTAAGTACTTTTATGGTAATCAAGCGTTTGATTGAATATTAATCATATATGATGTATAAACTACTGAACTAAGTACAAATTAATAGTGACAGTTCATAATATAATAGATGCATTCACATCGACAGTTAGGCGGGGGTATATCATGTCATATGTGTTACATTAATGACCAAATTTTGTGTATAATGATAAATTGTATTGGATTTTGTTTAATTTATTATACATATGTATATAATCTAACTTAAATGGGGTATTTATAGTAGGATTTTTTAATAATGGGACAGCTTTCGAGTAGAAACTCAGGAAGATCAACAGATAAGACTTAAAGCTAGGTGATGGGAAACGACAATGAAACATTGGACAAGTAATGAAGTAAGTACCTACCGCTCGGCTCTACATTAGATCTAGGTGTGGGTCACTGTTATAGATGTGTTAAATTTGTGTCAGTCAGCCCAATCTCTAAGTATATTTTTTTATATTATTGCAATTAAAATAATTTATTTTTGAAAACATTGCATTTGAAAATGTTATTGTATGTAAACTGTAAAGTGTATAGTATCATAGATAATATATATATTTTATAAATTTCAAGTATCCACAAATAATATTTTTAAATTACAACAAAATAACTATAACATTCTTATTTTACGTTTAAACATCTTATTTTGTCTGGATTTGAACTTAAAATGTCTGTAAAGCAAAAAAGTTATTCATTTTTAAAATTTTTTTGTTTACGTGTGAATTACTTACGAGAAATCATGTTTTAAATGTTCAATCCTCAGCTATAAAAATTTAACATTTTATTAATTTTTAAGTACAAAATTATTTTTCAAATTTTTGAGATTTTAATAAATGTTGTCAAAATTTGAACTTTAAATACTTATAAAAAAAATCGTGCCTGTGTATCTTAAATACTTTCAACTACTATAAAAACAACTAACTCACAAGGAACCTTGTTTTAAAATGTCAAGCTTTTTGTATTGATATTTATAGAAAAAAAATCGAAAATTTTACCATATGCAAAAAAAGCATATACTAATATTTGGTGAAAATTTCAAATATTTAATGTTATTTGTTTTTGAATTACAACAAAATAAGAAAATCCATTATTTTACGGTTGAATATGGAATATCCCATGTCTAATTTCAAACAGTCTGTCCACCGGGTGTCGAGTTGGATCACTGTAATGGATGTGTTAAATTTGAATTCAATGATATTGATGATTGATCATTGTATACGAAAACGATTCTGAGCGAAGACTGGTCTGTCAGTCAACATAACTAAATTTGATATTATTGCTATTAAAATAGATTTTTGGTTGCACTATATAAACTATTTACGAGCAACCTTGTATTCAAATTTCAATCTTTAGTTTTAAAATAAATTGAATATTTTATACAAATGTATAGACACTTGCGCTATATTAAAAGTACACAATTTTTTATTTTTATTTTATAAAAATTAAAATAAAAATTTTTAAATTTGATTCAATTTTTTTTGGAAATATTTAAAATAGCCAATTTGTAAGTCTGGTTAAAATAAAAAAATTATAGTAAAAAAATTGTTCTAAGTTAAGTGGTTTATTATTTTATAAAATTATTTTTAAATATTTCTATTTTTTGGAGTAAATTATTTTGAACCGTAATGAGTTTTTCAAAATATTATTTCTGGGAAATTGGTAAAACCTAAATTATTTATTATTCATATAATTTTCATACGTTTAACTTTTATAAATTTTATATTTTTTTTCATGATTCGTCAGTTTTTTCTGCAGTTCCACCCTGTATAAATACATAAATTGTGATACTTTACATGGTAGAATACTCAAACTGTACATATTTCTCGTCACGTGTTTCAAGCAAAATGAGTATTGCACGGCGCACTGTGTGAGCAATTTAGGTACGTCACTGTGTCGAAAAACAACATCGAACCGGTTCATATTATTAGAAAAGGTTTTATTAATACGATTTTATTTTATTTAAACTGAAGATTTATTATCATGCATTGCTTTATCTATCGATTGAAAAATCTAGTCTAGTTTGGTACACACGGTTGTACATAGATTCTATTTATAACTAAATATGTGATATGTTGGTACCTGAGAGGTAATCAAACAATTTCAACGGTATAAATGCTCAAATAAAGTTATTTTAAATTTTAGATTTTTTATAAAAACATAAAATATGTTATTAAGTATTTTCTTTACTAAAGTTAATACATATTATTTTAGTAAAACAAACATAAAGGTTTTTTTATTATATGCGATTACGAGTATACTCTGGTTTATGGGATGTATAACGTGTATTTATGGTTAAATGCACACTGCAAAATTATGATGCTTGAATGTACGCAAAATAATGTATATGGTCGGGGATATTTTAATTTGGTCCAGTAGGTAACATGGTCATAATATGTCATATTGATTGCAATCTACTGTATATTATAATCATTTTCTATTTAATTCGATATTATACAATAGTAATAATATGTAATATGATTAAAACCTTGTGTAATATGATTTTATCAAATACTATTTACCAATTTGTGATGGTAAATTTACGTTTATAAAAATATGTATATGCCATATTCCTACTAATTATAATAGTTATACGATATGTAACCATTGACAACCCTATAAATAAACAGATTATTCATATATATCTCATTAAAAATAGCACATTCAGTTCTTCCAAAATTTTTAGCGTATAATATGTATGTAGGAAAAACTGTGACTGTAACTGATAAAGTGATAACTAATAATTGTAACCAACAGCAATTTATAAACAAAATACAAATTTTCGATTTTCATCATGAATTTCAAAATCCTTGTGTGAGCACAGGCACGTATCCAGGGGGGGGTCCGTGGGGTCTGGACCCCCCCACCCGAAATTTTTCCGTACTTCTGTATAAAATTACGATCCTTACAATTAAAATCAAAAATCAAAATAAAATACTGTGTTATTAAAAAATATTTTTTATTGTATTGTGGTATAAAAATAAACTACTATCAAATGATCGAATTTCAAATATTATTAATAATAAAATATTATTTTTAATTTTTATCGCGGAAGGTCTACACAAATCAGTAACGTCGTATAACATCAATAAATTATTATCTATAAGAAAAAATAAAAATAATAACAATATGATGCGGGCTGCATGTGGCAATTTGCATTAATTATAACATGTTACTATCGGAATTTTCGTATCGGTTTTGGGTCGTTATTTGAAAAATATATATATATCAGAAGGCAGCAATGTCTTTCATAGTTTCATGGTTTCATGAGAAACTAATCATCAGGGCTCGTAAGTTGATGCATTTGCATATCAATCTTGCTAAGACGTTATAAGTTGTATTTAATGCTAGATGACATAGAAATCCATTTCAAGGTACTACGGTTAAATATGTGAAGTCTTATTTTGCATATTCAGAGGTTTTATGCCTATTTAGCATATTTATGCATATTTTTATTTTACAGTGAGCAGTGAGCACCTTTTTAAATTGTACTTAAATATACTTTTTTGCAATAGGAATTAGGAACCTTCTCAGTGGTAAATCTTTCATTAAAAAATAAAAAATAAGGCAATCGGTTGAGTAGTTTCCGAGAACATTTGCACCAAAGGTTTCAATTTTCGGTTTTACATTTGAAGATATAATATATTTTATAAATATTTTTTTATTTCTTTACCCTGAGTAATTTAATATCATATTGAAAATATTGATTTTCAAAAATTTTATCACTAAACCAGAAAATGACACAAGTTAAGAGAGGACTGATGGTCAGATACTACTAAGAAGGAAGGTATTTCACCATGTAATAATAATTACAATAGGTAGTCAGTTTATGTGACAAATTGTCTGTACATATACCTCGATGCTGTGTTAAGTGTATATATAGGCTATATAATAAGAAGATAATAACTAATAATCTACCTACAGGCTACGGTCTACATATTTATGGATTTTTCAGATGAAAATAGTTTCACTGTGTAATACTAAATACCTAACCTATTCAAATAACTTAAATTCAATATATGGTTTTAAAAATAAAGATTTTTTTTTTAAAATTAAATATTAAAATTTAGAACCATATAGGTACCTATAGTTGGATAGTTTGATTATTATTCGTATTATTACGCACGATAGGTATAATATCTTTTCTATGAACTGCTGGCAGTTCACGGTTGTAGTGGGGTTGTAGATGAACCGTGGTCAATGGTCACTCCTGTCTTTATCATGGTTGTAGATGTACGGTTGTAAAACTACAACCGTGTTTCCTAGTGTGATAATGTGATATACCTTTTTTTTTTTTTAACCGATTCGACGACCGCGATTTTGAGATCCGCGTAAAGTTGACAATTTTGTTGTTCTGAATTTCTGATAAGCCATAAGGTGATAACAGTTATTTATTTGAAAAAGTGCGAAATTATTACTTACTATATAGTTATTATTGCCATTTATTGGTGAGTGGAGACTGAGGAGTAACGTTCCCCAAGAGAGATCATATATTATTCATTACTGTAGACTGTAATTCGCCAACGTTCACATAGGATCGATCTCATAGAATTTATGGGACGTACACTTTAACTTTTTGCCTGATAGAATTAAAACGAAAATGGAGCAGGCGCAACAGATATTGCAAGAACTTGAAACGGCCGGCAGAGTAATGCTTGTGAGCCAGCCGTGTTTCTTTTTTTATTTTACTTGGTTCATTTAAAATGAGTTTAAAAAATGTTTATGTATTGTATTCATAGGCGTCACCTTCACTCGTGTCAAATGACCAGCGTAGTGCTGCCGAAACAGTTTTTATGAGTTTCCGCAAGACCAACATGCCTTATTCAATATGTCGATATATTCTCGGTAAAGTTGTGTTTATATTCATTTGAAATGTATTTTTCTTTAGATATACTTTATCTCGTTCATTAAATATTATTTTAATAAATATATTTTACATAAATACAGTCATTAGTACTTACCTTATTATACTGATATTACTAATACTATTTTGTAATTTAGATACTGCAGTTGTTTATAAATATATTGTTATTTAATTTAATATTTAATAAAACAAAAATGTTTTATGAGAACATATTATTTTTTGAGATCTTATTTTTAATTTCTTACATTGATATTCTTATGTTTTGATTATGTATCTTAAAAACAATTTTTATGATATATAATATTTATTCATGTATGTGTGTATGTATGTAGATTGCAGTAAAGTCGATTTTGTTTTATTTGAGACTGCTGGAACATTAAGAGATGCTCTCATACGAGATTGGATTTTGTTGTCTCAAGATCAAAAGAATGAGCTAAGACAATATTTATTCCAATTTATTATGCAAGATGGTAAGATAGCTCCTTTTCTTAGGGAACGAATACTACAGGTAATTAATATAATGTTAAGATATGTCATAATATGATTATCATACCATACACTTTTCTATATTTTTTTTTTATGTTATTAGTTTATTACTCATCTACTGATAAACAAAGTTGGAACTAATTAGGGGAGCACTTAGTGTTTGTTGAAGAACTTAATTGTTTACAATTTAATGAGCAAGAAAACATAATATTTATATTCTACTTATTTCTTTCAACATTAAAAAATATTGATTTGGAAATTTTGACTTTTTGGGAAGTAAAATTATGACGTAATATTAGATTTATGTTGAATGCACTATCGTATGTTTAACTAATGTTCTTGAAAAACATTTAAAGTTTTAATCATAAATTAGTTTTTTTTTTATAAACAAAACTAAGTATTATATTTTAAAATATTTAAAAATCAAAATAAACACTAGTTAACTGAATTACATATTTTAAATAATGTTAGCTATGTATAATATCAATTTGCATCATTATAGAGTCTACTGCCTGTGTGTGTGCTTTTTATTCAAATTAAAGCACTTTCTGTGAAGATTTGTATATATATTTTATAAAGTCATTGTTGTCCAAAAACTAGAACTTTAGTTAGTTATCATTAGACAAAATAAAAAAGCAAATTCTAAAATGATAATTTATTCTTATGAGATACTTTTTAAATTTGTTAGCATTACTCGCCCTCAAAAATCTGGTATGCAGTAAACATAATATTAAGAGGATGTCATGCACGCTTGTGTTGTTTCCGCCTTACGTGCTTATAGTAGAACCAATTATTTCTTGTTAGATTCAATATTGGAGTGAATTTAACAAACCTATAATATAAAAGGTAAGAATATTATCTGTGTCTGTATATCAGTTTTTTACTGTATTTTAATTTTTAAAGAAGTTATTAGAATTTTTAAATTGCAATATTTTATATGTTCCTAACCTATTTTCCAACTCAGATAATGTTCTTACCTTTAAGTTTGATAGTAGGTTAATTCACTCTTATATTAAAGTTTACAAAATTAATAATTGGTTCTACTGAATACAAATTAGCCAAGTTGTACGTTTATAAGACATAGACAATAAATGTGGGTGTGACGTCCTCTCAATGTTGGTATGAATTAATAATGTAAAAAATTAAAATTTGATGAACATGTGTATATGCTCAATTGTACTATAGTTAACTTTTACCAGTTTATATATATAGTAATTTATTTTACGAATGAAAGGTGATTGCAATTATGATTAAAAGAGGAAGTGTCGAAGATGGTGGTCAAGAAAGAAGTAATATTTTAGATGAAGTAGAAAAGTTAATTTTCAATGGTGATCTAAAAAAGGTATAATTTAACGTCGTCTATAATTATTATGTATGTAAATATTTATAAAAACAAATTAATTCTAATAATTATGTTAGTATATAATAATTTTTATAAGATGTCTCATTGTTCACTTCTTCTGATTCATACAGACAAAAATTATTTGAAAAAATATTTATAGTTAAATAGTTAAAAAAAACAACCAAATAAAATGGATAAAATGAATTTGTTTAATTATGTTTTACCTCCTTTGTATATTAATATATTTAATGTATGTATATTGTTGATATTCAATTATAAAAGTAACTTCAACTTACATTTTTTTTTAGTTTGAATTTTAATTATATTTACATTTTTTCTTTTACAGAATTTTGACTTATAATGTTTTTTTTATTTCACTGTATGAGAATGTATTAAAGTTTCAAAAAGTTAAATCACATGAAAATTTGTAATACCATAGGTAGACTAAAAAATGCAATAAATATTAAATACCTACATGCATATACCAAGATTTAAATTCACTATCAGTTTGTCAATTTTTAAAATATAAAAAACTTTTATAAGTCAAAGTTGTTTAAAAAATATTATGAAATTTAAAATCATACTCAAAAAACGGGATGTATTTCAAAAATATTTTGTTTTTCTATGCATGCTCAGAAAAAAAGATTAAAAAAGATTAAAAATTAATATAATGATAAATCTTTTATGCTTATAAAAAAACAAGATCATCTCTGATGTGTTTTGTGTTACCTTTATTATTGAACACACTATGTATATTATGCTTAATTTATGTTTGTATTTTAATTACAGCAAATTTTGGGTTGCTCTATAATTTTGGCATTAATGCAAGAATATTCTACTACAGTTAAATCTACTGATGTGGGTCTGACTTGGGAATCCCATTACGCTGCAAAAAAGGAATTTGAGGTAATAGCTTAAGACTTATTAAAATGTTTATTTGTTTAACATATTAAATTGTTATATTTATGTTTTAGGCTAGAGATTTAAGACGTATTTTTGTATTCAGTACTCGCGCCTTGCATGAAATACAAAATCTTCCTCAGCCATTATCAATAGATATTTTGACTGTTCTCAAGTATTTACTAAATATATGTGAATCTGTTTTAGTTTGGGGATTTATTTCTTCTAACAATATCCTTTTAACAATCAATATATTACATACGCTTAAGTATTTTAGTTTTGAATGATTTAAAAGTTATTTTTTCAATTTTTTGTATTTAAAAGTAATATTTTATTTTGATATTTGTTTGTTTGTATTATTTGAACATTACATTTATTTATAAACTAGGAATAAGTCATTAATAAATTTAGATTTTTCAAAGCAACAAAAAAAAAAACAATTATTTTATTATATGTTGTTCTCAAAATAAGTTATTTAAAACAAAAGTGTAAAACCTATTATAAATCTTGCTCTTGGTAAGCATTGTTATTATGTCTTAAAAAATAATTGTTTATTTTAATATCACAGATACAGTTAACAGTATTTGGAATTATAATTATAATTAGATTATAATTTTGAAAAACATTTTAAACTTTTCTAAATGTATTAATTTAATGCTCTGATTGTTAATACAAACATTAGTTATGTTATTCCTTAATTAAAAAAATACTGCCCAAATATTTGATAGGAATGTTTGAGGGAATATATAATTCTGAAAACAGCCCTATTTTGAAGCTTGGATCAGAATGGAAAGATATCATAACAAATCCTAGCACTGTTGATTTATATTTTCATGCAAGTAACATAGCTATTAATTATACATAGGATGTAACAAAAATAACGGACAAATGTAATTGAATACCTTGGTAATAACTTTTGTTCTTATCAATGTTTTAATGTATGAATTAACAATCATTTTATAATATCTAAATTAGAATCAAAATATTAACAAAATCAATAGGAATAAAAAGTGATTACATATTAAATTGATCAATTACGTCAGTTATTTCTGTTATGCTAAGTATTTGATAATATTTTTTTAAATATTTATTATATTATATTATATTAGATATATTGGATGGTAAGAGATAAACCACAATTTTCACATCATTGTTTGAATTGTCTTGTACAATTATCTTCAATCAATGGTAATATATGGACTGATTCAAATGTACGGATGAAATATATGACAAATTATCTAGAAAATTTTATTAAACTAGTATCTACGTAAGTGAATATATATGTTTTTTTTTACATTAATCTGATGTATTATTTTATTTCCAGAGTTAAAATTTTAGATCGTGAATCAATAGGGATTTCTACTATTATAAAGAGAATAATAAGTGGATATACTCCTTCAGGATTTATGCAATTTCCTCCAGATATAGTTAAAAGTTTTTTGGAGAATACAACTCATCTTACATGTCAGTTTGCCGAGGGTGCTGCTACTGAAGAAAATGTAATTTTTATAATATTAAGATACACAAATGTATTATTATTATTATTATTATTATTATTATACTGTCTTATAGTTATCTCAAGATGATCAAATGTTTTTTGAAGCATTCAATAATATTTTACGCCCCTGGGTGTCTATTATTGCAAATAGTAACCAATCTTTTCCAGAACAATTATGTAAGAATGCATCCATACAAATTTTGAACACTTACTTAAAATGTCACATTTCACCACCAAACGGTACAAAGCCTTCTGACACTGAATTTAATGAAAATGAAGAGGATGATCGGGTTGTCAACAAAGAACAACTCCAATATATAGGAATATTTGGAAGACTAGTAAGTATACATGTGTACAGTATTTTAGAAGTATTCAACAAATTCATTTTATTGGTCAAATCTGGTGAAACTTAAGTATTTTGACCTATACAAAATATAAACAGAATTGTTGATAGCTAGTTTTCGTCTTATAGGGAATAGTTGTGACAAAAGAATATTCATAATTATTTATTTATATTTAAAGTAACGTTTGCGTGGGCAGAGAGTATGGTACATGTATACAAATACTTAATATAATTTAATAATACCTGAAAAATGTAATTTCATAAAGTATTTAATGTAAACTAAATTATAACTTTTTAATATTATATTCTAAATATTTTATTTTAGATTCCAGAACATTCTTTACCTCTTTTAGTAACTTTAATAGAAGGTCAAATTAAAGAAATGAGAACAATAATTGAACATGTGCATAGTAGTGGAAGTTGTCAGTGGCCAGAGTCTTTTCAACAGAAAATTGATGCTATTAATGAAGACATTCATTGGATGTTTCTTATAGCAGGTAATTAAGTAATAAATTCTTCTTCTTTATACGGCCCTAATACTCTTTAAGAGTTTTCACCGTCATCACTAAATCCCTCCATTTGTCTCTGTCCTGTGCTAGTTCTTTCCAATCTTGGACTCCCATTCTGTACAGGTCCTCTTCCACTACATCTAACCATCTTTTCCTTGGTCGTCCTCGAGGTCTTTTTCTCGTAAGCTTCCATTCCAGGACTACTCTGTTTATATCATCCTCACTACGCCGCCACATGTGGCCCAGCCATTGGATCCTTTGTCCCTTAATAAAGCTTACTACTGATGCCATTTCCATTTCTTCCTGCAGCTCTTTATTATATTTTCTCCTCCATGTTCCTTTTTCATTATCATACACTGGTCCACATATTACCCTCCATATTTTGTTCTCAAAAGTTCTGAGTTTTCTTTCCGTATTGCTTGTGGTAGTCCATGCCTTGCACCCATATATGAGTGTGGGTCTTATTATTGCTGTGTACAATCTTGCTTTCGTTTTTTTTGGAAAATACTTTTGACTTTAAGAACTTATTCAGAGCGAAAGCTGCTCTTTCTGCTTTTATTATCCTTACACCTATTTCCTTAGCCCAATCATTATTTTTACTCAATACTGCACCTAGGTACCAAAATTCATTAACCTTTTCGAAAGCTAGGGATCCCGTATCAGTGTTGTCCTCCTCACCTAGTAGTTCCATTATTTTTGTTGTATCCATATTCATTTTTAGACCTATTTTACTGGCTGCTTGTTTGAGCACTTGCGCTGCTCTTTCCGTATCTACTAAGGAGTTTTCTAAGATATTTAGATCATCGGCAAAGCCAAGTACTTGTATACGCTGTTGACCTATCCCCGTTGTTTCTATTTGCATCTCCCTTATAGCTTTCTCCAAGGCTAAATTGAATAAGGTGGGTGAGAGCAAATCTCCTTGTTTTAATCCTGTACTGACTTCGAAACGTTCAGACATTGTTTGTTCAACTCTTACTCTATACTGCGTGTCTTCCATGCACATTTTCTTCAAAGCTACAAGTTTCTTTGGGATTCCGAACTCTTCCATTATATTATAAAGGCTTTCTCTATGTACACTGTCATAGGCCTTTTTAAAATCAACAAAAAGTTGCCAGATGTTTTGGCAGTACTCATACTTTTTTTCTATTAGCTGGCCTATAACTGACAGCTGTTCAATCGTTGATCTTCCCTATCGGAATCCACACTGATATCTTCCTATGTTTCTTCCATGTAAGGTGTTAGCCTCTTTAATAGAATCTTCGCAAATACTTTGTAGGCTAAGTTCAGAAGGGATATTCCTCTATAGTTTTCGCACTTTGTTTTATCGCCTTTTTTATGTAAAGGTATGATTACAGCTTCATTCCAAGTTGTTGGCAAATGCTCGTCTTTCCATATATTCTGACATATCCTAAACATGAAATAATGCATTTCTTTTCCGCCGTACTTGATGAGCTCACCTGGTAATATCAGATCATGGCGATTTCCAATTCTTGAGGTTACCTATTGCTTTGTATGTTTCTTCTTCGGTCAATACACTTATCATTGGTTCAGCTCCATAAAGTGTTTCCCATCTCGTAATATTGTCTGGGATATCTGCATTTAGTAGTTCAGTAAAATATTCTTTCCATCTTGCTGCTTTTTCTTTAGGATCCATGATTAGATCATTATTACGATTTCTGATGATTTTCAGGCTTGGATTGAAAGACTTGTACTGTTTTATCGTCCTGAAAAAGTGTCTGGCCTTACCTTGTGAGTGATTTTTCTCCGCTTCTTTTAATATCTCATTGAGATACTTCCTCTTCTCTCTCTGAATGATTCGTTTACAGTTTTTCCTCTCTAAAGTATAAAGCTCTCTTGTGATTATATTGTCTACACTGATGAGTTTTTCTCGGGCTATCCCTCGTCTCTCTACTGCTTTTCGGCATTCTTCGTTATACCATTTTTTCTTGGAACATTTTATTTTCCCTACGTGTTGCAAATGCTCTTGTGTTGCTAGCTCTAACCCAGTCTTTATCCATGTCATTTAGTTTTACCTTTTTTACATACTCTCCTACATATGTAGTGTATTTTTGTTGTACTTTCTCGTCCTTTAGCATCTCTAGGTTAATTTTTGTACTATTCTTATTCATTAGACTCTTGTGACTCTGGATCTTTAACCTAAACTTTGCTACCACTAGGAAATGATCTGAGTCGCAATCAGCTCCTCTGAAACTACGTATGTCTTTAATGCATGACTTAAATCTTTTTTGAATCAGTATAATATGATCTATTTGGTTGCAAGTTGTCCCGTAATAAATTAGGTTTATGTAATAAAATCATAAATTACTTTTAATAATTTTTTCAGGACATATACTCACAGTTGATAGTGAGGGCGAACCTAGTATGATTCCTTCAGAAATCATGCAGCATAGTATTGAGCAAAGTAAAAATGTAAATTTAGATTTATCATTGAAATTCCTTACTAATCAAATGTTAGTTATGGATGTACCTGGTTCAGCAGAAGCTGTAGATGATGTTATCAAGTACATTAATTAATACATTTTTTAAAAATAATTTAAAAAAATGTATTTAATGTGTTTTTTACTTAGATTGGTATCTATTGCATTTCATCTATGTGAATTAGAGAAAAAGTTAATAGAAGCTAAAATGGAAAGTCTTTGTAGTCCATTGTTAAGTGGTACTATAGTATGGTTCTTGCGTGAGTTTTCTCAAGCATACTTGATGCCAAACGAGACTTACTACAGTGATGTAAACTTTGATTAATTATTAGCTATGCCTTTTATAATATCTTAAATAATATATATTAATAATAAAATAATAACTTTTAGCTTAGCATGACATTATTGCAAGCATTTGGTCAACATACAGAAGCTGCTAATTGGGTTTTAAATTACTTACTGTGTAAAGTTGAACATAATATCAAATCACCTCTGTATGTTGATGTGAGTCTTATTGGAGATACAATTGGATTATTAATATCTATGGTGGATATTAGACACAAGTATGTCTTATAATTTGTTGTTTATTTATTAAGATCTTTATGCCAGTTGTATGAACAATCATTTAACATTTAATGAACCAACAGTGAGTTTATGGTTCCTTAAACACGATTACTAGCCCATGGTTAATCCATTAAATTAATATATTTTTCATGCAACCCACAATTAGACTATACTCTGTCCAGCGAAAGTGCACAACTCCATCACGAATCCAAATAAATAAGCTCCATCTTCTTGTAGTCAAATTCTCCCACAACTCGGTGAATTCCGCGATGATGACTGTAGATGCTCGATCTGATGTAATGGTGGAAATGCTCAAAAAAACACAAGTTTTGGTTGACGGTGGCTGCGTTTTCTTGCTGGACAGAGTATAGTACTGTAATTTGAGGTGAATAAGAGTGATTTTAATTTTTAACAGTTTTTAACAGATTGTGAGCACAATTTTTATGGTATTGATATCTCAAAATATTATTTAGAAAGCTTTATGTAGATAAGTATATTTCATACATAAAATAAATTTTAGATTCAAAAGTTTTTTTTTCAAGTGTCTATTGATCTATCAATTAGGGTAAATAGCCAATACAAACACAGGTATATTCCTGTTTAATGTGCCTATGGTGAATATAAACAACATTTTCACTAATAATAAAATGTTGAATTATTCATACTTTTTACTATGATTGGAATAAATAAATTGGAATAAATATTAGATGGATAACAATTAATATTGAGTAAATTGTGAGTGGCTAAATTACATAGTAATACATGCCAAACAGCATGAAGTAAAAACAATAAAAGAAGTTTTCAATTTATATAAATTCTTGGTCTGAGAAAGTAGATATTGTGTGTATGGCAGTGACATAAGCTTACAAATGTACTTTATTTAACTGTTGTATTGGGACATGGTTGACACGATTGTTTGACATAATAAATATTTTTAGTTTACTCTAGAATCAATTTTTTTTTTCATGTTTGGCAATATTTAAAAGATTGTTTATATTGTTAATTTTATTTAGATTAAAAATAAATAAATCAAACATGTCTCTTTTGATTTATTATTTGTTTATTTATTTTAGAGCTGAGATTGTTATCAATTATGAAGGGTTTTGGAAATTATTTGAACTACAAGGTCAAGTGCGTGAAGACCAATTAGTTCCAGAAGTAAAAGAAGGATTGTATAAAGCTTTTTCCTTAGCTGCAGATGCCTTTATTGTAGATGATAAACAAAAAGATTATTATACTCGTGTAAGTAGAATTTATTTTTGACCATAAAAAAGGGAATTTTTCCAATGTACATTATTTCTTGGAAGCAAAAGGTTGGGTGGTTCCTGAGATTTTTGGTATTAACTTTGATACTAATATTATACAATGCAATAATAAAGTTTTTTTTAACTAGGTGATCACTCCAACATTAGACAAATTCACGAAGATATTAAGGAATGATAATTTTAACAAAACTTACAATAATGATGCTATAAGATTAGCAATTATGGATATACTCCATAAATGTATCGGACTGGCTAGTGGAGCAGTTATTGGTACCACACCAACTATTTTTGCTATTTTACATCCAATGCTAAATGATTTTTCAGCTTTAATTGGAGTATATCATAATTATCAAATTATTGTTCACTTAATCATGCAACTTTTTGTGGAATTTTCCAAAAAAATGTTGTGTTTTCTTAGAATGGTAAGAATAACATTTTTATAATTGTATTTCAATTATTTTAGAGTAACTTTAAAAGTATGCATAATGGCTTCAAAATCAATTAACTTAAAATTATAAATAGATTTATACAAAGTAAATTGAAAGTTCACTACTTGAGCAAAGATTAATAACTAACCAGTTCCCGGTATCATTGCTTTTGATTTTGAAAAATTTAGATTTCTATAATAATGTGTTGTATGCATGGTATGTTTATTATCTTTTGTATCATAATTTTTTTTCTTTAGGAAGAAACTGATCGGTTCTACATGTCTTGTTATCAAATGGTGGATATGTATGCTCGCTACAACATGAATCGTGTTTCTTTAGATTCTGATGCTGAAGATCAAAGTTTTCAAGATCTCTATTTATTTTTAGACCTTCTAACCCATGTTATGTCAAAAGAGGTTTTAGATCTCAGCTCTGATGGTAATGAATTATAAAAATATAATTTAATATTTAAACTGAACTTAATTATACATAAAAATGTAAAAATAGGAAAAACTACTACTGGGAAAACAGCTGGGGATGTTTGTGTTTATGGTCTTCAAGTAATTTTGCCGTTGATGACCATTGATCTCTTGAAATTTCCTGCACTTTGCTCACAGTACTATAAAGTGAGTATTTTTTTTTTTTTAATTTGAAATGTTCTAAGCAGTGTGAAAATGCAATTGCAGTGCTTGATAACCACCCCCCTTTAAAACATCATTGAGCTTAATAATTGTTTTAGTATTAGACTGTACTTAAATACAGTTATAAATATAAAATTATCCTATGTTGTTTATTTTTTATTTATGATGTTTATGTAATAAGGTTATAAATGTACTGATAAGTATTTTTGAATAACTCAAAGGTTAGTTTAAGTTTGGTTTTTTATTTGATCAAAAAAGAAGATAATTATATATACTCATATTTTAATTTTATATATATTTATACTTGTTTATATATTTAGAAAAATTTGAAAGACTAGTATTGTGTATCAATTTATTATTAAGTGTATAACAATTTTATATTATTTATTTTTTAGTATGCTGGATATATGTGTGAAATGGTTCCATTGAAATTATGCATTGAAAATGTTGATATTTTTAAAGGAGTTTTGACTACAATTGAATTAGGTCTGACTATGTTTGGCCATGAAATCACTCCAATATGCACAGATTTTTTACAATCAGCTGCTTCATTTATGTATAGACATGAAAATTGTACAATGCACGAAGCATATAGCTTGTTAAAGCCATTTTTAAAAGTAAGATATAATGTTATCTGTGTATAATATTTATTTTGTTGCATTTCATTAATGATTTATTTTATAGTTTTTAATGAAACTTATATTATCCTGTCAAATAAATTCGGATGCACTCTCAAATACTGGTCATGCACTTTATACACTAATATGTTGTTATCCGGTAAGAATACTGAATATTTTATGATTTGAATAAACTTTGCTTATTGGCTTAGCCACTTCTTGACATGAGCCACAAAGTGGAATATGGTATATTATGCTGTCAGTTATTCGTGGTTATCCCCAGAATTACATAGTATACTGTTATTACATAATATTATGTGCATGCATACATAATAATTCATTACGGTTCCACAAATCAATAATGCAGTCAACAATTAAAACTAGAATTTTAATTTAATCATTATTTTTGCTTATTAATATGTTTTCTAGGATGAATTTCAGCAAATATCAATGCAATTAATCAATGATCAAACTGATGCATCAGTTGTGGATAGATTACGTAATGCTTTTACCTTGTTAACCGCTGGGATTGTATTCAATGGTCAACATGTAATGAAATGTCGTTTTAAAAATAATTTTGATAATTTCTCAACAAATATACGTGGGTTCCTATTCATTAAGTAATAGAAATAGTGAAGTAATTAAAAATGTATATTGTTTTGGTTATTAATTTTGTTTTAATATTTTAAGGACGTTGTTAAAATTAAATCTAAAAACTGAATTATACTGTGAAATACATTAAAAATTGTTCTTCCTAAAATAACAAATTTTAAAAATTGATTTTGTGTGTAAACTCTAATTTTAAAACATATTTTTACATAACTAGTTATGCTATAACACTGTTAATTTTATAATTGTTGTCTAAAATTCATAAACAAAACTTAAGTCTTATTTTATAAATTAATTTTTTTTACTAACCTATTTGTTAATAATGTTAAATATTAAAATTAGATTCTTGTATCTTAATAGTTGTATACTAATATTACCAATTTTTACATTTTGGATATACAATAACAGTTTTTTATTATTTCAAAAATGTTTTCTTGTTATCAAATTATTACTGAACACGTTGGCTGCAAGATGACTCCTTGAGGCGTCATTTATACATTTATTTTCTATTCGTTTTAATTTGGCTAGCTTTGCGTTTTAATCTTTTTTTTTTTGTTAGCGTTGTTCAGTGTATATTACTGTATATGTGCGTGCAATTCATATCTCAAATTTTATATTTTTGAATAGGAGTCATAAAAAAAAACATAAATTTGACCAGCACCGGGGTATGTGTATACAAAATTGAGCCGCAGAGTACGTGTTAATGGATTATGTGTATAGAAATGTCTGTAGAACAAGTCTGTTCAGTGATGCCAATGTCAGTTTCAAATGGTGCTGCAAGACAATGGAATCTGAGATAGGTACCATTACTATTTTATCCCTTAATATAGATGTGGGCCAAAATCCTCATGCCCCCATTATTATGTCATCATTTGTTGCTTGCCTTTTCCATGTATTTTTGATTTTGCTGGTATAGAAGTTACAAGTGAATTAAAAAAACTTGGCTTGCAAATTCATTCTAAATATTAACAATAAAAAATTTCAAAAATAATCATTTTTACTGTCAAGACCTGTTGCTGAAAATGTTTACAAGGAAATGGGAAGGAAAGACCTGTTTCTGGTGCACTCCATGAATTTAGATTTTGAGAGGTTTGAGTGTCATTCGAATTTCAAAATTTGGCTTGCAAATTCGTGTTAAATATTCACAATAAATATCTATACGCTGGTGATTCTATATAAATGTAAAATTGAGTAACAGTTATTGTATGCATAAGAGTCGACGTGTATGGTTGAGGTTTTACATTTAAAAACATCGGGTGGTTTGCCCATCTCGGTAATATATTTGTTCCCGGGCAACGTTGGGCTGCATGCAGGTGGTAAGTGGTAACATATCGATAAGTTACGATATAATTATATATATCTTATATTATTATTGGATAAATAGATTAGTAGTAGCCAGTAGGTAAATAACTACAAAAAAATTTTTCAGCAAAAGTGGCCCTCGACTGTGACGCGACTGGTGGACGTTTTGGCGCAGGGGTTCTAAAACTAGCGCGAAACAAAGCGCGTCAAATTTAAATTAATTACGTATTTGTATATTATTATTAAAAAATAATAATACCTATTTAGTATATTTTTTTTTATTGTTAAAGCATCAACAATATTATTATTATCTTAAATATTATATTATTATTTTTTATGTCGTAATTTAATAGTGCAGTATTTCTTAATACAAATAATGAACAATTTTGCTAATTTAGTATCACGATTTTTATTTGTTTGCGAATACAAATACAATTAATTAATATTACATTAAACAAAATATATACATAATTATAGTACAACATTGAACAAATAACAATTTTCTTTACAAATTCATATCATCAGAATCATCGGAATCTTCGTTTGGGTTTATGGTTATTATAATTAGCTCCAAAATGTCGTCACGTAAACCTTCTTTTCTAAAAATCTTCATCTTGTAATTTTTAGCAATGACTTACACCTCTCCCAGTTATCCACGGTCACTGAGTCCAACGCTTTCGCCCATCCTCGCATTTTTTGTATTTGAAGTTAAGATTTTTTAAAATACGCCACATGGAAGTACAAGAACCTTTGTACTCAGTTCTTTTTTGATACTCAGCTAAAATGTTTGAAGTAGTTGGGTACTCACGTTTGTCGTAAAAATCGTGAACGATTCTTCTTATAATATCCGCGTCAAAATCGTCAATTTCACTTGCAAATTTTGCCCTTTTATATGTCTTTCGTGGGGAAGTGAACGAAGGAGAGGCAGTATGTGATATAGAAGACGATTTATTTCCTTCCGATGTGATACGCTTCACTGTTTTTTCGCTTACACCACACGCTTTGGCAGTTTTTGCTTGTGTTTGCTTAAAAAAAGTTGCTATCTCTGGATTTGACGAATCCAGCGATAATTTTTTTAAATATTTATACACATTAAAAATTGTATTTTTCGTCTGTGAATGTATGTCTTGGCGTGAAGACATTTTTTAAAAAAAATAAACAAATTGTCGACGGTATTTAAATAGTATAAAGTGCGCGAATACGATATCACTACGTCATACAAAGTATAAACAGTGACTACAGCAGGCTGCTATGGGTACGGGAGGTTATATTACAACGTGTTGACAACACGACTGCTGTGACGTGTAATCATGGCAAAACAAGTATTTTGTTTTATTATTAATTGGATGAAAAAAAAATATGTGTGGGTAAAATGTTGGGTATTATTTTTCTTCAGCCAGCAGCAGCAGCTGGTGTCGACCACCTGCTGATTCGTAGAGCTACCAGCCCCGTCTACCGGTAAATATTAAGAACCACTGGATTTCAGAAATAGCGCCACCAGTTGCATCACAGTCGAGGGCCACTTTTGCTGAAAAGGACTATAGGAAAAGTTCCAAGTATTTTGGAAATGTTACAGACAACTACCATATAATACGTAATGGCGAAAAGTTTCTAGTACTTACAATTAATATACTTTTTGAATTAGAACAAAATAACTTATTAAAACCGTTTAAAAGGAAGAATTGTTATTTTTCGTTTAAAATAAATGTCAATTTTCGGATTTCAGATGTCTTTATATCAAAAATACAGTTGTTACCATTTGAAGTTTAAATTTTAAACATTTGAATCGTTACTGCAGTAATTCCCATGGCTGGATTTACGCCTAGGCCTGTGAAGCCTAGGGCTTCAAATTTTGTAAGAAATTGAAAAAAATCATATAAAATATTTTATGCATTTATGTAACTACATAAATTAATATTATATAATATTTAATATATTTAATATATATTATTATTATCTCTACCAGCTGTCCCACCCAGCGTTGCCGAGTCAAATATGAAATAAGTAAGTAAGTGATATCAGAATATTAGGCACACGAAGAACATCGCAATGGTAGCCTGTGCCAAAGATTTGTTTTTTTTATAAATTTATTTGTAAAAATATGTATATGCCATATTTCTTCTAATCATAATAGTTATAAGATATGTAACCATTGACAACCCTATAAATAAACAGAGTTAATATAAATCACATCGAAAAAAACATTTTCAGTTTTAACAGTCTTAAAATTAATAGATATATGGCGCCACTAACAAGACAGAGTTTTCAAATTTTCCAATTTTCTCGACAATTTTCTTGATTTTTCTTTACATAAGAACCTTGTACTAATTATTATAAATTATTTAAAAAAAAGATAAATGAAATCGATCCAGCCGTTCACACATGATGCCATGACAAAGGGAAAGGGAAAGGGATATCTCTATATATAAAAATGAATCCTCATTTCCCTTTGGCATGGCATCACGTATGACGGCTGGATCGATTTCATTTATCTTTTTTTTAAATAATTTATAATAATTAGTACAAGGTTCTTATGTAAAGGAAAATCAAGAAAATTGTCGAGAAAATTGGAAAATTTGAAAACTCCGTTTTGCCAGTTGCTCCATCTATCTATTAATTTTAAGACTGTAAAAACTGAAAATGTTTTTTTCGATGTGATTTATATTAACTCTGTTTATTTATAGTGTTGCTATTGGTTATATATTTATTGTATTAAATAACAAGTTAAATAAAGTTAAATGAGAGTTAATTTCCCAAACATTGCTAAAAATTACAAAAATCATGTTTGGTTAGGCAAACGAGTTATATTGACTGCAAAAAACGTTGATGCTAACGAAATGAATTTTGAAATTCAAAATAAGATTAATTAATTAAATCGATTGATTACGTCATTAACCAAGATGATATTGTCAACTATCTAACCGAATTCTTAAATTCTCTGGAATTGTCTTGATTACCACCTCATAATCTGAAATTAAAAATTGGATCGGTAATAATTATGTTGCGGAATTTAAACCAGCCACGTATTTGCAATGGCAACCGACTTTCGGTGAAGAAATGAAATAACAACGTCATCGAAGCCACAATTATGAAAGGGAAGTACAAAGGCGAAGACGTATTGATTCCGTGGATTCCTTTGATTTCGAACGAAATGCCATTCGACATTAAACGGTTACAATTCCCAGTGCGGTTAGCATTTGCAATGTCGATAAATAAATCGCAAGGGCAGACGTAAAGTGTTCGTGGCATCAACCTTGAAATTCCATGTTTTTCACATGGACAATTGTATGTCACCTGTTCCCGTGTCAGAAAACCCTCAAAGCTATTTATTTAAGTGCCAGAAAATAAAACTTTTTTATCGTATATATGTACTTCGGAAGAACTGTTACTGTAACTGATAACTAATAATTGTAACCAACAGCAAAAATTTATAAACAAAATACTAATTTTCGATTTTCATCATAAATTTCAAAATCCTCGTGTGAGCACCTCTTTAAATTATACTTTAATATACTTTAAAATTAAGACAATCGGTTGAGAAGTTTCTGAGAACATTAGCATCAAAGGTTTCAATTTTCGGTCGTATATAATATTAAGATTAAATTTATTAGTTATATAAATACTACATTTTTTTTCTTGGGATAGGGGGGCATATTTTAAAGGGCCTAGGGCGGCACCTGTTCTAAATGCGGACTGGACTCAGGGGCGTCATTTGGGGGGGCAGAGTGTACATTTGCACCAACTTTTATTAAACGCCTTATTTGGCCTGCCAAAAATATAAGCGCCGATATACCGAAGTGTATATCCTATATTATATTATATATTTTATATTTTTTCAGTATTTAAAAAAAAAGGTATTGTGCTAGTGTCTTTAATTTCCAAAAATGTTGGATGTGGTAATATATAGTGTTCCGACAATATTATAATTGATAAAATAATAACAAAAATTTAATTATATTATATTATAAGAATGAGTGCATAGATAATATTTAAGTTGTTAAATTCAAATTGCAAATTGAAAAATTTAGAAATATGAATTAAGTGGACTGTATATCTGTTTATTGTACCATTGTGAGCAAGGGTACCCATAAAATAAATTGTAGGTTTTATTAAGTTAGCTATATTATACATTTCGAGTGTGTAGGGAGAAAATAAAGTATAGGTACCGGTTAAGTATTTTATTATCAAGGTGTTTTATACCCATAAATTTATTTACCAAGTGTAAATACCACTGGTATCCACAATATATCAATACATTAAAAGTACCAACACATAGTTCGGAAAAAATAGTAACAATATTGTCAATATTGTAATATTTGTATACTAATACCTATAAGTGACATTATATTAAATAAATTATACAAATATTCTAAAGTTTTTGTCCCACTTGACAGCCGGGGGGCTAAAAAAACAAGTTTTCTATGTGGCCTGGTAATGATTTGAAATGGCTTGCAAAAATTTTGGCACCAACAATTAAAAAGTTGAAATGACGCCCCTGACTGGACTAATTCTGCAATATTTTCTTTACCCAATAATAGTATTATTTCGTTGAAATATTATATCAACTGCCGCTGTGATTGTTGCGCGTTGCGTGTGCATATACAGTGAACTTGATTTGAGACGACATATTTTTGTGTCTACTCATAGGAAATACTACCTAAATACCTATACAATAGAATATAATAGTAACATTTTTTATTATTCGTATGTACGAAACCGACAAAGCTCGTCGACCGAAACCGGCTTGAGCCGTTAGATGACAGTTGATTTTATCAATATCCATTAATCAAAAAAAAAAACAGCAACATATACATAGGTATATAATATGTAGCCATATAGGACAACAAGGCATCCTATCTATTCCGTACGCACTGATCTATTGCCTATGGAGTATATAATATTATTATATAGCTAATGTAATAATTTATAAGCATCGCAGGCATTTTGGCAGCGTGCAGTAAGGTGCGCTCATTTATTATTCGCTAAATAATATTTTAAATAATACTACGTAAAACGCAGTCGTACACAATATCCTACCTACCTATTTTTTTCGTCTTTAATTTTTAAATATAATACATCGCATTGTAATAATATTACTATGCGGCGTATACCATCTGCAGGGGTGTCCAAACTTTTTTTGATCTCGAGATCTACTGATAATAAAATTTTCTTTCGAGGATCGACTATAATAACGTAAAAGAATTAGATTCTTTTGAAATATTTGAAAGTTTGAAATCGTCCTAGATGGACCGAATGGCTGCCCCTGGTATATACCTGGGCACGATAAAAGAAATGTTTGGAGTCATTAGAATTTAGGTACGTATTTAGGTGGAGCCGTGCCCTCCCCCCCTTTGGCTTATTTTTGGCATATAAAATACACGATTCGCAGCAATGAAAGTATACTTACCGCGATCTGAGAATAGTCAAAAATTCATTTCCCCCTTTCAAAAAAGCTGAGCGCTCCACTGCAGGTTGCTATATTATATTTTTACCCGATTGCCTCTGCTATGACGTGGATACAAAATATAATATTATTTTATATTGGTATATTATGTAAATATAATAGACTATAATATTATTATTATACAGTGGGGTATTTTTTCAAACTTTTCTGAGAGGGCGTCCAAAAATTTTTTGATTTTAAAATTCTATAGGTGCCGATGTTAGAAAATAATCATTAATATGGATTATACAGTAATAGAAAATTGTTATTAATAGATTTTCAAAATTGCATGGCTGGTTCATCCGAAATGTCACGAGGTGAGGGAGAATCTTTATATTACGATGACTATATGGATCAGCATCTTTGTTTGACAGTAAGCGACTGTTCCCCAGATTTTAATGAACTGGCTGATATATGCAATGACATAATAATATGCTTCTATAGTTCTATGCACCAATAGTATAATCATAATGTCAATTTATTTCGAAACTATTATGTAGAAATTTAATGTACAACACTCATTTTTAGATAACTTTACACTTTAATGTAAAAAAGTAAAAATATTTTCTCAGTAGATCTTAATCGAAAAAAGTTTGGCCACCCCTGCTATATTATAATATACTATTTTCTACTCGCGGTCAAACACACACGTACTTCTATATATACTTGCTGTCTTCGATCGGTTTTAATCTAAACATTTTCGTTTCGCCGGAATTTTTCGCACTGCACTACACTTTTCGCACGCACGAACGTCGACGCAAACACGGGTTGATCGAAAATCATCTAGAATCGGACGGCGCAATGGCTACCGTTTTCCGTTTAAAATAAAAATGTCATAATAATATTATTATGTCTTCAGCTCCGACAGTGGTATTAAGTCTGCGACCGTGGTAAGTGGTTCACATATTGCATTGGGTGTACTTGCAAATAATATTTTAAAATTAAGTACTTGCAATTATAGATATCAAGATAACTGCGACATTTTCTTTCGTCCTTCAGTATGCAACCTATTCGGAAAAGTATGCCTTTTTTTTCGCATCCGCGTCGTCGTGCGTTCGATTTTAGAATTTTAGATCAAACCGTTTTCCCGTCGTATTCCGTGCAACAGGTAAATCTTACCCCCGGGATATACATACCGAAGGGGGGGGGGTCAGGTAATATTTTCCGGCGTATTTTACCCCATTTAAAATATATATTCCTAGGTTATCTTTACCCCCAATAACCTAGGATAATTATACCCCCCCCCTCATCAGCCCACCAAATCTCAATCACTATTTGCGCCTATATTGGTTTCAAAATTCCAAGCATAACTTTGTAGACATTTTCGTGTCGATTTTTAGTGTGATTTATGTCGTTTTATATATAGTATGTACTATGTACATTATAATAATATATCGTTGAAAAATGAAAATAAAATATAGTTTTTTCATATATTATATTTATATTGTAGTATATTATGTACTTTTATGCCTTATAGGTCTACTCGATTGCGATCTAACCGTTGTATACCAAAAAAAAAAATATTTTAAATACTGCAACAGGTATTCATGCAAATGTTATTGAATATCTTTTGTAAGGCGCGCTTTTGTTTTAAAATCCTGATATCTACACTTAATAATATATAATATAGGTCAGGCACGGATTCAGAAAATTTTATCATAAGTGCTTCCCCCCCCCCCCCCCTCGAATCCGCGCCTGGGTGCAATCCTATAGGCGTACACGGGTTTTGACGTAGTTTTGGTCTGTAACAATGTATATAAGTATATAACACTGATTATATATTTTTATATAGGTTCTACAAAAATGCGATTTCGTCCGAAATGACAACAAATTATAAGCATATTTCGATTCGTCGAGTTTGACGGCTACACGACATGCCCAGCAACTTGCAAGTGTATATTCAACTTGAACGATATTGTAACGTAACGATTAAAAAGTCATAGAATTTGCATGGTAAATAAAATATAAACTATGTACGGGTAAATTAAATAATAATTATTCATTGATGAGTGTGCTCGCATACGAAGCGGGTGGACATGTTATTATGTGAAAATAATTATTTACAATATACCGACTGTACTTATATATTATAATAGGTTTTACAATTTCATTAATCATTATTGTCTACACGTGTAACTACGTGTACTTTGTACTTACTTATGTTTTTAAATTATTGTGTACCTAAATAGTGCTAAAAAAAAAAAATTCCAATAGTCTTCCTGCAAATATAGGCAACGGAATATCACACGATTTTGGAATAGCTGCGTTACCTGTATAAAAAGAAAAAATTAAATATCATACCAATTTTACCTCTAAAACACCTATATATTCTAATAATAATAAATAATTATTGATTATATTCCATCAACGATTATATAAAAAAAAAGGTAAAAAAAAAGGTTAGGTTATAGTATACTATTGTAGTTATTATTTTTTTTCCGTTTATAATTAATTCGAATACTGACCATAGAATACGCATATTATGTCGGATAGGAATCAAATTAAATTCAAATGATTTTATCAACGTTTTATATTAGATATTATATTAATCAGTGGCGCCGAGTTCACTAAAAATAGGTGGTTCAATTCTCACCAAAGCCTACCCACCCACCCACCCACAACACTGAACGACACAAAACCGCTCACTACCTAGTGTCCTAACTCCTAGTACCTACTTTATACTTACTATTGTAAGTAATAGTATGAACTGTCTTAGGTAAATATGTTTACTTACCCACCCAAGACCCACCCACCCACAATTTTAGGTGGTTCAAATGCACCACCTTAAGTGCGTACTCGGCGCCACTTAATATTATTAATAATTGAAAAAACAAATTTATAATAAATATAACAAATACAATTTAGGTAAGGTATAGGTATATAATATATTTGTTATAAGTAGTAGTTGCATTTTATATTTTTATAGACAAATGCAGAGTACTCAACTCAAACACGTCCTATTGATACAATACAAATTTAATTATACATTTCTGATGATCATATTCGATTCCGGCACTTATATATTATATGTGTCTATCCAAATTTGGGAGTAGATAATATTCAAAAAAATAATTATAAGCATTGTAGGTATAATTACCCCAAATGCAGACTCGATCTCTCACTTATTACTGTCCTAATCCGGTCAAAGTATTATAGAGTATTATGGGACTATAGTCAGCTGGTTACCGCATATACCGCAGTTGGCAAACGAGGACCGATCGGGTCCAAAATATATAAGTCCTCGAACTACGCTCGATTAACTTTGAAAATCATACATACTGCCCGTGCCTACTGCACAATTAACGATAACATTTTTAGACTCGAGTCACTGGATCACAGGCGCGTAAAAGTTTTGACCTATACCTACGTCTTATCCGTGGGGTCAGAGCATTATTGATGCACCGATCCTATATGGAAACAGCTCTGTTTCCGGATTCCAAGTTCTTCCAGGTCCCATGATCAATTATATTTACCTGTGCTGGCCGGAGGAACTTTTCCAAATTTTCCCCTCTAACTTCACGCCTGCAGATGCGGTTGTCCAATGATTAATAGTATATAATGTATCGTGCATCCGAGTTTCCCCATTGGACTGAGATTTTCGTTAGCTTAATTATCTTATAGTTCAGTCGACTTTTCCGATATTATTCGTACAAGTTATTTACACTTAAAAAATCAAACTGGCGTCCACTCATATATTATATTGATGTATATTAAATAGATAAAAAATATAAATAATTAGGTACAGTGTGAGTTGCGTATTATATTACCTATTTATATGTATATAATAATATAATGTCTGCATAATATTTTTTGCCCATCACCAAAATTTTTATTTCTTGGTATAATATACGCTTATTGAAAAGTTATGCGAAAAAAAAAACAGTTAATATATAATAATATGTAAAAATAAATCAGTGTATCGCTGTATATAGTTTGTATAGACATATACATAATATATATTATATTAATCAATATCAAATATCGACCGTAAGTAGTAGTAGACAGTAGCGTAGTATACAACCGAAAAATATGTAAAACAGAACGGCAGAACGCTATTTTTTCGGTCGTGTGTTCACATAATAGGTACATAATATATAATATAATAATATCGACATCCGCGCGGCGGTGACGTGTCTAGAGTATTATTTACACAACAACAATATAATAATAATAATAATAATAATAATAATATCAACGAGTGTTTTACAATCGCACGCGTTTGATTTTAATATAATACAATATATATTATATCCCCATACGCTGTACGCATACTTTTATAATAATATTATAATCGTCGTGTTATGTTAAAAAAATTTACGCCGTTGGTGGTTTTCTCGGCCTATATATTATAGGCGTTTTAAAAAGTTCACCGCCTCTTCTATATATACCCTCCTAAAATTATATATAAAATATATTTAAATATATACGTTATCTTTCATAAAAATAGATGCGTTTATTATAACGATTCAATTAACGTTTTCTATACTTAAAAAAATAGTAAGACACGATTTCATAGAATCTAAAATACCTTTTGTTTGTATACATTTTGTAAAAAACAGATGACACGATCTGCTCCCGTGCCTAAACACCCCTCTGAGCGATGAGTTAAAAAACCGAATAAAACAATATTATTTTACGAATTCGTACTGGTATTCTGCAGTGTATAGTTATTGAAGCGAGTATTTGAAGTTAGAAAAGCTCACTCTGCGAACGTATTCTAAATTTCCGGTTTCTAAACGTATCGTTAATACAACGCAATAAAGTATAACTCGCTATAATATTATTTAAAAATAATAATTTGATAACCTTTATATTATTTGGTACTTATTTTGTTACATTTACGTATAGTAGTAGTATGAGTCTTATATCGAACACTTATATTCTTATATTTTAATATGGTTGGTATCTGAATTTACTTTGAATATAGAAACATGATTATAAAATTATTTATTTATTTAACTGTAGTATTCAAATATTTCTATTGACAAGTCTCAATACAGTTAAATGTTTTTCTCGTTTTTCGTTTTTGAATAATTATGAATACTAATATTGAGATGGAAAAATTAATATCAACAATATCACAGCCTTATGTACACCAGCTTTATACACTGGTAATCAACAGGATGCATAAGGTGTTCTAAGCTTAGGTATGTAAAATATTGTATATTTTTATATTATTATTTTATATTTTAATATAATATGAAACCCTACGACGATGATAATAATATATGTGCTGTTAATTTGTTGTTGTTGTGTATAACACATAACATTGCAGGTATATAATATAATCGCTTCAAGCTTGCACAATATTATATAGAAAATCACGTTAAACATATTATTATTATTTTTTTAAATTTTTGTTGTTGAGATCTTAACTCAAAAATTATTACATCTCGACACTATTATATCATATTAACATAATGAAATCGACACAGACAATAGAAAGAACATATTATATTAGTACCTATAATAATTGTATTATTATCATTAATCATTTTATCATCATTGTTTCATATATATATATCATCGCATCGATCGTTAAGGATTTATTTAAAACGAAAACATACGACTGCCGCGGCAGCGGAGCGGGGGGGGGACGTCGATGTGATGGTCGCGAAAACGGAAAAAAGGCGGACCCACAGCCGCCGCCGCCGCCGCCGCCGCCGCGCGGTACACACGAAGACGATGGTCGTCCGTATAGGATTCCGGCCGCGGCGCTTTATTGTCAGTACGACGCACGTGGTGTGCGCTCGAACAGACGTTTCTCCGCCGTCGCCGCCGCTTTCGCCGCCCAAGTCGAAAAACTCTCGTCGGCGCGAAAAGTGATCACACATGTTCGCATATTATTTTTGTTCGTCTCTAGAGAATAGATAAAAAAAAAAAAAAAAAACAGAAACACATAAATCAATCGTCCGCGGCCCGCGATTTTTTAACGGCAAGATCTGTTTGTTTTTTCCGCGTTTTCGTCCGCGCGGCCGTCGTCGTCGTAAATTTACCCGCCGTTTTTTCGCAATCACTTAGTGCTTTATTACCTATATTAGTTTATACGCTTCGTCGGTTTTTGTTTTGTTCGTCGTCGTTTAGTTCGTGTTTATTTCGCGGTGGTAATACGTTCTATACCGTTTGGCCGGAGACGAGGGCGTCCAAAAGCTCGTATATATAACTACTATATTACCGCACAAACATACATAATATACGTTTGTCCACCGCGAATGAGGTAAACGCTGCACGAGATAATCCTTATAATAATATATTATATTATATAATTCCGTAATCATATCGTCTTATGTTGTATCGGCATTTGCAGCTGCAGCGGTGCGTAATAATGTCTGCACGTCCTACTATAATATAGACTATACTACAGGGGTTTCTATAAAGAGGGGGGGGGGCGATTTGGAAAAAAATCGTCGAGGACATTTTTTTTTTCGTTTAGCAAGTTGATCATATTTGAGAGCATATAATATCGCGGAAAAATGACAAAAAAAGATCAGCAATAAAGTAAAATATTTTTGTCGGTCCGTTTGTTACTGCACGATCAAGGTTTGAATTTCAAACCTCTACCCGCCTATTGCCGACTATAAAATATGTCCTAGATCGGGGATGACAAATCCACGGCACGCGAAAAAAAAATCGAGTGCACGCGTAAAAAATTAAAAACAATCATACTTTATTTTCAATAATAAACAACAACAAAATGTATAAACATTTTCACAATTGAATGACACAAAAAAAAATAAAAAAGTCAAAATTGCCAATTTTAGAATCAGACACCACACCTGTCCTACGTCATCCCTATCACGACTTAACGATTACCGACCGAGATTTTTCCCGGTAGCTCGCCGGCTCGATCGGGGCCTGGCTTAGGCGCACAGAACGACAGGTAATAATATGTTGTTTGACAGCGGGGTGTAAGACTTAACTGCAAAGGCGGAGATCGGGGGGGGGGCTTAAGGGGGCTTAGTCCCCCCAAAAATTAAAAAACAAGAAATATCGTACTTTAGTACAGATTATAGAATACAGTGGCGGCGCGAACTTTTTCGACAGTGAGGCAAGAATATGTTAGTTGCAGTACACAAGACCCACCTATTTAATTTACGTATCATTTTGGTGTCATTTTGTGTCACTGACTACTGTAAAATACACTTTTGTGTACTGACTAGCCACTATAGGCACTTACAGACCCACCACCCCTTTTAGCTGTGAGACAATTGCCTCACAAAAACCCTCTCGCGCCGCCACTGATAGAATATTGTGTATGGATCATTTTTTTATTATTATTCAGTATAAGTACTTAAAAAAAAATATTTATACTATTTGTTATTAAAATATTTATTGAACCCCTCGATATCTTATACAAGATCTATGGACCCGAGTCTTAATTATTCTTAATTAATAACACGTCATAATAATAATATGTAATATACTTATTCTGCGTGATGCGCTCCCGCGCGGTAACCGCTGCAGCAGAGCCGAGTCGCGGACAAATGACACAATATAATACTTATACGCACGCAGTCAGTAAAACGGATTTGTCGATAACCTTTCGTCTCCATCGCGTCGCTTCGTAATAATATACTATTATAATAATAAATTAATAATTTAATATACACACCGCAGCTGATGCACGCGAGAGAATCGACTCGAGAGAATGTTCGTATTATTTTTTTACAATGTCGAGCGTTACATGCCGTTATTATAATAATAATAATAATAATAATATTATTATGTCGTATTATACGCGTATATAATATGTCCGACGGAATCTGTCGCGTATAACGGGCAGGAAAACTTTCCAAGGATAAAATAAAATAAACTTTGATAACGATATATAATAATATCATATACGTATATAATATGTCCGGAGCCTCTGACGATATATTCGCCATAATATTATAGTCTCTCGCGCGGGATAAATTCCACCGAACGTGTAATGCGTTTTTCCGACTACGGTTACGACAGAATACTGATGTGCTGTGATATATACGTATATATAGGTACCGATTGACCGTATATATATAATATATTATTATATCGCGATGCCACACAATAACTACTATACAGCTGCAGTGACGACGACGACGTATAATATTTTATCGGTCCGAATATTTCGACAAGAGTTTTTGTTGCTCGACACCGCAGCGAGCCGCGTCGATACATTGATTTTAGCGAGCAAAAAAAAAACATTTTTTTTTTTTCGTTTTTTTTCTTTTTGATAACCGAAAAACTCGAACAAACATATTATTATTATTTTACAGTATATGTATATACAAGTACATACGCTATGACTATACGTGTTATGTGATTTCGGCAGGCGCGTTAGCAGATTAAATCGCGTTTTGATGTTTTTTTTTCTTTTGAGTTTATATACGTATACCTAATAATATAATATGATATATATTATATACAGACGAACCGCACGACGAACGCGCACTGTAACGAATAATATAACGACGTTAATTTAATAGTAATAATAATAGTAATAATAATAATAATAATAATAATAATAATAATAGTAATAATAGTAATAATAGTAGATTTGTAGATTTAACTTTGCGATAATAAACGGCACTGCCGGAAAATACGTTTTCCGGAATTTATTATCGACGAAAAAAAGCGCGGCTAATTAAATATTATTGTGATGCGTACCTATACCGACCACCTGCTATATGTATGAATCTACACACACCTATAATGAAGAGTATTATATATATTTTGTAGTTGCTAAGTACGTATTTAAGGAGCAGTTGAAAAAAAAACTTTTGAATTCCTTTCCAGACAATTATATTATAAAAAACCTAAAAAGCTATCTTTTTTCTTCCAAATTCACACTATTTAAGAGGATGTCTGCGCACTGTTTGTTTTCTCTTTCTGGCCCACCCGCTACATAGACAAAACGCATTCACACATAATCATTTTTTTTTATGTTTTTTGATAATCTCAGAGTAAAATTGCCCATTACAAAATCAACAGAGAATAATATTTTTGAGGGAACGACATATAGATTTGTCTAAATATTGTATCAAAACAATTTAAAAATAATTTAAATTTACAACATTTTATTTTTATTTTGAATGTCGAATACCAAGTCAAATAATAATAAGATACAAAACCGATATGTCATACCCTCAAAAATATTAAGCTCTATAATTTTTGTAATAGGTGATTTAAGCCTAAGGTCATTCAAAAATCATGCAAAACGATTTTAGTTGAAAGAGCTATGTTGCGCGTGACTCCGAGAGAGAAAACAAATATTGCGCTGACATCCTCTTAAAGAGATATTAATGTATTATAATATTAAAATGTGCACTTTAATTATGCACGGGGTAATGTCTGCAGATGGTCGCGAAAAATGCATTTGAAACTATTAGCGCGCGTTATCGCTTAACGGTTCGTCGTCACACAATAATGAAATAGAAAAAAGACACGTCGCATAAATATCGCGAATAAAAAGATTTGGGATTAATATTATTCATATTAATCGTATATTATAAGGACTGATAAAAATCTATTTGCTATTGCTTTCTATACGGTGAACATATTATTTTAATTGTGACACTCTTGTAAACTTCCGAAAGCCTCAAGGGCCACCCATAAAATTAAACAGCAGTCTATCTTGACCGCCGCCGCCGCCGCAAACGCGTTATTATAATATATTGTTGCGAATTTGGTGTGGTTAAAAAAAAAAAAAAAAATCGCGTGTAACCAATTACGACAGCCGAGGATATTAATATATCGTCGTAAGCCCATCTGAAAAAAAAATCAACTATAAAGACTTGCCGAAAAAACTCGTACATCTCGTTTTTTATAAATCCAATCGACTTTGCGCAGCGCGTTTATAACAACTACAACTAATAATCGTTTCTATTAGATATTTAGATTGTGAAAGTTGTTGCCAATAATTATTATATTGATCGCGGTAAAATAATAATTAAACAAAGACGAGGAGAACATTTCGTACTCGGGTCTTATTACATAATTGATCAGAAAGTATAATATTATTTGTTTCCAGATGTCATCGAACTAATGATGATGTGACGGTTCATAAAAATCGTAAACAATATCATCGCACAAACGACGATCAAACGAGTATATTATATTATTATCGTACCTACAAGAATTTTTTTTTTTTTGGATAGGGAAAACGACGAGTCGACTAATAATAATAATTACTATTTATGCGTCGTCGTAAATGTAATAAACATTTAACACTCGTAGTCTTTATACCATACAGACAATATTTTACAGGATTTTCGTGTATAGTCTCTTCGGACTGCAGGTCAAATGAAATTAAGTCGCATGTGACATATTATAGTAATATATGTAATATGTTAATTGGTGTTGAACGATAGTGTAGCTGCGCAGTAGCAGTGCGGATAGCAATCTCTTTCGTTTTATTTGATTTTACATGGTTCCGAGTAAAACATAAATACAGAATAATATTATAATATACTTGTAATAATAGTTATAGTTAACGAACCATATTATAAACTATGTGGCCAGCATATTTTTTTTATTTAAATAGCCTTCACGTTTTAATGGAAAGAAAAACGGTCTATAGATTAAAAGAGTAAGTTTTATATATTTTGTGAAAATCATAATTGAATAATACTGCTTATAGTGCGCCTACGTCGAGTACACAGTAGTTATTCAAAGTCATTCGGTTGAACGTGCATAATAGTTATGTTTAAATGCACTTATATTTACTAATTTCCAAAAAACAAAAATAGTATACAACCGAGTACTTACCTATATCTGCAAAGGGATTATAACGGAATGCGATGTATTCGATATCATCGTCCGAAGTAAACTGTGAATATTATCGATTTGTATTGAGAATATTGCAGGTTTTTTATATAATATAATATAATATAATGTTGACACTAAAAAATAACAAGAAAACGAGCTCCGGATGGCACCATATTATTAATATTCATTTAAAAATCTATTAGTACTTTTTATTTTATTTTATCGTAATGGAATTAAAACATCTAAACAATTTTTATTGATGACAGCCCAATATAAAATGGTTGTATTGATAATTATTAATTCAATGAAAAAAGAATTAAAAATTATACTTATAAGTCTTAAATACGTATATGAAGGAGTTATATATATTATACCTATATATAGGTTATATATTATTTTATTTATTATACAGTGTGTAAACGGTAATTGAGAACACTTAATATCTTTGCGTAGAGCAATGCGATTTGAATTCTGTTTTTTCGGATGTTGTTATGACATAAAAATACACATTTTTATGGTCTTTGAATTTTTTATACGCATGTCATTTTTGACATACGCATGTCAACTTTTTTTTTTTAAATGGCAACCACTTGTTTTAACCGCTCATTATTTTTTGCCTAATTTTTTAATTAATTTTGGTAGTTTAATAAGCTTTCTAAGTCCAAAATTGACCAAGTTACAGCAATTCAAAAAACGTCATACGTTTGTGCCGCATGACGTTTGAACGATGAAAAATATTGAAATGTTCAGTCATAAAATTTTAATTGTCAAATTTTAATTGCAGTAAAAATACTAAAAATTATGCTCATTTTTTTTATAACTTTTTTTTTTGTTTTTAATTTTTTTATTTTTTTGAATTGCTGTAATTTGTCCAAATAAATTAGGTAATTACCTATGCTAATCTAATACTTATCGTATTTTATATGTCATTATAAAATTGAACATAAGATTTACTTTAAAGTAAACTTTTATCTGTATGACAATTTGATTCAAAATTAAATGAAATTACTGAACATTTCGATATTTTTCATCGTTCAAACGTCATGCGGCGCAAACGTATGACGTTTTTTGAATTGCTGTAACTTGGTCAATTTTGGACTTAGAAAGTTTATTAAACTACCAAAATTAATTAAAAAATTAGGCGAAAAATAATGAGTGGTTAAAACAGGTGGTTGCCATTTAAAAAAAAAAGTTGACATGCGTATGTCAAAAATGACATGCGTATAAAAAATTCAAAGACCATAAAAATGTGTATTTTTATGTCATAACAACATCCGAAAAAACAGAATTCAAATCGCATGGCTCTACGCAAAGATATCGAGTGTTCTCAATTATCGTTTACACACTGATAAAATGAATTTGGTTTAGTCAAACCTATATATTGTTCATCCGTGTACTCCACATATATTGGTAGGTACTATTTTGTTATAAATTAAAATTTATCCTTTTGGAATACGTACATTTTTATTATCGACTGATCATCTTTGTATATGATATATTGGTTATACCTGGCACAACTATCAGTGACTGACTAAATAGACGAGCAATAAATCGCCGACTACTTAATTAATACAAATGTAAGTATGACACGTTTAAAATATTTTTTCTACGATTAATTTTCTTATTAAAGATATTCTATGGAAGTTGTGTTATATGTAGGTTTTTTAAAATAAATTTTTAGGATTGTAAAAAATCGTTCTGCTATACAATATATTATTATAATATCGTCGTCGTTGTACGTTTGTTTTTATTACAGAAAATAATGTTTTTTTTTTGTTAGTACTACAATGTTTTATTTGCTTTAATACATGTGCATGACGCACGCATCTATATTTTTTTGTAAATTATTATTTCAACAGTTTTCCATCTGCAGTATTGTCAATCGGTACATAATATATACAATAAAATATTTTTAAATTGAATTTTAATCACGGCCGACATAGTAATGATTATAATATTATGTACTTTTATTATTGTTACGTTGATGAAGTACTATTTGATATTTCAATTTAATCGTATTTTTCTGTTTATATATTGTGTATAGTGTGGTCGCAAATAAATAGCATTGACGACTGATCGATGATAACCAGTTTTTGTTGTACTAATAATTCACTATATTATATACCTAAGTCCCGCAAAGTGCATTTAATAGTAATAATATAATATAAAATATACACTCGCTGGACGCTGGTCGAGTTTGTTCTAACATGGTTATTATTTATTATTATTGTCGTAATATATATAAAATATATAGTTAGGTATGTTTTTATTTTTTATTTTTTATCACGATTCGGTTTCATAAAAACGACATTATTATCATCGTTATTGAATGTTGATCAAGTGTATCGCGTGTAAAATGTATATATGACTGCAGTATACGCTGCAAGTACCAACAATATCGCGGAGGTATAATATATATACATCACAATATTGTATAGTAAACACTACTAATTTTTTTTAAATTATTATTAATTTTTAATCACACGTGACGATCGCGATATCGTGTTAAATCTCTACGGGTTAAACCACTATATTATATTATCCGACTCGGAAAAATCGTTATAATTATCAATATCAATTTAAATATTTCAGACTCTGCGCAGCTGGTAATGCAAAGTCTAGTAATATTCCATATAATATATTATAGGTATCGTTCTGAAAAACGTCTCGTCGACTTCACGACGAGATGATCCCAAAACGGAACGTAGAAAACGATTCATTTTTCCGATCAATTGTCCGCGTTAATCACTTTCCGCCGTGCCGCGGGTCTCCGCACGATATTTCATCCGGGCACCTACTCGAGTCCCTCTAATTTTTCTCTTTTTATGGTCCACCGCTTCTCGCGGTCACCGGATTTATTCGGAGACAAATAGCTAAAGTCGTCTAAAGCCGCCGCCGCCGCCGCCGCCGCCGAGTTTTCGTTCTCTTTACGAATAATATTATATATTATATAGTCCGTATACAGCAGGTACCAGCTATTTTAATTATTACGAAATCGACTGAGCATATTATAATATAATGCGGTATAATATATTATAGCATATATTATACAGGGTGTCCCACGAAGATTTGACGTACGGAATGACTTTTGTTGTATACCTACTCGCAATTATCAAATTTTTTTTTTTTAATTTATAGACGCTTGCGTTACATAATAATATGTATAATATAAAAAAATATTATCAAATTTAAGATTTGATGAATTTTTTTTTTGAAAAATGGAAAAATAGCCAATTTGTAAATATGATGTATAGAAAAATGTCGATGGTGCAAGTATCCCTTATAGTGCAATCGTTTATTTTCCACAATTTTCTGAAGTTTTTTGAAATTTGAATTATTTATTCTCCTTTATTGTAGTAAAATTTAAACCACTATCATATCAGCTATTAACTATAAGTCTATAACTATATAGTTACAATGACTATTATCGATTTATTTTTCTAAGAATTTTTGAAAACTCAAAAAAAATTTAGAAAACAAACAATTGCACCTTGAGGGATATTTTCACATTCGACATTTTTTTAAAAAACATATTTACAAATGGGCTATTTTTCAAAAACATTTTCTATCAAATTTTTGATTTTCATTATTAAAAAATAAAAACATTTTTTTTTCTTTTTTATTATACCTACATGTAACGCAAGCGTCTATAAATCAAACAAAGAAAACAATTTAAATAGGTATTGAACTTAACAAAAGTTATTTCATATATCGCAGATCTTCCCGGGACACCCTGTATATTATACGATATAAATAATTATAGTCGTGTTCGCGGCGGCGCGGGCGGCCGTTTGTCCACCCAGACCACGCGTGGTATATATTTAATAGTCCTCTCGTCGGATTTCAATAATCGCACACGATTCGTACGCGATTTTATCATTACGTGCAGCTGCAAGACCGTCGTCGTCGTATTTTCACGGATTTGTCCACATAGTATAGTAGTGTCGGCGGTGGTCATCCGCAGAGTGCAGAATGTAATATACTGCCGCACGCCGCGCCGGCTATGTAGCGAAATGGGCCGAAGAATATTATATTATATCGTGTGGAATGCAGTTATATGTCGTAGAGAAGGAAAAAAAAAACGAGTTACAAAAAAAAACATTTATACAAACCAATATATTATATCGCATGTGTGAAGAGGATCTTACGGATTGTAAGTAACGTCGATTAGTGCGGGACATCGGAACACGGTTGGCGTGTACGCTGCAGCGCGCGAGAGAGAAAAAGTTTTTTTTCTCCGACGACGACGTTGGTCCAAGTTTTTGAACGGTCGAGTGAATTCCGTAACGGAAAAAAAAAAAAAATGTCCTATCGAATCGAGTAATAATATAAAATAAAACCGTGTTACTACTATTACGTTATACGTCTTCTATTCGTCGAGAACATATAGCTGCATATATATATATATACACACCGAATAATATATAATATAATAATATTATGCTTCTGCAGTATATTATATAATACGCGCCATATATGAATGCCCCTCGCAGTTTTATCGGATTTATATTATTAATTTCACTTGGAAAACTGCATAGCGCGACACTATGTATATATTATATACATACGAGTATTATTATTATTATTATTATTCATTGTCAGACTCGCGTGTGTCTGCGAGCGGTTTATATTGTTGTATTATTTAATTATCGATTGCGCAAAAAAATAAGCATGTATATACGAGTAAAGTATGTATTCGCAGTGTAATGCGTTTCGAGAAATGACCGTCGCAGCTTTTACGACTTAACGAATTCGACATGTAAGTGAGAAGTATTTTATAATAATAATAATAATAATAATAATAATAATAATAATTCGGTAAACATTATTTGAACGTCTTATAGAGTAGGTATGTAAAGACTACGAAAAACGTGTTTGTCAATATTATACTAACGTTTTAGGAACTTATATTATAGCTGTATAGCTGGTATCAACTATACGTGGACTCGCTGCAATTTTTCGAAAAATATTTAAAACCAACACACGATTATTACGTGTGGTCTAATACAAGAATATAAATGTGTGCAAATGTGTATGTAAATATTATGTAAATGCATGTAAATTTGATAATTTGATGAAAACGAGCGTTTCGTTTTTATTAGAATTCATTTTTTTAACATTTAAAAAAATTCTCGTTGAACGCTGCAGATACAACGCAAACGTTCATTATTTTAATACTTCGAGTGTTGAATACACTGTGATTACTAATTAGTCATCTTAAATTCAATAAAAATGTCATCATTCAATTGATTATGATACGCATAATATGTAGGTACCTATTAAAAGATATTCCTACAAAACAATACGCGGGTCATTCGCGCACGACACGACATTATGTGTGTCGTAAATAATATTATTCATTACGTATTAAAATTTAACGTAAAATTAAAATAATTTGTATCGTTCGAGACCCGGCAACGAGTGAAAAAATTAAAACCGTTTTTTTAAAAGATTTTATTTATATAGTAATAATATTATGTGTGTTGTCAGATCGTTGCTGTGGTTACGACGAGTACGACGATTGCAGTGATTATTCGCTGAGAGTGGGTATTTACTCTCGACATAAAATACCATAATATTGTTAATTATTAATATTATAGGTGTCGCGTAGTTTACTGGTTTCCATTGAAAAAATAAAAAATATATTCTCATCAGTACGACGTTATGGAAAAAAAATAATCAACCACTGTGCGTGTAAATCTCGAATGTTATTACAACTACTAATATTATTCCACAATATTGTGTGTATTCTCATGTAAAAACCGGTTCATTCGGCGAGAGACATTGACATTTCGAGTTTCCTCCCTTTATTGCCGGTCGCTATATATGTGTGTAATAATATTATTATATTGTAGTCATGACTATACGGCGTACACAAACGGTTTTTCTTAAATATCCGACGCCTTTTTACATATTATTATTATTATTATTTCATACGATTAATACCTACCTCGTTTAACGTGCATATATAGTATTATCTTCGTTTTTTTTTTTTTTTTTATAATAATTGGCTATTATGACGATGATATAACAGGTACTTGACGCGTGGACCGAGCGAACGAGACTGGTTTTAAGCGTTTAAACGGCTGCGATACCCGAATTTTACGTTTTCGAATATTGTTCGTTTCGTTCGAATAAGTGGTAATAATATTGTCGTCCATCTCATCTCACCTTATTTTGGATTAAAAATATGTCTTACAACCCTCGAGCGTATCGGCGGCGATTGCTGCAGAGTCACCTATCCGATAATAAAGCCACGTCAAAAAAATTGAAAAATTAATTAATACGCTTTTGTACCTACTATAAATATTTTATTGTTGCCAATATTATTATGGGTCTTACAATATTTTTTTTACTACCTACTGTTGTATAAAATAGTGAAAAAAATAATTGTTGAAAGTATTATTGCCAGTGGGTCTCTTATCTTTCCGGATGTAGGTAGGTACAACGACGCGCCTAACACACACACAAAACTAACGTTAATATATTTGGCATCGCGCACGGACATAACTTCTATTAACGTTTTCTAGTTGACGTCTCTGGATTATTTGAATATTTTTTAGGAAAACTAAAATTTTACGACTTTCGTATATAAGAATATTATAACCTCGTTCGCGCGGAATACCGTTGCAGGTGGGACGATATGGTTTATCAAAAAACGCAGATTATACAGCAATAGTTTACCTGCTATAACCGCTATATCTATTACAACGTCGTTTGTCGACATTTTAGACGGGGACACACGACTCGTTATCTGGTCGGTAATTTTTCGTCTCCTCTCGCGCGATGACCACAGCTGGAAGCATTCCAGTATACCACGACGGACGACGACGACGACGACGACGACAGATGTCAGAGATATTTTCGTCAACCGACTTAGCGGCGGATAATTTGTTTGTACAATTAAAAGTGCATCGCGTCGCGCAGCTATTTAGTGCATATTATTATTATTATTATTATTACTATGTGTTTCGACCGTCACAGATTTGGCTTCGATCCGAGGTTATATTGTCGAGAATAAATGAATAATTTTTCGGACAATGCGCCGCCGCCGCCGATTCCCTCGCCTGCAAATGCGTTCCATATGTTATATATATATAATATATATGTATAATATTATTATTATTATTATTATTATTCTTACCGGTTTTCGGTCGCGTACGACGCCGATCCGTCCGTCAGCTGGCCGACGGAGATTAAAAACGAATTCGTTTTGCAACACGTTGCAGCAGCGCATTGAGTCGATCATAACATATCATAATATAATATTATATCGAAAATTCTACTCGTAAGACGTTGCCGGTACGATAATATTATAATGTGCACCGACGACGCAGACAAAGAAATTAAAATTCCGCGATGTATGTATAGCTTTGAAATATTCTACGCAAGTCCACGTAAAATACGATTCAAATATAATATAAATCTTGTGGTCCATGGCCAGACTGCTGCCGCAGCAGAGTAAGGACCATATTATTATAATATGCACGGGACGGTATATACGGAAACAATAGTTTATATAAATAAACATATCGTCTCGTTTTTGCTGCAGTATATAATATATTCTTAAAAATGATTTCATCGTCTCCGGTTGTAGCTAGAGAAAAGAAAAGAAAAGAAAAAAATCACAACGATTTTAAAACAATACTGCAGAAATATCGTCGATTTATACAAAGTTCGGCCGTGAAGTATATTTAAAGATTATTATTATTATTGTTGTTGTTCTCGCCGCGGTGATTCAACAGCAGTGCGTGAAGCGTTTTACCGTACCCAATACAATATAATAATATGCATTTGTATTTATATTGTTATCGTTATTAAAAAGGTCGTTCATTTTTTTTTTTTTTTGAAAATTTCGTTTACCTACACACGCACGCACGCGCAACAATACATGTAAGCAGCTCGTTATCGGTTCGAAAACGATCTGGCCATATCGCCGCGAAAAACGCATAACTACGCATTATATACATTACATTTCATTTCATTTCATTTTTATGGCATGTTGATATGCCCGTATAAGGGGAAATAGTTGTTTTTACCCGAAACGGACAAGTGCTGTATGCAAAACTGCGTATAAAAATAATTTCGAACATAAACGCTTTAGACGTCGAGATCCCGCCGCCGCCGCAGCCGCCGAGATTCTTATTCATCACTACGCGCGCGCCACGTCATCGTTGGTATTATATATACGTTTTAAAACGTATATTAGAAAAACACGATGAAACATATAGCCTAACCTACCATATTGTCACCTGCAGACATCACAAAACAAAAAAACCGAAAACAATAAAATTTTATGATAAGACGCGTTGCACAAACGATGCAGTAGGCATAATATTGTTGAAATGCGTTTATTGGGAAAAATATCGTTTTCGACGAAAAAAACAGTATAAATATATTGATCGCGAGTCCGTCTGCGCGAAGGCGGAACTTTTTATTATACTATTATAATTTAATTTTGTAATATTATTGAGCGATGTAGTTGCGACGAACGTTTTGAAAACGTATCAGTTCGGCATATTTTAATACCCTACACCGGGCATGTCAAAAACGAGGCCCATGGCTAACTTCTTTGCGGCCAGTGGCTTGAGACCCCTGCGCTTGATGTATATTATTAGCTGGTAAAGAATAAAATTGAAAAATATGTATAAAATATTTTTTTTTTTCATTAAATGTTTTAATATTATTTAGCGTACTAAACCATTCAATATATATTTGGCTCACTTGATACTTTGAGTTTGACATGCCTGCACTACACCCTGCATGTGCGTGTGGGTGATATTATTTCGAGTTTGAAGTTGGATCAGCTGCAGTTCAGTGTGCAATTATTTAAATTATGTATACATTGGGCTCATAGGCGTGCGCAGACCTGCATTTCGGGGGGTGCCTACAGTATTTTTGGGCCCTTTTCTTAATTTAGGCCCTTGTTTTAACAAGACATGTACATAATACATATTTTAATAAATTATAACGGCCCCATATATATATATATGCGATAAGACTTGCATGTTAGGACCCCAATTAAATGTCAGAGGGTGCCCATCAGGCACACTCGGAAAGTCGGAACCCCCCGTGCGCACGCCTACGGCAGGGCTTGCATTTGAAATCAAAATTTCGTTTTACACCACTTACAATCTAAACGTTACACAATTTTTGCGTTTATCGTTAAAAATAATATCTTATGTGAGGAATGGCCCTGATACTGAATACTATAAACAATTTTTGGATTGATCGCTATAATACCTTCGATTGCTAAATCCCGCGGAATAAAATATATTTCTACTAAACCGTTATTATAACTTTTAAGTAAACAGATTTTAAATTATTTGGTTTTGTGTTATTTTTCGTTTAATGAACATTTTATACGTTTTGTTAATCGTTATGTTTTATTTTGTGGTATTTAATTATTTTTGTTTACCGTTTTCCGTTTTAATTTCTTTACAGATTACTATAACGTTTGCAAGCCCTGTACATAGCCTATATATCGAATAATATATGTAATGTTAAAAGTTTTCTATGAACATAAATTCTTTCGCCGAGTCATCGTATGTAATATATTATAGTTTTTCTCGCTGTAAACTATAATATATTGCGAAGATCTTTGTCGCTACGGAACGCGAGTAAAAATAATAGATACTTTCAGAGGACACTGTTAAAAATTATTTATTAAATGGTCATTTTTTTTGGGGGGGGGGGGGGACAGCTATATTTTTTAATCACGGACGATATTATTTTACGTATTATTTTATGTTTTAATTATCAGTCATCGTAATTCAATTTCTTTGTTAAATCTGTCTTTATGGTCGAAACAGCTAAAGAATTCAGCCGTTCGTCAGCAGTCCTTGAACTCAAATAAGACTTGATCCACTTTTTAAGACGAAAAAGATTTTTCTGCAGAACAGTAGTTAGAAATAGGGCGCGTGTTTATAAATCTACTTAATATTATGGAAACAGAAAATTATTTTTAATGATCAGATGAGTACATTGAGTACGGCGCGTTAGGCAATCATCGCTTGCAAGTATATTGTAAATAAAAACTATAACCACGCTGTAATAATTTTACTATATCAGTCTCCAAAATTTACCGCCCCTAAAATTTTTCCTCCCGGGGCATAAGCCCCTCTCGGCTCCCCTAAATACGCCCCCCTCCTTCAGGACAAATTTCTAATTACTCCACTGCATATAGGTGCATTAGTTATATTATCGGCAGGTAAATAGAAAAGCAAACAACGTTTGCCGCCGCCACCGGCGTTTTCCACGTGACGTCAGAGACTCGAACTCAGCTGCAGCAGCTGGTACAACTCGGACGTGCACAATATCGCGCGTATAAACCACCGCGTGCTCGTGTGTACCCATAATGTAATAAACCATGGCTCGTAAGTTCATGCCCTAAAAAATGCCTAAATAAGCATGCATTTATGCACTCAAAATTGGCAAAATATGCATTGAAATATGCCTTAAAAAGTTAAATAATATGCACTAAATATATCTAACATATTATGCACTTAAAAAATGCTTACTTAAAAAAATCATAAACAATTTTCGAAAATTTCTATTTTCAATTTTATGTATATTATTTTTAGACTGAAACACTGATGAACTGAATGAAGTAATAATTACTACTGTATAGCTACCTATTTAATTTTAATCGTTTTATGTTGCGACCAAATTCCCAAACATTTTATATAAATGTATAATATATTAATATTATAATGAAAAATTATAAGCGATCGCGTTTTTTTTTGGTCAAATGTTGATTCTTTCATAAGATTTTCATAAAAAAAATCCATATTGATATAATATAATGAATAGGAATATTAAAATCTTGTACAGATATGCCCGATAAAATATCCAAAAATATGCCAAATAGCAAAAAACGTCTAAATATGTAAAAACATGCAAAATAAGACTTCACATAATATATGTAACCGCGGTGCAGGTATACCTTGAAATGGATTTCTATGTCATCTAGCATTAAATACAACTCGGCGAGATCGATATGCAAACGCACGAATTCACGAGCCCCGATAATAACAGTATATAATACAATATAATATATTATTAACAATAATGACAATATACCTGTTGCGCTTTTATGCCATAATAATAATATTATTGCTGTGTGTACCCAGTATACGAATAGAAACGGTCAAACTACGCGCGCTATGCTCGGGCAAGCCGCAGAAGACGTACAATAAAATATAATTGTATTATTCTAATCGCGAGTCGTCTCGGCTGGTGTGTATGGCGATCGGCGGCGGCGGCGGCGGCGTTGGATTTAGCGATTCCGCTCACAGACGACGATAGCGCGGCTTATGCGATGCGCGCGAAGTGTATTATATCGAATGAATTGTTTTCGTCGGCCTGGCCGTACATGGGACTGTTGGCGGTGCTGGAAACGAACGGAGAGAAGAAAAAAACAAACCGACAGCGAGAAAAATGAGCGGCGATTTATTTTTTTATCATAATATATATTATATTATTTTGCCGACTCGCAGCGCAGCTATATGCAGTACGCGTATAATGTGATATATATATACCGGCCGATGCCTATAGAGAGGATTATGTTTGCGTCGTCGTCGCTTCGACGTCACGGATATTCGAAAACAAAACCTTTGTATGTATGGGTGTGTCTGCATTTTTTTTTTTATACGTTTCTATATTATATTATACGGTATACGCGGTATATCATCGGTATACCGCAGGGTATACGTTTCGGCGCGTTTGTCCCCTGTTTCTGTACAGGTATAATATACCTAGTTGGTTATGTAATAATAATAATAATACATGTACTATTAAGTGATATTATTATGCGAATAAACAAATACTATTAGGTATACCTACTATAATACTGCTATATCGAAAACAAATTTTGTAAAACGAAGAAGCGAAAATTCTATATTATTTTTACATTGTTTACTAAAACACGTCACAAACAAATATAACAGATTTTTTAAATACGTAATAAATAATAATGACGAGTACGCGTAATGAAGAATTTGCAGAGAATTTCTAAGGTATAGAACCCGAAAAACATGGATAATATTTTGAACTATCTAAATTTCAATTATTAAGTCGTATTATGTAAAAATACTACCTATATATTATAATTCATAATACTCGTATATTGTACAAATATACATTAAATTATTAAAACGAATAAAATGAGCAAAAAATGCTAAAAATACAAAATAAAAGTTTTGCCTTTGAAATCTCTGTACTTGTCTAAAATCATAAAAAAAAAAATGCATTCTGCATCGAAACCCGGGTCTTGGTCGCATTATAAACGATTTTCACTGTATATAGTTGGTTTTTTCGACGTTTATTATAATATTAGTCTTAAGAGACGGAAAAATCATGGTGTATAGTATAATAATTGATATTATAATATGCGATCCGTACGAGTATGAAATCGTGTGCGAGGACAAACGCCGCGACGAGACGGTCTCAGCGGAGCGGGGGACATTTTTTTTTGGGCGATGTCCAGACATTTTTCATACTACCGCCCTTTACGATCAAATCAGTAATTATTATTTTTACTCATTCCAACTGAAATTATTGTTCAGTCATACACGCGAGTTATCCAATAACTTTGAACGGTTTGAATAGGTCCACTTCATTATGTAGCTACAATAGAGGAATAACAATGCAACAATAATACTATTTTTCGTTAAACTCCGTTGCACTCGATCGTTCTCGTTCAGGCTACAGAAATCGCATAAAACCCAAACACATTATAAATATAATATATTATATTATCAACATATTATTATCGTGTTTACAAAAATTTTAAGCCGTAGAATGCGTCGAATGTGGACTAAACATGCCGTTTCTCATATAGTATAGAATATAGATACTAAACACTAAACGCGCAGCAATAATACCGGCTGCAGTTACCTTTAATAGATGACGATAATATATATTATAGAACTCGGAAGCATATAATATTTTAACTCACTGTTTGTCAGTTACGCGGTTACAATAGTATACCTATATAGTAGTACCTAGTAGTACCTATATATACATACACTATATTACAACCTACACGTTTATAGATTACAACTCGTACGGTAAGTCATACGACGACGTTATACATATGTTATGTTTATTAATTGTTAATTTATTAGTTCAAACTCATCGGGGCAGTCTTACCCGTCCGCGACCACCCACCGACCGCGTCCGACCGACGGACCCACCCAACGATTTTAATCGAGTCACAGCAGTCGCCTTCGGATTTTAGTCCTCGAAAAACAGTTTTCGCGTCGTCAAACCACCGGACATCTGCGGTATATTGTAAACGTATATAATATATCTTAATATAATATAAAACCAAAAAACGAAAGCTTTGATAATTAATATTCTCGGAAACTACAAAATCGCGATTGTCTTAATTTTTTTTTACGAAAGGTTATGAGAAGGTTCCTATCGCAAAAAAGTATATTTAAGTATAATTTATAGAGGTGCTCACACGAGGGTTTTGAAATTCGTGACGAAAATCGAAAATTTGTATTTCGTTTGTAAACGGTTGCTATTGGTTACAGTTATTAGTTTTTTATTATTTATTTTTCATTATTTATTATTAGTTAGTTATTATCAGTTTTTCCTACGTACATATATTATTATAGGCTAAAAATTCTGAAAAACTGAAAGTGCTATTTTTGATGAGATATTATTATATTATTTTTGAATAATCTCTGTTTATTTATAGGTTGTCAATGGTTACACATATTTTTACAAATAAATTTATAAAAAAAAACAAATCTTTGGCACAGGCCACCATTGCGGTGTTTTTCGTGTGCCTAATATTCTGATATCACTTACTTACTTATTTTATCTTTGACTCGGGCAACGCCGTGTGGGACAGCTAGTATTATATATTAATTACGAGATTTTTCGTGTACACATACATAGTTTACCCTATTTTAGGTGATTTTTTAAGCACACTTATCCCCATTTTTCCTTTTAATAGAACATATTTTGTTCAAATTCTAATTTGTTTGGACTACTCGAGGAAGAGTGTCCTGTAATGATACATAAACTTCTATTTTTCAAATGAAAACCCCCCTTTTTGCTGAAAGTTACTAAGCGGATAATTTTTCCAAGAAACGTTGATGTGTCTCCTCAGTGCACAAAGTTTTATCAAAAACTACTCGTTCAAATTGTGATTTAGATACATAAAAATTCTCAAAAAGCATATCTTCTGAACGATTTAAAGTAAAAAAAAGGGGGGCGGTTGTCCTATTTGGAAAACAGTATTTTGTATTGTCACAGAATCATCGTCTTAAGTCGTGGTAAGAAAACATATCAATAATTTTAAAATATTGTCTTCAAGTGTATTTGAAAATACCACAAATCTGAATTTCAATATAATAATATGCATAATATAATTTCAGTATAAAAATAGGGCGGCGAGCACGCTTAAAAAAATCACTTCGTATCGTAATCACTACTACGGCGTACAGTCGAGTCTTGGTAACTCGAATCTCCAGGGGAATATTAAAACTAGGAATTCGACTTCGAAGCACAACTTCGAAAAACATTTCGGGGGGCTAGGAAAAAAGTTCGAGTCGTCGTCGAGACTCGTCGTCGTCTGCTGTTTATAAAATATTATTATACTTTATATAATAGCTGCAGGTAGCTATAAGCTATAGGTACCCTCGACCGATAAAAAATGCCGTCCTGCGAACACCGCGACGACCGGCAGACCGTGACCACGACGCGCCTCCGTGCAAGTCACCCGGTCGTATCTATATATAATATAGTTTTTTGTATATATAATACCCGTACGATAAAAAACGACGATTCCGGCGGCGGCGGCGGTGGCGGCGCTTTCTAAAAAACAATTTGCGCCGACCGATAACGCGCGCGCGAGCTATACGCGCAAATAATATATACGCCCGCGTACGGGGAAATACGCGACCGCAGATTAGCGTTCATTTGCATACCAACCTACCTGTACCCGGGTACTGTTATGATAGTAGTACAAATAATTACGCGTTTTAATTTACGCGTATTGTACACACGCGCGCGCCCGCGAAATTACGCCGAGTCAATATATACGCATTATATAACACTCGCCGCGTACGAGTATATATAATAATAATACAATGCGTATACAGGGCGGGCGATTCAAAATCTATGTTAGGGCCGCACTATTTATCGATTTTCCAAACAGAGGACGACGACGTGTGATACGCATAATATGTGGAAATAGGGGGGGGGAGGGGGTTACTTACGGGGGCTCGGCCCATCCGAATAACCCATGAGCTCTTTAGTTGGGTGTGTGCGGGGATCGAAGCCGACCCACTCACGGCTTCGAAGGTTAAAAATATTAGCCCCTCTGAAATTTTACTGAATTTCCGCCTAAGATACGAACGTTTTTCGATTTAGAAACATCTAAAACGATTTGTAAGTTTTCTAATATTTTTACAATATTTTTGGCGGATGACTTTAGACATTTTTTGAAACTCTATAGAATATATCTATCAAGCATTTCTTTCAAGAGTTTCGCATTAGTTAATGTTGTTCAAGCACTAGATAAAAATGTCTTCATGTTATTATGTTTGCAAAAAATTGCCATACCCTTTGGAAACCTAATACCTATGTTCCCATATGAGTTTCTAGAGTCGACCCTCCCCCCTTGATGTATTGTAAAAAAATTATAGAATGTACAAATCGTTTTATATACGTTTTTAAATCAAAAAAACGTTTGCGCCGTACGCCGTTTTTCTGTATTTTGAATATTCATGTGATAAAACGTGACATGAATTTTGAACCACTCTGTATATTATATACATAGGTAGACCTCCACCACCGCGGAATTTAAACACGCGGTGTCACGATAATAATATGGGTAGGTACCTACCTAATATATAGGAATAATATTATTGTATTGTCAATTGCGAGTAAGTTCTGAACAAATAATTAATTATACAGTCACGAATATAACACCGCACGCCGCCGCCGCCGCCGCCGCCGTAGAAGCTATATAATACGATAAGTGTTGGTGCGAAGTCTGCAAACAATAAGCCACCGCCGCGGTTTTGGCGTATTTCGCGTATAATGCATATATATATATATATTATATACAGATAGGTAATACCCACCCATTATTATTATATATAATGACGTGTTTTTATTATTATATAGACGGTACGCGCCTATATGTCGTGGAAACTTCAACGATGACGTAATGATATAACTGCGTAGAGCACCAATAAAATATTATGTTTATATTGTATCTTATATATATATGTATATTATATATGACGATTACCGTCGAAGAGATAAAAGGTATATTATATAGCCGAGCAGGAAATGATAAATATTGATCGAAAACTGTAAAGAAACGAGCTTACGCGTATTAGGTACCTACCTATTATTTAAAACTCTGTTTTGTTCATGTTCGCCCTAGGTGTCTCTCGACTGGTGTTACCCAAAGGTTCCGCACGAGCCAGTGTCCAGGGTTCCGCGAGAAATTTGGGAAAATATAAATTGGTAAATAACGTTTGACAACTACTATATTATATCATGCGAACGACAACTGGACCTCTTCTCGCCGAGACATCTCCTATTATTCTATTATAAAATATTATTGTTATATTATGATGAGGGTTCAGCAAAATGTTAAAGGTTCCGCGAGCAAAAGAAGTTGGGATACACTGCTCTAATGAATATTATACGGTAGTTCTGTCGATCGGGATGATCCGCATCATATACACCACTTCAAGTGGTGACTTTCAAATTTTGGAAAGAGTTCAGCGTAAATAATTCAGTGGAGTCATTTCAATTTTTAATATAGGAGGGGGCAAACGTTTTGACCAGACCATATATAACTGAACAAAAAAAAAAAAAAATTGAGCGCTTCCCCCTCAAGATAATTTCCACTTAATTTTTATCTAGGTACAATTCCATAGGCGCAATTAGACCTAAATTTTAGGGGCGCTAAAATTTTGTATACCTAATCTCATCAACTCGTGTGTTTACAAAGTTAATAATTGTCTTGTTATGATAATATAATATTTAAATACTTAATATTTTACAAGTTATAACAACTATATAATCGTATAAATGTATAGTTTAAATTAATTTAAAAACTATTTTCGTTGTTTTTGTGCTGAAGCACCCCCAAGCACCCCCCTAGTTGTGCCTATGTACAATTCCCATCCGCCGTCTGCCAAGCTGCTGATATAAACTTTTAAGAGAACTTCCGGCAGACGAGGTCGATTACACGGGGGTGACTTGCAAATGACGACCCCCCTCCCGTTTTTCTTAACGAGTTTTTAAATTGTATTTCAATTTTCAATCATCAGCTACAAGATGTATTTTATTGTTGACTTCGTACAAACAACCTATATATTCTTGTTTCACCGGGCTTCAGCCTGCAGCTCCAGTACTGAGTTATATAATAAATAAATAAATATTATATATTTTCGTACCTACCTCTATATAAGAGCTACCGAGACCCATAAGTTATGGGCCATAACCATCGAAATAATAATGTTTATTATGTACGCATTATATATTAATATGTATATTATATTATAGAGACGTCGATAACGGGTAAAAACCGACTACTCCATAATGTTATAATACACGTTCGCATATTAATTATTTGTCGGAGAATAATGTATATTATTGATACGCATGCAGCAGTTATATTATACGAGCTGCAATGTGTATATTATTATGCTGTACCGGGGGATAGGTATGTATATTATAAAATAATAACGTATTAGGTATATAAAAAGACGCGCCGTCGTCGTCGTATCGTTTGAAAAAATAAAAACTCTATCTAGCATATTATTATTCTTATTATTTAAACACATTTTAAAGTGGTTTTCGTGTATAAAATAAGTGTATGGGTAATGTAGATATCGACGTAAGGAAATAAAAAAATTAAAATAAACGAGTGCATGTATAATATTGTTATATACAGTGGTAGGTATTACAATACGAATAATAAAAAAAAAAAAAAACAACCATTAGACATATGGAATTTAAACGCGCGGGTACACCTCGCACTCTGTTCACTTCACAAGTGCGCGAGCTAGTATATATAGTTTTATGTAAATTGCCGAGAGATAAAAATGTAATTTATCTGCTAGATGGTTTGTTTTTCCTGCTCGTATACGCACGATATCAACCCGCCGATTTCCCTATTCTGTCTAAAATATTATACTCTACTGCTAAATATTATTATAATAATACATGCTACTGCCGAATCTTTGAACGTCTGCACGTACCGTCGTAATTTATAGGATTTTAAACATTTGCGTGCGTACACTTTTAAAGAGTATATAGTATATAGCTGTTCGGCCGCGGGAAAACGCGTGTACTCCAAATAGTTTTCTTCTTTTCGCGCGATTTATTTCACTATATATTCGACGACATTCGAGCGTGCACGTATATATAATACGAGCTCCTCGAATAAGTGCTGCAAGTCGAAAGAAAAACTGCCGACACGGTCGCGCGAAATAGAGCACGAAAAACGCGTTTCCGACGTGTCGCGTACGCTTATTTTACATTAATTTTTATCGGAAAAGTGCGCGTATGTATATATACGAAGGTCGAAATGAGATTTCGGCTTATTTATATAATATTGCAGCTGAAATGCATTCGAATATAATATATACTCGGTGGTTAAAGTGGGAAAAATGTTGAGGGGGGACTAAAGTCGCTAAAAATTGAGGAGCGTTCTCGAGTTCTTTCAATGTCTATACCTAACCAAACTTTTTTAAGAAACCCACTACCCACTAGGCGTGATTTGTTTCTTTCACACACCTTTGTAATTTGTTCATAAAAAGTTTATGTTAATAGTGTAGGTATGTAAAATCAAATTTTCTGCTAAGGAAAATGATTTAAAACATATAATGCCTGCTAAGTAAAAAATAAATTGCAATTCATTGCCTGAAATGTTAAAAAAAAAATGTGTTTACATTTTAATTTTAAACATTTCATTAAAAAAACAAATAAAAAATAATTTATAATAAATATAACTATATTCATATTCTTTCAGTTAAATAATTTATTTTAATTATAATTATTATATCACATGGGTATCATAAACTATGTAAATGTTATAAGTATATTATACAAGTATACAGTATAGCCAGTATGGGTAACTGAATATACTGCGCATAGGTAATATTATATTGAAGAATATTCGACAGACGAAACGGACGACCTCGTAGAACATGACGAAAGGAAGGAGCTTTTGGTAAAGGCCATAACGACACGCGAGAGGGAATACTAATAAATAAATACTTCGGGAAACGCTTTTAAATTTTAACTATATATATATAGTTACCTATATATATAGTTTACCTATATATATATATATAGGTACGATTTCCACATGACGTGCGAATGCTTGTGATGAAAAGTATAACGTTTCCCCCGAAGGACGGTTTTTTTTTCACCGGTTTATCTTCGAACTATTTATTAGACGTTTCTAAGATTTTTTTTCAAACAATATACAACACGGTTTAAATTCAAAGTCATCCGTAAAAAATACTTTTTGTGTTACCTATATTTTCACTGTAACACGTACGTACCTAAACTGTATGTAGCACATATATAAATTATATATTATATCGTACGATATATATGACATTTTCATATTATGTGCGTGTTTGCGCGCGCGTTTGACGAACTATTGATACACGAAAACACACATAAGCGGGACGATATAATATTTTTCCGAACAGTAAACTATATAATATTCACGGGAATTTTTTCCGCTCGCCGTACTGCAGTTTGATATAAATTTAATATCGTTTGCGCTCGTACTTTTATTGCGGGACCCCTTTGTTTGTGTCACGGCGTCGACGGGTTTTTTGAAAATCAAGGATGCATAATGTTTTTTTTTAGAACGACGACATTGAAAACGTGTAAAAACTTCGAGACGAGTAAAACTGTAAAACTGCACAAGATGGGCAAAGTTGTTTTCTGACGACTAAACCATCGTCAAGCCGAGCGCGCGCGTTTCCTATATAATATTATTTTAAAGCGCGCGAAGGAATCACGCCGGGAAACAAATCAAACCGTATTATGTTTAAGTAAAAAAAAAAAAAATTTACGAATTTTCTACGATTCGGCGGGAAAATCGAATTGAAAAAGTTCGGGAAATGGCGTTTGCTGCAAAACAAACCGTGAAATCAAGGACGGAGTGCACTCCGCGGTACAATGACACTTGATAAATAATGTACGAAAAGCACAGCGAAATACGACAGTTTTACGGTACTCGATGATTGTATAGTTATTATTATATTATGACACTAATCGACAGTATATTGTACTATAATATTATAGCGTATTCATCGACCAATGTTTTTTAGGTCTATCTTCGCGGGATATATATAAAAGGGGAATAGTAATAGTTGCTACTAGAGACCTAGCAGGTAGGCGATTGCATACGTTAGTCACTATGCAAATGTGATGTGTCAATCAATACACGAATATAAAAACGGGACCTGTAAGTTCCTACACACAAAAACACAGGTACATGCGTATAAGTTCCTTCACGGCTGCGAAAAAGTAACTATAGATCGTACACGGCAGAATAAAATATAAGAAAAATTATTACTCTGTGATTATTGCAATATAATATTATGGTATGGATTAGGCGTATTAATGTAAACGTTCTTGTTTAAATCGCTATGTGTGATGCCTACCTAGGAACTTACATAATATATAATTTATCGAATTATTCGATTTTTTTTATATTAGCTATTATCAATGCATTACGCGATTTTTGTTATATTTAATTATTTATTCTATTTATTTATGAAAATGTACCTATTTTTATTATTTTGTCGCCTAATTTATAATATAGGTTAAGTATGCACTTACTGACATTTGAACTTTTAGGAACTTACAGATATAATTTTCCACCGTGTAGGAGCTCACATACGCGCCTGTTTTTTACTGTGTAGGAAATTACACACGAATTTTTTTTCTACCTTATAGGAACTAACATAATATGTACCTGTGTTTTGCCGCGTAAAAACTTACATGCACCTTTTTCTAGCATGTAGGAACTAACATACGTATTTTTTTTTACCTGCTGGTCTCGTGTAGCAAACTTACATTCGCCCATATAAAAGTATAAAACTATAAATTACAAAACCGACGATTATCTTCTCATTTCAAAAAAAAAAGTATGGTTTAAATAAACTCCATGAAGTTCAAATCGGCCTGCAAGGAATGGCGCAGCACAGATGAATTTCACGAATTTCGTTGCGAACAATATACATATTATTGCGAAGCGTTAAAATGATGCTTTTTGTCGTTTGCTTTGCTCATTGTTATATTAACGGAAAATACTTTTCGGGTCGGTAGAAATAGCTAGGTATACCTATACTTGAAAAATAGCAAACAATTTATTATATTTATTAAAGATTTTAAACAGTGTGTATTTTTGGAAAATATTAAAAAAAAATCCTGTTGTTGACGGTCGTCGTCTCTGAACGGAAACGGATTTGTTGAACGTGCGTGATGATGATCGGCGTAGTTGTCTGCACGTCAAAATGCGTTATTGATAAAGCTTATCACACTATCAATTACAGGACGGTGAGTCGGTATAGCGGATGACCAGAGGTCACCCAAAGAGAGGGGGGAGGGAGGGATCTCCCCTCACTTGCATCCGTCGCCGAAGTGATGAGCGATGGAGCGAGGCTATATTATTATTATTATTATTACAGTCTAGTCACACTGTTATTCCGGTGGTCACCGTGCTGCGCAGTACTCCGACGATGGAAGTGATGCCGTGACACTTAAATTATATTTTGTAGTCTGAACGTTTGAAACTATTTTCGCGATGACTTTTAAACTTTTACATCTCGGATATTCGAACTCGCAGTACGCTTGCAGGACGTTTTGAAACCATTGCCCGTATTATAGTATAATATAATATAATATTAATATTTAACACAGCTGCAGCTGCAGCGTCGTCGTTTAATTATCTAATATAATAAAATAATATTAACTTACATATTATTATAATCTACAACGGTGCACGATGGCCGAGTATAATTTAAAAATCAGAATGTAATTTTAGAGGGCATATTATAACATCCGATTGTTGTTTCATATTGCATATAATATGATATAATAATATAATATAAGCGTATGTGCGTGCAACGTGTGCTTCGGGCATAATACCTACTTTAGGCGTATAATATTTTGTATAATACGTCATATATAGGTATGTATATTTTTAATGAAGACATTTGAAGAATGTTCTTTATATTAAAAACATTATTAATTTAGAAAACGCGCCTTTCAAGGTCGCAGTATTTCGGATGTTACTGGAACAGAGTTAATTTTGTGATGCTTCGCCGTCTTCGTAAATAGGCATAGAAGGTATGAGGTATTACGTCAATACTTAATAATGTAATAAGTTTTTTAATACGCCCCCATATTATTTTTTAAATGTTTGGATTTTTAATTAATAAATCTACCTATTTACATTTTTTAAATAGAAAAGTACTGTTTTTTTTATACATTTTTAGCCGTCTTAAGACTTAAAAATGTATAAACGAGAAACTAAGCTTAGCGGCCTATAGTTAACGCGGTCTCGGTTACCTACATAATATTAAGATAAAACATATTTTAATCTTATTAACATGTAAACATTTCTAACAACAGAACCTTATTTAACGGAAGTGTTTGTATTTGTAAAAATGATACACCACGAGCATCTATATGGAAAGTTCAATTTTTTTTTTATCGATTTGAGAGAATTTTAACGCACAGAACGGATAGAGCACACAACTACTTTAGGTGTCTTTATCGCGTCGTCATAGTTTATACTTTATACGCAGTCAATTTATTCTCTAATATCCTAAAACATATTTTAGTAAAGATTTTAATTAATAACACTTGTTTTTCACGAGAGTACAATTATTAACTTTTTTACTGGTTAATTCGGCTAATAACAGGCCACAGTGGCATTTATTGCGCTGTCTTTTAAACACAACAGTTAGATTATATAATTTGATAGTGTCGTAGTTATATTATTATGTTGTTCGGGAATTATATTAAAAATTTGGGTGAAAAAGAAAAATTAAACTATTATAAATTATTAAAAATTAACATCAAACCCTAACGTTAAAGACTTAAAGTACCTATTAAATAGAGATGTTATCTAATATTATAATATGACATACTCGTGTACATTTACATTTTTTAAATGGTTATTTTTTTTTTGACAATTCACTTCGAACTGTTTACCATAAATTTCGATGGTTTTTTTCTCTCGTTATTTTCGAAGAATGGCGGAAAAATACGAAAACTGCAGTACATTACCACACATTATGTACCTATATATTAACATAAAAAACGTATATCTATATTATGGTATTCAAGGATATAATAATTTTAGTTACCACTATAATACAGTAAGTGTACAAGTCGGCGAGACCACATGTCATTTTGTATAAACTGCTTTGAAAATACTTAAAACAGTGACAACTTTTGTTATAGGTGCGCAGCACGTGCGTTGACGGGATATAATATATATATTTTTTTATCATTATCTTTCATATTTTGTTCGGAACATTGTCGAGTTTTACAGATATTGTATTACACTATTACCTTATTATTATTATTATTTGTGATGGTTGGCATTTGGAGAGTTTAACCAAATGTTAACGGAGTGTGCTTGACGCATACAATGCTTATAACGTACCATTATAATAACAGTTCAGTTGGTCTCGTTTGATAACATTTATTTTACTTTACGTTATTACGCGATGATGTAATCTTCCAGGCGAATTCGCGTATTCATTTCATTATTTCCGACGACGCGGACGGCGTGATTTTATCGTTTAATTCGTACAGGTAGTTGGTGAATTTTTTACAATAATAATTACCTGCACATTAACCCGCTTACTCGATATTTTCCCCGAACAGTTTGCATTTTGGAATTTCTTCTTTTTCGAACAGTTGCAATTATAATATTTGGTTTTGCATAATTGCCGCTGCAGTAGGTACCCTGCATTCAGGCCACACCGTCCTAACGCTGCATAGACGGACGCCAAACAAACCGATTGCTATAATGTAACGTGACGGTTTTTTTTTTATACGCCGCATAATATATATTATTTTTCCGATGAAAATTTGAAACATTTAAACGGATATTTTGGTCAACAGGTACGTAGGATTTCTGTTTACGTCGAATTTCCACGATGGTATAGCGTTGGAATTAGTATTGTTTGAAGCGCAGTCGTTCAAAACCACAGCTTACTTGTTAAAAATACTTTTTTCAAAGTACTATTTCAAATACTTACGTTTTTATACTAAAATTATTTCCCCCGTAATACGTTTGAAAGGTTTGTTAAATGTTTACCATTATCGTCAAAAACAAAATGTAATAATCGTAAGTCGTCTAGCTTGTTGACGGCAAGCCATTTTTAAGGAAAAATGTTCAAACCAAATATCTAGTTTAAAAAATGTTGTATTTAATAATTTTAAATAGGTATAAAAATATAATAATAAGTATTGAAACACTAATATTTATCAAGTATGTAATCAAAACTCGACCGAAACAACGTGATTGTCGTGCGAGAAGCATTTGGAATATGTGTTGTCATTAAACAAAACCAAATTTTGGTCGATTAGAAAATAAACTTAAAGTTTCGTGCCCAACGAATAAGTTATCAACTTATTGTGCATCGGAAATACGTGATTTAAAAAAACATCTTATTTTTATACATTTCTTTTTTATCACAGAAGATAAATTATCATATATTATGCGTATTTTATGCGATTCTTATTATATGTATAATAATATATAATATTCACTCAAACAAACCGACACACGACGACGCGCACGACGACCTGTTGTTCCTATAACGACCGGCCGGTTTATGTTATTTCTCGTATACATACTTACATGGGTTATACATAATATGACAAAATCCCAATCGTTGCGTTTATACACGTGTATTTATTACATTTATATCCATTATATATACAGGTTAACTCACCGAGCAAGCTCACCCCCATTTTTGCATTCGATTATGGATTTATTCGAGTACTCCGAGTACTCCAGTAAGGGCCGAGGACGGGTTTTAAAGTTTTATTTTGTCAACAACTATATTATAATTTATAATATTATTAATGTACACAATATCAGAACTTTATGTCTATCACTTATCGTCTCAAAGATTATTCCAGCAAGAATACGGATAGCTCTCGTTCATTATAGGCATTAAAACGTTATTTACCAATTTATTTTTTCTCAAATTCCTCGCACAGAACTCTCGGCTCTGATTCACCGAACCTTGGGGTTCCCACCAGTTGGGAAACACTGGCTTTTACGGATTTACTGCCGTACCGACGTCCTATATCATGTCGTACACGACAGCATAAATCGTATACAATATAATATGTACCGCGTATAATATGTTATCATATTATCATGTACTTATATAGCTGATATTTATATTATATAATTGTATGTCTTATATACTACCTATACATATATACTTATACGTATGTATTGTGTATATAATACGTAGGTACACAGTGCGAGACTATATTATATATTATATATATGGCCGCCATCGTTTAGCCAAGACGACTGGGCGCGGGTTCGGTATCAATCTCGTCCGCAGACGTCTCCGTGCGAACTGACGCCGCTAAGGCTGCGAGGCTGCCGCTCAGCAGTGATTGAGCGATCCTCTGCACGCCGCTTGGATATAAATCACGAGAGCGGTCATCGTGCGCGGACCAGACGTTACCATTAAACGCGTTATCGCATACCGCGGTTGTGTGTACCTATTATTTTATTTGTTTACCGCGTCAATCGTTTTAACGTCATATATTATATTATTATATTATGTTCCTCGCGTCGTGTCCCGCTGCAGCTGAAGTGCGTTATTATACTTCATAGTTACTAGTAGCTGAGCTACCTACAACGGTAGTCGTAGCGGCGTAAAATTAACTGCACAACGGCCGTCGCAGCGCCCTTGTTATACGGTTATAGAAAACGACGGTGTCCAAAAAATGTTTTTACCGACAGTTTAATATAGTTCTTCGTTTTATTCCGCTTGAAAAATATTAGGCGAACGTTATTATTTAATATGCAAATAAAATATTAATAGTCCAGGCAAGGTGTCCAACCTTTTGGAGGCCACATTGAGTAAGTAAAAGTCGTCGTGGGCCTACTGTTTTTATAATTTTTACTGTGGCATTGTTTTTTTTTATTTTTACTTCTACGATAGAACTTTAATATTATACGGCCAACTTCGCTCATACTGTATACACCTGCTCGTGTACTACGAAAATATGTTTGGCTGTTGGCTGTACCGATGTATAAAATATATATGTCTAGTAATAATGATATTAAAACCTAGAAACATAATATACTAACTAGACTTAAGACATACGCCTTTTCTATACGTAGAAAATGTCTTAACGCACTGGTACAAATACGTGCACGCGGTAAGCCGGGGCTCAAAATAGATTTTCGAAAATATAAAAAAATATTAGGTTTATAAACCTGCAAAGCTGTTACCGAAATGAAACAGAAACATTTTTCGGGAAAAGCTGCAATACCGACACTGACATGAGAAAAAAACCAAAAAAAAAAAATGATGGGATATAAAAAAGTTCATTCATTCTCTTCGTTATTGTTACCGTCAAATACGTAAATATTGAGGAATGACTGGTTAGTAACAATAATTTCCGATCAAATTAGCCAGCGTATACGATATCATCGACTAGGGGAAATAACGTTAATGTCCATTATTTACTGCGGGCAATGATGCGTTTAGAAATATTTCCTAGGTATGACGGCGATAATGACTCCGGACGTTCTCAGCCATAATCAAAAAAAACGTTGTATCGATTTGCTGGTATATGCTCGATTTATGTAACTAGTATCAATAAAAACTTAATAGGTAATAACTCGACTCTGTAGTAATAGTGAAATATGTAATAACTTATCTTCCGACTGTGTCGTAATATAGTGTAATATAATATGTAATATTTATCTTAAGACAGCTGAAAAAGTGAAGGATCTGCACAGTGCAGAGTTATTTTAAATTTCTAACCAATTTAAATTTTAAACATTTGGGCGAATACATACAAAAAATACAAATGTTAGTTCCTCCACAAGGTGAAAAAATTATATATTATATAAGTTCCTACACGGTATAAAAAAAATTTATAATTCGCACCTGTAGAACAAGACGGCCACAACTCAAAATATATAGTTTTGAAAAAAAGCGATTTAAATCTAAGATATTTTAAACAGTAGGTACTTTATATATGCGTTTGAAACTTAAAACTTAAATACTTGCAAACATATTTTACAATATCACTTCTTTAATTAATATCTATGAAATATCCTCTAAAACCCAAAAAATTGGACTTTTACAATTTTTAAGCAAATACAAGGCATGCCATATTTTGAGACATGGCGGTAAAACATTTCTGTTTGAAAATACAAGACTGACTTATATTTTCATATTAAAGCTGCAATACCACCCCAACACTAAATATTACAAATTTCCACTGAACATATGACACAAAAATGAGTTTTTATTTAGCGCGTGAACGCCACAAATCGAAATAACGCAGTTTTGACTTTTGACTTTAGTGATTAATCGGAAAAATTAAAAAAACTAATCTGTCATCCATGTACTTAAAGTAAATATTGCTCTGTTGCTTTGAAAATGATCTAAAAATTGAATAACTATTAAAAATGACACATATTTTTGGTGGAAAAATCAAGAACGATGTTGAATGTTCTTGAATTCTATATAGAGTTAATTTTTTACTATATTCGAAAGTAGTCATAACTCAAAATTCATAAATGTTGAGTTGTGGCAGTCAGTTGTTCTCGAGGTATGAATTGTGAAATCAAACTGTGATGATAACGTCTTAAAAAAATATAAGAATATCATAATAATCAAACCGACTATGTCTTAAACCAACTATTGAACTATACCTATACGATATAAGTAATTTTTTTTTTGCCATGTAGGTACTTACACATCTCAATTCGTGAAGGAATTTACAATATACCTACCATTTTCCGCCGGATAGGAACTTACGTACGTACCCTTTTTTCGCCGTGTAGGAACTTTACACATCTCATTTTTTATATTCGCGTAAGAATTTACATCACATCTCGTTTGCAGGAATTAACGAGAGTACTACTATTTGGCGTAGGAAACTAAGATTCCCCAAATATATTTTCCGAAACAATATTATCGAAATTATTGTCGATCGCCATTAGACGAACGTTAGGGTAATCCCGTTTTCCGAGTCATAGTTGTTGTGAAAATGTGTTGACAATAAGTATTTGAATTTCATAACATTGTCTGCGCTGTTAACCCCTTTTGTAGGCATATTGCAGACGATATATTATCGTCTATTATAATATTATTTTAATGTAAATCGTTCGCAATGATATTGGCTAGACTTTTACGTTATTACTTAATTTGCATCATTGACGGTGACATATCGATTGTAAAGACAGAGCAGTATTACAATTATTTTACGAGTTTACGTTACCACCCCCGCCCCCTACACCTCTCTCACAGACGACTCGCTGACGCAGTATCACGCCCGTTGACTTATCTCAAAACGTGAATTATGTACCTATATATACCGTGGTATAGTTTATTTACGCGTTATTGAATTATTTCGCATACCGTATTGCAATATTATATTATATTATTATATCTCAGCAGTCAGCTGGAATATTATACTCATATTATACTAATATACTTATACTTCTTGCAGGCAGAAATCTTCACGAATTCGAACCTTTGCGTCGGGTCGTTCCGAGAAACTTACTTATTTTCGGTCCTCGGAAATTTATAATTCCTTTTCGAACGATCGTAAAACGTGCCGCCGATATAATACATAATATTATTATGTATACACGTATTGGAGTTGAGTGCTTAATAATATTATATAAGCATTATTAGCGAGTGCAAATCGAAATTAAATAGTAAATTCGTTTCGTATAATAAATTATAGCTGGTAGTGTAGGTACGCCCCGCTCCGTTCTTCGGCACAGGTACCTATCTGGAAAAAAACTTTGTTTCACAGACGTTATTTTGATTTTAAACAAATGAAACCACCACAGTCCATAAATATTTCGAGGTGATTCACCACCGGCCATGATCACCTCCATTTTTACATTCAACGATCAATTTTTTTTTAAATTCGAAGACCATATTTTCAAACACTTGTAAATTTTTTGTATTCCTCGAGGAGTGCCCTGCTGTGGAGATACAAATTTCTGTTTTTCAAATGAAAACCTTCCTCTTTGACTGTAAGTTAATAGGTGGTTAATTTTTCTGAAAACTTTGACATATAAAAATTGAAATTCGGACGAATGCTTTTTGAGTTATTTCTCTTTGTGTACTAAGGAAACACGTCCATGACGATAATGGGTTTGAGTGATATGGAAATTTGAAAATTTTAGTAATTAATATTATTCGATTAATATTTATAATTTATAAAAATGGTCTAAGTATAATAAATAATAGATCCAATAATACATATATTTTAAATTGTTGTAATACCATTTTTAAAGACTTATACTCAAAATAAACATTTCAATGACTAAAAAACTATTTGTTAAAATTTTGAATATCCACAATTTAAAAAAAAAAATTTAACACTGAATAATTTATAGTAAAAAAGGGGCATGTTTTGAAAAACAGAACTTTATTTCGCCACAGGACACTTCTTAAGTAGTACAAAAAAATTCAAGAATCTGGAAATGTGGTATTTAAGTATGGGTTTAGAATTCTGAAAACCAGAGTTCGAATAAATTCATTATTAAATGAAAAAAATGTGGGTGAGCATCCTTGCAGGTGATGATTCGCCCTGTAAATTACAATTTATTAACCGTGTTTTTTTAACCTTATACGTAGACAGTCTATAATATACAAAGTCTTCGTCAGTGCCAAACGCGGTCTGCATGTCTCGTAAATTTTGAGTTTCCATTCAGTTATAAAATATCAGAAACAATAAGTATACTGCTAGTACTTATAAATATATATAAATTCGCCCGGGCACTCAGTTTAAGACGACTTCTTCAATTTCTATTGAGATGAAAAAAAAAACCACTGACAACCGAATGATTGTTCCGTTTAAGCGCACTGTCATCCGACAATAGGTGTTTTTAATTATAATTCAAAGTTAATGTAATAATAATAATAATAATAATAATTGTTAATTGTATTCCGCCGCGACGACTGCCGAGGAGTGAACCGGTTGTGACATTCCGGTCCTCTTGTTGTTGATTTAGGGCATAAGGTCACCCTTTTATACTTATATACTGGCGTATAATAAAATCTTTTTTGTTTTTTTTTTTTTTATTAAAGACTTTACAACGACTCGAAAAAAATGTAATACTTTACGAATAAAATCTTACCATAATACCGCATCCTGAAAATACCTTTATCTATTGATTATTTTTAAAAGGCATATAGTATTTTATTGTTTCGTCGATATGGTTATAACCCGCAGGGTTCGGATTTTATGGCATATTTTGCTAATCGTTAAAGGTTATACAAATAAAAACAGCATAGAGTGTTAGCTACACATTTATATCGTGCACCTGCAGGGACTCCAAATTTGTACCACTATTTGTTGCATACTCTTGTATTTTTATAAATATCGTCGAATGAACAATAGTAGAAAAACTTTGTCATTTACTTGATGAATCCATTAGAAAAATACCCACATTTTGGTTCCGTATTAAAATATATTTTTAGGCAGCCCGCCGTATCGAACAGAATACAATTATGACTTCTAATCGGTTGTACCAGCCATAAGTCAAGGTTTTTTTTTTTAATGTATGATACATTTTTTTAAATTATTGTTAACGGAAGAAAAAAATTGTTTCTTTGCTATTTTTCACATTTTTTTGTGCATTTTATAGCGCTGTTTCTTACGATTTTTTCAAGTCATAATACGGTATAGCGCACATTTCAGTACTTTTAAACGCTATAAAATCCGAGCCCTGCAATAGTTATAACAATAATTAATAACCTTTTTTAGGATTTGATAATACGACAGTTTCAAATATTTTATTTCGGGCGCACAAGCAATGCTCGCGATAGAAGCAGCTAGTATGTGCTGCGCAGTCTGCCGAAGACGGAAAACTGCAATCTTATCGACAAACCTTAACGAATGAGACTATTTTTTTTTTTTTTTACCGAATAACAGTCTTCGCGTTCCTCGTGTTTATTTTTTTATTTAATTTATCGTCTTCGCGTAACGCGCATAATAAATCACACGCACGCTGCTTCGATATATCGGCCAAGATTTCCATCTCGACGTATAACAGCAGAGGCGTCGTCGTCTATACGTCCGACGACACAATTTGCACCGATTTAATTTCGATACAATTTTCTCGTTTGTTTGAATAATATTATTATTGAACCATAATACTCGCACGAATCGCCGACGAAGCATGCCATCTCGATGCTATAGTTTGGGTTTTTAAAAACGATGACGCGCGAGTTTGAACAGTCTACCTATAGGTATACTCGAAGGGTGTGACTTAATGAATTTTTATGCGCTTTAAAACGTTATATTATATTATAATAATGCTATATTTAATAATAATTATTATAGGCATACCAAACGCACCTATATATTAGACATATTCTAACTGATATTCGATCGACTGCAGCGAAGGTGCATATACATACTCGTATAATATAGTTGAATACGATTTATATATTAACAAGTATTATTATATCACCGTCGTCAAAATATTATTTCGAGGAGCACTCTGCGAGTGAGTATGGAAATCGTAGCGGTTTTTTTCCCCGGTAATTATGCAATAATTCACGTTGACGTTTGATGTTTAAATTAAAAACACGAGATGCGTATCGCCGGACTATCGAAACGCAGTGATCTTCGAGTGGGTATATGACGATCGATAAATTGTACATTATAAAATATACCTTATATAGTACAGATTTGTAATATTTTTAAATGTCGATGGTCAAAATAAATCTTGAAAAAAAAGAAACCAAAAACCAAAATTGAAAACAGGTTACGCGAGATTGTTGAAACAATTTATCAAAACTGCAGATTAATAATAAATAGTTAAATTAAAAAAATGACAATTCAGTAGGTACCTATATGGCTATATGTAATCGGGGCGTGTTCACATAATTATAGATGATATTATTACCGACACGCATCACAATAAATTATTTCAATTTAATTTCTTTTTTGACGTATATAATTACCATATTTCATAGATCGTCAAAGAATAATACGGTTACCTATATATACCAAACGATTTATACAAGTATACAATAATAATTAATAAAATACATAATACATATTATATCATTCGTAAATTGTATAATATAATATAGGTACGAAGGTTAACGACAGCAAAGTGTTTTTAAATTGTTAATTTTCAAAACTCGATTCGTTTGCATATGGATATATATTTTATATATAATTATTATTATTTGATATTTTAATTTGTAATATGTATTTCAGAATAAAATGTCAGCGATTGACCGTTTAGACGAGTCTAAATTTTAGACTGAAATTTAAATTATTATCCCCAAATCAACGACGGTATAATATAGATATTTTTTACTGCTCATTTACAACGACAGCAGCTTAGGCCATTATTTTAAACATATTTTTATAAAACGTCTAAATGCGTTAAAAAACATTTTACAATTTTTTCCTATTATTATTTTTATTATTAACTACCATTATAATATACGCCTTTACCTCGAAGAACCATTTGACGTGTATGCATATTGCAGCATATAAATCAAATAAATTATTAATATTTATATAATAATATCTTTACAATGTAAACGGTATAAACATTACTAATTATAATACCAACCCGCAGTGCGCTTTATTAGCATAGAAGTTCGCGTGATAATGTTTTTTAATCATTTCGTTTTCTATATAATAATACACCTTTACGGTTTCAGCTCTGATTTATTAGATCTCGTGTACTGCAGACTCTTAGAAACGCATTGTATTGCATTTATAAAAAATAAATCATTATGGCGCGTTATTGTAACGAAAAAATAAAAATGAGTGATTTTATTCTTGTAATTTATTTACTGATTTTATTTTTTACGATCGTTTTATAATACCGTGTTTTGTATTATTGGGTTGTTTATATTATTGCCGATTTTTATGTATCTGTTTTTATCTCGTCCGTCGAATAGTTTTTAAATACACGTCTGCAGAGATGTGTAAGTGCCATTTTGTAAAATAAAATACTGTCAATTGAATGTTTATCGTTTGGTCTAGTACTCTGTACAGACTTCAAAATCTGATTAAAAGTGAAAATAATTGTTTATAGTTCTTAGTGATGAAAAAAAAATACAATGCACGCAAACTTTAATGGTTATAATATTTTTTGGTCGAAGCGTTATTTATTTGTACCTAAACATCGACTAAGTACATCATATCTTATGCTAATAATTGAATATTGTACAAACGATCGAAAATTATTTCAATAGAATACTTTTTTTTAGTTAATTATTATTATAAGTTTGATGCATATATTACACCGAAAATTACGAACAAAAAAATAAATAAAAAAGTATACGATTTTAAGCACGCCGCGGCGCGCCGGCTAGTTTTTTTAATAGACAATAATATTAATCGTAATTGAAAACGGATTTATATTTTTATAATAAAAAAATAAATTATATTAACATCGGCGGACAATGGCGCACCATTAAATATACTCAGCAGAAACTATATATTGATATTATATTTTATTATCACATAACGTTCTCGTGCGGTGTAATAATAAAAATAATTCTAAAAAAACTGTGTCAGTGTTTCACTGGGTTCTGCGATTGCTATAGTGATATGTCTAGACGCTATCGTCTTATCAGAGAGAGAGAGAGAGAGAGAAAGAGAGAGTGAGAGAGAGAGGAACGAAAAATATTAGGTGATTATTTCCCAAATAAATTACCAGAGCAGTCGCGTAATTCACGCTTGTTTTTTTCTTCTTCTATCATATTACCGCGTGGTACTCTTTTTTTGTTTTTGTTGTTTAGACTAATGTGTCTCTATCGGTATTATTTACAATGTCCGTCATCGTAATCCTTCTAGTAAGATCGATTGTCCTTCTCACGCATAGTGTTCGCGCTTTATCACTTTAGTCATATACTACCTATACATCGACGACTTGGGCTGCAGCTATTATACTATATGGTTTCATTACTGTTTGTTTTATCCTTGGGCCAACAAAGTGTGCATATATATATATACGGCACTAACCTTAAATTATTTCTCTCTTCGTATACCTGCAGATATAATAGTCCGCTAAGAATCCGGAAGAAAGCCGAAAATATTGATCACAAAATTATACAATAATATTTTTGATTATTTCAAACATAATAATATTATAACGACTACGTGTGAGATGATGCGTTTACCAGTTAGCTAGTGTAAGTAACATAATAATAACCGTACTAATAGCATATATATATATATATATATATTTATATATTACTTCACGATTATAGAACTTAGAAGTACAGTAAATTCTTATAGTGCCGAACTCAAAACGGTTAAATCCCCTCGAAATAATTACCAATAAAACTGGGTACCTCGATTTTTTTGTTGATATATAACCGAACTTTTTTCAGTTCCCTTCGAGCTTCGACGTGACGAGAGTTACCTAACTGCGGTATAATATCCAGTGTTGACATTGTGTGCTGTTACGGTTAACTGCAATAAAGTGACTTATCATAATATAATAATTACTTCAGTATAGAACTTAAAAGTACATTAAATTCTTATCATGTCGAACTCAAAATGGTCAAATCCCATTGAAATAATAATTACCATTACAATATAAACCTAGGTATCTCGATTTTTTATCGATATACAATCGAACTTTATTCAGTTCCCTTCGACATGAACGAGAGTTACCTAACTGCGGTATAATATTATATCCAGTGTTGACATTGTGCGCTGTAACAATAATATAGTGACTTTTGTATAATATAATAATAATTTTATATAATAATATATCGTCGGTGCATACCGTGGCCCGTAGAAAACAGCTGCAGTATTTAAATAAAAATAAAATATGTATTATTGCATTTTATATTAAATCAGACGAATTATAATATTATCATAGACATAATATTATTTTATTTATAGCACACGAGCCGCGGTTTGGAATTCGGCACGTCAATTTCCCGAGAAAACTACAGTTATATGAAATCAAACCTGCAGCGTAACCGTTTTAGCACCGTTGCAGATACTATATGAATTCGACCGAGTCTAAGTTCAACACGTTCTATAGGGTAACACATATATACCTGCTTAATCATAAAAAAACAAAAAAAAAACATTGTTTTCATTTTATCTGTTAAACTCAGCAGCGTATGACCTCAAACCTAATCAATAATCGAATTTCACTGTTAATTATGACATTATACATATATATCATATATGTATTATATGTGCGCAATATCTACCTACTGATAAGGTGGTATAAATAATATTACGCTGTTGAGAAAGCGCTAAGACCTTATTAATAAAACCAAATTTTTTTTTAATGATAAATTCGACCAGACGAATAATTAAATAAATTTTAACGCGTGTGTATAGCGTATTATAGGTACGTTATAATATGTGTAACACAAACTATTCTAATCTAGAATTGATTTAACGCAATATTTCTATTGGTATTTCATTTCAATATTATATTATTATTGCCTATCACTATTATGATGGTTACGTATAATTTTTTAATATTAATTACAGTCTAGTGGGTACAATCTCACCGCGAACTCATGTCATAATGTGTTTAATATTTATATTATATAAATATATGATGTTTTAAAATATCGTGTTGTCGAAATAATATTACTATGTTGGTCCTCGACCGACATTTCAATAAAAATAAAATAAAATTATAAATTACAATAAATACCTCCGGGCGCGTGCTGCATATAAAACGGTTCTGTAATTTTCAGTGCTCGCATATATTATAATATTATCGCATGTGAGTTGCATTAGTTCAAAAACAATATTAATATTTTTGAAACACTGCTGTGCCCGGGATCGGCGCGATAATAATAATTATAATATTCTGTACAATAAGAGAAGAATATATGAGTAATATTCAATCGAACCACTATAAAACACTGCTAGATAGAGGCTAATACCTACTATATTATACCTTGGAAAAACAAATATCGCACTAGGTGCCTGCTACTTAAGTCGTATAATATTATGTTATAACATTGTTCGCATAATGTTTTGTTCTCCTAGAGGTAATAATAATTACTCGTGCTCGAAATGATTTATTGCACGATTAAATTAAACGTTCGGTACAAAAAACGAAACAAATTTTTTTCGATCATTAACGAGTTGTCACGCGTTATCATTATGATTATGACTACAATATTAGGAAGTATTCGCATATTTGGCTGGATACAGACATAATAATATTATTCCGTTTGTTATTTATTGCTCGTATCTATATTATTATTAGGTAGTAGGTAATACTCTTAAACGTAATTTAATAATCCGCTTTCGCGCGATTAACGGCAATAATAATTATAATAATGTAACGCGCCACCGTGGCAATAATAATACGTGGAATTATCGGTGTTTTAAGCGGGCGAGGTTAAAAAAAAAAAATACGAAAACGTAGGTAGAGGCGCCCATAAAATAGATATATAGGTACCTACATGACTACTCGATATGTAATGTACTAAAAATAAAGAGATTTAAACGGTCATGATGATGACGACGGTTCCGTGCGGGACACACGATCCGCGGGTAAATCACGTAAAAAGGATAAAATCATAACTAAATTATACACACACATACGAGTATAGGTAGGTATATAGGCGTGCGCACGGGCGAGGTTATGAAAAAACAAAACGAAATTAAACGATTAAAAAAAAAAAAAAAATGTTTACACGTTTATATTTCACAGTCGTTTGTGCCGTGCACGGAACACGCGTATATATTATTATTATATTAAAATATACGAAAAACGGTGTACGTACATTAATAATCGTGTGCGCGGTGCGATCCGCTGCAGCCCGAGCTCATATATATATATATATATATATACACGTATATAGATTTACAAGGTGAATTATAGCCGTGCAACTAATTGTATAGGTTAATCGTGCGAAATAACTGGGTATAAAAACTACGGTCTGGTGGTGGGGGGGGGGAGGGGGACTATGTCGGGAACGACACTGCGGCCGAGAGGCCGACCGAGCTTGCCGAATTACGCACGAATGTCGAGAGGATTAAGCGGCATATATATATTATAGGTAGGTACTTGATATTTATTATTATTTATGGTATATTATGCGTATACGCTGTCCGGTGGCGAAAAAAAAATGTTACTCACGTCTGTCGCCGGCCGATAGACAGGTAAACTTTGAGTTTTTATGTAATGTATAAATTGTTATAACTGCGATATAGGTATAGGCACAGACGGACAGACGGCTTGTAATACGTATCTATAATGGGCGACTGCGTGTCTACGGTTATAATATAGATTTGACTCGACGAAATATAAATTAAACGAGACGTCGCATAGTTTATTCGACTTTTGAAATAAATCGATTAAATCGGAGGACGATCCTGTAGACAACAACAAAATAATAACCGACGAGACACGAAGTGGAACACGCGTAATAATAATAATAATAATAATAATAATAATAACGATAATGATATCACGATGCGACCGTTATAATATTCAATAAATTTTGCTCGTATACGAGCCTATATTATTATTTTTTTTTTTTACGATTTAATGTCCGTTTATAGATTTAGTCCGGGCGTGCTCCGACCCTAACCGATAAAAATATTATATAATATCGCTTACCTGCTGCTATATGCATATAGGTATTATATACCGACGCATCACTGTTCTGTGTTAATGTTTTCATAATATTATATACCCACCATAGGTTAGGTAATATACGCGGGTATCCATGTCCTGTCGCTGCTTGCGGTTGTTATAGTTATTACTTGTACACGATTAAGCGTCGTCTAAACTTTAATGTATTAACATAATATTATAATAATAGTCGTGGGAAAATGTTTAGCCTCGCAGTTGCTGAACGTTCAAGCAGTAAACACCCTGCACTCTTATAAACCCATATATCTATTTGATTTCAAAAATGATTGCCGGAGAGGGGAAGAAAATGTTTCCATCATATAGCAGGTGTCTTCGTTGCTAATAAACGATAAGTCACTCGTCCACTGCAGTCAAATGTTAATACCTGATATGGATACACAGGGTTATTCAAAATTATTCATCCGATTTCAAATGTTTATATATTTTTGATACATTAAATAAAAGAATAATGTTTCAAATCCAGCTAGGAAGTCTGCTGCAGGTGCAAAGCATCGGTCGATTCATTTTAAATAACCCCGTGTATCCATATCAAGTATTTAACTGTTTTAATAATAATAATTAAGAATCGATACAAAGCGGCCTACTAGAGTGTATATCTTACATGCGTATATAAGTTGTTACAGTTAATAAGGAAACCTAAATCAGTACTTAAAAAGGGAAGGATGTGTCCATATTAGCGTGTCTTACACAGCGTTTTATTATTTCATTACTAAGGTAATTCGTAGGGCACGTAAGAATAAAGAAAGGAAATATATTTCGGGTAGACCGCGTGGGGACTCCAAAATGAATGCTTTGTAAGAGAGAAGGGAAATCAATTTTACCATATTTTAGAAGATTACAAACGAAGGAGATTTATCGTGAGCGATTCGGCCATCAGCTAAAGACTCGAGATTAAGCTTGAGGAGTATAGCGTAATAGTTGTGGGCGGAGGATGTGTAATTTTAAACTTGAAACCCACAAGACTTAGAAATTTTTGCTGGACGCGCTCGATTTGATGGCAGGAGACTGCCGAGTGAGGGTTCAAACAACAGAGCCATAGTCGAGTATCGACTAATTGGAGCACAGAACAGCGCCTTCGAGGAGCTGACCAATTTATACTCAGGGGCTATCCTCTTTGTAAAACCTAATTAATTTAGAGCCTTTCACTTAATATAGTCGATATGGGATTTTGAGTTTAACGAGGATACAAGAACGAAACCAAGATCTCGAACTTCGTTAATCACAAAGACGATGAGGACGATTCCATCAAGGGAACATTATATGCATAAAAAATGCCCATACCCGAGCTCTCCTCACTGGTAAACACATATCATATAATATGTGGATCCCCGGCCACGGAGCCAACTAACATGCCGACAAGGCTGTTAAACTCCCTCACTCATGTAACAATTCTCTTAAAATCCTGGCCTTCTCATACAAGGATGTTAAAAGAATTATAGCCCCAAACACACAAATAGTGGCAAAACAAACAGCTAAAATTGTCATCCAAATTACACTGGATAAAAAAAAACACACGACCTATTGTCTTTTCCCTGAAAATATCACCAGAAAACAGGAGACTCCATCGCCCACCTCAGGATAGGACACACCTACATCACTCACCAATTTCGCATATGAAAAGAGAAGGACCTCCAGCTTGCACCGGCTGTGGTACCCTATACTCACCCTTAAACACTTCTTCACTGAATGGTGGGTTTTTTTTTGAAAAGGAAAGAAGAGAATCGTGCGTACTATAAATTATCATCTATCCGAACCACTCAGCCCTGACCCGTACAACATCAGGTCTACCCTGGAATTTCTTCACAATTCAACATTTCTCAACAAAATCTCGACATTATTTAAGATTGCCGATTGGTTTTTAATTTTTAATAACGCTTAACTCGTGTTAACGAAAATCCCTGTAAATACTCAATCTTAACATTATAGTCTATAGGCCAATGACGCCGCGGACTTTGTTTTAGTAAAAAAAAAAAAAATAAAAAAAAAAACCTACCTCGCTGCCTATAACCTAACCAGCTGTATCGCCTGTAGTTTTACGGTTTTTATTATTTATAGGAGCCAATTAGGAGGAGAACAGAAAATGATAACACAACTTCCTCCCATATTTTGAAAAGGTACTCTCATACCCTTTCCGTGATGACGAATATGAAAAGGGCCGTGGCGACAACCACCTACATTCGTCGTATAGGCACAATAGACTTGTCCGTCCGTCCGTCCGTCCGTCCGTCCGTGTGTGTGTGTGTGTATGTGCGTGTGTGTTACAAGCACAATATGTTTACGCTGTAATAATAATGATAATGTCAAGAAAACGAAAGAGAAAAATAACGAATAATAATTATTGTCAACTGTGTCTCCTCCTCCGCTGCAGGTAGTAGTGTACAGTATATTATAATGCATAATATACGCGTCGGGTATTATGTGGGTATAATAATAATATGTGCACAACCACTACCTATATAAGCAGCGTCAAATGTAAATATAATTATATACGTCGTCGTTTATTGTGCGTGTAACCGAGTGTAATAATAATATAATATATAACATAATATATATAGTAGTAGTTGTAGGTACCTCCTACCTACCTATGTAATAAAGTTATAGGCACCTACCTACCTACCTATATATATATATATATGCGCACGGACGCGTCTTAAAAACCGTATGTTTACCCGGTCGGTCGGTCGTGGTCATCTACCCATAACCTGGTCAGCCGCGTCAACTACCGCTGCAGTCTGCGTTTTACGGTTTTTATTGTTCAGGAGAGGGAACGGAAAACTATAATATATGACCCTCCTCACCAACCCGCTCGCCGACACCCTCTCGGACGACCTAATAATATTATGCACTTGTTAATAACGTTACGCGTGTGTGTGTGTGGTGTGTGGTGTGTGTGAGCAAATGTATTAAATTAGGAGCGGTTTGTTTTGTGCGACACTAACTGCGATAATAATATGAGAAACTGGTGGGCGGCGCCGCGACGTTATAATAATATTTGCTCGCACGCTCGCGTACAAAATAATATGAACTTTTATATAATAATATAATATGTATATTACTCGGGCATCACGTGTACACGCGAAATGGAATTTTTTCCAAATAAATACAATAATTATAATAATATATATTATAATATACAGTTAAACTAGCTCGAGACGCTTTTTGAGGAACCAACTCAAAAGAGCGTCTTAAACGAGAATGAGTCTTGAACGGTAATGCGTCTTAAGCGAGTTTTGCACAGTCGTATTGCTCATTTTAACTAAATTAAACGATCGAATTGTACTTGGGTCATAAGCTGGTAATGGTCAAACTGCATTCTCTGGTTCAAAAATATTTAAAAAATAAAGTTAATTTAAACGTTTGTAAAACACAAACTACCCTTCTCGCTTAAAATGTTATCATCGACATACTAATAATTATTATATTTCTATACATTTTATTTTTAGATTTTTTTTAGATTAATGAAATTACTTTTTGTCGAAATTATAAGAAAGTGTGAGTTATGACGAAATATTTAATACAACTGCACTGTCTAAATGAGATAATGTGTTCGAAAAGTAGTTAATGTTTGGTTTTTCTTGAGATACTATATTCAGAATATAATAAAATATATAAAGTATAATTTATATTATATAATATAATATATATATATTATATATAGTAAATATATAATATTCTGATATCAGTAAAGGTCAATAAACCCTATATGAATTTGACTTATATTTTATTTTTACAACATGTAGACCAGTGGTTTTTAACCGATGTTCCGAGGACTTAAAATAAGTATTCTGACAACATTTTAAAATCAGTGGAAAAAAATCCATACATAGTGTTTAAATTTTTAGTTTCATTATCATAACATTTTGACTTTTTTCGACTTCTTCAACACAACAATGTGAGACACGTGTTATAACTGTACGGAATCATTTTAGGTTTTAAATATATTGTATTTATTATTTTTTAGTGACTAAAATGTTTTGTGCTGTATAATATACTATTAAATTGAAAAACGTATATAAATACTGTTTTATTTTACGGCTGTGTTACGCGGAAATCTTAAAAAGCGTTAAGTGTTCAGTCATTCGAAAAAGGTTAAGAACCGCTGGTGTAGACGAATTCAAAAGTAGCTAGGTATTTGTACTAAAAATAGTACACTCTTTTCCGTCGCTGTGCAATTAAGACGACGTCTGCAAGTGGAAAGGGCGAAGGAGTGTTTTCAAAACGTTTAACCCTTTCACGCACGACTCATTTTGTGGAAACAGCTTTTTGAACCCGCGAGTGCAGTTCGATCATTACCTTTTTTTCTAACCCGAGTGCAGTTCGACCAGAATAAGTGCAATAATATTCGACCTTACCCGTTTTACTGTATATATAACGCGTGTAGCTCTGCAGCCTGTATCGACGACAATGTCGGCGCGAACACAAACAAAACGGCTATATATTATATTATTATTATTATTATTAAGCGTATAATATTGTTATTATCGTGTAACCCGCCCGCAGTATAATAGTCGACTCGTCTGCACGACGTCTCGTGTGATATTTATGGTATAGGCTGGTCTATATAACGTCTCTTATACCCCGGTACAAGACGTAATGTACCGCGGTAGTAGAAAGACGGACGACTCCGCGGTGTGCCTACTACCTACCTACCCGTTTGCTGCTCATTGCAGACCATATAGCTGCGAGGCTGCCGTGTAACGTCTCGCAAGAATTACAAATGAGCTTGTCGTTAAATCGCAATCGTGAGTGTTGCAGCAGCGTTTCAATCGGCGAGCCTATTACAGGGTGACTCACTGAGTGGTTTTTTTTTTTTATTTAACGACGATAAATGTATTGAAGCTTTGGTTTTTGTCATTTTTAAACAAACAAATAAATAAAGAGCGCAATTTTTATTAAGGCCAATAATAATATAGTCCCGAAAAATTGTTCTACAAAAATATATTGCATAAATTTAATATTGCAGGAACCTGTATTTATTATACTATATTATATGTATTGGGCTTTTTTAAAAATGATAAATGTTGATGAATTCGCAGCAAGTAAATATTGCACCGAGTAATCGCAATTTTGTCTTTTTGTTACGGATTTGATCCTTAGTTCACGGAGTAAGATAACATCTCGTTCCAATTTTGATTTTGATGCACCAAAATGTTTAGAAAAATTATCCGCTAAATAGTTTACAGTAGAAAAGTGTACTCATTTGGAAAACAAAAGTAGTTTTCATCCTCACAGGATACCCCTCCTGTACTCCTATAGTTCAAAGTATCTCAAGCATTTATATATATCATTTAAAAATTCCAAAAATCAAGATTTTGATAGCATTGTTGGAGAAAAAAGGGGGTGAGCATACTTAGCAAATCACTCGGAATGGGATCCCGACTATTTACTACTATTTATTCCCGACTGCAGATTACAATACATGCTACATAATATGTCAATGACGGTTATTTGTTAAAGAATATTATTTTCTTCTTAAAAAGCGCCATTAAAATATCTATACATTTAAAAATGTCTGTCTGTCTGTCTTTTATGAACTCCCAAGCCATTCAACCGATTGCGATTTAATTTGGAACAGAGATAGATTAGACCTCTGAGAAGAAGATAGGATAATTTAAAAAGGCAGAGGTCAACCCCGAGAGCTGCTCAAACAAGGATTTTGAGATTTATGATAGAAATATTTGTTTATTAATGGTTGCCATTGGTTACAACTTACTAACTTGGTTTTTGTTTATTTTTTTTAATGTACCTAATTCTGATTTCGGTCACTTGCGCACCTCATGGGGTCCGCAATCCACCGACTACCTGATAATTTACTACTGCCTGCATATATTGTCCGAGATCCGATGAAGTGGATTGCCTACCTAGGTGCTGGCTTAGATGCATGTAAATCACTTGAGGTTAATCTTAACTTAATATTTGGGCATGTGGCTCAGTCAACGCTGGGCGGGACAGCTAGTATATAATATAATATGGATTTGAGGAAAAAAAAATGGTATTTTTTAGTTAAAAATATTATGATCAAAATTTCGATGTACAGTAACTGATGGTTAAATATTATTATTGTGCGGCGTAAAAATACACCTAAGTTATATTTTTTGAGTGCAGTTTCATCGCATACGGTCGTCCATTAGTTTCTGTAACGCTGTAAGGCCTATTTAATAACAATAATTATATTATACCGCCTGCCGATAATCGAGCGTATTTATATTCGTTGATATTAATTGTTTGCTGGTTTTATTCGTCGATTCTGTTCATATAGTATATATTTACCACGATAGACGTCGTGTAGTTCTCTTTCGAAACGTGCCCGTAATTATTTTTTTCAAATAAGTTTCGGCGTCTGACTATATGTTGTTACTCGCCGCTGTTAATGGATTAGACGAACGCGAGACGTTAATATAATAATACTATAAACGCCGTAAAAAATCGCAGACAGAGAACGCTATATCATAATATTTTGAGCTGGGCTTGCAAACGTTATGGTCATGACAAAAATAATTAAATACCAACAAACAAAACACGGCGATTGACAGAATATAATATTATAGAAAATCATTAAACGATAAATAACGCGAAACGAAATACTTTTAAATCCGCATTTGCCTAAGACTTATAATTTCGGTTTTGTAGAAATATATATTTTATTCCACGAGATTTATTTTCATCATAGATTTAGCATATTATCTGTTAAGCAATCGATCCAAGAATTTTTTATTTTTATTTTTATTAAAGCCTTGATAATTGCAACTATATATAGATGACCATTATCTATGGCTCGAATTAACATCAACTAAATCGTAAAATGTAATATATAATATTTCATAAAATATGACTGCAGTGTTTTTTTTAATAGTGTCTTCTTCGGACGTGCGTCTCGAAGGTGTTTGGGCATGTCGAACTTTTGCTCTCGCGTGTTCCTCGAAAATAATACGTTTGATTGATGCCGGAGTGTCGCCTGTTCGTTAGACGTTCTTCTTTTCTTTCTTTTTTCATAATATCCTGGGCACGTGTGTATAGTGTCAAGAATTTATTATATTCCGTATCCGGGCAGCAGTTTAACGGCATTAGACAGTATTGCGTAAACGATTAACGCAAAACTCGAACGACGACGTTTAAATGCTGAATAACGCGATAAACGCAAAACTAGTATAACGTTTAGATCTGCAGTGGTTCCCAATACCTATTCTAATCCTAAGCCCTTTCATAAAAACGGAAAAAATTATCACCATTTTTTTGTAAACTTTAAAAATAAACTACCTATGCAGTATTTCGTAAGACGTAAAAACTATTGTAAAATAAAAATACATTGTAATATTTGATAAATACAAATTTCATTTCGAGGTGACTGATCGCGCTTCACCAGAAACTTTTCCCCGGGTTGGGAAACATTGGTTTAGATTGTAAATAACGTGTAAAACGAATTTTTTTTTCAAACACAAGCCCCGATTTTGAGAACCGATTGCGATAGTAGTTCTGAAGTCTAGTCCTAGTTTGAAGTTGTATACAATCTGCAGCTGTCTCGCAAAATCGATGATGATTTAATATTCTCTATTAACGGGCCCGCGCCCTTTACGACAATATAATATTTCAATTCAATAACTAACAAGTACAATACATAAATAACATAAAAATGGTATAAAAAATATATACATATATAAAATACCTACAACTCATTAGGTAGGTTTGTTCAAAAAATAGAATCAATATAGCCTGCAGATAACACCACCTAATTACACAAAATAGATCATGTGCTGTGCTCTCGTTAGCCAACCGCATCATACAAGAGGATCAAAAGGATTATTCCTGCCAAAGTCAGTAGTGTGTGCTACAGGAACTAAGTAGGGAACACGCGATATCTGGTCGAACGAGAAGGAACTTTAAAGTCGACCGACGAAAGGAGAGAGAGGGATCATCGATCGGACGACCATGCACCGGCTTAAGCGTAAGAACTCCGAGTTAGCGTTATTAAGTCTTGTGCAGTCTGCCGACGAGATAAGGCAAAGTTCTCGAGTTCTAATATTGACCGTTTTTGGTTTTGCGGACTAAGGATATACGTATACAGTGTGCTGCAGCGAGTAAATTATGTCTAATTGGCTAAAAAGAGTAAAAAAAATTACACTTTATTATTGTCGTATCTGTTTGAGGACTTTCGATCGAGCCCGGAAAGACGTCTGCAAAATGAAATTAGCGCGTAAAAATCGTAGAGCGGAAAAACTTTTTAGACGACGACAGCAGCGCCCCGTCCGTATTCGCAGGACTTTGAATCATAAACTATATTAGCGCTCGTTTAATAAATTACCGAAGCTCGGAATTTTTACCACCACGTGCGGGGGGACGTAATTTTTTAACTCGGAAAAAATACTTTGACCCCATTAGGTTGTTGCGACGTGCCTTTGTTTTTAGTATAATAACAGACGGAGCGAAAATTTGAACCGGACGACGGTATAATGTCTTCGCCAGTCAATAATTCTGCACACGATTTTCCGATACATATTGGTAATTAAATACAATATAATAATACGTATATGTTTTCAACCGCGACGAACAAAATATCGAACATTGATACCATCACCTGGTGTATTTATCGATTCACTCCGGACCAGCTGACCGTTTATAGTTTTTCTGCGTTTTCACTATGATACATGTATCAATATCGCGTATATATGCACAGTATGACGTGTACACTATAGCAGGGCGAGGTAAAACATGAAGTCAAAGGGGTGGAATTTTCATGAAAAAAAACAATACATAATATTAGTATATCGAAATAAAAAAAGAGCTATAGTTCACCGTAAATGGCATAAACTATGAAGGCGATGGTACCAACAAACGAACCTCCACCCCCTTCAAAGAAAAACTCGCTCCTATATGCCCACTTTGTTTATTTTATAGGACTTAATTTAAAGAGCGATAATGCACTCGCTTATGCGCGTTATTCTGCCCAGTGGCCGAATCAGTGGAGGATTTTGTTTAAGAGTGGAGGGGGGGGGGATTTTTCAGAACAATATTCAACACGTATTTATAAAAACACACTTATTACTTAGTTATTAGTACAGAGGAATTTTATACTATCAATAAATTGTAATGTATGCAATAAACGCATTAGTTCGCATTTAAAATTTTTTTTACATATTTACAAATTAAAAGCTAGACAATTTTTTTATTTAACGTTATTTGGAAGTACAACGTTATACAAATGTTGCGTTTGTCGTTATTTCGAATTAAAACGTTAAATTACTTAAGCGTTTATCGTTCATCATTTTATTGTTGGAACGCGAGGAATGGTCTGGATACAGAATATAACAGATTCTTGGATTGATTGCTAAGACAAGAATTAATCGCTTGGATTAAATATTAATTCTATGAGACCAATATTAATATATATATAACTTTTAAGTAAATAGATTTGAAATTATTTCTTTTTGTGTTAAGTTTCGTTTAATGATATAATCACATATATTTCGTTTTGCGTTATGTTTTGTTTAGTGATAATATATTATTATATTTTTGGTTAACCGTTATGGTTAGAGACATTTAATTATTTTTGTTTACCGTTTTCCGTTTCAATTGTGTTTACAAATTTCAATCGTTTTTTTTTTTTTGTCGCTTATAACGTTTGGAAGCCGCAATATTAGTACAATATAGTTACTCGTGAGTCTTATGTCACAACTAAATTTAGCATAATATTATACGGTTTAGCTACTTGGCCACGGGGGGGGGGGGGAGGACCAGGCTCCCCAGGCCCATCCCCTTAAATCAGCCACCGGTTCTTCACGTCTATGCGTCGCGTTACTATATGTACACTGCAGCAGGTACGCACTCTGGCACTCATATATAATATAATAATGATAATAATAGTAATAATAATAATATTCCATATTTGAGCGTGTATTCTGCCGCGTAGTACTGCGCACAAGGCATATTTTCGAAAAGCGGTTGACCTAACCTAGAAACCGCCTGCGGATTTGACGGACGTTGACTGTGCGTAATGTCATTATAACAACACCGGACGATGTGAGTTCGGATCTCATGTGTGTACGGTTTATAATAACAGTATATATATATATATTATATGTACAGGTATCTGGTATGAGGTACTTAGTGCTGGTTGTTAGTGCGGACTGTCTGCCGCGATATTACTACAACACGCTGAGAATTAAATTAAATCTCGACAACGCGGTTTACAGCAGCAGCAGCAGTGGGTACATAATAATATTATATTATATACAGTGTTATATCGACACATTAATGTCCAATAATAAGATAATTTTATATATAGTAATTAACAGGCTCTGTCGCTGCACCGTTGCAGTACATTACGTTATTTACATTTTATTTTATATTCGTCCGGTTTATTATTTTTTAACCAGTTCAGAATATCCCCCCCCCTAACTAGGCAAAAGGCGCGATCACATTGATTGTTTATTTTTACATAAACTGTGCGTTGAATGGAACTGTTGTTAACTTAGCTCTCGAGTATTCTTGGCCCCTTCTGTCAATACTAGGCTTAATCCCCTTAAATTTATATCGCAACAAGTAATCGTAATTTTGTTTCCCGTAGTCTGATTAGTAGAACTGCAGCTTTACATTGCAGTGACGAAATGAAGAAAAACGATGTTGGTTGCAATTTAAAACTATTTCTCGTGGGCGCTTGAAAGTATATTATTATATTATTTTATACACTCGATCACATTTTCAAATGCAATGTTTTCTTCAAAAATTAATTCGACCTACTGTATTATTAATAGTAAAATTAATTATTTTAATAGCAATAAATGTAATAAAAATATAAAAAAATGCACTATTAGTTATGACGTAGGCTGGCAGACCGTCTTCACTCAGAATCGTTATAATTGAATTAAAATTTAACAAATCCATTACAGTGACCCCACTCGACACCCACTGTACAGCAGAAATGTTTTGGAAATTTCTACAAGTTAAGAATGATTTATTAATTCTTGATGCATAATTGTATAATATATTTATACACTGCAGCTGTCGACTTGTTTTATGTAATTTTTATATATATATAAAAAAAAAAAAACGTTTGAAATATTCAACCGTGGTGGTTCGATGCAAATAATTAGTCCACGCGTGGGGCGTAATGAGACAATAAGTCACGTGGGATGTAATAGCAGGGTCATTAGTTGTAAGGGTATTTTTAATTTATTAGAAACATCTGTAAGGAACCTAACTGGCTGAAGTATAGTGTCACTGCACGTTTCCATCACGTTATCCATTTTTTTTTTGTTGCTATCACAAACCAATAATATACGTCTTGCTATTGTTCAAAACTTAGGAAAACTTATCCCCGACGATATTTAATATATGTATATATACGAATTAAGAGTTTCACCAAAAAAATACAATTTATATATAATACAAAGAGTCAAAGAGTGTGTGTGTCGTAGTCACCCGGTTCCCATATGTTTCCTTTAAAAAAAGTTATGCTGTTTACAATTATTTAAAGACTGTGTGCAAAAAAAAATCTGGGGGGGTGTCCGGTTGGACAACCCCCCCCCATCACCACCCTTCCCTAGCTCGAATACGCCACTGAAATTATAATTAATCCGTGACTTCGATCGAGTCCACGATATATGTATACTATACCCATATTTTTTTGTATGGGACGATATCGCATGCGATTTATATCGTGACACGCAACGACTTTTTGAGATTTACAACTCGTACAACACACACACACATCTGAGTGCAACATATAATCACGAGCGTGTTCATACATCATACACGGGTAGTGTACGGAATTCAAACTAAAAATCGGCGTCGGACTGCAGTAAATCATATTATACCGATAGTATCTATATGATAATATAACGCAGTCACGAATTGCCGCCAAACATTACAACGATAAATAATTAGTATATAATATACATATAGGTAGCATAGTGAAATCCGTCGAAACAACTTCTGCTAATCAATAAATGAGATAATATTGTAGGTACGCTAGTAATATGTAATAATAGTATAACTGTGCAAAATATATTATACTCATATACGTATTCACTTTTTAAATTAGGTATGCAATATCTATTCATCTTCTTCTCCGCTTCTTCTTACGCGTGTCGTTCAGATGCCGGTCATCCAAAAAGCCGGGACTGATGCCGCTTTGTCATCGATTTCCAGGTGTAGGCCGTTTTTATCACAAATTGTGTCGGAGTTCGGAAGGAACAGAAAAAAGTTCGAGATATCGTGTTTGTTATTGTAATGGAAACTATTTCAAGGAGGTTTCAATTGGGTTCGAGATTACGCACAATTCGAGATATCGACGTTTGACATAAAATAAGAATTTACAGTTATAAAAATAATTTTATCATTCTCGTCAGGTTGTAATGAGTTAGTGTTTTCGAGAAAAATCTTAAAATAAAATTTAAAAAAACCCGTGTCAGTGTAGCCACTCTAAAAGACCTAAAATATACCTAACCTGAAAAAAATGTGCAACGAAATCCCAGCTGTCGTTATGAGATTGATGAGTAACGCGAACTTAGCGATCGGGTTTTTTTTTGTACGCACAAGCCCTATTATAGTCACACGACGTGGCCCTGATAAATATACTCTGGTAAAAAAAAAATACTTGCACCCCCTCCCCCGATGGCTTGGAAAGTTTGAAAAAAAAAATATCAACTATTGTGTGGTCGGTTTTGCAGGGCGCAGTCCCGCCGCTGGCAACCGGACCGGCCCACGCCGGTGACGGGCGGCCGACGGCTGCGGCCGTCGTCGCGTTGACGTCCCCGCGGTATCCGGATGTGGCCAAGCCGTCGCCCGTATGCGGGTGAACCGATGTCCTGTCTGCGGCGTGTGAGCGGGAGCAGGACGACGAGGACGAGCAGCGGCTTTAGCGACAGCGGCGCGCGTTCGGCCACGGTCGCCCACGGTCGCCGGCAGCGGTCGAGCATCACCTAATAGGCGCGCACAGCGGCCCCAAAACAGCCACCGCCCACCGACGCCGCCGCGGCCACACGCATGATTTCCGCCCTGGACGTGGTCGCGTTCGGCAACGACAGCTCGCCGCTTTCGGTGGCCGGCAACGACACGGGCGGCGGCCCCGCGTCATCGCCCAACGACACGGCCGCCAACGGCGTCATCCAGTTCCTCGACGACGACCTGTCGTTCCCCGGCTACATACGCACCACGTGCATGGTGGTGTGCGTCATCATACTGGGCGTCGGCGTGGTCGGCAACATGATGGTGCCCATCGTCATACTCAAGTCCAAGGACATGCGCAACTCGACCAACATATTCCTGATGAACCTGAGCATCGCCGACCTCATGGTGCTGCTCATATGCACGCCCACCGTGTTCGTGGAGGTCAACTCCAGACCGGAAACGTGGGTGCTCGGAGAGGAGCTATGTGAGTAACCATCATACACCTATTACCTTTTGTGTTTATTATTATTTTTTTATATCTGCAGCAGAACGCATTGACAATTATTATTGACGCGGTCTCATATAATAATATAACGATCGAGGGGTATAAATTAAACCGCGATTATAATATTATTAACCGTCCTTCGTGTGCGTGAATTCGTTATCGTTATTGTTGAGACGAGCGTTGACCGAAAAAAGAAAATGTCGTAATTATTTGATGAAAATAAATTCTTTCGAATAAACGGTTGGAAAATCAATTATATATTGTGCTGTGCGGGGACTAAAACCTTCTGGAAAGGCTATACACATAATATACCTAACCAGCCACAATCGTTTTGGTCGTATATTCGGTTATAATAGTGACTTCCTATATTAATATATTGTCGTACGCGTTTATAGAATAAATTATAATAATATGTTATAAATCATCGTCCATACGAATTCTGCAGCAGTGGCAATCCATGGCCGCCGAGTCCGGTCGTCAGATGAAAATATCGTTTTGTTCGAATTACCCGCGTCGGTAACGGGTCGGCGGTGGGTGCTCGGGTTCAAATAATAATAATAATATTATATCATAGTAATTTCCTCCTCTCGAGCAGTGATTCACGCATCCCGTCATCAATAAAATGGTTCATATCATATTATACGAACACGCGAAGTATAAAGACATAATTTAATGTTTATCGTCAGCGAGCCGCACACGATTATATTATTATTACTATTACTGTTCTGACGACGAAACTTCGGATGAACATCGTTTAACGCCGATATTGTTGTACGCCATTCGTACTATAATATTAATATTATTATATGCGGGGGGTGATTCGTTTAACGCAAAACACTCATTATAATATCGAAAAGTATTGACTTTTTTCAAACATTCGGTGTCAACGTGGTCTCAAGTCACGAAACAAAACAATATTTTTGGATGTAAGAGAGCATTGGTTCATATAGTATTAATTGAAGAAGTCGTATTATCGTAAAGTATATTTGCATAATATATATATTCAAGTTTTTAGTTTCAAACACATATAGGTAAAGTACTCTTTAAAATATCATAGATTTAAATCTTAGATTTTTTCTCAAAGCTATATAAATGTCTAGTTACGGTCGTTTTGTTCTAGAGGTGCGAATGGTGCGATATATTATTTTATACTCTCTCGATTGTCTTATTAGACGTTTGTACGTCGTACATATATGTGTGGTGCCTCAAAAGTCGGCCTAGCACGAAATAAAACGTCGTTGTTTGTTTGAACGGATCGAGTTACCCTATTAAATTTTATCGTATTTTACGGCGAAAAACAAAAACGCGCCTCTTCCGTGACACGATGAGCCGAGCCGCGTGACCTGTATTTCGCATTTCCCGTTTTCTTCGCCCGTCAAAATAATAATAATAATAATAATATTAAACCGGAAACCGTACACGCGTCGTGTGTGTATGTTATGATAACAATATATTTTTATGATATGACTCGCGCAGACTCGGGATGAGCGATCGCCGTAAAATCGGAAAGTCGGAAAAGTCTCGCGAGAAAACGTGCAGAGCACGCTCTGCTATAAATAGAACCTATACTGCACGGTGGCCCTGCAGTCGCGTAAGTCGGTAAAGTGGATGGTCGAGGGGTGGTCGAAGGGTTGGGCGGGTGATGATGATTTAGTATCAACCTACCTATAGCTTTTTAGTATTTACCTCGACAGATATAGTTAAAAATATGACGGTAAACGCCTTTATCGGGTCTTCGGTCGGCGCGGGTGCTCAACTACGTCATAGCAGACTTGCCCGTGAAACGAGTTTGGATTACAGCTCTGCCAGAGCCGCGACGTGCGCTGCAAAAGATAGACACGACTTTCCGCGGGAAATTCTTCAAATCACGTCGCGAGTATAGCTTCACTCGTGGTATTTTATGCCAGTTTTTTTTTTGTTGAGCGTTTTGGCCGCCAGCTCTGAGCGTTTAAACGGGTGGGTGGGTAATGATTTAGTATCAGCTACCTACCTCTAGCTTTTTAGTATTTACCACGACGACAGCTAGTTAAAAATATGACGTCAAGCGCCTTTATCGGGTTTTCAGTCGGTGCGGGTGTTATATTATTATGATATACGCCAATAGACGACTTGCCTCTGAAAACAATTTATTTTGTAGATTGAGTAGGTAAACGTAGAGTATAATATTATGCTACTTGATATTTTTCTTCTACGAGGAAATTCTATGAATCATGAATATAATATTAATATATGTTTTTATAATGTAGAATATCGATAATACATCTATACTTTATAATACAAAATATAATAAAAAATGTTAACCTCATGCAGTAGCGAAAATCTTACGAAAAAAAGTTGTATTCAGCCCAAAAACATATTTATGTTAAAATCTATGTGGCACCCACTTTTTTTGGACGAGGCAGCTGCCTTAAAAAAAACCTACTTCGGCACGTCAATGATTGTACATAATATTATATATAAACACTTGGTAATCGCTTAAGGACTGAGCAGGGTAATAAATAATCATTATGGTTTTTCGTCACGCAACGACAAGTTTACTGTTTAAAGTCGTCTTTTGTCATTCTTTCAATTACACTGTAAAGTTTACAATGTGTAAACAATATACGTATTATATTATTATGTATTGCAGCACTTGACAACGGCTACATCGATATAATATTTTGTCGCAACAACAATGCGCGGTATACCGCGTATGCCTAATAGGTATTACCTATACACATTAATAAGGTACGACTATACCGCATCCTTAAAACCGTAAATTGATTGCCCATATTGTGTTTCGGAGCTCACATAATATTGTACTTCCTTCTTTGTACTATTGTCCTTCTTACCTGCACTGCAGCAGGATATACTGGTACCAGTTTCCTCTTTTATACCGCGGTATACGTAGTGCTGTATAATAATTATTATAGAGGTGGGCGTGTACCAACACAACGACTATAATAGTATATAGTAGACGACGCGTATTATGTGCAGTGAAAAGATAAAATCAATATTGATTTAATCGAACTACGCGAGTGGGCGTCTGACGATAATAATAATAATAATATATTATAATTTATAATATTGACTAGCGAACGAGGCGGATTAGCGAGAGACTTCCGTGCGGCGAAAATAGCATCCGAGTAAAAGGAGACGCTACCGCACGCGCGCGCGCGACTAGGGGGGTGCTCGGGGGTGCTGAAACAGCAAAAATAATATGAGAAAGGAGCGGGAGAAAAAAAAGAGGCTTTTCCTTACCTACTTATAAAACAATAGTTGCAGTTACAATTCCGCAATAAGTTCTGAAACACGTGAACGCGGTAGTTTTAAAATTAAAAATTGTTCGAGTGCGTGATGTATGTTAGAGCTACGGTTTACTGACTTGTTGTTAATTGCAAATATTGAGAGGCGTGTAGTTGCAAATAACAGAATTTTTCATGAATTTGGATACACTGTTCCAAGCGGTCTTGAGTCTAATAAGTGACTGAACTTTATATCCGCTAGTCTTATAAACGGCGTCTACTGTACAAATATATAAATTTGATAATGGAAATCTTTGTCACGCGCGTTCTCTGAATCTTCTCATCCGATTATCTTGTTTTTTTTTTTTTTTTTAAACGAAAGAGTACATTGCGGAGCACGTTTTAGACTTGATTTCAATTCTATAAGTACCTAAATTGAAAATTGAAAAATTCTTGGAAAACTGAAAGTGATTTTTTCGATGGGATTTACGTATAATCTCTGTTTATTCATAGGATTACATATTTTATTATTATTATTATTATTGTAGAAATGTGGCTTATTGAACATTTTTTTACAAATAAATTTAAAAAAAAAACACAAATTTTTGGCACGAATAACTTGCGCAATGCTTTTCATGTACCTACCTAATTCTATAGTTCCACCCACTTAAGCACCTCGCGGGATTCGCAATTCACTTCGGGTGGATTGCCTACCTGATAATATTGTAGTAGTTATAATTATTTACCAAACGTTAAAATTTTTATTTATGATTTCATTTAATATTACCTGTATATAGATATTTTAAAATATTGTTATACACCGATAAATCGAAAAATACCGACGATATCGTAGGCCAACACAAGAGTAAATAAATAGCAAGTGTGCATTATACATTATACATCCGATACGCGACTTGGTAAAACCAGAAAAGTCTGTTTCGGGTATTCAACTCCATTAAACATTTTTATATTATGTAAATACGCAACAAAAGACAAACCGTGCACAGTGTTCATTATATACACGTCCAGTATCTTTCATAGAACTCAAAACTGTATACGTAAAAGTATCATACTCAAAAAAAATTTACGTATCTAAGCGTTTTTTTTTTTTTTACACTCTGAAAAGTTTCAAAAAGTGAACTATATAGTCTGCAATTATAGTTTTTGTGCCCTTCAATATTATTGTGTGTATATTGCATATTATAATATTGTAAAACTGGTAAACGCGTGTCGGTCCACCCTGTATACAATATTATACAATATTTATACACAAATATTCCCTCTCTCGCTCTCCGTCTGTCCGTCTGTTCGTCTGTCTGTCTGACCCTCTCTCTCTTTCTCACTCTCTCTCTCTCTCTCTCTCTCTTTCCGCGATCCACAACGACAGCGCCGCACGTCTTATTATAATACTCGGTGATAGTGCCTTCGATTACAATATTATTATCTTCTCTTTTCGTTTCGCCGTTTCAGACGAGCATTTTATAATTAGAATTGAACGATATATTATAATAACGGCGAAACGCTCGTCCGCTCGACCGCCCCCGCACACTGTCTCGCCGGCTGAGTGTGTTATAATATGTATTCAGCTCCCCCCACCCCCTACCGCGTTCACATACTTTCGAGACAATTTTTTATATTGGCTCTCTCGGTTGAAATTCTTTTTCTTCCTGGTCGACGTGCGATATTTTAGCTTTTAAGTATATATAATAATATAATAATAATATTTATACATATACATATACGCGTTAACACTCGTTGAACGATGACGGCGGTGGCGGCGACGACAACAATGCTATACAGTTGAATTTCGAGGTTAAATATTTAACGGACATCATAATATATCATCATCGGTGTTCGTCAATATTGCGCCAAATCTTCTAGACCACCTGTAGTATAGAGTATAGACATCTTGGGCGCCGGTTTATTTATCACAAGTTTATAAAGATACATCGATTGCGCCAGGAAAATGTTATGACGAAAATATTCACTATAATATTTTTAGATATTTTATTTTAATCAAAAATTAGTATATAAAAAGTTAGGTAGATTCAGTTGTAAAAAAAATACAAATAAAATATATTTTAGACTTTGTTCGATACAATGTCATGTTCAAGTGTAAAAGTTCTAAATTGTCTTATTTTTAATAAATGGTTGAGAAATGATAACAAAACGTTAGACAGCATACGTAGATGCACGAACGATGTATATATAGGCCAGCACATAAAGTTTATTCTTCAAGTTTTACACATTATTAAATTGTAACATTTTTGGCAGTACTTCGATATCGTTCGGCACAATTATACAATTATACAATTCGACACAATAATAATATATAACCTTTTTCAATCTCAATTTTTTTTTTACCTTTGATTTCTGGCTTAATTGCTGTATACTCGATATTCATACATATATTATATATACACAAGATGATCTACCAAACACTCTCATCCCTTTTTTTCTTCAATAATGCATATTCAAAATCTGATTTTTAGAATTTTTAAATATACTCAGAGACTATATTATATTCAAATTCTTGAGATTTTTTGTATTACTTTAGGGGTGCCCTGTAGAGATACAAACTTCTGTTTTTTAAACGATAACTCTTTTTTTTACTGTAAATTGTTCAGTGTATATATTTTTGAAATTGTTGATGTGATTAATTCAAAATTCGAACAAGTAGAGCTGCGATTATAGTGTTATGGACCATCAAAGATGCCATTGTAAGAGAAACTGTAAACGATTACCGAATAAATGCAATTGCCGAGCAGGTAGTTGGGAAATTATGCAAAATCTGAAATGTCACAGTTCTTGTTAATGTGAAAAAAAATAATTTTCATACAAAAATGTAAATACAATTAACTTCATCAACTAATATTGTTTGGAATTAACGTAAACCCTTCGTAAATATAACGTCATCAACTTTGTAAATTATTCAGTATTATATATATTGACGTTAAAATTATTGGCTAATAACGTTAATATAAATTTAAAGTATTTTACTGTAATATATATTTATTTATAAGGGCTTCACAGAATTTTTCGTCGGGCTTTTCGTTTTTCTCGAACGCCGGAAAATCCACTTTGACGGTTAAATCGTATCGAACAAGTACTCGACGCGGGTATATGAATTTTAATTGACTCGGAGTGTTTCACCAAGTACGCTCTCCCCAATTTTTCCTTTAGTAATTTGTTTATTCTGATTTTCATTTTTTGAATATTTAAATAAAATATACTTAAGACCATATACTTTAATATTCTTGACATTTTTTTTTGCGCTAGGTACTTAGAAGTGTTTTGTGGCGATAAAAACTTCCGTTTTTCAAATGAAAAGCCCACTTTTTTATGTAAATTATTATGCAGTGGATAATTTTTTTGAAAATGTTGATGTACTATAATTCAAAATTCAAACGTGTAGTTTCTCAATTATTAAAACATGTTTATACTAAGGGTAATTATTATAATCCTATTAGACGTAATATCAGATATAGTATTTTTTATACTCTGACCATTTTTACAAATTATTAAAGTTGACTGATTAATATTAATAATTACCATACGGTTTTCACATAATTTTCATATACGGAATGTCAAATGACTAAAAAGCTGCTAGTCGAATTTCGATTTTGATACTTCAAGAAAAACTATACGCTAAATAATTTAGGTACAGTATATAGAAAAGGAGAGTTCACATTTGAAAAACACAAGTTTGTATCTCTACAGGATGACACTCTTTAAAATATATAAAGTATACAAAAAATGTCAAGAATTTGAAAAATATATGGTCTTTACAAGTGCATTCAAAAGTTGGAGGTCTAAACGAAAAGTTCAATTTTATAATATATGGCGTTCGCCATGGTTCATTTCATACGGATCGTTTCAAACCAATACCGAAATATCTAAAAATCTATCATTTTTGAGTTGTGGCGGTTTCGCTTTTGTCTGCAACGACGGAATATGTATAATAATAATAATATGTCTCGTGAACTCGATGCTCGTGTTTCGCTTTTATGGCGGTACAATCAATTCGGCATTGGTAACTACCTCCATAATATTTCTGTTACCTCAAACACCTCTATACCATACCAGTCACGACGCGGTATTAAAATATATATATAGGTACCTAATCTATATCGGTATGGTTTTACGTGCGTAATTATGTGTGTGCATATTATTATAATAATAATATATCAGACGCCTAAATAATATTATAGAATATTATAACGTCCATTGTCCACTTGGGTTTTTTTTTTTTTTTTTAATTATATGCGCATGCGATATGGGCACGTAATTGATAAAATTATTATCAGTCGACCGGCAGGACGGTATAGTATACAATTTAATAATAATATAAGTCATATCACCATAATAATTACATTATTATCATTGCCTGCAGCAGTCGATCGGTCTAAGTCGCTATAGGAACACTGCAAATGCAGCATATTCACATATTATTATATAGTTACGGTGGCGTATTTTCAAAAATGTTTGTGTGGGGGGGGGGGTCTTAAATCTTAATATTAAAACCACATAATATAAATAATTAATTCTTTCTCTGCACCTATAAGTGGCTACGTGACAAGTTATTTATGACTTTTTAACCTTTTTTTTTCTGGGGGGGGGGTCGAGACCCGGGAACCCCTGGGAACCCATGTCGTAATTTTGACTTGTAATAACATTGTATACAATATTCTATGATTTTGGCGGAAAAGTAGATCACCCATCGTTACTGCATTTGTTGTAAATTTGTAATAATACACATTGTTCAAACGTCCAACGTTTTTACTACCGAATATTAGAAAAAACAATTTTAAACGAAGCTATCGCCGAAATCGTTTGTGATTTTCATAACGTTTCTCGCAGTCATTTCACGTTTGTTTGAGTGATTTTTTAGATAAAGTCGAAAGTCGTATAATATATTATATGCTTCTATAAAATACATAATATAATCCGTATTTGATTTAAAACCTACGCGTAATATGCAGTCGAAACGAAACTCTTTGACTATAATATTATTGCATCGCCCGAAGTGTTTTCAGCAAAAACCCCTTAAAAAATTCACGCACACACGTCCGCACTGCGAAGTAAAAACAGACACCCAAACAACGTTTTGCGATTTTAAATATATGTATACGAAAACAAATTGTAAATAAAACATTCATCGCCGTCTGCGCGAGAAGTCGCGGAAATAGTAATATTATCCTGCAGAGATCTAGAGTTCTAGAGGAAAATCGAGTCGTGTTGATAAAAAAAAAAAAAAAAAAGATTGGAAAAACTAGCTCCCCCCCCCCAAGGGCTGGTAAAATGTACGTCACCGTCGTCGCGTATTTTCATTAGACCGATCCCGCAATATGACATAATATTACGATAAACTATATTTATAAATTATTACAATCGCGTGCCCGTTTCGTTATTGGTTATTATAATAATATTATGTATGTAATTATTCTCATCGGCGAACAGCTGCACAATATCGTGTCCCCACTCGAACCGAATCGTTTCTATTATTTATAAAATTATTATTATTTTGTCGTGTAGCCCGCACATTGTTGAGCTCTAAAAACAGCAGCGAATTATAATATAATATTATATAGCGAGAAACAATATATACAAACGATCGAAACTATTCGTATAATAAAACAACTGCAGCACAACAATGTCGCCGTTTAATCGCCGCCGCCGCGCCGCACCGCTCCTCGACGATGACAAGACATCCGATTTTCTACGATGATTATATTATATGTAATTATTATCTATATATACAATATTATGGTATAATATATCTGTTGGACTTAAGGTCGAAAAGCACGAACCGGCGGCGGCGTAACGACGCGGACGGATTTTCATTATATCATTACTATTTCGCACGTAATCGTGTTCCGTTTTAAAACGACGAGAATACTCCCCCGAAAAGATTACTTAACACATATAATAATATATAAATGTGGGTCACTCGACGACGACAACGACGACGACGACGACGACGACGATTAGGTATATATACATCGCGACGAACACATAGTAAATAATCGACAGACTTCTGGGTCACTATATATATTCTTTAATTAAAGTCGAAATGCAAATGAAAAAAAAAATATATATATATGCAATTAAATACGTTACAGCTGTGCGGAATCAAAGATTTAGAGTATTTCGCGCGGACTCTCTATAATAATATATTATAATATAGTATACGTACCGAGCGAATTGTGTTTAACGCGTGTTTTAATTTCGCAGATTAAAATGTTTTTTTACAGCGCCATTTCTCCTCTCTCGAACGCCCGTAAACGTTTCGGTGTTTTTCACGCCGTTTAATTATTTTCCGATGTGCAATTCATTACATTATTATTCAAATTTCGAGTCGGTCGCATATTACAACGACGACGACGACGACGCATATATATGTAATATACACTGCAAAATGTACGTGCGATAAACGCGTTGCAGCAGTAATACAATTCCAGAGCGGAAAATTAAAATCGTATTACCGTCGCGATGGTCATCTGTAAAATGTATAATAATATTCATAATGATAATAATATCGTGTTCGGCGATCGTTTTTCGTCAAGTACATTTGCATAATATATATTATTAAAATCTCTCTCCCAAACATCATCGTCGTCGTCGTCGTCGTTATAACTGTTTTTCGATATTAATAATGTATACGGTTGCGCGTTTGTATGATTTTTTTTTTGTTTTTCATATTTATACATCTCAAATATTATCATACAGATCGTATTCAATTATTATAACGTCAGTATAAATATATATATAGGTATTAGGTACCAAAGTCCGACGACACTATAATATCGACAAATATTACATTTAAAATTTGCAAATCATATTTATTATTTTTTTTTTGTAGGGAGAGGGTGGGGTGTACGTTTAAAAAACCTTAAACTCCCGCCGGGGTAAATGTACATATAAACCGTATACGCAATAACGATAAACAAAAACCATGTAAACACTCGGAGGAAACATATGCCTTGTGTACGAACACATAGGCCGTATAATATTATAGTTTATATATTTATTATTATAATATTATAGGTTATATATTTATTTTATTCAAATTTACAACACCCCCCGGGGGAGCGTCGTACACGCACATGACGTTTATCGTATTATGGCTATAGTGCGTTTAGATTTATTAGATTAGATGACAAACGGGAGAAAGGCCGAATTGCGATGATTTTCCGTGATATATAATATTATAATACTAGCTGTCCCACCCGGCAGTGCCCGAGTCAAAGATTTTGATCGAGACACATCAACGTCTCTTGGAAAAATTATCCGCTAAATAACTTGCAGTAAAAATGGGGGGTTTTCATTTGAAAAATTGAAGTTTATGTATCACCACAGGACACTCTCCCTCAAGTAGTTCAAAAAAAAAAAAAAATTAGAATTTAAAAAAAATATGTTCTATTAAAGAGAAAATTGGGGATGCGTATGCTTAAAAAATCACCTTGTATAGGGGAAAAACTATGTATGTGTACACGACGAATCTCGTAATTAATATATAATACTAGCTGTCCCACCCGGCGTTGCCCGAGTCCAAGATGAAATAAGTAAGTGATATCAGAATAGTTGCCTACTATAGGCACACGAAAAACACTGCAGATTTGTTTTTTTTTTTATAAATTTATTTGTAAAAATATGTATATGCCATATACCTACTAACCATAATAGTTATAAGATATGTAACCATTGACAACCCTATAAATAAACAGAAATTATTTATATTATATATCTCATCAAAAATAGCACTTTCAGTTTTTCCATAATTTTTAGCGTATAATATATTATTATGTACGTAGGAAAAACTGTTACTGTAAACTGATAACTAATTATTGTAACCATTAGCAACCATTTATAAACAAAATACAAATTTTCGATTTTCATCATGAATTTCAAAATCCTTGTGTGAGCACCTCTTTAAATATACTTTTTTTGTGATAAGAACCTTCTCCGTGATATAATCTTTCATTTAAAAAAAGAAACTAAGACAATCGGTTGAGTAGTTTCCGAGAACATTAGCATCAAAGGTTTCATTTTTCGGTTTTATACATTAAGAATATATTATTGTGTTATTCGTATACCTCGTATGCGACATTGCAGCAATCTGATTTCGGAAAACCTAATGATAATAATAGGTACACGGTTATTGAAAACGATTCCGAAATATTATGTTACGCATTAACTTTTTCCAGTTTTTGGGTATTATTAATAATATCGTGCTATACATACTACATTGAATAAAAGAATAATATTTTAAAATATGTATTTAATGCGCATGCGCACTAGATCGATGAATTAAATATTAAACAAGACGCTTTTTAAAAGGTGTATGAAAAATCTCAGTCTATGAAAAATATCGTCCTTAACCGTACGTCTTAGTATAATATTATGTCGATAGCTCCAAAAATCCCGGGACTCGGATGGACGATTTTTATGTGCGTAGCTTTTTCGAATATACTCGAAATAGGCCCATGTGCGGTTTACAATAAGCACTGAATTAATAATAAGTACCTGCCTATAAAATATATATAAACACGCACGGGGACACGCGTAAAATGTTACGTCCGCCTAATCGTAATGGATGCACAAGCGTAAATTTCCGTTACCGCGGTACACCTTTTTTCCCCCGGTATGTACCTGTACCGCGAGGTTATAGATTATAATCATATGGGCCTCGATGCATTCGTATCTTTCTTTCCTAACGCTTACGTTTGAGGCTCGTCTTTACATAGACATTTGGCTTACGGCGGCAGAATAATATTCAACGGCGATGCAAATTTAATTTCGAGAATTTTTTCGCTTTTTTTCGGCGATTATTCTTTGTCGAAAGGTCGTTTTTTTTTCTTTATCGATTTGGCTACATTTCGCGCGTTCTTCTACTTTTTATTCAAAAGGTTTATTTGCATTTTGAGCTATAATAATTGTACTCGTAATGCCTACCGCAGCTACTACACGTAATATACGCCGAGACGGGTAACGCGTGGAAAGTGCGCACGCAGTACATATTCTCGCAGCTTGCCTCGGCACAACACTCACTCTCGGATAATAATATGTGGGCACGAAACGTACAAAAATAAACAGCTACGCACGTGGAAACGACGTGACGAATAAACGAATACGTATTTGTTCAAAAGTGTAAGTCGCGGAGCCGGAAACAAAAACTACGGAAAAAAGAAAAATCGAAAAGAAAGAATAAATTTTATTTCAAGCCAGGGTGGTTCTTAGTATATTATATTATTTGCTGTGCGATTAAATTTTTAATTCAAATCCAATTCATTTTTATGCCATCTTCTGATGCGTTTTAACCATTTTTTCAAATAAAATAAACATTTTTAATGGCAGGTAATTTTGAAGATATTTATGTCACTTTTTCAAGATTTGTAGGTAATCAATATAGTCCCGAGCCCTGATTAATAGTGATTATAATAACCTTCCTACTATTAATCGGTGCGATTTCCGGTCAATACCCGAGGCCCTGATCGGGCCGGCTAATTACCGAGAAAATCTCGGCGGGCCGTTCAATATATGGGCCGGTTAGTGTATATTATGGTCGTAAATTTTGTTTTTAAACGATAATGAGAAACGAGTGCAAACATTGATAGAAAATATCATCAGATAGAATATTATTAAATCGCACCATATAGTCTGTTGTAGCTGTAAACAAACGGGCGGCACCGTTTTCGGCCAAAATAAACCTTTCCCTTTTCGGCCAGTTCACTTTTCGGCCATTCTGAAATGACCGTTTTCGGCCAGTACACTATTTTCATCACCAATGAAATATTCTTTTCAAGTTTTATTTTTGTTAAACTACCAAAAAACTACTTTTTTGAATGGACTGTATAAAATAATTATAACAATTGTCAATTATTAATTTATAATAAATTGAATCAAGTTAAAAAGTATAAAAAATAAAAGTTATATTATATTATTAATTTACACAATAAATATAAAATTATGTGGATTTAAAATTTTTTTTATAGTTATAACACATACGTTTAATACATTCTATTCGTGTTATTTCTCCTCTCTCATAGTTCGTAATATTGATTTGATTTTTATCTTGACGACGAACGAAGATAAAGATGAAAGATATTGTATATTCATCCTAGTTAGTAGCTATTCGTTTTATCAACCGTTAGCCTATAGATGTTGGATTCTTCATAATATTTTTATTTTAAATAAAAATAAAATAAGTATCCCTATAATTTTATATATATTGTGTAAATTGATAATATGATGTAACTTTTATTTTTCATATTTTTTACTGAATTTATTATATAAATTGGTAGTTTAACAGAAAAAAGACGCGAAAAGAATATTTCATTGGTGGCCAAAATAGTGTACTGGCCGAAAACGGTCATTTCGGAATGGCCGAAAAGTGAACTGGCCGAAAAGTGTCCCGCCCAAACAAACGTAGTTGAGAATCCAAAAACTCGGTGAGCCGATACCTAGCCTATCCGGCACTGTAGTTATACGAGCGGCGGCGATCTTAAAATAATAAGTCGCGTCTTATTCGTTGTTCTATATAAAATAAGACTTTTTTTCGTAATCTTAAATTTAAGTTTTTAAATTTTTAAATTTGTTTAATTCGTATATAGTTTTGAATTTTAAAATGCATATATATTTATATCATGTACTTATTTATTATACCTAATTGGCAGTATTTATAGCTCCCTATCTCCAACACGAGTTGCATACGTAAGCTTACGGGAGGTAGGTTTATCAAATCTTAACAAAATTAATATTGATGTATAATATACGTTTTGATTTTTGATTTCTAATAAAAAAATCAAAAAAAAAAATCGTATAATACGAATACGACGCGTATACTGCAAGAGAGCCTTCGGTCGAACAAAACAGACGAGTCCTAAATTTTTTCGTGTACACGATAATACTCGTTATATTATGACAAACGTCGTGCGGTATGCTATGATTGTTTGATTTATTGTTCGACACGTCACGTGGACGACGACGACGAGAGTCGTTTACGGCGACGGACTCGCGCGATCGAATCGCATCGTATTTCGTTTGACATAACGGCTTTCGCAAATGCGACGGCGGTCCGCACAACTCAAAACGGTTATAACATATTATTATTATTATTATATGCTACCGAGGTATAGGTTGCAGGTATGTGTACCATAATACCGCAATGAGATTATTGCGTTCGGTTATAATAATATAATATTCTATGACACGTGCGCTTTTATAATGACAAGTGGCCGGTGGCTCGCGCGTGTGTGTAATATGCACATACCTTAATATATATAAAAAAAATATATAAATAAATAAAAATATCCGACACCGTGAAACGAGTTTTGGAGGAGTGTTACTCTATGAAACGATATCGAAAACCGATTTCCCGCACGAGTCTTCGGCGCGCGCCGCCGCTCAGCAACGGATGACTCGTCCGGTCAAACCAAATACCAAAAGTAATAATAATAATAATAATAATATATGTGACGTGTAATGATATAGGGCAGGGGTGGCCGACTTGCGGCTCGCGTTTTATGAACGAAAAAATTGAAATTCACTTATTACTATTATGAATTGAATTTAATTTTTTTAATTTTTAAAATCAAGCAAGGCGCAGGTACTAAAAAATATGCTGATGATTTTACCCATGACTATTTGTACATTTTCGGAATAATAATATTATCAATCCATCGACATATTTTGGGATTTTTAAAAACGGTTCAAGCTGCTTAATGAATACTAGATCCGTACCTACTGTACGAGAATATCTCGAGAATTCTAAAATAATAATATTATGTCCTCCGCGAGCATATCGCACGGGAATTTCAAAAATTCATAATTCGAATACATAATCATCGTCGCGATTAAAACGAAAAACGGGCACGTGCTGTCGGCGAATCACTCTGTATAATATGCTTGACAATAATATCATAATATATACGTCGGAGCTATAAGGAAATCTCGACGATTAGAAATCTCTCGGATTTCGCAGTGTCGTTCCTCTCGGCTAGGTTAAAACTATATTCGCAGCATTATATTATATAGACGAGCGTTTAGAGTCGATCGACTATATTATGCACTGCAATATATGGCCGCAGCAGTATACCTAGGTATATGTTTAGCTATAACGTCGGTGCTTTCAAAAAATAATAAAACAACATAAAAAGTAGTTTTCACGTCCAGCCGCGGTCTCCGTACTATGATTAATCCGTATCGTACATGCCTTTATACGCGCGTAATATCATACCCACCTGTTGCGTAATATAGTAATAATATACTCGCGAAATATTCAAATCATTTCAAATCATATCCCAAAGAATATAAATATAATAATGTTTTAATGTCAAGATGACGTTTACAATATTAATATTTTATGCGCTTATCGCGTATAATAATAATTATTGGCGTCAGATTTTATTCCGTAACGATCGACGTATCGATATGCGTAATATATTAACATTCTACAAATTTAAAAGATCGTGATTCTTAAATATTAGTACTTATAAATATGTATAATATATTAATATTGTGAATGTGCTGTGTACGCTAGTTTACGAGTGAAGGAGAATTAAAACATACACCTTCAGGCTGAGCAGTCGGTCGACTAGAGTAGATTCCGTGATCTGGCCATGATATTCATATTTAGAAAGACAATAATATTACGACGATGACATTTTATAAATATTTGCATCTGAATATTGACGTGTACAGTTAGGTATAAAGTATGTATATTAAACTTATTCAATCGTAGCTTACATTCACGTGTTATTTTTTCAACGACGCCCTTCGTCCCCCCTGCAGGATGGTTTTACTCTGCGGGTTTCTTTTCGACTTTGATCCGTTATCACTCCATAAGAGCGGGACTCCCTGTGACCACCTGTAACTCCAATGACGGGGGCATTTTTGGGAGGCTTATTTTGAACTTTGCAGGTTTTTCCAGACTCTAGCCCCCGTAAACAGACTGTGTGCAATTATACAGGACAATCGTGAACATATATAATATTGAAGAACGGTCGTGAAAGAGTATATAATATGATATACTGCTGCTGAAGTTGCGCTTGTATATAATATATAGTATTATATATGGTGTGCTGAGGGACCGGAGGAGAACGCGGTTCGAGGGCGGAAGGGATGATAAATAAACTCGGGAGGAGAGTAGCGAAACGGAAAACTAAACGCACAATAAAACAATAATATATAAAGCCTAATATGCGAAGAAATCGCGAGTCGCGGGGGAGGACGCGCGCGGAGGGTGAAAACAATATAAAAGAGCTTCGGCCCGTTCTGGAGTAGACGGCCGGTCCCGGTGGTATTTATATATATGTAGTGTTATTATTATTGTTATTATTGTTGTTGTTGTTGTTGTTATACAGCCGCTGGCGTTATCACGGCTCGCGTCGGGGCCAGTGGAGCATGATGATGACGATGTCTTGTCGTGTTTGGTTAGACGACCCTTTGCCCGCCCGCGACAGTTCTTTTCCCGCACGATCGCCTTTGTTTTTAATACGATATTTAGGTCACCCGGCACCCTCCAGAAACTTCGTGGCACGTGTCTGACTGCGGTGGCGGTGGAGGTGGTCGTGGAGGCGGTCGTGGTGGTGGTGGTGAGTTGGTGACGGTCTCGATAGAAAGACTACGGCGGCGGTATAATAATAATAATTTATAATATTATCATGATATTGCCGCAGAGTATTACGAACGGACTGTTACGCGGTATTATATTATTTGACCATAAAAACCAAGTACCTATTATAAACTATACCAAAGGAAATGCGGGAAAAAAATCATCGTCATGTAGTGCGTGTGATCTGCAGAAAATAATCGGTTTGGATAGAGCGAGGGACTCGAAACGATGATCGTTGTGTGACTCGATGGTTTTTTTTCTTCGAGAATACGTTTTGCAGGGTTGGAAATAAAATTTGATGTGCTGTTAAAATATATAAATCTCTATTGTACACACACAGTGTTATTATAATATAATAATAGTGTTGCAAAGCGCGTCATTGCACCAAATACGATATAATATAATATTATTATCAGAAAATATATAATATTTTTAATCGGAAATAATATCCACAATAGGATGACGTTATATACAGTTATTATAAGTTATGACGAGACATCGTTATAATATAGTGACATTGTGATACATTATTACATCAAATAATAACAATAACAATGTACACACTTTATAAAATAATAATAATATACACTGCTAACGCGAAGATTAAAAAAATGACGACCGACTCTGAGACGAAACATTATGTTTACGTATTATTTTATTTAAATAAAACGAACCGTGTGTATTTGGTTCGGATTACAAATTGCAAGTGGGTGGTAGCACGTCAACAATATAATATTACCATTTACACATAAACTATAATAAAATGTTTACGTCTTATAAGACAAAAAATACGGAAGACGGACATTTCCTCCCCTCCGACCGCGGATACCATTCTCCCTCTCGAAATGAAAATGGCAATAATAAGGACTTGTTCGGAAAATATTGTAAACCTACATACGTTTGACAGTTTTAGACGAATTTTGTCTGTCTAATCAGCTGATAACGATTTCGACTTGTTTGATTTACAATAATGATATAATCTATGACGATTATGCGATGACGACCTGTACGATTGTTATTACCTATATTTAAACGCCTATTGGAAAGAATTGAAATTGTTGTTGAACGCATTATTGATTAGTGATGGTACATCCGCAGAGAAGTTTACAGTCAGTTTAGACACAGTTTTCGTATAAAATTGGAAAAAATATTTTTAATTTTAACAAGTTGTAATATAATATAACAATTAGCTTAAAATTTGATATTTCATTATATTATGTTTATGTCTTAATCTTTTTTTGTATGTGTGTGTGTGTGTGTGTGGGGGGGGGGGGGTGTCCTCTATAGTTGTTGAGGGAATTAATGTCCCAAATTTCTAATGTAATTGTATACGTTTTACAGTGATGTTCGATATTGAGATGACTGTCACGTCGAATTTAAAATCAAAACGTTTAATAACCTTGAGTACGGTTTAATTAATTATTAATTAATAATTGTATACTACAGCTGCAATATAATCTGGGCGGTTATTGAATAAGTTAGCTCATTAGCAATGATTAATGTATTACGTTCCCGATAGTCGGTTTTAATGTTTTTAAAATTAGAGTTAATTTACCTATATTATAAGATTTAAAGGTAAGATTATTATCTAGAGCATCAAGTTTTAATTAATGATTTAATTTTGAAGCGAGTTATGATGGTTTTAAAAATTACAAAAAATGTACATTTTAAAAATGCTCATATGACTAAAATAATATAATATTGGTTCGTAATTAAAATATCAATCGTAGCCTTACCGAGATGCGCTTTATATAATATAATAATCTTACCTTTAAAAATTGTATATAATTCGCATAGGCGAAAATCATAAGGGACTTAGCCCCCCTTCGGGCTTAGTTCCCCCAAATATTCTATAAGCTCCCCCCCCAAAAACAGACAGCTTCTTAGTCGTATGTGATCGAAGCCCTGCTCCCACTCACATTGATGTCAAACATCTTAGCCCCCCCTTGAAATTTTAATGAACTTCCGCCCGCTTAAAATCGTTCGATTCGCTATGATTTCGAAGATAAAACAGCAGTGAGCGTAAATAAACGGATTATTGCGAACGTACGAGCTTGATTTGCCACGTTCGTTATGTATAGACGCGATGAGACGAGTGTTAAATTCACCACCGATCTCGCCATTATATTATAAGCTAATATATATTATTTATGGCGATCGGGACTCGATCAGTTCGCTAGGTACTTGTTATATTATTTTTGCACACACCTGCAGCAGCTGCTGTGTAAAGTGTATTTTTTATACGATGTAAACGCCGAAATTGTCGTCGTCGTAAATAATAACAGAAGCAGCAGCAGCAGCAGCGGTAATAACATTTTATTACAGTCCACTATTATATTATTATTATTATTATTATGTACTGTATTATAAAACCAATACGCGTAGTAGCGCGCGTGTCGTGTTACGATCGAAATCGGATACGCTCGAAAAATTAATGGTCTAAGATTTCGTCTTTAAAAAACATGAGGTCTTCGTACCTATATATATTGTTTATATTATAAAATATGTTTTTCGTTTACCCTTCACACAACATACGCATCGAACGTAAATATAATAATATTATTATTATCGATAATAATAATAATAATAATAATATAATCTACGAAAAAAGTTTTGTTTTGTGCCACCACTTTTAATAGTATTTTGTCTCGCTCAAGTTTTAGCTCTTCGCAGCAACGAACACTCTCGCTTTGCAGGAGAACGTTACCGCGGTCGACGATTAATTGATTATATTTTGAAAATGTAAAATCCGTACGTTATGATATCGTTTAGTTGTCTTTACAGCCTTGAACTAAATATTCTACTGCACTGAACATCACGAAAACCCGTATTACACATACTTTTCCGCGATGTGCTTTTCGGTTGATGAAAATTCGAAACAACAAATTAAATTTCCCTCGATTTTACTACAATTCCGTTCGTCGAGTTCTATATTATATATATACTATTATTCATTATTATTTAAATATAAAATATACACGATATATCTCCGCTGTGAGGCGAGTCTAGAAGTTTATACGGACACAATTAATATTGCAGTCGTGGAAACGATGTTATAATAGTAACTACAAAATCTGATCTCCGTTCTGAAAGTCCATGTTTTATATAATATACGTCTTATTCTTGGGTATAAAATCGCAGTGCGCCATTAAGTCTCCGGGATGCCACCTGTTTTGATTCGGCGCCCTATAATAATTATAATATCGTAATAAAAATAACAGTTTGTTATTTTTGATCGTTGATTCGTATACGGTTTTCGGTTTCGATGTACAGCTGCAGACGATAATATTATTGTTTTGATCAATTATTACAACAACTACCCATATTATATTATATATTATACCGTCGAAATAATATTTATAATAATAGTCGGATCGTTTATGGAACACGATTGATTACCAATTTATTGACTATTATATTTATACCGCGCTGCAGGACGGTGCAGTAGTTATTTCAGCGAACGCTTGACTTATCCGCACGTTGTTTATTAAAGTATATATTATATATTATACAAAATTAAACAAAGTATATTGTACAAAGTTTATTCAAGAATATTGTATGGTTATTTTTTTTTCAATTGATCTAAGCAAAACAACATCGACGACAACGGTCATTAGTTGTTGTTGTTGTTGTTGTTGTTGTTGTTGTTGTTATATTAATATTACAATTATTTTTTTTTTCTAATGTATATTCTTAATTATAGTATTTTTAATTAAATATCGAACAATTCAGATTTTCTTGAAAAAGTTCACATTTGGTAGGTGCGGTGCGTGGTCTGAGTGCTGCGTCTAGGCGGTGTGGGGGATGTTGAGTTCCTCTGCGCAATGGAGGCATTATGTGAGGATAATATGGTAGACAGCAGATAATTTGGTACCGCAGGTAGTCCACATAGGTTTTTCGGGCAAGACTCCGTTCGCCCAAAAATGACTTTTCGCTTTTCCCCCAAATATTTTAAAACTACTTTCGTTTCAAGAATATTATAGCACTTTTTGATCACATTTTTATAATACACAATTCGGGAAACACTTAAATTAAGTAATAATAATATTTTGTTAATTATTTATGTCCTATATATTATTATGTCTATAACAGTAAAATACGATTGAGAACGGTACCACCGAGAACGGCACTTTTAATAATAAGATTGAGAACGCTCGAATTTTTTTTTATTGAATAATTGTTATTGAACGATAATTTGTTGATATTCATTGGTCTTTCATCGGATTCACGGATATTATTTCAATAAACTAAAGTAAAATTAACACTATTATGGAAGTATTGAACTTAGATATAGGTAATAAGTATGAAAGAATGTCATCACCTGTAAATAATTGTTATATTATTGTCATAATAATAATATTATTATGACGATGGATATTAATTCCAAATTTATGTCAAACTAATATTTACAAACCTACTTGTGTTTTTATTAGTTTATATATTTGACTTTTTTCTTTTATTCGGTTATTTTATTTATATACATATTATATTATTATAAGGAAATTATTTTAACAATATATATTATTATTATAAATATTTTTCACTATTAGACTTATATTTTCATTTCAAAAAAAAAAAATAAAAAATGATATGGTAACGCGTTGCACGTAAATTCGTTCTCAATCGTATTGGTTTTTGGGTCATCTTTAAGTCCTTAATTTAAAGTGTTCTCAATCGTACTGTCGAAAAGGTATAACGTTCTCAATCGTTCGATAGCCGTCTACAGTGGTCTGTTTAATATCTTATATAGATACAATCGGGGTGGTCCGCTAGTCATTTTATAAAGATAAGATAGTAATAATTGTAATAACACTAGCCTAGCCTAACATTTGATCACTAAACAACTGTTTCGAACTTTTTTAACGACGTCGTTTTAAATGTTAAAAAATTATTTTAAAATACACAATACATTTTTGGAGAGTAATAAAAGCTACCTCTTCGCGATACTCTCTGGGTAGCTGTCGCGTATTCTGTCGTTTAGCGTTAGAGATTATATTTATCTGGACAAAGCCTACCTACATCGCAATGTCGATAAGCGTGATAAGTTGTGCTGTTATGAAAATGGATAATAGGACAAATATTTATTTCAATATTATGTAATCAATGTGGCAACAACCACCAACGCGCCAAAATCGGTTATAGGAAATCAAAACCTCCTATCCAGCCCGCAAGAACGTATAATATTTATATTGAAGCTAGCCGAGGAAAACGGGAAAGCGAAAATAGCGGAGAAACCGCTTTCCCACCAGTTTTCCCATCAGTTTTTACCACCTATCTGTGATTTTTGAAGGAAAATCGTGCCAGCAGTGATCCCGGAGCGGTAAAATAATTTCCTAAAATTTGAGGCGGAACAATATTGTTATTATTATTATTATAATATAATATAATATAATATAATATATTACGTGAAATTGGGAATATTATTATTATCGCTTCGAGGATCGCGGCCGATCGCAATTTGTTAGTCGAGGAGATTATTATTGTTATTACCTATTTAATATCGCGTATTATTGCTAGGCGTAATTTAGTGACTCACCGTCGTCGTCGTCGTCGTTTGTTGGCTTATTAAAAATAATATGACGGTAGCTATATTTATACGCACGTAAATTATATGCCGGAATGGTAATAATAATAATAATAATATTTTACGCGTCTTAACCTTAAGGTCGTACCCATCGTTCGTTTGCTGATAATTTGTTATTATACGAGGCGGCGGGCGAGGCGTATAATATATAATAATAATATTTTTTAGGTACCAATTAAACGAACGACGACGACGACGAAATGAACGAGAGATAGGTGGTACACTGCGGTACCTACCTAGGTATATAAATTCCGGTATATCATGTTCGGGCTCGGAGAGTTATTTTCCCACAAAAACTTGAAAAAAAAAAGTAATGCTCGAATAATAATAATAATCGAAAACAACGCGATAATTGAGCTGGACAAATATTAATATTATATTATATTGTGTGCGTACGCTACGCATATTCATCATTCTGTCAATGGCGGCGGCGGCGGCGACGTGTGGTTAAACGATGTCGAAATTAAATTATTACTTTTAAATATATATATCCGGTTTCCGTTTCGTTATGAAGCACAATATATTTTATCGTACTCGCGCGACCTACCGCCATTGATTTCTCATATTATTATTATTACTGTAATATTGTGCGAGTAATATAATGTTAAAACTTATTATTATTAGTATAAGTACCGCTATTAAACGAAAAAAAATCAATTACACGAAATTTATAATAATATTTCGAACGCGTCGGCGATAAAATGATATTTTGTTTTTAGCACAAAACCCGATATTTGTTATGTTACTAAAACAAATTATTTTTTTCTTTTATTATATATTTTATATTTTCACGATATAGGCGGAGGTACAATATTATAAGTACCTACTATTGTCTTCGATTTACTAAGCTTATTCACAATAATATCGTGTCGGAGGTAGGGAGGCAATAGTATAAAATATTAGCGACTACGACAGACCATCATATTATATACGACAGTAACATATTATTATACCATTATACGACGTCTTGCGATGACACGAAATAATATTATATTCAACATTATTACTATAGGCGTGTACGATATTAATCGATGTCCATTGTACATCAGATCAAAGAGGAGACTGCGATTATAATATGGTAATCGTCAACGTATTAGTACTATTACTGCAGTGTGCAAAGATTCCCAAACTGTGGGTCTCAGTTACAATAATATGTTTGGTGGAAAGTTTTGAAATATATATTAGTTTATTACAATAATATTGTAAAATATCTGATATAAGATTAGGTTACTATAGAACATAGTGTACAACAAAAAAACGGTCATTAATTCATTATATATTATAGTGTGTTGTGGGTCGCCACAGTTTAAAAATGTTCCAAAACAGATCTTACCGTAAACAGTGTGGGAACCTCTGCTATACAGTGCAGCCTATATAGATGGATAATGACAATATTAACGTAATTATAAAAAAATTATAATAGACAATCTTAGTCTTCAGAGTAATCATCAGCTGTTTACACTATTTTGTTTAGTTTTTGGATTTATACTCTTTTTTTAAATCTTGATTTACCTATATAGAATTTTAACATTTCGGTTCAAGATGATGCGCACAAGTCTTTGAACAAAAAACTTGCGTTAATATAATTATTAATATTTATTAATTTATTAGAATCATTAAGTTCGTCCCTCCTACTATTTTCAGAGTCATCGCTACTCTGTACAAATTTTCCTCATATTGTCTTTTATCGCCCACATAATATTATTATCGAGAACGCATCTAGACGTGAACAAATAATAATAAACAGATCCAGAATAGGACATTCCCATATCACACACTCATACTTGATATCCAAGGAACCCCCTCCCTTGTGTGACACATGTAAAACTCCCATCACAATGGTACACATCATTATGGACTGCCCCAAATTCTCTACCGCACGTTTTCTTCTCAATAATCCAAGGTCTATCGAAGAAGCCCTCAGTCAACACAACTCCGACATTTTTAAATTTTTCAAAAAAATAGATTTAGATAAAAAACTGTAAATATTATAATTTTTTTTTTTTTTTTTTCATTGTATTCCTTTAATAATAAGATAATGTCAACTTTTACATCGTAAAACTTTAACTCTTTGTAACTATAGGCTAATAATCTTTGAAATTGAAGCCTTTATGTTAATAATAAAAAAAAAAAAATATTATTATCTCATAATATATTTTATTGGCAAAACATTAAACGTTGAGCCTTGAGCATCGCCTTAATTTGCGGTTGTTGTCATATTATTATTATTGTTGTTGTGTGTATACCGCAGTTGTTGTGTATATTGTTATCGGTATTACATATTTTAAATCAAGCAACCCGATTTAAAATATACGTAAATAAATGCAATTAAAAACCGCACACATTTAACGGCGTTCTCATCGTTATATCGACTGTATAATAAATGACGCTGTATATACAGATTTAATGCACTTAAAAAAAAAAAATGATTAAAAAATGACCTAAAAATGATTTATTTAAAGACATCAATAAATTAATCACACAGATGAAAACTACAAAAGTCATTCGCGAATCAGTTATAGACGAGACTACGCGATACTAAGCACAACAGCTAGACAGTGCTAATAGTGCAATACGACTACGTCATCACGACTTTGACAATTAATAGCTTCCAAGTCGCAGCCGGTACTGCGTATTGACAACGATACAAGTGGGGAGGGAGACGCATCGCTCGACCACGACGACGGTGCTGCAGCAGCTAGTGATGTACGACGACTGACGAGTATATTATAATAATAATAATATTATAAAATATAAATATTATTGGTGTCCTGCCAAATCGACGACAACGTCCTGCAGGAGATGTATATTTCGTACGATTTCGTATTCTCTTCTAACGAAGAGTAGAGTGCTCCGCGGTCGGCGCTGTAATCCTCGACGTGCTGCTGACTGTTGCAGTATCACGTTTTCTTAAAAATATTGTCAAAAGACGGAAATGAAAATATTACAAAAAAAGTTCCTCCCGCCCTCTCCCCTCCCCCACCGACGACTAATTATAGAGCGAGAAGAAGAAAAACGTCCACCGCCGTGAGTCGCAGACTCTAGACGTCCTATACACATTATACGTGTGCAGAGGGTCTTTTAATCGTTTTTTCTATAAATAATATTATTATATCCTCAGCCGTCACGCTTTTATACAACACCGTTCTACTACATGGAGCGATTTAGGTATTTTTGCGCCCTATGTAAGAAATGAAAACGCCCCCTCCCCCTCAAATCGTAAAAATGTCTTCAGCGATATATAAATATTTGTAAAAAAAAAAACTCATTATGTTGAAACAAAATGCTCTCATCTTTGATATATTCGAAATCTAAAATTAATATTATAAGTAGGTATACATAATAAAAATACATACACTGCGATACACATAAGTGTAATCGCTATGTGTACCTATATAATAACTAAAAAATTTGAATGAAAAAATCAAAATCAAATTAAAAACGTTTACGCCGAGCTTTTTTGTTGGAAAATGTACAGCTATAATATATCACGGTAGTTCCATTTCTTTATAGCCTGCTTTCACCCTTGTGAACTTAGCAGCGCGACATTAGCAGACCTTGACCTCAAATAAGACGTCTAGATCCTTTTAAACACGAAAAAGACCAGCTCTCTGCAGAACAGTTAGTAATATAGAGCCGATAGGGCAGTTTATTAAAGCAATTTCTACAAATCTCGATAGTTATTTTTAACGATCAGAGAGTACGTTTTAAGTTCCTATAGCTGTGTTGAGTAGCTATCATTGCAGCGGGCGTCGTCAATAAAAACGATAACCACGGTATTATATTAGTTTTTAAATTTTTGTATTATTATTTTATCAGTCACCAAGAATTATACAAAAAATAAATAATATTATATTATTAAATTATTATTATATCAAGCGCGTATCGGTACCAATACAATATGCAATATGCATAATATCATTTAGGTCGATCTAAAGAGAAAAATCTCGCTCGCCACCTCGTTGACGGGAGGGTGGTCGCGGGGGCTGAAAACCGCGGTATTATTATTATTGTTATTGTTGTTGTTGTTATCGCAGTCACGATCGTATCGCGCTGCAGTTGTTATACTATTCGCTATTAACGGTTTGCAGTGGTCCGGTCCGAGGGTGCAGCAGCGATTACAATATATCGCCGAGAAACGGTCGCCGGGAAATCCTCGACCGGGCAGGATAAAATCATCCCCCGAGCGCGCGTCCTCGTCGCGTCGTCGTCGTCGTCGTCGTCGTTATATTATTATTATTATTATTTTCGCGCCCTCTCCTGAGGGGGTGTGCGCGCGCGAGGGGATCGATGACTATTATAATACGTTCCGCGCAACACTCCGGTCGCTCGCGTATATAGTATTCAATTTCCCTCCTGTCGTCGCCACTATACCATATTATTATTATTATTATTATTATTATTATTATTATTATACCGCAACTCGCGGCGCGGTATATAAAATCGTATTACCCGTGGCCTCGCGACGACGCCTCCCGCGGCGAGGCCACTCTGCTCTAATGGGTCCGGAACATTTAAAAACGCTCACGGCGAGGACTCCGGGCCGCACGCGTAATGTGCAGGGGGGGCGCAAGTCCGAGTGCGATGCAGCGCCGCCGCCACGTGGTCCAGACACTTTTCGACACACTACCGAGCGTGTCGTCAGATAGTCGTGACTAGGCGGAGGGAATGATCGAGGGCGCCCCGACACCCTCGAACTCTGTTCCGGCACCCCCGGCGGCATGGCATCCCCCCACCCGTTATGAGAAGCGCAAAAATAAAGAAATATATGGTTTTAAAATAGTGCGTAATTACAATCTATTATTAACCAACATCAAACGTTAAACGTATAATATGTTACACATTTTGTATTTATGATAATATTATATTGTGATAATAAGACAATTTTTGCTGTAAATTGTTTAGTGGATTATTTTCAGAACATTTTGACGTATCGGAATGAAAACGGGTACGAGTAGTTCTTGAGTGATTTGACTTTGTGTACTAAGGACAATATTGGCAATAGGTTAATGCGACAATCGATTTGTAAGATATAGGAGCTATATAATATGGTGATTTGAAAACTTTAGAGATTAATATTAGTTATTTGTAAAAATGTATTGTAAATACTAGAAACATTATTACATGATATATTGTACATTTTTATAAAATTATATATTTAAGGACTAATATCCTTAGAACAAATATTAAAAAAAACGAGAAACTACTAATTCAAATTTTAAAATAGGTACATCAACATTTTCAAAAAAATTATCCACTAAATAATTTACAATAAAAAAAGTTGGTTCTCATATTTTGAAAAACAGAAGTTTGTACAACCACAAGACACTCCATAGGAAATAGTTTAGAAGAAACCGAAGAATTTAAAAAATGATCTTAGAGTATATTTAAAAATTCAAAAATCTATTTGATTAAATTCATTATTAAAGTAAAAAAAAGGGGGTGAGCGTGCTTGACGAATCATTCTGTACACACAGGCACGAGCAGCAAAACTCCAGTATATTATATTATCTACATTTGAATCAAATACCTAATCTTCAAAATTAATATTGCACCTATTTTTGTTTTTAATTATATTTTAAAAATACCACATTTTCTTGATATACCTATACGTTTTTAAGCGGGATTTAAGTTCTGACTAATGACGTAGGTATACCTTCATTTCGTCCACGCCACAATGTCGTTTTTAAAATTAATTTAAATCTAAGTATCCTAACTATCGCGGATTTGAGATTTGGCGATTTCGTCTTCGTGAGGATTTCGTAAGCCTGTTTTTGTTTCCGGGGAGGGGTCGTCGTTGCAGGGTATACTTAACTTTGCTGATACGTTTAAACGCTTTATGAACCAAGCATATTGCAGTCGAACGTAGTCCACGTTGAACGAGAAAACGGATTGAAAAAAGATAAGGCGAAAATATTAAATGAAAAAAAAATAAAACAAAACTGTTATGTGCGAAAAGTTAAGCGAAATCATTATTAGGTGCACGACTCGTATACATATATATAACCAAAGTATTGAAGTTTGTATAACGACGCATCGAGACCGTAGTCGGCAACGTCGCGAGAACCGCGCGCGTGAGCAGACCGAAATCCTTTTTGTCGTCGTATACATTAAGATAAAACGCAGCAGGACCGCCGATAGATCGTACAAAAAGATAATAATAATGTAACGAACATCGCGGCGGCGTTTGCAAAAGATTATGGGCGGAATGGATATAAATAAGATGAGATTTAAAGGGATTGACTTCGGGCGGGCAAAGCGCTGTCGATGAAAACTCGAGCGACCGAATTCTCTATGCACGCGATCGAAAACGGACGACAACCGACAACCTAATTCAGAAATCAGAAATAGCATATTTTGTTTTCAACGATTTCTTCGTTGAAAACATTATCGCGATATTTTAAATATAATAATTTACTTTATAATAATATATTATAATATAGATCAGATCCCGCCCCCCCCGGAATTTTACGGGCAAAAGCGTGAATTTACGTGAGTTTTATATATCGAGGTTTATATTCCGGATACATTTTTTTAACCGTTTTTAAAATTATTCATCGATCTGAAATTTTAAATGTTTTTAATCGCCGTAATAAACTTTTTTTTTATTGTGGTATCGAGAGTCGGAGAAGGAACCGCGTAATAAACTAACACTACCTATAATTTAATTAGGTACCTACCTACTATAGTGAATTATTTCGTTACTTTATTTCGGGATTTAATCTGTTGCCTGTATACGTCATATCTCGAAAAAGTAAATAGGATTAGTTGTGACAACGGAAACAGTATATTTTTAATGTGTACGGAAATTAACATTCTTGAACACGTATCACACTATTAATATAAAAATTGAAAAGAATTGAGGGGAAAAAATTTTTTATAAATATAAATTATAAATTTACCGAATTTACAGAATTTTACCTTAAATTTTCTAATTTGTCGGTACACATTTAACGGTTTTCCACATTTCTATAGTTGCGAGCGCGCTTACAACCAAAACTCGAAATACAATTATTTCACCACAAAGTATAACGCACAGTCACGGCTGAAACTTTGTGTAATTAATTCGCTATTTATGTGTTGTCGTGTACGATATAATAATTAATGACTAAACAAAAAGATCGTGCGTTATTCGTTGAGATAATTATTATTATTTTTATTATTATAAAATATATATTATACACACAGACAATATTATAATGGTGGAATGTAATTTCTTATTATTCGCGCACTGAGGGTCTACGCTTCGCAGTATTTTGAGTGGGTGCGTGAAGTGCTTTATTTTCTTAAAACGCAAGCATAAATCTTTCGGGATTTAATGTATTTTCTTTTTTTTTCCATATTTTGTTCGTCCCGAGAACTTTGGTCGTCGCGGTATAATGGCTTCATTAATTCGAGAGACTTAGCCATACCGATAGTATACCGTGGTGCCATGGTATACCAAACGACTAACAGTGAACTAGTCTGAGTTTTTCTCGATTAGAGGTACTTTTGTTTTGATTTTCAGACAAATTCATAAAAGTTTGTTATCATCACACATGCAGCACATACCTACAGTGTCTTAATACGCATTGTTTTTTTTTTGAAAATAAAAATAAGATATTTCATATACATATACCTCAAGTGATTCACATGCATCTAAGTCACCTATGGGTAGGCAATCCACTGCATCGGATCACGGACAATATAATATGCGAGCAGTAGTAAATTATCAGGTAGACAATCCACTTGCGGTGGATTGCGGACCCCGCGAGGTGCGTAAGTGACTGAAATCAGAATTAGGTACATTAAAAAAAAAAAAAACAAAACCCTAGTTAGTAGCGGTTGTAACCAATGGAAACCATTAATAAACAAAAATTACTAATATAATCTGTAATTTGTAACCAACGGCAACCATTTATAAGCAAATATTTCCATCGTAAATCTCAAAATCCCCGTGTGAGCACTTCCAGGGTTTGGGTTTCTAAATTTTAAAATTAGAATATCTTCTTTCCAGAGGTCTAATCTGTCTCTGTCCCAAATTTAATTACAATCGCGGTTGGACGGTTCGGGAATGCATAAAGGACAGACGGACAGACAGACAGACAGACATTTTTATAGATATAATATATAATGGTACAAGTATAATAAACTGCTGCGAACTTTCGATTTATCCCCGGAATGGGGTGTGAAAGGATAAGCGAACTTCGCGAGGGATAAGAGATGAATTCCTCCCACAGGGGGGGGGGGGTGAAAACCAAACAATCAAAACAAAAAATAAATATGCGGCCATCTTTCGATTTTGAAAACCACCTAACTGATGGCGGGGTAGCGTGGGCATTGTCATCGGCTATTCAGCTTTCTGGGGTCGAGAGCGCCCACATATTAAAATTACACTCGGGGCCACATATTGAAATCCAACGGCCAAATTGGTTTTCCACTTTAATTTTTTGGTGTGTACTTTAATGGCACCTGTCTGTCTAATAAAATAGGCATTTAATAAATATAGCTAATATATAATGTATACTCATAGATAATATATTATATAATGGATAGGCCATCGACGTTCCCCGAGTGTTGCCGAATGATAAGCTATGGTGTAACATATTTTTTATAACTAAGTAATTTTTTCATTTGATATTTCGTCATTCATTCATTCAAAAAAACATTATACATCATTTATTAATAATCATTATAGTTTTATACTTGTTGACAATATTATGTCAATATCACATTATAATATTATATTATTTAAGAAATTTATTTGAAAATAATTATTAGTACATAGGTATGTTGATAAGTCAGAACGGTTACCTATATTGGTTACTACACTGGTAACAATGGTATCGACGGTGCATGTACCGGAACTTCGGGAACGTCGCCCAATGGGTGTTAAGTGATGGCCTATCCATTATGTATAATACGTCTATATACTACATCAGCGGTTCTCAAACTGTGCTCCGCGGAGCCCTAGGGCTCCGCGAGATTAATCTAGGGGCTCCGTGGCTCCCTGAGAATATCTGTATTAATTAAATTTAAATTATTAAATTATTATTATATTTCTTAGTTAAATTTTTATTTTTATAATCAATACTATTTGGACCGTACCAATATGTATTATATTAAACATTTAAACATTTAAAACTTTAAAATAGGTATTTATAAATCCACATATGTCATATTTTGTGTCATTGTCAGTTGTCTCATATAGACATTTCTGATTTTTGGGGCTCCGTAATTTTTTTTAGGAATATAAGGGCTCCGCGAACAAAAAAGTTTGAGAACCGCTGTACTACATTATCACAATGGCGTATACGAGGGGGGGGGCACAACGTTGGATTTATTTTAGCAGTGGTGTTTTTTTTATAGCTTCGTGCATAATAGACTCTTAAACTTCAGCAAATGCAATAAGACTTTGTATAAGATATTTTATTATTAATTAGGGGCTGATATATAGAATATACGCTCATGCTTTTTATTCGATCGCGCGCTGCTCCGTTTTGTCAGATTAAAAATTTGGATTTAAGATGGGTGAACAATGGTATATCTGATTTAACGGCCTTACATATCGAGATATTGATGTGGTGGACGTTCGAACAATCGTTTATAGATTGATTTGCAAATGAAGAAATAGTTTTGTATAACTTTGAAAAAAATGATTATTCCTTAAATATTTTTCATACACTTTTTAATGTCATAGCAAGATACAATTTAAATTAATTTAATTTTTTTTTGTATTTTGTCGTACATAATATTAATCATTTCAGTTTTAAAATCAGCCTCTCCTCGATCGAGTTTCAGATATACGCCGCACTTGTCAACACTTTTTTCGTTCCAGAAAATATATATTTCATAAACTATATTATATAATGATACGACATGACATTACATAGACTATGTTATGCATGCTATTAAATTACGCGCGGTTAACAAAATCCCAGGGGTGGCAATGACCCCATTAGCCCCCTCATCCCCTCATGCGTGTGACCTTGTCTGGTTTTGAGTATATATCGCAAAGACGGTCTCCGACTGTGTTCTCCGACGACTTCTCATAATATTATATTATACAGCAGACGACAATTATTTTATAATTATTTCCACGGTTCTGCGGATCACTCGAGTGTTTACTGCTCGTCATTATAATAATTAGGGTTTTCGAATTTCACGAAACATATTTTCTTCAACCATTTCGTGAAATCGTCATGAAATATTTCATTTGTGTGAAAGATGAAAATAAAAAAAATCGTTCATTGTGCTTAAAAGTTAATAATATAGTCACAAACATACAGCAAGAGAATATTTTTAAAAGTTGATTCATTATTGTATCGAATGTTTATCTACATAATATATAAAAATGAATGTTTGTCTGTAGTTTTGACGAATTTCGGTATAGAGATAGATAGAATCTTGTAGAAAAACATGGGCTACATTTTCTCGAAAATAATTCTTGAAGGGGATGAAAATTTGTGTACATTGATAAACTATGGAAAAACTCTATTATAATCTGTGTTTATTTGTATAGGGTTGCTATTGGCTATACATTTTATTACTATTATAATATTAAGTAGAAATACGGATTGTACATTTTTTACAAATAAATTTATAAAAAAACAAATCTTTGGAACTGGCCACCCACCGTGATGTTTTTCATTGTTTTATTTTTTTCATGTTTCCAATTCCGATTTCACTTATTTTCCCCGTCTCGCGGGGTCATAAATCCAACGCAGGTAACACCACCTGATAATATACTGCTCGCACAGTCGAATTGCCTATACTTAGGTTGCTTAGTTGTAAATTACTTGAGGTTAGTCTTAACTTAATCTTTGGCTCGAGCAACGCCGGGCGGGACAGCTAGTAATATAAAATATAATAATAGCCAGTGGTTGACTTAGGAATAAAGTAGTAGAGGTACTCTAGCTACTTTTAAAAAAGTACCGTCCCTCGCATTTCAATCAAACTAACGAACAAACTATAAAGAAGTAGGGGTACGCTTGAGTATCATAAAAATGAGTCGAGGTACTCAGTCCCACCCCCCCCCCCACTCAAAGAGAGTGAAATCATCGATTTTGAAATCATTCAGTTGAAAAACGTCTAGTGAATTGTTTCAAAATTAGGACCACAGATATAAAATATGATCTGCAGTGGAAGATTGCTCGTCGTACTATGACCGTCGTTCCGAAATTCCAAAGTAGCTATCGTCGCATTTCGGTGGATGGCACACGCCTTACACGACGTATATAATATAATTTAATATAATATTATTGTTATTATTATTATGTTATCGTTGTGTAGCGTGTTTATGACGGTACGGTAAACGAAAGTTTGTTGACACATCTGGTGTCTACTGTCCGGGTAGACGGCGGCGTGTCGTTTAATAATATAGGATTTTGTTTTGTGTTTACAATAGACACTATATACGGTTTTCGAGTCGAGCTGGGGGCGTCAACCTCTCCAAATAATGAAAAAATTCGCTTCACTTTTCGTATAGCCATAACGTAAACCATATAGGTAAGTGGTAGGTGTTGTTATATACAGGACGATTCAAAACGTACGTCACAGTTATTTTATCGCATATAAATATTCAAAATACAGTAAAATGTATGATACGAAAGTTTTTTCGATTTAGAAACATTTTCAAATGATTTGTACGTCTTATAATTTTTTTAATATATAAGGGTGGGTTTAGGGGGTCAAATTTGGAAACTAAAACGGGAACCTATACTTTTTTTACAAACAGACATTATTTTAATACATTTTAGTGCTTGAACGACACTGTTTAATACAAAACTATATGCTTGAGAGATATTTAAAGTTGTAATACATTTCTAAAGTCGACCGCCCAAAACCCTCCTAAAATATTGCAAAAAATTAAAAAATTTACAAATGATTTTATAGACGCTTCTAAATCAAAAATCTTTCGTATAATACATTTCTCTCTATTTTGAATCAATAAATTGGCCAAAACACAAATTATTTGAACCACCCTGTATATATGTATAGTTGAAAATAAAAGTATATATTCAACACAAACACGTGCGACATACTTTTTAAGTAAACCCTGCACCGTATCAAGCATTAGGTATAAATATCTATTATATATTTTTTAAAAGTTTTGTTTATTTATCACGCGCTAGGTATTTCCACTACATGGGTAATGTAAACAATCGATAATAATATAGTAATCTTTCATATTTTTATTCTTTTATACTGCAAGTTTTTTTTATAATATTCTCCTCCCGCAGCAGCTGCAGGCACCTAACTTGCATATTGTATAAACGGACATTTCGTTTTACACCCTAAAACCAGTGCCCGAATCGAGGGGGGACTCGGGGGGACGGAGTCCCTCTTATTTTTAGAAAATATGTATATGCGTACCCCTTCTACAGTTGCGTATTCTATAATCAATAAGACATATTTTATATAATCTATTTTTTCCCGACACTGCGGCCGAAACACCTAAACAACTAACTCACATATCTTGCCACGTTGTACGTTTGTAAGACGGAGTCGACGCACACTATGCAGGTGTCCTCTTGACCGCGATACTGCAGCGAAGTGATCGCATATTTATGTTACAATAAATACTAATTATATAGAAATAATATTATGTTAACGGCGGCGACGGTTTCGTGTGAAAAGATTCGAACAAATCTCCGACTCGCAGAACTGCAAAATAATAATAAAAAAAAACACGTAAACAAAAAACGCGCTTCGAGTATTTTTTATGGTATGGCTGCCGATTCGACGTAAGAAAACGAGGTGGCGGCGTCGGCGGGGAGGTTCGTTTTGCAAATGATATTATGCGTTTATCGTGAAATATTAATAATATTTATATTCGAATCAATTCGCACCCGCGGGCCGATGTGCCTCGGCCGATGTGATGTATATTGTTGTCGGAACGATGACGTGATGTATACATAATATTATTATCGTTATATACATGGCCGGCTGATAAAACGTCATCGTTTTTTACTTTTCGTGTCATTTATTTTTGTCGCGCGCCTTGTTATATATTATATTATATTTATTGTGTCCGACTACTCGCGCGAAAAGTTAACCGCACGACTACCTCCGCGGAATTACTTTTTCTCCCCGACCAGCACCCTGCTTTGCCGAGCTAAAGAGAAAACGTTCAATTCGTGGTCCTCTGCAGTACGCACGGAAATCAGATAGGTACCTGTCTATGTGTATATTACAATAATATTAAACAGCTACAATAACAATATCGTATACGGTTTTGGTCGTTACGCATATTTTTTCTTTGAACGCCGCCGCCGAAGTATACATAATATAATGACGATATTATGCTGCGTATACAATCGCGGCCGAATTTCCACGATCGAAAGACGAGTCGTATATATAAATTGATAGAAGATATAATGTATAATATATTTATTCTGTACGCGTCATTGTGTTGCGTGCGCCTACAAGTCATTATTATTTTGATTTTTTTTTCACGTCAAATGCCCCGTCGTCGCCATTGTCGAGAGAATTCCCCGTGGCCCGCGAGCGGATATTATTGTTGTTCGTATAATATAATATATAATATAATGTCTAAAACGACACGCGGGTAAGCACGTCATATATTCTGTTCTGTTTTTTTTTTTTTTATATACATTTATGGAGAATCGTATTTACAACGAAATATTATAACAACAACACGACGACAAAATATTAAGCAGTTTTGATTTTTGACGGGAGGGTGCTAAAGTTTTGGCCAGCCCGCATGTATTACGATTGAGCCGAAAATCAAACAGAACTTATATCTCGATACGATTCCCATTATCTAATAATATGCATTACTTTATACGCGCGTATGAGGTGGCGGCAAAAGTTTAATATAGAAAAAAGACTCGAAGTAGCCAAATAACAGTAATTATGGTACTTACACCGGTGGAGACATTTTAAATTTTTCCAAAAGTTTTGAACAATTTAAATTACGATATGAAACATATGACTGCCAGGGGCACGGGGTAAATGAGGGTGCCCTTTGGCTAATTTTTGTCATATAAAATATATGATAAACCAATAAAAGTATATTTACAGTGGTCTGAGAGTAATCAAAAGTTCATATTCCCCTCATTTCAAAAGAGCTGAGAACGCCTGCTCTGATGATTGCTAAACCTTATTGAAAAACGGAACATTTTTGAATAGGTACCGTCTATTATAGAGAATACTTCACTCGCCTAAAAAAACCCAAAAAATTACATTCACTGTCATATTTTTAAAAACGTAGTCATATAATTATCACCCATCGTTGGCCCGCGCCCTGCACCCCTTAAAAAAACTCACAGGTGGTTACCCGCCAAGCCGCTGCTGCTCGCGTGTGTGTCACGTGTTTTTATTAATCATTAATTTTTGTATTTTTATTATATATTATTGAAAGAATTCGGACTTTATGTTTTTAGTTCGACAGTAGGTACGATGCAGGACTGCAGGAGGTACGCATTATCGCACATTTATAATTGGTAGGTAGGTACATATGCGCGTACACCTGCAAATCCAGTGAGACGTCCAATTTAGCGGTGCTGATCGGTGATAGATATAATATTATGAATAGCGACCGCTTCGTGCTGAAAAGTGGAAGTGAGTATTTTAACGATTTACTCGGTTATATAATATTATTTACGAATAATAATTCATGTACTAGCCATCGTCCACGTAAGCACGGAAAAAGTCGGTGGGTGCGGGTGCTTATTATTTTTTTAAAAGTCGTTTCGTAGAAAAAATAAAGTTCTCGCCTCCACCACCGGTTAAGTTATAATATTTACACACAAATAGTTATCGTCCACATTGTGCGACATACTCGCGTAATCATGTCATCGTAATGTACATTGTAATTATTACATATTATTATACATATATTATACGAGTGCATGACAATATTATGTTCTTCAAGTCCAATACATATATTATCATGTTATATCGTTGTAATTCTGCACGACGTGTAATTATATAATACCCTCAGGGCGGGGGTCGAGATTACGAGTGAAAATTAAATGAGAATTCTTTTTTCAGATTAAAAGTCCACGTGGAAGATTTAAAACTATATGCAGTACTGCAAACATTTTTACTGCATTTACATAAAAATATTTTTTGGTTCAGAATCTGTTTAAAATAAAATAAAATAAGTGCATTGTTGTCTTAAATTTTAAGAGTATAAAAGAATTTTTTGGGTTTTTTCAGAGCATTGTATTCCCAGCAAAATTCACTCTGCGGGTATAAGAAATTTCAGGTATAATAATGCATCAAAACGTCAATTCTATATTATATATGGTATAATACTTTTGCTGCAGATATTATCCCGCTGGTACAATATTGAAGAACAGCCAAGATCGTAGGTAGGTATATAAAATAATATAGTGTTCCGAATATCTGCGAGCAAAATATTTAATATCCATAAATTAAATCTTTAATTATTTCGATCGAACCGCGATAAATAGTATAAAATTACGCGCGAGAGTAATATATAATATATTTTGCGATCCGGACGAGCGGGTATTTGTGACAGGGCCAAGAATTAATTAACCGTGGAGAGACTGTATATATATTACTATATACTACCTAGGTATATATTATATTTATTCGGTCCGGCCACCGCAATACTCGATCAAAAATATTATCATCAATAATAATATCATCGGTGGTGCAGGAGTATAATGTTATAAATTATAAAACTCAGCCAAAAGACACACAAAAAATAAAAACCAATAGCAAACGTTATTTCTGCGAGCCGCTGGGAAAAAGCGAGCGTACCGTATAAATCACGAGTTGTCAATTATATTATATTATTATTATTTTCATCAGTCGCAGATATTATTAGGTATTACACAACGTGTTAAAGACGATTTTTTAACGAAAATAATGTTATTTTTATGATAAATCCCGTTTTATATTATCTGCCCGAGCGATAGTCATCGCCGTCGTCGTCGTTATAAATCAATAAGCCGCAGCGAAGACCGTCGAAAGATTATTATTCAAAGATTATCGTATTTCGCGTCCGCAATGTATATTCCACGGTTTTTTAATACTGACAAAATATACATTTAACCGAAATTTGGTCACACATAGGTGTGACGAGGCTCAAACAGCAAGTGTGTACAGGAAACATAAACAGCTATTATAATATTGGAATATATACATATACGGAAGTACTTGACTTTCTGCTGTCAAAACATTATATTCGAAATCGCGAAAGAAATCATCATCGACTTCGTGTGAGTTATATATTCGCACACATACGATGCACATAATATAATAAATATGTTATCATATTTACTTAACTGAAAATAGATACGAAACGACGACGAATGGAAAATATGCAATAGGTGGATTCGATAAGCACGCTGCAGCGCCATTTTTTCTTATTCTTCCATTTTTTACATTTTTTCTTTTATAGTATAGTGTTGAAATTGTTCAAAATTCTGACTTTTGCAGGAATTCTAAAGGGTCAGATCTAATAATCATTTGATTTTCCTTGTATATAATTTAAGGAGCCTGTCCGATAGCAATAGCTATACAAACTTAATATTTTCAAATGAGTATCACTTTGTTTTCCTTAAATTTTTGAGTAGATGACGTTAATAGCAGTTCAAAAATATTAAAAACAAGCTTAGTTTCGATTGATTTTTTTAATAATTATTTTATGTTAACATATTGACAAAATTCTTCAAAACTACAAACATTAGTAAATAATTGTTTTGTAGTTAAAAAAATATTGATTTTACATTTTTATAGCAGAGGATTGAACATTATTTAACATTATAGGTTTCTCATAAATAGTCTATACACGCAGTACCTGACTAAAAAATCAAAAAAATATAATAACATGCTTAATAAATATTTTAAGTTAAAATTTGGACGTAATTAGAACATTTAAACGAAGAATACCAATTTCCCAGTCGGGTGTAGTTTTGTTATTTAAAAACATTATTCGCGGGCACGAAACTTTTAAATCGTATCATTATATTTCATACACACGTTCATACCCAAGACCCAACACACCGGACAGTATTACAGTGACCCACTCGACACCCACAACTGTGCAGCAGAGCTATCATCACGGTCGTACCCATTTTTTTAATTTATGTTGACCAAACAGCTACCTATAATCCGTCGAGACGCGTGTAATATTATGAATAATCATATTTACAAGTCCTCGCCATAGGGTACCGCGCATATACTCTGTAACGGTCCTCGCTCACGTCTTGTTTGCCATAAACATCGAGTAGGTAGGTAGTCGATGAAAATTTAAAAAAAATTAACAAAACCGGCCATGACGGATGGAGACGGGGGCTTCAACCCTTCAGCACCCTCCCCCTCCTGCAGCGTACCCCACGACTCCACAGCGAATTACACGAGTCCGCGAGCGTGGGTCTGACTCGAGGTGACCGCCGGTGGGTCTAGCAGGTGGGTGCAGTAGGTGGGTGAAGCAATAGGTGGTTGCAGCAGATGGATTTATTATATAGGCTTTATAGACTTAAGGCGTATAGCTGCATGCGTGACATGCGCCGTGGTATACTCTGCAATGACGATGATGTACCCACACGGCGCGAGACGGACGATTGAGCTTTTATGCGAATATCGCACAGTCTATTTAAAATTGTGTTTGAATTTTTTTCGTCGTGCGTTTTTTTTTTATACATATTTTTTATTTTACACAAACAACGCACGCCGCCCGATCCGGTGGAGGCGGCCGCGGCGACGGGCCGGTGCGAAGTGAAGGATACACGTTATTAAACGTCTCTCTCTCTCTCTCGGCTGTTGGCTCGAAAACAAAATGCTGTTCCAGGTAAGTGCCGCGGAGCATTCCAACCATATAATTTGTTTCTTTATTTATTTTCGTACACTGCAGCAGCAGCAGCAGCAGCCGCGATATCATAATAATCCATATTATTATTATATACTGCAGAGCGAGCATATACGTATTATACCTACGTAAAAACGAGTCCGCCGACTAAAATAATATAATATTATATGTTATTATAATTTATTATAATTCGTCGTCAATATAATATGAAAACACTCCTCGACGGCATATATTAAAATATAATATAATATTACTGCAAGTAATATTATATTATATTGTTCGCGGTAAATTCGCTATATTTTATTGTCATGAAGTAATTTTTCACCGTTCTATTATTAAATATTGCGTTTAGTCTTATTTTACCTATTATCACCAATTGATCATATTGTTACTTTATTATTACTATATTATCAGTGAATATTTGTAATAATTAAGGTAAACGCATGAGCCTCCGCACCGCGAGTTATTATCAATGAAGCCCAGTGATTTTTAATGATAAAACTTGAATCAATAAAAAAGAAAAAATACACCACAGCGTGTTGGTGAGTGGTATTTATTAGGAAACCACTCGAGCATTCGAGATCTGATTTGATGCACAAATTTGTTTCATAGCACGTGCCCAAAACTCATATTCAAAAAAATCTAATATGTTTCACATATTTTGTTGACTTTCAGCGCTTTTAAACACTTAAGGAATCTATATATAATACCCCCCCCCCAAAAATAAATAAAAAATAAATACTACTAATTATAAAAGAAATATAATTTAAAAATAAAGAGCCCATACGCGCACTGCGCTGCACACCTATATACGTATAGGGTCATCTATATTTTGAATCATATACTATATATTATTATATTATTATAGATTTAATAATTATTTTATTGAAAGTTATATAACGCGTCGTCATCGTGTTTGACTAAAAATGAAATACATATTTTGTTTTGACAGTGACAGAAAAAATGCATATTTTTGCATACTCATACTATTACAATTTTTGAATAATATTTACAGTACGTTTTTCAAAGTTGACCCAAATATAAATGCATGTTAAATTCAAAAACAATTGCATTCACGTATGAAACTGCTGCACGCTGTTTGCACCTATATATTTTCGTCGACGTCGTTTTTTAGCCCATAATAAAATGTAGAGCCCTGATTGTTATTGCAGTTGTATTATTATGATGATGATGATGATGTCCTCGTCGATCAGTCCTTGGCGTGGAGCACTGCAAGGATCATATTATTATTATAAACGTTCGATTGACATAATATACAATATTATTAAAAACGACCCACCGCCGTCACAAATGGCCATATTACAATTATTATTGTGATATTATATTATGTCGTGACGGTGCAGTATAGTAACGCGCGACGATTAATATATTGTTTTATTTTTAACGCGCGCGCGTGCGACGATTTTTCTCCATTATTTCAGCACCTTGTTTAGCGTTTACCGGCGTTGGAGTGGCGCCAGAATTCGGGGACGAAAAAAATTTGTCCGAGAGAAACGATTTCTTCGCGTTGATAATAATAATAATAATAATAATAATATTATATCGCCGAGGAGAGATGTCGCGAGGACGCGATAAATCAAGATCTGGCCGCAATGCGATGCGACGTTGCATTCCACGCGCGCTGCGAAATGTTGTCTCCGGAATAATAACAACGCAATCAATTAGCTCGCGTTACTTATATACTCCACTTTCGAAATAACGTGCAACAAAAACAGTTTTCACAAGCCGTCCATATAATATATTATATATATATATATATAGTTTATTTTTATTTTATAAACACTCGATTATAATATTATCGAGGAATTAATGTACAATCATAATATTATTATTATGTACCTACGGCGCTGCAATGTGTCCCAAAAGTCCGGTATCGCACCCTTATTATACATAGTATCTCGGTGGCAAATCACTAAATATATTATTTAAATGCTGTTACCATTTAATGTTTTGACTTTTGAGTACATGGAAATTCTATAATCAAATTACATCAAATTAATATTTTTTTTTTCAATAATCCTAAAATTTACAAAAAAGTTATTTTGTACAATTTGGTATTTTGGATTTTGGAGATACACACTTGATTGCAGGTCATATTATTTAAAACAATTAAGAAAAAAAGTATATTAAAATTTACTGAAAATCGACCAAGTTAAACGCATAATACACTGCAATAGTGAATAATTTTAATTTAAGAAATTGCTGCTATGTATTGTTTTTTATATTATAAATCACATTTATAACTGTAACATCATTTTAAGCCAAGGCCAAGTCTAGGCTATCACCCCATTTCGTAATTTTAGGATTACTACACTATAGTTAAATTAATACTTAAAATTATAGGACACAGCTATTATTGTTATTGCGATTCAAATCAAAAATTACAATTTTTTTTCTCTCATAACTTCACTGATAGTTAGATATTTGGAGATTGTCATAAAAAAATCTGCGTTCCAATCGAGACTGATTAAGCATGCGATTCGTGTTTAATATATTCTTGGTAAATCAAGAACTCGGTCGCTTTAACTTGGTCAATTTTAAATCAAATTTTTCGTTTTTGAATTGGTTTGAAGACTGTAATATTATGATCGAAAAAAACGGATGTCTTGAAAATTCAAAAATCGGACTCGTATTATATTACACTCTGGCGAGATTATTCGCTACGAATACAATTTCAATGATCTCCAGCACGAACAGATTATTATTATGATATGCATTAAAATAAAAATATATTTATTTACCGTGGCCCCTAAAAAATTCTGATCGAACCCGTGGATTTTTTTTTTTTACGGGGTTCTCATAACAATATTATACGGTGGTCGGTGCGAACACCCGAGATTATTATCGTTACGATAATCGCAGTGCAGGCGGACAAAATATTATTATAAAAAACGAACTAAACCAGATAAAACCGTCGAGAAGGCGGCGGCGCTCGGGCGTCATGGCGAGGAAAAAAAACACATCCGATAATTGCAGCAGCGGCGGTACACGCGCGTGATAAAAATAATTCGCCGGCAAATAATATTATAATAATTGAATCCTAATAATTATTATTATTTACCGATCGTTTATGATAATATATGAATTATTGTAATACGATAATTGATAGGTGTACTTTTAATGATACACCTTGACGCCGCCGCCGCGGTGCAGCGGGCTGCCAAGGATTACGCGACGGATTATCGTCATAATCCTAACACGATTATCGCAAAGTCACCTGTTGCGCATGTCGACCGTCACGGCGGTGTTTGCGCGGCGATGTGTGATTAAATGAATTATTAATTTTTTTTTCTCATATATTATATACGATTAGAATATCGTAAATTATGTTTTAAACCAGTTCGTGAGTGCAGAGTGATCGATACTCATTGATATATTATATATTATGTACACGCGTTTCCATCGCAACAATGTTACTTTAGGTATGTACATCGATTATTTATATTCCGGGTTTTATCGAAAGACTATATTATAGGTACACCCAACTATTGACGTATTAGAAGGTAAAAATTACATTTCTCACAATTTTCTTTGTCGTTGTCGTTTTCATAAGTCTTTTACTTATTATATAATGACAAAATATATATTTTTAATTCGCTATACATCGCGTTAGGCATTCTCTCGGAGAACTCCGATAAATACAGATAGGATTTTTGACGAGTATATAAGTACCTTGTTTGTGTGTTACATACATATATAAGAATTTAAGTACACGACTAATTAACGACACCTCGAAGCGACATCGTAGTTAAACGAATCACTATTGGTATAGAATAAATACAAGGTGTATTTTGTAAGCATTCTCACCCTACTTGTATGCTTCAATCGTGCTGTATTCAAATTTCGATTTTTGAAATTTATAAATACACTTGAAGACTACATTTTGGAATACTTGTGAGTTTTTTGCGGCGATGAGGACTGTGTGTCCTTTTGAAAATAATGTCACTAGAATCGCTTTACACAATATCTGAAGACTTATCGGACCACCATCACTGCAGTGGTGACATTATTTTTATCGGTCGCGTGCTCGGCGCATTCCCTATTCCTTAGCGTCGCGGGACGGAAACGAAATTAAAACCCAGAAAATAAAAAGTTATCAAAAACCGCTCGTCCGAATCGAACTCAATAATCACAATAACAATCGTCACTGCAACAAAAACAACAACAACAACAACAATCACGGACGGTGCGATAGTCCGTATATTTGTATAAATGTATAATATATAAAAACGTCTGTCTGTCTGTCATTTATGCATTCCCAAACCTTTCAACCGATTGGGACAATCCCAAAAAATTTGGGACAGAGATAGATTAGACCTCTGGGAAGAAGATAGGCTAATTAAAAAAGATAGAAGTTCAACCCAGGGATTTTGAGATTTATGATGGAAATATTTGCTTATAAATGGTTGCCATTGGTTACAAATTACAGATTATATTAGTAACATTTTTGTTTATTAATGGTTGTAATCGGTTACAACCTCTTCTAACTTGGTTTTTGTTTTTTTTAATGTACCTAATTCTGATTTCAGTCACTTACGCACCTCGCGGGGTCGCAATCTACCTCGTGTGAATTGCCTAACTGATAATTTACTACTTCTCTCATATATTGTCGGCGATCCGATGCAGTGGATTACCTACCTAGGTGGCTTGGATGCATTTAAATCACTAGAGGTTAATCTTAACCTTAATCTTATATATGGGCATATGGCTCAGGCAACGCTGGGCAGAACAGCTATAGTAATATATAAAAAACACTTTTCGTACGTCGTTAAATAATTATTTTTCATTGTGATATTATATCGTTTTATCATCGCTGCGCAGTGTCCGTCGATAACTATTATTATTGTTATTATTAAAAAAATAAGAGAAAAAATGGGGTCGCGACTTAAGTAAAATATAATTCAATTCTAATCTAACCAATTCCCCGTGTACAGTACCTCCATTGGGTGGCTACTTTTTCTCACGTCTCTCGTGTTTAAATATATACCTACATAATATATGTTTATTGTAATAACTCAATATTACAGATTGTTTGTTTTAAAATAAAGTTTAAAAAATATTAAAAAATATTACAATAATTATTATGACTTCGTTCGATTCGCGCGCGGTGAGATATCCTTTTCGACGTCCGGTCGACGCTTTTTTAAATGACCGTGAGACGATGACGAATAAACGTAATAAATAATATAATCGTTATATTGACGCCGCCGCGCGTATACACACAATATAAACGTCCTATCGCCCACGACTGTCGGTAATTTCGTTAATATTATTTTTTTTAATCCACTTCAAAAGGCTCGCGTCAATTTAGATGATAATCCGCTCCGTTCGCGACATAATAAAAAAGCGTGAACCGGCATCGTGGTATACTCGCGGGGACTTTCTTTTTATGTGTAAACGCGTCGAAATGCATTTCGGGTGCAGCGGCCGGCACGGGCGACAAACACGACGTATAAAATAATAAATTAATGTTAACGAAGCAGTGCAGATTCAAAGCGTTCGTATTGACGTGATCGATTATTAATGGTAACCGGAAACTGGTATAACGACACGTATACCACGAGTAACCAACTGGTTGGGTTCCACTCTCTGCGGGTATATGAGCTGATATGTGATGACATCGCGGTTGTGCTATAATATACAGCTGCTGCTTACTATAACTGCTAGATCGCTGTTTGCCCGGACATCAAGGTTTACTGTGTATAGTGTGAAGTCGCTTTTAAATCCGCGATAGTACGTCAATGGTTGTGTAAGTACCTAGTTAATAAACTCGACCGCGGTTTTGGTTATTGGAAGTTAACAGCGACCAAACGCTATATAGCTCTTGGTGTCAATTCCCAGTGACTCGATCGGACTTTTTTTGAGATCCCGACTAATAACCAACTTTCACTTCTAAAATATGATATTGGACATAGCGTGCACTATTCATACGTACTTCCGATTTTCAGCAGTTTAGTCGAGACTTGTCATTCTCCCATTGATCAATTCATATCGTATAGTATTAGTTATTATAGAATATACTATAGGTAGGTAATAAGATAATATAAGTAGTTAAATGGATGTAAGAGTATAACAGTTACTTGTGATGTAACAAAATATTATAAACAAGGAAACAATGTAAACTCGTGGCCCGCATTCATAGGCCGTCCTGCATCCTGCCATAGATATAAAGAAAAACGATGAACTATCGTTACCCTGACTTCAAAGTCATTCTATAATAAAACGGTATGATTATTATGTCACAAATATAGCTATATCCCGTTCCATACGACATTTAAATAAACTAAAGATCATTTAATAATATTATGTTATCGGTGGGGGGGGGGGTGGAGCATAATAGAGAGGTCCCTATTATATTCCTCGACATACAGCGTATATAGGTATAATAATATAATATTTTTGTATTTATTGCTAATACTATTTACTTCAAAATAATCAAAACGTTTAATAGATGCCGAAGTCTTTAATTTTTTGAGGGTGCACGAGTACCCTGTGCGCCCCCCTGTTCGCGCCAATAAGTCGTTCGCACGGAATTACTCTGTAGCTTCAAATATTAAAGGAGAGCGCGTTTACATCACATCAATAATAACAATTATTAATTGTAAATTATAATATTATATTGTTCATTACAATATATCGTTGAACGTACGCTAAGTCGATGACGTACAACGATGCGCGTATATCATCCGCGTGAAACTGCACTCTGCAGCGCGGTCGTCGTGTAATATCACGATAAAAAATAATATTATGCATAAAATATAATAATTAATATCATTAATCGTATGCGTGTGATAATAAAATATATAGGTATATACGATATAATATAATATTATTTCTATACGAGCGGCCTATACATAGCGACGGACGCGCGCGACAATGCGGCGGGCCAACTTATCAGGACCGGTGCCAGATTTGTCGAAAATATAACGGGTTGATAAATTTGTAAAAGTCCAAAAAAAAAAAATAATAATAAAATCGAGCTCGCAGTGTCTCGTTGCGCCACCGGCGACGCGACGGCGGCCGAAAATACTTCGACGCGCACGATAATTATCGTATATATTATATATTATATATTGTATTATAATAATATATGTACGCAAAGAATGTGAACTGATTTTGAATATTTGTAAATTTTTATCGGTTCAGTGGAACCTCGATCAGTCGAAAAAAATTCCGTGTGAAAACTTTAGTAAATATTATCGACCTCGGTAAGTGGAAAAATTGTATTTCGACTTATCGAGGTTCCACTGTATTATAAAATCGACGCGCCCCTACCGACCGTAGAAGATGATTTGATTAAATTTGAAAGGGGGGGGGGGGCTCAAATCTTTCGACAAAAACGAGCCAATTAGTATAACATACAGACTACTATACAGATAAACGACTTAACTGTTACCGCGTCCAAGCTGCGGACGGGACTATAGTGACTATAGGAGGTAGTAGGGGACTGACACTCGGCGGGTACTTGAGAAGTTTTGAGACTTCAGTGGGAAAATAAAAAATATGTATACGCGTTTATTCCTAACAACTAACTGTTGAATATCGTTCTCCCCTTATTTCCCATGTGCATAGGGACTTCTACACACCGAGTCATAGGGTTGGGCACCACTGACGCACTGCCGGATGATCTATGAAAGGCGAGGAAGCGCTGAGGATTGAACAATGGGGGAAGGGAGGCTTACTCCGGCGACCACTTTTCCGAAGATTTTCCTACCCCAATTTCGAAATTTATTTATTTTTATTTCGGGGGAATTCACAAAGAGAGCCAAAGCGAGATACAAAAAAAATCGTATCACAAAAGAACGCCAAACGTTTAATCTTAATCTACGAATTTATTATCTGATTACGATAGAGTGTCAGCGCATATAATAACATTATATTGTACTTATAGTAATCACTCGCGTGTAGAGTAGTGACAAAATATGCATTTTACAAAAACAATATTTTATATGATTTTATTCTTAACTTAAAAATTGTCACATTAAATCACTCATCATTTTTGTTTTAATGTTTTCTGAGTTAAATTATTATCGCTGATTAAATGTTGGCAAATTTTTAAGTTTTGAAAAACTATGCGTTCGACATCAGTTTAAGTAGTGTTAAAGTAATATAATGAGCATAAAGAGTGTATAAGATATTCAAATGTTGTTTTTTCTTTTACTACCTAACTAGGTTTTAAAGAAGAAAAGACAAAATTCTGAAGTGAAAAAGTTGAGGTCTCTCAAAATTATTGTGTAGTTTTTAATTTAAGAATTTTGAAATTGTACAATAATAAATTATTGAATATTATGTATCTAAAAAAATGTAAAATAAGAAATATGCCCCTGAAACTCAAAAATCGCAAAATATGCACTCTATGTCTTTATATACACTTTAAATATTTTTTTCGTACAGTATTGAAATTAATTTCCAGATTACTCAGCAATAAATCTAATAATAGTCTACAAACAAGACGCAACAATACTTCTTAGTCCTTGATTTTAGGTAGCTCTAATATTATTATTAGTTTACAATTCTTTTTCGTCGGTTTACCTACTCTTATTATTTTCAATACCTATATAATAGTTATATGCCGGATCGAGTGAACAACCATACTAAACAATATAATATTTAATGAATTAATAGCGAGCTAATAATAATAATGGTCTCTTGAACACCACGATTGGACCATTAAATTTTATCGAACCTTTAAATCAATCAATTTCCACGCAACACGACATTATTAGGTATAATATTATTATTTATTTCGTCGAAAGTCGATAGTCGTGCGCGACCATGTCGTTCATCATCAGTATTAGTATAATATTATATTACATATATTATAGGTATTACGCGAATACGATCGAGATCAACCGACTATACAGGATGATCCGCTTAAGTGTATGCACTCGTTATTTCGAAAAGTTTCAACTTTTTTGAAATAATGTGATGTAATTTTGAAACGAAATTTTCGAAAATAAAATTATATTTTTTATCCTTGTTATTTTTTTGTTAAAAGTTTTTTATTTTTTTTTAATGACCCCCTTACACTATTATTATTTCATACACCGAAGCAGATATATTATTAGGAGTATTTCAATCTATATAAAGACCAAATTTCTTGACAATAGTAGTTCATTGTAGTTATTGGAAATCGTTTAAAGCTTAGACGAGCGGAGTAGAGTGGTTCAACGGGGATACCACGCAAAATGTTGTCCACTACTCCGCTGGTCTAAACTTTAAATACTTATAATTATACTAATCAACTGTTTGTCCGACATTTGATTTTTAATGATTAAAATACTCCGAATAACAATATTCTGCTCCGGAACACGATGAAATAATAATAAATGCACGGTGTCGTTCAAAAAAGTAAAAACTTAAGAAAAAAAAGATAGCGATAAAAAATAGTAGAAAATATATTTTATTTTCAGAAACGTCGTTTTTGAATTGACATCAAATAACCGTTATACGAAAAGTAAATTTTCAAAAACGTTGAGACTTTTTGAAATAACGAGTGTGCATGTAGACACTTAATAACGAATCGTCAGCTGGAGGTATATAATATATAGGTACAGTAGACTAGCAGCTTATAAGACTTACATAAAATTGGGACCAGCACGCAAAGTGAGTCTTATAAAGTTATAACCGATTGAATCTTATATAGGTGAAGTTCAAAACGAACAAAATTTTTAAATAATTATTAACTTTATTTTGATACTTATACACGTCCCGCTATTAGATATTTTTAAATAATTATAAATATACAGTAGGTACATATTATTATATATACATGTTATTGATTAAATACAAATACATATAATTATTGACTTCCATCGATTTTAAACTTTTATAAATATGTGCAGGTGCATACAATACATGGGTAGTATATGATTATGGTATGATTAGAAACCAATAATAATATTATAGAGGTAATAATCAACATTTTCATTTTCTACGATTTTCCTCGCGGGATCTAACCTTTGTGACTGAATTTTTTTTTAATGAATTCGAATACGTCCGGACCGTTCCGTGCGATTTTGAGTCAAATAATAAGCGACCGAACCTTATATCCGCGAGTCTTTAAGCGATGTCGACTGCTGTTATAATAATATACGATATCCACCGCCGATCTCTTTTAAAACGGGCGACTTACGTATTATAGTATTATTATAGTCGAAAACCAACATCGCGCCGAGGTCGCAGGTAACCTATAACCACATGACCGAGCCGAAATGATATTAGATTATTATTGTTGCGCGGAAGTAGGTTTAAAAATAATAAATAAAAACAGTTTAAAACAGTTTGAAAAACACACAGTTACGCTTTACACCGCGGCGAGCAATATAAGAGTGCTGCTGCGCATTCCATTCGGATTGCGTCGATTTACCGCCGTGAACTTATTATAATATTATTATTCGTTCGTATTCGTTCGTTTCCGAGTAATTTATCGCGAAACGTATTTATATTTTAATATTACACGCGTTTCGTACCGTTATTATTTTAATTTTTTTCCCGTTGAATTTCGTATCAAGCGGTCTGACCGCAGTGTGCGATAATATATTTTACTGGCCGAGCTTTCGCGTTACGATATTATATAAAACAAACGGAGGAACACACTTTCCGATTACGTTATATTTATAAATAAACTCGTATTAAAAAAAAAAAAAAAAAAATCATTCGTGACACGGGTGGGACGTGGGTCATACGAAATCACTCTTAAGCCACATTTAGATTTACGGAACATTGTCACAGACGCTGCCCGCGCCGCCGCCGCCGCCGCACGCACCGGATGTATTATAATATACCGAGAAAAAAAAATAATAAATAATCGAATACCTCTGACCTCTCCACCTACTATCCGTGGAAGTATTAAATTAACGGTTTATTATTTTTTTTTTTTTTATTAATATTATAATGTTCAATCGTGTGTACTATATGTATATTGTATCTGCAGGGTGCGGGTATCGGCTCAATAGAAAACTGGACATGATATAATATTATATTGTGATAATATGATATATTTTACGTTGTCATTTTTGCCGAAGTACACGAAATAGTTAACGAAAAGTTTTTATTCGCACTTTTGAAATATTTGAATCGTACCTATGTATATGAAAAAGAAAAGTAGAAAAACAGACGGACCGCGAACTATATAATAGCTGAGCGATAGATAACAACGGATATAGACATCAAAGAACCATTTTCATCTTATTTGTTACCGTTCTCGACTACATATTAGTTAAGTACGATTTTCGACAGATTGCAGAACACATATTTCTCGCGGAATCGTTTTTAATCAGAATTATATTAAAAAATCTTCATTGAATAAAATCACGAATTCTCGCATAAAAATCCGTGCCCTAGTAATTATTATAATATGATTACGTACGTAACAAAAATAAATATATTAACGCGATGATGCAATCACCGAAAACGTCCTCGCGGATTTCTGCAAACACGCCGTGACGTCTGTTTTTATTTTCATTTCGCGTAGGTACGACGATATTACTTCAATATTAATTCACAAATAAAAATAATATGATTTACCAAAAGATGTTCAGTGACAAACACTATTAGGGGGGAGAATTAAAAAAAATGTGCAGTTATTGCAGGGTGGCAACATTTTCTGACTCTACGTGTCAAAAATTAAATTTTTTAAACATTTTTTTTGAAGCGTGCCTTTAAATTTTGAAAAATATTATATCTACATTATATTGTAATATTGTTGTTGTTTATTATTAAAAATAAAATATAAATACTTCAATTTTTCACGTGCCCTAGGAATGTATTTTTACAAGAGCCATGGATTTGCCACGCCTGTCTTATATTACAATATGATTTCGAAATTTTTGATTTTGGCCGCTGCCGCACGGGTCCTTTACATTTTTCCCACAGTTCTCAATATTTTTTAAGTTAAAAAATAAATAAAAAAGGCCCACGAAAGTATTTGATAGTGCTCTGTATAATACTTTTGTGTGCTTTTCGGGTTTAACTCGAAACGGAAATCGATAAAGAAAAAGGTATAAGGCACGTTTTTTACAACCTTAATCACCATATTTATTATAAACGCCACGAGCAATATTAATAAGTCTATAATGAATATTTATAGTGATGGCCAACGATAGGATGATTCCAAGTATCGATATCACCCAAACTTTGCCGATATATCTTATCGAAATATATCGAATTTATTAAATAAAAAGTTTTATTTTTTTCCATATTCCGTTTAAAGATTTTATAGTGATCACTCAATGGAAAAATAAAATTACAAAACTATAATTTAATAAACTATTGTTTTTATTTGAAAAATAATAATAATTAAGCCTAAACGAACTAACTCGAGGTTAGGATTTTTAACAAGTAGGTTTACGGGAGTTTCCCTCGTTTTAATGCATATTTTAAAAATTAAGAAAATTTAAAAACGTTAAGTAAATTTATCATCGCCGCGGTATATCGAATTATTCTAATACAAAAATGTACACCTATATCGATGTCGTCGGCCATCATTAATAAACATGATTCTCAAAATAAAAATATTTGCTCTCAAAATATATTTTCTTCGGAGCGGGGCCCAACATGATTCGCAGCCGATAACGTCGAATATTCCGATTTCAGCAGGTCGACCTGTCCTCGTTTTATTTTTCATTCTTATATTCTTATATTATGTACCGAGAGCGATTCGTTTGAAACGACCCGACGTGCACAAAAAGTATACCTATACCTAGGTTATAGTTGATTACGCGCGCCATTGACGCGTTTTTCTGGTGTCCGGGTACCTACATAATATAATAATAATATTATAATAATATTTGTGCATTATTCACGCGCGCAACACGACGCCGGGCGGCCCGCCGCCGTAATTGTGCGATATTATTATTATAATAATAATATACATACCTACCTATATATTATAATGTTTAGTGTTCGGCTAATCAAGAACTGCTTGTCGGAAGGCTTGTTTAGAATATTATATAATATTATTATTATTATTATTATTATTGCGTGCGCGTACATAGCTGGTAGGCAACCTACCTATACTTACATATCCGCCGACGACAACCCGTTTTGGTCCCCGACGAACGTTTCTATTTACTCTCGATCCGCAACACCTGTTGAAGCGAGAATTAATGATAATAATATATTATATTATATTATAAGATGCACCGCGACGCAGTGACGTGAAAAATTATTTCAAAAAAGCTTTCGGTGTAAATTTTGAGTACAATTTTTTTGTTGAAAATTATACCAAAAGATAAACGGAACTTTTTTTATCATACACTTTAAATGTCTGCAGTAAAGCTAAATATAGCAGGGGTGTGAAGGGTGTACTTGTGGGGGGGGGCGGACCACTGAATCGCCTACCACCTGGAATTGTTTTTCCTACTTATAAATACTTAAAAATCTTAAAACACGATATGAAAAAATCCTAAATTCATTTAAGTAGCCGCATAAAATAAACATACGATCATTGATAATTAATTATTTGGATAATAAAATGTATGCTAGACTTTAGTGAAGCTTATTGACAGATGGTTTTCAAATCACCCGGCTGCCAGGGACTCTCTAAACCTTGTTTAGGGTTATGAAAATTATAGTTATATTTTTGAACAGTTAAAAATAATTATTAGTTTTAGTACTATGAAATCTCGTTTGTACTAATATTTTAAAATTTGAAATAATTATCAATTATACTTGCACATTTTATTGATACAATTGAGAACTGAAAAAATTTAATAAAATGGTTTTATTATTTAAGATAAATGTAATTATTACGTGTATCATCAATTAAATATGTCACGAATATTATATGTAAACATTGTTATAGTTATCATTGTCTGTTATACCGACTGCAGGTTGATGCACATTCGCTATAGTGTAAAAAGGTAATATAATTTTTCGCGGTGACCGTTTATTTTCACAACAATTCTAAATATTTAAATATTGTTCAAAGTCGGAAAAACGATACAGTCAAACACTATTTTATTGGGATCTATTATAGTATTAATAATTAATGCTTGAAAAAGCTGTATTTGAGCACCCGCAATGCTTGAATAGGTACTTCAACCTTCTACTTCGCTGCAGAACTTCGCGGTCGACGGTCGCACCAATCCGCTATATATTGGCGCGGCACTATAGGTACCAAATCGTAAAAAAAATTTGAAAAAAAAAATAAAGGAAACGTCGAACCCCACTCGACTCGCGTCATTCTTTTCGACCGCGCCATATCGTTGGCTTATACGATTATTATTATTATATGCGCAGGTATCCACAGCAGTATATATATATATACGGACACGACGGAAGTCCGGTGGTCGGAAGATATATATATATAGTATGAGAGGAAAGAAAACCGTTTTTCGTTTTTTTTTTTGACGACCTAGTAACACGCGTTATAACAAACTGCGGTATACGCGAAGACGACGACAACGACGACGGGTTTATCGTAAAGTTTTATGCCGTCGGCCTGCTGCTGCAATGTCGCCGTATTATCGCAACGATTTTTACGGTCTAGCAATATATATAATAAGTCGAGCACCCAGTTCGGCTCTTTCGCGAGAACGATGAAACCATCGCACGCACACCGTACGCACGTCATTATTATACATCACACGCGCTCGCCCGTTCTTTTTTCCTCCCCTGTCGCGCTGCTCTCGGCCCGCAGCGATCGCCTGCAGCACTGCCGCCGCACATATCCGAACAAGTCCCACACCCCCACAGCCCTACACGTATAAAATAATATGTATGTGTGAGTTTGTATATGTATACGGTTTTGATCCACCGAAAAGTCGTCGTTGTCGGTCTATCTTCATCCCCTATCGCCCTCGGTCAGATCGCCATACTGCGGCACATACCCGAAAACAACCCCCCTCACTCCGCGTACGAGTATAAAATAATATGTATATGTAGGTCGGTATCCATCACATATGTATATACGATTCGATCCCTCGAAAAGTCATCGTCGGTCTATCCTCATCCCCTATCGCCCTCGGTCAGATCGCCGCACCGTCACATACCCGAGAGCAACCCAACCCTCCCCCCTCCAGCACCGCGTCCTCGTATCAAATAATATGTTTATGTAGGTATGTACGTTTCGATCCCCCCAAAAGTCGTCGTCGCCGTCTGTCTATCCTCATCCCCTATCGCCCTCGTCGTTCGAAAACACCCTCCCTGTGTGTGTGTATACGGTCGTACTCATATTATGCGTATACGTCTTTTCGTGCCCGTCGTCTCGTAAAACTTTAATACTGCTTGTCGACGCTTAAAAAAGTAATTGTGGATTCGATACCCCACGGTTTTTTTTATTTCCTGTACCCGTAAACGGTTGATACGCACTCGGACACGGACACGGACGGCGGCGCGCCTATTTGTAATTATTATTATATGACGATAACAAAATATATCGGTGGTGTGGGCTTGATTTTTCCGTGAGATCGACGATAAAAATACCCCAATCGATTATCGTGCCTATCGCTGCGGACTTTTGAGACATGAGCATTATTTCCGAGTCTAATAATAAGTTATACTATATTATAAAATATAACAGTGCGTGAAAATTATGTAAAATATAGCCATATTAATATAATTGAACTTGTCGCCTTTAAAATCGGAAATATATTGCTGCAAGTAAACGTTTGAGCAAGCACAAGTTATACCTACCTGTTATACTTAAAAGTGTAAATTATGCTTAATGTGGATATATGTACCCACCAAGTGTGGTTCAGAGGACCCACACACACCCATAAATCGTTTGTGAAAACCGTTAACAACCACTCAGGCTTATTGTAGTTTAGAAACCAAATTTTATAAACGACACATAAGACAATATTTTCTGTGTCGTAGCCTTTTTTTCAGTTCGTTATTTTAAAATATACAAAAAAGTTAGTTAGGTACCTATCTAAGTCTGAAAGTGATAAGGATTTTAAATCGATAGTAGATTTTTTGTATAAATAGTTTATCAAAAATACGAAAAAGCTACGGCACAGAAAATATTGTTCTTCTTATTAAAGTGTACAAATATGGTTTCACGCAAAAAAGAACCACTTGTTAGTGGTTAGGATATAAAATGTTGCTTTGAAATATGGAATCAAAAATGTTAGTTGTCGTTCAAAAAAAGTTTTAAACTTAAAAAAAATATTATGAGGTTAAAAATACATACATTTTTGAAAATGTCGTTTTGTAGTAACGACGGAATCGCCGCAGAAACCGCGCGATAAAAATATTTTCAAAAACGTCATCAATGGTTTTTGAAATAATAACGAGTGTCTCGTGGATCACCCACGGTACCTAGGTATATTATGCAGGTTATTAAATTATTCAAAAAAATGTATGCTCGACTCGTTGTAATAATATTATGCAGAAATCACTGCGCACTCGAAGAATGAGGTAGAGATCTCTAACCCTATATCGCCGTCGTCCACCCGCACACGATAATAATAATAATACTGCGCACAAATACGTCATAAATGCAAAATTATCACTCTGCCGGACACTTTATTTATTATAATATGCGTTATAATAATATATTGTGAGTCTTCTCGCGACCTACCTGCAGTTTTGCAGCACACCGCGCGTTGCTGCTGCCGCATACCTACGATAATATAATAATAATAAATATATATTTTTGAATAATCGCGAGTCGTTATAATGACTATTACACGCCGTCGATTATTATATTGTATACGAAATTTATCATCGTACCTCGTACAGTATATAATATAATATTATCATTATATTACTGCTGTTTATTATAAATATCTCACGCCGATCGGTCGTCCGCCGCGGACCGTGCGGCAGTTTTATTACTCGTACAAGAAAATAATAATATTTTAAATAATAATATAATATATCGTACCTATTTATTTATGAATAATGATTGTACGAGTGGCGGTCGAGGTGTGTGGCGAACGATTGTTCGTCGTAATAATAATAATAATAATATTTATGATAATGACTTATATTTTACGGCGGATTATCGTATATAATATTATAATATACTATGCGTGTTGGAGTGATTTATTACGCCTCGTCGTGAGCTTCGCTTGTACGTATTATACGAATATTATATTATATTATACGACGCGAGTCCGACTTTTGGCGGATTAGAGGGGTTTTTTCGCGTTTGATTGTGCAGTGCACTCGTCGAAATTATAATGATTGTTATTAACAATTAATTATATAATGTAATAATTTACAAGTCGCGCGCACTATTCTCTTGTCGATATTTTACAATATTTTTACGAGTGGAAAAACGTCTATACTCGCGCATCGCGGCCCCGCTTTTGTGCGGAAAAAAACCGTTTGATTTTCCACGCTCGTCTGCGTCGAAGCCGTTCGCGCGCGTCTTACTACGTGGAAATAATAAACTAATCGAATGACGGACAACTATACGCGCGGAATAATTGTATTCCAAAAATATCTCGTTTTCTTTATTTACGGCGTTTAAAAAAAAAAAAAATAAAATAAAACGCACGATTAAATCGGAGAAAATAAAATCAATATTTTATAAAAAAAAAACCTCGCGCAGACTATATTGACTCCTGGCAGATCGTATAATACTCATACATCTATAATAATAATAATGTATAAACGCGAAAGCGGTGATTTCCGCCAGATATATTATATACAGAGCGATTCGAAGTTTAGGAGTGTCACGGCCGTTTTATCACATATGTTATACGTATTCAAAATACAAGAAAACGTATTTAATATGATATAATAGTGAACGTTTTTTGATTTAGAAACGCATCTAATATAATATAATTTTGTAGATTTTATTATAATTTTTACGATATAATATCAGGAGGATTTCGGGGGAACCTTATATACTTTTTTGCAAGCGAAGAGACATTTTTTCAATACGTTTTGAACGACATTACAATATTGATAATGCAAAACCGTATATGTTTGAGAGATATTGTATAAAATGATTATAAATTTCAAAAGTCGACTGTCTAAAAAAATTACAAAATGTACGTTTTAGACGTTTCTAAATCAAAACACTTTCTTGTCATCTTTCTCAATTTCGAATCAATAAGTATTGGCCGTAACACCCGACATTTGAATCACTCTGTATTACTCGTCGATATACGCATCACAGGCGGAAGATTCGCACATCGATTTTTTATTTATTTTCTTGAAAAGTTTGCCAATAATATATACTTAACCTCTCGCTGTATGGGAGACGCGTTCAAAGACCATATAATATTTTAATTTTATTATATACGCAAAACATTATAACGAGTGGAACGAACCGCACTCGTTTTGTTTACCCGCGAAACGAACATTAAGCCGTCAAACGTAATGGAATAATATTATTATATTATTATTATAATATAATGTGTGCATTTAATATTGGCCGACGTCTGTCCGTACCGAGTGAATAAGTATAGTATTATATATATAGCACAAAACATAATGTATTAGTCACTAAAAAATAATAAAATTATAACAAATACTACACCACTATTTACGCCAAATCAAAGCTCACGATAATCACCGAAAAGAATAAAGATAGTGATAATAACGGTTTTAATGATATATTGTGATAAAAATGTCACAAGAAAAAATTACGCAGAAAAAAATGATAAGCTTGAATAATATTATGATAATGTAACCACAGACTTCTATACTAAGAAGACGAGAAGTGTAGTAAAGAAGTCTTCGTCTAATGTTGATTGTTGAGTGATAACTGATAAATTTATTTTAATTGTTCTCAATAATTGTTGTCTCTATACATTATATAACGCTTATGTAACGTTTCGATATCATTTAGTTAATACTAAAAAGTATTATACTTAAACACGATCTATGGGGGGGGGGGAGGAGGACTTAAACTCCCTTAGGCCCCTCCCGCTTTGGGCACTCTACTGTTTGCATGCGATCCTGGGCCAAGTCTATCGCACTATAACTACGGTTAGAACGACATACTAGTCAAAATATTCACTGGTTCTAGGTGCAAATATTGTATAGGTAATATAGTAACTCGTGTTTACGTTTGATAAGTTCCTCTCTCGATCATCGTACTGTACACACGCCATTTCGTGATAATAATATAATAACAATAATAATATTAATATACAATGCTCGCTCTCGTTAATGAATCACGTCGTAGGTATAACATGCTTGTCAAAGGGACGTGATGTAATATATTATGTGATGTGTGCACAGGTGTCGGATATATCCTAGTTCTCAGGATGAGGGGGAGGGGGTGAATTTCAAATCTGCAAAGGTGAAGATGAGGTTTGACCTCTCATTTTATTTTTTTTTTTTTGGAAATCAAATACTGTAATTGACACGTGAAGTATAACAAATTTTGTTGGTTTTAATTTCTAAAAATGTTACGATTTGTAAAATTAAGCTACTGCAGTAACCGTCGGGCTTCGCTTATTTTGTTATCATGCATCATTCAACTCATATCAAATCAATCTGCAGATTATACCAATATATAAATTCTCAAGTATCGAGTCGTAGGTAATATTGTATAGTTTCGATAGAAATCCCAAGAGGGTGATTTACCAGTTACCAGCTACCCCGAGTGTACCCCTGTGTGTACGTCATATACGGCCATACGAGTCAGTGCGGCATATATGTTTAGGAATAATTTTCACAACTCTCCCATTTATCATCACTAGTCTAGCCATAGTTGAAAATTCATTAAGACTTCATGGTGAATGGGGGGGGGGGGATTAAAATAAATGTGAGCGGGAGAGCTTTGATCCCACGCATTACTAAAAAGTTGTCTGTTTTTGGTAGGCAAAGAATAACAATTTCATCTAACTATTTAATTTTACAATATTACGACGAATCGTCATCATCAAAGCAAGTCCTGACGCGATCGGTTCCTTGTTGATCCTTCAAAAACGTTTTTAATCGACCCTTATATTGCTGAAAAATTCCTGTAAACAGTGAGAATACGACATAGTGAATGGAAAATATCTGTCTGTTATCAGACCACTGGGAAGAAGATAGGCTAATTTTAAAAGGTCCAACCCGGGGAGGTGCTCACACAGTAATTTTGAGATTTACGATGGAAATATTTGTTTATAAATTGTTGCCGTCGGTTACAACTTACAGATTATATTAGTAATTTTTGTTTATTAATGGTTGCCGTTGATTACGACTTACTACTCATAATTCTGATTTCAGTCACTTACGCACCTCACGGGGTCCGCAATCCACCGCAAGTGGATTGCATTCCTGATAATTTACTACTGCTCGCATAATATATATTGTCCGCGATCCGACGCTAGATTTGTGTTTGCACAATGAAAAAATGTAGCAGGCGCGCAATCGTGTTGTATTTTCTCAAATATAAAAAGGTAAAGTTATATAAAATAGTAAATATTTTGTATCAAATATAAATAGTTACCACGTTATACCAATACCCACGTTTTATTTGATAGGGCGTGTACAAGCTAGAGGAAATCGGTGGTTTACTACCGGCTGTCGGCATTCTAAACACTTTATTCTTTTATCCAAACCAACGCAATAATACAAAAACAAATTACCGAACTCGGGCACGCACGATAAATGAACAGTGTTATATGGAACTCGAAATAAACGCTTTCGAGATGTAACTCCAATATACTACGACCAATATTAGTTGTTATTTTTTTTAGTTTCGGTGTACAATAATATAGATGATACACCATATTTAATTCGATAATCGCTGTAGATGGTCGTAGTTATACGTATACGCTATAGACGCAGTTAAATGATAAAAAATAAGGCGTTAAAAATAATATTCGACCCGTAATAATACAGTATAATAAAAACTATTAAGAGTAAAAAATGTATTTGTTCGTAAGAGGTTGAAGTAAAAAAAAACATTTGGATGCGATTAAGTTTTGTTTATAATAATTTAAAGAAATAGATTGACATCATTTTTTTTTCTTCATATTTTCGAGTTTTTACGCTGTGTATAATTAAACGTTTTTTTTACTGGATATTCAGTGCTTGAATGAGGAAAAAATTAGAAAGGGGATGCAAAAGTGTAGAAAAAATGTACGATAATTTAAACGTCTTATTAATTATAATTAGAAGGAGTAAAATATTTTCCAAGAGAGACTCCCCAAACCCCCGGGCTGCCCTCAATTCAAGTACTGCGTGGATATTCAAACTTTTTAGTCGCACACTCGTATTTTATCGTTTTTTAATGGCCACCTGTAACCCGTACGATACCTAACCTAACCCTGCAGCAGGACTTATTACAATATGCCCGTAATGCAACAGGTGCAATCAGCCGATATAGTACAATAATAATATGACATGATAATACATCGCGTCGGAGCTGAATATAGAGACACGAACGAAATGTTTTTTTATATTCAAGAAAAATATCATTTTCACACGCCGGACTCGAAACTCGCTGTTCTTATTATTTTCTCTCTGTTTCGTTAATATTTTATAATGTATATATACTGCAGTGCCTACCTCGCTATTACGCTCCCATCCCGGTTGTTCTGCAGTAGTATATTCTACCTGTAGGTACTTTTCACACACCTACACGCAGAGTCTTATTAACGCGGAGTCGGTCCAATTACAGTGAGGCGGCGGCGGCGGACCATTACGACCGTATAATATAATGTATATATATTATATTATTATGTGAGTGTGTGCGTACTGCAGCAGCGTGAACATATTATATATATATAATATTAGTGTCGAAATAAAATATATATCATATTATATAGCTGACGAAAAACAGAAATCTCTTCGCACCCTCCCCCCCCCCCCTTCAGCATAGGACAACGCCGCCAGTAAATAACATAATATATATAATATGATATGTGTGTGACGCTGCTGTGTAGTATATTATATGTTATTACAGAATTCGCGCGCGTCGTCTCGGCCGGCGCAAAATTCCTTTTAATTAATGTCGGAAATTCGGGAACCGGAAGAAAACTCTTAATACGAGACGCGACCTCGAACGCCATTTGACAGCAACCAAAGGGACTGCCAATCAGCGAGGCATTATATCACACACACACACACACACACACATATCCATATATATATTATATACACGGCGATATTATATCAAACATAATAATATATAATATAGTGTACATGCGAATTATACACATGAATGGCGTCACGTACACACACACACACACACACACACACACACACAGATGTATTCCCGTGTAGCGGAAGTGTGGCGAGGGGGTGTGGGAGGTGGGGAGGTGTGGCGCCGTTGACCTTTTTGAAAGGAACTCAGTCCGCCGCCGCTGCTGCAGTCGCTGGACGACCGCTAATTGGACGGTATATTACTCGCGTCTTTTTCATTTAATTACTTGTTGTTTCCCGCGATGAATACGATGCCGCGCGCGTCTTGCGGGGGGTTGTATATTATCAAAGGCCGCCGTCCTGACTCGCCCACCCCCCGTCCGCCGCCGTTTCCTTTTCATAACGCCGCGTCTAAAAGCCTGCGCTCGGCTAAAGGTATATTATAGTATATACGCTCGTCTTATACACGGCGAGCCTTTATTATTATCTCTACGCGTGTAACCGCACCCCGCACACCACCCCACTCGAGGGTAATTTCGATTTGAAATTGAGCGCACACACCACCCCCGACCCATCGCCACCCCTCCGAAGACACGACGTCCGCCGTTATTCTTTTGCCACGCTTTTTTCGGGCAACTATAATACGCGTTTGCGTTGCGGGAAATGGATGACGAAAAAAAAAATGTATATTATGATATAAGAGAAACGAGAATGTAAGATTTGACCGTTAAATTTGCGAATAAATCTTTTGGTCAACGTTTTGTGGACAATCGGGGATTCAACTTTTTTCAATTCTATGCTTTGCGAATTAAAAAAAAAATTATACAGAGGGTGAAATAACAAATATTAAGGCTTGATATACAAATATTTACTTTTGAAATTAGATAATGATTTGCGTTAAAATAAACCAGTTTCTTTCAATTATTTGTTGTACCTGATGCACCTATAGCACATAATTTTATTTATATTAATTGTTTATTTATCAATAACATTGTTCTATACAAAATAAGACTTTTCTCTTTAAAGAATATTTTTTTTTTTGTAATTTTAAATTTAAGTTTTTTAGATTTGTTTAATTTGTAGTTTTGAATTTTAAAATCCATATATATTTATATTATGTACTTATTTATTATACTTAGCAGTGATCATAGCTCCCTATCTCCAACACAACCTGCATAAGCTTACAGGAAGTAGCGGTTTATCGAATCTTAACAAAATTAATGTCAATGTATAATATTATAATATGTTTTGATTTCTAATAAAAAAAATTTAAAAAAATATCTACTCTGAATTTATATCCGACGTGACCTCGCGGCGGCGATGATGGTTTATATAATATCATATAATATTGTTACTACGAAAATATATAATATTATATTATATATAGTGACCGTTATAATATATATCGTTGCGGGGTTTATATAGTCCATAAATTCCTCAGACGAATCTCATAATAATAATAATAATATAATGTATACTGTCAACCGCCCAATTAAATGGTTTACCCCGAAATATTATATACGCTCCTCGGAGGGGGGGGGGACTCGGTCGGTTTACGCCGCTTTGTTATAAGCGGACGAAAAAGGCGTAAAAAATACATAAATGTTTTTTTACAACGATCGCTGCTATATAATATATTATGCTGTATGTGTGTTGTGCAATATAAGACACTTTTCATCGCGTCGTTCCCTATATATAATATAACAGTCGCGATTATATTGTTTTGTCAAAAGCACATATTATTATTATAACAATAATATATATATAATAATACGATGCACCTATAGTATATTATAATATTATCACTGTCGTCGAGGAGAATTAATATTCGCGTGCTATATTTCATGCATTATATCTCTTTTATTCCGATTTCATTTACAATACTAAAGAAGACGCTCCGCGTACTACAGTCGTCGAATGTTTACAAACATATCCAATTACAAGACGTGTCTCTGCAGCAGCGTTGTTATCTAGTTTGATAATATTATTATATAATCGGTATAGCTGTAATTATTTTCATCGGTATATAATGTTACCAGCCAGCACACGACTGTTATAATAATAATATTATAATATTATATAATTCTGTAATAACTCAAATAAAATATTACGATAAATAAATACACTACGCGTGGTAGTCGAATATGCTGTACCTATAATACGCTGGGTAGGTGTGGTATATTATTATGGTATAACGTTTAAACCGTACGTTATAATATTATAACCGTCGCGGAATTCGGCGTGTAATTATTTGTTATTTATAATTCGGTATTTTTAACGATTTGGGCCATCCATTGTGTTTATGTTAATAATATTTTTTTTTTTAATATACACACATTTGAAGTCTGTCCAAAACAAACAGAGATAACTCGCTGAATTTAAGTTTTTATGGTAAAAAATAGTTAATCTTTTTCTTTTCGTATAGAAGCTAATTCGAATCACTATAGTTTTTATTCTATTCTAAAAAGTCTAAATAGATGCTGAAATTAAATAGTTTCTCGTAAAAAAAAACAAGTTCAACGCTGTACACTCTCGGCGAAAAAAAAAGAAAAAGAAAAGGATACAAGGATTTATTGTAACACATTTGAAAGTGACAACTATTGCGTTCGGAAGACATTTTTCATTATTATACGTTTTTCAAACTCGAATTATTATTACCAGTCGTTTAATACTAAAATAATCAAGTGTAAAGGAATTCGTAATATTTTTTGAAATTAAATTACGTTCCTCCGTTCGAACGCGCACGTACATATTTTATTAAACGGTTTTAAGTAGGTAGTCGTATGAAAACTATTTAAAAAAAACTGCTGCAGTCGGCGATGTTTATTATTAAAAAGAAAATATGTAAAAAGTAGATATAATAGCAGGTACCCTATTTGGCCGTCTCTGACGAGGGGCTGATATTATTATTGCCACTGTTCACAAAAATTTACAGTGAACCATATATAGTATATACCTATTCAATTAAAGACTAAAATTCAGCCGTCGTGTGGTCGAAAATAGTGTGGATGCGAAAAAGTTTGGCCCGTCTATATAAGCCAGCTGCAGTGTATATTTTATTTCCGATTTATTATTAACCCTCTTCGATATTATTGTCGCACTTCGACTCGAATACGCGACAACCGTTCGACCTCGCAAGTGTATATAATATACTTACGTGTAGCGAAGATTAACTTTTTTTGTCGCCATCACGCATGACTCGTATTATAGAACTATTATTTTTCGTTTTCAACGCAATACACTACTGCAGTGTGTGAGATAAACGTATACAATATAATTTATCAACTCGTCAAACGACTTTGAAACGATAAAATATATATAATTATCTAATTACGCGCTATACTCAGGGCAGCACATTTTTTTTTTGGGGGGGGGGGAAATTTTGTAAGAAATTGAAAAAAAAATCATATACCTATTTTATGCATTTGTATAACTGCGTAAATTAATTTATATTAATAGCAAATACATGAATTTGACACATTTCGCGGCGACAAAAAGTTCGTCGTAAAATTTTATAGATAGGTAACATATAAGATTAAAAATGTATTATTGTTTATCAGTATTTATAATTATTAATTACTTGTTTTTTTTATAACTACTATCCTATAGTTTATATTTTAATATATTATGCTACAACTAATTAGTAATTAATACTACTTTTTGTTTTCTTGGGGTAGGGGCGGCATATTTAAAAGGGCCTAGGGCGGTACCTGCTGTTCTAAATCCGGCACTGGCTATAATATTCTAAAACGTTCGCCAGCACTGCAGTTTCAGTGTACAAAAATTCCAGAAATACCCAATATATTATAAGGGTTGCAGCAGCTGGGTAGTTGCGAGGTATTGATTTTGCGGTCATATCTAAAAATCTTATACGCTGTACTATTTTATATTATATTATAATATACCCGAGAAAACAATACCAAAACAAACCACCGAAATTGCTCGTTTATCGTCATGTCATGTCATATAATATCATATAACGTTATAATCACAACGTTCGCAAGCCCTGTCAGTGACTCGTCTTATTTGCAGGTATCGAATCGTATAGTCCCCCCCCCACCCACGAAAATCGAACCGGAAAATTCGTCGTCGCCTATGGGATCGATGCGGTTTTTATACAATACTATATTTATACACTGTAAATCTCACATACGTCAAGGTAAGGCACATATATACCTTGTTTAAATATATTATAATATCTACCTATATATGCGTATACATATAGTTTATCGTTTGCGTGTCTTTCAATTTCCATTCGACTGCAGATAATGTATAAAAGACTATAATAATATATTATATGACGGTATTCGAAGCCACTGAAAGAGAAAAAATTATATATTGTATAGCAGCAGGTGCCTTCGTGAGTTCGGTATACTCGTGTTTTTTTTCCACGATGCATTCTCGTATACATTTAATTAAACATTCAATATTCCGAGATCAGAATGTTCTTATTTTTTCTTTTTCACTATATTATAGTTAGTATTGTTATTCCGTATCGATTACCCGGCGCGCGCGTGTTGCTCTCGTCAGTTTTTATTTCACTACTAGGTGTATATATACTGTATAAAATCGTTGCCGTCTCGTCGTTAATTAGTGCAATAATAATTATATCGGTAGTCTAATTAATATATTTTTTTTTTTTTGCTCAGTCCGTCCTTGTTATATTATTTTTATTTCGCGTGTACCCGCAGCGGCCGTCCGTCCGTCGCCGCCGCTGCTCGTATTCCGCACTGCACAACGCGCGACCCTTATTCGCCGTCGTCAAATCAGGCGAGGAAAACGATACCGAAGAGCAAACGGAACGGTTTTACTTTCGTTTGTCGTCGCCGGCCGCCGGAGGAGGAATAAAAAACGAAGAAAAAAAACAGTAATAAAAAAATTAAATAAAGCGAACGTACAAAAAAAAAAAAAACTACGACCGGCAATTTTTAAGGTAAAAAAATGTAAAACTTTCTAAAACTCGTTTCTGCGACGACGACGACGAGGCACACTGCTGCTGCTGCAGTATTATTATAGTGCCGCCGCCGCCGCGGAGGGCGACTCGAAAACATCGTAAACAGACGTACTGCTATATATTATATATATACATATACGCACAGTGAAAATCAAGTCCAGTCACGTAAGTATATAGTGGCGGCGACTTGTATAAACATGTGTGTGTGTGTGTGTGTGTGTGTGTGTGTGTGTGTGTGTGTGTGTGTGTGCGCGCGAGTCGTGTCGACGAGTAATTCGAAACTCTGACCGTTTTCTCGGGGCCTATACGACTGTGGATTTTCGCGTGCGTACACGCAGAATATAATATATGTTATACAGCGCGATCCACCACCACCAAGCTCGCTGTGGCTAACCCATTTTCTTTTCTTAGGATATAAAGTATTCGAATCAGCTGATTTTTGGAATTTTTCAGTTTTATTTTATTGGTAAGTATTGGTAGGTGGTAGGTAGGTACTCCTCACTCAAACACCATGTTTTAAATTTATTGAGATTTTTTCGGGTACGATTGGAGTGTGGTATTATATTATGATATATAATATCATACAGGGCGATTCACCACCATCGAGAGTGCCGGCAAATTTTTAACTAGACGACGAATATGATGTATTTGAATCCGGATTTTTGGGATTTTTCAGTATTTTTTTATTGGTAATAGTGTTGGTAGGTACTTAAAGACCATGTTTTCAATTTATTTTGTACACGAGGAGTGCGTCCCATAGTGATGTATAAACTGTTTTTCAAATGAGCACTGCAGCCCTCTACGTTTTTTACTATAAATTGTCTGGTGGATAGTTTTTTTTTGAAAACGCAGATATAGCAGGTATCTAATTCTTCAAAATTCCGACGAGCAGTTTCTAGGTCATTAAAATGTTTAAGGACATTAATAATATAGTCCTTAAATGGTTTTTCAAAAACATACGAAACTGATGCGTAACGTTAGATCTGTATAGGTATCGTTGTACTGCGACCAATTTTTACAAATCATAAATGTCGATTGATGAAATGTTGAAACCACCATAGCCTGCATAATATAATATATTGTCTTCCAAAACCATTATTGTGGACATATTATGTTTCTAGTACCTACTTAAAAGTTGAAATATCTCAAAATCTACTCGTTTGAATTTTGATTTGTTAAAATGTTCAGGTGAACATGATTAACAGTAGTAGAAAAGGAGGGATCACAAACAGGTGTTTCTACGGGACATTCCTAATTATTAAGATGTATAATATTATAGTACGAAAAATCTCATCGATTTCAAAATAACGTCTCAAGTATATTTCGTAAAATTGCCTTAAATTCCAAAAATCAGATTTTGAAAAGAAACCGCGTCGTCGGAGAAACAAAAAGGAGTGCTCGGCAAATCACACTGTATACATACACACACCGTAAGTCGTCGTTTCACAAACGGAATCGCGGAATCGTCATTGCGTTGGGGGGGGGGGGTAAAAGGATTTTCGGGCGGTGGCGTAACAGTATATACACGCACACACACCCTTACGAATTCGGTCGAAAACATATCCCGAAATATAATAATAATAATATACGATACGATACGATGCGATTTGCCCGCGATTTTATCAGACGCCTGGCGTTTATTATTATTATTATTATACGCAGCCAATCGAGTTAAAAGCGCATATCCATCATGACGATGCGCGCGTATAACATTTTCTTCGGTGGGAAACGAAAAAAAAAATCGGTCGGTTTACTGGCGTATAAAATTTATCATAATATATATATATATATATATAGGCACCTACGCGCGTCACATATTATAATATATATATATATAATACGAGCACATATTTTACACGTGCAATGATATACACGCTCGCGAATAATATGTTAACGTACATATTATTATTATTATTATTATAATGCATCGTTTGTTTGCAGGACGAAATACGGTATATACCCGGTATGTAATACATACGACTATATTATATACGATATAGCGCATAAAACCCGTCGCGTCCATAAAATTTCCCGAATTTTTTTCGTCTTATTTTTCGCGTTTCGCTCTATACCGCACTTCCCTCGTAGCATATAATTTACACCCCACACTCGTCCCGGCGATATTATAATATATATATATATATATATATATATTATATTTACATATTATGTATACTATACATATATAATATTATTATTATATTTTTTTTACCGTTATACGCGAGCACTCGACGATCGGATTTCGAATGCGAAATTTCCGTTTAAAAAATACGCGCACGTATGCAAATCGCTTGTACACACCGCACATATATTATTATTTCGACGATCCATTTGGAATATACCACGACCGTGTGTACTTACATCATGTGGCGTATAATTTCGTATTACTATTATTTATATACAGGGTGATTCGCCAAATTCTGAAGACAATATTTTCAAATTCTTGAGATTTATCGTACTACGCTCGAGGAGCGCCCTGCGGAGATACAAACTTTTGTTTTTCAATTGTAAACTAGTAAGCGGATTATTTTTCTGAAAACTTTGACGTATCAAAATCAAAATTCGAACGAATAGCTTTCGAGTTATTTAATTGTATGTATTATAAGGATATAGTAGGTCCTTGATAATGGGTTGGGGGTATATTTGGGGCTATTTGAAAATTTTAGTAATTAATATTACTCTGTCAATATTTATAATTTACAAAAAAGGTCTAATAAATACTAGATCCAATATTACATAATATATTGTATTTTAAATACTTTTGTAATATACCATTTTTAAGGACTATTATATTATATCCTTAGTATAAACATTTTTATAAATGAAAAACTAGTCGTTTAAATTTCGAACAAAATACCTACGTAAAAAATTTCAAAAAATTATACACTAAATAATTTGCAATAAAAAGGGTGGGGCTCTCATTTGAAAAATAAAAACAGAAGTTTGTATCGCCACAGGACACTCGCCCAGTTAAGAAGTACGGAAAAATCTCTGCAATTGTTTGAAAATAATTTGGTCTCGGAGTATATAATATATTTTGAGACTTCCAAAAATCTGAATTCCAAGACAGTGATTGTTAAACGAATATTATAATAAATGGGGGCGACCATGCTCGGCGAATCGTCCTGTACGCGTAGAGGATTTCGCGAGCAAAATATATCGTCGTATATACATTTTAAACACTGCTGCAGCTGTTTCGTCGTCGTTCGTTTATGAATATTATCATAATAATAATATAAAACAATATTAGTAAATATTGTTTGAACTACGATACGCGCCATGTGCCGAACTATATATACGTCACACCCGTCCAAGTCCTTTAATACACATCCGCCACGACTGAATAACCCACACGCCCACGCGATGACGTTCGCATCGTGTATTTATTATTTACGTGTCCGACGACGACAATAGTTACACATATTATGTAACGACCGATGTCTGCGGAAATGGAAAAGCTCAAGACTTTGCAGACGCCACATCATCAAAGAACCGACGCGAAATCGCCGCGTATATTAAAAAACCATGTTATTTTATTTTTACTTTTTATTCTTCGAGTATATTATACGACGGACGTCGATATAATAAATATATATCATACCTATATTAACTTTATATTTTACAGTTTGTATACATTTATAATATTATGAGCCCCCCCCCCCCCTTAAGTCCGTTTGGCAATTTTTAAGCCGGCCGTAAAACAAAAATATACGACGATAACAATGCAATTTTTACTCGGACAGTCGGTCTGCAGATTTGCCGATCGTAAAAACGTGAAATTTTTCAAAACTTCTTATCAATATAGTTCTTTGTAATAATTTGGGCTGTTATAGCAAACTAATGAGTAAAATATATAGCCATATATGCGTCCGTGTCGATTACAACAATATTTTTTGTTTTCAAAAACAATATGCGTTTTTCAAATTAATAATATTTATAAACTTATTTTTACGACGTTTTATTAAACGTTATATTCTATAATCAGTTACTCGCTCCAACACTGCGATGCAATGAGTAGAGACCGGAATTAAATGCATTTTCGTATTAACACCGAGTGCGAGTATGCACCAATGGTGGTATGCTGACCAAATTTTATTCTGCAAATTGATACGTCATATTTGAAGGGTTAAGTTGTATATATATATATATATATTTTTTTTTTAACCAAGGCTTCAGCTGCAGACGTTAATTTATATTAATATTTTATACTCTATACCTAAATATACCTATCTTAACGTATAAACGAACTCTTGCTTATTTTCTCTTTAACGATAATTAATATGCCAATCAAGAATTAATTTGAAATTATCACGTAAAAAAATGTCGATAATCGAAAATAATATTTCTTGTTTTACGAAGAATATAGAACGTGACGTAATCGGTATTCGAAATAGACCGGCGACGCTGTTGCGTGGTATAATATGTATTTATAATTTTGCAATAAGTATACATAATGCATATGCATGTATGTTTTTGATTTTGAACTAAGATAGTTATCAGAAATATTACTGTTCGTAATATAGAAAGAGTCCGTTCCAGACAGGTCGAAATACATAGGAATGCCTATCTTTTTGCTGGGACTTTATTGTTTTGTCCGTTAAGAAAGGTGTCTGTTATATTATACAGGTGTCCGTTAAGACAGGTTTCACTGTACTTATTTTTAAAATAGATTAGAAAACTCAAGAATGTGTTGTACACATATAGGTGTAGGCAATATAGCTGCAGGTATCGTCCATATTACGTATTTTCGTAAGAATTCACGATTTGGACATCTAATAATAGTCATATAGACATGATTTATATCACTAAGTGAATGCGACACGAGCACGCGCGTATAGATTAGAAATTTAGAAATTTTTAGAAATGTTGCCGATACAACGCAGTTTTTTTTCGCAACGTTTACCTATTTGTATAGAGACGCAGGAAGTCGTCGAATTTGAAATTCCGTGGTCGCACCGTTGTCCGGCCTCCGTCGTTTTCAGTTTTCCACTTAATAAAATGTTAAAATCGTATAATCGTCTTGACCTTCAAACGCTCCGAAATTTCGTTTTTATAGACCATAACTGACTAATTTTTTCCCCCCAATCTGTTTCATACCGGAAAAAGAAAATTAGACTTGACTGCACGCCTAAAGTAATAATTTATAATTTAAAATTTACAGATAGTGTCCCATAAAAGTCTCGTGTCGCTCATTAGTATCTCAGCGGCAAATCGATATATTATTTAAACGCGATTATTTTCACAGTAATAAGTATTAAAGTTAATTCTAATTGAACGGCACGAGGTTCAAATTATTTTTTTACATCAATTCAAAACTACGTTTTTATGCAATAATAAGTTTTTAATTTTCGGGAATGTATTATTCTTTTAGTTCATATTTTTTAACAAACAATTTATTTACACTGTCGTAGTATAGGTACATTCTTGTTGTTATAATAGCAATTATTTCATGCTCACATGCGAGTTTAGCATGTTATCTAGATACGCATGTCTCCCAGTTGGCACCTCCACTACAAAATTTTGAAATTTTAAACAAACCTCGTACACGTCAGTGCTCTTAATTGTATTTGATCTTTTGCCGTTCACGGACTATCGGACTGCTTTTACGGGTGGGGACGTCGAGGACTTGCGCTCAGCAGCAAGTGCATTCGAGTGAGCACTCGAAACTTTGAAGTGGGTGAGCTGAACATGTATCCCTACTGTAAGAGTTGCATGACCATCTCTAGTCGACGGCGTGCTAAAAAAAAACAAACATCTGACTGATTATTATAAGTGCAAATATAAACGATATAACGGTTCATTGGAAATTTCAAAATTTTGTACACGAGGCAGTGCCAGTGTTGCGGCGGTTTCTAAAACCCTCTAAAGTTTTTACCCCCGGGGGTAAAACGATCCCAGGATAACTTTACCGGGGGATTAAAATAACCTACTACCTAGTTTATTTTTACCTCCTTAATATAAGGATATTATATGTATATATATATATTTAAATTATTCTAGGACGTAAATGTTACAGAAATGTCATCACATAATTAACGGTATTCAAAATACAGAAAAAAGTATAATACAAAAGTTTTTTTTATTTAGAAACATCTAATATAATATGATTTGTACATTTTATAACTGTTTACATTATATTATAGGAGGGTTTTAGGGAGTCAACTTTAGAAACTCAGATGGGAACTTATACTTTTTTTATTGCAAACATAATAATATGAAGACAATTGTTAGTGTTTGAACAGAACTAATGCAAAGCTGTACGCTTATGAGAGACGTTTAAAGTTTTTATAAATTTCTAAATTCAACCGCCCAAAAACGCTCTAAAATATTGTAAAAAATCATAAAACGTACAAATCGTTTTTCTAAATATTGAAGACTTTCGTATCATACATTTATCTCTATTTCGAATAGATAAGTATTGGCCTTGACTCAAATTTTGAATCACTCTGTATATCTCGGGTTATTTTTACTTATGTGGGGGTGGTGGAGGTGGGGCGGTAAAGATATCCGGGGGTAAAAAATGCCTGTGCACCGGAGACAAGCAACTTTTGATATACAGATACGCCACAAGTTAACAGTTTTTTTTTTAACCGTATAGATACCATTGTTTTTACACCCACGTGGGTACGTTTTTCCATTATTAGGGCTACCCTACGAACTAACAAGCGATAACTAAATTGACGGACACATATTTTTTCATCGTCCGGGAGACTACAACCTACACACACCTCCACCGCCGATAAATATATATTATTATTGTTTGCGTGTACGATATAGCGCTGTCAATCATCGTCATCATCGTCATCATCGTCATCGTCATAATCGTGAACTAGAAGCACACACACACACACACATATATGTTTTACTATCGTTATTATTATTCTTTTTCTTTACAAAGTATAGTGTATTTTATTTTTACCAAGCGCCGGGGACAACGAGAGGGGTGTGAGTCAGTCGGCGTACGCGTAAACTGATTGGTGAACTATATTTCGAAATGAATGACAGTTATATCAGTCAAGACCACTCGACTGTTCACGATTACATTTTAACCGAGTTGAAGTCGGTTATTTATCGCAAACTTCGGCGGGGCATGCACGCCGCACGGCGGCATTATATACATAACGGTTCTAAACACATATTGGCGATTTCGGAGCATAAAACGGACCTGTAAAATATATCATTATATTATTATACGTATTATACAGTGTGACTCGTAAAAAGATGTATATTATAAATTTTTCTGTCGTTGTATTACGCTCGCATACGACAATTTGTTGTTATCGCGGGGCGCGTTTGATCCGTGAAATACTCGAACATATTGCTTTATAATTATTGCAACACAAAAAGACTTACGAAGAATATTCTAATAAGAGTGTTCTAAAAAGTACTGGAAAACACGTTTAGCGAAACTATTTCAACGAAATCGCAGTAGGTTTAAATTCTCGATTACAATAATATTATTCACTTACATATTATTACGAATAGAAGAACAATAATATTATAATCATAGGATTATGCTATTCGTTCATAAAACAAAAAATGTACCTTTATACGAATAGTTTTTAAATATTATGTGTAAGGCATGTAAAGGGATACCTACGAATCGATACCTGGTATCTGGTGTATAATATACTGATAACCGCAGATAGCTTGAGCATATACAATCAAGTCGTTTAATATTTTTAAGGCAATAATTAATTATCGATGAAATTCCGTTTAAATAAAAAAATAAAATAAAAATATATACATTTTTTGTCGTTGTATTACGCGCACAATAATACGACAATTTATTGTTATCAACTATACTATCACGGGATTGTTTGATCTTTTAAATACTAGAATATTTCTTTATAATTGCAACACAATATCATAGATAAAAAGACTTACGAAGAATTCGAATAAGAGTGTTCTAAAAAGTACTGGAACACAAGTTTTGCAATACTATTTTAACGAAATGTCAGTACTTTTTCGATTACTTACATAATATTATAACGAATAGAAAAACAACGATAACAATAGGTTAATGCTATTTGTGCATTAAAAAAATATAGGTACCTCTACCTATATAATATGAATAGATTTTAAATATTATGTACGGCAGCTGGTAACGGCTGAATACCTGACGATCGATACCTGGTATCTGGTGTATAATAGTATGCTGATAACCGCAGATAGCTTGAGCATACAATTAAAAAAGTCGTTTTATATTTTTAAGGTAATAAATTATCGATGAAATTCCGTTTAAAAAATAAACTTAATTAATTTGTCTTTTCGTATATATTATTTACACACACATACATTTATTATTTTTTTATTTAAGTAAATATTTTTGTAGATATAGGAATTTAAAACTTTTAATTAGATTGAATGCAATAAATTATGCTCGAAATGGTGCTAAAAAATGTGTACATCGCGCGAAGTTGCCTCCGAGGTATATCACTACGCAGTGCTCAAACAATTTATGACTAACTAAACTTTTTTTAATTGTATAATTTTAACGTTCTACATTAGTTTGAGATTCACAACAATAAAAATAAAAATAAAAAACACAATGTTTCTTAGAATTTATCCGGTGCGTAAAAAAGTTACGAAAACTCTACCTCTGTAAATATGCTTTTTATAAGCCAAATATACTCTTGAGAATATACCTACGTAGAAAATTATAATAAAATTAGTCACACAGTAATGTTAAACAAAATAATAGACACGAAAACTCGCACATTCGCCAAACCTATTTATTTAATTTGTAACGACAAAACAAAAAAAATAATAAAATAGGTAGGTATGCGTCATTATTTAAATCCTAGAGTTTTTGCATCGATTTTTTTTTATTAATTCAATCATTCATTATTATTATTATTATTATTATTATTATTATTATTGATCTAGGCGATTTACTTTGCAATGGTCACCATGTTTAATATAGTATACAGGGTGTCACAGGTCTATTTCATTAATGCAATAACTTTTACAGCAGTAACAGTGATTAGCAAGAAATAATTTTGAATTTTAACACACTTTGAAAATTGTTTAAAAATTAACGATTTAACCAAATTAAAAGTTTTAAACGCCAAAATGGTTTTTAAATACTTATTTATGAAATAGCTATCTTGGATTATTAGAAAAATATTAAATAAAAAAAAATTTAAATTATTTATTTTTGTTGTAAAAAAAAAAAATATATAAGACGTCATACAAATTGTAGCGCAAAGCTCTACAAATCATTACAAAAAAAAAAAAAACTTAAAAATATTGAATAGAAAAAAAGTTATTGCATTAGTCAAATAGACCCGGGACACCCTGTATATAATATTTGATGTATATTTTTTTTAGCTGGTTTATTTTATCTCAAAATTCTTTATTAGGCTGTCTGTTGCAAATTTGAACTACTCAAGCTTATATTTAATGTCAATAAATATTAAAATAATGACATGGAAATAACAGAATGAAGCCTATCTTCCCGTATAATATATAGTTAAATAATATTATAATTACTAAACGTACAAAATTAACTGCGATTCTGTGAAATATAATTTCAAGGATGAAAAAAGCTCAAAAAACTTACTACTCTAGGATTTCTGAGAAGTACATAAAAATAAGTTTAATAAGATTAAGAGTGCCACCTAGAATTGATGCCAACCCGAGAGATTAAAATTAATTTACGTTTTTAACTATATTTTTCCATGACTAATATTCATGCATAAGAATCAAAACTAATTATCCGACAAATTGACCGGTTTAAAAAAAAAAAAATTTCTAATCAACTCGTACGCGAAAAACAAAAAAATATATTATTTAGGTATGTTCTATATTATATTAAGTAACATTTCACGAAGCATTTGAAATACAAATTGTGATACTTATTCGAAAGCGAATTTTTCAAAGTATGAAAACCACACGATTATAATATAGTTCACTCTAATTATATACGAGAGTGTCTACCTGCTATTATAAACAGATGATGAGTATACTTTGGAAAATATTATTTTGTGGAAAAAAACCCTCACAAAATCTACTAATGAGATTGATTCGTTTTGATCGGTTGACGCGTTGTAATAGTTTTCCGATTGGCCAAAACTCTCCAACACAAATTGGCAATTGCTTAGTAATTTTGTTTTTGGAGTTCATGAAAAATATACGTGGGCACCTCGTCACGACGTTTTAGCTGAAAATAATTTTTTTTTAATATAAATAAAAATGAATGTCATTTTTTGATTATAATATGCTTTAACTATTACCTCGTAGTGAAAACTACAGTGTACAAATATTTTATTTGATTTTAAGAGAAGGGATTTTTTTACATGTTGGAGTGAAATAAAAAAGTGATAAAAAGTTTGATTTAGTATCTCTATGACTGTAGAATGAAATTGTATAACTTCGATTTTTCCGATTCCCCAGTAATTTTCGTGAAACTAACCGCAACTTACTAATCACGGATAGTATGAAAGAATAAAATATATAGAAGCAATGAATTTTTCAGAAAAAACCTATATCGCCAAAATCTTAAATTTTTGTTTGGCTAATGGCTGAGATTCCGCAGCAAAAAAAGAATAAATCGAAAAATAACGACGTGTTCAACACCGTATCAAATACCAGCTGATATTATGCACATCGATGATTTTTATTGGCGTATTTTTTTTCAGACTTAGACTGCTTAAGTGTTTAGATGTGTCACGGGCAGTGTTGAGACTTATCTAGATAAATATTTGCAAGATATCTAACTAATTATCTAAGATAAAAAATTCACCTATCTAGATAAAACTACAGTGAGTTCCGCTTAATGTGATCACTGGTTTATAGAATCAACCGTTTATTAGAATCAAAAATGAAAATCCCAAACCAAATTGTATGCTACTAATGTTAAATTGACCTTTTATTAGAATCACTAAGTACCGGATAATTGAATCACTTTTATGAACAATTTTATCGTTTTTATGGTATCTCAAACTATATATTGTAAACTGTATATTGTAAACAAATAAATAAAAAACATGAATATGATTTTTAATTTAATTTAATTTCAGGCTAATATGAATACTAAATTGGTAGATTGTCAAGTTCAAACAAAAATAGATGGCTATTTTAATTTATTTTAAATGCATTTATTTAATTTTATTTTTATATATTAATATTATTTTATTTTATTCAAAATTTAATTTTATTTCAAGCATAAATGTAGAATCATTAAATAAAAAAAAATGTAAAAATCAATAATTTTATTAAAAAATTATAATTATGTATATATGTATTAGAAATTATTAAATATCTAATTATAAATAAATAATTGTATTAAAAGATTGAATTATAAAAAAAATTGTTGTAAATGCTTTTTAGAATCAACCGGTTAATAGAATCAAAATGACCTGCACCAAAGTGATCACATTAAGCGGAACTCATTGTATATAGTTAAATTCGCATAAGACGTACTGTCAAGAAGATGGATTCAAATATATTTAAAAAACTTGTCTTAAAAATGTATTTATCTAATCCAAATACACTGTGGGCTCATAGGTGTCGCAGCAGATGTAGTTCTGACACTAATAGAATACTGAATGTAGGGAGGGGGCAAGGGGTCGGTGTTTTGGGGGTGGTGTACAATCGAATACGAATTTGACAATATAATTATATATGTCGGTGAAGAGATAACTCGGGATTAACCAGATAACCCATCACATAATATTATATTATTATCACAGTAAAGTGGAATATTGTTAACATTTGCCCATTCGTTTGATTTCGTAAGTCCGTATCCGATGCATCTTAACCATTTCGAGAAACTGTTTTTTTTTCGCAATTTTATCGCAAGTGAAGCTGTTTTGGGCGTCACTCTGACGTTTGCGCAAATTGCTTTGTGAGCATTTTAATAATAACCGTTTGTGTAGGTTCATTATATTTAAATGTACGCTCGGGTAGGTTTTTTAACCGATGCTTTTTTTCTATAAATCAAAGGCTTAGATTGTCTGTTATTTGGGTTTTAAAGTGTGTTAAAGCCGAGTGCTGCGTATAACCTCATCTAGTGATTTTGAGTAACACGTATATTATATAATATAATCGCGATATAAATAAACTGAACTCGTTTAGTGATCTCAGATTTTTAATAATATGTTCAATTAGTTTGTTTTTTTTACACACATTTCAGACGTCGCTTTTTTAAAATTTAAACCGAATAAATCGCATTGTAAATATTAATTATTGTACAATTACATTACTTTTATAACATATAATATAGGTATTATATTGTTATAAAAAATAAAAGTTCCCTATTGTTAATAGCAGCACACCGCCTATTATTATTATTCTTCTTATTATTATTATTATCATCGTCTAAAAAAGTAAGACATAAATTAAAACAGACTGAACGGCCGTATGAAATATGAATTATTATGAATGGAAAGAAAAAAAAAATCAGGAGTATGACGTAAACAAGTATTTTTAAATGGCGTCTAAATAATTGAATTATAAATATAAAACATTAATTTTACGCATCGTTATTTCGTTTTTATTTTAACAATATTGCTGTCACACATAAGAGCATTCGTATTTCACATCTCATTCAACTATAATGGTATGTCGTATAAATTATATAGAAAACATTAGAAACGCGTGTACGGCAGTTCATGTTTCGACGGAGTTTAGGACTCGAGTCAATTTAATTTTGAATAAAATAATTGTTCATCCGACGGTGGAAAAAATGCAAAAAAATATTGTAATAATATTCGTCCGACGTTTAGGGTCGTGGTTAATGTTAGCGCACCCGCGTCTATGCTATTAAAATATTATAAAAAGGTGCACCTGATTGGTTTTTGAAAACCGAATTTTGTAATATTAATTTAACCTTTTTAGAAAACGCATTATATTAATTGTGCATTCAAACTGCAATTCTCGAAATCCTCGAGTACCCGTTTATTGGAGAATGCACACGACAAAGGTTATGCAAAAAAAATGCAAGATTTTAATATTTTTTCATTGACCCGGAGAAACGACGCGTACCTAAGAGTGAGGTCGAATTTGCACTTGTTTTTGTCGAATTGCACTCGGATTGAAAAACGTAGTGTTCAAATAATTGCAATGGGGTTAAAAAAAGATAACGTTCGAATTGCACTCGTGTTCCGATCATCACTATGTATAACTAATTTATTGATGATGATAATTTATCTGTCTTTTTGAAAATCCTTCCCGATATGACGTATTGACAAGTACCTACCTACTGCATTTTTTCGTTTTGGCAGGTTAAATATCGCGATTCGAAAGGAAAACCGCGAGCGCCTTCTAAACTTGTTGGTAAATTCTAGATTGAATATAGTTTCCCACGTTCATAAACCATAATATAAGTAGTACGTCGATTTTGTTAAATTAACACTAAAACTATATTTAGTGTGCGGTTATATTATACCCATACGCACTGCTATTGAAGTGTGCGGTATTTCGCTGTACAATGAATAATAACCGATAAAGTGTGCGGTTTTTGTCTAAACTGACCTTTTTTTCAGTCGAAATCATAAGCGTACGGTTTTAGGATGCGACCACCAATTCGATTATGAATACCACTGAAATACTGCAGTATTTATAATCGAAATGTAAACTGTATTCGTGTCGTTGTCCCCTGCAGCAGAACTATATTGAAATAGTATACTATATAATAACAGTTGTGATAATATAATATGATATAGCCTACACGCACCACTGCTGCACCTGCAGTCTCGTATATGATATCAATTATAGAAAGCGTGCAGCAGTGGCGACCGACATTTTTTGACAAGTGTCTCTGCAAATTAAAAAAAAAATTGGCGGGTATAGGCGGATGGGTATACAACACTCAGCACTGGAAAGTGGTCATTTGTCCGCAGGTGGTCGTCATCGCCGAATGACTATTTTGAACAAGGCTAGAATTTGAAAAAAAATTCAATTTACGTTATTTAAAATATAATCTAATAATAAACTTTGTACAATTCTAGTGTTTATAGTTATATAGAATCTAAACGTTATTCAACTTTTGCGTTTGTCATCGTTTATTGTTAAAAAAATATCTAATGCTAGAGATAGCCCAGCTAAGGCACAAAACAAATTGTTGGACTTATTGCTAAGATAAAAATAAATTAAGTGCAATAAATATTTCTAGAAAACCAATATTATAACTTTTATGAAAATGGGTTTTAAATTATTTCGTTCTGCGTTATTTTTCGTTAATAATGATATATATATATACCGTGTGTTCACCAATTTAGGGAACACTGAATTTCTCGGCTGGATTGTGTTGGAATAAATCGAATTTTTTTTTACAAGCTTGTGGTATATAAATACACATTTTCAGATAAATTTCAAATTTTTAACCTCTTTGGTAAGCGCATGCGCAATGGAACTTACTTTTTTTTTAATAGCAACCGGTATTTTTGATACCAAATTCGGATAGACTGAATTTTTTTAAGTCATTTTGACCAATTAATCATGGCTCTAAAACCAAAATTGACTGAATGAGAGCCATTCAAATTTTAATAAATAATACATTTTTACAATTCATTATAAAATGCCATTTAAAACCATTCATAATAATTTATAATTGGTTACTTTTTGATGAATATCATATTGTTCGAGAGATTACTTGAATCGGGTATATGAGGGAAAATGGCTTGGCACTTATGGACCCATTGAATGGCCAGCAAGATCTCCAGATATTACACCACTTGATTTTTTTTTATGGGGACATTTGAAAACAGTAGTCTACGCAGATCCACCAGTTAACCTAGCAGATTTAAAAAATAAAATCTTGGTTGCGTGTAATAACCTTACTGAAAGTCAAATAATGTCAGCAACTAATAGAGGATGTCTACAACGTTTTCAATTATGTGTCGACAATCAGGGAGCAAACTTTGAGCAATTTATTTAATTAATTGTGTAGTTATAAGATAACTGTTGTAATCAATTTTGATTAAATAATTTTATATCCATTATATGTTAATCTTATTTATAACACGTATAAAAAAAAAAATACGTAAAGATATTCAAAAAGTAACCAATTTTAAATTATTATAAATGGTTTTATGCATTTTATAATGAATTGTAAAAATGTATTATTTATTAAAATTTGAATGGCTCTCATTCAGTCAATTTTGGTTTTAGAGCCATGATTAATTGGTCAAAATGACTTAAAAAAATTCAGTCTATCCGAATTTGGTATCAAAAATACCGGTTGCTATTAAAAAAAAAGTAAGTTCCATTGCGCATGCGCTTACCAAAGAGGTTAAAAATTTGAAATTTATCTGAAAATGTGTATTTATATACCACAAGCTTGTAAAAAAAAATTCGATTTATTCCAACACAATCCAGCCGAGAAATTCAGTGTTCCCTAAATTGGTGAACACACGGTATATATATTATCTGTATAATTTTTCTTTTCTATGTTTTGTTCAATGATAATGTGTTATATATTTTTTGTTAATCGTTATAATATGTTTTTTTTTGTGATATTTATAATTTTATTTGTGATAACCTTTTTCCGTTTTGATTCGTTTACAAATTTCAATATCGTTCTTTGTCTGCATAATATATATTATCATAAATACAACGCGATATAATCATAACCTTTTTCAGCCCTGCAGTTTTTGGACGTAACTACACTTGAGTGTCGGTATTTCTGCAGGGCGAAGGGTGGGTCGATACAATAATAATTATATTCAAATAATATTCTTAAACAATATTGTTAAAAAATGTTGTGCGCCGCCACTGAACGCGTGAGATTCGGAGCAACTCTGAAAATTAATGCACCGAAACCGCAGAAAGCGAAAGATTTTTTGCACCGTCCGTCGTCGGACCGAACACGTGTCGGGTGGTGTACAGGTCGAAAGGTAATCGATACTCTTCCGCAACCGCGGTTAGGTTAGGCAGTGACAGACAGAAGCGTTACAGCGATATTCGATTACAATAATAATATTGTTAAATATATTAATGTACCGAGTCCGACCACGGGGTCGAGCGAGTGTCGGTCGAACGGCGCCGCTTTGCGGTGCTCGCGGGATGGTATATACATATTAGGTATACCGCAATATAATTCGCGAGCCGAATATATTGAATATATTCCAAAGACGTCGCCGTCGGCGGCGGCGGCGGCGTGGGCGCTAACCGAATTAGGTATACACGCGGTTAGAGTTATCGAGTTTGACGAGAATTTCCTTTATATCATATAAAGCAGGTCGATTACACTATGTCTTAGACTATTATTATACAGAACGGCCTTTGGTAATAATAATAATATAGCGCTGATGTCGGTTACTCGGTTATGCCGTTTGTATATAATATACGCAGTATAGGTACCTATAAATTATAATGCTCATTAAAAATATAATTAATAACATAATATTATTCTACAGAGTGGTTCAAAATGTATGTTACAGCCATTTTATCTCATAGTTAATATTCAAAATACAGAAAATTATACGATACGAAAGTTTTTTGATTTAGAAATGTCTAAAACGATTTGTACTTTTTATGAAATCATCGTTTACAATATACTAGAGGGGGTTTAAGGGGGACGACTTTAGAAACTCAAATGGAAACCTATACTTTTTTTGCAAACATGATATATACAGACATTTTTTTGATACATTTTAGTGCTTGAACAGCGTATTATTATTAATGCACAAAACCCTATGCTTAAGAGATATTTAAGGTTTTTATAAATTTCTAAAGTCGACAGCCCAAAATCCCCTAAAATATTGTAAAAAATTATAAATTGTACAAATCATTTCTAAATCAAAAACTATCGTTTATTTTTCTCTATTTTAAATCGATAAAGATGGCGTAACATACATTTTGAACCACCCTGTACAATATTTCAGTTGTTGTAGTAGTTGTTGTCGTTGTCGTATATCAAAATCTGGTTTGTGCAATAAATGATATCACACATTTCTATAAATAAACGAGAGTATATTAATACAATATTAATTTGTTTAAAAAAATAAACGTTATTCGTCTCTGTGAGCATTTCGGTCACCGCCGCCCGCCGTGTTCGGTTAGGTCGGTTAGGTTATAAAACAGTGGACTTTCGGCTTTCGGTCTTACCTATATTATAATATTATTATTGTTTGATTATTTTCATCGTTCTATTTATACGAAGAATAATAATAATCGAGCCGATGATCCGCCGCACTTTAATCGTTCATTGACGGCGAGACGATGGTTTTCACGAGAGAATATAATAAAAGTTTATAAAACGTTAAAATATTATTATATCTTTCCGTTTGATGTTTTTTTTTTTTTTAAATGTGTGTCGTAAAGTTTTTAAACATTCGATATGCGCGCCGCTTGCCAAGTGTGTTGGATACGATCGTTTATTCGGATTCCAAAGTCTGCGCGCGTGTTATTGTGTGTTATGGTGTGTGTGTGTGTGTGCCGTCGTGTTATAAATGTTGTTGTTTAAAATATATATATTATTAATAATTTAACAAAGTTGTGCGTACGCTCAATGAAATAACATCACTGTGTAATATTATAATATTATGTTTCACTATACGACGACTGTATAAGTTTTAATCTAGTTTGTCTGTAAAACTAAATTCAAAACAGCAGCGGTGCGTATATAGGTACCTACACGATACGCTGCAATTTGTTTTATTCGAATTCGTTCTGAACAGCTTTGTTGCGCCGAAAAAACCGACGCGAAACCGTCACAATAATAATTTTGCGTGTAAGCGGCTGAAAGTTTGCAGCTCGTGTAAGATAAAGTGGAAAAAAATTCGACCTTGACGACGGTAAGGGTCGAGCGTCCTTGAACCAGGAAATGGAAAACCAGGAATTTTTCACGGGGAGGGTCCAGATAATTTTTAAAACACAGAAACGTGGGGAGCTTTGCTCCCCCCGATTTCTCTTTATTAAATAAATATACAGTATTAGAATATTTTATATAAACCCGTGTAAAATTTTTGAGTTTTTAATAATTATTTTATACAATATAATGTTTTTGTATCATAAACTTTGTAATAGTAATAAAACCATGATTAGCTAACTAATTATTATGTAAGCATCAGTTCACTAGTAAACTAATAAAAAGCTGAAGTGTTATAAAAAAACACACTAGAATTTATAAGGGGTGTTAACTATTTATTGTAATTAAATAACATTTTATTGTGAGATTATACAAAACAATATAATCGCCTAGGACTTAGCTCCATTTTATTATTGATTGCATCCACATTGGGGGGTATGTCCCGATGAATAGACATCAATGCCAGTCCATATTTTAGCCTATCCTAAATACAAAACAAATTTAAAATATACTGTACAAAATATATATATATGTTCTAAATAACTTCATTCGTAGTTGATCTAAGATAAGTTTTCAACACAGGCACTGGCATGGTAAATCGATAACAAAAAAAATCACGATGTTAATTTAAAATATTGACAATTGAAGCGACGACATTTTTCACAAAATCCTTATTTTTATCATATGATAAAATTTGATTTTCATAATCATGTAAAAACACAAAATGTACGAGACACGAGCCAACGGGAAGAGGGGGGGGGTCTTGACCCCATGGACCCCTCCCCCCCCGCAAATACGCCACTGCCTCGAACTAGTAGTTCGTTTTATATCAAGAACCGCGTGTTTCGAGTATAGGTCAATAAACACAATATTAAGTAAGTATTTCGGTCGTGTACGCCGCGAGTGCGTTTTCTTTTTAAATCTGAAAACCGTCATTAATCATCGAACCCCGTATTATATAAGTCTCGAGGGTAGATTTTATTTACGTGCATTTAGTGCGCTCTGGGTTTCTCGGCGATTTCTCCTCATCGTCGAAACCCCCTCCCCGGCTCCTCTCGTGGGACTTTCGATATTTTTCTAAATTCTGAGCTCACACGCGTTTCGCCTTATATCGATCGAACTCGGCGAAATGAGTGCTTTCGGAGAGCGTTAATTTCGTGACGCTAAAAATTTCGGTTTTCCGAAAAGAAATAGAAAGCTCAAAACACGGAGCGTTAAATCGCACTCGCGGCCTTTCTCTCGAGCACACATAATATTATAAAAAAAATTGTTAATCGAGCGAATTTCCATAAACTGCATAATATGCATATTGCAATATCGTGTATGCAGTTTGCGCGTCGTTCGCGAGTATGTTTTTTATTATAGTTTTTAACCAGTTTCGGTATATAATAATATATTATTAATGACGAATATAATGCGGCATTTAGGTATAAACTCGGTATCGTAATAATACTATGAGTATATACAACGACTTTCAAGTTTTACATAATAATATTATTATCAGTTTGAAATTTTATTAAGATATCGATAGATATTGTAATACTAATGTTATGAGCGAATGCTTTTTATTGCTTTTTTTTTTTTTTATATCTCGCGAGTATGTTTTAATGCATTTAGCTGTGCATTTTTCATCGTGCACAGAGCGGATATTAAATAAAATATAAACCGCCTCCGTAATAGGTTATTTTAATATAATGTAATATCAAAGCACATTATTTTTTCTCACGATTAAACAGAATATCGTACACAGCTGGTGTCTATATACATACTTATTACCTACCTATATAATATTTACGTCGTCGTCGTCGTCGGTCATCGTGTCTTATAATATTTTATAGACGATTCCGACGTACATATAATAATATTATAATATGCGAGTGTGTTAATGAACCTACACATTAGTTGCATTAGTTGTACGCGGACTTGTAACGACACTATAACGGCGGACGAGCAGCTCATTTCTCGGCCTATTTAATTCCGAATTTCTATTTTCCCGCACCGAATTAGAAATTAAAACGTTATTACGATGCACGTTTTAGACGGTGTGCGCTACATATAGGTACCTACGCCTAAACCTATGTTAAACTTATAAATAAATAATTTTCCCGCAGTGCACACGTGCGTAACAGGTAGTCGTCGTCGAATCAAATCTGTATTTTTACTTACAAAACGGATTTACAAAAAGCGCGAATATTCTATATCATATTAATATGGAATAACGACAGAAATCCTAAACGAAATGACAATAATATAAATATTATATTATCGTTTTCGGAGTACTTACTTTTTATATTCGAGCACTGATCGATTGGGCCCCGGGACACCATCATCGTGCACTTAAACGGGCCCACTTTCGATTTAAAATATTTAATAAAAATTGATCACTTCATTTTTACGGTTGTATTATATAGACGACGAGTGTATGATTTTGTAATAAATAAAACAAAAAAAGTAATATTCTAATTAATTAATAAGTATTTCATAGAACGTACATGTATTAGAATTTGTTAAGCGTCACTCGTCTGATTTTAAGGATTCGGAATCATTTAAGTATTGTGCTTTAGTTATAGATCTGTCCTAGAATCTGGATCGCCTGCAGGCAAACATTTTTGGAGTCCTTATTTACTACATCTAACATTAATTTTATTGAAAGTGCTCGAGACCGATTTTTAAAGTTCATATAGCTTTCAAAATGATTAATAATCAGCATGATTTTATAAATCTATAAATAAGATCCCTTCTAAACCTTCCCACTCCAGCAGAAGCTAGAAGTGAACTAGCAGACATTTTTTTTCTATTTACATTAATCAATGTCGGTAACCTGCACATTGATGAACATTATTTATTAAAAAAATACCCAATTTAACAGTCCTGCTTATAATAACCGATCTATTCCCATATTATGTTTTATCACACAGAAGTGCAACACAAATTATTTAAAACATTCTCCGATTCCAAAAGCTTATTGGCTCTGTGTAACAATATTAGTTTGCTCAAAGTGTTGATTTCTTCTCTTCTCCGTTAACAATAATTCATAGTTACATACTTAATTAACAATATTATGTAATATTTTACTGTCTAGATTATAATATATTCTCACAAACACTCTGTACATGTATATGTCGTATTTATCTTATTATAATTTATTGTTAACATAGTATTATCTAATACCTGCCTACAATACTATTGGGCAGTTGCCCGTTTTATTCACCCGAATTAATTATTATTATTATTCATATTTATAAAAATATCACTTTGTTGTTATCACTCAGTTTTTTCCTCGCTTTTTCCTTTGCGAATTGTCGTAAAGTTACGATGAAATCGAACAATCGCAAAATATCATTTTCTGAGAATAATATATATCATATCGTTAATGATGGTAATACATTTACTCGAGTATGCGTGCAGGCTTGTTCTACATTTATATTTTGTTCTTGTCAACTTAAAAACGACTCCCATCCCCCTTGATCTGGGCTCGATTTTATTTTAGACGCCATTTATACGATCTGATCGTTTCTGATTCTACGACGGTCGTTGATTCCGGATAGGTTTTATGTGAATCATCATTGCGGAATAACTGCATCGCGGCGACGAGTCGACTTACCAAATTTCTCGGTACCTAACGTAAAAACGACGACTTATAATGAACCCTCTTTCGTCATATCATTACACACATACGACTGTATCGTTCGATAATATCGCGACATGTGTTTTTTTTTTTTATCCATTTTCTGTTTTTTGTTTTACGACTGTTTGGCCGATGTATCTTTTTATATCGTGTGTGTACTGATAGTTATCATCGTAATCTCAGTTCGGAGTGCGCCTGACGTTGCTGTCACACGACGACGACGATATTATATTATGTTGTAAATATCTTCGTCGTAAATCAAGTGGCCAAACGAACGCACCGGAGAATATATTTTATAGGTAGATACCAAATATTCCTCATTAAATCTACAATACGTGTATAAATATTTTACTTCCAGAAAAGAGTTTCAAAGTGCTAGAATACTATAGTATATAATATCTATAAATATAAAAATGGGGCCTGGTGTGGTGCGGTGGTTGACCACAGTCATTAATGTGTGCTGAGGTCAAGCATCGTCCAGCGTCGCTAGCTCCCGGATGGGTGACCACCCGAGTTTTTAGTGACGAATCATTGTCCGCACATTCACACGTGTTCCTCGACCAACAGTCATCCCCACAAAATGCTAATGGCCATTGTGACCAATGCTTAAGATCAATAAAAAAATAAATGTCTGTCTGTCCGATTGCGATTAAATTTGGGAGAGAGACAGATTAGACCTCTGGGGAGAAGATGGGCTAATTTAAAAATGGCTCCAACCTTGGGAGCCGCTCAAACAAGGATTTTGAGATTTACGATGGAAATATTTGTTTATAAATGGTTGTCGTTGGTTACAACTTACAGCTTAAATTAGTAATTTTTGTTTATTAATTAAAATAACCATTGGTTACAACCACTACTAACTTGGATTTTTTTTTATATACCTAATTCTGATTTCAGTCACTTACGCATCTCATGGGGTCTGCAATCCACCGCAAGTGGATTGCCTACCTGATAATTTACTACTGATCGCATATATTTCCACGACCCGATGCAGTGGATTGCCCACCTAGGCGGCTTAAATGCATGTAAATCACTTGAGGTTAATCTTAACTTAATATATGGCTCATGCAACGCTGGGCGGGACAGCTATAGTGTAAAATAAAAACGAAAAATTCTAAACGTCTTGGAGTAATAATAATATATCATGTCGTGTTCTGAGTGGGTGATGTTGAGTTACGGCGGGATGTATAGGACTATTGAAGCAATTGCTTCATATCTGTAACGGCTGGGTAGGCCAGGTCCGGGTGTGTGATTATCGAAAGACCTCAAGTCCTCTCAACACAAATATTGTAACTAATATATCATGTAATCTGTTTAGAGTTAGCCCTGTGCTAATCACTTTGGTGTAATCCATGTGGGGTGGTGGAAAAATTATTTGAAATCAACAAGTTGCTTCAAAGACTCAAAAAGTACTACTGGTGATGGGTGTTGTATCTTATATTGCAGTATGCATTTACGACCTGATCGTTTCTGAATAATTGTTCAACTATCGTTGATTACAGATCAGTTTTATCTACGTGGAATCATTGCGGACTGTGCATCACGACGATGATAATGCGGTATACCAGCTAATGAATGTCGCAGTGCCTAAAGTAAAAACGACGAAGACTCATGATAATCCTTCTTTGCATGCATATCACAGACACTATCGTTCGATAATATTGCGATAATATTTGTTGAGGTTCGAGTTATCACGAGATTCGACTGTAGAATAAAAGCGAAAATCCTAAGCGTAGTCTCGGAATAATAATAATAATTTATCATATCGTGTTCTGAGTGGGTGTTGCTTATCTTATATCGCAGTATGCATTTACGATGTGATTATTGTACGACTGTCGTTGATTCCGGATCGGTTTCATCTATCGTTGCGGAATAACTGCGACTATAATATAAGTACTAAATACCTAACGAATTTCTCGGTACCTAACGTAAAAACGACGACGACGACGACGACGACGACTTATATTTTAATGAACCCTCTTTGCATAAAGTAGTCATATTACACGCACCGTCGTTCGATAATATCGCGGTGTTTTTTTATCCATTTTCTCGTTTTTGTTTTACGACCGCCGCCGATGAATCTTTTTATAATATTATTATCGTATCGAGTTATCGCAATCTCGGTTCGAAGTGGGTGCATGCCGTCGAATGGCGATAATAATATTGTTGTAACAATCTCCGTCGTAAATCGAGCGCGGAGCCAAACGACTAGAGCATAATATTATATTTTAAAGGTTAGGTTAGGTTAGGTTCTGTACCTACCGTCATATAATATCATCATCGTCGTATAATATGGCCACACGAACGAGGATTTACACACACACACACACACACACACTTGAATTGGCGGTGCTTAATATTTCGGAATTTATGTCGCACCACACAATAATATCATATAATAATAATATAACGTACAACAATAAATATATTACGCGAGATTTACATATTATAATGTATACGAAACGCCGAAATCACGTTTATCGTCGCGTTTAAATCTGTAAACCGAACGGCGGCGCGCGGCGGCAGTGATTCGGTGCGTGTTCGGTGTCATTATAATAATAATATTATTTTAGTGCGACGACGATGACGACGATGATAATAATGTTACATATATTTACTGCACAACTCGCCGCCTCCGCCGCCGCCGCCGACGATCGACCTATTTCGGAACCCATATCGTGAAAACTGGTAATGATCGCCGGCCGATGACTTACTTTTATTATTATATTATTATTATTATTATTACTATACGGTCGTGGTGTGCGTATATACTATCATTATGTGCTCAAAACAAACAAAAAATATGTCGACGCTTTGACACTTTTGAAAACTTTATGTTAATTTTATTCTTTGTTCGGCTGAAAAGTGTGCGTCGCGTCCGTTCCGGCAACGTCCACCCATATTCATATAATATAATATTATTTTTATTATAATATTGTAAGTGTTCATTACAGCGCCGTCCATGTTTTTATAAGAGTTTTCGAAGCCATATTATATATAACGTCGTATGGCATACGCCCTTCTTGCGGTATAACAATATTATTATACCTACAACACGTCTTGTACACAATTTAAAATAAAATAAAATAATAATGTCGAATACCGCAAACTGCAGGTACGGAAAGAAAATAATAATGTTATAATACTCAGATGCAAATAAAATCAAATGGAGGGAGGGGGGAATTGCGTAGTATTTAAATTTCTAATTGATTAGGATATATATAGGAGAGGTACGCTAAAATATTTTTAAAGAAGAAATGGTACTTCTTCCCCCCCCCAATTCGAGTACGGGTCTTATATGTATATAATAATAATATCAACATGCGCTCCTTCTGTTCATAGATATAGAAAGAAAAGAAAACTGCACAGATAATATAATATTATGCGAACGGTACAAATTTGACGTTTTGGATCACGAAAATTGAATAATTTTTTGTATATAAGATTGACATTATTGATTACAAATGGTTATAATCGGTGCTTAAATTGGGAGGAAATTAGAAGGAGGGCGGGGGTTCAAAAATTTGCAAAAAATGTACGTACACGATCATTTAAATGTCTATTATTGATTAGAAAATAATTAGCAAGGGTACGCATAAATATTTTCGAAAAAGAAGAGAGACTCCGTCCCCCCTCAATTCAAGCACTGGCCAGGCTATATTATATTAATAATTGTTCGCGCGTGACCGAGTTGCGCTACAGAGCCGGATTACCATAAAATAATAATGTTATTATTGGGCAGCAGGCCACATCCGATACAATCGTTTATCTTTTTACAACCTACCTATCAATTACAATATAATTATACGTGTTCTGCAGCAGCAGGTCGGGTTAGGCTTGAAGTTCGAACGTACCTGCGATTGATTATTTCAAGAATTATTACGTTTTCAAATAATATATTTTTAGAATTGATTTAGTTATAAACACGAATAACACGATAAGGAAATTGGCAACACCTTTTACAATATTAGGTATGTTAAGATACGTCTCTGGACAAATACCAATTTTTCGATAAAGATTGCCAGGTTCACGTGAAACTGTTCCTATCGGAACCACAAAATCTGAAAATGTTTGACGATTTTTTGAGTTTTAACTATATTATATAAGAAGGTGTGTTTCAAGTTTTGACGAAAATGATGGTCCACTGAGGAGTAGTGCAGGATGAGATCGATGAGCTGTACGGCGTAATCTACTTAACGTGATTGTTAAAAAAAATTTAAGAAAGTTAAAAAAAAAAAATGATGGGTTACTAAAAAAAATTGTAAGTATTATTGGAGGTACCTTTTATGATTTTTTCGCAGTCGTTTTTTGAAATACTACCTTGCCCGGCCCTGGCGTGTTTAAAGGTTTAGTCGATATAATATCGTGGGCGGCCGATGGTTTTCTACTGTGACTCGCCGCGCACGCAGTTTCCGAGAACACAAAACGGTATGGGACGAGAGACGATCGTGCGGCAAATCCGTTTTAATGCGTTTTTAATGACGAACTCAAGACCTAAGCCACACGTCGTATAAGTACCTACACACACTTTTCGACGACGACAAAGAGCCGACCGTATACATAGTGTTAAAAAAACATTAAAACATAAACGATAATAATATATAATACTCTCGAAGCTATATTATATAGGTGCAGGATGATTTTTCAATCATGCTCACCCCCATTTTCTCCTTTAATAGTATGATACATTTATTCAAATTCTGATTTTTATCATTTTTTAGTATAGGTACCTCCTAAAGATCATACTTTAAAATTGCTGATTTTTCGCACTATACTTAAAAAGTGTCATGTGGGGATACAAACTTCTATATTTTTCAAACGAAAACCCTCCTTTTTCACTGCAAATTATTTAGTGGATGATTATCTTGAAAATGTTGATGGTGTTTATCTAAATCAAAATTCTAATGAGTAGTTTCTGAGTTATTAAAATGTTTATACTAAGTATAATAATCCTTGAAAATGGTTTTACAGTAATATAATCTATTATATGTAATATTATAATGTATTTTTTGAACCATTTTTGCAAATTATTAATGTTGATAGATCAACAGAAATAACTAAAATGTTGGTATAATCTAAGCCCTCGTATCTACTTAACCCATAACATAATAATATTATCTTTAGAAAACTAGAACACAAAGTTATATAACTCAAAACCTACTCGTTCGATTTTTGATTGAAAAAATATCTGCTGAACAATTTAAAGTGAAAAAGATGATGGATTTCTATAGGAAACACAGAAGTCTAATATATTATCACAGGATCATCATCCTTTTTGACGTGGCACAGCAAATCTCAAGAATTCAAAAATGTGGTCTTCGAGTAAGAATTTAAATACATTACTATTTTTACTCGAGCACTAGGGCGAGCATGCTTACAAAAATCACCTTGTATATTTTTGCGCCACCGATACAGTCGAGTCTCGATAACTCAAACCTCGACTCAAATTTTTTTCCAGCCCCGAAAAATACACGAGTCGAATATTTATTTTTTATTCCGCTCGAGATTCGAACATTCGAGACTCGACCGTATTTTAATAATAATCATGTACACGTTGTTGTAGGTACCTACCTACGATACTAGCCGACTCGGAGGACGGATAAACACGATATTGGCATGGTAGGTGAGACGGAGGAGCACTATGGAGGTAATGCTGGTGTGTATTATAGTGGTGTATATTATAGGAATTCGGCGTCGGCGTCGTCGATGTCGCGGGTGCCGGCGGCGGGGTACGATAAAAAATGATGATTGCCGCGATCAGGTGCCAAGACTTAAAATTAGTCGAAAACAAACAACACGTGCACGAAATTCTTAGGTTTTTTAAACGGTTTACGCTAAAAATAAACAAAAGAAAATTCCTATTCATTTTTTTTCTTGTTACCTCTCTCGGCGGTCGGCCGCCCGTCGCCGACGAACAGTGTATATATCAAGTTATGACGTTCGTCTGTCACAACGCGGACGGACGTCTCGTCGGTGATGAAAAGCCTGATGCGATAAAAAAAAAAAAAAACGAATGTTATTATTATTATTACTCTAAAAACCGTAAACAAAACGACATAGCACGTGCACTATAAACAGTATATTATTATTATTATTATTATAATTATTGCAAACGAACAATTATCGGGCGTTTCCGGTCTCGGTCTGAGTGGTTTTCCCGCGGTTTTAGAAGTTTAGGGGAAATGTCAATAACTATGACGTTCAACCTCGCTCCGAGGACGTCTTACTCCGACAGAAGTGTTGAAAAAATTCGTGAAACCATCCCGAAAGGTCGACGACGACGACGGACCATCGCGAAGGAGTCGTGCAGGGGAGATCTGGAGTGACTATATTGGAGTTGAGTATGGAGAATTTTGGAATTATGGGATGAGGAGTGGGCTGCAAATTTGTCAATGAAAATAAACCCAATTTTTTTGAGCCCGATTCAAAACTGCATGCTAAACAGCCTCAACAGACAAACTGACCAAATTTTAACAAATTTAAAAACGTATAAATATATTAATATTGACGACACTATACGATAAATCTGTAATATGCATATAACCTTGCATAAGACCTTTTATAAAGTACCTACCTAAACGTTCCAATAATATGTTGTGTTTATTAAATAAAACTCATGGTCATGCCGTATTTGAGTGTTGCATCAATAATAATTTTATAATCGGACTTAACTATTATATTCGTCGAGTTATCATTATAATAATTATAATTTTAATTTTTAGACTCTATACAATGCGAAGAATTTATCGACTTGACAATGATGTGTGTGAGTCTTTTTTGTGTATGTCTTCTTTTTGGACAGTTAAAAATGCTTCGACTTTCTTCGTCCGAATCTTTTCTGGTAGCAAAGCGAATCTAGTCGGTACTTGGGGGGGGGGGGGGTCAAAAGTAAAAATATTATATCAGAGGTATAGAGGTAACTCCGATCGAAGGATTAAATAATAGCCGAGTGGTCGTAATAATTTATTAGATAAGTTAACTTTCTTATACGATTAACTAGCTCATAGCCGGGACGACAAGATGTAAGCGCTCTCTCGTGTTGTCGGAGGATACCGCATAATTTATTTGTCTTCAGATTAGCACAATATATTATATACTACTTGCGAATTCACATCGTATAGAAAATACGGTTTGTAAGTATTATAATATTATTGCGAATCGATCAGAAAGCGTTGCGCGTTGGAAAACTATACACCGCATAAACGAAAATATTATGACGCGGAGTCACGCTGGTAAATTCACGGAAAAACAAATGGACGGTAAATAATATATACAGAGTGGTTATTCGGACCGGAGAAGATTTTACGTGAATATATTAATAAAGAAGTTACAATGCGATATGATCGCATCTTGAAATTAGATTTCGTGTGTGCTATACCTATTATAAGCGCGTGGTTTTGGTTTGAAATGAAAAACCGTTCAAACACGCGAGCTTGCATCAGAAAATCCAATCGGTTCCACGTGCCGTCGATCTCAACGTGCAGCACACAATCGGAACATTATTATGTATTATATACAGCTGCAACGAGGAAACGGTTTTTTTTTTTATCCGAAAACGATACTAATAAGCGAGCTGTCGACCTAAAGTGCAGAAGTAGGTTTTTTTCGAAAAATAGGTGGATGGGTACCGCATTTATTAGTGGGTTTAGTACGATAAAAAGAAGTTTTTAATAATAATATTTATACTGTTAATAGAAACAAAAAAAAAATTAAGACTTTGAGCTGTGGGTGGATGATCGAACGATATAATTGGCCTCAGAAAAAATGTCAGCACCATATTACTTAAAAAACATACAGCGAAAACCAGTGGCGTGCCCAAGGGATGTGTAATTAGGGGTTGTAATGTAATATTCCTCCAACGTAAAGACATTTTTTTATTTTTAGCCGGTTCCCTTTTTAAAACTAAGGCTTGAATTGATTAGACGTATTGAAAAGAACCAAAATATTTAAATGTTTTTTACTCTTTTGAATGATAGAATTTAGTATTAATTCCATGCCCCAAAGCAGAATATTTTTCCGATTATTTCGATACATAAAAATCACATTTTGGACGAGTAGTTTATAAGTTATAAGTATTTAAATTAAAGATGAGCAAAGTGGAGTGGTATACATGGTTATCTCGAAAAATGTTGGTCCATTACTCCGCTCATCTAAACTTTAAATACTTATAACTCATAAATTACTCGTAAGAAATTTGATTTTTATGTATCGAAATTATCGGAAAACACATTCTGCTTTGAAATACAAAATTAAGACTGTATATTATGCTGTATTTGAAAAAAGTAAAACATTTTTATAGTTCTAAGCACTGACTGCATGAGATGTACATTACTATATCATAGTCCACGTGGCTATAAGTCATGGTATTTTTTTTTTGAGGAAGGGAGTGGTTGGCTGGATCCCTAAAACGTAATACTCATATTACAGTATAATAATATACTACTTATGAATATTATAATAATACATCCCCTGACGAGGACAATTCCTGGACACGACACCTGCAGTGCAGGTGGCGATGGAGAAACGTTTGCAGGCTAGTGAGGCTGCAAGTGCCACGCGTACCATTTCGTAAAATAAAATAAAATAACATAATACAAAATAAAACAATAATTAATATACTGTAATACAAATATTAGGTTCATATCGAGGACTGCACTGCCACCTCGACTTTGCCAAACAATATATTAATCCGATTATATCCATATGGCTAATAGGGAGAGTTTCCGCCAGAATTCCCGAAGAAGTAAACCGCGGTGGCCGTCATCGGTTCCAAACGCGATACGGCTCGCGCGTATCCGCGAGGCCGGAAATGTGCGTAAACATCGTGTTAATTGATTTTAGAAAGTCGATTACACCGCACCGCCGGAAGTCGTAAACATAAGTATATACCTATAAATATATACCAACAGAAGACGCGTAGCATGTGCGTCATCGGCTGTGAATATCATCACGCGAGAGACGGTGGTGCAGCAGCCTCGGTGTCGAGTATTATACAGGGCGGGTTTTTTTTCTGACTCAAACCACTCGAATTTTTCTTAAAAACCAACGTACCCACCTGTCACGCATGGCTTAAAAAAATGTCATGTTAACGTATTTTTTTCGCAAGCCGCGGTATAAAAGAGTGGAATTTCGAATTGAAGAATCTTCTGAGAAATCTCTAGACGATCGAAAATCTGTCTGTTATTGTTATGAAGAGGTGAAAACATAATAAGTACCTAAGTACTATATGCGCCTGCAGCAGTAGCGTATTTATGGGGAAGGGGGGGGGGGGCGAGGGACATATTCTCAGTGTATTATCAGATGAAAGTATGCGAGACCATCGATACTATGTATATATTATATATAGTGGTGTTGAACAGCTGCAGTTATCAACAATTTGTTTGAGATATTAATATAATAATAATAATTAATAATATGTAGATGTGGAATCCAAAACGATTCGAAAGGATTTTATTCAGTTTCTTTGAGTTTGAACGGAGGAAATATTATAATCGAATTATCGGAACAATTAGGATTACATTTAAATAGTTTAAGAGGGACAGGGGTAAGGTGGGGCTGCTAATATGTCCGGAAAACTCGAGGGAACCAGCTAATAAGCTCATCTACATCTTGATACATCTGCAACCTCTTGTGACATGCGTTCACTGCTGTTACAATGTGTTGTTTGATGCTGTTTGACTTTAACACTTAGTTAAATCGTGTTCTGAAATGCTATCGGAATTGTTGAAGAAGTCATCGACCTCGTTAAAGGCTGGCGTGTTTAGAAGAAAAGTTGCACAATGTATCTATTGACGCTGTCCAAATCTTAAAGCAGATATACCTTTTATTGAAACTATTTACAAGATGGGTCAAACGTTACGGCGAAGCATTTATTAGATTTGATCGAATGCTCCATGCAGTGATTTAATTTTTAGATTGTAAAAGTTTAGATGAACAAATTTTAAAGTGAGTTAATATGGATTATGTACGACTCAGTATCATAAAGTGTAAATTTTTAATAACGTTACAAGTCATCATATCATAAATACCACGAATCGTACGCATCAACCTCATCCAGACAACTTTATACTGTCCGAATTTTAATACATCCGAAGTACTGACTTTAACGGTATCTATGCTCTTGCTGCTTTAAAAAATCAACACAATGATAAATGTCTTACAGAAATTTTAGAAAAAAGCTCAAAATTTGGCTGATAAATGTAGTATTGATATGCAGGTAGCAGGTACCGCGAATGGAAAAAAAAAACAGTTTTATTATGTCCAGTGGCGCGCAGACACGTCACAAACGGGGCCCTGGGCCCACTTGAAAGTCGGGTGGGTGTTGGACGGTATTTTTTATAAAAAATATTGTTTTTTTCATAGAACGCGTTTATGAAGTCCCTTGATATGACGAACCAATATTATTTTTAGGTGGGCGGTGTAAGAAAATTACGCCCGACATATACTAAAAGGGTTCCCACTGCAGATTATGTCGACAGAAGTAAAATACTCCCGAGGTTCACCATAATGTAGTTGAGTTTCTGTTTATTATCCATACATACGTCGATTTTTTAATAACAGGAATGGAATAAAGGTTTTGAACAAAAAAACAACAATAATAATATATCAAATTTGAAAGGCGCATCTGAGTATTATTAGTAGCTCTGACAATAATAATTCCTAGTTGTGGGAGGATATTCGTGTTCCATTTTCGTGCCTACCTCCTAATATATTTGTTTCTCAAAAACGCCCCCGTACGCCCAATTAAAATTGCGGAAAAAAATTATAAAATTGTTTTAAAAACAAAAAAAAACGATGCTACTGCTGTATTCGTTTATTCTGTTCGCTACTAATGCAGTTCAGTTACAGCGAGGATAAACGACCCGCGGCAGTGACGTACGCGTTAAAAAATATATATAAATCACCTTTTACATATTTATATATAATATCGGAAATCGCGGCGGCGCGGCGTGCTCGCTGAATAAATACGCGGACGTCACGTTTTTGGCCAATAAAACCGACGACGGAAAGAGCGTTCTGTGTATTATTATTGTAATATTGTTTGGCAGTTATATAGTATATATGCAGCGATTTAACTAAATGTTTACGCAGGTTTTTTTTTCTACCCGGTCCACTCCGGCGGCGGCGGTGGCACAGCGCTTGTTTATACAAAAACAAAGAGCTTTTAATTATTTTTTAATTTCGAACGCATGGCCCGCCCGAAATACGCGCGACACAATTATAATAACAAAACGGACTTTGGATTGACCTATAATAATAACAATACACATATCGTCCGCCGAACCCAATGGCAATGCGATTTCAAGTAATAATATATATGTATTGCCGCATGTGGGTGGTGTGTGGGGCTGCGGGGTGGCCGGTAAATCCGTTATAAACCCACGACCGGTGAATGATCGTGAGATGGCCTAATAACTGCTCTTACCTATATGAACGGTATTATATTATTATGTTACGAATTTACAAAATCGATTAAAACCTTTATTTTTCATTTATTTAATACGCGTTAAAAAAAATATATGGTTGACGACCCTTTTAAAAAACAAGTGTCTGCCACGGAGGAATTATAATATACATTTAATAATTATTATTGCGTATTATATGCGCGACATAAATATAATCCTAATAATACGACGACTGTTATACACGAGCTCATATTATATGATAATTGGGTAGGTACGTGTTAGCGGCAATGGCGTGTAAGTACATATATTGTCAAAAATGTATTATTATACTGCTCTGCTATCACAGAAAAGACTAGACGTTTGAGAACACGATAATGATAATCCGTAATAATTATACCCACCATTGACTTAATAAAATGGCATTGTTCTATAACTGCATACAATCATTGGCGTTTACATAGGGAGGGGGACTAAGGGGGCTCCTCTAATAATAATGATTAGATTTTAGACGTTATTTAAACCGAAAATTGCATTACAGTAAAATAGCAAAATAGTCATTGTCGTTGCTGCTGTATATTATATATTGACTAAACAAGTATATAATAATAATTCACTAAAACGACTAAATATGGCCGCAAACATATACGTATATGATATATATATATGTACGCGTATCGCGGCTTATCTCGGAGCCGATAAATAGTTCGGCAGTTATATTATATTAATAATAATATTCTCTCTGGCTGTTTCCGAATATATATATATTATTATGTCGTCCGCGGTGTCGTTTACACGGTCGTAAATTTATCGCGCGTAAAGTGAAACCGTTTTGGTTTTTATTATATTAACGTGTAATATTATTTCGTCGAGTTTGAAGTTGAACGCACGACCGAATCGCCTGGAGGGGGGGGGGGGGGTGGGGTGCAGTCGGCAGTATAGTTTTTATTAATATAAATATATATTTATATAATATTATTTTATGTGTACGTCATTATAATATTATTATAATACCTATACGCGTATAACAACGCGCGACTGACATATCCGATTACTCGATTAAACGATGATGAGTACTGATAACCTAACAACGGCAAACACCAATAATAACAATCGGTTAAATTAATAATATAAAAATATCCGATTATGAAATTGCTACCCACGACCAGATGCGGATTCGAGGGGTTGAAGCACCCCCTTAGGAATAACGGGTACTAAAATATTTCAGAGATTACCTTAATTTTCAGTTTATTAATTAATCTAAAGAGGAGCAATACTATATTATACTTGTAACACATTATATTATATTGCTTATATAGTAGTGACATTTAGAAGTGATTGCCGATAATTGCGATTATTTATAATTTAGTCGCCTTAAACGGCTCAATCGTAGAGGGTTGGTTTGAACAAAAAGATTGCGATCACATACGGAGATAACTTAATGCCTATGCTTTTATGCGCTTAGCTACTTGGCTTGAAAACGTTATATATTATGAAAAATAAAAGCGATTGAAAGTTGTAAACGTAATTAAAACGGCAAACAAATATAATCATACATCACAAGACAAAACATTAGGATTAACAAAATATATATAATAATATACATCATTCAACTAAACATAACGTAAAATGGAACATGTAGAATATCATTAAACGAAAAACAACAAATATTTAAAAACGAAATAATTTTTTACTTTAAAGTTATAATATTGATTTCGTAGAAATATTTATTTCAAGCAATCAATCCAATAATTTGTTATAATATTCGGTATCTGGGCCATTTTCTGCTAGGTTGAAAATAATTTCTTAACAAACATAACGATAAACGTAAAAGTTGTATGACGTTTTACTTCTAATAACAATAAACGCAAAAGTTGTATAACGTTTTAATTTTAAAAACTTGATTAAAACTCAAAAGCTTAATAAAAAGTTAAAGATAAAATTTTTCTTCAAATGCAAGCACTGACGACTTTAAGTTCTTTTTTCCCTTAGCCACCCCTCCCCGTTTTTCATTTTCGAGATCATCGCCCGCCCATCATAACGTATAATAATATTAATTAATAATTATAATAATATTGCGTTTGTTATGGCACCTATATTATAATGATATGACCTGCAGTGACCGAGGCGACGACGACGATAACCTCCACCGCCGCCACATCCGGAAATCAGAAATCTTGTAATCGTATATTATTCGGCGCTCTGCTGATGAGACACACAGTAACACTCGCGAGCTGCCGTCTTAAAGGTCGTCGTCTTCGTGTTTTCAACAGTATCGGATGGATTTCCGAACGACATCGCACACGGTTGTAATTTATTGTTGTAATATATTTTATTACTCGCGCAGTTTCCGGGTTTTGTTACTGCAAACGGTATACACAATAATCATTATATAATTTCAGCGCGTACCTATTAGTATAATATTATGTTGTACACAAAAAACAAAAATAATACAATAAAGGTGCGACTGTCCTGCAACTGTATCGTGTCGGTTTACATAATATGTCTTTATAAAAACATTAAACTCGTCGACTAGCGGCCATCAGTTAGGTATTATATGAACTACCGATAAATATTGTGTTTGAAATTATATATGAAAGCTGTTTACCCCGTCTAACCTCGAACCAGGTTCTAAATATTATATGTCTACCTATACCAAGATGATGTGAACAAATAAACCTGCAGCAATTTTTATGTCTATACGGTGACGATGATGGCGATAACCGCAAACCATCCCCACGACTACCCCTCGCGACCACCCACCTCTCCAACTCGTCACTGACGGTTGTGATTTCTTGTTACATATTATTTTATTATTGATGCGCAGATTTCGGGTTTCGTTACTGCTGTATACAGTAATTGAAGTCCATATTATATATTATGTACCTGAATAAATATTTAAAAAAAAAATTCGATAAAGTCGGTGATGTCGCAGTCAAATATCCGAACCCCGGATGGGCAAATCTTACCCCCGGGATATTCTTACCGGTGGGGGGTGAACATATTCTAGGATAACTTTACCCCCCCCCCCTCCCCAATCAGCGGTAAGAATATCTCGGGGGTAAGATTTGCCTGTTACACACATATGCGATAAACAATAGACATAGCTGTGAATCTGCCTTAAAAGTGCGCCTTTTCTGCAATTTATCGCGTGTTTTCCACGTCGTGTGCTCCTACATTGTTTCAAATCGCTTAACGCCATTTGGTTATATCTTTTTGATTTGCCGTCACGTGACGACAGGCGTGTTACCGTCGAAAGACGTTCGACTAGTCGAAGGGTGCGGTTACCGCGCTGATCAAACGGTTATCAATATATTATAAAACTGCCTACTGATAAAGTGCGGTATAAATGAAAGGTGGTTTTATACACTGCTTCTAACCTCTAACCCAGTTCTAATAGTAATATGCTACCGAGATAATTTGAACAAATTGATAAACCTGCGGCCGGGACCATGGTATAACGATAACCGCCGCACCCCCTCCCCAACTACCCCCTTCTGTTCGTCCCGACTGCTGTGATTTATTGTTATTTTTATTACGCTCGCAGCTTTTGGGTTTCGTTACTGCGGTCTACGACAATAATAATTACAATCTACGTATCCAATAAAACTATAATGGAGTGTATAAACAAAATCTCGTCTTTCGCGCAAAGCGCGGTAATACGTGGTATAATAAGACATCCGCGGCCCGCGGTAATCTCCTCACGACGGAAAATAAAAACGGTTTCAACATTTTCCCGGCTTATAACTATAGCCGTATCTACCTTGTACACCTACCCGGGTATCGGTATACTAACGCGGAAACTCCACTATAACGGAAAAATCTGCAGTCGGTCCCGAGCGATACTAGGAGTTTTTGCTCAGTAAAAGATAACATCATAATAGACACGTTCTAAACATCCCTATACACTTGCCTCTGGCCGCGATAAAGCAGACTTGGATTTTTTTATTTTCAATTCTAAACAGTTCTCTGCACGTTCCCAACTCCTCTATCCAAACCCTATCTACCCTATCTCCCCAACCACTATCTACCTTTTAGAGTTCTCCTCACATTCTTCGAGAGACCAATCTATGCACCTAAGACGTCTTACGGGCACAACTACCATACTCTGCATCAGAGCTGCAAATAATAATAATTAATCATTGGGCCACTTTACTCGTTTATCTAATCATCTGTTAACTATATTATATTATGTATGTTTTTGAACTATTGTTGCTATTTTGAATTATCTTGTTTAATAACTATATTCATATATGTGTTCTAGTCTATTGTAGCTAGTTATACTAACACGCACTTAATTACCATACTATTGCTGTACTATATAAAATATCCATTTGGCTTCAATAAACAATAATAAATAATAATATGCAGCAGTAAATAATATCAGTGCTGAATGTAAGAGATGGTGCAGGAGGGGAAATGCGGTGGAGCTTCAAAGATGAGTTTGTTTTAGGGGCCTCGGATCGGTGTTCTAGATTTTGTAACTTTGTAAATTATTGAGAATAATGGTCTAGGAAAGGAGTATTTTAAGGTACTATCAGCGCCACCGTTTTCTTAAGCAGTTATGAACTCGGTTTTATATCCTTATTTGACATAAACCGAGAGGTGTCTAGTTTAAAAGTTTTCTATTTTAAATCAATCTTCACTTTCATCGAATAACAAAAAAAAATGTAATTAATGTTTCTAATGACTTGAAAATAGAGAGATTTTTCAATGGGCCTCCAGTAATAGTGATTTCGCCCCGGCCTCAGATCTGGCACTGAGTAATATGATCGTCCCGCGTCCGCATTGTTCATAATAATTATTAATATTACGCTCAGTCGTCATTGTAAAATGTACCGCGGTTGCTGTAAAGCAGAAAATAATAATATTATCCCTCAGAAGTCGTTTGTTTACGATTTCTCAAATTTCATATCCGGCACAACAATGTAATAATATGGACCAACGGGTCGGAATAACCGCGCAAAAGTGTTCGTTATTGTATATATAGTGAGTTATTGTCGTATAATATTATTATATAATCGTTCGTAAACTCTATTATGTCATTAATGATTTTTTTTTTTGGTTGTTTTTGTAGGGGAGGGAAATCCACGTAAACACTTGTTTTTTTTCCGCTTCTTTCCCGAGACGAAATTAAATATTTGCACCAGCATGATATTTATATTATTGTATTATTGTATAATAATATTATATACGTATAAACAGTTCAACTTTTGTCGCATTTCAATTACTGTACATTTGTTTTAAATCAATATATTTTAACTTTTTTGAGACGATAATTGTATTAGTTTGACAGTTTTAGCAGGTACCGCATAGCTATACTATATAATATTTCGACACATCTCTCTCATTTTATACTCGTCGCACACATCATGTGCGAAGCAAAACATCATCTAGGTCTTGTAAACCGAATAGTTGCAATGACTTCAAAAATCCAATTGTGTTAAAGTCACTTTACTTTGCTCATAATATGTACGTTTTGTTCTTGATTGTAACTCCATGGTTTGATCTCCGAGTACAGTAAGTTCGATTCGAGCTTTAGAATCAATAGAAAATCGGTTTTTGAGAATAATACGACAACCATGATACTATCCTCGTTTCAGCGATTTCTAACTTTCTTAAACCTAGAATCATTAGAAACAAGACGAATAATGTTATTAGATCTCTGCTCCGTTTTTAAACCACTTAATGGGAACATCTATTGCGTCCTAATCTACTTGCCAAATTAAGTTTCTCCTATATAGCCGCGTAGTACTAGACAGTTAAATACTTTTTATGTGCCATTATTCAGTCCAACAACTATGTATAGTCTAAATGCTCCTGTAAATAGATATACGATACTATAGTAAACAAGTAAATATTGATCTTTTTATATTATGTATTTATGTTTTTGGTACATATTTCAGTTCTTTGCTTTCTGAAACCACAGTTAACAACTATAATCTTGTGTAATAGATGTATCACTAGTAAATAAGTAAAATATATTGATCTTTCTCTATAATATGAAACTATAAATGTACAATACATATTATTTAAACTCATATTTTTTTAAAAAATCTTTAACTATATAATCTTATTAGCTGTCCCGTTGCTTGAGCCATAAATATTAAGTTAACATTAACTACCTCAAGTGATTTACATGCATCTCAGCCACCTAGGTAGGCAATCCATTGCATCGGATCGCGGACAATATATGCGAGCAGTATTAAATTATCAGTGGATTGTGGATCTCATGAGGAAAGGACTGAAATCAGAATTAGGTACATTAAAAAAAAAACAAGCTGTAACCAATGGCAACTATTGATAAACAAAAATTCCTAATATAATCTGTAAGTTGTAACCAATGGCAACTATGAATAATCAAATATTTTCATCCTAAATCTCAAAATCCCTGTGTAAGCACCTCCGGATTTAAACGTTTTTGAAAATCGAATGGAAAATCTTTATGATAAATATTATCAGTAATATTAACGTATTGGTTTGAAATCTGAGTGCCATCAGATCTTGCAGCGCACTCGTGATGGGTGTAAGTCCGCCGGTGTCGGCGCGATTCAATCGTGGACTTGAAAAAATAATTCTCCATATCACATATACTTTTGAATAATTAACAGTCTAAAAAATGTCGGTCGCTTGTATTTCATGTCAGCTCAATTAAACTGCGCACGACCGATGAAAACCGAGCAAAATAATTTATTTCTTTTTAAAACTTTGTCTTCAGTGCAGAATACCAGTGTATATTTCGTTTATGTACACGAGTACCTCAACACATACCTTTGCTTGCTTTCTGACTTGTAATAATCATTATAATATGAATGTACAAACAGTACTCGGGTGGGTTAGGTACCTATAGTGTTGCAGACGTCTGCCGGTCGACGTTTTACTGCAAACTTTTCGTCGAGGACCTACTATTTTTGTTTGTTTAATATACTGAGACTAGCTGCTGTGCGGTTTAAGCGATTAAATGTTATTATTTATATTTCGGAAATAAACTCGAGTACGCGCGGAGTCGTTTTATTTTCGTGTTTTTTCCATTCGCAACGCGTGAACGTGGGCGATGAAAAGTTTCGGGAAAAACCGACGCGTTCGTGAACTACAACACTATATACGGTCGACAACTGCAGCCGATGTCATATAGCGAAACAAATAGACGTCGGAAAACAATTTGAATTTCCATATTATTCTAATAAAACCTTAAACCACGACAAAGTATAAACAGTATAACGAACAACCCAAACGCTACTCGGATTTATTTCGATTTCATCGTGTATATTCACGTTTACATCGTGAATAAACATAACATAAGTTTACATTAACACTCAAATATAAGTAGTAATAGTACCTAATGTGCGGGGTGATTCGCCAAGCACGTTCACCTCCGTTTTTTCATTTAATAATGCATTTTTCGAAATTATGATTTTTGGAATTTTCCAATACACTTTAAGACCATATTACATTCTCGGAATCTGTGTGAGTGCCTGCGTTGCCATACAAGCTTTTGTTTTCTACACGAAAAGGGATCAGATTTTTTTATGTATTTATGAAATCAAAATATGTATTTATGCTATCAAAATATGTTCTAAGAAACTCAAAATATGTATTTTACTAATATGTTTATAAATATGTAACAAAAAATGAATTAATTATTGCGAAATATGTAAAAATATGTAAAATCATATATATAGTTAATATTATTGAAAATAACTGGAAACCAATTTATCACTTATACCTAAATAATTATTCATTTATCATGTCACAGTAAAAGTATGTATTTACATAAAAGCCCTAATAAAAATATACCTCCCTACAACAAATACTTACCTATACATAAATATATAATATTTATTTATATAAACCTGACCTGACCGCATATACGGCGTCTTCGTCGCCGAGTACGCGTTTCGGCTTTTATTTTCCGACGAATTCGTTACTGAATAATATTGTAAGTATATTATTATTATGTACCGACATCGTGTATATATATAAACCGAAGACTACGTCGTCGTTACAAATTGAATTATGTTTGTACAGGGCTCGCGTACATGTATATATTGTTATCGTCCGCGGACATTTGCCGGGGACCCATTCAAGGGTCGATTTATCAATGATTCGGTCAAACGATAAATATAAAATGTTTAGTGTGTTATTATTTTTTTTTATTTTTTTCGATTCTTCTGATTAATGGTTTGCGTGACTTGCGTTTATCGGTAATATCTCCAAAGCTGTACGACGCGACGGTCTATTCACCAAAAGCACTTTAAACGTAAACGTTTTAAACTGCACTGCACTACGACGACCGCGGTTACGACGACGTCACAGTTAACCCGTACTCGAATAATAATAATAATAATAATAATGATAAACGTATCGAAATGTTTTGGTCTCGAGGCAGTGGTTCTCAACCGCGGTATATGCGCGACTGAAGGGTCCGTACGGTGTTATTCAGATGTGCCGTGAAATTATTGAAAATTTAAAGCACACTATTGATAGGGCTAGGATTTATATGCATTGGCTCATTTTTTCCGAACTTCTGATTGCTGCTTTTGTTTGAAATGTCCACGAATTACGTCACGGTGAAGCAATAATGGTGGTTATTTTATTTTAGGTATTTTTGCATGTTTTGTGGTTTACATTTTTAGCTACGACGTGGCTGGTAAAAGAAGAAAACAGAATATTATAAATCAAAATACAATATGGGCGTATGGCATATAGGTATAGTAGGTATATAGGTTCATAAAATTTACAAACATAATTAATCTGGATGTTGATTTTCATTTTAATCCAACTCCTGAAGAAATAGAAAAATTCGAAAACGTAAAAATGACGTCATGTGATATGTCGAACGTAATTTAGCGGAAAAATAACAATGAATTTAAATCGCTTATACGTAATTACTAATTCGATCTAATATTATATTATATCGAATGGCCTACCTATATAATAGGTCATTATAATTATATTATTAAACGTCGGTCGTTCGGACGGATAGATTGACATTGTAGTTTTAAGCGCGCTTTGTAAAATAATAATTATTATAACTAATTCGAAAAACCGGCCAAAACACGGACCGGACCAGGTCTAAACCGCGAAAACGTCAAGTGCATGACGAAAATACGTGTTCGAGATATGTAGATAGGTAATATTATTAGCGAACAATCCGAAAACGGTATTAAATTTAGTGGGCGGGCAGACGGACGTGCTGCTGCGGGTGTGTTTGTGTCAGACGAATCGTGCTGCGGTGGTATATGATCGATGCGAGCGATGTGTTAAACGACAAATTATATTATTATTCCGGAAGGATCGAGTATAAGTAGGTATAATATCGAGTAGGTCATAATATGATATTATTGTGATTATAATATATTATTCCATCGACGGTTTGATGTGGAAAAAAATAAAACCAGGCTATAAGAATAATTATACTCATAGTGTTGTAGGTACTTATACTCGATCACGATCACAATAATAATAATATTAACGTGTGAAGCCACGAGTTCGTGGGGCAACACGTACCTGATGTTAAATCTAACCGCAAAGTCGAAATACCTCAGGGATCTATTTATCGAGGAATTTTAGTCGTAATTATTCAGCTCGGGCAGCTCTCTTTTCCACCGTAATGGTCGCTTTTTCAGCGGCGCTTCCCGCGAAAATGTTTTTTCTAGAAATTTGGAAAATCAGCCACATAGCCCCGATTTTTAAATCCAGTATTATACCTCAGAACAATTCTGGCCTATTCTTTTTCATTTATCAACAGTGTTTGAATCGCTATCGTTTTGCAGGATGGTAATATATAGTATTATGCAGGTCCATGTCGCTGCCCCCCCCTTTTTGAATTTCGGTTCAAAACCCGGGGCGATCGTCTGTGCTTCGTTAGTGCACGTTAGTGCTTTTAATCCCGTCGTTAGTGCTTCATCCCTTCCGAAGTTATTCGCATTTCTTACAGGGGGGTGCCAGAGATATGCCAGCACCCCCCATTTCGTATTTCGGGTCCAAATTGGTTTCATTCGTTTGTGATTCGTTAGTGAACGTTAGTTCTTTTAATCCCGTCGTTAGTGCTTCATCCCTTCCGAAGTTATTCGCATTTTGCATTGGGGGGGGGGGGTGCTAGGAATGTACTAAACCGAGTTCATCCCTTAGAGTTTTAGATAAAAAAAATTTCTAAACATAATTCGATTTCTGCAGATCAATTTGAGCGGTTGACTCTAGACAGATTTTGAACTATTTTTTTACTTATAAATATAAGTAGATAGTTGTAAATTCAGTTTCAAAGTTATATTTATTGTAACTCCTATAAGACTTTATTTTTATCATACGCCACCACCAGTGAAGAAATATTTTTACAATACAAAAAAATATATAATTTTTTTCTTTGTGCATTTATACAATTAAGTCAAAATAAGTATGTCCATATTTCTATTATAATGGAAAAAAATTACATATTAATATTATATTATTATTAATGAATATTGTTTGTAATATAATATATAGTTTTTTTATTATTATTATTGAAATTTTTGCACCTTCTTCTGATCACCAAAGGAATGTTCAACATTTTGATGTCACTTTAATTTTATCGACAATACCTCAAAAAATGTCTATATTAAATGAAACATATACCCTGCGAGGAGCTGTGAGCTTTTTAGCTCCAATGTCTGTATTAAAAAATGCCATTCGACACTATGTTGGATATTGTTGGAGAGAGTCAATAGGAAAATGGGAAAGATACGATGACTTGCAAAGATCAGTAAGAACTATTAGATCATCATCGATTGCAAAAGACTGTCAATTTTTAATTTACACTTTATAAGTTCCCAGTAGATAAATACCTACCCTAATACTCTATTTTGTACAATTGCAGTTATTTATATAATTATTACCTATTTATAAGTCAACATTTTTATTGTTTAATTACTTTTATACAACATATTTAAATATACTTATTTGTTTAACATGAATGTAAATAATTATTATGTTACATTTTTATCAGCTTTTATAATATATTACCAAACAGATTTAAAATATGTAGATATTGATTTACCGATTTACCAAAAAAAAATGTAATCTTAAAACTCAACTATTTCAGTTAAATACACAAAGTCGTTATTTAAAAAGTTTTGTTTACAAATAATTTCTTAGTTACAAAACTAAAACTATTTTAAAATCTTTAAAATATGTTCAATTATTTGATATATTTAATAGATACATATGTTCTACTACCAGTCAGAATACACATTTAAATATATAATATAATATTATATATGTGTAGGTACTTTACGTCATGCATTTTTTTCCTAGAAAACCTAGATATTTTTTTGAAAATCCAAAACTAATCTGAGTGACACAAGTACAATGTTCTGCATAAGTACTGGGTATAAAATAAAATATGATGTGAAACAATTCATACTATTTATCAATACTGCTTGGTGTTGTCTAGTTATAAGAATACCATAAATTAAAGTACGAAGCGTCATGTAGTGTAGTTCCTTATAAAACTTAAATCAAAGAACCATGGTTAATATAAATTCAGACTGATAATAATATTCAACAATGGTTAACGTTTAAAATAAGATAGTGCAATGTATAAAACTATTGGCTAACCATAATCATTATAAGTACAATACTAAAGGAGAAAAAATAAAAACTTAATGTAATTATTATTTCAGGAATAATGCTTTTGTTGAAAAAGTTTTATTGATTGAGCTTTCACGCAATGCGTATAATAATATCATCATAACTGTATAAACATTTAAACTATAAATATATAATAGTAAAAAAACAACAAAATAATAATATAAAGACATGGGCACTGAATTGGATAAGCATGGAACGCGTATTGTGTATACTGTATAGTTTCTAATACGAAAAGTGTCCCACATATTATCATTAAAATCACATCAAATTTTCAAATATGATGAATATCAATATTGGTCATTAATTTGAATTTTTCACAAAAATATTGGATTTTAAGCTGTTTTTGAGATACATAAAAAAGTTGAAATTGAATTTAAGAATGTTCTATTTACCCGATTTTTCTGTAGTTCATATCATTAAAATCACATCAAATTTTCAAATATGATGATTATCAATATAAGTCATTAATTTGAATTTTTCAGAAAAATATTGGATATGAAGCTGTTTTTGAGATACTTGAGTTCTTGGGCGCGATGAGCGTGATGAGCGTGATAAGCGTCTTTTTATAAGCGTTTTTTAATTCAAATTTTCAAATAAAAGTATAAAGTCTAAGCAGTACAAGTGGTGGTGAAGGAGGAGGTAGAGGTGGAGGAGGAGGAGGAGATAGAGGTGGATGTGGAATAGACCTTCTCGATCCGACACGCGAGATAAATCCACTGTGCGAGCCGGTCGGACGCGATGTGCGCGTTTCGTCGTCGTCGTCGGTGATAATAAATGAAATAACCAGGCGGATAATAAAGAGTAATGCCGGAGAGCTGCACTATATGCGCCACACGTTAATCCGTCGATAAATAAAAAGATTATCCGGACGCACGACGCTCGCGGTGACGTCATATATATATATACATATATGTGTGTTCTGTAAGTCTTCGGGGGGACGGCGAGTCTCATTATTATACTCACTGCAGTGGGAGGGCGGTCGGTGGTGACTTCTTCTGCAGTCATATTTATATATATATATATAGCGGCAAGTCTGTCGATTTATGACTTCGCGAGCGACGCTGCGCAGCTCATTAGGCTGCAATATAAAATCATAACATTTTCCGATATAATATAGTATTATATTTATTTCATTATAAAATTACATACTACTATCAAGTGATGGTTTGTATGTCTGTGTTGAAGTATAGACTGTATTCAACTATTTTTTTTTACATGGTTTCGAGTCGTTACAACGTTTTCTCGAATAATTATTTTTTTCCTATTTTTTATCCTCCTAACTTTTCAAGGTTCTTACTTTTCTGAATGGCAATAAGTACAGGTTTGATTTCATGATAAGCAGACTATTTTAATTATTATTTATGTATAAAAATCGAATTTCGGACTAGTAGCTATTATGAGTTATATATAAGTTATAAGTATTTAAGGTTTGGATGAGCGGACCAACATTTTGAATGGTAACCACGTACCACTCCGCTCTGCTCATCTGTATTTTTAAATTCTTATAACTCATATGCGACTGGTCCGAAATTTGATTTTTGCGCATCGAAATATTCGGGAAAATATTCTGCTCTGAAATATGAAATTAAAACTGTCGTTGAAAAAGTAAAAAACTCGCAACAATATGATCATAATAATGATAAAAAAAAAAATTGTTTTGTTACGACATGTCAAAACAATTTAGCAAATAAAAAATAAATCAATTTATTTAAGTACCTGTCGATTTAATGCGAGTGTCTTATACGAATCACTCTGTATTTAACGATATCGTACGTCATTTATTGTGTAGCACGGCCTTAGGTAAGCTGGTATACACGCTGCTGCTGCTGTAACTAATTCCTCAACAGTAGTCACGACGACGATCATATTATTATTATTATAATAAATATAACGAGTCTCGAGCAGATCGATGCGGCTCGGAGAATATATTATAATATACCGCGGTTGGGACTGGTATATACGTAGGTACCGGATAAGTAGATCGTCGATATTGTGTAGTCTTACAATATGAGTTTCATATCATATTATATATTACGACGCGCGTACATAGAACCGGCCGCCGCCGCCGCCACCGCCGACCACACACAAAGTTTATAACATTATTGTCGGCCGACGACGCAGTCTTTGAAAACGGATTTATATGTACACGACGATAAAAGGGGAAAAAATGAAAATCGCCAAGAATTATTATTATCGTATATTAATAATATATAATATTGTATCGTACGCGGACACACGACTATACGGACTGGCGTGCGTCGTCCGCACACGGCCATCAATCAAAATGCCGTCGCGCGCTTTTTGTCCGCCTCCGTCCGCCCGCCGCCGCCGCCTCCGCCTCCGTGGCGTATTATATTTTTATGCCGCAGCTATATATTATTATTTATCGTATCATTATTGTATCGCCGCGCGAGGACGTGTCGTCATAGTCGTCATCTTCGTCGTGATCGTCGTCATCGACGTTTGAGCCGGTCGAAGTAAGTTTGGCAGAGAACTTTCGCCGTGCAGGCAGCTATCTATATATACCGACCCGAAATCGAGTTTATCGATCGTTATAATACATTATGAATAATATATATACCGTAGACGCGAACTACAGTCGTCGTCCCCCCCTCCCACGCTTCGAAAAAAAGTCTCCCTTTTTTGGAGACCATAATGACGCTCTGCGTGACTGAAGAAGAAGTGTATAATAATAATTGAATGCTAGAAAATAAATGCACTGGATTGCATATCATAAATATATATAGTTAATGACAAGATCTTTTCTGCTTAGAAATCAGGAATGTGGTTGATTATTTTTTTTTCTCCTGAGAATAGTTTTTAGTTTATTAAAAAATATGAGATAAACTTTTTAGAATGTCATAGAGTACTTTGCAAAAATATCATATTTTAACCAAAAATGACTATGTTTTCAGAAAGTGCGTCATCGTCATCGTCAATAAGACTAGCTTAAAATCTGAAATGTCAGTTTCCCGGAATTCTGTTTGAAACAAATATTTGGAGAAAATGACATTTTGCCAATTATACCTATCACGTTTCCAAACGTATACATAATAATAGTTATTAAATTATGATATTACCGATCTCAATTAGTTTTGTATCGTGTAAACGCTCTCCTTTGGCGATGAAACGCATACGATTAAAAACACGGATTCGAAGTATACGATGACAAATTATCGTTTTTCTCACCTTTCTATATAGTATGTCAATATAGAACGAGACCTGTCAAAGTGTCAAACGAAATAAATGTAGAAGACGTTTTGAATATTTTTGCAATCGAGATATACATGAAAATGAATTTTTCTCTATAGATTTTTCCAATATAATATGTGTAATAAATATTAAATCGATAAATTTTAATATAATATATTAGCTGTACAACCCGACTTCACCAGGAAAAAATTAACTAACATAAAATACAGCCGTATTTATTCTAATTATTTTATATTTTATTCTATTTATTCGTTATCTTATTTCGATCAATTCGTCGACCTTGACGAGTTCATGAACCATTTCCACCATTTCATTTTTATCGTGATTTAAGATATACTCTCACAGATTTTTCTGATATCTCTGATATCTCTAAGAACAATATCTGAAACTAAATGATTAAAATCGGTCCATCGCGTTTAAAGTCTATAAACCGTACAAAGACATACGGACGTTACATTTAAAATTGTACATTTCGAAAATTCCATAGCGTGGCATGGTGGCGGCTTGGCGAGTGATCTATATCGTTTTTTTTGTAAAAAAATGTTTTATTCGATTTCTGTGACCAGCGATAGCAAACCCTATTTGTGCAAACAAATTATTCGATTTTCGTGAGCTGAAATTAAACACGCACGAGTGTACCACCATATATAGCAACACCTTTAGGGGTTGAAAGACGAAGCTGCGATGAACACTCTCCTCCGAATTCCAGGAATTTGCAGCGAGTGTACAATTTGGTGCCAATTTGGGGAAAAAAACCCAACGCACATAGGTGTTTATATAATATTATGCCTAATATAATATCACATAGATATATCAAATGGTTTGGACAAAATAATATTGCCTGCGTATACACTCAAAGTCCCCCTCGTTTATCGGGTCGTCTATGTAATAATATTGTGTCGCCTTTTAATATAATAATTATTATTATTATTCGTCCGGTGCTTTCACGCGTTCGCGGTTGACGTAGATGAAGGCATCGTATTAATATAATAATATTATAAGCATTTCACTAAACTCCGCACGCGTCATAATTTAATATTTCATTGTTATGATGATTGCGTGTAGAACGTATCGTAGCCAAGGCAAACGTCAGGATTATAACGATATATTATGACTAGGGAACGGATTTGAATGCAAATTGCATTTTTTTCTGAATGTCCGAAAACATTGATTTCCAAGCAAAAAGTTCATTTCATACATCAAGGAATTAAAAAATGTAACTTTTATTTTGCATTTTTTTGACATTTTTAGTGCATTTTTATGGTTTTTAAGTCATTTTTCAACATTTTTTCAACATTCATTCTAAAAAAATAAAAATACCTAAATATTTATCATGTTACGAATTTACGAAATTATTATTGACACGTGTAGACACAAAATACATATATACAAGTTACAACAGATTACCCACATTAAGATAAAAATAAGATAAGCTATTTATCTAAATTGTAATTTTGTATTGCACTGTTGAGTTGAGTCAATTGTGTTTTTATTGAATATAAACACATTTTTAATGTTTTTTAGGGCATTTTTTTAGTGCATTTTTTTGATGTTAAAGAATTTTTTTAAGGCATTAAATCGTATTTTTTTAAGGCATTTTTCTTGTTTTTTAGAGCATTTAAATCCGTTCCCTAATTATGACAAAAAAAAAAAAAAAATAGGTAAACGTAGCATAATATTATGGTACTTGGTATTTTTCTGTAGCTATCTATGAATCATAAATAATATGTTTTTATAATGTTAAATATCAATAATACGTCATTTATCTTGATAAAAATAATAAATGATAAGTAATAAAATTTTAATAAGCAACCAAATGGTAACAAAAAATCATACGAAAATTAGTCTTGCAGAAAAAAAAGTTGTACCCAGTCCAAAAACATATATATGTTGAAACGATGGTTGAAATTTGTAAACTTAATTAAAACGGAAAACAAAAATATTTAAACATCACAAAGCATAACGATTAACAAAATATATACAATAGGTACATCGTTAGGCGAAATATAACGAAAAACGAAATAATTTAAAATCCATTTTTAATTATAAAAGCTATATAAAATATAGAAATGTCAATAATTATTCCACGTGATTTATATTTTTATCTTAGCAATAAAACGATAAAACGATAAGCGAAAAGATGTTAAAGTTTTAATTCTGAACTACGATAAACGTAAAAATAGTTAAACGTTTAGATTGTAAAAAAAACTAAAATCGTTTATCGAATGCTGCTAGACTTCGTATATAATATTATGTGAGTTGCAGCAAGTGGTAAAAAAAAAACGAAAAAAACGAATAGTTTTGACGGGGATAGGGGAAGTGCTATCAAACGATCGGTCTTGAAATGCGTAAAAAACCGTATACAAAACATAATAATATTACATCGTAAGGAGGACAATATATTAAATTATAATAATATAGATTATTGTTTTTACAGTTTTTACTCGCGCTTATTACCTCTGTCTGCCAGTCAACAGTATTATAATAATTATATGTGTATCGTCGTCGATGGTCGTCGCGAGCAGAGGTACCTATGGTCGTCGTGGCCTCCGACGCGGTGCCATATACGGCGGCGGCGGCGTGCGATTCGATTGAATCGCGGTGTATGGAGGTAAAGAAAAATAAAGTAATAACAACAATAATAAAAAAATACGGTACCTAACTATATGCGACGTGTAGCAGCGGGTAGGTATTTATATATATGTATACACTATACACATACGCGCGTCATTTGTTATTAATATTTTTCAAAGAAGCGCCGGCCAAATTACAGCCGTATTGTGTGTGTGCTCGCGCGAGCCACGGCGGTACTTATATTACTATTATTATTCGTATGTATATATTATTATATTATTTATATATATATATATATATAAATACACACGATCGGCCCCGACGACGACGACGAGCCGTCTAAAAAAACGCGAGTTCGTGACCGCGCCATTTCGGCGCGCGAAGTATAAAAAATAATATTATCGTGCCGCAGGTGGCACATGACCGCGCGCACGTATTTAGAATAACATGACGTACCATAAATATTATTGTGTACCGCATCGTATACAGTGTGATCCGTCTAACGAGTAAGACACTCGATATTCCGAAGAGTACTAAGTAACTAAGTTGTTGATAATCTTTTTATTATATTATACGGTATTTTAAGTTTTTTACTCTTTTGAAATACACAACATAGGTATACAGTTTTAATTTTATAAACCAAAGCAGAATATTTTTCCGAGTATTTTGATACATTAAAATCGAATTTTTGACGAGTAGCTTATGAGTTATAAGTATTTGAAGTTTTGATGCATTTCCCGGGATACCCGCATACCACCCCAGTGCACTGCTCATCTTAACTTTATATACTATTATAACTACTACTGGTCCAATATTCAGTTTCAATACATCAAAATACTCAAAAAAATATTCTGCTTTGGATTACAAAATTACGTTAAATGAATCACCCTGTATATATATATATACATTCGGCGTTTACATTTAAATATATAAATTGTAATTTACGAGTGTTCTATATATTATATAATATATTGTTATTATCTGCTCAGTATTGTATAAAATATATATAACGAGTCGAGACGGTAGCCAATCGCTCGATCGTGCACGTTATATTATATCGGTCGTTCTGAGGGCGCTGATTCTCCAAACCGTGTTCCCCCCCCCTCTACGTTTTTTTCAGCATTAATATTTTATTCAGATCCTGATTTTTGGAATTTCGAAATACACCCAAACCTCGTTTTTCGTCCGATATCGATATAATATAGTTTTCACGAAAGTCGGTCGAAACAAACGGCTGCACCTCTCACCACGAATTTTCTCGCCGCCCGGAATGAAAATAATATTATACTTTTTTATTGCTAGTCATATCATTGCGTAAATTGCACTATACGTCCCAAACCTAATTAATACCTATGTATAGGTTTCACGCGATTCCATCTATCACTCAAACGAGTTTCACCTCTCGCGTCCTTATCCGTTTGAAAATCTGCGAACCTCTCCCGTCAACACGACGTGATTAGAATACGTCGTACCTACTACCTATATAAGCGCCTAATGGTCGAAAAAAAAATATCAGTTCGACCCGTTTAGAAATCATCGCCGTTCGTTCACGCCTCTAATTATTAATGTCTGGTGAAAAAAATTAATAGCCGCCGTATAGCGTTATTCAATTTATAATATAATATTAATATAAATAGGTACCTGCAATAGGTGTATAGTAATCGTTGTGGTGAAAATTACCTCGAAACACGTAAATAATATTATAATATCTTTCGTCGCCGGTTTACATCATAAAATAATGATATTGCAGCATGTTATCTAAATGTATAATATTATGGAACAGTGTTATATAGGACTCATCTAGATAATTATTTATTTATCTTTCGTTTTATCTAGATAAACAATTACAAGTTATCTCGATATTTATTTTAGCTAAATACTTCACTTATCTAGATATAAGTATATAGTCACACGATGAATTTGTTTGTAAACATTTTCCAGAATTATTGTCCTGAAATGTCTCAATTTTCTTTTCTTTGTCTCGGGCGCATATTGTACCTATAAGTAGGTAACACAACACGCGATCTAACTTTTTAAGAGTACACTTTTGCTACTGCTCGGCCATGGTTTAAACACATTAATTATGTTATAATAAAAAAAAAACACTCATAAACTCCAAATCGCTTTTTCTCAAAACTTAAAATTTTGAGTTGCGGTCGGCTCGTTCTATAGAGGTTCGTGCGATACCTATACCTACCGCGCCTACCACTACAGTATACCTAGGTACGTATAAAATATTTTTCCCGGGACGAGCGTATAAATCACGATCGCGAGCGTTTAACTCGACGAATTAATTTTAACCGCGCGGGCCCTGTCAGAGGCAGTATAGTTTCAAAGTGAGATTAGAGAAGAAACAAAAAACAAACAAAAAATTAATAACAAATAAATAAGTGGTGTTCAGCGGCGGTGGCGGCCGGAGGGGAAAAAACGGGGGGGAAGGTGTGCACCGAAGCCGGTTATAATATATTATATTATGGCTTAATTAACGCGTTGTAACGGAGCTGCGAATGCGCGTAGTTGTAATATTATTATTCACTCGAATATTATAACGAGCGGATGATGGCTTTATAATAATAATATTACATTCGCCGGTGCCATATTTCATTAGCCTGTATAATGCATAATATTATATACATACCTATAAGTATATATATATTATTATTATATATATCATGTGCAACGCGCAAATATTATTATTATGTAGGTAGGTAGTCCGGTGCAGCTGCATCGCGTGTCGTGTGCGCGTGTGATTTATGCGATTCTCCGTTGTTATTAATGCGTCATATTAAAAATAATAATATATATAATATATAATGCTCGCGAGCGGTCGCCCAGACGTGCAAAAATAAAGATCATAAGACGTAATATTATAATAATAATATATATGAAATTATTACGTCTGCTGCAGTCTACTATATTATATGTTATGTTATGTACAAACTTAGCGAGCTATTATAGTTATTTTTCCACTATACGAAGAAAATCTATGAACAGTATTATAATATATATTATGTGTTTTTGATAATCGTTTTTTTTTTGGGGGGGGGAGGGGGCAGCTAAATAAAATCATTTTTAAATAGTTACAGTATTTATTTTTAAATATAATGTATAAAAATCCGAAAGTGTACGATCTTCAAGTCACTTTTTTTTGTGAAATAAACTATAATATAATATACATTTTTGCACTTGATTTTTCCAACTGGATTTTGATTTCGTAAATGAGTAGAAAATGTAATCTTAAAACGTTTCCGGTAACCGATTTCGTCTGTAATATTCTATGGCTACATAGTTTCGGAGAGCTAATAATAACCTGTAATCGGTTCCAGGTAGACAGGTACAATAATTATAATTTATCATAATATAATATTATACTTTAATTTCGATAGCTAATAATTTTTTCTTAGTCATAAAACATAATATTTAAAGTCAGCACATAATACAATTAATAATAAAATTACGTACCAAAATATGTTAGGTGTCCAACCATTTGGGGGAGGGGGGAATAATCCCGTTTTTCCCGCTTCCACCCTCGGGTGAGCACTTGATCAAGTTAAAATTAACTGAATTATTAAGATTTTAATAACTTTTGAATCAATAAGAAAAAAAAGGTTACCTTCTCGTAGTTCTGCGCACATGTAGTGGCATATTTACAGAGGATTTTAAGGTGGCCAGTTAACTATATTCGGCCAACTCCCCCCTCCACCCTCAATATTTTGAAAATCTGTAGATATCTAGTATCTATAGGCACACCTAACTACTAACTACTATTCCTATAATATGTACTATAGGCATCGACAATCTACGAAATACTTTGATGTGGGTTGGCGGTATCTCAAACTCAGTATAATTATTAACGAAGTAACGAGTTTGTTTTTTTGAATCGTTACATATTATTATTGTAACTGTATACCGGATGTAACGACTCAGGAAACGTAACGAAAATTCTCATCACTTTACTCTTCTAATCATCTACCTCAATGGTTCTCAACCTGAGGGGCGCGCCTCCCAAGGGTGGCACGACAAACTTTCAGGGGAGGAGTGGACAGTTTTAAAAACCACAAAAACATGACAACTTTATTTCCGATTATTTATATTACCAATCTTTTGTAGTGGTGAAGTAGGTGGGGTGACCTCATACAAAGTATGAAAGGGGACATGGACCTCGAAAGGTTGAGAACTCATGATCTACCTACTCGTTTTGGTATTTTTGATTATTATATTATTATTATGTGGGGCGCTCGAACGGCGGCGTAGGTGTACTTAAATTGCGCGCGCAGAGACTTTTAGCGAGAGGCTACGCATTTTTTCCGACGGACTTTGGACATAATATAATCGTATGTCGTAATATATCACATAATCGCGGCGGCGTTAAAATATTGTCATGCTCACTCGAGGCTGCCGCGGAGGAGTCGAGTGCAGCTCTGCGGCACATCAAACGAGTTGTTCGGAGTTCATCCGTAAATCCGTAGTCGAGATTTGTTTTTCACCAGCTCGAGCTCGTGTCGCGTATTATATAATATATTATTTAATATTATTTTAGCCGTGCGCGGTCGACGGGACGACAGGCAGAAGGGCGACCGCGGTTTTCGTTTAATAACTTTCTTGATTTTATATTTCGTACGAAAATAACGCGCGAAATAATAATAATAATATTAAGTTATCTTTTTCGCGGGCTCGGTCCCGTGCGCGATTAAACGCGATTAACGATCCGTTGAGATTGTAAATTAGTTTCGTCGTTTCGGATTCTCTTGCGTGTGTATCCTGCTGAAATCAGTGGCGCCCAACTCTATTACCATGATAGGTGTACGCATTTGAAAATTTGGGAAGAGAAATATTCGAAAAATATTTAACTACGACAGCGTGTTGTTAGGAAACATAATATATATATTATAGGTCACTTTTATGTTTAAATTTAACCACCTCCAGTCCCGATGACAGTATCTATCCTATACTACTTCGGTAGATACCTTATTTACTAGTACCTATTAACGATTAATAGAACAAAAAACATTATATTTTGCGTTTTAGAGGATGGGTAAGTGGGTAAAATTACGTCTCGCTACACCTGATAGACATGTCTTGGCGCCATTGCCTGCAAACGTCTATATTTTCCTTTTCTTCGGTCCGCTACCCAGTGGCGTAATTAAGGGAGAGGAGAGATTTGGGTGCCCCCATGATTTTTTTTCAAAGACTGGCACACCACAATTGTGCACTTACTCGTTTAACAGTCGTACTATATATAGACATATAGTACCTACATTTATTATGGAGAGATAATACTTAAACCTTATTAACCTGTTAAAATAGTACTCTGTCCGAGTCGTAGCCGTAGAGGACCCAAGATACCATTGCCTAGGGTCTCAAAAAGGTTAAGGACGGCCCTGGTAGTGGAGCGAACCTGTTGAATCTTTGAAGCAAATCGTATATTTTAAATATTTTTTCCACCACCCTTCATCGATTACATCAAAGTGAGTCGCAGAGAGCTAACTCTAAACTAGGTTACATAATATATTAATTATAATACTTGCTGTGATATTTTTTTGAAGACTTGAGGTCTTACGATAACCCACATACCGGCCACCCATCCATTACAGACATGAAGCAATATTGCTTCAAATAGCCCTACGTCCCGCCGCCACTGCCTTCACGACGCGCTTGGCAACGGCGAAGACGACACCATTCAAAATGTTAAAAAAATTTAAGTAATAATACAGACCAATGGTCCTGTTATCGATGAGGACTTTAATAAAAAAATATAAATCTGTATAATAGCTACACGCTTATGACGTATTTTTCTGCGGTTTTGGTGCGTAGGATACATACATAGACTGACGACAACATAATTTATATTAATAATATTATATATGTACATTCGGACGTTTTTTGAGAATCGTTTTGATTTCGTCACGAATTCACGGCGATGTTCGTCACGCTCGGCGCACGCGACTAATCCGACGACAGCCGCGTACGCCCGCGGTACGGTCGACGACAATATAATTATAAGGACGTCGAGCGTTAAACGCTTATTATTATAATAATAATAAATAATTATTATAATCGTTACATAACACGCGAGTGTGATCGCGTTTATACGAAGTTACTTGAAAAATATTAAAGACTTACGCGTGGTCGGATCGTGGGCGTACCGCGTGCATACTATTTTAACATTAATATATTATTATGTGTACCTGTATAATACATCATATTATTATTATTAAATCGCTGTCATTCCCTCGAGCGGATGACATTATTTTATTTGTATTTATATTTACAATACAAACAGCAGACGGCAATATTACAAAGAAGCGTATATTATATTATTACTATATAACTGAACAAATATAGTTTAAAATAACAGTGTAAACAAAACGATAGAAAATACGCAGATATTATAAAAATTAAGAATAGAATAAAAAAAAATAATATGCATAAGTAAATATAGACAGTTACCGTTGACGCAGAGTAAAATTTAGAAGATAGCCGGGCCGGGAGAGGGTAAAAGTTCTGAGCGTGCGGTGGAGGGGATGGTTATGGCCGTAAGAGGTGGACTGGGGATGAGGCAAGGGATTCAGGATAAGATACGACGGAATTGTAGACTCTTTCAAGGAGATATAAAGCATGCAGGGACGAAGGGAAGCAATGAGTCTTTGGTCAGCTTCAACCAGACGACGCGACGATAATGTTCGAATAATAAAGGTTATATTATGTAACCAGGGGTGTCCAACCTATTGGGAAGATCGGGCCAAAATACACCTTTGTAATAATACGTTTTATTTATAATCATTATTAAATTACTAGCTGTTCCTCTCAGAGTTGCCTGAGCCATATGCCCAATGCCCATGTATTAGTAAAGATTTACATCAAGTGATTTACATGCATCTGAGCAGCCTAGGCGGGCCATCCACTACATCAGATCTCGGACAATATATGCGAGCAGTAGTAAATTGTCAGGTAGGCAATCCACTTGCGTTGGATTGTGGACCCCACGTGGTGCGTTAGTGACTTAAATCAGAATTAATTACATTAAAAAAAAAAAAACCAAGTTAGTAGCGGTTGTAACCAATGGAAACCATTAATAAACAAAAATTACTAATATAATCTGTAATTTGTAACCATAATGGCCACCATTTACAAACAAATATTTTCATCGTAAATCTCAAAATCCTTGTTTGAGCAGCTCTCGGGGTTGGACCTCTGCCTCTTTAACTTAGCCTATCTTCTTCCTAGAGGTCTAATCTGTCTCTGCCCCAAATTAAATCACATTCGGTTGAACGGTTCGGGAATACATTAAGGATTGACAGACATTTTCATATATATAGATTGTAGATGGAATATCGAATGGAAATATTTTTAAAGTATAGTTCATTTATATTTATTGTAGTTATCGAAGAAAAAAACATTTATTCATAGAATTAAAATAAGGACATACTAAAACTATAAACATATTTTATGAACTATTTTAAATTTTGTCTTATAACTATTTAGTGTAAGACAACTAAAAATATTGTTATTTCCCTTTCAATAAAATTATTACCTAATAGAATTTTATACTTTTTAAACGTCGGTTTTCAGTAGTATTTTGTATGGCTGTTTTTTTTAAGGTTTTATAGTTGTTTAATAGCTCATAGCCCAACTTTATAAGCAGAGAGTCACAAATCGTGGCACGCGTACCATTGTGGTGGTACTCGGAATGCCGCGTGGTAGTACGCGGTAAATAATCGAAATAAAAAATGATCATATAATATTTTATCGGTTTATAATTATTGTCAACGATTTTGAGTAAAAAGTTTTGAATGTGTGGTCAGCGACAAAAAAAAGTTTAAGAACCTCTGGCACATACAATCTATTATTACTATCGTTATTGTTTGTAGACGCGAATTTACACGGTATATAATTATACTATAATGAGGTATAGCAAAATTATTATTATTGACTATAGCAATTATCAATGAAAAAAATCGCATTTTAAAAAACTACGACAGCGCATATAAGAGTGAACGTTATGATAGATGTAGGCGATGTTAGAAACGCAATTTTTAAACGTTTTTGAAATATTTATTGCTGAAAAAGATACATATTATGACTTATTTGATTGGTTGTCGGCCGTCGTAACTCATACCGTGACTATATTATAGTCTCGTACGGTAAATAAAAACGATCGTCTTCGAATAATTATTATTATTATAATAAATAACCTCCCACGATTTCGAGAAACTGAATTCTTTATTATTTATTACATAATCAGTTTTTATACTGAGCTTATATTTTGAAAAAAAATGTGCAATTTGCGATTACAATTCTTATTATTATAAAATTCATAAGTATTTTCAACACATTTCTTCAGACACAAGCACTCCTCGATCTGCAGCTGCAGTACAAATGATAAAAAATGGTGGCTTTCATATTTTTTTTAAGTTTTCGACAGTACAATAAATTCCCGTTTACTATAACACGCAGAAGTACGCCTTTTGTTAGTATTTTATAATTCTAAGACAAAACAAAAAAACTGACTTTTGACTGTCGCTATTAGCAATTTTACACCATTTTCCGAAATCAACATAAAATAACGCTTGATAAATATGTATGAAATAGCGACATAATACGCATCACTTTCATTTTGTCGATATCTCAAAGTACGCGTTTATGTAAAGAAAGAACCATTTTATGTGTACGTGATTCACGATACAATATGTATTATATATATTATATATAATATATATGTCGGTTGGTTTAAACAATATGTAAAAAAAAAAAAAATAAAAAAATGTCGCAAATATTACGAAAGCAACGCGTAGTGGGTGGTTTTTGTTTTTTTTTCATCGTTCGTGCGAGGATGGATAGATAAGAAAAGACGACTTCCCTCGATAGTTACTTTTGTATTTTTTAAAGTCGACCGAAAAAAAAAAAATGACTGCAGCGAGCAGAACATAATGATTTAGCCAATTTCGACGATATCTAGTCGCCGCTGCCGTGCGAGGAAGACCAAAAAAAACACCACCGAACACTCCGGGGACGAGTTTGTTTCAATAATCGTGTTGTTTTCTTACGACCCGCGCCGAGAGAAAATATAATAACATTTTATGGCGTGCGCCGAAAATAATAATAATAGAACGAAAATAAACTTTTTACGTTTTAAAATATTGATTCATTAATATATTATATCGTACGCAGCTGTCTATATATTATTAGCTATACCATACACGGCGCATAAACGATAGAATAACTAATCAATCACATTTTTAGTTCTCACGTTTTTCAGCATTTAATAATATTATATAGCCTAACAGTTAGGTCAAAAACAATATAATAATAATATGCCACGTACAAATCAACAGTCTCAATTATTGTTTTCTACTCCGTTGCAGGGTCAGTGCACGTCATGTCACAACACACATTAAATACGTTTTTTGGTCTACTTTTTAGTTTATCGAGTAATTATACCGCGACGACGAAGAGTCGCCGAGCAAACCCGAAATGGACACGAAATAGATATTTTTTTTTTACTGGACAAGCGAGGATTGGACGTCCGATTTTAACAAATCATATAGGTACCAATAAATAAAATATAAAACGAATCATTAAAATATCGTTTAAAACATTCGATTTTAACAATTTTTTACGTGCCGACCTGTGGTAGATTATAATAATATTATGGCTGCAAACGATATATGATTTAGTTGTCAGTTGTGTCCCAAATACTAAAACTATTGTGTCCATCGGTTTTTTCAGGTTACACGAGTTGTGTCCGGTATATAGATTTTAAATTAAATCATAATATTCAAGTCGAGAAAATATGTGTTCATTAAAATAATATCATATTATTATATTATACGAATAATTTCAGATGTCATTGGAAAAAATTAAAATAAAAAACAATTTTTATGTACCTATTCGTTAATTTTTCGATTGACGAAACATGATATCTTTTTCTTGTGTAAAATACGCGTGTATAATAATATCTATAATATAATAATTTTGTAATGGACAAATTTCTCGATTGGAATTTATCAGCACACGACTTAAACTTACCAAAACAGTTTAATCTAAGACAAACGCTGATTTTGTTAAATTAATAGTGTAAAATAACTCAAAACAACATATTATCATTATAATAATCATCATCTACTTTTATTTTCATACCTAAGTAACTTATAAGTTAACGAGTTTCTTTTTTTTTAAAGTAACTTCTAACTTAACGAGTTAGTTTATTTTAAAGTCACGTAATTAATTATTTTTTCCTAATATGAATTTCATAGATTTAAAATTATATTTTGATTTTTACAACTTATTTATATATTTAAATATAATAATAATAATCTTCTGAAATCTGAATAACCAAATATTATTATTTATTTATGATATAATATTAGACTTTAGTATTGAAATAATCACGAGAATAAATAACGTATATAATTATTGCAACTATCTAATGTAAGTAATACAATAACATACATTTTTAAAAAAACAGCTAGACCTCCATTATATTATGTTATTTGTTAAGAATTAATATCAAGGTATAATAATTAATTTCACATGAAAAAAAAAAGTAACTTATTTTTAACTAAGTTAAGTTACAATTTTTTCAAATTAACTTTTAACGAGTTAATTATATAAGAAAATTAACTTTTAACTTAAATTGTTTTATATCAACTTAACTTAACGAGTTAAAATAATTAGTTAACTTGCCCAGCCTTGATAATAATACATATTTTATAATGTCTTGGTTTATTGTGTTGACAGTTTATTTGATTTAAAAATGATTTTAATACAATTATTTCATATTTTATTCGACGTGCCCCCTCGTGGACACCCATCACATTATGTTTGTAGCAACATTTTAAACGTAAATATTAATTATAAAATTTAAATGGAAATCGGTTTGAAATAATCTGCGTTGTTGTTGTTGTTGTTGTGATTTGGCAGGACGGGAATGAATAACTTCCTCGATTAAAAAAAAAAAAAAAAAGAGAGAGAAAAAAATTAAAAACAGCAGGAGTCGTCGGGTTGTTTTCTCCAGATCTGGACTTTTTATATTTCGTTTCTGGAAACAAATTATTAAAATCCGATTCGTATTGCGCGTGTTCGACAAATCGCACAATATAATATATTCTTTGTCTGAGCGTTACTGCACGAGAGTGTAATATTATTCTGGGATTGAAATTACTGTTACTGCGGCGTGCTATTAAATTTTATAACAAAACGTCCGAAACGATCGAAAAACGGAGTCGACTGCTCTGGACGACGACGAAAACGACGTCTGTGCAGCACAACAGTCGGAATTCCGATGATAAAAAAAAAAAATGCGACGTCGTTACGGCTGCTGCAGCGGAGGGTGCAGTGTGGAATTGCATAAAATCTCGGACCTTACGGCCAGGCAGGCACACATAATATTATATTAAAGTCGAAGGAGGCCCAGCCCGCCCTGAATTCAATCTCGCCTCGGGCCGGCCCACCCTCTCTTTTAACCCACCCATTATTGTTTCGAAAAAAAATTTGACGAACAAAAATCATTGCGAGTACAATAGTATTGTTTAGTGTTATTATGATTATAATTTACACTATAAAAATTATAGTTTTTTTAAAATGTGCGTTTACAGAAACAATCGCCTCGTCATAGGAATATATATTATATTTTAGCTTGTCTGATTGCAGCAGTATTTTTTTTTTTGCAGATAGGTAAACCACCGCAAACTCGTGACACTCGACGGTTTTCGGGGTAGTGGTAATCGTCGTACCAGCTATATAATAATATGCATTATTTGTTCGCCGAGTGTTCGACGTGGTATACGACATACCGCTCGTTAATTCGTTCTGTCGACGATCACCCGCGTTTATTCCGTAACAACGTCGTTAAAAATGATTATGATTTCGTCTGAAATGTATATTTTTTTACGGCGATGAGGCCATTAGAATATCATAATAATATTATACAGTATATACTCACATGCACCCGCGATTTAGATCCGTTTCGGAAGAAAACATTATTATATTACATCTGTACCTATCACCGCGGTATAGCCACAATACCCCCACCCCTCACCTACACATAATATACAGGGTGATTCGCCAACCACGTGGCGATCACCGCACCGTTTGTTCTGATTTTTAACAATGAATTTATTCGAATTATGATTTTTGAAATTTTTATCAGCCATATTTCCAACGCTCATGTTTTTTATATGCCATTTAAGTAATGTCCTATAAAAAAAATTATTTTTTTCGAATGAAAACCAACCCCTTGTGCAGACGGACGTTTAAAAATTTTAATGCATCTAAATCGCAATTCCAACAAGTAGTCGTTGAGTTATTTGACTTTGTGTATACTTAGGACAATAAGTCCACGACGATATGTTTGGAAAATAGTATTATATGGGGGCCATGCGATGGTTTCGAAATTAAAGTTATGATTAATAATTACTATATAATTGAACGATCGTTCTACCTATAAATATTTTATACTAGCTCTCCCACCCAGCGTTGCCCGAGCCATATATATATATCGGTGCAGCACGTTTGGGCATTTTTACCTGTTCAGTATTCAAAATCCACACAACGTTTGGGCACTCTATATCCCTAAAAAGATACCACGTTTGGGCACTGAAATGTAAAATGTATATACCTTTGTTTAAAAAGTATATAAAATATGTACATACAAGCATAATATATATATACAAATAAAATAAAACAAATAATAATATAATATAGGTAACAAGTTTTATAAAGTGTAAGTTACTATTTATTTTGTAAAATAATCAAAATAATATAAGTACAATTAATAAAATAAAAAATAATACAAAGTGTTATAAAATACGTAAGTTATTCATACTCGTGTTAAATAAAAATAGTAATATTATATTAATCAAAATAATGAAAGTCAAGTTTTATAAAAAAAAAAAAAAAAATAATATATTATGTAATTATAATATTTATATTTTATTTCCTTGATAACGAATTCCCATAATTTTTAAGTATTCAATTAGTGTTATGTCTCCTTTGTCATAAGCATTCCAATTATCAATCAAAAATTTCCTTTTAAGTTCAGCCTCTTTTCTAGTGTAATTGAATTGATTTTTTTTTTATACTATTTATTTTTAATGCAGTTTCTGCCTGAATGTTAGTTAGAACGTCTACTACATGGTGTATGTTTGGATGTGGATGGTAAAATTGTGCATTGAAATGTTTATGGAAAGCTTCGGGTCCGTTGGTTGTCCTAGTATTATTTATGGGAGTTTCTGCCCAAATATTTGGTGGAAATTGAGACTCTTTATTAATATAGTTTTCTAAAATATAATCAGTAAACGTATGGTTATCTGTAGGAGCTATAGACATGAGCTCTACAAAACTATCATCAACTTGTTCAGGTGGTAAGAATGCTAGACCAAAAAAATATTTTAACCATAACCCTATTTCTGTATTATTTTTATACTGATTAAGTAAATAATTATTTGATTGGATTTTACGATACCAGCTTTGACCCAAATGAAATTGGCACGCAATAATTTGTACAGTTGGAAATGATTCTTCGATTGCAATATGTGCACTTTTTTCAAAATCCAAATGTATTTTGTTAATTTGTATTTCTTTGTTAATCATTTTTTTACAAAGTTCTTTAATTAATGTCCACATTTCTTTATATTTATCAGTTGATTTCGAATTTAAAAAACAATAAATCAAAGGCAGATAATAATTGTTTTGTAATATGTGGATTGTATATAGTTGATAAAAATATGATGGACAATATGTAAAAGTACCATCAGCAAAAATTTCACGTACTTCACACAACATAACTAAATTTGTATAACAAGTGAATATTGGTATGCTTTCATTATTTTTCATAAACAAAATTGTTCGTTATTATTAGCAATGATATCGTTTTGATTTGAAAATAATTGATGCTTAGCCTCGTCTATTGATTTAGGAATAGTTAATATTAGTTTTCGCCTAGCTTCATACATAGATTTCCTAAATAAACGCACATCTGAATGACTTATATTAACAGTAGTTTGATCTTTAAGTACTTTTCTGATTATTTTATTTGGTTTAGTAAACACATCATCAATGGCCTTTCGTTTAAGTGTAGACATTATTTTTTGTCGATTTAAAATATTTTCAGAAGTGGCCGGATGCTTGTGATCATTTTTTTGTGAAATTATTAAATCAAGTTTCTCACCAATGATTGCTGTTACGTTACATTTACGATTTGTACATCTGAAGTGAAAAGTTCGGTCCTTCAATTGTTTATTTTCACTTAGCTTATATCCCTGTATCAGAACACATCGTCTTCCTCGTTTTGTTACAAATATATCATCTATGGAGTTCATGGTAAGAATATTTCCTTATGCGACTACGGCACTACACACTCGACAAGCGACTACGGACTGATTGTCTGATATGGACTTATGGTGAAATAAATATGGATAGGTACCTACTGCATTTTGTTACACTATTAATACAACTTTGAAAATTATCTGTAATTACGAATTTTATCGCTTTCTACTATAATATTTATTATCGTAGGAAGTCCCGAATGCGGCTATTATTATCGTGCTCGTGTAATGTACTACGGTAGTGAAGGGTAGTAAGGTATATACAGATATACAGTATATGTATATTTGTATATATATTTATATATATATTATGCTTGTACTTATATTCTTTTGATTATTTTACAAAATAAATAGTAACTTACACTTTATAAAACTTGTTACCTATATTATATTATTATTTATTTTATTTTATTTGTATATATATATTATGCTTGTATGTACATATTTTATATACTTTTTAAACAAAGGTATATACATTTTACATTTCAGTGCCCAAACGTGGTATCTTTTTAGGGATATAGAGTGCCCAAACGTGTTGTGATTATGTGCCCAAACGTGTTGCAATTTGGGATAAAATGCCCAAACGTGTTGTAGCCATATATATATATTGAGTTAAGGTTAACCTCGGGTAATTAACATCTAAGCTAAGGTTAGGTAGGCTGCATCGGATCGCGGACAATGTATGCGAGCAGTAGTGGTATCAGGTAGTGCGTGAAGTGCGTAAGTGACTAAAATCGGAATTAGGTACATTAAAAAAAAAAAAAACAAAAACCAATAGTTAGTAGTGGTTGTAACCAATGGCAACCATTGATAAACAAAAATCACTTATATTATCTGTAAGTTGTAACCAATGGCAATCATTTATAAACAAATATTTCCATCGTAAATCTCAAAATCCTTGTTTGAGCACCTCCGGTGTTGAACCTCTAAAAATGAAGATATACAATTTTTGAAAAATGTTGTAGTGATTTTTCTCCATCTATGATGTGGAAATAAGTTTGAAAAGTTTTGTTTATCTTTGTCCAACATCGTCTGTAATGGTTATATGTATAATTGTGTATGTGTTCTGAGCGTTTTACTTTAATGTGTAGTGCCGGTTGTGAAGTTAGCACTACACACTTTAAACTTAAATAACTTTTAAAATAGCTTCCAACAACGTCCAACAAGTCCGAGAAGAGTTGGAATGGTTTTAGATTGTTGTGGCGACGTCGTGTGGAATCCCCTTGAAACAATAATTATACCATTACAATAAAACTCGACACCTCAAACTTTTTGAAATATAGAACTTTTTTCTGTTTCTCTTGTAGAGCTTTGACGTAACCACAATTTACTGTAGTTGAAAAAATGCGGTCCTTGAGTATAGGCGTACGATTGAGTGTTCAAATTTGTGGGGGGGGGTCGGAGGGGGCGGAGATCCTCTTCTTTTTAGAAAATATTCATTTATACGCCTTCCGATTATGTTCTAAGACATTTAAATGATCAGGTAGGTAAACGTACATTTTTCTTACACTTTTGCATCCCTCTTCTAATGTTTTTCCAATATTCAAGTTCGCCGGCGTACTCAAAAATTCCAAAAATATTCGGAACACGAATAAATTCATTGGGGAAAAAAAATGGCAAATCACCCTGTGTATGTGTGTGCGTGTGTGTGTACGCCGCCGATCGTTAATAATTCTATTTGACACATATTATCGCTCGAGTACGACTCGTCTGAAGAATATTAGTATCGTGTAATTCGAAAAATATATTATTACACCTAAACACGCGATGTTTTACGGTACTCGGCGTCGGAGTAGCTATATGTGTATAAGCATCATATTAAAATATTTGACGTAAAAATTATAATATTTTATAGGCAGTTAAAATATCTCATACTTATAATAATATATGATATATACGCGTCGTTCGATCAAGACTTCGCATTATCGTTCCGTCGGAAAGGTTAATATAATATTTTTTAATAGGTATCTCACCGTGCGGCAACATAATAACGTATATAAATAATATAATTTATAATATTTTATCATTGTTGTTGTTTGGATGAATTATTATTCCGTGTAATCGGTCGTGTACATGATAATATTACATTATAATAATATCTTATAATATACGATTTCTTCGTTTGAACGATTTCGTATTTATATATGTATAATATAATTTATTATAAAAATATTACGCTCGCGACGTGTAATAATATTAATAATAATAATATAACAATAATAATATTGTTGGTGTGTAACGATGATTTGTTGCGATTACGCGTACGACGATAATTATTGTGCATATAGAAGTTATATGGAACATAGTTACATATAAAAGGTTTTTTTTTTTAAAATTGATCTTTATTGACTTCAGCTACCTCGTAGTTGTTATTTACAATGTTTTCCTTGACCTAGTTTTTATCCGATATTAATAAGTTTGATTTTTTTTTTAGAAAATATAATAATTTTTGGTTATTGGTTTCTGGTCTTCGTCTGAATCAGTGGCTCCCAACCTCTTCTATTCTACGCGTCCCCTCTGTAGATTTTCAAAATTCTCGCGCCCTCTCCTATAAATCGAAAAAATTGATCACCTCTGATTTGTATGATTTACAAATAAACTTTACAATATTCAATACCTTTTATTACCCGATAACCGGTCGTTATTAATTTTTCATTTTTTCCCTACATTGTAAGATATAAAAATGATTTAATAAATACAAATTTTACTTCTCGATGACTGGTCGAGCCACTCCAGCAATGTGTACACGCCATTCAAGTTGGAAAACACTGGTCTAAAATGTCGGGTATTGCCGAAAATACACAAAAGAAACCGAAGAATTCAAAATACGTGTATATAGGACATTGTAGTATTTATATTTACATTTCGAATATAATTTAATAATAATAATTACGGTACACCCCCCGTGAGTGTCTCCTGCTGTCGATGACATATTCTTTTCGTACGGTTTTCCACGAATAAATCAACGATCGTCGTCGCCCATAGGTCTTTGGCGGTCGTATATATATTGTGCTCAATAATTATCGAAGGTTTAAGGTATATAGTTGATTTACTACCCTCCGGTGAGCTGACTATACTCGACTTTATTGTAATTTTATAATATAATTTAGTGTTTTGTGAAAGGCGAAAGCGATAATATAAATCAACGGGCGAAATATATATTATGACAAACACTGCTGTAGAGCCCAGACGAGAAAACTGAAAAACGGCGAGGTGCACCGCTGCAGTAGTCCAAAAATGAAAATAGTTTGCCAAAATTTTGATTTTTTCAGAAGTCTTTTGAAATGATATTTTACTTACGCGGGTAATAATTTTTATAACGATAAGACGTAATCGCATATCTACTTAAAAAAAAACTGAAAATTAAATATTAGTCAATTTAGAACAATTTATATTTTGCTATATTCATTGGATCACATTGACTTTAAACTTCAGGCAACAATTTCTAGACACATATGTGTAGGCTAGGTTTGGCTGTATAGAAGGCTTTCAAACTTCTAGTGCTAATCACTGCGAAGAAACGAACAGATAATATGAGCAACTAACGATGGTGTTTTTGTGATCGGTAAATTATTATTGTGCAGACCACAGTGACGGTGTATCGATATCGTCGCTCGATGAAAAAAGAAAATTAAATTTTACCCAATATATAAAAGAACTTTTGACAACGCTCGAAATTCAACGTAGAGTGTCATTTTAATAATATTATATTGTATACTATGTCGTTTGACTCGTTGCTCGCAAAAATGTATACAATTTTATCAACGCCTTACATATTTTTAATTTGACATCAAAAAAGGTTTCACCTTGTCGTATCTTAACACGCATGGGGTGCATTATATAATATCGTGGAAAGACTTGACCTCAAATTATAATAACTGCACATTTTTTCAGCGGTTTATTGTTCACGTCGGGTTCTGAGACATAATCGATCGTGCTCGAGACAGTTTAAAATCATAATCAATGTATAATGAGGATGTTTGACCACTGTTTGTTTTCTCTCTCCAGCCCACGAGTAATATATTATACAAAACGCATTTACGCAGAATCATTTTATTTTTGTTTTTGAGTAATCTCAGAGTAAAATCACTTTTTACCGCCAAATGATGGAGAATAATATTTTTGAGGGTATGACAATTATTACTATGACATAATATCATCGATTTGTCTAAATATTATCTCAAAACAGTTTTAACATCATTTAAATGTAGCTACACGTTTTTTTTTTTTTTTTTGAAAGTCGTGTTCAAAGTCAAATTAAATATAAAACCGATATGTCACCTGTCATATTATCCTCTATAATTTTTGTGATTGGTGTATTTACTCTAAGATTACTCAAACACATAGAATAAATGCGTTTTATCTATGTGTCGGGTCTGAGAGAGAAAACATAATATCTGACATCCTCTTAATATTATGTACAGCGTGTCAGTGTCTGAATATTTCGCACTAAAAGCCAAACACCGTCACAGAATATTTTTCACTATTACACGACAGGGAAAACTTGTTCGACAAATTATACCAAGTACGTCATTGTTCCATTATGAACTATACAGGAACTGTCCGACTGAAAACTTCCTGTCCAACTTTGATACATAAAATAATATAACATCATAGTTTATATCAATTCTGTGAAATTGCAGTGAGATTGAAATTAAGTAGAAACTTTTTACGTCTATCGGTGCACTTGATTGCTTTTTTCAACGTGAACGCTGCAATATTGTTCGACGTTCGTTATAAATTTAATGACTGGTACGCAAGACGATCGTTTGGATTTCAAAAGTTTCACACTGTTTATAATAGATAATATAGTGGGTAGATCGACACCCGGAACTAAGCCAAAGACACAGTGAGTATACGGTTCTAAATAGGACCGGAAGCGCTCAATGTATTGAACACGGTAATAGGTAACCACAGGGTGATATTAGGAAAAAAAGTCCGGGGAAAAAAAGTCCGGGGAAAATAGTCCGAATAAATGGAAAAAAGTCCGAGAAAAAATTATTTAAATATTTTTAAAATAAGATGTTTTAATCGCTCTGTATACTCAAATGTACTTACTCTAGATATAGAGACAGGTTGTTATATACAATGATATCTCAATTAGGGGTATTTCCATATAAAACTAACAAGTAACATTAGAGATAGAACTGATATTGGGCTAACATCTAAAAGAAAACAAAGAACTTTGGAAGACTGTCTTCGAACATTATGCCAAAGATCTGCAGATAACGAACCAGTTGAATCGACATTACAAAATTTATCACATTGTTTGCGGAAAAGGAGTAGGGCGAGAGTAATAAGAATAATAACTTAGTTTTAATACTAATAAATAACAAAATATTTTTTAATTGTAATTATGTGCATACCTAATAAACAATAAAATATTTTTTAATTGTAATTATGCGTATACCTAATAAATAATAAAATATTTTTTAATTGTAATTATGTGTACACCAAATAAATAATAATTTTTTTTTAAATCATTTTTTTCTCAGACTTTTTTTCCCAGACTTTTTTACCGTTTACCCCACGGGGTGACCAGACTCAGAGCCCATCGCTAAACCCGAGTGACCGCCGTGGTCGTTCGCTGGAATGGTTTCGTGGTGACTGTTGCTCGAGCTCCTGGCGAATGTGTGGGTGAAAAACCACGAAATCCTTCCCGAAAATTAACAATATTAATTAGTATAATTACTAAACATATTTAAATACAATCGTTGCACACATGTTTTTCAAAAATAGGTAACCAATTACCGCGTGAAGCTATTAATTATAATTTTTAGTAGGTACACTAAGTCAAATACCTAAACGATATTACTCGTTCAAATTTTGATTTTAATACTCCGACGCGTCCAGAAAAATTATCCACTAAATAATACTTACAGTATAAACGAGGGGGTTCTTGGTTGAAAAACGTACCGTACAACAAATCCCAAAAATTCGTATATATTTAAAAATGTCAAAAACACGAATTTATTTAAACCACTCATCGCTAAATGAAAAGTGGACACCGTGTGTCATACGCTCGCGACGAATCGCCCCGTTAAGTACGCTAAAGTATACGATGCACTTTTCAAGCGAATTCGATTTTTCCGGAGAATAATTTGGACTTTTGGCGTACTATCTTTCACCTAGAGAATGCTCGGGGAATGCAGATGATGCGAATCGTCGGACTTGACCCGTAAAAACGTAAAAACACTCTCAAATATTATAATATTGTGATGACATATTTCGGGTACCCACTCGTGATATTGTGCGTGGGCGTCTCCGAGTCTGGATCGGGTCCAGAAACTCGACGAGGCTCATCGTCGTTGACGGGCACGCCATTGTTTTCCGTCGGACGGGTGCGGACAAAAGGCGCACATCAAACGCCGTTTGACCGTTTGGCGGCGGCGCCTCGCGCGTGTCCGTTGTCGGACATAATATTATAGTGCGACGAAACACAATATATTATTATTGTTTGTGCTCGTCCGTACGCACCTTTGTCATATTATTTACTATAGTATATACGGTGCGATTCTTTTCACCACTCATATAGTCATATTAACCGTTTTCGAAAAATTAAAAAAAAAAAATATGTTTTTTCCGCACGATTTTGAAGAGTGTTTAATATATTATCTTATACCTGTAATATCGTACGACGAACAATATTATAAGACGTAAACTAATTTTTTTAATTTTCCGTCGCCGTCGTTTTTATAGGGTTTTTACTTGTTTTGTTTTTTTTTATCGAACGACAGCGTACGCACATTTTTCATTTTCGTATTTTCCCGCAGAACAGAATATTATTTCGCGGTCGATTATGGCGTATTGCGCAACTATTTAAAGCGTTTATCACTGCTTATCTATATTATATTATACTCGTCCGAAACTCCATTTTTATACGACGATACAATTTTTTTATTTTTCAAAAATGTCCATCTATTAGAACGGGGTAAAAATAAAACTTTATCATAAATATTTAAGCGGTTTTCGAAATAACAATGATTGCAGTAGTTGTTCGACGAAACGATCACTCGGTATATAATATACTGCACGCGCCGCAAGAGGAGCGCGCACGCGGTCCGTCTTCAACGTTTTCGGGACACGAATTTCCCCACGAGAAACATAAAAATATATTATTATTATTATTATATAGTCATTCGTCGTCTACGCCTAAGACGGACGACAGCCGCTTTTCCTGACTCTTCTGACATTTTATTCTCTCTCTCTCTCTCTCTCTCTCGCGCTCTCAATCTCGTTTAAACGCTTCTGCTGCAGAGGCCGCCGACACTTTGATATACTCGTCACACACACACACACAGACGTTATTATATAAGCGCGTCGACGTTTCTTTACAGTTCATAATATTATATATTATTATATTTCGTCGTATTTTTAATATTTTTCGTCCGATGAACATAATATATTATATATATACCTAGCTATTTATACCTGAATATATCATATATATTGTATACATATGCGCGTGTAAACTCGATATCGTTGTCAGCGAGAACGTCTTATTCGGAGACGAGTCCTTCAGAACGACGGCGATTGGCCGATATTATATATATATGTTTACATAAATAGCGAGAGAGTTGAGTATGTGATCCGCTCGACTATATAGGAGCAGCAGGGATCAAAGTGACGGAAAATCTTCATTTATACTGTTTTTTTTTTTGTTCATAGAGCCCCAATTAACACGAAGAAATTAAAGAATATTAAAATAATACATTTCCAAAAAAAAAAATACAAAGTTTTGGAAAATTTAAAAAAAAAATAAGATTAGAATAAAATTACAAAATGTTATTTAGGTACGCTTAAAATAATCTAAAAATATAAAATAAAAATACACTTCAAAAAATTGATAAAAATAACATTTTTTTAAATGAAAACAGGTTTTACTTTTTTCTTTTAGCACCTAATATACTTAATAATTAAGCAAAAACAATATAATATGACATTGTGATTTTTGATCAACACGAATCAGCACGATTCAAAACTACAAAGCCAAGCTTATTGTATTCTGATTGCTCCCCATTTTCACATTTCAGCATAAAAATACCCAAGTTAGAAAAGAAAAAAATGTTTTTTTCAAAAAGTAAGTTGTAGGCATAGGTTCATCACAATAAGGTAAAGATAACGTCTTTTATTCAAACTTTGGCGGTCACATTCCTTATTTATCACCACCTGGTCTTATGCAGTTTCACATTTTTATTTTATATATTTTATAGCTCTTGCACGACCCGCGAAAAAGGTCTAGACAAGCCTATATGCCACCCACATTATTGATAGTAAATTGTATATAAATAATATTATAATAGATTATAATGTACTTCCTCGGTCGTCTGTGTATTATATTTTTATTTATGGTTTACGGTTTCAATTCGTTTCTATATAATATATAAGATTATTATGATACTTATACCAGCTACTATAATATATCTACAGATTTATTGCAACGACCTTATCATGAATTCATGACGGCTCGACACCTGTTTTTGATTGTTTTTTTCCTAGAGCTGCAATGATTGGAAAGCAGAAACTTTGTCGATCTCAAATAATAATACGCACACTCTGCAAAATCCTGACACTGATATAAAAGTGTTTAATATATTCTATGAATATCAAAGTTCGAAATTCATTTCTGGTCTTCTTCAGAGTACATACCTGCTGATTTAGGATCTTAAAATTTCATGAGATTTATTTTCTTAAAATATTTCATTCACGTGAAAAAAAAATAGAAAAAAAATTAGAAAAAAAAAATAGAAAACAAGTTTTTTTCAATTTACACCCGTATACTAATTAGGGTGAGAGAAGAACATGTTTAGAATGACCTATATGTCTATTTTATGGATACACAAATTGTTTAAAATAGTGACAAGTGCAATAGTGTCTATGGCTTTCTGAAGATAGCCTAGACCGGCTAGACCTAATCAGTAATCACTTATCAATAATCATATACTTACCAATACTTTTGTGAATTATTATTTGTTAATTTATTATCGTTATATTAATTCACATTACAATACAATTTATCTAGTATGTATTTTTCTCAAAACGTTCAAAACAATATTATATTCATCTCCAAACAACTACAGATATGAAATAATATAATAATACTTGATTTGCTACCAGGCACTTTAGGTCTTTTATAGGTTTCTTTTACAAAATAAGATATGAGTAATAATTAATAAATACTAATATAGTAATACCATCTACGTTCCTACTGCATATGATGTAAAAAAAATCATTTCAATATTTCGTTGAAATATTTCACGAGGAGTGAAATTTTCAAATTTAAAACCCTTATACCTACTGTATAGTGACTATATCATTGTAAAAAATTTAATAAACGTTATGCAAATTTAGAAATGACGCACGAGTTTATAATTTAGCAGAAATTTTAAATCGTACACAATACAGAATACGCACCGTTAAAATGGCTGAGAAAACGTTTGGGTTCGGTTCGCGTTACAAAATATCATTGTCATTCCGAAAGTCCAAAACGACGTTTTCGGGACGGACCGTTAATTTTTACGTGCGACTCGCGTGTGTGTTTAGTCGTGCTTATTATTTAAATCGTCGCGTTTCTCGTTTGAATCCGTGGACCGCCGAGGAGCGAGAAGTGCAGGCAAAACCTAATAATATACACGACAACGATTTAAAATAATATTAAAACGTATAATTATAACTGCGCGTCCTACGCTCGGCTTAACGAAAAGAGCTGTCTCTGCGTGTTCGTAAACGACCTCAATATGGTTAACGTTTCGGAGATAATAATAATAATAATAAAAAAAAAAAAAAACATAAAAATCCGTTTTTGGTCGATATAGCGTTGTAAAAGCAATCTATCTAACTGTCGCGTTAATTTCGATATTTATTGCACACATATGTTTTACAACGGAAAAACACGATTCTCGGTTATTTCTAGTGAAACATATTAATTTATTATCGACGAGCGTTATATTTTATAACTATTGAAAAATGGAAAATATAATAGGTTATATATAGGTACATTACAATATTATGAGACATGCGTACCTATACATTTGTTCAAACGAGAACATTTGCACTTGAAGTTTTCATTTAACGATACGATTATACGAATATTAACATTACATTTTATCCTTTGAAATAACAGAATATTATAATTATTATTATTTCGTTATAATTATATGAATTGAGATAAAAAAAAAAATAAAACAATATTATAACTTTATTTTTTTACAACTGTTAAGATAAACAAAACGTATACAAATATCTCGACGGACATCATTATATTATTACTTGGGAAATACGATATTTAAAAAGTATAACTTACTATATTAAAATGGATTTAACTCCAAGGTCACTGAATTTAGAATAAACATTTACATAATTAATTCGTGAAAGTTTTATTTTCAAATCTCGAGTATTGCAATAAAATTATTTAGCGACTAAAAACGATTTACTTGAGTAATATACTCTAATACGTCAACGTATTAAAAGATATTTAAATATTTTGATTAATACTAATTTTTTTATAAATCTCCGCCGCTATGGTTCCTAACATTCATCCTCAGTCACTACATATTTTGATGTTGCGTTAAAATTAAATTAAAACACATAATATGTCATTAATTTCACTATATTATTATACATTTGCGTGTGATTAAAAGATTTTTTGGACGAATCCTGCAAGATGAATGAAGGGTAGAAGGGTCGACGATGTCATATCAGACTGCGGTTTGAGTGATGATTTTTCGCAAAGGTTGTACAGAGGACCGTCAACGTCCTGATCTGAAGTCCTTCGCCTGGAGCAGAGGTACCTTTTAAAACTGCTGTGCGTCGCGAGTGATGTTTCTCAGGAGAGCCGCGTAAAAAAAAATATCGAAGATATTAATATATTAATAATATACATAATACCAAATTCGAACTACGTTTTCATCGTCCTCGATCATTCGAGAGCCACCAAAAGTTTGTGAAAAGTTTAAACACCCTCAGGTCCGGAGACATTCGATTAACAGGTGTTTGACTGTACATAATATAGCAGTTGTGGTGCATATATGATGCATTCGAGAGTTTTTCTTTATTGCGTTCTCATCAAAAGTGCTCGTGGGCGTGTATAATGTGTGGCCAATTCTTGGTCTGTGTCGATCGTCGTTTGAACTCTGCGTGGGAGTCAATCGTCTCGTTATTTGTTGCATTTTTTTTTCAAGTTTTTTTTTTTTAAGTCTAGTTTTATTTTTGTGATGTCACACATTATTATTTTGTCGCGACATTCAAACATCTATATTATTATTCAATAACAATATACGCAATATTAGATTCTATACGCCACTATATCGTACTGTCAAATAAACGCAAGGTTTAAATGCACTTTATATTTCATATTTAATTATAATCTATAGACAGTTTCAGACTTGGAAAAGAATAAGAAAGTAATTATCAGTTGTACAATGGCGTGTATTTTTGTTTTCACGTCGTTTGTGGTCGAAAATTTTCGTAATTCATCGTTTACGTGATGGATAAATCGATTGAAAATTGAACTTAAAATGTATATGCATTTTGTTTGAGTTTATCAACATTAATAAAATTATCATAAGCTTATAAATCGAAAAAACAATAACCGTACATTTAATAATCAGAAATAACCGCCATAGACATTTCCTGCAGGTACTTCTCATTACGTTTATCACTTTTTGTCACTTTGTGCGGTGGCTGCTGCTCGATCATACTTCTGATTTTCCGAGAGCTATTCACTCTTTACACACACACACTTCGTGCCAAAGAGACTTACCTGACATAAGGCCGAAAATGTTAAGATATCTGATGATTAATTTGTATTCCCTCGAAACCTAATCTCTAAAATTCGTTATCGGTACCTATATAACTCTTAAGATGTATAATAATATTATGTCGAAACGCAGTATATACATTGTTTCAATAATTTTTTAGTTTCATTTCATATATTTTTACGCCTGACGGCAATTAACAATAAGACAAATACATAAATATCGATAAGTTTTAAAGATAACAAAATAGTTTATATAAAAAACAATATAAAATAATGCGTATAGCTAAAGTATTGAAAGGCATGAAAATTAAAATATAATTGATATACATATTATATTATTATCAAGTTAAAAACAAAACGTTGTGTGGTTCGTGTCTAAGATTTATTCTACTCTTCACTTTTGACTAAAAATCCAAGAGTTTCGGGTCTGAGTTAATATGATAGGCATAGTTCTTTGGACAGAGTCGTTGCATAAATAATTTGTTCTACGAGTGATGGATGATTTCAAACATTTGTTTACTACCGGTACCTACCTAATTCTAGGTACACGAAATTTAACCCTTTTGAGTAAGGGTAGTTATTTTAATAATTTTGATATTATTATATAGCAGGAATATAATATAAAAGCGTCGCCGAGTAAAATTGATACTCAAGATTTTAGTTTTCTCGATTCACACGATATATCATTAAAGGAAGATTATTCATTTTTATCTATCACAATACTTCCGAGCAGCTCACGAGAATGTATTGTGTCGATAAGGATGTGTAGGTTTGTCACGAGCGATTTACTGCCTTTAAACTGTTTATACTTTGCTGAATGTCCTTTTTTTTTTTTTAATACGTATGTAGCGAGGTTAGGTTAGATAACTTTGTTTGTCCCGTTTCACAATAAATCATATTTTTTCTGGGTTTTTGTAAGCGCGTATTCTATGTTATAAGGTCGATATTAAAATTTATGACAATCGTCTCATCATTATAAAAGATATACTATATTGAAACGACCTCGTGGTTTAAATAATTTTAAACGAACGTGTGGTGATTGTGACAACTGAAGTTAAGGTATTTGTTAAACTTTTGACGAGCCGACTGTTAAATAAATAGATCATCACCTCGAGATAAAATATACTTTTCAATGTAACGATCGTCAGTATTTTTGAAAATAATTTAGCATCATTGGCACACAATATAGCTTATAATTATACTTATTTACTACAGTGTAACAGCTTACACGTATGATCAAAATAAGTTGGTGATAAACAAAAGACGACATGAATTAGAACACTTTTGGCAAAAATGAATTCGGCCTACTGTACTTTTTAATAGTAAAAAGCATCCATTGCAGTGATCCACTCGACACCTATACTGTAGAGCAGAGCGGTACCCACTTGCCCACCTTTTTTTAAATTAAATTCAAGTAAATTATGTTTAACTTAAGCAAAGTGTAATGGAGATTCGACACACCCACCGTATACATCGATAACATTATAATGTATCTTCGAAATGTACAAGTTTTTAGAAAAGCGCTCAAAGGTCGAAGAAGAACGATATTTTGTAAGATATTATTTACTATATTATGCAAGTCGTATAATAATATTGGATGGTGATAAATATAGTGGCCAAAGTAATTATGCAATTATGCAAGTTTGGAAAGTTAATGAAAAAAATGAATTCGAGTTAGTTTACCGTACGTTTAGTAATATAAGTTGATAGTTTGATACAGCTATAACAAACAATATATTATAATATTTAACTCTAAAAGTTTGACGTGGCGAGAAATAAGACCTCAAGTCAGTTAACTTATTTTTAATTACCACCGCTGCCGGGTCGCAATATTATAATAGTGATCGTGAAACTTTCAATTTTTCGAAATAATAACTAATTTGAAAATGACGTATTCTATGTTTTTTCTTCGCTTTATCACGGCCGAGTAGAGTGGTTTACGCGGTTCCCCGCGTTTGTGTCGACTAAATAATTATTATTAAATCGAGGAATATATTTTTAAAATAATATGAATAGTCTTAGCTAAGTACAATCAGATAGTTATAGATGATTATAACAATTTGACGTTTGAACTTTTATATTTTTTTTTCAAATCGACCGGAAAAAACTGAGTCGCGATATGCAACGACGGATTCTTTAACCTCGATGGCAAGTCGGAAAGTTTTCTTAAAATATAAAATGTAACTTTTCCGCTATACATATAATATGTGTGTATATATATATATATATATAGTCTCAATGCCCACTTTTGTAATGACTATAAAAATACGATCGTTTCATACGTCTTGTTCACTAAAACAATAATTGCTGCAGTCGGGACTCGCGTTTCGACCGTTTTGCCTACCTATATATTATATGTTTAATATTTTTATTATTTATTGACCGATGATAATAAAATTGACGGGGCCGCCGCCGTCGCCGCCGCCGTTGGTCACCAAATATTTGAACACGACGACGTTCGAATTGGCAACTGTTGGCGAGTTATTATTTTTTTTTTTTTGTGTTTTGTCTAATGGGAAACGAATTTATTTGGCACTCGATCGATGTGCCCGTAGGCGCCACGAGGCTACGACTACGCGACGGGGAAATACTATCGAATGATGATCATGATGATGATGATAATAATAATAATAATAATGTACCACCGCCGCCGTAATTTGATTATGAATTATTATATTATTGTTAATATAATATCATACAAGGTGATTCATTTAACGTGAAACACCCTATCGTTATATCGAAATAAGTGTATAGACTTTTTCATTAAACGGTTTTTCTCGTTAACATTTTTGGTATGTTTCTTACTTTTTTGGACGACAACAACGTAGGTATACAGTTTTGATTTCGTGCTCCAAAGCTAAATACTTTTCTTAGTATTTTGATACATACAACATACAAATCGAATTTTCAACCATTATTTTATTAGGTATAATAATAGTATGGCTGGGAATGTAATAAAAATGCTTTTATGTCCTAAAGATTTGAGACAATTCACTTAAATTTTCGATTTCAAAACAAAAAAATATTTTTTAATTAAATTTAATAAAAAGTTTTTTAGGACTGCACAATTTCCAATCTTTTACGTGAACTTGTAATCTGAAAAAATTTTTATTATTTTAATTCAATTTTCCGTCACCACTCGTAATCTCGATTTTTACGTTGTAGGTACCTATATTATATTATGGGTCCGTTTGAAAAATTACGATTTTTAATAGTCGATTAGGTAAAAATTACCCCATTACAGAGTTACGTTTTAAAATAAAAATCTTGATACTATATTATGTAAAACACCCAGGATTTAGTGCTAAATGCCCTAAAAATATTTGAAAATCTAGTTAAATTACCTTAAAATTGAAAAATAAAATGTAAAATAAACACCATTCTTATTCTGATTCAAAAACACATGAAACGTATACGTTATAAATAACCATCATCGCGTATCTAGCTTTAGAAAACAATGAAAATTGCATCGAAATTCCACCTCTATTTATAAATATTTAAAATGTTGATGAGCGGAGTAGTGGGCCAACTTTTTTGAGGGGTACAGCACAAACTACAACCACTTCACTCCGCTCATCCATACTTTAAACACTTATAACTCGTAGACTACTCGTCCAGAATATTCGATTTTGATGTATCGAAATAATCGGAAAAATATTCTGCTTTGAAATGTATGAAATTAAAACCGTACGTTGTCATTTGATAAAGTAAAACACTTAGGAAATCATAATGATAAAAAATATGAAAAAATTTAAAAAATGTTGGTAAAATATTTTGAAAAAGTCAAAACCGTTCGATATAACTCGAGGGTTTTAACGTCGAGTGAATCACACTGTAAAATCAAATGATAATGTATGATATTATTATCATATGATTTTAAAGCGATTGCATTTAGTTATATTGTATTGTTATCACGATTATTATGCGTCGACGGGGCGGACGACAAACATCGCGATATTATCGTGCGAAAAACTCGAATCGCATTGTGTCTTTTTGTTTTGTTTTTAATCATCATTATTCGTCGTCAAAAATCGTCGAGTTTTGAGTTTTGGCGGGGATTTTTTTTAGTCCTTCCATTATAGCCCCGTCTGAAAATATATCGTTTTTTAACTGTCTTCGAAAAAAACCCGGAAGATTGTATTTTCGAGAAAACAAATAATTGAATACTACAAACGGCGATTTCGAGTACTCGTCGTGAACGCGTTATGGTTTGTTCAACTGTTTCTGCGGTAATAATACGTCTTTTAATCGCAATAGTATGTACACGACACAAACATATTAATAGATGTACACATTATCGTGAAAGACCGGATCATCCCCTCTCAAGTATAATATTGTAAACGGGGTCGACGACGACAAGATATATTATATAATATAATATATTAATCAGATTGTGATCATGAATACGGCAGTGGTCGCGATTAAAATAAAAAAATGAAAACAATATTCTTTTGATATGAAAATAAAAAAGAAACTGAACCGCAACGATGCTCGATGATAATATCATCTGCAGTACAAGCTTTGGGACAAACGTTTCGTAATCATAAAAATATAATATACAATAATCGCTTTGAGTATTGCATTATAATTTATATTCAGTGTTGGTCTTGTTAAAAATTACCAATGTCATAATGTATTAAGCAGCACCGACTTACGAGAACGGTTTGGTGAAGTTTTTTTAACTGAGTTTTTAGAACAATATATTTCAGTAAATCATTTTTTTTTTTTTTTGTTTTCAATAAGACGTGCGTACATATTATAATATTCTTTGGAGTTTTCGTCAATTTATCTCAATTTATCTCATATTTCTATTCCGTAACGGCTTTTGGTATATAAAAACTTTGTTTTCCGAAAGACAATGTTTACGAAAACGGGGCTATAAAAAATATTTTATTAGTTTACACGGCGGATCGATCATATTATCATTACGTAAGAAGACGCATACAATACACGCGTCATCGGGACGAGAGGAGGAGACTTGATAATTCATTATGGCCGAGTGATTAATAATAGAAAACCACAACGTCCGGAAATCGGCGTCATCCCTTTTAATAATATTATTATTATTCGAGCACGAACCGCGTAAGACGTTTTACCTGCGTATCAAAGTCATCAAAAGAGGTGCTTTTGAAAATGGCAAAAATATTAACATAATTACGACGGTCGAAACTATAATATTATACTATATTATAATATGTTAGTCCGAAGAAAAATAACAAAAAAATTGTTGGGACGCGACCGACATCGATCAAAGCAATATAATAATAAGTACCTATACCTATACTATTGTCGCTCAAAAGTTTAAACGTAAAATATGACATTTTTGAGAAATTAATTTTTACAATTTTAGTCGCGTATTTATAATATTATTATGAGTGATGAAAAGTAGGGCCCGAATTTAAAATATGTAAATACATAATATTTTTATACACTGTGACTGTAGATAATTTAATTTGGGCAAGAGATAAATTCGTCCAAATTATATTTTGTAATAAAATATGAGCCTCCATATTATACTTGATATTGCACTTTTTTACATATTTCGTCATAAAAACATACTTTTACATATTTCTCACTCATTTCAGTTTTTTTCTTACATTTAAAACAATTTTATTATTATTATCAATATAAAATTTATTATTATTTTATTGTTATTAAAAATACGATTTTATATTTTGTCTACTGCGCTGTATAATCTCATCTCGTAATTTCGTGACACTTTATCGTGTTTCCAAAAGTACAAAATAATACCATAAGTCGTCGAATGTCGAGATGGCCGGTTAGGTTGATCAGAGATGACATTATTTTAAACCGAACTCACTCCTTTGGACATTTAAAATATGAAATTTACACCGATTACATATTCTGTCGAAGTCGGAACAGTCGGTATACGAATCTGTGTCGAGACCAACCGTAAAGCATTTAACTTGGACAATTTGAGTACATATTATATATTATATGGTTTCTCATTTCAATCAAGAACCAGAATAAGGTTTAATCGTATAAATATAATTATTGGGTTTTTTGTAAATATTTGTTTATAAACTTCCGCATTTTAATTTTTTTTATTAAGTATAAAGCATTTTTTTATTACATATTATTTTCCTTTTTTTTTCAGTACATATAAATTCGAGCTCTAAATTAATAATATCGTGCGTATTATTATATGGTAAACTATTCGCCCGTCTATTGCGGTGTTGCGTTTGACACGCAGCCCGCGGTAGCCATATTATATTATAATATTATATGTGTACGGATGAAACGCGTAATTTTGTCAAAAAAATTTGCTGTGGGTTTTCGTTAAGACACGTAGAGTAATAGTCTTGTCCTGCACACGCAATATAATTGTACCTAAACCAACAACTATATATACAGGATGATGATTCACCGAGCATGCTCGCCCTCATTTTTAGCTGATGGATTTATTCGAATTCTGATGTTAGGTTGATCATGGTTGGCGAATCACCCTGTATACGCCTATTTTTAATACATGATCGACTTAAACATAATATATTAATCGACTCGGACGTGTTCGTATGCGCGCGCGTCAGTCTCGTTAAATTATTATAATATTGCGTACATTATGCGAAGGAGTGTGAATAATATTATGAAATATTACAATAATAATACACTACAAAATAAAATAATTACCCGGCATTAAATTAATATTATATTATGATATCACAATATATTATATCGAATATCACACACCGTCGTAATAATATTATACTCACCTACCTATGTAGGTAATACGTTTTGCTAACCGCACGCGATTGTGATTTCAGGTAAAGCGGTGCCATTCGTCGAGCTCACGGTAGCCCATGCCTCCGTGCTGACCATACTGGCCATCAGCTTCGAGCGGTACTACGCAATTTGCGAACCCCTGCGAGCCGGTTACGTGTGCACCAAGACCAGAGCGATGATCATCTGTCTGCTGGCCTGGGGACTGGCAGCGCTGTTCACTAGGTACTTATACTTAATATTAATAACAATAAAAAAACAAATCACTAATTAATATGTCATCACACACGTTTTATGTATATGTATTATATTATAGGTAACGAAATATTATGACGATACAATAATATATCTTTATAACATATTATCGTATTATTGTACAGCGTGCACACTGTCTGTATAATATACTTAACTATATATATATATACACACAGAGTATAATAATACAAATTGCCTGCCCGTGTTTTGATGCTAATAAGTTTTTCCGACGGACAAGCTTCTTTTTTTTTCAATAGGTACCTACCTCTTAAACGTCGCAGTTTTCTACATGCGATGTCGGATCGATTTCACGAACCTTTGCTCGTCAAGATTACTGTCGTTAACCTATATAATATGATCCGCATTTAGTATATAATATATAGAATATAATTTGTACATACTTTTATATACTACACTGCTGTACATAGTGATGAATACTATGTAATATTATAAATTCTAAACTAACTGTGTGTGGCGTCTGTTATGTCTTAACCGCTGAACCGATTTCGATGAGATAGGTCGAATCCCGAGAAAGACGTATCCTACTCACCACTGTAATGCGATGGAATGTCAACTGTTTACTATAGGAGAGAGTGTTGATTTTATTTGTAAGCATCGCTTAAGAACCGTTTTTTAAAAAAAAAATCCAATAACAGTTTTCACGGAAAATAATATTTTTACCCTAGACACAATTAACATAACAAGACGTATTTCGGCCTTTTTTCAAAATGCAAACCCTAAGGGAGTGAAACAGGTGGCATAGTTTTAGTTTTGAATGATAATTTTGGTTTTGAATATTTGTTACTATATGTTTTTATGAGTAAGCACTAATAAGTTAGGAAGGGTTTTTTTTTAATTTTACAAAAGTCCTGTTAAATTGAGCAGGTAGTTGTTTCTTTGCTTTTTCGACTCACTCATCATCAACAAAACTACTGATATGAGCAAACAAATTCAAGGGAAATATAGTTAAAGCCTAAAGGATGGACGATTACGGTTCGTTCACCGCGGCGGGCGAGTCTCGTCATCTAGGGACCTTTTATAATTGCAGGACGAGCAGTGGGACGAATAACAAAACGAGAATTATTGATTTATAGATTCGAGCCTTCAAGAAAGGAAGGTGACTGTCGAGAAAGGAACCAGAAATTAGTTTTCGATGGGAGGAGTAGTACTATTATATAATATGATAGTGTGACGATCTGCTAAAGAGGAAAGATTTGGAAAACAAGGGATGGTGTCGCGTTGTAATCGCGCGGGAAAAGCTGCATTTTTATATTGAAAGTTTATTTTGCAAAGTCAAAAAATCTGCGTAAATTATTATACTTAGACGTATTACAACGTATAGTGGGTACAAGTATAAAATATATCGTCATAATATTATGTAAACGCGACGCTTTTATGATAATAATATGCCAAGCGAGTTGTCGATCGTTATCGCGGAGAAAACCGTAAAATCGTAACAATCTGAGCGCGGTCTCTGACAAAAGATTTAAACGCACGGGCATGCATGAAATGCTCATATTATTATATCCATCAACACCCACACTCATCCGGATACCATCGGTATAGGTATACCTAAAGATGAAATACGACAGGTAAAATGATGGTATAGGCCAACTTATATATTTCACGTTGTATCGATGTATAACACACTATTATAATAGTATGATGTAAATGGGAAATTTCCCAAACATATTTCATAATAAAAATTAAGAATAATAGATGTATAAACAAATCGATTCAAACTAATAAAAAATAGTTTTAAATACCAACGTGACAATGTCCTCCGCAATGGGCGTTGTTGCCAATAACAATAAATAAAAGCAAGAAAAATAAATATTAAATTTTTATGTTACATACTTACATTATACATAGAAATCTCTTGAAATTTTACATCACTAAACACTAACCTACCTCATAAAATATGAAGGTATGAGGCGTGTCACCTCTCCCCGCTCCACTCCTGCGTCAACAGTTAAGTCGTTATACCTCGGTATACCTATATATTATGTTCACCTATACAATAGGTATTAGGTACATTATATTATATTACGTAGGAAGGTACACACAGCTTCGGTCGGGAAGTTGCGCGCGACGTCTGCAACGTCGTCAACAGTACGATAGCGGTACATTATTATTATTATTATTATTTTTTTTTTTTTTTTTATACGGTTTCCAATATCGGTCCGCGCGATCACGTCTTCTCGCGGGACGTAAAAATATAATAACGATAAAAAAAAAATAAAAAAAAAATAGAAAATACGGACGAATAAAACGACTTTTTCGCGTGTCACCGCGCTGCAGCAGCGTAGTCGAACCTAACTCGGGTATAATTATTATACGTTGCACAGGTGTATATAATAATAAATTAATAACGACGGCCGCTCGATAACCTGCTGACGACTTCATTACCTGTAAACACAGTCTTAATATTATTATTATTACGTGGTATAAATATTTCCGTTCTCCGCGCGCGTGTACCACATAGCTGGTAATTGGTATACCGCACAGAGGTATAATAATATCCAAACTCGTTTGACCGATTTAATATTACGTCTTTTAATCGTCGTGGACAACCGCGATAAGGTAGTATTTGCGACGTATGTATTATGTGTGAACAAAGCACATAATATATTGTTGCAGACACTGCGGGAGCTGCAGCTGCGGTTAAATGTTTTTCTTTAAAAATTCACGAAATAGCCACACACAAAAGAGAAAACTAAAAAAAAACTCGTACGACTTACTCGCTAATACAAATTATGACAGAGCGGTACTCGAATTAATCTCCTCTTTGTACTTTGTAAACAGTAACGAAAATGTATGCCTAGGATATTGCGTCTAAAACTAAAATATATGTAGACCGAACGGATGGTGAAAGCCGGGAATAATAAGTCAATTTTGGCCGTTTTTCGATTTTTACGAAATCCAGAAGAAGAAAATATCCACAATGTTTTGATTTCAAAAATGAAAATATTTTTGGATTATTTCCTACCTTGGCTGTGAAAACGAAACGAGTCATAATGTTCGTTTATAATGCGCGCCGCGGGTAAACATGAATAATAGACTTATATCGATAAATAATAGTGAATTTTGACTTGGCTGTTCCGCTTTTACCCGCTCACCGTCCAATTATTATTTATTTGTTTAACAATCGACAACAATCATATACATTACGGACACAGCTGAATTTAGAAAACATACATTTCGCCGATAAAAAAAATATAATAATATTAAAATTCGTGCTTTTTGACCAAAAACGTATAATGTCAAATCTTTTACCCGCGAAAGCTCATAATATGACAAGCTCCAGTGATTCGGGACGAGGTTCGTGTGAGAATTTCTCGGTTGAAAGTCTGTGCTTTTCACCCGGAAAACCGAGACAAAGGTACCCGCGCGCGCGATATCTCTTTTATTTCACGCGGAGAACAATACGAGGTATTGCAGCGCGTACGACTCATTAAACGAGGACGAGAAAACTGATAAAACAAACTTTTGAAAGTTTCCATAAATTTGCGCGATGCGTTCCTCGTAATATATTCTTGCACTTTTCACGGGATAAACGTCACGATCGACAATAATATTTCGTGTTGAAAAAAAAAACTTTTACCCTATATACCCTACTCCCGAATTCACTAGATCCAATAGGCGCGCGCGTAAACGGTCGCATATAAAACTCATCGCGGTTGTTGTATTATTATAACAAAGTCTGACCGGACATATAAAATGGGTTTTCGTATAGACGATTCGTGTATATATTAGATATATATTATATTATACAGATTATATATACTTTCGCTCGACGAGAAAAACAACACTCTGAAAAAACACGATAAATCAAGCTCGCGTCGATGTGCAGGCACGTCGATATAATATCGACGACGCAGACGTATATATATAATATATTGTACATTCGAAGCGACCGCGTTAAATTTAGACAACAATAATAATAATCAAAATAATAAAATATATAATGCGCGCGACGTCGGAGAGGATTATTATTAAGAGAGCGTTGCCGCCGCCGATAGACGAAACGCGTGAGATCTCTGACCGACTTTAACGCCGCCTATCTGCACTGCAGCTGAGACTGTAATTTGCCGACATTTATATTAATATATTTTTATCAGCTCGGCGGTGCCCAGCTGTGGATCGTGATGTAATATTATGCCGGTGGCGATACTGTTTTGCAAGTCGAACGATGCGAAACGATAGATTAATATATTGTATCGAAATATCGCGTTCGAGGGGTGAAAAAAAAAGCTGAAAATCGCAATAATAATACGACTCGAAGTGGGTCGGCGCGAGTAATCGAGCGGTTAATATGTGCGTAGGTATATGATAAATTATTTTTTTATTTTTATTTGAATCAAAGGCCGTTGGATGTAACAATATTACATTACATGCATTTTAAAAAGTGCTCAATATTTATACAAATACTGAAAAAAAAATGTATTACCTAATTAAATAAAAAAAATTAATTTAATAAATCTACATGGTTCATAATTATTATACTCTGAAGCTTCAGTTTTGTGTACATTTTCGGGAGAAAGATTATATTTTATTGATGAGATGAGTTTTCGATAAGAACTGAATGAGGGTATTGATTATAATCATGTCGTGTCCGCGTGATGCATAATGTCGCAGTGTGCGTTTGTCCTTAAAATATTTCGTTTACTCGTATTCGCGAGCGCTGCGTGAGCTGTGGTCTCGGCGAACAATGTTTTCATATTATTTTAAACACCTCGAAAACTTTTTCGAGACTCGAGAGTAATAATCTCCGCGTGTAATAAAGTTTAAACAGAAAGAGCAGAATATATTATTATATTATTAAAATACACGGGGTGAATGGCCCGCGGGCGCGGTCAACCCATTTTTCCATTGCTGCAGTTATTGGAATTCAGATTTTTGAAATTTTTAAATATATACACTCGAAGACAATATCTTTTGTGTCTATTGAGATTTTTTGTGCAACTCAACGAGGAGGAGTGTCCCGTGGAGATACATATTATATACTTCTGCGGGTTCAGAGGCGACCTGCACATCCCTTTTTTATACTGTAAATAATTATTTGTTGGATAATATTTTCCGGATCATTCAATTTCCCGTAGGTATTGAAATCGAAATTCAAATGAAAATAGTTTTGAGTTAATTTTAGCTTTGTGTATACTATTAAGGATAATAGGTCCATTATTATAATGAGTTTGCGGAACACATGGAGGCTGTGAAAATTTGAAAATTGTATTTTTATAATTTGTAAAAATAGTTCAAGTAAAATATATTAATACTATCCGATGTAACATCTATTTTATATTATTGTAAAATCATTTTTATGGACAGCTATACTTAATATTAACATTTTAATAACTGAAAAACTACTCATTTGAACCTATCGTCAACATTGTCTCTAAAAACTATCCACCAAATAATTTTTAATAAAAAAGGGAGTTCTCATTTGAAAAACAAAAGTATGTGTATTGCTAGAGGACAAAAAATGTCAAGAATTTTAAAACAGGGTCTTAAATTATATATTTAAAAATTCCAAATATCAGAATTTGAATGAATTTATTCATTAAATAAAAACATGGGAGTGAACTTTGTCGGCGAATCACACCGTCGTCGAGTGTGTAATATAATTACTCGAAAAATCAGTTTTAATCAGGACTAGCAAACGTTATAGTAACTTTTTTATGACAAAAAAACGATTGAAATTTGTAATTAAAACGAAAAACGGTAAACAAAAATAATTAAATACTACGAAATAAAACATAATGATTGACAAAATGTATAGGTATAATATTATATCATTAAAGAAAAAATAACGCAAAACGAAATAATTTAAAATCCATATTTTACTTAAAAGTTACCTATACAATATTGGTTTCGTAAAAATATCTATTTCACGCGATTCGGCAATCAATCCAAGAATTTAAAATTTATAATATTATTCCGTATCCGAGCCATATTCCCCATTAGATGTTATTTTTAACGATAAACGCACAAATCGAGTATAATATATCGTTTTACTAATGATAAACACAATAAAATTATTGTAACGTTTAAATTTGGAAACGACGTAAAATGAAATATTGGTTTCAATCTATTGTTTTGGAGACTCTCGTCGTAGAGGGACCGGGGGGGGGGGGGTATAAGAACGAAAAGAAAAATATCACTCCCGGAAAACAAAAAACCGTCGGCGATTTGTGTTTATAATAATATTCTGTTAATAGTATATAGTTGTGTATTGTCGAATTATTATTATTATTATTATTATTATTATTATTTTCTTTGGTTTCGGAACAATTACTATGTATACTATGCACGCGCGCAGTCTATCGCGTGACCCGCGGGCTGCGTATTTATCTGCAGCAGCGGTCGTGTCTTGTCGAACAGCGAATTCGGTCGTCGTCGGGCTGATGAATGGCTGCTGTCATCGCCAACATCTGTCAAAATAATAACAATAATAATATATACGAGTATACGGTCGCCGGATAAGCGTTATAAGTAGTAGCAGCAGTTACTACTGTAGTAGTAGTCCGTATTGATTTTCTAAAAACAGCTCCGTTCCGATTTCTTTAGCGGCATATAGTAAAAACAAAATATGATATTTCTTTCGGTAATGACAACGTCACCGCATAAAACTATGATGACGACGATGACGACGACCATGACGACGGTAACAACAATATAATAGTGAGTGATAATCGCAGTGATGATAATACTTAGCGACCACGTTGATAGCGAAAACGTATTCGGCGTGAACACTATATAATAGAACTATTAGGGCTGGGACTTAAATGCCCCGAAAAACACCCCAAAAATTTCATAAAAAAAATTATTTTTAATAATACATTTCTAAAAAAATGCACCAACATTTTTTTATTCTTAACAATTTTGAAGGTGTAAATGATATTTGATAAATTATTAAATAAATTTTAAAGGACTGTGAAATAGTTTTACCGGCAGAACTGATCATATTGTGGACTATTTTAATCTGAAAAAATAATTTATTATTTCCATACGGTTTAAAATTGTTTTTTATAATATAATACTAGAACCAATATCAGGTATACGTTATAGTTTGTTAAACGTATATAAAAACCATGTAAAAGTCTAAAAAACAATTTCAAATTCAAATTTTGGATTCAAAAATATCCTAAATGCTCTAAAATTTTTTAAAAATGACCTTATAATTTAAAATTGTTAAAAATGTGAAAAATTGCAAAATAAGAGCTTCTTATTCTGATTCAAAAATACCAGAAATTCCAGCCTTAACTGTTATATTATATATATACGTCGTCGAATCGTTGTCGGCTAAAAACTAAAAAACCAAAAACGGCTTACTGGTGCGGTTTAATATTTTCGACCTTAAAAGAAAAAATGGTCATTGAAATATAATATATGATATGCAACATAATATAATATTATTATATTGTTTCCTTTGCTTTATTTTTTCCTAGCACCACCGCACAAGATGAAGCAGCTGAATATATTATATCACGTGTGGTTATAATATATTATTAATATTTTTGTCCGAGTGATAACAATATACGCTTTTTTTCGAGTCGACGACCAGATTATGTCAATAAAAAACGGTCTGCACAAATGATAAATATGATTTTTTTTTTTAATAATATGACTTTTGTGCGACGATCGTACCTATATATTATATAGATATAAAAACATAATCGAGCTCAATAAAAAAATTAATACAATAATACAAAAAAATATGATATATATATTATATATAAAACGTGCTACGCGTACTATAAGCGTATAATAATAATAATAATTTAATGAAAAAAATATAAAAAATTACTTTTGGCCCAATAATGTGATTTTATTCAGTTTTTGCGATATGAAATCAATTATCAACAATATTGTATATAAGAAGACGTGATGGCCGCAAGCCCGCAATGTGTTTGCTGCTGCAGGTCATTTAGGTTTTGTCCACCACGAATGGTGATATCACGATCGATGACGTCACCCCGACTTCCCGAACCATCGAGGATATAAAATTTTTTCACCGTGAAAAAAAAAAATTTTGAAAATTTCTCGACTTAACGCGTATGTATAATATTAGTTTATCGATCACTTATATTGTTGTTCGGGTTCATACGTAATACAAAATAAAAATAAAACTCTAAATTAGCTTATAATATTGAATGAGCTTATATATTTTATCTTCTTCGTAGTCATTATATGTCCATCTAGCTATTACCATAGAGCGTTACCGTTTACAGGTCGTACTTGATTTTATATTTTGTCATGTAATATATATTTCCCATTGTAACAATCCGTTTAAAAATTGTTGGAATAATTATTATAAACGTCGCGGGCGACCTCGCGGCTAGGCGTATTTATCACTAGAACTGCCTAACACGACACTAGTCTGTACGATAATATCTTAAAAACCTAAAATATATCTAAAACGTGAGCGTTAAAATAATACGCGTTTTTGTACTAAGGCGCTGTATCATTTTTTTTTCTTTTTAATCACACAAGAATTACCATATTGTTATAATATATTATGTTTTTTTATACCTAAAGTGTGCGTTAATTTTTATAAGAATTAATTTCAGTGGACAGCGATTATATTACGCATGCGACAAGACGCGTAGTATTCGTGTAATTTATTATTTCTATTTTATGACATTTTATAAAAAGTCTCTCCGGGATTCCCAATTAAATTAAGTGGCGGGGACACGAAACATAATGAGTCTTTCAAAAATGTATATTCATATACTGCACAACAGAATTTAGGTAGGAAAAAAACGTCGTAAAAGTTCACTTCGGTGTTTTTCGCGGTGTTTTGAAAGTTAATAATTATATATACATTCATATATTTTCGTTATACGTCATTAGGTGGATTTTAATTACACGTGCTCCGATGACGAAAAACTATACTCGATTATGAATCGGAAGATTTGAATAAAATACGTCCCTCACAATCTATATAATATAATAAAATGTCTGCGTCTTAAGTGTCGAACGTTTTGTGCGGTGGAATTCATTACTGCTGGTTTGCGACGGGAAATGAAATTTAAAATACAGTTGGATCGAAGAAAAATTAAAGACAAAACAATAATTAATATCGTTTTGTTTGCGGTTTGCAATATCTCAAAATATGGACGATTATACAAAATCCAAAACAAGGCATTTCGAGAAACGTTTATCCGCTCATACACGTTATTGCAGGTTAAGTGCCAACATTTAATAATATGATGCACATCCGAAGTGACAGAGTTTGGTTATTGGATTATAATTTTATCGATAGTGAGTTTTGTTTTTTTTTTCATCAATACATCGCATAGCAGTACAGTGATACCTCCGAATAGCGGACACACTCGGTCGTCGAAATTTGTCCGCTATTCGGAGTGGGTAAATTTTTGAAATTCATAAAGGGTTAGTATAATATGTATTGTTAATAATCATTAATAATAAGTATGTTTTAATGATATATAATATGTTTAATGTTACTATATAATAATGTCTTAATGGTACATACATATTATAATAATTTATTAGTATGTAAATACATATTATAATAATTTATTAGTATGTAAATACGTATTTATATAAATATTCTTAAAAAAAATAAGAAACATACATTTAACAATAATATAAATCAAAAAAATTCATAACTAATAGCGGTTTTTGATATTTTGACTGAAGTCTAAAATTTCAACTTTTGCGACAACCGCTCACGTCTATTAACTCGTCGAGTCGAAAACCGTCACTATATATCACTATATAACTAACAAAATGCCTGAAACATTTGACACTCGAGACATTGATATTATTATTTTCCTCATCATGTGGTCGTTAATCGTCGTAACATTATCTTATCGTCCCATAACGAGTATGTTCATTATATTCTAATGTCATAATATTATACTAGCGTGAGCGTGATTTTCTGTAGTCGTTTTGACATCATATTTTTCTTTTAAATAAAGATTAAAATAGGTGTTCGCTATTCGAAGAGTCCCGTATACTCGGAGGTGTTCCTATCGAAAAATAGTGAAAATGTCCGTTGTTTCCATCAAAAAACGTCCGCTATTGGGAGGTGTCCGTTATGGGAAGTTTCCTGTATATTTATAGATTTTGACAATATTATTCGCTCGGTCTGGTCGTTCACGACGACTGGATGCGAATATCATCTACGGTCCCGTCTGCAGAGTACTTTTATATAATATTGGATTGTCCATATTATATTATTATCTATTATTACGGCGAAACCTCCCCTAACGGACACCTCCGAATAGCGGACACGATTTCAGTGACCCGGAGTGTCCGGCGGCGTTTGGAAGTTTCACTGCGTATCGCCAATTTATAGGTTATTTGCACAGTATAATACTACATAGTAGTTCAATAACCCGAAAGGGTAAAAACGTTAATCAAAGTATAATATATTATTATTCCGCGGCAACAAATATAATTTTATGGCGTAAAAAAGTGTTCTCGTTATCCGCGGCACTCAGTGTTATATTATATTAGTCCTCGTTTATGGTCGACACGTGGAATCTAATAACGTCGACTCGGCACACTTCCGACTGCACCGAAGTGTTTATGTTTTATTCAAAAAAAAAAAAAAAACGAAAAAAATCCTCTTTCCCCGATTCGGGACGAATATTGGCTTTGGGTAGAAAATATTTCACCCCGACAGTTTTCGCGCAAACATTTTACCGACCGCCGCGCGTTTCCGGAAGGACTTCCGGTATGTCGTATAACGGTGTAATAGTTTTTTTTTTCTTTTTTCGGACACTAAAAATGGCTGCACAGCAGTCCGTACGAGATCCCGCGAACGTCGAATTAAAGACGAATAATCCGCATTTGATTTTTGTCACACAGACTAATATACCTTTGATCGCCGTCCACGGTTGTATTTATTTATTTCCCCACTCGGAGAACTCGCGGGGGGGAGTTCTAAATCTAATCGTGTGAAAATAATATCACACTTCTATTTAACAACAATAAGGTACACGATTTAAATTAAATGATCGTGTACAAACATATAATAACTACTGTAAATCAATACAATATAAAATATTATATATAATATAATAATAATATTATATTATATTATATTATTTTATTATGTTATATTTATAATACTATTATTCATTCACCAGGTATAATAACCGTTGTAAAACGCTTTTTTTGAATAAATCGATTGGAAAATTTATGAGGATGGAAGGCGGATCCTTACACGATTTGGTAACGATAATTTCAAAATGTCTACTAGATGTTGTTTTTTTTTTTTTGATCTTTTAATTATAAAAAATTATTTTTTGCGTACCTATCTTTGATTGTTTACTTCATATATTATTCACTATTGGTTGTAATAAATTATGTCTTTTTAAATATAACGTAGCAATCATTTTCAGATAATACATTTTCTTTTCAGCACGTTTAGTTCTTTGCGTACATTTTTTGTCCAGTACAGTCATCGTTATCTTTATTGAGCAATATTTTAAAATCTCGACTTTGACATATTTACGTATCTGATAGATGTGGCATTTTCGAACGTACCATTCGTGTATACACTTTTTGAGTATTAATAGTAACTCATACAATCGATCAGATATTTGTGATTTTTCTGATTATTATTAAATTTGCTCTTTCGCAATTCAACGGAAAATCCTAATAAAAAAAAATACGTTTTTGTTTTTGTATTATAATCGAGCATTTCTATGTACGACGCTGCCTTTCGTATTATTATTATTATTATTAGGGGAGTACGGTTGTAGCAGGTATATAAGGCTTACCAGAAAATCGTGGGCCTCCGAAACAACATTTATAAAACATTTGTAAGCCCGCGGTTGTTGAGTGCACGTCATCACGACGAATACTGGCGGAAAAGTATTTTCGCTCGAGATTTAGTCAAGTTATAATAAGTCTGCGGCGGAACAACCCAAACTTTATAATATAGAGCACGTCTATCAATAATATTTATTGCGCGCGTGGCACATTCAATTTTATAGCCTCAGAATATACAAACGATTTATTTTGGATTTTCTCCGATTTCTACTGACGATGACGCGTCCTCCGTTTTTGGAATATTATTGTTTGATAAACCGCGACGACAGAAGAGCTTAATAATATTATACTTATACCGAAGACGCAGACCGTCACCGCTTTAATCGGAAGTACTATGCAATATATTTTAAACGTTATTAATTAATATGAAATAGAATAATATGACAAATCGAATATAACGAGAGCGAATCGTATATACCTACACATTATAACAGAATAATAAATTAATTGTGTTGATTAAATTTAAAATAATTATCTGTTCGTACTACCCATATATAGTTAAATATATTTTAAACGATCGATCTCTCGTTTGTACACACATTAAACACAAAATTGTTCTCGAAAATAAAAACTCAATACAGATCAATCACGACAGTTATACGCCCTAAATATATAATATATGTATTATTGTACGGTGTTGCTTGGTCGAGAAGAGAAATTTTTTTTCGTATGCTATTATACTATATTTTCCCGGACGAATAAAATTAATATTATCATCAGTTATCTTGACACGAGGTCGATTTTAAATAATTCTATAATTCTATCATTCGTAATAAGTAATAATTATTATTAAATGTTAAAATACAAAATTAAATCAAAATCTATATCGACAAACAACTGGCAGCGTTTACACATCGTTTTTAATTTCTTTCGATCTCGATTTTCTAGTTTCGTTGGATTTTATATTTTCTTTTTGAAATTTGATTCGATTTTAAACGGTTCCAGAGTTTTGTATAGTTGTTTGGCAGTATCGAACGCCTATTGCAGCTATACATATACATACACTGCGGAAACCATCACACCGCACGTCGATTTATCATTATCATTATTATTGTTATTATTATTTTATACATTTGTCGTGCAGTCACATATTTATTAATACTATGTAAATGTATACGCGCCAGCTCAATATAATAATAATAATAATAAGAAGAAGAAGAAGAAAAATATATCGCAGACCGTTTAAGAGTTTCGACACGTAATACGTGTGACGTGGCGTGACTATTATTATATATATATATATATATACGTATGTGTACACGGTCGAGCTAAACGTTTCGGGTTCGAAAAAGATAAAAATCGTAGACGAAAAGATTTCCGGCAAACAAGCGAAAGTAAAAAGGATATGAAAAAAATAAAAATAAGACATTGACCCCAAAAACAGGGGTATTATTGGCACCGTGACCGCCGGAGAGGAGAACCAAAAATCATTTCACTACGAGAGTCGAAATAGGTATAATAATAATAATAATACAATAGTTGTGCTTATACACGCACCACAGGGTGTTTCGGAGTTTTCGTCGCGAGCTCTGAGAATTATTGCCTACGACGACGACGACGACGACGACGACGACGACGACGACGATGTTTAGACGTCGCATTACCTATTAAAAATTAAAAAAAATGGCCACTTATTGACTCCGACTGTTTTCCGTGATGATTATTTTATTGGTTAGGCAATCGCGTCACAAACGCTTGAGTTCAAATAATAATTTATGAGTAGATAATCCATGGCACCTGGCATCTCAATGTTTGAATTTTTTTTTTCTGTTTGACCATCAATATTGTAGGTACCCATTATAATATTTGTACCGATTACGAACGCATACCTAACTCAGAATTTATACCTAAATACTTCCCGATGAAAAACCATTAAAAATTAAAACGTTGAGGTAATCCACATTAATTTTTTTGTGGTTGATCAGCCGTTGTCATTATATCGACTAACTGGAGGAACACGTGACAAAACAACTGATACGATGGTAAAACCGATATTGTTTATCCCGCACTATTCTATAGATAAAAATATAGACACAACATATTGTGTAAGCAATCAACAATTTCGTAAAAAATAAGCGTTGGGGTAAAATCGATTGTTCTAAAAGCTTAAATTTCGTCATATCTAAGTATGTATTGAATATTTATTTAGTCTAAAAACATTGATAAAATAATCAAGATTGATTTAAGTACTTTTATGTTGTAAAAATTTGTGTTTTTTTTTTGGTTTTTTGAATTTGAATTATTTATAAGTTCGTCTTAAAATATAATATTGGTAATTTATGAAATCTATACTACTACAATTACATTAATTAAATACAATAATTATTTGTAATTATTTTTGTAAATTTCTTTGATCATAATATTATATATTTTTTCTATAATTATTTATATATTACGGTACCAAACATGTTATATATATTAAAAAACAGTTCATGGCTTGTTAAAAAACAAACATGAAAGAGATACTCTCTGAATTATAGTTAAATAGTCAAGAAGTTACTCAATACAACTGTACAAACAGATTAAGTCTATTTTGAGATCACAAATAACCAACTATAAAGGTATTCATTTTTTAATCGATTTTAGTCAAAAAGAACAGATCAACAGGTAGTATATGCCTAGGGCTTGAATATAAAACGGTAAGATAAATCACGCAATAAAAACATAATAAAATACACAATAAATTCATACCAATATTTTCCGTAGTATTATTTTATTATAAGTAGTGCGTAAAGAATATGTTTAAATTTCAAAACAAATCTCGTGATAAATACACTTACTTTTTACGCGAGCTAAACCATTTTTTTCTCTCTCACTTTTAAATATAAATCCACGACATTTTCCACGCAATACATTTTTCGACAAGACCGTTTAGAAATTAAATTAGGATCGTTATAATATTATAATGATCATCCGTTCGTTTAAAATCTATTCCATAAAAACAAGAGAAAAAAAATCAAAGATCATCGCGCGTGTATCGATTCGAATGGCGAATCTCGTGAACCGATATAAACCGACCTAACCGAATGTGTAAAAGGAGATACATAGCGCAAATCAAACAAAAACATAAACCGATGCAGATAAATCCAAATCCTTAACTTACTAATAATAATTATAAGTGCCTTAACGACAGAAAATAATACTCTCGATACCTACACGCGTGTTGTTCTAAAGACAATATTATATAATTATTAATATAGTGATGTGCATTAGAAATATTGAATTACTGTAATTTTAGAATAATTTATAACACCTACGCGTGGGTATTATAACCGTTGTTGTTATTAGTTTATTACAATTTATTTGGACGTAATTTATTACTATCGAGCGCGGTAAACCGATATCGTGTATGACTTCGAAGTGCCACCCGATTGAACGTAGATTTTTGTTTAATTTTGCAATGTCGGAATCCTGCTCGACACCACCGCCGCCGTCCTCGACTGCAGTAAACGGACACTCGTCGTCTTTCTGAAATTTAAAAATCTAAACTCGATACTATCGCGTAAATCGTAATAATACAGAATAATTAATGACACGATAATATCGTGTTATTGCGCAGTCTGCGTCGACAGTGATGCGGGAACGCTGCTAATAAACGACCGCGGCCAATAATGCGCATAATCTGCAGAATACGATCGTCGTCTGATTTATCGAGTCAGCAGGTAGTCATATAAAACATATCATAATATTATCATTGTGTTCTCGACACATAATGATTAGCGTGTGATGACAAACGTTCTATGCTATTTGACCGCAGCGATTTTCGATAACGTCTGAATTTACGACTTCGACGACATCGCGGATCGTATAAGGCGTATGCGGTTGTGGTCTCCGTGAAACTCGACAACTACAACACTGCAGTGTAGACCGACTCTGACGACAATTTCAGAGGTTTTTCTCAGCGATACCGCCACGAGAGTTTGTAGAGTAGTAGTTTGAACCACGTCCGATATAGGCGGAGCTGGACAAAATTGTTTTAAAAAATATTTTTGTTGATTACATGCGTCCTGTATACAACGTGATTTTGTAAGCACGCAAGCCCTATTAATTTTATGCTTAAATTATAAATATGTAATCAAGTTCTGATTCTTGGAATTTTTAAACACACTCGCGAAGACCATGTTTTTGAATTCTTGAAATTTTTTGTACCACTTGGGGATGATTCTGAGACAATACAAACTTCTGTTTTTAAAATGGACACCACTCTTTTCACTTTAAACTATTCAGCAGATATTTCATTTCATTTTTTGAGAATTTTAATGTAAAAGGATTTTGACGTTGATGAAAAAAAAATGGGGGTGAGCATGCGTAAAAAACAACCGTATACACTACTTTATTTTATACGAATTTAATATATTAATTACAAGTATAGTGCCATGGATTTGTTCATTTTTTTTCGTGGACGAAGTTGGGCCAAAGGCTAGTTGTAAATACAGCAGATTACATTATATACAAACGTGAGAAATCGAAAATGTCTTTTGCGATTTTCCTACGAGGCACTTTTAAATGGTACTTATACAGTTATATATATATATATATATATGTATTTAACTGCTCCCACGATATCCCATAGAATATTATGTCGTTTAATTTCGATTCTACTTGCACGCCGGCGTCGGTATTTCGAGATAGTTTTCAAAGTCTGTGCGCTCGGAAAACCCTCAAACACCCTGTAGGTACCCCACGAGGGCTATAATAGTTGTAGTTCTTCGCAACCCCAACGATATACAGTACAGCGTAATAAATATATTTTGTGCATATATATATAAATATATATTGAGAAGTAGACTCGACAAATGCTCGACCGATTTTAAGGAAAATCTTATAGATTATGTTCTTAGAGATACCATAATAATATTATGTTTATCGAGTAGTCTGGACCACGCCCGATGGGTGGTGTTGAACGATATCGCCTTAAATTATATTTTTTTTGATTAAACGCTCTGCTATATAATACATAATAATATACTATATAAGCCACTACAACTTTTTTTTTTTAAATAGCTGTTAAGACTTCGAAAATCAAGAGTTATTAGCATACTTTCAGCCAAAAAACAAAATAGAAAGGATTTAATTTTTCGCAAGTATTTACAATTTTTTAACTTGAGTTGATACTATTTAAAAAAATATACGAATTGCTTGGTGTTTTCTTCATTCAGTGCGCTGTTGAAGTGATGTATTGCGTCGCGTCGGTGAAAGATCCTTCGAACTTTGGGGTATTTAGGACACTCTGTCACTATTCTCGGTTGATCGTCAGGTTTTCCTTTCACATGTAACATATTACGCTGGAGCCGGTGTGGTGGTCAAATCTCTCGGTAATAATTTCCCATGAATATTATATACCGTATGAGGGGGGTATGTGATTGTCCTAGAATATTTTCACCGGGGGTAATATGATTATCTATAGGAATATCTTTCGGAGATAAAATATGCCTAGGAAAATCTTACCCCCCGGTAAGAATATCCCCGGGGTTAAAGATTTGTCTGTTACAGTAACAAACTAGCGGAATCGAAAACGCTCGCACGCCAATGTCGGTATCAGTGCTGTGCACAGATAACTCAAAAATTATCTAGATATAAAAATAGATAACTATATACCTAGTCTTAGGATTTTAAAAACGTTATTAATTAAATTATATTATTTACACATACTTATATTTTAGATAATATTTTATTATACTTATAAAATTATATTAAAGAGTCAATAAATGAACTTAAATTTAAAAAAAATTATGTTTAATATATTGAACAATTTCAATTACCTGTAGAGAATTAGATAACTGTTTTATTTGTCTAGATAAGATAAAAAGACAAACATTTTCATCTAGATAACGCACGACACTTGCATGGTATACTTCGATATAGTTCTCTGCAGCAAGTCTGAGCTCGGAAAACACCCTGTATAGGTACCAAGCACGCGGGGTTGCAGCGTATACGTATATAATAGTCGCGTTGTTCTTATCAACCCTGACGATATATATACATATATATATATAGTATGGCGTAACACACACACACACATACATATATATATATATATATATATATAAGTTTAAACAGTGACTGTTTATATATATATAAATGTATACTCTTAGGCGTGTAGGCCTAGAGGAGTATATATATATATATGTATCGACTTTCCGTAGAGTTATATACATATTATAAAACAATTTCGACCGGTCCGGCGGCGGCAGCGGGCAAACACCACGCACACACACGTGGTGTATATTATTGCGATATTTCCAATTAAATCCTGCGGGGATTTTTAATAAGCTCCGAGCCCTCCGGCGGCGGCGGCTGCGGCAAGGATCGTGCTGTTTTTACAAACCTCTCACGACCATAATAATTACGACAGGGCCCGGTCGCCGGCCATCGTCTTGTCGCCGCCTCCACCGCCAGTCGACGAAAATGACGCTGTTTGCAAGCCTCCGCGCCCTCGGTGGTTTTCCCGGAGGATTCGTTCCGAAAACGCGCACACGCGCACAGCACACCGCCGCCGCCGTCACCTCCGATAAATCGAGTCATCTCGTGGGTAAAAATATATACGCACACGTATACAGCCGGCAATACAATCGTCGTCGTCGTATGAAACGAAAATATTGAAGAAAAATCATATATTTTATAATCGTCAATACACTTATAAATCGATCTGCAGACGTCTATTGCCCCTGAGCGTAGGTTTGGATCTCTTGTGCCGATTAAAATTATATAAAGATTGTAAATCTCACATCGAATTTAACAAGACGTTGCAGACTTCCCTACCGATTTCACTGATCTCGCCACGAACGCCTCGAACATCATAGCAATGCACTCAGTAGTTTTATCAAGACTATATTAAATATCTCTCGACCTTATAAAGTTTTGCATTAATTAATGTTGTTCAAGCACCAAAATGTATTAAAAAATGTCTTCATATTATGTTTGTGAAAAAGTATAATTTCCCATTTGAGTTTGCCCCTAAAACCCCCTAATATATCGTAAAAAATTATAAAATGTACAAATCGTTTCTAAATCAAACAATTATCGTACCATACTTTTTTCTGTATTTTGATAATATTTAAGCTATAAAATGACTAATACATAAGTTTTGAATCACCCTGTATACGAAATTTCAAGATTGCCACGGTACCAGCTTGCTAACGACGGTCCATTATTATTATAAGGTGGCAATCGCGGATTTCACACGACCGTGGTCGGAGTATCGGGCCGGCCTATAAATGGAAATACACACATAATATAGCTATTATTATAACTCTGGAAATAAATCTCGAGGTTTTCGCGTGCATGGTCCATGCAGATAAGAAACCACTTGCGCGATTCAGGGCGATGTCTATCAGCCTTTAATAGGAGGTTAGGTCGGTAATGCCCGACACGTCCTTCTGACCACGGATACCAATAAATACCTAACATAACCTATAATATGACACGATGACGGTAATAAAATAATAGTGTGTTAAAACACGATGTCAATCTTATCGTCGAAGGGAAATCATAGGGTCGAGTTTATAACATTATTATATTTCATTATAATACAGCGGCCGGCGACAACCATGCACGGTAAACTTCCGGGTGGAGGAAATAGAAATTATATTAGAGTACACGTTTTTTTATTGTCGTTTTCGAACATGACCACTAATAAAAAAAAATGGGGGGGGGTTATAAAACTCCAGTAGGAAGGCCCAATTACTCTCATAGAGTCACAAAATATTATCACAGCTTTATTATATTTTGGTTCCGTATTTCTAGTAATACCAAATCTATTACGATTTACGATTGATGATATTTTATATTGAAATTATAATATATTTGTCAGCACAGTACCTACACATATGTTAAGTATTTTAAGTAATAACTCAAGAACCAAAGCAGTGTTTCAATTTGCCAAAAAAAAAATATTAAAACTACAATAATTTATAATAGTATTAAAAGATACCGAAAAATTAAGCCGCTCGAAAGTGATGTAGCTAAATTGCCTATCCAAGACGCCGTGTTACCGTAATTATATTTTATTAGTTAAATAAAAGATGTTATAATAATAAAATGCATCTCTATTGATAAAACGTTGCATCATCACGTAAACCCAAGTCGATTATAACTACTAAGTGATTTCTATGGTAGTATTTAACAGCTGACCGAACAAAGAAACAAACCGATTAAACAAATATATAACCCGAATCCATCTATACATAACGGTATTTTCTATGTATAACGGTCTATAAGTTCTGTGAGTTAGCAAAAATAACCATACAAATTACACTCTGGAGAAGACGCAGCTCCTCATTCGATCGTAATATTATTTTCAATCCGAATAAAAACTAAAAACCATCAGATGGATGATCATTGTTTTTAACGTTAAATGAATTAGGTACGTGCCAGAAAATGTATTAAAAATTGTGTGAATAAAATTTTTTAAAAAATCGTATTTAAATATTCCATTATAAATTCTAAATGTACATTCAGAACATAAACGATCGTCGACTTATAAAGGGTCACAAGTTGATGGTTTTTTTCTTTAATTCTTATTATGTCGCCGTTCTTTTTTTCACTTTTCTCGTTCTGTTGTTGTACAGGTACTATAAATAAGTACAGATTATTGTGCATATGAATTTTTAAAAATAAAAAATAAAAATGTGTAAACAATAAATACCTGCGTATTCTAAAATAATACAAAAAAAAACTCCTTAAGACAATTAATTAATCTCACCAACTCATTATATAATAATTCATAATATGTAGATAATTTGAAGTTTATGAGGTTTTTTTAAATTATGAATACACAAATAAAAACAAAATGAGAAAAATCGAAGCATTATATTAAGATATAAAGTTGTATAATATATTTTGGAAAACGGTAAATTTAATGTCAAGCAAAAAAAAAATATACTAAACGACAGTTTCGAATAATATATTTCCGGATATATCACTTGAACAAGTTGAACACGCAAAAAGATCACCGCATATACTTTCACGTCATTCGATAAAGTATATAAATAGTTGTATTATTATTTATTGCGATCGCGATTGCTATACATGCACACAATAATATATATCTGCCATGACATATTCTGTTTATAAAACGCAAAATAGAATAGTATAACATCACGGTTTGCGGAGTCAAAAAAAAATAAATACATTAAAATCAAAAAATGCAGTTTTTGTCGATCAGATAATTAATATTGTTTTTGTCTTATTCGTATATAAGTGTATAACGTCCATACTTGTAGAATTGCGACGTTCGCTGTAGACTCTGCTCTTAAAGTACGAACGTTATGTACAATTTTTATATTTTTTTCTAATCCCGAAAATCTCGTGTACGAGGTGCATCGTCGCAGCTCTTAGATGTAAAAGTTTAATCGCTCGTGTCATAGATTTAATAACCTAACTATATTATAATCTATAGATAGGAGTGGGCAACAACGCCAAAGCAATCATTTATCGGTCATTATTTTAATTTAGATTTGGCTCGCTAGAGGCGCACGGTGTGAAGAGTAGGTGGAAAATTACTCGTCTCCTGCTCTCGCAGGATGCAACTCGTGAGTCAAATCCAAATCAAAATAATTAGCGAGAAATGATTGTCGCATCGTCGCAGCTCTATGTGAGAGAATTGATCGTTCTTACCGATTTTACCGTCAATGAGGTTACTCATAAGTGATTTAAGCTTTGTAAAAAAAATGTCTTGTGTGATATCTTCAAAGTCTGCAAAAGAACAATAATATTAGAATAGTCAATAAACACGTATATTGTGAGAAAAATATAGGTAGGTAGGTACCTATACATAGAGGACTGCTCGCGTACCGATATTATATAATATTATTAATATTATGATGCTTTAATAATATTATTATGTGACTTATGTATATTAACGATAACAACCTGTAAAGATAAAATATTAACTACTCACACGCTTACCCATATTAAATAATATGTCATGCGTTATATTATTATGTTGTTTGTCGTTGTTGTGGTCGTTGTTTTTGTCGTCGTCGTTTCTGTCGTCGTCCGATCACCGCCGCAGAGAGAGCACTGCAATCGCAATATTTTTGTTTTTTTTTTGTTCTTCTGTTCGCAGTCCGATCACGATGATCTCGGAATACACGCAAATGGACTACATCGACGGCACCAAGGTGCCCGTGTGCCTGACCAAGGCCAACACGTTCTGGCCCATAGCGTTCTTCGTGGCCATCATCGGCGCGTTCTTCGTCGTGCCGCTGTTCGTGCTGGTCGTCCTCTACACCGTGATCGCCGCCCACCTGATGGCCGACCCGGGCACCAGCTGCACGGACAGCGCTTGCAACCAGCGAGCCCGCCGGCAGGTGGTCCTCATGCTGGCCACCGTCGTCCTGTCGTTCTTCGTGTGCCTGCTGCCGTTCCGCGTGTTCACCATGTGGATCATCCTGGTGCCCGAGCACACGTTCCTCGACCTGGGCCTCAAGCACTACTACATCATACTGTACGCGTCCCGGGTCATGGTCTACCTCAACTCGGCCGTCAACCCGATCCTGTACAACCTCATGTCGTCAAAGTTCCGGCGCGGCTTCTGCAAGCTCTGCCGGTCCCGGTGCGGTGGTGGAAGCGGCGGTGGCGCCGACGACTGCTACGACGGTTCCGGCGGCTCCAGCGGAGGTTGCGGTTTTGGCGGTTGCGGCGGGCGCCGGCGCAGACGCCGCGGGCGCCGTCGGGACGTGTTCCGGCTCCGGCACACCGGCACGCTCACCACGACGCTGTCGAGGTCGTGCAGCGGCCCGCGAGCCGCCGTGTGCGTCAACGGTACGGCAAACGGAAACGGTTCGGTCCGGCGGCACGTCGAAGTCACCTCCGCTGCCTCCACCGCCACCGGCACGGCCGCCGCGGTGGTCACAGCGCTGTTCGGCCGTCACCGCGGTGGCGTCAAGACGCGTCTGCAGGTCGACGACGATCATCTGAAGGAGAGCTTTGTATGACCACCGCCGCCGCCACCGCCGCTGACTGCAGCTTTCCGCCGACTACATAATATTATTATATTTTTATTGATTAATTTCGATTCTTAAACATTATATTGTATCGAGATTTTTTTTTTTTTTAAACTCTATCGAGTATTAAATTTTTGTAAACAGTTGCAACCGTCGTAAGTATTATATAGGTATGCGATTGTACCGCGGTATGAGAAGTCATTGTATATGGTTAGTTATATTGTAATGGTCGCCCGTCGACCAATGACGACGAATGTTGTGGACTGCGGTAGGTATTTCCCCGGAAGACACCCACTGACACCTGTGCGATTGCACGATCTAAGAGATTAAATCCGTATTGAGATAATAATACATATTATGTCAATGTGATATTATATTGAAATATCCGCTTTGACGAAAACTATATCATGCTATAACGTTGAGTACCTACGTCGTTTTTCAAACGAGTAAACCCACTGCAGGTGGGTCCCGATCCTTCTTTGGTGGCCTGATGATAAGCCCCTCGTTACGAAAAATATAAATATACGATTATAATATATGATTACCTATTGTTTAATGTTCGTATTATTTATTAAATTTGTAAAATTATATTTATATTATAAATGCAAATAAAACATTATTCATTGCTAAAGTATTTTATAACTATAATATATTATTCTGTCCTGTAAAACCATATGTGGGTCGCTTAGGACGAGTCAAGTCTTTCGGGCTTAGTGAGCCGCACAACTCATATCGTGTCATTAGTCGATGGACAACCATGAACCATCTCAAAATCGATTTATTCTGTTTATAATTATACGAATGAACTAATTGTAACAATAATATTTGTTATTGTCGTTGTGGCTCGCGTCCCGACATCGAGTCGCATCTCTAGTCGAATCGTCGTTATCGTATTATTATTATTATTATTATTATTATTATTATTATTATTATTAAATATAGGATATTTTAGTGTTTTTGATTTTTTACTCGTTCATTTTTATTTAATTTTAAATTCGTTTACGGCCCTACGGGGTTCAGTGGACACCCGTCGCACATGTCACGCACTTTTTAGGCACCTACCTAGTATATATTTCGACGCATGTGGGTCTATAGAGCAGTTTTTGCGGACTCTAAGCCGCGGTTTTCCTATATAAATCTCGAAATGGCCGTCGTCGTGATAACGATGATAATAATAATAATATTATGTCTGTACGTATTACAAGTGAATTTCGCTATTCTTTCCGTCGGAAAAGTTTTATTTTAGGACTATTTGTTCATACTGTACCATCTAAAAAAAAAAAGATCACATCCCGATGCTTACCCCTAGCGCGCGCCTACGAGTCTGTGCACACGACCGCGGTATAATATTACTCGTATATTATTTTTTTTTGGCTTTCATCACGAGTTTCAAACATATTATTTCGGTCGAGTGAAAAATATGTAATTATCGTTATATCATCACACGCGCCGCCGTAGTTTCGACGAACGATATTATTACAATACTATGTATCTCGCAGTCGTGTTCGGCTGACGGCGATAAATTCCTATCAACGAATATATCGTGTGCCGCGCCGTCGAGTTTTCCAACAAAAAATTCAGAAAATATAAGTTCGTCTCGAACAATATTGTAATATTATTATCGTCATCGTCCTGGCGCTGTGTTTTACGAATGCGCGAGGCGAAAAAATATAATAAACGGCCACGCGCAGACTTCGATCTCCTTCGCTATCGGTCGTGGAATTTTTTCATTTTTTTTACTTAAATATTTCATAACTTACATTTTTTGATTTATCGTCCGAGCACGACACACGCGTCCGCCTCGTATTATAATATAATATATATATATATATGTATATATGTGTCCACGTATGGTAACTGCTGCTGCTGAGTCCAAAAACTTTTTCGCCACTTTCGGTCTTCAAACGCACCGTAAAAATAATAACGACAACAATAATAAATATTATTATTATACGAGATTCTACGAAAACGAAATTTATATGTTTTCACTCGCCCCGCGAATTCCTCTCGCAATAAACGATTTTCATATCGAACAATTTTTTCGGATATAAAATATAATAATATAACTCGCTATATATTATATTATTATTATATATTAATACGATATGCTAAGTGCATGTCGACAACACGATAAACATTTACCAGTTTGTGAGAACCGGGGGGGAGGGGGGACTCAACACCTCGAAAGTTTAATATCGAGCCCGCGTAAAAAGAAATCTATATTTTTCCTCTGTACAAGTTGCCCAAAATATTCATAAAAATAATACTGTGCAATCATTTTGTATAGTGGTAAATAATTTGACTGAAACAATATTCCTCGTTTCCTGAAATTGTAAAAAAAAAAAACCGGAGTGCGTGATCAGTTTGAATTCAATAAAATCAATATAATATTATTATCATTGTTCTTTGCGGGTAGCGTACGAAAAAACAATTCAGAAGACAGACAAATTGAACGTAAATCGCTCGAATAAAATTTAGTTAAAGCCACGTGGCTTTTCGATATATATATTTTTTAAATCGCTGTAAGAACAATTGATTACACTTTCAAACTTCGGATGGGTTTGCGAGAAAGTTTTTCTTATTGCGTCTTAGCTCCGGACGGTGTTCGTGTATATATTATGTTTTTTTCTGGTAGCGCATAATAATAATAATAATCGTATTCTAGAAGAAATTTTTCTGCAATATTATGAAATTTTGTTTCTCGTCACAATATCATAAACTTTAATACTTTCATCTAACGACGACGGAGGTGCGTTGAAATAATTTCGGCATCCGCCAACCGCTGTACAAGAATAATAATTATCGTTTTAATTACAATATCATTCCGTCCACCCGTATTAAGTCTGCGTGCGCCGTTCATTATATTGATAAACGATGGTTGTTACAATATTTTCTATTTTTATCGCGTTTTCTACAACGGACAAAGGCATTTAAGTTTGATACGGCCGTCGTGCCTACAGTGCAGATCATCATTTCCAAAATGTCGTTTCTCGTCCATTCGAGTACAGCGACCCTCTAGGCTTCGACGAATTTAAATAAAACTTAAAAATCAGTTCGGCAACTCACTGTCAACAAAATAGTAGCGTCTTAGAAATTCAATGGAAAGGCCGTATTACCTGCCTACTCGTTGTCGTCGCGTGGCATCAAAATAATATCATTTAAACGCATAATATTATATTATTATTATTATATTATATCACTCGTATTGTGATATACTATTGTTATGCCGACGACTAGCGTTTGTGAATAACTGTGTTTAATTACAATGAAAATCGTGCCGTTTCGTCTTCGTGCGTTTCAATAATAACTGTTCGCTTATCGCGTGCTTTTTACCCACACGCACAAAGTCGAACACCCACGTCGTTTGTGCGAATTACGCACCGCACCACGTAAAATATAATATTATTGCATCAAATTGTACGCACCTGTACACGAATCGAGGGAAAAACCCGCGGAAAAAATTCCCCGTGGAAAGTCTATAATATCTCCGCAGGACACTATCCGTAGAGTAGGTACACAAAAATCCAAAAATTTCACAAATAGGCTTTGAGCATATTTAACAATATTCCTAAAATCAAAATTCGAATAAACTAATTATTTAAATAAAAAAATGTGGGTGAGCGTGCTCGGTGAATCACCCTGTATGTCTGTGCGCACGACGTTGAAAGAACAAATAGCCCGTCGACTTTTTCTGCGAATACATTATGGAAAAAAACTCGAATCGCCTTTGAGGATGTTCGGCTGCGGTAGACGGCAAGATTGATGAATCTAAGATCGTTTTTTACACTTTTCGTAAGCGAATCGATATGCAATATTGTAAAACTTTCTATGGTCCCGTCACAATAATTATTTACAGGTACAATCGCGCGACCGTCGTCGTATTTCATAATATATTATATTTATCGTCATCATATACGTACGTCACTCAGTGGCGGATATCCGGTGGAGGGGTAATTGGTGGATCGCCCCCCCCCCCTCTTTTGAGTCACCAACATTTACATTATTACAAAATATTGCCTACGACTCACAAATTTATCTGTGTATAATCTGCATATTGATGCCACGATCGCATTAAAGGCTTGAATCCAAAATAAGAAACGCTCAAGGGGCAACGGTAATTTTATCACAATATGATTAAGCGTACAATAATAATTATAACATTTTCATAAATTAAAACCAACAAAATTTGTTCCCTGCATTTTTCGTGCCGATTACAGAATTTAATAAATTTCAAAAAAAAAAAATTAAAATGAGAAGTTGATTTTCTTTAATTTTGTGGAAATTCTCCCTCCCCCCCCCCACATCACAGAACTAGGATATATCCACCACCGAGGTCACCGATGCAGTACACCCTTATAGGTATATTATCGTTATTAAAATATAATATTATGTATTTTCGAGAAACATCGCGACATTTTAAACGCTCGACTAGTCACTATAAGCGAGTTTTCTATTATTTATTATTATTATTATTATTATTCTAAAATATTTTTACTATTTAATAATATTATACGCATTTACGATATTATAACATGTTACTATGATATTATTACCTGTTGTGTATTATACCGCCCACCGTTTACCCCGATAATTATTATTTATTTATTATAATAATATATACCTAAACCTATTATATATTTTATTTTTTACCTATACGCACTGTTACAATATTTTATTATTATCTTTGTAAATACTCAATATCATATTATTTGATGTATTATATTTTATTATATTTCAGTTGTATATTATATAAGGACGACTATTTTTTTTTTTTTTTATACGATTTTTATGCACAACGGTAATATAAATATAATAACATAATATTGTATACCATTTATATATAACTATTATTGAATTTACGACTATACTGTTAGGCGTAGGTATATTATATTATGTATTGTTTTAAATCGTTTAGCCGATACATATTAATATATAGTAAATAATATAATATATAAGACATTGGAAAAAATTACAAATGTTATGTTTGATTCTGTCACATGTGTTACTCATAATATTATTGTGTATGTTCGTAATAATTATTTAAATGGTTGTATGATGTCACATTATATTTATTTATACGTCACTATTATAAATTATTATTATTATATTATATTACGCAAGTGCCTGTATTATCCGTGCCTGATCACGCATAAATTATGAGATTAAAATAAATCAAAATTATTATATTATTATGAGCACACGAGCATAATATTATGTGAAAAAAATGAGCTGCCCTCTTTTTCTTTTCACGTCTGTATTGAATAATAATATTACTATATTGTTTTTATGCCTAAATCGCAAATCAACAAGTGCGCGAGATTTTTTCCCGCTCAAAACGATCATATAATCACTTCCAAACGTCATGATAATAACTATAGTGATGGGCAACGATAAAATGTTGGTTATCCATATCGTTTTGATTTTCCAGATATTGTATCTCGGTATTGTAAGGATATATTTTGGTTTCAGATTTAAACACTGTTGTAAATGTGAATTTAAATTTGATGTGTTTCCACTATAAGCAATTGAATTCTTACAAGCTCGACAGAAAACATTTTTGTATCTAATATGACACCACTATCATTAATTTTAAATCCAAATTTTTTGCAAATATCACTCCTAGCACCAGGTATAGAGGTACCAATATTTTAATTCATTCATCACTAAAAAATAAAGTAATAAGTAATTTAATAATTAACTTAATACGGTGAATGTTAGGGCGTTGGTAATGTACAAAAAATACCGAACGTTTATATAATTATTTCACACGACGTCACACCGATACAATTTACACTGTGAATCAAATTATCCAGTCGTCCTAATAGGTGTAATAATAACGCGTCGTGCTGCTCGGTCAGTGGTGCAACCATCGGGGGTTATTGTAGTAACCCACTCAACCCAAAAAAGTAACCCTGGATGCGCCACTACTGCTGCTGGAGGTATGATAATATTATATCAACGCGATTATACCCCCACATATACGGTCGACTACTCTCGGAGAGTCGAGTTTTCGAGGGGGAAACAAAACAAAATATTCGAATCAATAAAAATGAAGAGATATCAAAAACCAGTTATCTATAAGCAGTTGGTGCCTGAGTCATATTTTCCAGGTGTAGCGAGACATAATTTTACCCACCCACCCCTCCCAAAACTCAAAATGCTTTGGCCTTTTTTTTGGTTATACTAAGCATTAACTTTGGTAAATATTAATATACCTGCAAGAAATAGGTATCACCAGAGTTGGAAGTGGTTAACCTAATATTAAGAGAGTGATTAATATAGTGACTGAATTCAATCGTAAAAGTATGACCAAAAAGTGTCCTACTTGTACAAGTATTTTTAGTTATAACAATATAATATTAAAAGGACGATTTTCGTTCATTATATATATTTTATTATTCTGATCTACGCGCAGCGTTACAATAATAATTATTATTTGGTACATCAACCATTATTATAATATATTATAGGTGATGATATAGATGTAGATGTAGATATAGATATAGATGTACTTAAGGTGTGTACCAATTTTCAGCTCTATGCGAATTTTTCCGAAGTTTAGGTTTTTTTTTTGTCTATTTTGACTGGACTAATAATATTATAAACTATATTATTACCTACTATATAGGGGAGGGGGCAATGAAAGAATATATTTACCGCTGACAATCAAAAATCATATCCTCTCTTTCAAAAAAGCTGAGCACGCCACTGTAGGTACACGCGTATAGCTATATATAATAATATACAGCTTTCAGATTATCAATTATTCGTTTGTTAAGACGATTTCACGTGCATAAGACCTGACAATAGATCTGTAGTACCTACCTACACACGCCTCGCTGCCCTGGTGTCTTCAAGCCCATTTAAAATCATTTTTTTTCGACAGTATGATAATTTCTTATATATATTTTACACCGTTCATTATTATTTGTACACATCACTCCAAGCATACGTTTGATAGTTGCGTCCTGCACACAATATGCGGTGTTTTGCAAAAACACCGAGTGCACAGTCGTTTGCAACATCGCACATAGTATACTTGCTGCATTTTTTCCACACACATTCTATACACGTGTACGCGCCCACGACGTTTATATTTTATATTGATACAATATAATACACGGACAGAGAGATAGAGAACTGAGAGAGAGAGAGAGAGAGAGAGACGTATTATATAGCTCAGCGCACCGAAGAGTCTAAGGCCGGCGGCAAAGGATCTAAAAAAATATCTAAAACGGTAGTATTTAATTATTATTATTATTATTTATTTTTTCTTATTAATTGTTTATATTTAAGTCTATATACTAGCACTGTCATAACATAATATATATTATATTATAGGCTTTTTTTTCGAAATATTAAGACTACTAGCTGCTTTGGCTAGAATATTATTTATAAACGTCTTGCCTATATATTATCCTATATATTATATATTTTATTCTGCAGCGCTTTCGCCTTGCGATCTGTGTTATTGTCGTATTATACTATATTATTATTATTATTATTACGTTTATATAATATCATAATAACGTATAGACTTTCCAACAGTGGTGGATTTACGATTTTCCCGTGGAGGGGATGTACTGCAGTTTTTCGTTTATACATATATTATATTATAATAATCGATGTCAATATACGTTATAAAATAATATGCGTATTATTATAATAATAGGTCGAACACGACGAAATTTAAGTCCCTCGGCGAGCGGGCAATTTTTTATTTTCCAGCCCGCCGCGGCGGGGAACATGTCCCTCCATACACCGCCCTCCATAGATCCGCCACTGCTTTCTTAGCTTTTTGTTTATTTCGACTGTACATGAAACATATTTTAATATCATAATAATTTATATATACTTATACGGCCTACGTGAATGTACTTGTATGCGTTGCGCCAAATTAATACTGCAGTTTGGATGACGTGCACGACGTCATCGTTTGCATTGTATATATTGTACAACACTATACGCGCTTTCATTGTAAAAAACATATTATATCATAACGGATCTAAGTCAATTCATCGCGCCGTTTTTTCGTCAATATTCATCGCGTACATATTTTTATATTAAATATACAGTTTTTCAAACCGACATTTTCCGTCCCATTTTAACACAGACTCGGGAATATGTCTACACATTTGTGTTTACGTACACACGTAAAATATTGACTTAGGATAGGATGCATGGGCAGACGACAAAAAAGAACGTCTCCCAAATTTAACATTTCAATTCGGAATATTGTATTATTCGTCAGTTTCGAAAAATTTACCTTAGAACCAAAAATGCTGTCGAAGGACGGCATAATCCATGTTTGCGCGATGACGCACGATCAAAAAGACGTTGCGATGATTCGACGTCGCAATAAATTAACCACGACGAATCGACGAGCGATAATTGACTGCGATGAATAATTTACGTGAAACCATCATAACATCACATAAATATCTGCAACGAAAATATCACAAGCTATCTGTTTAGTATTGTTATACGTTTAACGTTTATTTATTTATTATTATAATATTATAATAATAAAATAAATAACATATTATAATATTATATACACACGATACCCGTGCTGCACAGTGACGCCGAACCCTATATATGTGAATAAGTCGCCGAGACTTGGGCCGAAAAATTTTGAAAATTGTTATTCATATTTTTTTTCCGCTAGGTGAGAGGAGGTAAATCAACTAATCACCCCACCCCGGTACGCTGCTGGGTCCGATATTTAGATACCGTGGCTTTTTCGAATATGTTTCTCCAGTCTAAAGGTTTTAGGACTTCGGCGCCACTAGTGAATCGTATCGATTTTTTAAACGACCGTAGCAATCACAATAAAAAACGTACAATTTACTTAATAATTATATTGTTTTGCGGACATAATGATAATATCTTACGCGGAAAATCATAATGTGGGCCGACGCTGGTCGGAAAAATCGGTACGAGAGTCACACCCGCGGCTCGTCTGCAGCAGCCTGCATATGGTAAATAAATTATTATTACTACCTACCTATTATTATTATTATTTCGTCTTGCGGCCGACCGAAACGCGTTCTTCTCTATTTCTTTCTCTTTCACGTTTTAAGGTTGCAAACATTTCTTCTTTCAAGTCTCTGCAATAAGATAATATTATAATTTAAGCTATAATACCTATATATATATATTCAGAGTGATTCACCAAGCAGACCCTCCCGCATTTATTCATTTATTTATAAATGTTTTCAAATTTTACTTTTGGAAGTTCGAAATATATGTAGGTACTTGTAAAGACCATATTTTCAAATTCTTGGGATATTTTGTACTATTATTGATGAGTGCCCGCCGTGAAGATACCAACTTCTGTTTTTCAAACTAGAACTCATCCCCTTTCAACTGTAAAATATCGTGAACAGAATTTTGATTTAGATACAGCTAAATTTTTTTTTAAAAAATAAGGACGCTCCTCTAGTGGTACAAAATTGGTGAATCACCCTGTATAATATAAAGTGTTCGTTTATAAATATATATATATATATATTATAATATGTGTTTATACGACATTATGTATTGTTTCGTGGCAGCTGATAATATCGCGTATTATTATTGCGGCTTGGGCAAGCTTTGATTACTATTATTATTATTATTACATACATTTTAGTGCGTCTTATTACGAGCGAATGAAATATTGCAAATGCGACACGATTACAATAAGAGTCATATTGTTATTATTATTATTATTACAACAAAACTTACAATATTATAATATAGGTATACCTCTAATATACGCGCTTAAGCTACGTGATTATTATTTCGTAGCCTGCATAATATAATTAATATATAATATATATATGTGTATGTATTTGACGCTTTTGCAGTACTATGTGTTGTTAAATTTTATCATTTTTAAAAATTTTTTTTTTTTTCGTAAAATGGCTCATCGGTTTTCCGGAGGCGAACGCTTAGCGCCGTTCATATTGCAGCGCTGTTGTGGTTCTCATGATATTGTTTTATTATCATTATTATTAATATGTAGCATTGTAATATGCGTTATAATAATATATTATCATCATTAAGACATAAAATTATTATCATGTACTTATGTCGGCAATAAATTAAAATATACATCACGATTCACGCGGTATCGGCGTATAATAATAATATTAATACCTATAATATATTATTATAGACTATAATAGTCGATGGCGTTTTCCGTACGATTTGGTTAAATTTCATGTATATTTTTGAATACCTCTTATATATACTTAACGAGCGTATAAATTATTATACCTACATAATATTTTATTATTATTATTATTATTATTGTGATAGTATATTATAATATATGCGAGCTGCGGAAAAAAAAATATTGCAAAAATTGGCGAGCGCTGTATTATACGCGTCCGTGATGTTGTTTTCGTTTTCGCGTATGATTAACTGCAGCTAAAACAAAAAAGTGCAGCTATTGTTTTATAAATAATATATTATGCAAATAAAGTGATGTGTACCGTTTTTCGTCTTTTGTACCGTTTTTGTGACGTCCGCATACCAATAATCGTCGTTTAAAACGTATTTACACGATAATATTACATATTATATTGTTTCGCAATATTAAATTGTGTATAGCAATCGCCGTTATATAGTCTTAAAATATACTTTTTGCGCAAAAAAAATATACAAATAATATATATATGACGCGGTCGAAGACTCGCGGCGTTATCCCTTCTCGGCCTAATAGATAAGAGGTGTTATCGATTGCAAGGCCTCGAATTCAAAAAATAAAACAGGAAAACAGATTTTAAAAATTAATTTTGACCCGGGCCTCGCAAATCCTAAGGAAAGCCCCGGCCAAGGAACCAAAAAAATCATATAATATTCACCTAGAGTTTCCACGTTTACATATTTTTATTACATATTTGCACCTGATTTTCGAAATAATTTCGATAAAAATATATTGTATTAGATCATACAAGCCAATTTCGAGTTTTTTACTGCTACATTCAGAGAGATTCAAAATTGATGTCACAGCCTCTTTATTGATTCGAAATATAAAGACACGAAAGTATGATACGAAAGTTTTTTGATTTAGAAACATCTAAAATGATTTGTACATTTTATAATTGTTTAAAATATTTTAGGGGGGTTTTGGCTGTTAACTTTAGACATTTATAAAAACTTTAAATATCTCGCAAGCTTAGAGTTATGCACTAATTAATGTCGTTCTAGCACTAAAATATATAAAAAAAAAATTCTTCATAATATTATATTTTGCAAAAAGAGTCTAGATTCCCATTGTAGTTTCTAAAATTGACCCTCTAAAACCCCCTTAATATATTGTAAAAAATTATAAAATAAGGAAACCGTTTTAGATGTTTTTAAATCAAAGAACTTTCGTATCATATATTTTTTTGTTTTTTAAATATTGATGTGATTAAACGCCTGTAACACAAATGTTGATATAATCGTTTTTGGTCCTAATATATAATATGACATATAATAAAAGTATATCTTCGTAATCGATACGATAATATATATTATATTATATAGGTACCTGCAGGATCGAGCTTTTATCCTCTGTCGACAAATACTTTCATAATATATTATTATAATTCCTCTGACCGAAACACAGTAAGCTTGCCGCTGCGTCATATATGTATAATATTATATACATATTATGTATACATAATATTATGTAAACAGTTTGACTGTCGTATAAGTAATTATTGCTAAAACTGCCTTTGTTGCCGCCGCATTATGTGCGATCTAACGGTTTTGGGTTCTTATCGCTTGTTATTATATTGCGTTGTCGTTATACTATATTACACTATATATACTATTAAAGCATATATTACTTATACTTTACATTTCATACTTCCATAAAATATCATATTTATACATATATTATTTATATTTATATTATTGTACACTTGTTTAATATTTTAATACATTTTCGTCGTGTTCTGCAAACAGATGCTCTCCGGGAGACTGCCGCTGCTGCAGGTGCTCTGGAAGTACCTAATAATAATATAATACAACAATAATATTATTATATATAGTATACAAGAGAGGGGGGTTTCGGGGGTTCAAACCTCCCGAAAACGAATAGTTATATTATATATATACATATTACATTTATGTAATATTGATTATTGTAAATTTTTTATGAACCCCTCCCCCCGAATTTTTTTTCGTGTACATGCTTGTAATCTTTTATTATGATGCGTCTTGCACTGCCGACGATTTGACGTGTCCCGATCAGCTCGTTTCGGCGCTATTATGATGACGACATATCGCAATAAAATATATTATTATTATTGTAAAATATTATTTTTGAATAGGTAATTATCATAGTGCGGTGGCTGTCACCCGGAGATTATAATATTTTATATCGCCAGCAACAGTATTGCGTGCTGCGATAATATAATAATATTCTTTATAATGCATACCAATTGTCGCACTCGTTAAAAAGGACTCGTCGAGGAAAAAATTGACGAAAGCTAAATCGTCAGTACTCGAGCAGGTATATGATTAAAAATAAATTAGGTTCCGATAAAAATATTATACGTCACTCCTGCAATCGATCGTTATCGTGGCTTTAAAATGAAGCGTGACGTCACGAGTTCCATGTTGGTTGTCCTCCAGCCCATCTCAATGCATTTCCTCGCCATGCGTCTTCGTCATCCGTTTATTTATATATTGACAAGAAAAGTTCGAATTGAAAATATGTTTTTCACATTATAAAAGCTTAGATGTTTTTCCATAGCCCACGATACCGACATCCTACCGAAATAATAAATACTAAAAGGTAGGAAACGTTTATTTTATCCGCGGTGCAAACCACTATATGTACTTTCCAATGTTTTGACTGCCTAAATTTATATCGCTTATTATGTAATAAATTCGTATAATTGTCCGTATCATTACAATAATATTTGTAAATATTTTTCTGTTTATTATCAGCCGTGATACCTATACCAGCTATACTTCATATAGTGCGGCCCATATGTGAAAGTGGGAAGTCATTTCATATAGTTCGTTTTGGTTTTTCTTTTTCTATTTCGAGGTTAATTTGTAGTAATTGCTTAACTCAAAATGTCGTGTTCGGTTTTCGGTTGTGCGTGTTATAGCAATCAAGAACAGAAATAAAGACCTGCATTTTTACAGATTCCCAAAGCGCCGAAAGATCTCCACAAACATATAAGCTGTGGATTAATTTTTGTAAACGGAAACATTTTATACCGGGAAAAAATTAATATTATTTGTTCGTCCCATTTCAAAAGCGATGATTTCAATGAGTCTGATGTATTAATAGCGAACGACTTAAGCCTGCAGGCACAAAAGTATAGTGATCAGATTAAAATCGAATAATATATTATATTCCTACTATTTATGAAACAAAATGCGACGTCCGCCTCTATTCTTACGCATTCTTACCATCTACAAGTATGTGAAAGATAGAATAGAAAAAGAAAAAATCTGTTCACGCCAATACTTCATTAAATTCGAGCACACCGATAAATAAATCTAAAGACGAACTAAACGTTTTCGAAACGCGAAATGAACACATACTTTTGATTGAAGTGACGAAAACATCCGAGATTTTATAACATGAAAACCACTTTTCATATTTTTGAGTATTTTAGTTAATATAATATATTATGAATAAACGAATGAATACACGTCGTGAAAATGCGAGTATGATGCAGTAGCTGCTCGAAGGAGGTATTTTTGAATCACAAAAAATGGGCTGGTGATAATATATATTGATTTTCCAAAGGGAAACTGGATAGGTATATTCGGTACAGGGGTGATACAGATATAGGAAGGGCTTCCGTGATCTGTCGTAGGTATATAATATACCAATAAAATTCCCATTACTTAACCACTAACAACCTATGAATTATCTATTTGGAGAGCATTGAAAAAACGTTTAGGGTGGGTGGTGTAAAAACATCAAATATGAGTTAAGGGAAAAAAAATAGGCGGACGGCCAACCGATACATGTGACGTCACTCGTAATATTTTAACAGCATCGATAACAACCGAACGGAGCGAAGAAATGAAAAACTATTTTTTCCGAAATTCGTAATTTTTTTCCGTCCTACGCTATGTTTAGTAAAAATATATATTTTTTTTTTGTTAAATCTTTCCTCGGATAGTCCTGCTCATGACAATATATCATAATATATAGTGTGCTCAGCCTGATGTAGTTGCGGCAGGACTTAACTGCAGTTGGGCACAGGCTAGGATTCAGGGGGGGGGGAGCATGGGTGCTCTGGCACCTCTAAACCTTTAATAAAATGAATTTGTATTATAAATTACATTATTTATGTTACATTTTAAGGTATAATCTATTTTTTTTTTTGAAGCACCCCCAGTTAACATTTTCTAGGCATGACGTCGACGAATCCTGCAGGGACATGCTCGTTTTTACGATTATAATAATCGTCTCGCGGGTTTTAAACAGATTACACAACGAACAAAATACACATCACGACATTATATTAATTCAGCTCGTGCCTGCCCATTTACAATTTAATATAATAATATCACATTATATTTGTTTTGCAGCTGAGTAATTTTTTACTGTGTTGACGCAATCGATATATACTTCTGTCGAAGCGTAGGAGTGCCATCCAAATCATAGCAAAACGTATTTCAATATATTATTTTGTTATTACAAACGACTTATTTGTCGTACAAGGGATATTATATTATAAAAATTTCGACCGGGGTTTAAGCACGATTTTTTCCCAATATTTGTTGTTACAGGTTGGTTTTTCTCTTATTACGGATAATTTATGCGGACTTTGAGCTGCACATTTCGATAAAATTCGAGAGCTGTTCAAAAGAAAACAAACATTAAAAAAATACATATACACTGGGCCCGGCGGTATCGACAAATATTGGCATTCGCGATTTTTTCTCAATCGTTTTTTCAGATGATATTATTCTAAAAACGAAAACGTTTTCCACAACGCGCAGTGATACATAAAAATATCATATTCTTAAGAGTATATAATATATATGCAGTATTTCTGCATTTCGTATAGTATTACGTCAAAATATTACTTACAACATAAATATAGTAAGAAGAGGCCCGCTACAAATTCTCGTATTGCTCCGGGCCTCGAACCGCACAAGTCAAGAGCTGTGATCGTCTGCAGGACCTGAGGATTCGTCTTATCGTACGGACTTATTGGGCTCTGGGTGACAATAAAACCCGGCTAGGCCGCCGACACGATTTTTTATAATAATATTATATAATATTGAACGCCCCAAATATTATTAGGTTTAACTCGAGCGAGATTGGTATGTATTATATCGTTACGTAGATATTATATACTATATATTATTATGTATATACACACACATATATAAATATATGTATTAAATTATATAATATATTTGTGCACAACAGGTCCATATATACGCCTACCCTCACTCTTGAATACGTTTTTGTGTAAGTGTTGGGGTTCCTTTTAAAAGAAATATTTCTGTCCGGGGACCTCGGATTGAAATGGGCTTTTTGGGAGAAGCTATTTGATAAGGAACATTCTGCTAAAATGCAAATTTTTTGACGATTTTTTGAATTTAAATTGCTCTCATTGTGCGCAATACTGCAACTTGGATTTTTTTTAACGTCAAGGCATATAATATTTTCAACACTGGATTTGAATAGACCGATTTTTTTTCTGTAATTAGTTTTTAACCACGTGATTTCAAAACCAAAAGTGTAATTAATTATTATATAATTACGATTCAAGTGATTAAATCATGAAATTGTTCAACTATCATCACACGATTTTTCAAATTTCCATGCGATTTCAAGTATTTTTAACCTAACTTTTTTGACCATTGTTGTAATTCAGTCAATTTTGGTTTAAGGACCATAATATGGTTAAAAGTCAAAACGACTTACAACATTCAATCTATATCCAAATCTAGTGCTAAAAATACGTGTTGCCGTTAAAAAAAATGCAAGTTGTGTTGCACACGCTCACGATAAAAGGGCTAAAAACCGAAAAAAATCGTAAAAAAAAGTTGTATTTTAGCATTCTCCAGATCCTCCCGAATTTCCCATCATTTAAATCTCCTACGTCAGTGGACAGAAAAATTTCGCGTAACCTTAAAAAAAAGGAAACACGCAAACTATGGGGCAAATTGATCCGTTTGGCGCACTGCATTACTCTATAATTTTTTCGATCTGACCATTTTCGTTTTTTATTTTTTGAAACTTTAACGTGGCAAAGAAGGTAATCGAAAGGCGGCGCCTCTGAGTTTTTTAGAGGATAGTGTGGGTGGGCAATGGCCAATATACGATAATACTTTGTAGTATAGGATAACTAAGTCAGGTAGGTAGTTACACTTGATATGACTGCAGTGAATGCATTTAATGGTGTGCTGCAAAGTAGGTGAAATATTGCAGGACTAGTCTTTGAAAAATGTCTAGTTCGCCACGCCACTAAATAGCTGAAACCAACATTTCCCAAAACACAATAACACAGTTCTAATATTTCTCCGAAAACTACTTGTTGCACACATTATTATTAAACCTACTCGAGCTCACATCGGTCGTCGAACCGATAGTTTCTATGTTGTAATTTACGAGCATTCATTTCAGAACTTACTTCACATTAAAAATAGGAGTTATGTAGAGTCACATAGTGCATGTACCTAATATGGTGACTGCGGGTAATGACCTACGAAATAGGTCACTGCAGCAATATAATATTCTATTAATTTCTATAAGCTAAGAACGTTTACGAAAACCAACTAATGATGGCTCGACGTATTCGATTTAATAATATACAAGAATGTGCTACGTATTACCTATTTACACAATGCGTGCGGTGATCGATCAAAATATCTCTGAAAAAAATAAAACGTCAAATTAATTCCAAAAAAAAAAAATAGGAAAAACACATATAAACGTGATGTAATAAAAATCGAATCAACTATATAAAAAAACGACGGGAATAATAAATATACGTGGTAACGATTTGAAAGTTTTTTTAAAGTTTGAGATTGCATCACTATAGGTCTTTCACGAATATTTCAAAGCCGTTTGACAACCGCAAGACGTTTTTTCGAATTTCCGTTATGTATGATCACTGCAACGTAATATTATCGTCCTAATTTTTACTATTTTTTGATGTTTTTGTCTCCTCGTCCTCCTCCCGCGGACAAACACTTTTCTTATCAAACCTGTATAGGACAATCGAACGGGTACTTATGTAATATTATTATGTACTTTGATATCGAAGATGTATACGAATAATAAATAACTCTCACAACGCCTGATGTTCTCTATTTCGTTGAGAACTTTATGCGTTTCCGATCAGTTCGGTTGAGCGACGAAAGGGTAATCCTGCAGTGGTGGGGTGGTCGCCTTTGAGTTTTTTCAAAGGGTGCAGGTGGGTAATGGCCGACGGGTGATTATTTAGTATTAATACAATAGGTAGTAGGTATATTTTACAAAGACAGGTAACCAAAACAAAATAATACGGTAAATGCTTTGGGTATATAGAATACGGTGTTAATATACTAACTTAGACTTAACTTTTTAGACTTGCTTCTAAAAAATGTCAAATCCTCCGCACACCATACTGCAGCCAAACACACACATATGACAGTAAATAATCGTTCAGACCTATTCGATCGTTTTTTTATTCTTTTTTCTGAATCGAATTGATTATTAGACCGGTAAAAAAAGGATCGAAAAAATTATGAGAGTGGTGCGTTTAAATAATAATCTGTTCGACGTGCATATATTTATAAAACATAATATAAAAAGTATTAATATGTGTAATTATATATTATATAATAGTGGTACAATATCGTCTACGAAAACGTCCGAATATAATGCACAGTGAAACCTCCCCTATACGACGGACATCTCTGACAATAGCGGACAAAATTTCCGAAGAGTCCGTTATAAAGAGGTTTCACTGAATTATAAATTGTAATATTATATATATTATAACATGTCTTCGGCACAGTTAAAATATCTTTCGGACGACAATTTAGTATAAATTTACTAAGCAGTGACACCTAAATATTATAATTAGGGTTTTAAAATTTCATAAAATTTATTTTATTGAAATATTTCATAAAAAATAAAAGTAAGATTAAAACCTTATATCAACAATTATAATAGAAAAAAAGTTTTTTGAAATTCCACCCGTACCTATAGTTAGGAGAGAAGAACATGTCTAAAATTACCTAAGTCTATGTATTATGAATACACAAATTGTTTATTATAGTGACAACAGCTTTCTGAATATGACCTACACCGGCTAGACCTAATCAGAAATCAATAATCACTAATCAATAATCATATAAATTTGTGAATTTGAATTTATTAATTTATTATCATTATATTTATTCACGTTACAATACAATTATTTCTCTTTATGTATTTTTTCTTCTCGAAACGTTCAAAATAATATTATTCATCTCCAAACAAATACAAATATGAAATAATACTTACCTAGTTGACTACCAGGTACTTTAGGTTTCTTTTACAAAATAAGATATATGAGTAACAACTAATAAAATATAATAATTAATAAATACGAATATAGTAATATCATCTACGTTCCTACTGCATATGTAAAAAAAAAATATTTTTCAATATTTCATATGACGAGGAGTGAGATTTTCAATTTTGAAATATTTCAAATATAAGACCCTAATTATAATATTATTATGTCATTCCCGCGAGACATATTATCATATTATTGCATTAATATGTGCATCATTAAGTGCATAATATATTATCTATTGTATATATTATTATTATTATTATTATATGTGCACTGCTGCTGCGGCTTATACGACTATACATATTTCATGTACGACACGATAATAATAATATCAAAATATTATATTATTTTATTACATACTAATCGTCGACGCGCACGCGCGCGCGCCACGTCGGTGGCGGTCGCGCGCACGCGTGTTTTTTCTCTGTGTCCGCAGCCCGATGCTCAGGCTGCCCGACTACCACTGGGAAGAGTACGTGGACGGTACGCTGGTGCCGGTGTGCCGGACCGAGGCGTTCACCGTGTGGCCGGTGCTGTTCTTCGTCGGCACCATATCGGCGTTCTTCGTGGTGCCGCTGTTCGTGCTGTCCGTGCTGTACGTGATCATCGCCCGGCACCTGATGGCCAACCCGGGCACGGTGGCGCCGAACACCAACCGCGCGGCGCTCCGGTACCGCCGGCAAGTGGTGCTCATGCTGGGCACCGTGGTCGTGTCCTTCTTCATGTGCCTGCTGCCGTTCCGGGCGCTCATCCTGTGGATCATCCTGGCCCCGCCCGACTACAACATCATGGAGATCATCGGCGTCAAGAACTTCTACCTGCTGCTGTACTTCAGCCGGATCATGCTGTACATCAACTCGGCGCTCAACCCCATCCTCTACAACCTCATGTCGTCCAAGTTCCGGGACGGGTTCCGGCGGCTGTGCGGCCTGCGCCGCGGCCCGTGGGCCAACCGGCACCTGGGCCGCAAGGGCACGGTGACCACGACCTCGGCGCACGCGGGCGGCTCGGCCACCGGCGGCACCACCACCACCACCACCACCACCGCCACGTCGAGCGTCAAGAGCGACGGCGGCGGCGACCGGATGACAGCCGCGGCCACGGCCAACATGTACGCCCGCATGAAGCGCAACGGCGTCACCGTCGTGTCGGCGGTCGAGCGGACCGGCAGGACGTCCGGCGGTGGCGGCCGGCGCATCATCAAGCGGTTGAACATCAGCACGGCGGGCATGCTGAATCTCCATCAGCCGCACGAGAGCTACGTCTGATGAGCGGGTCGTCGTCGTAATAAAATATAGATCAGCTGCTTATTAAATATATTATTTGTTGTGATAAATATGTATAAATAGTGTGTCGTGTGTGTGCGCGCCATATAGATACCGTTGTTGTGATCGAGACATAGGCGGAAATCTGGTAAATCGCGAGGGAGGGGGAAGCTAACAACGTAAACAACTACCCGAGAAAAAAAATTCTCGTTTCGCTCAAAAAAAACGTTGTTCAAATTATTGCAAAGTAACTATAGTATTACAAAATTGGTTTTTCTCTCTTTTTGGTGAACTGCAGGTATTCAAAACTATGAAAAATGTCTGCAGAAATAATTATTTAAATATATATTCAGTCGCAATACACCTATCGTTTTTATTATAAATTTACCGAGTTACCTTATACTTTATAGTTACCGATGCACCTTCTATAATATATAAACAAGATCCGTAAACATAAAATATCGAAATTATTTTTCCAGTCGTTTTAAACGGGGCTGGGACGTTTTTTTGGGAGACTATGCCACCCAATCGGTATTTGTACCTCCCTTCCTCCGCCGATTTCCGCCAATGGATCAAGATCGTATGGTTTTCGTGGTGTTTTAACGGTTTTTAGTGTTTGCATATATTATCATAATGAAACGATTGTTCCCGGACAGATCAAATAATATAATCCTATATTATGTAGACTTCACACGTGTTGAGTTATATAATATTTGTTATGTCCTATAAGGAAAGGTACATAATAGCTCAGAGTTGAAAAAAATGTCATCTCGCAATAATATAATAATATCGTCCACCTGAACCGTTATCGACTTGGTTTATAGATCCTAAAAAGAACTGTACACAACTATGAATAATATTATATATTATAATAATTCATAAATATCACGATTTCCGTGTTGGATCCTCCTCTATCGATCGATAAACATAGATATTACGAAACAGGTGTCTGTCGATTTCAGCGACTATGTCCGTTTCACAGTTTTAGCAAGTCATTCGCCTCTATCGATTACCCCACACCACTATAGCTCATTATCGTGACTGCGTACGACCGCTAAGTATTTTTATCGACCTGCACTTGTCATAGGTACTATAATACTTATACCTAGGTATACGCCTACCATTAACCGCGCGGTTGTCGCGGTCACTCCGGCTCGTGCTGACGTAAACCTTATTACGCGATACACGCGTATGCGACCAATACCATATTATTATGATGGTTAACATAGATGATGTAAATAAATATATATATATTATAAACCTACCTAATAGTTTAGAGTCAGCCCCTCCCCCCCCCCCCCAAACGACGTCGCTTACGTTGTTCGTCGTTGTCCCCTAGCTCCCTTTCGGGTATATCGTCTCCTGAAAATTATTGTACTCCACATATCACGCCATTACATATCTCCGGTCGATTTTTTTCCTTCCGACGATTTCTATCCATCTTTATCTATATATACTTATCTATACATATATATTATTACACTCGCGTATTAATTAAAATAAACAATATAAACAAACATAATAATATCATATTGTGTAAATACACGACCTCCCCGCGGACTCTTCGTCCCTATATCTCCGGCACAGTAAACGCGTACAGCTGCTCTCTCGCCTGTCGTCTGCCTGTCTGCCTCCAACAATAATAATTTATTACGATAAGTAATTTTTCAAATGTATATCCACAAATTCATATCCACACGTAATATTACCTATATGACGTATAGACCTTTGTTATTTTCATATAAAAATCGATGTCAAACGCTTTTTTACAATAATTATATAATTACGTCCTGACGATAAACTGATATAATATTTTGTTTGGATGATATAAAATATTTACATTTTTTTCCGTACACGCGTGCCCCGCACAATATTTATGAGTCTGTACATGACTTATATAACAATGTATATATAACGACAACATATTATTATGTCCGAAGTGTTACGTTTAACATAACATATTATAATATAATATAATATATTGATAGATACTTACGCCGGATGTCCGGTAAATATATTTAGACTTCACGATAATATCTCAACCGCGGTATAACATTTCAGCGCTGTAGTGATTTTTTTCCGACCACAATATATTAATTTGTATGGGCAATAATTTTCCGTGTCCGTATAGGTACTTCACAACATATTCACAACCAATACAATAAAAATATATCATACTTATCGCTGTTATAATTATAACTATACAATAATATATATATGCGGCATTTCGGATGGTGTGTTGGTTTTTTAATCGATTATTTTTTTACGATATTTACTCATAATAAATGCGTCATTATACCTATACATACAATAGTACTATCATATGTTCGAATATTATGTTTTTTTAAACGACATAATATTATATATAATTTATTGTTCGAAATTTATATATTTTACTCGGACGGTCCAGCGAGAAGAGCGTATATACCACGGAGGTACACCGTATTCAAACAAATTAATGTTCATATATAACCATATAGGTAATAATATAATATATTGTATACTCGAACAGTCTGTTATTCAAAAACTTTCGAAATTAATCAATTTTTATACTGCCGTTTTGAGAAATTTATAATAATGTATAAAATTACATGCGCCACTGCAAACCGCGACGAGCAAATTACTATTTTATTATTTACTTCGGAATTTTTTATTTTATATACTCAAAAAACAAAAAATACAATAATATTTTAACTTTTGGTATATATTGTTTCTTTTTCGTCTTTCAAACGTGCGTTTTGTTTCCTGCACGTTTCGCGATGATATAGGAGGCGGCCAATACCTGTATAATACTAATATAATAATACGAATATTTTTTTACGAATGAAAAATACGCGAAAACCTTTAGTGATGGGCGTACACCGCCGTTAAAAATATATTATATCAATATACGTTTCGTAAAAACAATAATAACAATATTTATTAATCTCGTATACCTACGCCGGGAAAACTCGACGAGTGATAAAACAATATAATAATATGATGTTGTGGTGTGAAATAATAATACATATTATTATTAATTTATAATATAATATAATATTGTAAAAGTCTGAATTTTTACCGAATCCGTGTACACTACAATATACTTTATCAATATATCGGTGCACGCGCGCTTTTATTTTACGCATATTATAATATTCAGACGGATTATTTTGTACATTTATATATCGCGGTACCTATATTAATTAAATTAAATAAAATTCCCAAAACTGTTCGCTTTTTTTATCGTATTGTAGTATAATAATTTATAACGGGCGCGGATTCATTGGTGGGGGGAGGCACCCCTGTCGACCGAGTCACCAATAAATAAATTCATTTTTCACGTCGTTTATTTTGTTTGAGGTAAAACCAATTTTTTTTTTTTTGAGCACGCCTTGTTAAAATTTTCTGGATCCACGCCCGGCATATAATAATAATACATAGGTACAGTTGTAAGTCCTCGTTCAAAGTCGAGGTTCCTAGAAAACACGACCGAAAAAACGTTGAATGAAACACTTTTTACACACACACTTTGTATTTTAATGTGTCCCTGCCAATGGGTAACAATAACGACGTATTCATTTTACAAATTAAAACAATATTAACAGTATTGAGGACAGCAAAAATGGTGTCGTAGAACGACATATTTTATAATAAAATGAAAAACGAATACGAAATACATATTATAATAAATAAAAAATGGTACCTACGCGTATGATAATATTATTGGTAGGCATGCCGATCAAATCGATAACAGTATTATCTGGAAAGGGTCGACAAAATTAAATAACGGGCAAATGTAAACTAGGCCTACGATTACCTTTTTTGAAATTTCCGGTAAAAATAGGTCTATTGTAAACTCTGCCTGATAATCATATACTGACAAACATATTATTTTGTTATGACCAAAATTTTTTAAAAAAAATACAAAAACCTATATTAAATCAACAGTCTGTCATGAACTATAATTTCAATTTCGAAATTCCAAAACTAATAAAAAAATAGTTGTTGAAAATCACGCTTAAAAGGTATAAAAATAAAGAAATTTCAGGAAATGAAACGTCAATTGCACGAATTTCTATACTGAACAAATTAATTTGACTTACATTCATACACTTACAATTTTACATTTATATAATTTGATTCTCCAAGGTAACAAATGTTCATACTTTTTAAAAATATGAGAATGAAAATAATACAAAATGGAGCATAATATGAGAATCGCCTCACCGTGATGTCCTCTGGGTAATGCTAGATATTTCTCAGAAATATTAAAAAACAATAAACTTACTAATAAGTAATTAGATATTAGATTAAATAATTATTATTTTTCTTCTGGTCGAGTTTACAATCGCTCTAAATAACATATGATATTATCATAATATTGTGTAAATACAAACATATAAATTTAACAACAATCGTAATATTATGTCGAAAAAGTCGTTGTACCGAAACCCCGTTGCTGTGTGTAGTCAAGCGAAACACGAGGACTTATAACTTCTATAGCGAATGAACGTTAAACGAGTTGACGACGAGGACTTACTGCTTTACCTATATTATACCCTATGACCTGGGCGCATATAATATGACCAAATCAATTAATCGGATTATATCTACCTAATACAATATTATATAATATATTATATTATAAGGTGAAACCTCGAACGCGTATACAAATCGAATTTTCGGTGGTGACTCGAAGCAATGTTTTCTCGGCCCCCTACTCCTCGTGTACATATAATATTATAAGGTAATTATATACAATTTTTTCTACAATTCCAAATTTTTTTCTCCCCGCCGACCGATTCGAGTTATTGAGGTTTCACCGAGTATAATATATATATTATTCGTGTTTTATACACACTCGCGCGCGCACACTTTAAGTATAAGCCCACGCCTCTGTACATCCTGCAGGACCAGTGACCAGGCTTATTTTCGTCACATGAAATATATGAAAAAGCAATTTTTTTTTTGAATTTTTTTTAAATAAACATAAAATTATACAAATATTACATTATGCGTTTGCATTATCTATATCTCTCCTGCAAGCTATATGTTCGTGGATATAGATCAGATGGTTACAAACTTAAAACTTAAATTGATATACAAACTGTTGAGTAGCCTTACAAAAGAAACATTTTCAGAAACACAAAATAAACCAAGTTATATTTAAAGATATAAATATAAGCCATTCAGTAATAACTTTTTTTAACATTGTCATTATTATGTTTACAATTATTATTAATACTAATATTTTACTTGATAGCGAAAGGCATAAAATTGTAATATTTATAGGACCAAAGTAATTAAATAATATTTTTGACCAACAGATTTTTTACAAAAGTAATGTTTTTACAATGAAAGTACCTGCTAATTTACCGCTGTTTGAGAATAGTCAAAAATGCATATCCCCTTCCCCCTCTCTATCAAAAAAACTGAGCACGTCACTGCCCAGTTGGACGAAAACCCCTAAAGCAAGCCGAATAACGGTTAGGACCTTCGCACCTACTATGTAATTTAAAGTCTACCAGGATTACCTACTTATATAATTTATTATATGCAGTGCGCGGTGTTCCCGCAGAGGTTTTTTGAAATTAAAATAGGTTGGGTTAGGTTACGTCATACTCTATAACTACACTCTAAAAGCCACCGAATGTCTGACCGTAGACTGCAGATGGCTAAATAAACACAGGAGAGAGTAACATAATTGGTTGGAAACAAAATTTAAATTACATTTTTTTCTCTCAAAAATCATTTCTACAGACTTCTACAGTAGCTGGTATATTGAATAGTTTCTACTAGTTTTTTCGATTTTTTTTTTTGGGGGGGGGATAAATTTAACTCGATCAATATTTACCGACTATTTTCCGGAAAACCCTCAGTTTTTTAATCGTACGTCATAATTATTACGTTAAAGGACAAATCTCATATAACAATATATGTTCACGTGCGCTTAAGTGTGCGCGAGTGTGTGTGTTTGTGTGTGTGTGTGTATGTGTGTGTGTGTGTGTGTGTTTGTGTGTGCGTGTAGTGACCACCGGTGCTTTTGAAAAAAATTAGAAAATATTACGTTAGCCGGGACAACACAATATATAATATATAACATTGTAATGATTTAATATCATAATATATTATTATTACCTACTATAATATATAATAAAATAAAATAAGTGTCCCTGCTCCCTTGTCTGTTCGGGTTTACACACGCCGCATCGTCGTCTTTCCCTCCCACAGCCCCGCGTGGCTCATCGCTTATCGTATAATATTATAACAACCCTATAGCTAGCTAATACTATTTATAATATATAATATTTTAAGAACACTAGACAATTATTAAGTACCTGTATACATATGTTTTAATCTACTTATAATATATACCTATAATTATATCATAACATATGTACAATATATTATTATTGTAATGTCATCCTAAATACTAAATATCGTAGACTGCGTAGTACACCAGTACACCTATATACCAAAACCCAACTATGTAATATTAATGTGTCGTTATTACGTTTTTTATAGTTCCTTTGTGTGTATGTTTGTGTGTTTGTGTGTGTTATATTATTAATCGAAATAATATTATTATTGTTTTATATATTGTTTTATGATATAATGTGATGTATACCAATTATATAATTATATATGTTATATGTACGTGCCTATATATATATATATGCGATCGGTAAGCGAGTACTTTGTGATGGGGGAATAAGTCAATTTTGGCCGTTTGTCGGTTATTTTGCTATATATACATGTCGTGGAAAAAAAACTTTTTAAACTTTTTTATAAACTCTGTTTTAGATATAGATGCCGACCCCGTACACATACCTATATACTTACCTAAAGTCGTATTACATCAGTTTTATCGCCGAAATTTAATTCACGATTCTTGTATAATATATTTCTGGTCTTAAATCAGCCATGGTTTATTGGTCCGTCATAGACGAGACATTTCTGGCGATCGTTTTCTGAAAAATATTAATTCTCAACTTACTTTCTATAGTGAAGTTTTGGGTATGCATAATTTGTTCTAAGCATTTTTTTCATTTTTCACCGTGTTCACCGCCGTCAAGGCTCCTCTCAACAATTTTTTCCCTGCGACATATAACTCAGAAATCACAACACATTCTTCTCTATAACGGTAACATATTTTGTCGCTCAAACAAACAATACATAATAATAAACCGTGTACAATTCAAACCGTGTTTTCTTGCATTTTATAATATTATGATGTTTCTGATCTTATTCGCAACGTTTAGTTTTGTTTTTAGTTTATCGCGGATAGCGTGTTAACTGCAAGTTATACAGATGTAGCTAGTATAAGTGCATATATTTTCAAATATTCTATATCAATATAATACATTTATTTTTTATTTTTCATGACTTAAAAAATGATTTGGATTCATGAAAGTAGCTTATAAAATAATTAAGAGCTCACACAAGTGGAAAATATTTTTCCGAATAAAATATTACCGTTAGAGACTGTTGTTTTGCATTTGCCTGCACAATGTCACACTGTGAAAACATGGGCTTTACCGCAGTGAAAAATAAAAACAATAAGCTATCGACGAACATAATATACTCATACTTACGCAGCAAATCTATACCCATAGTACCTAGGTAACAAGTATAACTATAAGTAGGCAACAGGCGGGTATTACCAAGTAGGTAACAAGTTTTACCAAGCAGGTAAATAGATATAATATAGGTATTACCTACTACTCCATTTTATCCGCGCACCGACCAATAATAACATAATACAATATATTATATGTTAAGCATATAATATACAATATAAGACTCGCTTAAGACGATTTCCCGTTTAAGACGCTATTTTGAGTTGGTCCCTTGAAGAGCAGCGTCTTGAGCGAGTTTTACTGCTCATATAATATATATGTTAACCTATATTGTTTAATGTATATACTCGGGAATTCACCAATCATGTTCATTGCTCGTCCACTTTTTTCGTCAATAACTATGAGTAGTTTTATTGAAAACCAATTTTTTTTTCATTTTTGAATGTAATAGTAGGCAATCAAAAACCATATTTGCAAATTGTTGAGATATTCTGTACTAATACCATTGATTACACATAGTCGTACTATGTATAATTAATGCTAATACTTAAAGCGAGTATCTCGTGGAGATACAAATTTCTATTTTTCAAACGAGAACCCAGGATTTCTACTGATTTTTACGTATTAAAATCAAAATTCGAACGAGTAGTTTTTTGAGTTAGATACCAACATCACTTCGTGTAGGTACTAAGAATAATAAGTCCGTGGTAAGAAGATATTATGGAGGATATAGTGAATAGAAAACTGTAGTGATAATATCATCATTTATAAAATGTAAAAATGATCAAATAGTATACAATAAATATACTTATACTAGATCTAGCATAACACTTATTTTATATATATTTGTAAAACTATTTTTAACGACTATATATTCGGTATAAACATTTTAATTAGGTGTCTAGATCAAAATTGGAGAAAAAAATTTTCGGCTAAACAGTTTTCAGTAAAAAATAGGGATTCTCATTTGAAAATCAAAAGCTTATATCGCCACAGGATAAAAAACCCGTCAACAATTTTAAAATATAATCTTTAAGTGTGCCTATAGGTATTTAAAAACTCCAAAAATCATTGCAAAACTCCTAAATTCGATATAAAATTTAAAAAAATAGCGATGAGCATGCTTATTGAGAGCATATATGTATATATACCTATTATATAAATAGAGACGACCGTTAAACATATAATATTATATATTGTATACCTTCAGCTAAGTTTTAATTTGTGTACATTTTATATATATTTTTTTTTATTATAAGTGGTGCGTATAACTGCTGCAATACATGTTTTTTTTTATTCGTTCATTTTTTGTTATTACTATTATTATTTTTTATTATTTTAAGTGTATTTTTACTTTTTACCTTTGATTTGATGTGCGTACAAATTTTACCAAAGTCAACATATATTATTATAGACAATTTAGTTATTACCACTATCTGCATTATAAGTATCGACGTTCGTAAGTAAGAACAATAAACTATATAGACATCCTCGTTGAACCTCGTGCTTAAATCATTTACACAATTATTTACCTGGTTATATAATAATATTTAAATTATTACTATAAGCGGTGGGCATACAATTCTCAAATATTCGAATTTTCAGAACATCCGGATTTGACTCAAATTATTGTCCGGAATCGCCGACATTTTTGGATTATTCGGATTTATAGATTTGTTTTTCTTGTAAGATAAATTTGTTTTCATGTTATTAAAATTTAAAACAATGAATTTACAATTAAGTTTTATTAACTACAAATACAGAGTATAAACGGAAAAATTGAGGCGGATATTCCGTGAAATCCGGATTTTCGAAATCCGAATATGCCCATCACTAATAATTACTGTACAAGGTGTGCATCGTCTGTAATAATCAGGGCTCGTAAGTTTATGCATTTGCATATCAATCTTGCGAAGTTGTATTTGTTGCTAGATAACATAGAAATCCATTTCAAGGTACCACGGTTAAATATGTGAAGTCTTATTTTGCATGTTTTTGCAAATTTAGAGGTATTTTGCCTATTTGGCATATTTCTATCGGGCATACCTAGTATACATGATTTGTATATTCCTATTGATATCATTATATCTATATGCATTTTTTTTATGGAAATACTATGAAAGAATCAACATTTTACGAAAAAAAAACGCGATCGTTTATAATTTTTCATTATAATATTAATATATTATATATTTATATAAAATGTTTGGGAATTCAGTCGCAACATAAAATGATTAAAATTAAATAGCTATAATATAATAGCAATTAGGTACTCCATTCAGTTTATCAGTGTTCCGGTCAAAAATTAATATATATAAAATTAAAAATAGACATTTTCAAAAATCGTTTATGATTTTTTTAAGTAAGCACTTTTTAAGTGCATAATTTTAGATATTCAATGCATATAAATGCATATTTTTTAACTTTATAAGGCATATTTCAATGCATATTTTGCCAACTTTGAGTGCATAAATGCATGCTTATTTAGGCATTTTTTAGGGCATGAACTTACGAGCCCTGGTAATGATATAGGTATTATGACAGTTGATTTGAACACAATCCGTTATTTTAAGTATTTGGACGTTGTTATTCGACGCCCTCTTTTATTCGGCCTTATTAGACCAATTGTTTTAAACACAATATTGTTTGATATCCTATTGAACATAATTAATAACGGTTTGAAAAAAACTCGAGTGTGTAACAGGCGTGTAGCCGCATATAGGTAAGTACAATAATTATAGAAAAAAATCCAAACAGGTGAAGATTGCGGAGAATGTGATAGCAACAGTTGCTTTGCTGAAAGACAGAATTCAATCATTATAATATATAGAAGCATTGACAAACCAACAGTTTTGAAAAAACCCGACTGAAGCTCATCTCATAAAATGCTTATGTTATTATGAATTATGACATTTTTGCAAAAATGTGTGCTACCTGAAAGTACTTATAATTGTACATTTATTTCAAATTACTTGATCCGCTTTATCAGAAACGTACTTGATAGTTATAGTTTAAATATTTCTATAATCATATTATACGTCTTGTTCTAATACTAAAAAAATTGATAATAATAAATACTCACATTAATGCTTTTATACACGTCTATATTGAAAAAAAATTACAAATTTTAAGCGAATATATGGTTGAATTTTATAAAGTACTAAAATTTCAATTGAAAAATAATTTTAACAAACAATGTACTATTTTTTTATAATATTATATATTGTACAATTAAAATTATGTAGACAACAAATAAATAAAATTAATAAATAATAATAAACTAATACAGTTTGTTATGAATAGTTTTTGCATCACAGCTTTATAGTCATGAAAAAAAAAAATTATATGGTAATTGTTAAGAGGACTAGGACCTTTGTTTTTATAAATTTTTTTTTCTTTTATGTAGAAAATAAATTGTATAAAATGTTATATAAACGCTATACAAGCAGTAACTACTTCAGTCATTCAAAATTGATTTTTATATACATACATGAAGTATATATATATATAAATATATATATTTTATGTGTAGGTACCTACATTTAGATAATTTAATAATAATTAATATATTTGCACAAAAAAAATGAATGCAAACCATTTTTTGGGCTGCCCTATTAGAATATATTATATAATTTCTATAGATTCTATAGATACTATTTATGTTTATAATTTTATGTTACTTAGACATCTATTATTTAAATATTAAAAATTAACTAGATAAATTTAAAAGGTTAGGTAATTGTTATTACCTATGTATGGGCAAGTTTTTTTGTTTCAATATTTTATATATAAATATATATAAAGTGGCAAGAGTCAGCATAACATTAACTAAATCAGCTGCCTGTTAGAGGTATATTCGTATTTATATTTATTGCGATTGTTTTTGTTGTTACACGCGATGTTTAATCTTAAACATGTAATAATTATTAAAAGTTTTATAATTGCTATAATATTCAAACTTAGATTTAAAATAAATTAAATTTATTTTTAAGTTGTTATTAATTATTTATGGAAGACTAAAAAAAGTAACTATACAGAATAACGAAACACGTGTACATTAACTTAAGAGATTGGTAATATTTGAATACATTATTTTGACCATTCAAAGAAAACCTTAATGTTAAGTAAACTTTATACATGGTAGCTAGAAAAATGTTTTCTTCCAATTTGTACTTTATATAACGATTGTTAACAGTAAAATTATTATGGTTTAAAAATTAGTTATTAATAATAAAATTTAAAACCAAATGGGAAGACAAAGAAATCAACATTTTATAGCATTTTAAGTAGGTTAAAATTTGAGTGGCCACATTACAGCCATCTTTATGCGTATTTTAGTCTGATTAAACAATGTTTACAATTAAAGTTAATTAAAAACTTAAAATTAAAATCAATTAACAATATCACTTTATCAACAGCCTAAGTAATTATGTTATACATTTTCAAAATACTAATTTTATCATCAATGTACTAGTCAGTAAATCCATCAAAATTACAACTTGCCATGACAAAACACATAAAACATATAATAGTATAAAAGAAAAAAAAATCATTAAACAAATTCCAGTAAGGAGATTTTGTGCATGACAAAATGTAAAGAAACTTAGATTGCTGACTAAAACATTTGAAAAGATATAAAGTTTTGTAGACATTGCTAAAGAAAAAAAAAACAATGAAGATTGAATATACTAGATTAAAAGGAAATAAAAAAAAACTTTTAACCTCGTTTATTATTGTAAATTTTCAAGTTTCATTGTTTTTTTTTTTTGTCATACAACTTTGATTAATTATTTTTTTAAATTTAAAGTTTTGTAAGAAAATAAAAATGAATTACAAACAGATTTTGTCAATTTATAGATTTTAGCGAGGAAAAAATTTTAAAGGATTGTAGGATCAGTGGTAATGCATTAAATCACCTAGACTCTATACTCTATAGATGTGATATTCCATCAACTTGGGATTTCGTCGGCAATTTTATTTTTATTAAGAAAACATTGATCCTTAATAGGAACTGGCTTTGATCTAGCTGATTGTGTTTTCTAAAACAAAATAAATGCAAATATAAGTATGGTTTATTATCGTTTTTTGACGGAATGAAAGGAATAAAAATATATATTTCTAAAATGTAAACATGTATTTAATGATATTCAACTCACTCTTCTACTAAATGGAAAACAACCAGTCTTTTCAGGTTCTGGCATTAAATCTAAAACTAAATCAGGCGATCTTGATTTATTTGGCCCAAATACATTAAGTTCTTTGTAGCAACCAGTTTCGATCATCTAATATAATTCAAAAAATTATTAAATATTAAAAACAATAAACATTTTAATTATTATATTATTAATAAAATGCATCTGAAATCATTAAATTGTATTTAATACTAGTGTAAGTTAACAAAATCATATTTATACATGACTTAGTTTAGTATTACAGTTGCTCAGATCAACTTGTTGCACGTTTTTTTTTCCTTGGGAAAAACTCATAATAAAAATAATTTTTAAAACAGACGAATAAAGTTTTTACTGGAGAAGAAGAAAAGAGAAAGCTCTTTCAGCTCACAATTAAACCAAGAAAAAAAAGTAATTAAAATTAACAAGAGGCGCATAATGTTGTAGGAACTATGAAATTCGAAAGACAACATTAAATAAGCGTTCAACAAATACAATTTAAGACATAAGCATCAAAAACATACTTCATTTTGCCAGGGTATAGACACTGAGCCTGTATTGAACTTTGTATAAAACGTATCGTCTGTGGCATCTAAATTCACTCCTTTGACAGTGGAAAACTGCTCAATATCTAATACATCCTTGGCATACACAGCATGGGGCTATAATAGAACATGTACCGTTGTCAATAGGAGTTATAGATGTTAATAAAAGTATGACTTAATAAGACATACATCTGGAAGAAACGGAGGATCTTCTACACCAGCTTCGAGTCGTTTCCAGTTCATGGTCTTAAAAAATTCATGTTGTTTCACTTCTCTTGCACCGTAACGACCATAATGACAACCAAGCCTTGACTTGGGAGACTTTTTCAACAGCTGAAAATTAAATTTTACTGAATTACTACACATTTAGGTTTCAATAAAAGTTTATATTAATTGCCCGTTTAACTAAAATTTAAAATTTTAAGTAAAAGGTATTGTTGTTAAGATGTTGAGAGTATAATTTGTCAATGGGAAATCTATACTGTCCTGTTATTGAGACCAAATAGCATGAGTGTTATAATTATGAAGACAACTGTACTCTATTCAATAAAAGAACCGTACTGAGCAGTGATCAGGTATTGTAGATGGCAGCCGGGCAATGCCGTCCGTCACCCACGCCAATTCTACTATTTGTACGCATGCTGTCTAGTGATGCCACACACCTGGACACAAGTCGCCTACCAAGTATGTTTCTTAATTTGAATAAAGTACAATTGTTACATCAAATAAATAATTCAGAAATGCTGACAACTGTTAAATAATTTAAATCATATAAGAATTATAATAGATATAAATAATCATTTATATTCAAATACTTGAATTATATCATTGAAAAATGCCTTTTTAATACAGGATATATACTATTTTTTTAAATAAATCTTTTATGACGTATTAGCTTGCGTAGTTTGATAAATACGATAACAATAATTCATTTAAAATTCCAAACTATAAATTCTACACTAGAAACAATATGATAATCAGACATCAAAATTAAATGATTTTAAAAAATAATCATATTCTGCAATTGAGTAATATTTTAAAAATATTAATATGACTGTTTATTTTTAATATTTAATAATAATTGGGTTTGTCAAGTTACTTATATAATAGGTTAGGTTAGGTTATATAATATAATATATGATTGGTGGTCATACTTGTTTGCACAGTAATTTAGCTTCTTCGGTAAATTTATGAGAGTATTTTTCTTGTTCTTCTTTTACTCTCCGATCAACTACTTCACGTTTAACCTGTTAATTAACATATTGATTATTAATATTTGAACAAGATCTTAAGGAATAAATATGCTTTTACTATAGGCCACTCACTCAAGAAAGAAACTATTGTGAATATTATAACATTAGTTCAGGCATTAATGTCATGCTTAACAGGTAAAAACCGATTAAGTTAAAATTACACTTTAAAACCACAAGAGCTACATTCTTTTATATCAAATTAGAACCTCTAACCCAAAACCCATTAAAATGTACAACCACTCTTTATGCTACAAATTAATTATTATGAAACAACCACAAAAACCATAAAACAATTGACTCGGTCACATTATCTGCTAAAACTTACAAATGTATACAAATAAGTGTAAAAAAAAATGTTTTACAAGTCCATGGAGATTCAGTGGTTATGTATCATCAGCCTTTAATGGTTTCAAATCCCACATTGTTCATATGTTTTTCATTTAACTTGTCACACTAAACCCAACCACAGAGTACACAATATGTCACGCATGTGAATATTCATAGTAAAAATAGTTATGATTTGGTATGCATTAAAAAAAAATAATTCTATGCTCACATTGTTCACGCTAGTATGAGCAGGTTTTATAAACAAAGGCCAAACATTGTGTTTGTAATATTTTATTTTTTACCTACTGTCCAAGTTTAATAGACTATGAACACACACTAAAACAGTCAAACATTTCATTTCGCCAAGAAAATATACTTTAATAGTTTAATTATTAAATCTATTGACGTTATACAATCAACGATGTTATTGCCATAAAACTGTTTTTATTCTCAACTAATAATTATAGTTATTTATGTATGTATGTTCTGGGCCAAATAAGATAATCGGTCATTGTAATAAATGCTCGGCAATATTCACAATGCTTCATACACGATTGTTCAAAATCAAAATTGTCTTAAATTCTCCAGAAATTGTGTACAAATGTACAATGTGACAATGCAAACATAGCCTGTTTATCTCTGAACAAAGTAGACAAAATAATTGGCTACGACAAATTGATAAATAATTACAAATTAGAATAATGTATATCGTTGAATGGTTGTGCACTGATTTTATTGTGTTTATCAAACTAATAAATCTATTTCAAGCAACAAAAATTTACCATTAAATATTAAATAATCATTTAGATATTTTCAGACGACCTGATGCATTCCTTGACCCAATTAGTACCTGCTAGTGCATTGTTGGTAATCTTGTCTAATTGTTAGTTATATTATTTTGAGTGAAAAAGTATAGTGTGTAAACTAAAAAATGAATGACCAAAAATTAATGTAACCGAATAAAAACATGAACAATTTAAGTTTGTCAAAAATGAAATATGATGAAATAATTGCATAAAATCTAAAATGTGCCTCATATATATTTTTGCATTACCCAAGAGTACTTGGACATTGTACAATGAGAAAATACCGATGTTTTGTTACTTAACATCTAGGGCATTGTGCACATTGCCCGTGCATTTCTTGAAATAACCAATTTCCTACTTGACCCGTAACATAAGATACAGTATTTATTAATTAAACCATCTGTATTTATGGACATCTAGATTAATATATAGTTTACTTATTTACATTTAATAGTGATGAGGAGTATACATTTATTCTTACTTTTTCTTTTCGAGCTCTAAATGGAGCTTGACCTTCAATCATCTCGAACACTAAACATCCAAAGCTAAACCAATCTGTACTATATGTATACTTTTCGTTGTCAATTACTTCTGGTGCTATAAGACAAAAAGTATAATAAATAATATTGTTATAGTTAGCAAATACATACTAAAGTTCACAAAATCAATTTTTATTTACCCATATAACCAACAGTGCCAACTCTTCCTCTGACCGATTCACCTTCAGGTATCTCCATTGCTAAACCAAGGTCAGAAATGCGAACATGCCCGGCATCATCCAAAAGTATATTTTCTGGTTTGCAATCCCTGTAGACTATGCCTTGAACATGTAAATGTTCTAATCCACATAATACCTGTGGTAAGAAAAAATGTATGTAGTACATTAAGTATAAGCTATAGACAAGTTGATGCGTGAAACAAATAATGTTACTATATGATATAAATTAACCATTAAATATTATATTTTTTTTACTTCAACTACAGTTAATTTTACTCGGTACAAATAAAAATGAGAAAATTACCTCAGCGGCATAGAATCGTGATCTCGAAATATCAAAACCAGGTTCCGAGCCCATGTTGTAAATATGAAATTTTAAATCTCCACCATTCATAATAGTCAATACTAAACACAGGGCATCTTTTGTCTCATAAGCATAAGCTAAACTAACCTAAAATTAAATAAAATAATATAAATATTCGAAACCTTGTTAATATGTTAATATTTTAAATGCATAAATAACTTTTAAAAATAAATTGTAAATAAATATAAACATACCACAAATTTAGAATTAATTTTTTGTAAGATTTGTTTTTCAATTAAAACCATTGCTTCACCTTTTCGTTTTTTAATACGTTTCTTTTCCAATTTTTTACAAGCGTACATCTTACCAGTTGCTCTGACTTGACATGCACAAACTTCTCCGAAACCACCTTTACCAAGTACTCTATACATGCGGAATGTTTTGTATGTAACAGTTTGTCTGAAAAAAAAAAACAAAAAAATGTATCATTAGTCTCAGATACCTTCTCAGTAGCATTTCTGTTTACAACACTACACTTTCCATTATACAATTAAAATACATACACACCTTTCTAACCACTTCCATTGTAAAAACCTATGGAAATACATTGAAGATTCAAACAAACTAAATGGACGACCCGCTAAGAACGATTTCACGGCAGTTGAGCAATCAGTAAATAACTCTCTATGAGCAGAGTCTAACTGGTGCCGACATCTAACTATCATGTCTTCGCTTAGTACGTCCACCGCATTAACTGCCTAATACCGAAAACAGTTAGTTTTTATTAGTCGTGTAAAATCAATCAAAATTAAACAATCATTTTTTATACTTACGTCTCTTCTTATATATCTATCATAAAGTATTTTTGCTAGTTCTATTCTATTTTCATCAGATTCTATTTCATATTTTTCCTGTTAAAAATACAGAGTAACATAAACATTAAAAGATATAAAGAAAAACTGTAATATAATATTTTAATTTAAACTTACAATAGAATCTAAAAATACATTGTAGCGATGAAATTCATGTCGTTCTTCTTCACAAAATTGAAGAAAAAGTAACCGGCCAATTGGTTGTTGATCTATAATATAGCTGTATTTCATATCTGAAACACGAACAACTTTAATAATATAATATACAATTTTAGATGAGCTTCGAACTTTCGAATCTATAATAACTTACCTATTAGTGGTTTAAAATCAACACACTGAGATATATGTGGGAATTGCAGGATTTTTTTCCATTTTTTACTTTTCCCTTTATTGCTATCTGTACCACCTAAAAACAAAAACAAATATAACAATTAAAAAAAGTAGATCAATAGGTACATTGTTTGAATTAAAAAAAATGCAATGCTTTGATTGAAACATATTTTTTAACAATTTGATCAAACCATGATTATTATAACAATTACAGGAACACCAATGTTGTATTTATTTGAAAAACTTTTACACGAGATTCGACATGAGAAATATTACAAATTTTTATCTGTCTATGAAATATTTCTTTCTAATTCCCTACATTATAATAAGGATTCAATTTTTATTTTCACAATTTATAACTGTTAAAATGTACAGATGGTAACCTCAATAATAGACAATGAAAGGAATTTAAAGATGATTGTTTGAAATGAACAAATAACACTGATGGTACAACCTTCCTATTCTTTCATGCATTATAAGTACCTATAAGCTCATTATTATTGTTGTAGTTATATTATTATGTTGACATCGGCCGGCTAAGCTAGCTCACGCTTATTCAATTGCAAACAATTAATATAAATAAAACTATTTAGGTGCTAAATTCCGTTTTAAAAGTAGGTGCAACTTGTCTACATTAAATTAATACTCAAATTGTCAATTTAAAATAGCAACGAATATTATCAAACAAACTACTCGATCAGAACTATTAGCTTAAAATTTAAAACCAAAGACTTAATATCAAAAACTAAACAAATTATAACTTGAAACGTTTAATCAAGAACAAGGAAGAATCTCGAATGTCATGAAATTACAAAAAATATAAGCTGCCAAAAAATAATATCAATAGCACTTCGAGATCTGTGTATAAAATAAACGTCATAGTTTGAAATATCAAAACAAACATCAGATTATTGATGAAATTTAAAATAGGGCAACTAACCTACTATAAAAATTACAAAATGTCAGTAATAATAATAACACAATAATTAATTCATATTATTATCTCTTTGCCGTTCAACTAGCCATCCAGTGAAAAGCCACTGCTGTACACAACAGCATAGAGTACACATTTAACATGAATTTTGATGGCAACTATAATCTATAATTGCACCAACTCAAACGAAATATACAATGTACTTAATAACTACTCCGAACAATATTTCCTCTAGGTTTATCAACATTAATCAATATCATACTCAATATTACTGAGAAATTAATACTCATGATACACAAATATTAAGACAGTGTCAATACTACGGATGAACGTTTAATTATTTAGCAAATACTAAATTACTACTGAACAGTCCATTTCATTTCAAAACAGTTTTTAAACCATTTATGATAAGTGATCATAAAATATACGCTTCCACGAATATTCAGAGAAATAGAAACGCAATAATTTATTGTCGATTGTTTGGCTTGTGCTCTAGTTTTTTTTTATATGCAATCTCTTAACATTCTCATACGCCTCCTATAACAGAACTTTACTTGCATCCGTGGCTAGGGAAATTTATGACATTGGATGTCGATAGGTAAATGGTATGCAACTACCTAATAAATTGTATTAAAATTGCAGAACTTTTGGAAATAATTAGTGCAAACTTTTATGCACACACAACATGTGACCAAACTCATTCGGCGAGCATTTCAAATAGTTTTTATACAAATTAAAAAGTAAACTAATTAAACGATATAACTACAGAAAGTTTAATTAATATCCTTCAAATACACATCTGTTATTATATAAGTTTATATTAAATTAAAACTAATTGAAATATTGTTTCTCATAACGATTTACTTTGAAATTAAATTGTTTGAAAACAATTTCCTACTACCCTACCTATCTATAACTATACATTCAATGAATACCTACATCAATAAATTAACTTAATACCTATGGAAAAAAAGGATAATGAAATCAAATTATTAAAAAAAAAATACCACAAAATGTACCCACAAACCTTGTTAAATTGTGGCACAAACAATTTAATAAGTAATACATATATATATAATTGACAAAACAATAAAGGTAAGTACCTCTAATGTATAATATATTGATTGACATTCATTAAAAATGTAAAACTAATTTAAAACTAATAAATACCAGACACGCATTGTTTGTGAGTACCTACAAAGTATTTATAAAATAGTTTTATCAAAATATTTAAGTAAGTATAACAATACACTTTGCAGGTGAACTAAATATATTTTTGTATGATTCATTATTTTTTTTTCAAACTAAACAACAATTATTATTAATGTAAGTGTTTAACAAAGAGTTATTATTATTAAGCACATAACACCACACTCTGTTTTTAAAATATAATATTAAACAAGCAGAACTGTGGTGGTACCTGTAGGAACTGTCGACTGATGGAAAACCTAAATAGGTACCTATGTATATATAACTAAAATAAATAGGTTAGCAATTCCTAAGCTATTGGTCTTGTAATGTTTAGGTCTTATATCTTGAGCAAATTAAGGACGTGCCGTTAAAACCAAAAGTATATATTATATTAAAACTAAATCTTACTCAAACCCGTATTAGGTTTTTTCCTAAAAAAGTAGTGCTTTAAAGGGTTAGTGTTTCAGACAATAGTTAGGTACACCTCCTGTTGAATAAGATCAGTAAATAATTTACCAACTATTTAAGTGGATATCAAGCGATTGTGTGCTCAACACGACTGTGTAGGTATTGTTTTGACGCATCGCACAGATCGGAAATGAATACAATGACCGATAGGTCACTTTTACAAAGCGGTTACGAATATTGTGTATTAGGTCTGTGGCTGTTTAACATCCTTTCAGACACAAACACAATGATTTTTCAAAGAACAAGAGTGTGCCAATGAATACAGTCTGTACAAATGCGACGACGGGCAGTAGAAAAGTCTCGATAGGTACATATTATTGCATAGTCTCTGCTGCAATAATAAATGAAGCCTAAATGAAGGTTTGTATTGCAATACGAAAGGCCCAGAGACAGCGAGCAGAGGAACGATACTACGGTACATGATGTGCGTGCGGCGCTGTTACTCTGTCTGTCGCTGCTGTGCCAGGGTAAAAAGCGTACAGTGCGGGCACGGTCATCGAGACCGAAGATTTGCGAATTGGTTTGAAAACATTGCCGTTGCACACTCACCTCACACCTATACACTTGCATGCATGTCGTACACGACAAAATCGTGAGATTATAATTTCGAATATTATATTACACACTACCTACTTACAACAGACATAGGGTGTGGGTAATATAATACATATATATATAGGTCAAAGGGGTGCTCGGCGATAGGCGTGGCGGGTTGGAGTAGACGTGCGAGGGGACGGGGTGAACGCTGACAGACGGGCCCTTCTCCCCCCCCCAAAAAAAAATTAAAAAATTGAGCCCCAACTCGGAAAAAAGCGCCCCTAGAAAACGTAACCGCACGCGACCGAACCCCCCACCCAGACCGCCAGCAGCACGGTGCACGTCGAGGGGTGCCTTCTAATCACGTACCGGTGGTACAGAATACCGATAATATAATATTCCCGTCCGGCGACCCGGACCCGACACTACCGTAGCCCGCGCGGACACCGCAAAAGAGTCGTCCGCACGAGAATAATAATTAACACAAACTACGATACGTAACGACAGTAATTATGAATTATGAATTATTATTACGATACTCGCCTTCTCTTGCTTTGAGGTACACGGTATTGGCAACAATGTTTTCTAATTCCATCAGTTCCAGTTTGGCTGATTTCCGGATGCCCGGGCTGACGTCCACCACTTCCCATCAATGACACCGTTAACCGTTTTCGACGTCTTCGTGTCCGCGCGCCGCCAATGTCTGTGCGTGTGCGTGAATAACCGACCGCGTACGTACGATAATAATATTATAACAATAATGATAATGATAATAATATAATATTATAATATTATTACGTGTGAGCGTGTGCGCGAGCGAGCCGTACGTATGCGTGTGCGTGTGCGTATGTGTGTGCGCGCGCGCGCCCCCGACAAAATCTTCCGGTTTGCGTGTTGAATTTTTTTCCTCGCTTCGCTCACCTCCACTTCGCGCTCGGATCAAATTATTTCGTCTCTCCCGTACCGCATCCGAACAGTCGTCGTCAATAACTTTATTCCAAACGGACGTGTTCGCGGTCACACATAATAATAATAATAATAATATCGAAGTGCCAAAAATCTAAAAAATTATAGATTATAATATTAAAAATTTATTATTATTATTATTATAATTTTATTTCGTTATCACGACGCACCGAACGAGAGACGACGACGTGACGATAGTGTGTTAACAACGGAGACGGCGAATCGGTGGTCGGTTACCAACAGAGCCGCGGTTGCTCGAGATACGCGTCGACGGCGACGGCGGCTCGACTAGCGGCGGCACGACAGGTACGACGACGACGTCGTTCGAGAAAAGACGTGTGCACCTACCTACCTGTCTGTCTGCCCGCAGCCTACTTACTACTACTATACTACTTCTACCGCTGAGGCAGTAGGGATGTGTCCGTATTATTATTATTATGACGACGACGATGATAGTAGAAGTAGTTGTGATAATAATAATATGAAAACCGACGACGACGATATAATATTATAATAATAGTATATTGTAATAATAATATACAAATACTACTAAAATAGCAGTCTGTCGTAGCCGCTGTTCAGTTGTAGTGGTGGTAATACGGTAACAGTCATCGGCGGCGGCGATTGATAACAGTATTTATTTTTTTTCCAACGAACACTGGCGCGGCCGAGTCGACTTGGTCGCGGCGGCGGCGGCGGCAGCGGCTACGTATATAGCGCGGATTCCTCCACACCGCGCGCGCGAGTGAGCGAGAGAGACTACCGGCGGACAGTGCACGCGTTGACGTCGTCGGCGCTATAGTGCCCGCGCGCCGCCGTTCCCGGTTACCATCGCGGTGCTAGCAGGCCGCCGCCGCCGCAGATCGTGCGTGTGTGTGCGCGCGCGCGCGCCGGCCGTCGGGACGGTCCGATTACGGCCGTAGGCGCAAAACATCGAACTGCTCTCCGCCGCGTTGTAGTGTGTGCTGTTTCGTAGTAACGGCGGTCACCCCCCGCCCCGCCCGCACGCCTACCGGAGGTGGCCGGCTCGCCCTCGCCGCCGCGGCCGTTTCGGCGTTCGTTCACCGTCGTCGACTGTGCGCGCGCGCGCCCGCGTTTCGTTCTCCGCGCTCTTGCGACGAGGACGAGGCGGCGGTGGCCCTTGAAACGCGCGCGACACACTCGCGGAGGATCGACTTTTCGCGGGTGTCCCGTACTACACCTACGCGCGCCGGGCGAGAGCTTCGAGGCGTGGGCGGGGGGGAGGCCCACATTTTGGGTTTTGCCGTTGTGCTTAACACATAACAACACGAAATATGTTACACGACGATATTAATATCACGAAATCGACTTCCCCCCTCCCCCCAAGGGGCATTGATGATTTCATTTTTTTGATTTTTAGTTTTTATATTTAAATAACAAATTTATTTCTTTACCGACGCGAACATAAAGTAATTGAGTAACAAATGTTTTTTGAATCAAAGAGTTGTAAAGTCTCAAAGTATCAACTTTATACAATTTTCCAGTAGAATATGGGAATATGGTGATATTATGAGTATAATAAATATACTAATTGATTAGTGTTGGAACAATAATTTTAATGAAAATAATGAATTTATGAATACATGAAAAATGAATATAATTTAAATAAAAACAATCTAGATAACTGATAAGTAAACGTGTCATCAAAGATAACCAATAGATAAATGGCTCTAAAGTTATCTAGATAATATAAATTTAAGAGTATTTTTTTATCTGGATAAGTCTCAACACTGCCCGTGAGCAGAGCTTACAGATTCGGGTTGGAAGTGGAGAGTTACACATATTGTTATGTGAATCTACAATAATGTTCAATGTGTCATGTCACTCGTATTATATACACACTGCAGCGTGTAAAGTGTAAAGAGAAAAAATAATTTACACTAGTACTTTAAAACTAATAACATAAACGAGCAATAATTATTAAATTATTGATATATATTTCGTATAAAAAGAGATCTATAATCTTATGAGTTAAAAACGGAGTTCATCTATATAGAAACCGATTATTAACAGCTTTTGTGATGTTAATAGAATGATTATTATTTCTTTTATATATTATTTTCTTTATATTGAACGGCATTGAATTGAACAAAAGAGGGACCCTTAACAGTCAATAAATCTTTGGCTAATACCTTATTTTTATTTACAGCGTAATGTACTTTAGCATCATGTATATTATTATGGTTTATCGCATACATTTCAGATATATATTACTATTACTGATCGTCGATTTTATTAATTAAAAAAAATGCGGTCATGAATTTTTTTGGTAGAGTAAATTAACACCAAAATCTTCATAATTTGGTTTTGTGTAGATCCACTTATAATTAAAATAATTGTTTTATTTTTTTCAATTTGCTCTCGAGATAATTTTTATAAAATAAAAAAAAACCCTTAAAAACGAATAAGTAATTGCCTACAATCTCACTTAAGTAACAACGCGTTGTTCTTCTGTAAGTAAACGACAAATCCTGCTGTAATCGAAATCTCAACGATTGGGGCGCCAGTAAACCTACATAAAATGATACGGTCCCGATACGGGGCGAGACCATTATTTCTCCAGCAAACATCATCCCTGCAGGGTGGTTTTTCGATTTTTGTCGAGCGAAACGCGGTTTTTCTGTTTGCTTCTCTCATCCCTCGTAGTCGTCGTGTCATAATAATGTATATTATTATATTTGATAATTTATGACGTAAAATGTCACCATTATCTATGTATAGCATAATATACTATAGGCGCAAATAGGGACTGAACCATATAACATTTATTTAGCGTATAGCCCCCCACACCCCCTAACTAGGTACCTATATAGTTATCGACAGGCACGTATTCAGGGATCAATTTTCTTTGGGCCCGGGGGAGGTTAAAATATTTTAATTCGTGTATTAAAAATATTTTAACCTCCCCAAGTACCTATTTTTAAATGTCAGGGAGAAGGGGGTTGAACTCGACGGGCCTGGTTATCGACATATAATTACAAAATTGTAACACCTATATTTAAATCAATTATACCTACATAATTTACAATTGCGTACGTACAAGTATATACAAATCGTTATTGGATTTAATTTCAAAATTGTATAGGTAGTTAAAAATTGTTATATACCTTTGTATTTATACGCAGTTGTATACTCTCGACTACGCGAGGACTTGATTCTGCGGAACTCGACGGCGTAGTTTTAGGGGTCAAAGTCCCCCAACGCCCTCTTTATTTGCACCGATGCTACACCTATTTAGCATGCTTTATACGGTATAGTATAAAATATATATTACGACTATTAAAAAATAATAATTAATATTTAACCGCCATCGCACGGCGCACGAACTGTACATTAATATACTACAATTTTTTCAACACGTTCGCGACGGGCAACGCGTAATACGTGAAACGTCTGTACAGAGAAGGTGATTTCTGAAACTTATATTTCTCTCTATTTCTATGCTTAAATTAAGTTTGCGCATATATTCAAATTCTGATTTTTGGAATTTTTAAATACACACTCGGAGACCATATTTTTGATTCCTTGAGATTTTTTGTACCGCTGAAGATGATCTTATGACGATCTGCAACCTTCTGTTTTTCAAATAGGAACCTCCTTGTTTAACTTAAATTTATTCAGCAAATATTTTTTTGTTGAGTTTTTTAACGTATCTAAATCAAAATTCTAACGAGTAGTTTTTGAGGTATTTTTAACTTTGTGTACTAATAGGATATAATATATCTATTGTCAATGGTATATAATAGCTTAAGTAGATAATACGGGGGCTTAGATGATTTTTTTTAATGCAGTAATTACTATTGTGATCTATCAATATAAAATAATTGTAAAAATGGTCCACGATAATAAATATTACTTATTCTAATATTACAAAAAGTTTATATTTTTGTAAAACCGTTTTTAAGGACTGTATACTAAATACTATATACTATATATCCTTAGTATAAACGTTTCAACAACTCAGAAACTATATAGTCATTAGGATTTAGGATAATAATTATTTTGATTTACGTACACCTGAATTATCAAAAAAAATTATCCGCTGATGTACAATTTTCAGTTGTAGAAAAGAGGGTTCTCGTTCGAAAATTAGAAGTTTGTATCGCCCGACACTCCTCGAGCTGTACAAAAAATACCGTTAGTTTGAAAATGTCGGCAGGTCCTTAGGTGTTTACTTGAAAATTCCAAAGATCAGAATTTGAATAAACGTACTGCTGTGAAATGGAAAAATGATGGGGCTGCGTGCTGCACTAATAATATGTACGAATTCCACGTCGGCCTGCGCGGGCGATTTCCTCGACCAATCAAAAAAGAAAAAATATGACAAACTATATATTATACTGTTTTCGACTTTGACCGATTTCGCTCCGCGAGCGTATAATATAATATTCGGTTTTTAAATTCCGCAGACTCGTCGCTCGATCTGACCTCGCCGCGATATATAGTTCCCCCGCGAACTACGCTGCACATAAATATATAATGTTTATTATATTATACGTCCCGCGGGGGCATCGTGTCCCGGAGTAGTTTATATATTTTATTATATATATACACACACACACACACACACACTGTATATGTCGTATATATACACACACAAATATAGAGGGAGGCGGCCGTTTATCGCGAGCAATTTAAAAATCGTTAATCCTCCGAACGGTGTCCCGAATTTTTACAGCTCTCGTACACCACATCAGACTTTAATACTTTATTTATTATATATATATATATATATGGCAGTCGCGTATATTATGTACTTGGTGAGTTCGTGCCGTTGCATTAAGCTCGCTGCGTTAGCACCTATATATACCTACCTGCTACCTATCTACCTGGTATATGATGTACGGTCAATCGCGGTATGACCGCGTGGTATATCGATATCAATTTATATATATATATACATATTATATATTATGAACCGACATCGTTCCCTGTATACTTACTCGTGAATTATTTAAGCCCGGGGTCGGCAACCTTTTCGATGTCAAGGGCCAATTGTATATAAAAATAAATTTTTCACGGCCCACTTATTTCAATATACATCATTTATTTATTTTAAACAATAATTATTGATATAGTCATATCAAATTTAATTTGTACAAGTTCACAACTAGGCTAGGTAGGCTTATTATATAAATTGTACTCTCTGGTTGCCGACCCCTGATTTAAACTAGAGTGTGTATTAGACATTGAAATAGTGTATACAAAAAACGAGCACTATGCTTTACTTACAAAAATAATATAACATTGAACACAAAAAGTCAAAAATATAATTTAAGAAAAATAAAATTTTAAATACCATTTGCAAGCGCACGAAATAAGTTTCAGCTTCATACTTACAAGTTAGACAAGGTCTCTGAATATAATTCCAATTGGAATATTATAAAATAATAAACTAAATTGTTCAGATTGTACAAATTTTAAGTATAAACTTATAAAAGTTGGTTTTCTGATAATATTTAAATATAAAAAAACCATTTATATCCTTAGTGACTATAATTAGTCAGGTATACTAAATCACTATTATTAGTACATTCACGCCTTATATTGTTTTAATTTAATGTAAGTGCCGTTTTGGTTTTCATTATTTTTTACCTCTATTTTCTTTTGTTTTTAAATATTATATATAAGCTCTCTTGCTCCTGCTGCAGGTTCTACTCAGAAGAATAGAGCAATTTCCATTAATATTTCTCTATAATATATATCGGTAAAACTATGTATGTATATTATTCTCAAATAAATAAATAAATAGTAATAAAAAATGTAAAAAAAAAAAATTAAAAAAATAGTATTTTATCATAATAATAATATATAGACACTGCATTATAATATAACGACCTGTCGCTGCTGCCGCTGCTCTGTGTGCGTTTTTCAGGTGGAAAACTCGCGCGGATGAGCAGTTCCGATTGCAGCAGTAACCTCCGTGACGGCATATTATTGTATATATATATTGGCATACCATTTTCTACCTAAAAAAAAAAAATTGTTGTAATCAATATTTATCAACTCGCGTGAACCGAATAAAATGATGTGTACCGAAGTGATCGAATGCGAGCATTGTAAAATATATTTTATACAGACTATATATAAACTATAAAATAAAATAGGTACCTATACATATTGTTATTGTTTTTTCTCTCTTTTTCGCATATTTTATATGTCGTTTTTTCCCCTTTTTAATCGTTATTATTATACACTTCGTATAATTATTGTTTTTGATTGTAATATTTAATTACTCTCTATCTGCAACACGAATTTCAATTTATAAGAGACGGATAATTATTATTGTTGTTTGATTGTATATTTTAAAAAGGGTACTTTTTGAAACTGTAAATAAATATGATATACATATTATATGCGATATATAATATAATATATATAATACACAATATAATAACGCGCTAATAATTGCTTTATACATTTTAACGTTTAAAAACAATAGTATTTATAAAAAGTTTTATTTTTTGGGTGCTTAGTTCATTTTCAAACTCAGTTTTTATATTGTGCATTCATACGGCGTCCTTAAACCAATTTTTAAAAACTCCAATGAAATGTATTATTTATTATTTTTTAAAAATCTGATTTAAGTGTATTTATTTAAACATATAAATTAAAGTAAAGTAAAATATTTTTTGTCGTTTAGTTTTATTGTGATTTATACATACAAACATAATATCTTTTATAATTTATACACATTATGCCGCAACTTTCAGAAACCAAATTATAAAATATCGCTTAAGCTAATATAGAAAACACTAATTTCTAACCTCTACTAGCCACTACTTTTTTTTCCATTTCCAATTTAATATAAAATAATATATTTTGTACATTTTTTAATATTTCTAGATATATTATTTTAATTGTGCACGCAAAACTAAACTAAAAAAAAAACAAAAATATAAATAAACATACCTTCCACTATAATAAAAAAAACAAACGATCGAACTTCATTCGACGAACTACGCTAACCACACAATAACTATACATTCTTAAACAATTCAGCTTGTTATTAAAAACCATCATAGACTATTAGTATAATGTTATAAAATATTCAGTAAACTAATAGAACTGCACGCAATAGCGTATCGATTTAAAAACCCATAGTACCTATACATATATAATCAGTCACAAATTATTAACAAATTAAATGCAATTTTTGTTAAATTATTGACAATCAAAATTTTAATTTTGGGCAACCCTAAATCAACTTTTTGGAAGATTGCATGTGCTAGAAAACAGAAAATTAAATATAAGTTAATTTATGTTTTGCTATTTATTATTATTTTATTTGTAATACTCAGATGTTCAAATATACACATTTAGAAATTAATCTTCCCCATTACTATCACAACTATACCATTATCAGAATTACATTCACTTTCAACTTTAACTTCAAGCAACAATTTCTTGACACATGGATAGGTTAGGTTAGGGTAGGCGAGGCTTGAAACTTCAAGTGATGCTTACTACAAAGAAACGAGAAAATGAGCAACTAATAATGATTGATATTTTTTTATTCAGTAGATTATTGTGGTCTAAGTGATGGTGTATTGATATCGTCGAGTTTATAGATTGAAAAAATAATTAAGCTTGTATATATTATTATTATATTATGTTTATAAAAGCGTTTAGGTTTAGATACTTTCGTACCTAGCCACCTAGGTATTATTTGTAACATTGTTCATTTCAATTATCACATACAGTAATATTACCATTAACAAACGTAAATTCATAATCGGGTCACAAAATACTATTTTTGTATCTTATCCGTCATAGATAAATATTGATAAACATCTCAATTTTGCTATAAGTCTTACACGCCTTTTGGAAAACATTTTTGCTCAAATTTATTTGGGTATTTTCAAATTCAAAGTATCGAATTTTAGCCAACTGCGTGTCGGGTCGTTGCGCGGGACGATTCGGCGCTGCTGCGGCGGCGAGACCGAGAGAGAGACACAGAGAGAGAGAGAGAGTGAGTGAGACAGTGAATGAGACAGTGAGACTGTGAGAGGGGACAGATAAGAGAGAGATATAATATGATAAAACACAATAATTAATATTATTATCATGTCTGACATAATCGCTAAATCGTAAAAACGCGATCGCAAATCTCTCGCACGACTATTATATGCGCAGTGTATATTATATATTTTAGTCCGCCGCGGTCGTTCCCCGACAGACATAATCATAACACTGTAAGGTACCTACCTACCTACCTACCTTCCTGCTCAGTACCTACCTACTAAATATTATCATCGTTGTTTACTATTTTCGTTTTGTTTTCGATTTTTTTTTTTTTTTTACATAAAAATAATAATAATAATATTACCGCGCACGCGCACTCGAACGCACCGCGCGATAAAAAGTCGATGAGATAATAATATAATATATGGTAGTATATTATTATATAATATAAAACGCGACCGCGATCGCAACCTATCGCGGTACAAACTATTACCAGGCTGAAATGGAAAAAAATGTTGGCCCCTCACACGCGTGAATAATTCCGTACACCCACCTACATAATAATACCAGCTATATGTATATGTATGTTATATAACATAATATACTATAATAGTCGGTACGATATTATTATTATTATAATATACGCGTGTACCACATACCTATAGGTATATATAGCCGGCCGCAGTTGTACCCATCTATACCTACAACGTTCATAATATAATATATGAAATACTAGCTGATCTCGAGCACTTCGTTGCCCGTTTAAAAAAATAATAATGCCAACTCTATATGAATAATAAGTTTTATTGTATAAATAACGGTTACAACTTACAATATACTAAGTAATATCGTTACAACAATATTCAATTTAGTCCCACCCGGCGTTGCCTGAGCCAAATATTAAGTTAAGATTAACTTCAAGTGATTTACATACATCTAAATCACCTAGGTGGGCAATCAACTGCATTATATCACGGACAATATGCGAGCAGTATATTATCAGGTAGGCACTCCACCTGCGGTGGATTGCGGACCCCATGAGGTGCGTGATTGAATGGAAACAGAACTGGTAGGTGAAAAACAGTACAGAGTTGTAATTTTGTAACACGCATATTAAATTTTTCTAGCCGATCCCGTGCACTTTTTATTTCATTTTTAGCTGTTAATCTAGGAATTACTGGCAACGTTTGGCGAAAATCTTCAGCTATAAAGGGAGTTCATTGATATTCCATTTTAAATCTATATATATACAAATCGACATGGCACATGTATCTCGCACATCCCAGTGTGTTGGGTAGTTTCGGAATATACATAATATATATAAGATATATTGTAATATAGATAAATTGTCGGGTTTTACTTCTCGGAACAATTCATACCTTTACGCTGCCGACGATAAAACACACACAAAAGAAAAAAGGTCAGGTTACAGGTAGCTGGAAACCTACTATCGCGGTCGGTCACGGGAATATCCGAAATACACCATACAAAAAAGCATGTAAATTTAAATTTAATATAAAAAAATTAATTTTGAACATTTTCATACTCACTCGCCGTTTAAACCTTCTCTGGGCTTCTACAAATAATTTAAGACCAAAATGAGCTAAATCGGTTCAGCCGTTCTCGAGTTTTAGCGAGACTTTACAAACAGCATTAGATTTTTATTATATAGATAATTCGTTTTGGACCGATCTATGTTGCGCGCTCGATATAATTTTACTTACGCGTGTCGACGGACGTGTATATTACAATAATAATAATGCCTGTAGGTAATAATATAATATATGTATATAAATGTGAAAATGGAAATCTTTGTCACGCGTGTTCCTTGTACGCTCGCCCGATTATCTCGATTTTTTGTTCAACGAAAGAGGAGCCGGTTTTAGGTTTAATTTAGCTACCTATATGAGTCAATTTAATTAATTAATTGAAAATTGATGGAAAAACTGAAAGTGATTTCTCGTAAGTGTAATCTCTGTTTATTTATAGGGTACTGCTATATTGGTTACATATATTTTTATCATATAATTTGTAGAAATATGGCATGTTAAACGTTTTTTATATAAAATATGTTTTTAAAAAAAAAACAAATCTTCGGCACTGGCAACCTTCGCAATGTTTTTCGTCTACCTATCTATCTAATTCTGATTTCATTCGCACTTGGGCGCCTCGTGGGTCCGATGCAGTGGATTGCCTGTCTAGGTGCCTTATTAGATGCATGTAAATCACTTGAGGTTTATCTTAACTAAATATTTGGCTCAGGTAACTGCTGGGCAGGCGGGATAGCTAGTTTTATTATATATTGAACGGGGTGATTCGGCGAGAGTACCAACGCCCTTTTTTTTACCTCGGTCCGCTCAGTTTTAAGATTTTGAACAATTTTAAAATTTACTCAAAGACAATATTATTGTTATATTTAAACTGGCCGCAATATGACATTGTTTGCATTACTTCTGCAGCTGCCATCACTGCAGTCCCGCGGAGATGTGTGTCAAACTTCTATTTTTCAAACGAGAACCCCCTCGCTCTACTGTAAATTATTTGGCGAAATATTTTCTGAAACAATTTCGACGTGTCAAAATCGAAATTTGAACGAGTAATTTTTGGGTTATTTGACTTTGTGTATATACTTAGAATATAACAAGTCCATCGTGATAATGAGTTTGGAAGATAGTACAGGAGCAATGGTGCAGAAAGTCGTAATAATTAGTATTATACGAATTTATCAACATTTATAATGTATAAAAATGATCGAAGTAAGTACCTATAAAAAACACTAGATCAAATATTTAATTTTTTTTTTCTAATAAATCATCATAATTTAAAATATACAATTTGATATTTACAATATTGTATATGATTATCTATCTCTTTTTAAGCTGAGCTTGAGTTAGAGATAGAGAGTTTAACAATAATTGTACACCAAAAAAGTTTACAAAGTAACAAAATTTATATTTATACAATTATAATGTACACTGCGTACAGTATTATTAATTAAAGTAAATAAATAGTAGGGAGAGAGATATATTATAACTGCAAAACAAATACAATCTAAAATCAAGAACTACAATAAAAAAGAACAAAACAAGTTATTATTCTCACATTGTTAAGTATTTAAATGTATCTGTATAATATATTAATAATCACAAGAATAGTTTAAACTAATATTCTAAGAATAACAAATTAAATACACATTTTTTTTACTACTTTGATGAAGATAGATATTTTTTAACATCATATTATGCTATTAAATTTAAGTACTTAGGCGTAATATTGTATCTATTTTATATATTTGTACAACCATTAACAAGAACTATTCGTAATATTTTCAGAATATAAATTATAATAACTGAGAAACTGTATACGTTTAAATTTTGAAGTAGGTAAATCGACATTTTTCAAAAAAATTACCCATTATTAAATAATTTACAGTAAAAAAGAGGATGGGTTCTCGTTTGAAAGCAGAAGTTTGTGTCATCACAGCTTTCTATTAAGAAATATACAAAAAATCTCAAGATATTGAAAATATTGTCAAAATATTTATTAAAAAATTCCAAAAAAAAAATAAGAATTGGAATAAAATTATTGTTAAAAAAATGAGGGTGAGCATGATCGCGGTGAATCGCCCGGTATATACAGCAAGATTAGAAAATAATAAATTAGAAAATTATTAGAAATTTATAAAAAAAACTTTAAATGTCGCTCGAGCATATGTAGAGTTTTGCATCAGTTAATGACGTTCAAGCACTAAAATGTATAAAAAAAATGTCTTCATATTGTGTTTGCGAAATAAATATAAGTTCCTATCATTTGAGTCGTTAAAGTCGACCCCCTAAGCCCTCCCTAATATATTGTAAAAATTATAAATGAACAAATCGTTTTAGACGTTTCTATAAATCAAAGAATTTTTGTATCGTACATATTTTTCCCCCTTTTTCGAATATTAAAGTGATAAAATGGCCGTAACATAAATGTCGAATCACCCAGTGTATATAATATTATATGTACTGCAGGCGTACGGCGAGTATAATAATAATATATTATGCACACATTGCGCGCATAATAAATAATTATTATTATATACTTTCTTCGCTCGACGATATTATCATATTATTATTATTATTATTATAATATTATTCAATTACCACAGCTGCTGCAGCGCTGCAAGAGATCTACTATATATATTTATACATATATATACGAGTATATCGCCCCACCCCGAAAAATAATTATCGTACAACACGATATTACACATTATATATGTATATATAGGTTTCTAAACGATACCGACGTCAAAAATTGGACCAAAAAAAAAAAAACTGTGCCAATAAAATACGGTGGCTATATATGTATTATATGTTCGGTTTCGATATATTTCATCGTCCGCGGGACTTGAACTATATATATTATATTTGAACACTCGTCTAGAAATAACGCAGACCGTCTAAACTAGGTGTGTTTTTATTTTTATTTTTTTTATCGATTTCTTTGTTGTCCTTACATGTAGTGTACCGCCGCCGCCGCCTCCGCCGCGGCCGCTGTTACTTAAATGTTTCTAAAATGTGTTTCTACAAACTTTGAATTTACCAGAGCTGGTTATCTGGTCCTGCTATATAATATACATTGTAATAATATCGAAACCATCTCGCGTTTAACACGACTACTTTCGATATTGTTTGTCGATATTTTTTGTTCGTTATTGACACCAATCATATTGCGTATAGTAATAATTGATTAATATTATATTATATACGCTATTCTCCGCAACACTATAACGGTGCGATTTTAAACGGCTATAGTAAAAATGTTTGAAAATATCACCGCGCGGGCATCGAGGAGATCGTAAGATTTTAATATGATATCCGTACGTGGACGTATTTTAAGTGGATCGTAATTATTATTCATGACATTAATTCGCAAGTCTTATATTTTAGAATTAAAAATATTGTGAGAAAAAACTGGCATGTACGATCATAATATTATTATAGAGTCGTCTCAAATCTACCATGTAATACCATTTTAATCGTATAAATTAGTATTTTGATAGAATTGTAGGAGAAATATAAAAGGAAAAGGTTTTTTTCTATATTATAGCGCTGATCATTGAAGCTGATACTGAAAACAATAAAACTATTTTAGTGTAGCGTTCGGTAAATATATGATAATCGGTAAAAAAAGTCCATTTTGAAAAAAGTCGAACAAAAATTCCGGACTCATTTTTTTTACCGTTGAATATAATAAAAGTCCAAAAATACAAAATATTCAATGTTCACACAAACTCAAAAAATGTAATTAAATTTCTTATACAATATTATATTTGATAACTATTCCTACAGGCTATACAGCTTGCAAATATTGTTAAGATGTAATTAGTCAATACAAACATTGTTCGCATTACAGTATAATAATAATCTATTCAGAAAAATAACATTTTAAAAATGTAATTAATTAATAATTTTCTTTTGCAATATGTTTATGATGTTTGTATTGACTAAATACATTTTAATAATATATTTTGTAAACTGTAGGTAGGTGCGTATAAGAAATACTAATCAAATAATATAATATATTGAATAAGAATAAATTAATTACATTGTTTGAGTTTTAATTTTGTGAATAAAATATTTTGTATTTTTGAACTTTCTGTTTGGCGTAAAAAATACGAGTCCGGACTTCTTCAAAATGGACTTTTTGCCCTCGGAATTTTAGTCCGGGATACGGTAAAATATATTTATAGTTATTTATAATTAGGGCCCGGACCTTGATGACCTAAAAATCTTTAAAAAATGCACACAAAAAAAGTGTTAAAATGACTTATGAACATCAAAAAATGACTTAAAAATACGAGTTATAAGTAGTACCTATTAAAGTAGTATAAATTATAATATATAACACATCAACTATATGATATATCAACCGTACTCAATCGCACTCAAATCAGGCCTCATTTTTTTTTTGTACATTATTTTAATCGATTTAATAATAATCCAAAGCGGTGTTATTCAAAAACGGCGTTTCGACTAACATATTATTATAATATATTGGCATGACGAATTATTTTATGCGCCGAACAACTTTCAAATATAAGTCTCATAACACAATGCACCGCGATTTCCACACGAAATCTCGAATCATCTATATTATATTGAAAGCAATCGTTTTTGCCGGCACCTGAAACCACCTCTTAACAAAATCCACACACGCGCGCCAATGACACGTCGGCGGCGGCGGCGGCGGCGTGTGACCTATCACCGAATCGGCCTGTCGACGACGCTCGTTTTACATATTTTATTAATATTCAAATACGTACATCGTATTATTATCACGTGCGGGTACGTATGTGTATAAATAATAATTATTGACGTGTGATTTATACGAAATGTCACAATAATACGGCGGTTTGACTCGAAAATCTCGCGAGCGCGTGCGACATTTATATACGTTGTACGAGAAAAATATCCAATAAAACCGATCGACATAAAATATTATATCATGTAATAATAACAATATTATTAATTATATCGTATATTATTATTGCTACAGTCAGAAATATTCTCGAGTGGGTCGAGATTAATTTTTAATATACGATTCGAACGGAAAAATGAAATATTTATGCGGTGCGAATAGATATGATATAGATACGGTCGACGATGTGTTATTATATATAAATATTATATTTAACACAATATATAACCATCTAAGACGGCGCAGTATATATTATAATTATTGTTGATGGTATACGAGCTATAAAAGTAATATGAAAAGCAGAAAAAAAACCTAAACCAGCGTAGAACTTTCGATTTCAAACATTTCTAACATTGTGTTACACGATATTATTATATTACGACGCGTAGATGCGGCTTCAATATAATATAATATGCCTTCGGTTTACCTGCGCTGCAATATTCCGATTGAAGTAAAAAAAAAAATGTAGAATTTTAGTTTTGATATTGCTTTTTAATCAAATTCTATATCAAGAATTTCGTACGTTTTTTTTTTCGATAGGCATATAATAAATCTGACCTAACTGAAAATAATATCTATCGAATTCCCGAAAATATGCCAACAGGTACCTCTATATCATTCGTTCGAGTATATTATATTATATATTTAATTAAATTATGAATACCTAGGTATACACAAATTTATATAAATAAATAATTATATTGATAAACATAAAATCTATTTAACGATAAGTATATATACCTACGATAAATCATAAACATTATATGTTTTAAAACGTGAAAACACTTTATTCGCGTGTTCTGTTGCTCTGCGGCGTAACTTGTAAGAATCTAAAATGTTCTCTTTGTATGTGTTTCTCTCTAAAAAAAGTTTTATTTTAAATTCCGAGTGGACAGAGTATAAGTTATTAGTTTTACAATGATGTATATGTATTTTGTCCACATAAGTGCTCCAAAAGTTTTATATAATATATAAGCTGTTCATCTTAAATCATATATATATATACTCGTATATTATAGATAGATCATATACCTATACTATACCTACTTGTCTTACTTATAAATAGAACAAAGATATTATTAGTGCTTAACTGTAAGACCATATTATAATATATAACGTATTAATGGATAACCTAATATATGATCAAAATATTAGAATATTATAGTAATTTTAATATATTTTGAGCATTTAGATTTAGGAGCGTTTTATACATTTATAATATTTGTATATATAGCTAAAAATGTTAAAAACTTTGTTTATTTTGAAATAATAAATAAAATTGAAAATAGATTATTCATTGAATTTTTGTATAAAATAATCAATCTACGGTGAACCTGTTTTGACCTAATTCGTTTTATTATGTTGTTATGTATATTTTATCATTTTATAATTGTTAAATAAATATATAATTTCTAAAAATGTAGAATTTAAAAAACTAAAGTGAAAATAATATTTTTTTTCATATAATTTAAGTCGAGAAATAATTTTTGGAAAATGTTGACCTGGATAATATTTAAAATATGTGTTTTTCTTCTTATTATTTATTCGAAAATACAACAATATAATCCTTTGTATGCCAATTAATATTCTTTAACCTTCCAATTAAGTACCTATTCATATAAATTATGTATTCTACTATCGAATCGTACAAATCACGATTTGTTGAAATTTCTCACTCTTGATTATGTTATGCATAGACATTAAGCATACAATATATAATTACTCAACTATTAATTATGACTTAGGTATAAAATGCATAATTTTATTTATTATTTATTGATTTTATTACGCAATAATATTTTCAACATTTTGCTGCAGACACTTTAAGTTTTAAATATGATTTTTCAATTTTAGATACATTTCATTGATATTATACGCACATTATCGTCGTGTGAAGGTTTGTTTGTCGGTTTTGTTGACTCGACATCTGCGAACACGAGTTATGTAAGTGTTGACTGCTATTGTATAAGAACAAAATGAGAATTTGTGATAAATAACGATAATATATTTTAGTATATACAAATAGAAAGTTTCGAATAGCTGATACAAAAATATAATTTACGTTTTTAATTAAGAAGAATTATTATGAATTGTAGAAGAGATTAAAAAAAAAAAAAAAATAGTCGAATCACCTCCGAGCGAAAAAATATTAATTAATAATTAATAATCAACCCGTTTTCGTATGAAATTAAACGAGCGAAAACATTTTAGGCTTCTTAAGTTTCTTCCGACGAAATATACGTATTCCGCTACTCGTCCGAATGAATAACGACGACGCGTGATATATTATTATTTTAATTAAGAAAAAAAAAAATGCCAGGAAGCAATAATAATATTAATACGGTGTCAAAACACGCGCGCGTACTATAATAATATAATATATAATATATACGCAAATATATAGTATAAATTATTATTCTTTTCGCTTTTATCCCGAGCATTGTTAAAAAAAAAAAAAAAATTCCCTCGAACGTTATATATACGAGAATTTGCATATGCGGCACATGCTAAATAAAAACGAATGTATCGTATAAACCATTTTTTCTAAAATATGATTCAAACTACAGAATATACGATATATATGTACCGCGACTGCTATGTATATGTGTTGTAAAATATTATTATATACGTTATGGGGTTGCCTTGGAAGGATTCTCGAGACTTGGCTCAAAATTTTATTTCGAACGCTTTATTATATATACTGCAAGCGTATATACTGAATAATCGAATATATATATCATTTGTGTTTTTTTTTTTGTTACAACTGAGCATGATGCACTTACGCACGAAATTGAAAAAATAAAATATAGCGACACGAAAATAGATTAAAAATCCGCGTTCTTTCGGCGCGTCTAATATCTTATAAATCACATTGTGTAAAAAAAAAACAAATATTTATCAGTTGGCAGAGACTATGTTATACATAATATTATATAATATAGGTGTAAGTAAAATAACACATTTATTATGTACATCAGATTACCATAACACACCTAAACCAAAAGGGTTGAACAGTTATATTATTATCGGCCACACACACACCAAAAATAATAATAAAACCGTGCACTAAACTATATTGCAGGGCGTATAACGCATAATATCTCTGGGGAGTATTATTTTTTCCTAGAATAATAATTATCGATACGATAAATCGTGTAAAACTATATTATCGTCAGATCAATATAAGTGCGTTAATGGATTTTTATTGTTGTTCGATATTTCGATTCGACGCATGTATACATAATATAGTACTTACCTAGATTAAAGGCGAGGTCGTGGATTGATAATATGGGCCGAATTCTTCATATTATGTTTCCGTGTTCCGTTGAAATAAAAAATTCCCGTGTACCAGCTGATAAATGAGATTCGAAAATATTTAAGCATCTTTATTTGTATCGTGTTTATTTGGTGTTTTTTTACGAGCGTTTTGTTAATCACTCGCGATACTAATCAGCTTCGGACTATAATATTATATTATATATTGGTCAACAATGCGATTATTCTAAAAGAATATGATGACTATATTATTATATTGTCAATAAGTATATACTATATAGGTATAACGTTCTGGTTATTGCATTCCCGAGTGCACTATTAAAAAGTGCATTGTTAAAAAATGTATTTATTTTGCAGCAGGTGGGTGAATCCGTCTAATTATTTTAAACTTCCTTAATAATCCTCGCCAATAAACCTCCCTAGATTTTAATAATAATAATATATTCCTATTTCCTAATGAGCAATAATAATACCGTATCTACAACTTTTACGGGTTTTTTAAAACGGTTTCGAGCACGCACTACACGACGTACAAACGAGCCAATCGTATAACGAGCCAATATATTTAAAAGAAAATAAAGCCTGGAAACAGGCCACGCACAGGGAGAGAACCAGAACAGTGACCACTTCGTTATAGTTTTAATATCACAATTGCAATAAAAATGAGTATAAAATATTTTCAAAATAATATAAAAGATACATTCCTATGTACATCGCGAGACTCAAAAAATAAATTTAAGGGTAGTAACTATACCCTAATCGTTAACTGCAGAAAGGAGACAAATCCGACTGTCCGAACGTCTGAAAATAGCGCTCGAAAGTAAAGGGTTTGCAGCGGAAAAGGGATATGTCGATAAATTTGGTTTTTTGTCTCTCCTGAAAAATTATATAAAGTGTACTTTACCCTCTCCGTAGTTGGCTATTCCGTTATAAAAATAACATTGTAATAGTCAATATAGACATTACCCGCGCACATACGGTGTTAAATGCTAAACTATAAAACGGCGATTAACGTGATAATAATAATATTATATTAAATGTCGTATCAGCATAGGTAGTGAGATCGCCGAGATGTCCAGATAGTGAAATTCGTCCAGATCGTGAATTTTGACGAAAATTACAATAATTTCGTGAAACGGGCATCCATTGCACGCGCATATGCGACGGACGGTACCTATATGTATTGTACCTTTGTGTAATTATTATTATTAGACATTTAATAAACTATAATAATATATTTTATTTAAAAAAACATAATTAATTTATAAAAAACGATTGTCCTATACTTAATTAAACTGTTCGTATTTTTTATAAATGAGATAAACCATACATTTCTAGTTTCTACAGCTATCAATGGCCGTGTTATATATATTATATTGTGATAGAGATATCAAATTAAATTTCGATAAGTTAGGTTAGGTTATGTCGTTATGACGATAGAAAAAATCGTATGTTCTTAACTATTAAAACCACAGACGTCTATACTACAGTACAGTACAGGAGTCTACGTGCTTAAAATTAATTGTTTATAATGATCATTAATTATTATCATATTATTATTATTATTAATTATTATCGATCTCGTTTATATAAATAACACGACGTATGATTTGTTAAAAATAAAATAAAATTTAATTACACAATGACGTGTGCAATACAGGGTGTTCTTTTCAGATGATGATAATTTTAGTCGAAAATCCCGATCTGAACGATCATTTCACTACCTATCTGGACATCCAGTTCATGAAATTAGTGATTTCACTATGTGGATGCGACATGATATGTACATAATATAATAAAGTTAATTATATTATTATAATCCTAATAATTTAATTTCAATCTTACCCTGCAGATAACGGTATTATTCATTTATTATTTGAGCTCCCGTTTAATAAAGAACTTCGGGTTAAGGTACCTCCATAAAATAACATTAAGGTCCTTAGTCCTTATCTTGCCTACATGATAATATTTCGTCTCGGCTACATCCGAGTTGGGTCCCGAATTTAAAATTCCTACACTAGTTGGGTCCCGGATTATTTTCGGTCTTACGCTAGTTGGGACGTGGATAATTTTCGGTAAGTACTACAACACTACACTAACATTTTCCTTTACATTTTAACCGACAGACTTAGGGCTGTTTATGATATTTTTTTGACAAAAGGCATGGTTAAAAATGTTTTATTTTCAGATGTTTTTGTTTTTTTGCCAATACAAATATAAGTTATTAGAATTTTTCTCGATATGGTATTATAATATACAAATACAAACAAAAAACATATTAAAAACACTAAAAATCAAATATTAAAAAAAACATATAGGTATAGTAGGTATAATAAAAAATATAAAATATTGCTAAAATAATCACTTTTGTGTTGGTAAAAACGAATCCTAAGTCTGTTCAGACGAGAAGGGAAATGTTAGTGTTGTGTAGTATTTATCGAAAATAATCCGGAACCCAACACTATAGTGTAGTACCTAAAAAAATTCGGGACCCAACACTATAGGGTAGTACTTTAAAAAAAATCAGGGATTCAACTATAGTACCTGTGATTCACCCCTACAGTGTTTGGGACCCAACTCGGATGCGCCGGTCACACGAGAAGCTATTTATTATCATTATTACACATTTATACACTCGTCCGGTTTATATATTATGCAGTCTCGACCTTTGTTCATTTCAAGAAGGCGCCATAGAATTCCACGACCTTTGTCAAAACGTGGCCACGACCGTGCGATGCGATCAGCGGCGTTCTTAAATTATTTCTTTCGGTCCGATAAGAAATCGGAAGCTATCCGATCGACCCGATTGGCGGCCGCTTTTCTTAGATATATATATTGCTATTATTATAGCGGTTAAGCCAGAAACGCTGTTCGGCTCAATATATACATACACGAGGCTTGCTGTTGATTTGGTTTGTTTGTTTTTTTTTTTTTTTATTACGATTACAACATAGATATAAAACCAGAACAATAAAAATACTTGTCTGCTTCTGCTGCAGCAGCAGCCCTCTGGAAAATTGGTGTTTTGATTTGAAACCGTAAACTATTGTCGTTTCGTCTTATTATAAAATAAATAATATATTATAATAATACGTCCGATTATACATTAACAATTATCGACACAATTTTCGAGACAAATGATTTTTAAAATTTGTCTAATTGTAATTATTTTCACTATAATTACACGGTTTACGATGTCAAGTTAGCACAAAAGCACCGCAATAAAATGCTGAAAGTAATTTATTAAAACGACAACGGATTTGAAACTCTGATTGATGAATTATTTACATGCGATATTGTTTGAAAAATTATTAAGCATTATTTTTATTTTTTTTTATTGCGATCGAACATAAAATAATATATGACTATAGAGCTTCAGCAATAAGAGTCATTATACTTAGTAGGTGTAGCTTAAAATTCTAAGTATAACGTATAGGTTAATTTAAACCATGTATTGAAATTTTTACATTTTGAACGTTTAGGTATTTCAACATTTACACGTACGATATAATACAATACCTATAAACTTTATAAACAACATTTCTACAATACAATAATATTATAATATTCACTGGACGACGTTGAATAAATCACAAAATCGATAGGTGGGCAACCTGCAGTGCTTCAAAATAGTATTTCATTATCTGTTCGTTTAAAGTTTTTTTTGTTGTTAAATATTTAATAACATACCTGCAAACGCACCGCCTAAATAATATATAATATTATATAAATCGATGAAAATCCAACCGGTATCCAATAAATTGTAGGTCACACATTGGACCGGTGCTGAAACAAAATATGATGTAATATAATATTGTATATACGCGTGTATTGAACATATATTTGAACAGTATATAATATATAATATCGCCGCGTGTATTATAATAATAATATATATTATAAGTATTATATTATTCGTTTAGGTTTCTAAAACCACACACACGCAGTTTAGAATATTGTTATGAACTAGTTTCAATAGTAATTAATATATTATTATTTTATAACGATATAATATTGTATTTACCTTTAACGTGTAATACACGTCTGCTGCTACGTCACAACTAATATTATTTTATAATAATATAATATTATTATAATTATACGGTATCAATATATATAGGAGGTAATAGTCGTTAAACCATTAGAGTTTATCGATTTTTTTTTTTTTTTAAGTCGAGTAAGTCAGTTCTTGAGATTTTTCGTCGTATATAACGTTATTGCAATATAATGTAATCGATTACAGAAAATACGTCTTGACATGACGTCATGTCCTGTGCTGCAGCAGATCACACGGCAAACACTGTCGAGCAGACCCTAGACCCGGGCTTAGGGCGACAAATTTTGTAAGAAATTGAAAAAATAAACGTAAAAATATTGTATGCATTTTTGTAACCACGTAAATTAAAAATTATATAATATATAAATTTAAAAAACATAGTAGTAAATATAGTAAACACAGTAGATAACATATTATAATAGATTAAAAACGTATTATTATTGTTCATTAGAATTTAGAATTACTATTGTTTTGTTTATAATTACTATACTGACCTAATTTGTATTTAAAATGAAATAAATACTAGATTTTTTTTCTCGGGGTAGGGGCGGCATATTTAAAAGGGCGGCATCCGTTGTAAATCCGGCGCTGCTCGCAAGGGTCGTGCTTGGAGGTGTGCAGAATATTATAATCACGTGGCCACGGGCACATTATATGCCAATATGGCGGCGTGGGGGGGGGGAGCTTGTAAACATCTCTTCGTTTACATCTCAAATTATAATATTTATTATTATTTATAATATAATATATTAGTTATCTGTACGGTTATCGTAGCCGTTATTGCGTAAAAGTATGTGTTACAATCGCAGCGATGAAACAAATCCGCGTAATTTTATGTAGAATATATTTTTTCATTACACAATTACGTCATATTATTATACGCACAACAGAGTGGTGTAATTATTATTAAAACAATTGTTATAGTAATGCCTATATATAAGCGTTAGCTTATGCACATCAGCCTACATATGCATCGTTAGAAAACGTTATGATTCTATAATTATTATTATAATATAATATATAATATATGTTTCACAATATTAATAATGTGACCTAGATGGCTACGTATAATATATATATATATATAGACGTATTCAAATTTCAAAACGAATACGTTTTTAAGTAATGTTTTTTTTTTTACAACGTGGATAAAAAGAACGTATACAGCTGGTAACGTTTTATAATTTTTAACGCACAACAAATTTCAGAGTTATTAACGGGATTTAATTTATATTATTATATATTCCTACCTGTACAAATATGTTCACATCACACTGTTATTATATGGCATTATAATATTATTAAGTAGTACCCATTTGAGGTTTAAACTGCATTATAATACGAGTGGGTACATGTATTTAACTTGCAGTCACTGCTGCAGCTCTCCTGCAATTAGCCTGCACTTTTATATAATATAGGTATTAAAAAATTAAATGCATATTTTATGAAAGTCATTAGGTGGGCTGCAGGAATATTATTATAATACACGATTAACGATTATGATAATATAATATATACAGGCGGCTTTTTTTAATTTTAATTTTATATTGTGCTGATATAGGCGGCGGCGGTGGGTGTACACTGCAGCCATGTTCGAATAAGACTTGGCGGTTTCTTCTTTATTATCGTTATCGACGCAATATTATTATAATAATATTCTTTTCGTTTTCATTAAAATAAAATAATAATCAATATTTCGATAACTCACCTGCGCGGACCTAATTTCTGTATACGCATACATTGAATAATTAATTCACCTTGGCTGTATGATAATAATAATAATATATCAGCCTCGACCTGTCGACTGGAACCGCGTACACTGCATCAGGCCCACCTTCTAATATTCCGAGACGGGCCTACATTTTTTTTTCATTTCTGTTGTTACCAAACATTATAATTATACCCTTTATTGGTTACGTTATTCTCGTCCGCGGCGACGCGTTTAAAATAATATAATAAGAGTTGCACGCGAAATCTTCGCACCGCCGCCGCCGCCGAAAATATTATGATAATTATTATTATTTTATTGCAAACAATCGCGTACAAACGACTGCTGCAGCGTGTGCGCGGGCACACGATGGACATAATCTTTTCGTCCGTCATTATCGTCGTCGTCGTATACCCAGGTAGAGGTACCTAGATAGTGGTACGCGGTGTAGGTACCTGCGTGTAACGGGTAATATAATTATTTATGTCAAATCGAAATCGTAAAAAAAAATAAATAAATAGCGATGTGATGAAAAAATAAACAACAGGCATCGAGTTTCTTTTTTTCACAATAATATCAAACCGCCTTGCATATATACCAAACGCGTATGATTTGAAATTCCCCACAGGTTACGATAGTATTATCGCTTTTAATCCCAACACAAACAATTCATTATTATACGTACATATAATATAAGTGAATTCGTAAACACAATCAAATTTATATCATTATATATCATTATATAGACGACGTGCTGCATAATACGCTTGTGAAAACGAACGCTTTGGGTGAGGGTACCTACGACCAGCTACGGAAAAGTCGAAGAACATGGCATTTTTTTTTCAGTAAACCGCCCGTTTCGAAGGAGATTAAAATATATCGTTCGCGGTATACTGCGCAGCATAATAGTGTAAGGTGAAATCACTAAAACCTCTTCGTAACGGAATAACTATCGGTGTCAACCGATTTTTCCGTTTTCTTTATTTTATTTTTATTTTTAGGAAAACTATAATTTACAGGATTTACATAGACCTAGCTGCAGGTTATAAGCCTCGGGACTGCAGCTGTTGTCGTTTTCGGCGTATATAATAAGGAGATGTCCGGCTTAAAGGGGGTCCGTTATAGGGAGGTCTTACTGCGTAGTACCTAAATCGATGGCGCGGTGAGGGCCACGGCCCCCGTCGATTAGTATTATTATATAGGTGGGTGGAGTGGGTGTCATTGAAAATCGGTGTAAATATATTAATTAATCAAGTAATAATAATAATTAATAAATAATATATACCTAGATGATAAGTATAACGATGCAGTTGAATATTAATTTTTGTGGTGGGTGCTGTCGGTGGTATTCGCCGTATTTGGCTCAAAAATTAATTCACCACGCCACTGCGGGTACCGCCGTAAAATAATATTATTCAAGTGTAAAAATATAATATTTGTGCTTTCTATTATCACGACCAAAATAAATATTGTGAGGGTTTGTTATAATATTTTAAATATCTAAAACACTTCCGAGTATCGTCGTCGCAGTTCACTTGATATTTTATATTGTTTGATAATATGTATTTGAAGTTTTTAGAGAAAATAAGTTTACCTGTGGACGTGTGTTGGACATTATGTTTTTCGTACCTATTCTGCAGAGTATAGTAATAATTTTCGCGGGTTTGGTTTTTTAACCTCTACACACCTACAATTTACGATAATAATTTACCGTCCGCTCGGAAATATGACGTACACAGCTAAGACTTGTGCACATTTTCAATTCGGTATATAACTTTGGAAAAGTACACTCCAAATCGTATAAATCGTATATTTTATAGGCAGCCGCTCACTTTGCACTTATCGATTTTTACGGAGAATATATCGCGCTGCTGTTTCTTAGCTGCATTTATGTCTTCTCCGAGGCCCCTTCTTTGGACCGCAATATTAATTTCCAGCAATCCAGCCGGTGTTTTTGCAATCTGAGCAGCACGCCCTGCAGTGCACCACCGACCACATATATATATCTCATTAACATATTATATTATAATATATGCTTATAAGTCGCCCAAGAGAGCGTATAGCGTATATGATACATAATATTATATGCTCGCTAAGATTTGGTATATACTTACCCACCACGCCTTTGTCTCACACGTTTTAGTATACAGGGTGTAACAGGTCTATTTGATTAATGCAATAACTTTTTTTCTATTCAATATTTTTAAGTTTTTTTTTTTGTAATGATTTGTAGAGCTCTGCGCTATAATTTGTATATCTTATATTTTTTTTTTTTTTTTTTACAACAAAAATAAATAATTTAAATTTTTTATTTAATATTATTCTAATAATCCAAGATAGCTAAAGTAAGTATTTATCTAAAAAATAAGTATTTAAAAACCATTTTGGCGTTTAAAACTTTTAACTTTTAATTTTTAAACAATTTTCAAAGTGTGTTAAATTCAAAATTATTTCTTGCTTATCACTGTTACTGCTGTAAAAGTTATTGCATTAGTCAAATAGACCTGTTACACCCTGTATAGGTAGTAAAACGAGTTCACGCGCGATTAATACCGCAGTATACAGGTAGGCAGTATATTATATATATATTATTATAAAGTGATTTTACGACTATTAAACATTAAGAACATATACATTATATCGTTGTAAGGAAACTCAAGGGAACTTGTAGCCTTTTTTTGCGACAAGTTAAGTTCGTCGCTTATGAAACAAATTTTGTTTTGGAATTTATTGGATAGTATTATAGTTGAATAATATATTAAATTATAGTGTAATACGCATAGGGTTCGTTGTAATAACGTAGTTATACATAACATTATACAAAAAAAAAACGATTGAAATCTGTAAACGTATAATTAAAACAGAAAACGGTAAACAAAAACAATTAAATCAAACCACAAAACAAACATAACTGCACGATTAACAAAATATATCATTGATCGCATATAACATAACGCAAACCGAAATATTCTAATAATATAATGCTGCAATATCGTTAAACGAAAAATAACACACAAACGAAATAGTTTAAAATCCGTTTACTTAAAGTTGTAACATTGTTTATTTCCAAAATATTTATTCCGCTCGATTTATTAAGATCTTAGCGATCAATCCTGCAAGGATTCGTTATATTCCGTAGGTATATCCTCCATATAGGCCATTCTTCCCTATTCGTTGCGGATATTATTTTTGAACGATAAACGCAAAATTTGTGAAACGTTTTACTTCTATAAGTTACGAAAAACGCAAACATTGTATAACTCAGTTTATAGATTAGGTAAATAACGTAATACAATTTTTTTTTCCTAAGGCAAGCCTTGGTAATATCATTATGTCACACGCTATCGCCGCTTTCTGTAGCTTAAAAACGCAACCGAGTAAAAAAAAATCAGCTCAGAACTGCTGTTTTTTTCCCGATATTATTTCAGTAGGTAAATTTATAATATGACGTCTATACGTGGTTCTAAAATCACTCGCAAAATAAAATTATTATCATGACAATGCGCGTGGCTGCCGGGGTGGATCCGCCGACTGTATTTCCGAGTGAAACTTCAAACCGTTCGACGCATCGAGTTCAGACAAAGCACAGACGACAAAATATATTCTATTGGTTTGACGTCGTTTTCGTAATTAAATCGTCTATAAACAAACACAATATTTCATACGGTGTAAATAATAATAATAGAAACCGTAGTATAGTTACCTATCGTAACATATTAATATTGTGTGTTACTGCGTTCAGTACATGTTTTCGAGTGATCGAACATATTTTAACGAGCGATTTTTATAACGAATATTTTACTGAATATTCGCGAGTCGACGACTTCGAGATAATTATACCTAACCGCGTTATTATATTATTATATTAATTAATATCGTTGCAATAATGGTATTGTTAAATGTACTGTTGTTGTCGTCGTATACAATCAAAACCCACCCCCGAATGTGTGCCTCAGACGAAAATTCAATTCGATTTAATATTATAATATTATGTCGACGGAAAGGCCGTCAACTGAGGCAACCATTATAAACCAAATTTTACAGAGGACTCTAAAATAGTCGTTCACTACGAATTAATCTATAATAATAATAATAATAATAATAATAATAATAATAACAATAAAAATAGTCATAAAAATCGTCGTTGGTTACTCTTACGTCGTTCAGGGATCTGTGCGGGTTACACTAAAATTTGGAAAAATATATTGAACATTATCCTCGAATGACGTGATCGTTAAATAGTCGTCGTACACTATTTGTTACGAATTAATTTCTTTTTACAAAAGATACAGGGATCTGTGCGGGTTACACTATAATTTGGAAAAATAATGAATATTATCCTCGAAAGACGTGTTTATCGCGACGTGGCCAGTCGTTAATAATAAATTGGCAATATTATATTTTGCCCGCACGAGTAATTTTAGTTAAAGAAAAATTCGCGACTTTGTGCCGGAAATACCAAATCTGTGGGTTACATAGGTATTATATTATATTTACTCGACCCGGAATGTGTGTCAAGAATATTATAATTCAATTATAACCTCACTTTTGAAAAAAAAAACGAACGAGGGTTACATCAGTTGGCCTTTCCGCCGCCGAGGATATTGTAATAATAATAATAATAATGTACAAAAGAGTAGACTATGAATTTAAAAACGTACTTTGTAGGTACCTACCACACACAACATGTATATAGGCGGCATGCCTTTATGGATTTTCGTGAAAAAAAAAATGTCATAACCTAACGTAAAATTATTACCGTTTTGTAATAGTTTTTTGTTTAATATTATGTGCAGAGTAGAATAAATTTCGTAAAAAAAAAACCTTATAAAGTCTCTCGGCATATATAATATATAATATTCTATATTAATATACACTGCGCGCACCAGACACAATGTCGGTGCACACAATTTGATTAATGCAAGCTCGTAATATTATGTTTATATTTGACTTTGACGAGGCATAAAACATTATAAAAACGAGTAAAATAGTGTGCTGCAGTATGCATATAGCGCACAACTATAATATTATAATCAAACGGCCGTGGACTGGATTGACTCTTTTAAATAGTTTTAATTGGCGATATCATAATATTATTTAGGTACAGTCGCAGACATATTTTTATTTTTTTTTATTTGAAAAGAGGCTTCAACAGCTGAGGTTATTAGCCTTGTAAATATTACACTGTGAGTGTCATGGTTCATAATTTGTTTATAACTTATTATCTATAACTAATTATAATTTATTTATAACATTAATTTTTGTGAGGAAGTTTAAGTTGTTAATGCTGTTGTCTTCATTGAGAGCTTCTTCTAAGTTGTCTGGTATCGAAAGTGAGTTACGTATGTTTTGTAATGATGGGCAGTCTTGTATGATATGCTGGATGGATAGGTCTTCATGGCATTCATTGCAAATGGGTGGTGGGTCTTTGCTTATTAGGAATGAGTGGGTTAGAAAAGACTGTCCAATTCTTACTCTGGTTAGAGCAACTTCTTGACGTCTACTTAAGTTTTGCGGGATGTGCCACTTTTTGGTGCATTTTTTAATCTTTTTCAATTTGTTGGAAGGTGGGACGGAATCCCAGTAGCTTTGCCATACCATGTTTGTTTTTTGTCCAATTGAAATTTTTATATCGTTTACTGGTAAGTCAGTTTTCTGCAGAGAAATTGCTGCCTTCTGGAGGGAGTTTGTGTAGAATTTTGGTTTCATCCTTGATGATTGCAAAACCTGTTCCATGAGTAGATTTGGAACCATCAGTGTACATTTGCAAGAAATTAAAATATTTGTTTTGAATAATTTCTTTGAAATGGGACTTGATAATTATAGGATTCGTTTCATGTTTATTGTATATTGTTAATTCAGTATTGAGTTGAATTTTCAAATTCCAGGGTGGACATCTTGGGAATGTTATTTTATTTTTGACAGATGTATGGATTTTGAATTTGTTGCATACGAGCGACAAGGTGTCATGTATGGATGGAATTTGTTTCCTGATCATGTTGGTTGGATTTGTATTTGTGTTGTTGAAAATGTGATTGTATCCAATATGATTAGGGGTGCTTCTCCTTTTGATGCCATAGTTAAGTATATCTTTTTCTCTAAGGAGTTTTAGAGGTAATTCTCCGGCGTAACATAAGATGCTGTCGATGGGGCTTGTTCTAAATGCACCTATTGATATACGAATTCCCTCATTGTGGATTGGATCTAATGTATTGAGTAGATTTTCTCTGGCAGACATATTTATATAGTCGACTTCGGGGAAAAAAAACCGACCACAAATTAAGTCAAACTACCTACGTTTATATCGGACGGAAAAACTACCAGAGTAAGTCGAGGGCGAGCGGAGTGAAAGGTATTATATACGTTTTGCGTTTTGGTCGACGACAGAGAATTTTGAAAAAGGTACAAGCGCGGGTTATATATTATTATATATTAAATAATAATAATAGTTATTAATAAATATTAATACTTATTATTATAGTTTTTATTATACTAACGCCGCCGCCGTATAACGCGCACTCGGTGTTTTAATCGTTTGTAATTCTTAAAGAAGCACGCTAATTACATTTTGAGAAAAGTTGAACGTTTTTGAAGTCCTCGTTTGTAGTAGTAGCTGCTGGTAGGTAGGTAGGTAGGTAGTGAATAATGAATATTCACTGCTTTCGTAATCATCAAAGCCCGACCAAAGTCTTTTTTATTAGTTTTTTTTTTTTTGATTTTCTAAACTTTAAGAAACACAATGAGTAGGTAATATTGCTGAGAATATCGTTAAGGCTGCGCATAGTACCAATATCTGTACAAGTCTGTCACCTCCTGCCGAAAGCAAAGAACAATGTATAGTCCCTAAATATTTTAATAGTCGCTGCAGTGATAATATAAGCGACAGACGAACAAAATATTTTTTAAATTATATTGTCGAGTACTTACATATATAGAAGTCACGCCTACCGACATTTTGGAAATTTAATGGTCGACGATGATATACATATTATAATTGTATAAGTATTGTATGAGTTTGCACGCTAATTTCATTTTAACGATATAATATCGAATCACCTGCGCCACGTGTTAAAATATTATTCTGATGCGTATTTAAGTATTTTGTTTGATGTTATTATAATTCTTCCGTCGTCGAATTAAATCTTAGCAGCACAAAATATGTCACATTATAACATATATATTATATATACAGGTTGTCCCATAAAGATTTGCCCGTCGCGACATCTCCTCAAATAATGGAGAGATATCATATAATTTCGTTTTTTCTTTTTTTTTTTATATAAGACTCGCGAGATATTTCATATTTTAAAGAATATTTTTTTTGATAATTTTGACGTTTTATTTTCATTAATCTCGTGATTTTTAATAATTTTTCTAGTTTAGAGAAAAGTTGCGTATTTATTTAATATTACATTATATTTTAGCCTATAATTTAATGTTTTCATATCATCGCTTGTCTCGTTTTATTTTGATTATTATAAGACTTATTTTTAATCATCAATAAATTATTGTTGTGCTACAAATTCACTGCAATTCTAGAAACCGAAAAAATTGCTAAAATCCATCACGAGGTTAATGAAAATAAAATATTGAAACGTCATAAAAACAAACTCTACAAAATGGCTATTTTCAATTTGTGTGAAAATAATCGAACAAACAATTATTATTTTTTAACTTTTTACCTAAACCATTAATTTGATTCAAATGTCTGAAGTCTTTAAAAAAAAAAAAACAAGAATATCTCCATTATTTTGGGGGGGGGCTGTATATATACACGATATATAGGCAATATACTAATAAGACGTATTTCGTAACTGCGTAATACGATAATTTATTGTATAATGTCGTTTTATTCATTTATACGTGTACTTATAATAATTATTAATGAAATTTGTCATGTCGACTGAGTATTAAACAACCTCGAGTAGCAGAAACTTAACGCATAACATATATAAAATAGTTCTGTAGGTATATAATATAAAATACACAGGGTGATTTCGGCGGGCCATGCTCGCACACGTTTTTTCATTTAATAATAAATTTGTTCGAATTATGATTTTCGGATTTTTCAAATAGACTTTCAGACCACGCGTTTTCAGATTCTCGAAATTTTTTGAGATTGCAATCTACTTAAGTCTATAGTGTCTTGTGGTGATACAGACATTTGTTTTTCAAATGCGAACACTGTTTTTTTACCATAGACTTTTCGCAGTGTATATTTTTATTTACATTTTTGACGTAAGTACATTCAAAATTCGAACAAATAGTTTTTCAGTTATTAAAAAATGTATACTGCGAAGGGTAGCAGTTTTAAGAAAATGGTATTAAAAGAATATAAAATATATGACGTGTAATATTGGATCAAGTATTTATAACACAAAGTCAAGTAACGTAAAAACTATTAGTTCGAAGTTTGATTTTGATTCGGCACATTTTTCAGAAAAACTATCAGCTTCGTGTTTTACGGTTGAAAGGGGGGCGGTGGGAGGTTTCATTAAAAAAAACAGAAGTTTGTATCTCCACGAGGCACTCTTTAAGTAGTACGAAAAATCTCAAGAATTTAAAAATATTATGCTCTTCGAGTATATTTAAAACGTCCAAAAATCAGAATTTGAATAAATCCATTATTAAATGAAAAAATGGGGGTGAGCATGTGCCTGGTGAATCACCCTGTACACGAGTATTCTTTGTGAGGATCTATAGCTGCGTAGCCTGTGGTCATTTTTTTGTGATGTAACATTATTTTCTCGACTCATATTATAATATAATATTAATATAGCAGTCCCACGAATACAATTATAATATTATTACTAATTGTACTATCATCGTTTAACGTTAAAAATTATTCTAACCATAAGGCCATAATTAAAATAATATTATTATTATCTATGCACTAGCCACTATAAAGGTATAGGTACTTACTACAGTAATTTGAGTTGATTGAATTCATTTCCACCTATTGGTATATTATAATAATTATTATAATTTATTTTAAGAGAATAAGAGATTAAACATTCGACGCTTTTTTATAGTTTAATGTGTAACTGCAGTAATATAATGCACGTGTGCGTATTATATAATTGTAATATTATTACGATGACGTAAATGTAAATAATAATTATTATGTCGCAGTCTGTCTAGTAAAATCGGGCAGTTCGTTATAAATAATATATAAAACGATATTAATATTGTAAGTCAAAATAATAATATATAGGTAGCTAGGTAGTCATTTCATTATTTCTCTTGCGTTTCGAAAATACAATAAATATCAACTGCAGGAACCACGGGGCAAAATCATTTGACGTTTTAAAAAATCGTAATTGAAATTAGGTATGCAAATAATGCAAAAACGAATGAAATGTTCGACGATTTGTACAATATTATCGAAAACGGTTTTTGAATAATTTTAAATAGGTAATATATTTTCCAAGCCGCATGAATATATGTTAAACTAATTAAACGAATATTGTCGAAACCAGATAAATTGACAAGTCAAAATCAAAGTACTATGTTTTACAACCCTAGGTCATATTTTTTGTCGTGCGTTTCAAAAATACAATAAATATCTGGAACCACGGGGCAAAATCATTGAACGTTTTAAAAAATCGTAATTGAAATTAGGTGTGCAAATAGTGCAAAAACGAATGAAATGTTCGATGGTTTGTACAATATTATCGAAAACGGTTTTTGAATTATTTAATATAATATAATATTGTCCAAGCCGCATGAATATATTATGTTAAACTAATTAAACGAATATTGCAGAAACCAGATAAATATTGACAAGTCAAAATCAAAGTATTGTGTTTTACCTATTTACTAATATATTGATATCGATAGCATTCTAATCAGTTCACACTCGAATTTAAAATAAAATATTATTTTTAACAAAAACACTTTCCGGTTTCACGTTGACGTTTTTCCGTTTGCGGTAGACAATATTATTATGTCTATATTGTGGGGCGTCTTTTACGTTTTTGCAATGATGTCAAAATAATTCGCATAGGAATACTTCAATATTTCAATTTTTGAATTGACATTTTGAACGTTTTGAATTACGGGCGCACACGTTTTGACACAACATAATATTATGCATTCGTAAAATATATAGAATCGATATACTTATTAACACAGGTAGGTAATATGCAATGGGTTAGGTTACCTTCCAGATATTTTACAGTTTATAATATTTTATAAATACGGCTCGGAAGTTGCGTTGAATTTGCATGTATTTTCGGAGGCTATGAGATTTATCGCTAAGTAAGCTTAAGATTAATTTCACGACACTACGAAAAGAATATTAAAAGTTTATAGTGCATATTTTTGCATATTTAGTGATTTTACAGTTTTAAGAGCATTTATCTTAATTTTACCTTTTTTTTCAGAGTATATATTTGATGATTAATGATAAGTTTATAATACAATTTGAAAATTTGGCAAAAAAAAAAAAAACACATTATTTAATGTATATTTGTTTTAAGAATTTTCATAAGGCGTATCGTGTTTTTCAAATCCCTATTTGACATAAATTTTCCCGTTTTTATTAATAAATAAGTAGTGAAAACTGTAAAACATGAAACAATTTTTAGTAAAATGTTTGTATTTATGAAAATTGCGAGTAAAACTAAAATAAGCGCATGTTTTTAAACCATATTTGTACCTTTTTATACGCGCATAAATGCTCGCATGTTTAGTACGTTTTTAGTGCATTAAGTTCCAATCCCTACAATATAATTATAAAATACGGATGGACATGAATTTCGAGATAGCTGCGGTAAACAACAAAACGATTGTGTTTCGAGATAATAATAACAAAAACAATAATAATATATATTTTTTAAGGAAAATAACGTAAGTTTTATTGTTAATGTCCAGCGCGTAACACATTATTGACTACTGCGCGTGCGACGTCGTACGACGTATAATATTGATATTTCGATATTATAAGTCTTTAAACTCGGAAAGTTCAACATCAGCTGTTCCTATATATGTGTTACCCGAAGTATATAATATAATATATTATACCGCGGTTAACCATAGTTCGATCGAACTCTTCCCGCCCGACGATATATTATATAGTAAACCAAAATCACGAGTCCTAAAGTTTTTTTTTCCAATTTCCACCTCGAAATCCATTTTTGACGGTTATTTTTTTGGCATGGCATTTCTCATCACGATTTACTATATAATATTACGACGGCAATATCGATGAATGTGTAACACACAAATTCTTTTGTCTCCAAACAATACATAATATCGACCGTAATCCGATCGTTTTATCGTCGGTCGCAGCTGGTGCTGTTTTTACAATTTTTTTTTTATATGAAATAACCTCCAACGGATTTTCTCGGTACTCTTCTCCTCCTCTACAGGACTCTTTCAGAATACGGAACAATTATTATTTTAAATTTGATATTTTTGTGGATAACCGATATAATAATATGTGGTATCGTAGAAAAATCCGTCCTCGCCTATATATAAAAGTGATTTTATACTGCTGATTTAAATAAGTCGATCGAGTTGATTTCAAATCGCCCGTTCAGCACTGCAATACGCAATTGAAATCAACTTACTCGATTTAAATTATACATTAATTATACAATTTTAATATATAGGTAGGTAGTCGTTATGACTTGTAAGATATTAGCTACCTATATAAATATTATATTATCATAACGAGACAATTATATTTATTTTACTTTGCAAACACACGGGTTAGTGCGTGATAGATATACATAATTTTAGTAGCCCATACAATTTAGGTCTAGTTGCTCCGATGCGTATTTTATTATATTACTTTTTTCCGATAAGCATCTATATTATAATAAACTATAATGCGGTCGACGACTAGAATTTTCTTTTTCTTTTCCCGCCCTCGGCACTTTTCAGAGCAATCATCATTATTGTTTTATTTCGTACAACGCGACAACGCAGCAGCAGCAGCAGCAGCAGCAGCAGCAGTGTATAGGTACCTACGTTTTAACACGCGAGATCACAATCGATTTGACGCCGATTAAGCGAACATTAAAAAAAAAAAAATTGCCTTTTAACGACCGTTGAGCTCCAAACGCATTTCATTTTCTTTATTAGTGCGATAATATTATTATGACATCGTACGAGCGCCCGAACGGGTGTCGGTGAAATTCGTCGGATCACTCTTGATTTATCATTTCCACGCGGCGTGTATAAGTATACGCGACTGAAGTACTGCGAACGGCGGAAAAGTGTGGAAAACACTAAAATATGTAAACGAGTTCTCGAACGACACACCATCACGCAGTTTTCTAAATAATTGTAAACGGATAAAAGGAGATATATAGAAACTTATAACGATAAGTACCGGATGATCCTTTTAACGCGTAAAACACTATACCTACATTTATAGTTATGTCGTCGTTAATTATTGACTTTTTTCAACATTTTGCGTGCTTACGTGCTTACGATTAGGTCATGCATTTTCAAAACAACATTTAATTAAAGAAATACTATTTTTTATCCTTATAATTTTTTTATTTTTTACTTTTACGAACGACAACATACAGTTTTAATTGCATATAGTTCAAAGCACAATATTTTTTCGATTATTTCGATACACAAAAATCATACTTCGGTCGAGTAGTCTATATAATAATTATAAATATTTAAAGAATAGATGAGCAGAGTCAAGTGGTGCACGCGTTTATTCCGCAAAATGCGATTTAGGTAAATAACTCATAAATTACTCTTACAAAATTCGATTTTTACGTATCGAAATACTGAGAAAAAATATTTTGCTTTGGAACACGAAATCTCAAAACTGCAAGTAAAAGTAAGCGAGTTACTGTAAAAGTAAAAAAAACTCAAAAAATTATAAAGATTGAACATAAATACTATTTCTTTAAAAAAATATTGTTTTGAAGAAAATCCATACTTTTTGATGTATTGAGTGTTTTACAAATCACCTCGAAAACATCGATTTTTATCGTTTGCCGATCAAATATACGAGATGATAACTCTAGTCTGCAGACACTATTAACTCACAAGTGTTATAAATTACGCATGTTTATCCATGGTTTATATATTATTAATGTAAAATTATATAATATTAATGTAAAGTTTATATTACATATAATTAGGTACACTTGAAAAAAGGATTTTTACGAATAAAAATAATACATTACAAAGTAACGCGGCGTATGGCCTGTGTATGCTCACGTGCACAGATACTTATATGTACATATTATTATTTATATATAAATAAACGTATATACAAGACATAATATTGTATATGTTTATATTATACTATTCTATGATAATAATTAATAAACATTAAAAATATTATGAGCAATAAATCGGCGATATTATGCGTATAATCGTTGAACAGAATAATAATATTTAAATGTATCCGATAAAATCAAAATTATATTATGCTTAGACGATCTGCTCCTCGAACAGTCGTGATAATAATAAAAAATAAAAAAAAATATGTATACAACAGTATGCGCACGTTAAAATGTCAAAGTGCGTCGCACTTCTATGCCACATTTTAATGTCATATATTATATTATCATATTCTAGTTCGGAAGATGTACTCAGTCGTATGATTATACAATACTATCGTATAAAAAAACATAATATTATATAAATAAAATGTGTAAATAAATATTATATTATATTATATATTATTAGCTATTGTCGGCTCACACAAAATATATAAAATTACAAAACTATACCTACTCGCTTCGGGATTTCCCAAAACGGGGCTCGCTGACGCGATTAAACACTAACACTAAAATATTATTTACACGCACTTATAATATGTATTATAGTAAATAATTTAACAACGTTTTCTTAAAAAGTATAAAAAAAAAAATACGATCTAAGTGAGTACCACCGCTTTGTGCACGCACGGTCCGGCTTGTCCTTCGAGCAGTGCAGGCCACAGGTAAGTCCGGACTTGATTGCTCTCCGAATCCGAAGAATGATATCTCACGTGCAGGTCCCGCTTGAACGTTCTCTGCTCGTATTCCAGTACGAAGCTAGGCGTCTACGAAAAATAATTATAATTAATAATTAGTAATTAGTATACGGTAGGTGTACAATAGTTTAAGTCGTATTATATTATGATACATCAGTGGCGAGCTCAGCTTTTTCGAAATAAAAGTTTAATAATATTATGTCTACACAAAGAGGTCAAAAAGACTTTAAAAATTATATTTTATCTAGCCTAGAATATCGTGGTAATATAAATATTTGATAAAAATTATTACAAATCTCTATGGTTATTCGTTTTCTAATTACGGTCGTTGAACATTTTGTCGAAAGACTTTTTGCGTAGAATTACCGTAATTTACATAATTTTTATTTTTTCCGATTTTGCAGCAAAGTGCAACCCCTAAAGATAAAGATCCAATTTTCTACCAGACATATCTCCCTCCAAGTTTAAGAACGGATCATTTTTTTTTAGTGACTTCAGACAGAAAAAAAATACAAATAAAATAAAAAAAACACATATCATCCCTCTGCAGACTTTTGGTTTTGTATAGTAAAAATTGTACAATAATTAAGTTTTCATGACCAAACATCATTATTGAAATAAACGAGTTTATGATTTTTATTGTAAATCTGTTCATATATTTACTTAAAATATTAGAAAAATGTTTTAGTGCAAAAAAGGTAACTGCGAGATATAAATTGCAACGAAAACAAATTATGACTCAAATAAAATATAGATAGCTACTAATACAATGAAAGTATACTGCGTCTTTGTTATTAGTTTCGTTTTGTTTAATATTTTGAAATTGTTTGTGATTTATTTATACGATTGTTATTATATATACTTAACAATGTCCAATTCCCCGCAGGGCCTCCGAACGGTGTTTTCAGAGTATTTATTTGTTAAGAAATAAAATAAATTGACTGATTAAAGAGTATTATTATTTTATACTTAATTTGGATATATTTGCGTATTGATTATATTATTATATTATACCTTACGGAAATTTATGGATAACGCTTGGCTAGACCTCGTTTTTCCGATGACTTTTTAATTATTTTATTAGAGATGAAAATTAAACGTTATTTTTTTATCGAATCGCCGTGACGCGATATATTATAATACGTATATTATATGCTGCTACCGTTCAATAATATAATATCAAAATATATATATGTATAATGTTTTGGAAAAAAAAAACGAAATCAACTACACGTCTACCTACGCGTACCTATAACACGCAAAGGACGGTAATAAAAAACGAAAAACTCGCAATATTCATTTTTTACTGCGCGATCACTATTATTATTATCGTCGTCCTATCCAAAACGACGCACGAAAATCTAACTACGACGCACATTACAGCACACGTGTCATATATTATATATTGTAATAATCGTGTGTGTGTGTGTGTTATTTTCTCACCTGATTTACTAGAGCCCAGGCCAGGCGAACTGCGTCACAGATGTATTGATGAAGTCCGGCACACGTTTTCAGACACGGGTAGTCGTACAACGTCGCCCACAGCTGAGAGCTCACTTCCTGTTTGACGAAAAGAAACAATAAATTAATAATTAGCCATTAGCTGGTATATAATAATAATAATAATAATAATAATAATACAAATAATTATTGTATTGCGCTTGTATGATGCGATAGCAACGAGATATTTTTCAATACGGGCGCACAACAATATATTGTTTAAAATATGTCCTCATATTACTATAATATTATACAGCAGGGTGATAATCGTGTTGCGGCCAATATTTATTGACCGAGAAATAGAGAAATTTAGAAACATCTAAAATGGTGTGCGTACGTTTTATAATTTTTACAATATTTTCAAGGGGGTTTCGGGCGGACGACTTTAGAAATATATAAACACTTTAAATATCTCCCAAGCATATAGAGTTTTGCATTAATCAATGTTGTATTCAAGGACTAAAATGTATTTAAAAAAATGTCTTCATTTATGTTTGCAAACAATATTGTTTAAATTTCCTCCTATTACTACATTATACAGCAGGTGATTATGGTGTTACGGCCAATATTTATTGACCGAGAAATAGAGAAATTTAGAAACATCTAAAATGGTTTGAGTACGTTTTACAATTTACAATATTTTCAAGGGGGTTTCAGGCGGTCAACTTTAGAAATGTGTAAACACTTTAAATATCTCTCAAGCAAGTTTTGCATTAACTAATATTGCATTCAAGCACTAAAATGTATTTTATGTAACCTAACCTACCATTTGAGTTTCTAAAGTTTACCCCCTAAGACCACCCTAATATATTGTGAAAAATGATAAAATTCACAAATCATTTTAGATGTTTCGCTAAATCAAAAAATTTCACATAATCCATTTTTCTGTATTTTGAATATTTATGTGATAAAAAGACTGTAACATTAATTTTGAATCATCCTGCATACACATTACACAGGGTGATTCACCAAGCATGCTCACCCTTTTTTTCTTATCAATAATGCATTTATTCAAAATCTGAAAAGACTATGTTTTCGAATTCTTGAGATTTTTCGTAAATTTTCCTGAAAATTGTCATGAACCTATAATTCAAAATTCGAACGAGTAGTTTTCAAGTTATTTAACTTTGTGTATTAATAGGTCCATGATAATTGATTTGGAAGATTGGGGGCTATATAGTGATTTGGACAATATTACTAGATCCAACAAAACATATATCTTATATTTTTGTAAGACTATTTTTAAGGACTATTATCCTTAGTGTTTCCCTAAACAATTTAATAACTATGAAACCACTCATCATATTTTGAATTAGGTACCTACATCAGAATTTTAAAAAAAGGGGTTCTTATTTAGAAAAAAAAAGTTTGTATCGCCACAGGACACTTCTTAAATACTACAAAAAAATCTACGAATTTGAAAAAATGGTCGTTGAGTATATTCGAAGATTCTAAAAATCAGAATTAGAATAAATTTATAAAGCTAATGCAATGGGAGTGAACATGCTCGGTTAATCACCCTACAGTGTATAGTCGATAATAAATTTATATAATGCACGATGTTTCCCGAAAATAAAAATGTCAAATTTTATCCCGTGAATCTGTGAATGTTAAAATAATCATTTTTTTGATGCATAAAAAATGATTATTTATATAAAATATGCAAAATAAAATTAAGTTTTTGGACCGCAGCAGGTGAATGAAAAAATGAAAAAAATGAATAAATAAAGTATATTATTATGGATCGAGTTTGGATTATATCGCTTATTTTAAAAATGTCGAATGAAATCCGTCGATATTAAACGTAATATTAAATGTCAACGTTAATCGTTAAACGCAAAGCCCTATATATTGTATTATACAGGTGACTATATTAAATGATTATATTATATTATTATTTTAAAACGGTACTTGAGCATGCGCTTATCATATATTATTATTATCATAGGAGTGCGCACAACAGGTGAAGCATAAGACTCATGTGCAACATTTTTGGGCCAATTGATTGGACGGTGGGCCGCAAGTTATAATATAGACATAATTATATTCACATAATCGGCCGGGGAAATTCATAATTTTGATCACAGTTGCGATGAAATGGATCTGAACCAATTTTTTTTTATATGATGATAGATGATATACTTTGTACAATTATTCTATAAATATAGGCAGGTTAGGTAATATAGGTAACGTAGGTACTTTGTCAGAACTACGAATTATATTGTTACAGCCACTGCAGCCTATCTGCGTGTACCATGCAATTAATAATTTTGACGGTTCGAAAATTTTTGGACTTGGCCCTCCAAATATCCTACTCTCCCCCCCCCCCCCACCCCCACCCAACCTTACAGCTGATTTTTAATTGTGTGGGATCGAAGCCCCTCTCACATCGATGTTTAAAATGTCATGGCTCTACCCACTGAAATTTCAATGGATTTCCGCCTGCAGTTATGACGTATCTGCGATACAAATATCGGATAGATATTATATACGATTAAAATATTTTGCGAAACGTTTACCTCGATGCACTGGGTCAGGTCGAAAGTGTCCACCGTTCTCCTCAAATAGGAGCAGATGGAAGCCTCCAATTCGACGTGCGCCGAACCGGACGGCGTCGGATAGAACAGCAGCCGCTTCACCTGTTCTTTTTTCAGGTTCAACATGGCCTGGGTCGACCTGAACGCCAACTGAAAAACGCGCGAAAACGAAATATTAATACACTCGCCAAACCGTGGACAGTGATAATATTTAGTGCTCGAATTGGTGGGGGGAGGGGGTGCAATGGAACTCAACTCTTAAACTAGCATTTGATTTTCATTAGCTTTTCCATACTATAATTTCCTAAAAGAACGCATGGATACGTGATATTAAAATAGTAATAGTGCCAACAAAATATTTCTTTTTTTGTATATCAATTTTATAAAATATCAAATAAGTACCCTGCACTGCCTAACTGAGAAATGCTGTTTTTCTTATCAAAATCAAAATTGATAATAGTTTGAATCTGGTTTCAACATAATCTTATCAGTTTTCTAACTCTTTTGGATAAAATCGTCAAAGCTATGTAAACGCTGCACTTATTCGATTTCTATTTGAGTTCCCTTTCTTCCGATTTCCCAATTCGAGCACTGTGGGCAGGTCGTAGGCATGGGTCTTAATATTATTGTAAGTTGTTGTATATAGACTCACGACGACGACGGAGAAGAGGATTTTCGATTTCAGCTCTGTGGCGTCGACGAGCTGCGGCAGCAGGTCCAGTTTTTCGAGCGCCTCCACGCGGGCTTGCGAGTACAGGTTACCGTAGCATCTGACCAATCTCGGTCCACTCAACTCCCTGCGAGGATTTAAATACAATATTATTACCTATATTATGTCTTACAGTTATTACAATTATTATTATTTACAACGACGACGATGATAATGATTTTCGTCTGAATTTCCGTCGACCGCGAGATGATTATAATATATAAATATACTACGTCGGGCGGCGAGCGAATTAAACGCACTTTATATTATTTCATACATTGTATCCAATTAATTATATTACCGTTGTATAGTTTTTTCGCCGGCACGCTAATCTCGCAGCCGAGCGCATTCGGTTTAATGGTCTCGTCCACAATAAACATAATAATATATTATTGTTAAACGACCGAATTAATTTATCACGATTCATATATATATATATATATACCTATTCGGCGCATTGTGTACAAGAGAACGATTATCGTTTTTAAAACGACAATATGAGAGGAGATCAAATCGTAAAATTTGACGGTTTTAAAATATAAAATCTTTCCGTGTCCTATTAATATTTTGAATTGATATCGATTACGCTATATATTATGTAAACGACGAACGCTTCAATAAACTGATTGAATCGAAAACGACGATAGGTATATTAGGTATATATTAGGTGCAGACATCTGTCGAAATTTAAATTCATATTCACTTTTAGATGTCTTATTCCATATTTATACAATTGTCATACTACACCCATAATGTAGTGGCAGTTAACTCGTACAGCGTAATTCGTTGAGAAAAATTAATTAATTTACGTATAATCAGCCATATTATTATGTGTATAAACATTAAAATAATAATAATCAAGTATTATTCGGATAAATGTTTTATAATATATATATAGCAGCGCCTACCTACTACACGAACCGTTGCGAGATTACCTCGTATAAAATATAATGAAGTCGATTTTGATAAAACTCTTAATAATAATAATTAGAAACGTGATTTAAAACGTGATATAAATTAGTGTTTCGAATTTCTCGTCATCGCGATCGTCGAGCATATTATATTTTTCTTCCAGCCGAAGTCGGTATTCAAACAAATTCTAATTATACTCGTAACACAATTATAAATGCCGGCGACAGTGCAGCGGCGCGGTCTAAACCGTAAAAAGTCGTAAGCGCACCCACACACACACACACACACACACGCATATATGTGTCTACCCACACAAGTATAAAATCGTCGCAGCCTCGCGTAGTCGGACCCTCGCGCGACCCCCGGACCTCGTATATTTCCTATTACTCTCGCAAACTCAATTACGGATTTTAAACGCATTACAAATGCTAATTGGATTCCACCCGCGTATACAGTTCAACAATTTAAACATTTTCGAAAAAAAAATAAACAGCTATACGCGTGTATATATAACTACTATATAGCAGCAGCTAACCCCAAAGCCGCTCCAGTCGCTATTTTATATGTATAATTTAATTTCGTCGATACGACCGCCGCCGCCGCCGCAGTGACCTACATAATATTATTATTATTATTATCATTATTTTTTTGTATATACGCGATACGTCGATATCATATACTATATATTATATACGCACTGCTGTTGTAATAATATATTTATATATATGCATTTATTTAGCAAATAAAATCATGGCGTTTTTCGTGAGCGGTGCGGCACGACGGCGGCGGCGGATACGCGTGGCTCGTATTATTCGCGTAAGCCGCAATCTATATAATATATATTCAAATATTGTGGAAATATAATATATTATAATATCGCCGATTTCACGTGAAATTCTCGTTCAGAAATAATATCAGCAGCGTTTTACATAACGAACAGTGGGTGGCAGCAGTAAGCGCTTGCAGTACCTTTCGACTTGTATTTTTTTTAAAAAAAATTTCAGCGGGAAGAACAAAATTCGTAATAAATAGTAAATCATATAGCTGGATGTTGAACGATTTCACAACCCCTTTGACTATATTAAATATAAATCTTTATACTCGTATAGTAGATTTTACAATATACATACGACTAGGGCTATGAGCATGAAATATTTCACAAACTTGAAACTTTCACCCTTCTCAAAATAGTTCTATGTAATATTGAAAAATATATTTTTTAATTTTGTGTTTTTCGGTATTTTTTATAATGTCATCACAATATAGATGGTCACACTGCAGGTTTCATACCTGATTATAGTGATTTCTGATCATCGTTATTAATTAATATTATTGTTATAAAAATATATATGAAATATAAATACATAAAAACATTTCTATAACAATTTCTCATCTATTAACGCTAACCTAAGTAGAGGTGTTTACTGTACTTCCTACTATAGTTTTAAATAAAAATTTGTTTATTTTGTATTTTTCATCAAAACGGAATAGTTTATGAAATTTCACGAAATTTTAGAACCCTATACGTAGGTACGTACGGCGGTATAATAATAATAATTTATATGAATTAAACGCGGAGACTCCTCGCGACCTAGACCTAGGTCTGATGTCGGGAAAATCACGATTATTATCTTTTCAAATCGCCTCACAATACCCGCGATTCGTGACCGTACGGCATCCGCAGTGGTGCTTATATACATTGTCGTATGTAAACCGTGCAGCGGCCCCGCCGTATAAATTTAACAGCAGATTATATATATATATATAAATTTAACAGCAGATTATACATATATACATATTATAAACCGACAGACGCGGCTTAAATAATACACGACGCGGACAAGACATAAAATATCCATGACAGAGCCTATATATATTATACGATATATTATATTGTTGCGTGCGGCGGATACGCTCGCGGATTTCGACCGCCGCGGCGGCTTAAGTAAGCCGTATATAATATATTGTATACATATAGTCGTCCGTCGACGACGATATTTAATTGCAAAAAATATTCCCCGAGGTCGTATATTATATACTTTTCGTGTACGGAAGGCCCTGCGGTATATATATTATTATTTAGTCTCGGACGAAACGCGACGTTTACGAGCGACAATAATATAATCTCTGTCTCCCTATATCTCTCCATCTGTCTGTCTCTCCGTCTCGTCGTCGATCGCGACTTGTCGTGAGAATAAATGAGTCCAAAATGACCCGATCGCCGACGAGTCGTAATCTTTCGTGTGGTTCTCACTGCAGGGGCGTGTAGCGTATTATCCGCTCGTCAAAAAACGTGTTCGTTTATATTCATAAAATGGTAATGGTTAGGTAATGCAATGATTTGAATAGGTTTATAATTGTTACTTTATCAAAAATCCATTAATCTTTTTAAGTGTGTCGCTATTTTTACGCATCCGAATAAGGGTGTCGTCGTAAAAGAAAGGTTGAGAGACACTGTCTTAGGTAATTCAAGCGTGAGCCGAACCCACAAGAATATTGCAGTTTGTCTGCAGTGGTATACGTCGAGCGGACATTCTTGTAAAGAATACTTTTATTTGTATTCACGGTTGAAAAGCTATTTTGAGGTCGTATTAGAATACTATCCAAAAACTGTATTCAGAATAAATTTTTGAATACTTGTAAGATTATTCGAATACTTTCAGAATACTATTTTGCAACATTTTTTTACATCATGATAATAATTGTTATGATAATCGTAATTGAGATATATTACGAGCGTTTTAAAAATAAAATGTTTTCCAAATATTAAGATACCCATAATCATGAAAATGCAATATTATCTACTACATTGACAATAACAAAAAATTATCATTATACTTAAATATTTTCGTGGTATATATATGAGTATATATGATATAATATACTCTATATTTTAAGTTTTTAAGAGCGGAATTATAATTTATAAACACAAATAAATTTTTTTCCGAACTACAAGCATTCAGATATAAAATCAAAATACTAAAAATCATACTCAGAATACATATTTGAATAATTTTTTTTTCAAAAAGTATTAGGAACAGTATTCAAGTAGAAAAAAAAGTACTTAAAATATACTTTTATTCGAATATTTTACACGACTGAGCAAGAAGTATAATATTTTAAACTCTCAACACTCTGTTTATTATTACCTACCTACCTACCTATATATGTCTATACAGTTCAGTTTGAGAGCGAAAATCTAAATACGTCCATCGTCGACCACTCGATATACTTAAGATTATAAGTCTTAGGGTGCCCGCCCAAGACGAAAAGCACGACCGTATTTTATTATATACGCACATCGACAGCAACTACATCATTATTATATATTATAATATTTACTTTGAGTAATGACCGTTTCGTGTATATAATATATTATATATTTATGTAAAACCCTCCATTTTCGCACACGCCATGCTATTATATAATATATTATAATAATTCATAATGCATTTATATTAAACGGAGTCAAAATATTATGTCCAAAACGAATAATCCTTTCCATATAATGACTAAATATATTATACATTCATGCACACACACACGGCGGGCGTATAGGTAATAATGTAGACTGTACCGAATCCTTTCCGTTATATATATACAGGGTGATTCGCCGAGCATGCTCAACCCCGTTTTTTTTCATTTATTAAATAATCATTTTTTTTTCAAATTCTGATTTTTGAAAGTCTTAAACATACTATCTAAGACCACCTTTTTGAAATTCTTGAGATTTCTTCCACTATACTTAAGAAGTGCCCTGCTGTGAAGATACAAACTTCTGCTTTTCAAACGAGAACCCCTCTTTATTCAACAGTAAATTATTAAGCTGAACATTTTTCTGAAAATTTTCACATAACAAAATCAAAATTTGGAAGAATAGTCTTTGAGAGTTATTTAACTTTGTGTATTAAGGATAATAGGTCTAGGCGATAATGGGTTCGGAAGATTGGGGGCTATGGAAATTTGAAAATGTTACTAATTAATATTAAGCTATCAATATTTATAACTTATAAAAATGTTTGTAATGCTATTTTTAAAGACTATAATATTATCCTTATTCCTTATAGTATAAACGTTTTAAAAACTGAATCAAACATTTCAAAAAAATACTCACCAAATAATTTATACTAAAAACGGAGGGGTTCTCGTTTGAAAAACAGAAGTTTGTATCGCCACAGGACACAGGACTGCTCCTTAAATCTCAAGAATAGCAAAAAATATGGTTTTAAAGTATATTTAAAAATTTCAAAATTTGAATAAATTATTGTTATTAAATTTAAAAAATGGGGGTGACCGTGCTCGGTATATGACTCACTCTGTAGATATTTGCGTATGGTGAAAAGGAAATTATGTACGTATATTAACAACGCTAAACCCCGCTGCGAAAAGCTCCCAGCCACACCTCACAGTTTCGTTGGGTAGATATATGCAACACGAGCCGTTGAGCGAACTTCTCGACAAAAAAAAAATGTATATAAGCTATTAATTTATTGTTAAAAACTCTGTTATTCTCGCATTCGAGCGCATATTTGTCCATTATGTTATTGCGGGGGCAAACTTTCTACAATATTATAATATATTCTCTTTCGTCCGAGTAAACTATAGGTATATACATGTATACAGTGTACACCGAAACAATTATACGTCCTATCCGGATGATCAATTAGCATGGTATGTAAAGTTTAAACAAAACGCGGCGAACATATTATTATTATTATATTATTCTGCAGTGCGCAATGTATAGTCGTTACTTCGAAAAATCTCCGCCACCGCCGTCGCCATACACACTTATAATATTATATTATATTATGAGGCTTACAGGTCTTATCTCTCTCCGAAATCCTATTCCTCGACGAGTGCAATACGTAATGTTATATTATATCTTATCGTGTAAATATGCGGCTCGTCCTATTATCGCGAGCCGTAATCTCAAAAAACTACGACTACTTGCACCGAAATCGCGTCATATTATATTACGGATAGTTTTTCTCCCGTTTCTATATGAGATATTTAAATATTATGTCCGTCTCGCGTGTACCCGCGGGAAAAACATTTCGTCTGACATTCGCGGCGTGCCTATATTTGCTGTGCGACAAGCGAGTTCCGATTTTAAAGTGCAGCAAACTGCGGTTAATTAAATAAATTCCACGGTCTTATATATACCTACCTCTGTTTCAAAACCTACATCGAATGCGATAAAAGTATAAAAACGTTCGTTTTATTCGAATAACGTTTAAATCGATCGGCGCTATCGTCTCTCTATATAGTAAAAATCAATAAAAAGAAAATATCTCGAGTTGTCCTATATAATATATTTTACAGAGAGTTTTTGACATTCGTTAACCTATATTTTTGTAATATTACCTATATACGACGTTATCAATCGGCGGTATTCGCCGTTTGCGGTGTAATACTGTAATATTACAATGTATATTCACAATATTGTGTTGTAGCTGAAAACGCGTACAGAGACTTACACGATTTTACCGAGTAACGTCTATATAAACCATATTATTAAAATTTTGTATAACCTACTTACGAAAAATGTTTTATCCAATTCCGTCTAGTGCTTTATCGTCTAAAAAATAAGTGCAAGACTGTTCTGCGTACACTATCATTATGAACAATTATTTACCACTGTACCTACACCTGAAGTGTCTTAAAAAACAAATGTCCGATTGACCGCGATATACGACTATATATTATAGTCTCCTTATTTGTTCATTTATACCTAGCTAATATATAATACACTTTAATATGGTGTTTAAATAATACGTTTGAAATATAAATGTTTATTTTAATATATTATGTATATTAGCCATCAATATTCGTATTTTCAGTAAAAAAATAAACTACGATCAACGGACTTCAGCGTATTACTACCCGTTAGTGATGTAAACTGTCATAAATTAAATTTTTAAGAAATTTCTTTGAGGAGATTTAAAATTGATGTAATATAAAAATTAAAAATATTATTTAAAATTCATTTTTATCAGTTTGACGCGATTATATTCTTTATTTTTTTATCACGAACATTTTTCAGGAAATGTCCCGTTATCGTTTATATTCATATCGCACTCTTGTCCGTTGATTTGCCAATAATAATAATCAGGGGGGGGGGCGGACGATCGATTATAACAATATAATATAATATCGTACAAAGCACATTATAGGCGAGTAATATTTCAGGGCGCACAAACTGTGTAGAAAGTTTCGAAATAATAACACGCGAGTAATCGAAAACACGCGTTCTCGGAATATTATTCGCCGCTCGGCCGGCCGCCTAATACCTAACCGGCCGGGCCGACCCGCCGCCACGGCATTAGCGAAAAAATAAATAAATTAGAAACTGCAGCCGGCAGAATTCGGGTTATTTGATCCTATAAGACCTGCAGCTGTACCGCCGTGTGCCATATATAGCTACAGTATTATTACTATACGCGAGTGTCATTGCTAATGAAACGACGAGCACAGACCGAGTACGGCGTATATAATATAATATAATATATTATATATATATATAATTCAGTCAAAAGCCGTACGTAATGAAGCGGCTAAATTAGCCCGCCGCCGTGCCAGTGCGCACAAAACGGCGTACGCGAAACAAATGGCGAACGGCAACCGGGAAACTATAAATTCGCGTGCTCTGTCGTCGTGTACTGCGGCAGCAGCTATGCCATACACGTAATAGTTATTATACTACGCTGTCTCTCGACGTTAAGACCGAAAAAATGTCGTGATCTCGAGAGTGTATACAGAACTGAGAACACACATTATACATACTCGGAATTCCATTAACCGCGCTGTTATCTTGAAAAAAAATATAATGTTTTTCTCGTCCTATATCGCTCGCTTATTATATGTACGCCGCCGCCGCCGCCGCCGCCGCCGCCGCGGTAGTCATTCACTAATTTAAAATACTATCGCTGCCGCACTATTATTATTATTATTGTTGTTGTTGTTGTTGTTGTTGTTGTCGTTTCAACTACGCATATAGCTGGGTAGATCCGTTTCACGTCACGACAACGAAATATAAAATTGTACGTCGAAAACGATTTTTAAACTCGGAATAAACGCGCTTATATATATAATATAGGCGCACGGTAAATCGTTTTAGCAAAATATTTTTATCTGCGACTTTCCGGCCACCAAACCTCATCTGTACGCGCCGAGCAGATAGACTACGAAATCCTGCGCGGGTTCGGAGTGAATATATACGAAATTACACCATTCTTGCGGTCGTTATTATAACACTGTTATTAGTTGTGTTTTTTTTTTTTTTTTATCTCGTAGGTATATGCAAACGGTTTCGGTGAAATATTATATTGATCTTTCGAAAATAATTTTACGACCAATATCGATAACGATCATTTCGTATAGGTACGTTATGATGAATTATTATTATTTGTTATGAAACTGCTGCAGTTATTATATAAACGTCTCAATACATTGCGTGCGTGTATAGTGGTTTTGTCGGATTTTTTAAAAAAAAATTGTCTGACTTGCGTCTATTATTATTGTAATAATTACGTAAAATCTTTAGGTACCATCTCCGCTGCTGTATACGATTTGAAGAAAAATTATATAATGCGTTTTTATTTGCGATTGAAAATATGATTGTTAAAAATGTACGTATATAATATAAGTATTCTTTTTTCCGTTTGATCGGTTACAATATATGTCATTAATGACAGCTATATAATATTATATTATAAGTATACCTACGTGTTTCTTATATAATTTGAATATTTTGAAAGTAAGCCTATACGCACGTCCGCGACTATATAAATTCACGGTTTGAACAATAAACATATAATATTTTTCCATTTATAAGTTACCAAACCGTTTCGTACGATAGTTTTCGTGTTGTCAAATATTTGTTAAATTTCGGCCGAATTTGGATAAAAAATATTATCATTTGTTGCTGCGTACAATAGTAAGTTATTACTCGCAATATATTATTTTCACTAACTATCACCTATATAATATTATGTAGATTAATTAAACGTAAGATAAACTAAAAAAGCTCGTTATTATTATTATTTAACAACGTATTTGTTTAGATTCTTATCGAAGATGACTGCAATGTAATGGTTTTATAATGTCGTCTGTTTTTTTTAAACATTTTTTTTTTTTTTTTTTGGTTTTGCGCGTAGTCTGTAAACAAGTTTGGTATAGCGAGTATATCGTGAGCGTTATCTAATTTCAGCGAAACTTTATCAGAGGTCGCGGTGGATATTTTATATAGTGTAGGTACATACGAACACTTTTTCGATCTAATCAAAATATTAGCGAACTTTTTGTCCAAAACATTTATAAGTTATTTATTTTATAACACGCAATCTTATTGAGCATATGTGTATGGTTTAAAGGTAAACATCATAAACTTTAACTCTGCCCAAACGAAAGCGTTTTAAATACTAACTAACGGTATTTGCCTCGAGACAATGACGAGGACTCAAAATGTGTCGTCAAAGAGTTTTTTTTTTCAAAATGATCAAATATCACGTACGATATTGACAACTATTTTTAAATAAAAAAAAAAAATTCGTTTTTTAAAACTCACTTGGATGACTGCGCCTGTTTAGCAGCCTTGTTCAAAGACTCGAGTTTGGCTTTGGTCCTTTCGAGTTCGACTTTTGTGGTTTCCAGCTCCGTCTGCAAAGCCAACTTCTCTCGATCGTCGTTAACGGTCTGCAATTGCAACGCGGCCTGTGGTCCACACTTACGACAACAGGTCAACGTATTGTTCATCGATTTATCGGTTGACCATTCCCAATTCGGTGTGGCTGAACCAAAAAACAAAATGGTATTATAAAAGGAAAATAAAAGTAATAAATAAATATGCGAGCCAGTTTAGGTCGCCGTTTGTGCCGGCACAGTATATATTATATACGTATTATAAAAACAAAAACCAAATTGCTCGCCCAAATTACACTTTCCGCGTCCCGATTTTATTTATAATTCGCATTCGCCGGCTACAATGATGACGTGTACAATACACAGATTGGAGGTACATCACGGGTCCTATATTATATATATATAATATACAACCACACAATTATTATTATACATCACTAACGTCCGTGAAACCTAAAATCGATCCGGTCGAATTAAATGGAGTCAATATAATAATAATAATAATAATAATATAATACACGGAAATTGAGTGTGATTAAAATATCGATTTTCGTCGACAGCAGCTGCAGCAGTGGTCATCGTCTGCAGCCGGGGCAGCGGTTCTATGTATTTACAGTCGCTAAAATAAACCTGCTACTGTGGGTCATTTTCCACGGTCATAATATCTCTCTATAGTCTCCATTTTCAGTCAGTGATAATAATATATTAATATAATGATGTCTACTATACTTATTTTGCGCAATTGATGCGCGCAAAAGAGTATACTATATAATTTACGCAGGTACCTAAATAATATTGTGATCAACGGTAATGCTATAACGATGATAATAATAATTATATATCATTATTGTTTTGTTGTTGTTACCTGTCGTAGACGACTCTCCGCCGTCCGGGGGACTCGCCGAACTCGATCCAGTGCTCATTACCAATCTAGTGCGAGTGCTGTGGTTGCTGCTCGATCGCACTGCGGACAAAAATAATTCAAAAATTAATACGTTGCGTAGTCGTAGACTGCAGTTAGAAATACCTAGAATAATTATACACGAAAATAAATTATATTCAACGGAACACACGAGTGTATAATATTATATAAAGCCTATTATACAAATAATTATTGTTTGATATTCAAACGACTGCACGTATAAGAACACGATACAGCTGATAATAGGCCAGTGGCGAACTGAACTCAAATTTGAAACGACGCAATTCCATATTTAAGTATTTTCCCGGCCCCGCGATATACTCTATAATAATTAACTTATAAAAAAGTCACGATTAGCGTTGGGAATTTGATGAGAAGAATGGATTTCGAGAAAAACTCGAAAGTGCCCTAATAAAAATGCTTTCATGCCCTAAAAATTTGTATAATAACGCTCCTATAAAATGCACTTAAATTTTTAATTTTAAATCAACAAATGTTTTTTATTTAAATTTACTAAAAAGTTTCACTGGACTGCACAATGTCTCATCTTCTATGTGTGGACTTATAATCTAAAATCTTACGATTTGCACGCGTCGACGGCGCGTTCTTTTTTTTAAAAAATAGTTGTCCGTTCGCTGTTGTATTTAAACACAGCTGTTTACAGGAGTTTTTCTACACCATAGCAGGTTGATTAAAAAGACTTTTCTGCTAAGAGAATCGACGATGAAAATATTACGTTAGACTGCGTCAGCTGCGCTGCTATTGCTTTGACGACGATTCGTCGTAATCTAACATTAAATATATAGATGAAATCGGCAGTAAAAAATTCTAGTTATGGCCATACGCGTTAGCAGTGCAACGATTGACCATAAAAAACGGTGGTAAATTAGCCCGTAATGAAAATAATATTATTCCTATACGGCACCGCGATGAACTTCTATACAGTGAACCGTTCTGGAATGCGTTGCACAGCGTGTAAATAAAATAAAATATATGTTTTGATTTGAAATCGAACCCCGCCGCCGCGAGTCGAAACCGTCGACTTATTGAATGTGACACTCGTCACGATAAAACGACCACAACGATATAATATTTATCAAACAAAATATTTGTATACGTTATAATAATATGTATATTATATTTAAACGAATATCTGAGGAAAAGAAAAATGTTATATTCCCGTCAGTGCCGGATTTAGAACAGGTGCCGCCCTAGGCCCTTTTAAATATGCCGCCCCTATCCCACCCAAAATGTAGTATTTATTACTAAAAATTTAATATTTTATATAATATATATAATATATTAAATATTATTTAATATCAATTTCCGCAGTTACATAAATGCATAAAATATTTATACGATTCTTTTTTCATTTCTTACAAAATTTGGCACCCCCAAAAATGTGCCGCCCTAGGCCCATGCATAAATCCGGCCCTGATTCCGGTGTAGCTGCGCGTGATGCGAGTATTCCTGCAGTATCGGAAAATATATATATTCGTCTGCGATGCGACTACGTTAAAGGTTTTTCCGAAGGGAACGCCGCCGTCAATAATTATATTACGACACGTTTTTCTTTTTGATAAAATATAAAATAATGTGACCATAGACGCGTGTAATTTGAAGAAGAAAAAGCGTGGTAGCGTGCGCAATTACCTATTAGTTTCGTATTCTACAAACAAACAAAAAAAAAATCGTTATTTTTTACTACCTACCTATACATAATATAGTGTACAGTGTACCTGTTTATATTATTGATTATAAGTTCTACGATGAAATTATAGCGATTCCGACGACATTTCGCAGGCTATCGGCGCGCACTTATTATTATTGCTCGATCCGATAAAAGTTTATTTCTTTGTCGCCGATGGAAATGACGGCGGCCACCTCCTCAGTACACAACAGCAGATGCGTATACCCGCCATCGGAAATAATGAATTACGAAACGTTTGATTCGGATTTCTCGGGAAACGACAAGACGTAGGAAATCCAAATTTAAGCTCGTCGAGGGAGCGTTCTACTGTGGAGCGATTCCTTCCGTAGTCGGAAATGGCGGCGTTTCACCGGCAGTTTTATGTGTGCGCAACGGCGTATAGTCTCGGTAAATCATCTCGAAAATCAATAAAATATAAATTTCAGAAGGAAAACACCTGCTCGACTCCTATGCTGAAATAAGAAAAGTACCTAATCGAGATATCGATTTTAGTATTTTAAAATACATACTATTGTGCAAACGCATAAAATATAAGTACATAATATATTTATTAACGAGGCGATTCGCCGAGCGTAGACACCTATTTAAATTCTGATTTTTGAAATTTTTAATTATACTAAAAGAACATAATATAGGTAATAATATTTTCAAGCACTCGAGATTTTCTATGCCATTTAATAGGATTGTCGTGAGTCGATTCAAATTTACTTTTTAATAACCATCGCATTCCCATTTCTCTGTAATTATTATTATTTTATTTTTGTCAATGAAATATGAATTAGTACATAATTAGTTTGTATTAAGTCGTTTAACTCTGTATGTGCTAAGGAATACGGATTAAAGTCCTTAAACGATAGGTGTGCGGAGCCTATATGCGATGATTTGAAAATTATAATAAATAATATTATTACATTAGCATTTTATGTTTTAAAAAAATATATTCTAAGTAGGTAGGTATAATAAATGTTCCAGGCGAATATTACTTCCGTTTTATATTATTGATGTAAAAAACCATCATTATCAAGGATTATTACCCTTAGTATAATTAGTGCTTAAAGCTTAACGAGTACTCAGAAATAATAATAACTCGTTCAGATTTCGACTTAAACGCATCAATACATTTTTCAAAAATATCTCAGTACCTATCCAAGGAGTATCTCGTGGTTTCTAGTGCACCTACTAAAAAATTCCAAAAACCATAATTCGAATAAAAAATATGTATTATCAACAGATAAAAGGGGTAAGCATGCAGGGCACGCGTATTATTATATAGGGGTACTTCACCACAGCCGAAATTGATATAATATACAATAAACTCGTAGTCACGTAAAAAATTCGAAAAACAAACGGTTTTGATTAAATACGACTTGCGTGCAAGTATATATTATGTACTTGGGTTGTGAGTATACAGGGCGATTCACCAAGCGTGCTCCGCATCCCCCTTTTTTTCATTTAATAATGAATATTTGTTCGAATTCTGATTTTAGGAATTTTTTAATATACACGCTTTAAGACCATATTTCCAGATTCTTGAGACTTTTATACTACTCAAGGAGCGATACACACTTCTGTTTTTCAAACGAGAACCCCCTTTTTTTACTACAAGTTATTCAGTGTATAATATTTGGATGTAAATCTAGATGTACTCAATTCAAAATTCAGACGAGTAATTTTTCAGTTGTCAAATGTTTGTATTTATACTAAGGATAATATAGTCTTTAAAAATGGTATTAGAAACATTTTTATAAATGATAAATATTGATAGATGGACTACTAAAATTCTCAAATTTCCATAGCCTCCATATCTCCCAAGCCAATTATCAACTGAGTTAAAGAACTCAAAAACTATTCGTTCAAATTTTGATTTTGACTTTTCAGAAAAATTATCCGCTTCATAATCTGCAGTTGAAAAGGGGGGGGGTGGATCTCTTTTGAAAAACAACATGCTGCAAACCTGCCGTTTGTATCTCCACGGAGCACTTGTTCAGTAGCACAAAACATATTCAAGAATTTGAAAATATTGTCTTCAAGTATATATCGTTTAAAACTTCCAAAAACATGTAAACTAAAATAAGTTCATTTAAAAAATGGACGTGAGCACGCTTGGTGAATCACCCTGTATGTATATAAGTATATAAAATATAAATATACCACACATCCTGGAGGGAAATATTTGTCGTGTGCGCTCATAGAAGATTTTCGTCACGTCCTGCGCGTACATAATGTTTAATATTGAACTCTTTTCGAACAGGTATCTTTCGAAAACAAAAACTTATAAAGTTATAACTTATAATATATTATATAACACACGCGGCAGAAACAAAATTTGATTCGTATACGAAATGCACACACACACACACACGACGTCGCGATTTCCGTCCTTCCGCCCTTATAATAGGATAAAATATGATATACTTGAACAACTGCTGAGCCGAGCAGCTAACCCGTATATCTTAATATTATATAAAACCGAAAATTGAAACCTTTGATGCTAATGTTCTCGGAAACTACTCAACCGATTGTCTTAAGTTTTTTTTTTTAATTAAAGATTATATCACGGAGAAGGTTCCTATCGCAAAAAAGTATATTCAAGTATAATTTAAGGAGGTGCTCGCACGAGGATTTTGAAATTCATGATGAAAATTTGTATTTTGTTTATAAATGCAGGTTGCCATTGGTTACGAAAATTAGTTATCAGTTACAGTAACAGTTTTTCCTACGCACATATTATACGCTAAGAATTCTGGAAAAGCTGAAAGTGCTATTTTCGATGAGATATATATGAATATAATCTTTGTTTATCTATATATAGGGTTGTCAATGGTTACATATCTTTTAACTATTATTATAATTACCTAATAGGAATGGTATATACATATTTTTACAAATAAATTCATAACACCCCTTTTAAATTTTTTCGTCTATTGATTTCTCACAATATTTAGCGTGAGAAATAAAAAATGGCGTTTTCAATATTTTTGGCTGCGCGCGATTTTAGTACTTTATCATATTATTACCTAGCTATAAGACTTATGTCGATCGACAACGACGAAATTTCAGTGATGAAACGAAAATGAAATCAAATTATTACCACCTCCGAGGAGTGAAAAGGCATATATACGTCAAAGATGTTACATTATTGGTAATATCATAATTTATATATTATTATGCTTATACGAATATTCCCTTTACACACGCCACTGCAAAATGATATAATAATTATATATAATTGTAACTATAACTATATAATTACACCTGCAACTGGTAAATGCATTTTTTTTTTGTTATGACGTGGTCTGAAAAAAGTCAAAACTTTTAACGCCCCCCACGCATCGCGTTTCTAAAAAAGCCGAGCACGCCGCTCTGGACTAGATCCGCCGCGCATCATCATCGTCAGCGTATTATAATATGGTCGTTTCACCTCAATAACGCCACCGGAACGCAAAAATGTGTTATTATAAGAACGAGCTCTCAAACTTTATCGGCATATATATACCTACCTACATACATATATACATGCGTTATATATACCTACACGAGCGATATTATAATTATATATATATATGCACACACATGCCCAATTACCTAGCTACATATATATACATATATATCTATATATACTGTTGTGTACACGAGAGTTGTATATAATCTATATACATATGGACGGAATAACACACGTTCCGCGGCGCGTATATATATATATTTTATTCTCATATTATATACATAATATATATATATAGGTAACATTATATTATTATTATATATATATATATGTATACGCATGATATTATTATATATTGTAATCTTCGAACGCGCATTATAATAATACACGAGCTATTCTCTCGGGCGAGCAAGACGGACCGAATAACTCCGCAGGTGCCTGCAATTCCTATCTACCTACCTGCCTACCTATATATTATATATGAGTACGAATAATGGCGATTCGGATAATAATATTCTCTCGCGGACCCGCTTTCTCCGATGGTCTCACTATGCATAAGTCGCAGATGCGCGTAAATAATATTATAATGCGTATTATATATTATATTCGACGACGGTTGCACCCGTGTATATAACCATATATATGTAGTTAGCTAGGTTGCTAGGTATCTAAAGTCAGGTATCTATAAATGGGTACACGCCCGCGAATCCGCGCGTATATATATGGCGTATATTTTATACGACGACGACGACGACGACGACGACGACGACGACGCCACCGCCGCCGCCCACCGAAACCGACGACGTGCGTGTGAATCGTAATGACATGATACGTAGGTATACGACGAGTATACCATATATACCGCTGCTGTTGTAGGTCGATGAGGTACCGCATCATTATAATATACCTATTTACCTATGTATTACACCTGCAATCGTCCAGAGTATACGATATCCTATAATAATGTTTGGCGGCAAGCACTCTGCACCGCGAGAAGGATCGAATGATAATGATGATATACCTATACATTAAATTGCAAACGCGAAAGTCACGGGGCTTGATTGTGCCTTTAGATTATTATTATATTTCATATTATTGTTATTAAAATATAATATACGCGCTTCCGCCGCTGTTGTCGCAGTCGTGGTCGCGTTATAATAATAATTTGGTGTGATGGTCCGAATAATGAAATATAATGTATATTATTATTATTGCAATGTATACACCCACGTCATATTATATTATACAGAAGGGGTCATGGGCGAAATGGGTCGTTCCTGATACGTGAAGAATACGCGCGCCAGGTCCGTTCGTCACCCCTGCGGCACTGCCATGTTCGAAATTTTATTTCAAAATTATTCAGTATTACGTACTTGTACATTATTTTGAACAATTTTGTACAACCGAAATCGGCAAAGGGCGAGTGCTGTGAGGTACCACAGCACGGACATGGGGAAATCGTGTTTCCTCGTGATTTGGAATGTGATATGTGGTTTTACACAATTTTTTTTTTTGGTTTTACAAAATTGTACGGATTAAAGTACATAATATAATACTGAACAATTTTGAAATCAAATTTCAAATATGGCAGTGCTGCAGGAGTAACGGATCTACGAGCGTACCACACCGCAAGACTGCAGAGCATAATATCGTGAAATCGAATACTTGTATTTAAATTTTTTTTTTGGTATTTCAACTACTTTAAAAATACTTTAAAAATACTTTTTTTTATATTTTATTTCAGAATACTAAATAATTTTTTATTTTAGGACACAATAGCTAAAATTTATATCCACCTATCTGAAATTTAACTAAACGTCTTGATCTGGTGACTTCGGAAATTCTTGAACCAATTAAAGAATGTATATGAATTAATTACTTCGTTGAAATATTTATCAATAATTTTAAGTGTATATTCATGCTATTGCTATAAACGTACAAATATTTTAATGTACAAAAAAAGTATACTCGTAAGGTGTATTTTGAATACTTTTAAAATGTATTTGTATTTGTACTCAAATACTTTTGAAAGACTGTAGTTATCGAATACGTATTTCAAATGACACCGAGTATTTAAATATACGTATTCTGAATACATTTGAAAAGTATTCTCAACAAGACTGATGATCCCATCTTCTGTGTGTGAAAACGATAGAGTGTCGATCGAGCGTAATATTATTATCACGACGAGTCATCGGCAATTAGTTTTGTGAACGGAAAGCTTATTTATTTTATTCGATTTGATTTTCACGTCACGTGGTTTTTTCTGCAGTACCTATATGAATGTTCGTGATTTATTTTACGCATCGATGGCGAATACGATAATAAAACGCGTCGTCGTGCGAGTAAAATAATAAAACGTATAAAGTCTGTGGGTGTATTTATGTATATAGTTATTATATCCTCGTCCTAACACAATAACTAATAGGCGAGGGATTGCGAACTGGGCCCGAGGAAATAAAATAATATGCGCAGATATTCTCATCATATCTAATTAGTAATAATTATATCTTAAAATATTTTTGAGAATCATTTCGCAATTGCCCGCAGATGAGGACACCACGAGGAAACGATTCGCATTATGCTCCGAAAATTAATTTTTTTTATTTTCATTTTCATATTATTAAAAAGTATGAAAATTCGTTATATAATAGCGGGCGAACTAAATTATAAAAATGTAAAACTGTAAGTGTAAAAATGTAAGTCAAATTAACTTTTAAGTAGAAAGTCGTGTATTTCACGTAGGTATTATATTCATTTACTGAAATTTCTTTATTTTTATACTTTTTAATAAGCTTGATTTCCAACAGTTATTTTTTCCAGTTTTGGAATTTCGAAATTGAAATGGTTCATGATGGACTGTTAATTTTAATGTAGGTTTCGGTTTGTATTTTTTTTTTTTTTAATTTGGTTGTGACAGAATACAATATATTATTGTCAGTATAATATATGTTTATCGGTGAAAATTATCGGTCCGAGTTTACAATCGACCCTTTTTATTACCTGCAATTTCCGAGCTGATTTTACAGCAAAAAAGATAATCACTAGCCCAGTTTACATTATTAGGTAGGTTATACGACGACAGGGGAGATTTCCAGGGGGTGAAGGGGGCAGTCGTCCACCCCAATACCTATTGTATAGCATTTTGAACATTTCTATAGATTTTTTTATGGTTAATATTACTGTGACTCAACCGTTTCTGATTATACATTCATATTATTATTATTACAATTTGTAATATTATATTTTCTCCATAACCGCTATGACGTCGTCCGCACATGCGTTGCTTTCGTTTAACAAACGCTCAAGAAATCAAATTTTACTTGCAGAACAATCCTTTCTACTCAATTGTTTTTAATACTCATGACAATAATATTATTTTAATTTTAAAACAAATTAAAAGCATTTTAAAATTGTAAATGTTTTTAAATTTTAAAATACCTACTCATAGCTTATTTCGAAATGTAAACATCAAAAAAAGCTTATAGGTACCCTAAATTAGACCCATAATATTTAGTATTCTTGTATTCAAATTTAACTATCTGTAAGTTCACTTTAAAATTAGGAAATAACAGAGTAAAATGAATTATTTTGAACATACATTTTGCTATGTTAAATATGCTTACCTACTAAGACTGCAGAGGCCAGAACCCTGCAGAGACGATACTTGCGACGTTCTCTCAAAACATAATATAATTATAAAAATAAATATATATTTTATAATACGCGATTTAAAACCGAAATATGCAAGTACTGTGTTTATAACTTAATTTTTCGACCCCCCCCCCCCCCTGTAAATGGGCCTAAGGACGCTCTTGCACGATGAGACTAAATAATTGCATTATTTATTTATGTACCTATATATGGCTATGTATAATATAATATATATTCATATTCAGCTTTACTGCAAGTTTTAATATTGTTTCGAATATGTACGTACCCTAGCTATACCACCCACATGTATATAAATGTTGTTAATGAGTTCGTTTATTTGATTAAAATTTAAAACACAACAATAATTTACATACATTATTATGTGAAAAAATTATTTTTAATCTTTTTTCCCGTCCGTGTGCGTGTGCATTTTGAAAATTAATCAACTCTCAACAAATATTTGAAACGCATTTTTAGGGTTTAAAAGTCGATGACGTTAAAATCGAAAGACCGTTTTAATTAAAAAATATTTGTTTTAGGTATTTAATATTTTCCAAACATATATATTTTTTCGGTAATGAAGTATTTAGTATTTGAAATATTCCTTTTAATCCACGAGTTCAAAAGTAAATAAAACTGTTTAAACTGACTGAATGTATTTTTTTTATGTATCTGCCTGCAATATTCAAACAAACATTATAGCAAATTAGTAAAAATACCTATAACTTATTTAAATTTTGTCATTTAAAAAATGTATTAAAAAAAATCAGAAAAATATGTTAAACTATTATCATATTTTGTTCATTGTGTTTTTTGTAAGTTGTAACACTACAGCAGCAGGTTAGGTGATAATTGAAATCGATAATTTTTACTACAACGTTCATATATAATATACATATAACATATCGTAATGATATATTTTATAAATAATGTATCTAGTATTCTAGTTTAATGTCTATTATATATAGCTACCTGATCGCGAAATGAAATTGTGTCTGGCTCTCTTGGTGACGTACGGCGAATTTCCCGACATCATTATGGCACTGTCCGAGTCCGAATGGTAGCCAGATATGTCGCTGGAATCTTCGTCCTCGGCGACTTCCTTCATGAATTCCAAGACCTTTAAAACGAAAACGAAAATCACAAATCGCTCTATAACCTGCAGTATCATATTATCATGTCATATTTATTGACTTCGTGCAGACCATCGACCGAATAATAATAATTATCGTCCGAAATATATACACGGACGATCGCAGTTCATCTATATAATAATATATATCATTAGAAAGTATCGGGGTTTTTTTTAGGGTTCACGCACGCATGCGAACTTATAATATTATATACTATTGCCGATATCATTTGCGAGCCAACCGATTCGAATAATAAATATATATATATATTACACGCGTCTTGTCGGCATCACCGCAGAGCGATTCGCATCTCGATTTATTTGTTTTGCATCGAATAATCAATATAATATACCTACCTACTCCATATTATAATATTATACTTTCTCCGAGGCGGTCGTCGACGTCGTCCGCAGTGCATTTCGACGATGATAATAATTATATGGCAAATAAACGTTATAATAATATATTATACAGGTGGTGCGCATACCTGCGTGTATGCATGTATTGTATGTGTGTTTGCTGATAACAGTGGAATTCGATCCAATTATATATAGCCGACCGCAGAGAGGTTGGAGGTCGTTAGTGAAAATTCGACCAACCCTCATCGGACGGACTACGCTATGTACATATTATTATTATTCTACAAAGCTACCTAGCTAATAACAATAATAATTGCCATCGTGAGTGTAATAATAACGTCCTGAATATTGCGTCCATCGTTGTGTACACATCGTAAACCCACTACGACGACGACGACTTACTATATTATAATACGCATCATGACCTACACACATAATACGACGCTCCGGTGTATAATAAAACGGCGAAAATTCTAGAGCTCGTGCAGTGAGTATAATAATATTATGTAGGCGCACAGGCGGCACACAGCTGCCCGGGGCTCGGCGCTGGAATTTCGGTCGTCAAAAAAAAAAAAAATAATAATAAAAAAAAACCGTATAACCTCTACCTGGCCGAAATCCAAACGTTTTACGCGAACGCTAGCTACGATGCAAACGGTTTGTTATAATAATATGTCACCTGGTATGAGGTTGGCAATTGTAAAAAGGTAGGCGTGCCGTATTTTCCTCCAAAAGCGAGTTTTTCTTCGCCGTACGCGCGTCTTGCTCCTTTGTCAAAATAAGAAATTTTCGTCCTCTCATCGATTTTAACATATATAGGTTCCTATCTTTTTGTGGCTCAAAACATCGCTCTACGTATTTAAACTATAGATAAACTGTTTTACTATCGCTGGCCACCTAGGGAAACAGTAAAAACATGTTTTCCTGCAGGTTTGAAAAGACAATGATAACTGTATTACCACTTCAAATTTTAGTTATTTCCAGTTCAATAGAAGAAGAAAAAAATTGTATTTACAACTGAATTCTCTGTAGATAATACGAATTTTAGATTAATCTATAGTTATAAGCGCCTTCTGCCCTATATTGTCTATTAATAGGGTTGTCAAAATAAGAAATGTTCGCACCTTCTGATTGACTGAAGGGTAAACATCAAAATAAATATGAAATTTATTAATTAAAATTCAATTAAGTTTTGTATAGTATAGATACAGTATCGATTGTTTTAAAAATATAATATAAAAATGATCGTCAATTATATTATATAAGAGTGCTATAGGTATGATAATATTACATAGGTATTAGGTATATAAGAATACAAATTAAATAAATATATAATAAATTATATCATAATATAATATGACTTTAATATTTGGAGGAAAATAGACGTAGGTACTAGGTATATAGTGATACTAGGAACGCGCGGAGGATAACGGTATCTCGTTTTTGGAGGTAAACGATCCCGCCCGTGGTATGCCTGTGTAGCAGCTGTATAACGTTAAATATAATATTCAAAAACGTTTTCCGCTCGGACTTGAAAGAGCGTAATCTCATTCTTATATATACACGTGTGTGTGTGTGTGTGTGTGTGGTATAAACCCATTTTATCGCCGCACAAATCCATTCATCACGTCGGTCGTCTCGGGGAGCGTCTCAGAACGATGGTCATGGTTTGTCGTCCGGCCTCGAGTGTCACCGCTCGTCGTGTTTTTTTATTTCTTATCGGAAACGTAGTATAATAATATATGTAGAAAAAAACGAGAAATCAGCGAGCACGCAAAATACCGAAAACCACATATGCGGACGATAAACATGTATAATAATAATGTATTATATTGTTGTTATTATTATTATTCGAGAAGTCTGCGTTTATCTATAGTCGAAATTTCTCGCCGAATATACCGTCATCGGGTCGGTCGTGACCAGAGCTAGTCATATGGGTCGTATATGCCTCCACACGAGATTCATTATACACGCAGATACCACCAGCGGGGAGAAATAACACGATATTATTATCATTATATTATCTATACAGCAGCAGCTGCAGCGGCGGTACGCTCGTCGGTATACCTATGTACCGGCTGCTGCTGATGCAGCACTCGCGTATATATCGAAAAATACCGGTTAGAAAGGCGCTAAAGAATACCGCACACACGCGTCGTACAATATATACAATAATATAATAACGATGCAAAACAACTACTCATCGTTAACTCGTTTGAGATCACAAACGCAGTGAACTTCGTCGCGGTGCAGTGTGTCAGTGGACTAATATATTCGATACCCCGCGGGGTGTTTCCAGTTAACCTTGAGTCCCGAAACTGTATGTATGTATATAAATAATACGCGTATATCGTAGTCGGACAACGCAGTGTGTTTTCACATAAAAATAACAAACCTATACACAAAGGTGGGCGCATTAACTAGTTAAACAGTTAAAGTTTATTTTTTGATAAACTTTTTAACTTGACTAGTTTAATTGGCAGTTGAAATAACGTAGCTTTTCACAGTCGATTTAAAAATGATCTACCAAGCTAAAAATGTGCGTTGACATTTTTCGTTTATACGTAAATATAAAAATAAAAATTATCCGAATAATAATGATAAGAATTTTAACTACAAAGATAAATAAATACGATAGTCAGTGGCCCCTTGATGTACAATGTCGCATTGTATTTTTCAAACACACCTGCAGCTGTACATTATGATAAAAAATTCAATAAAATTGATTATTTTAATTTTTGGAAATTAGATCTTTCTCAAGAACGCAGTCACTCTTTGTGTGATCTATACAGATCTATAAGTTAATATTTTTTCCCATATTAACTTTAAACTTTTCGATCTAGTGTTCTCTTAACTTAACTTGAGTTAATTATTTTCATTAACTTGAACACCTTTGTCTATACATATTCTCATATTATCATAATATTATCATTGTTATCGTATTACGAATACGACTTGATAATAATAAGTTTGAGTTACAAATATTATATTACTGCCGGCACGAGAAACTATGGATACGGCGGCTCGGGAACGCGTCAAACGGATGATTTGAACCGTTAATAGCAAAATATTATGTTTTCCGATCGGTTCGATAAAACATTATAATATTAAAAGCGCACGAGAATAATTTAATACTCTGTACCTATCGAAATGCCTGAAAATAATACGCGTTTGGTCGCGATAAAAATAACAAATTTTCGTTTTCCTATCAAAGTGGCTGGCCTTAAACAAAAAAACGCTGCAGTCAAAAGCTATAAAATTAATTTCGCTTATAGATGATGTCTTACCCCCGCTCTGTTCCTTTGAAGACGTTAAATTGCTTTTCAATATGTATTTAATGCCATCAAAGACTTTGTGTTTAAATAAACATTTTTTTTTCTAATAACACTGTCATATATTATATTCTTGTAATTATTATGTTTTTCTGCAATGAATATTATAGAAGCGTATATACGTTTGACGGTATATGACGTATACGTGCCACATGAATTTATTTTATCGGTGTAAGTACATATACCTACCTATAAATAAATATTAACATAATATGATAACAGTTAATACATTCCTGTTAAATTTCAAAAAAAAAATGTATCTATATATTGATTGTTTCTAAACTAAAAAATACAGACGTTATTTTATATAAACTTTTTCTTTGAATTTACCAAATTCAAATTTATTGAGGTATTAAATAAGCATATATTTATGTGAACTAAAGCCTTGATTCAAAAAAAAATGTTTCGTCATTAATTTGTGTTCCAGTCGTCTACGAATAATAATATACTTTTATTAATAATATTTTGTAAGTTAAAAATATATCGAAAAAGTCTTTCAAAAAACATGTCACAAAAGGAGAAAAAAAAGATAATCGAATAAATATTTAAAAAAATTACAGAGTTCTTGTATGACCTATTATTATTTTCTCGTCAGAAGACGTTTTCAAATATTTATTATTTCACATACAAACTATAATTACTTCCTCTTTGTCGCACAATTCCTATAATTATATCCTATAGCAGTTTATTGTATAGTTATAGATAATGCATCGTTACATAATATGGATTTAAAAAAAACAAAAGATGGTAACAAATTACAAATTTATTACCTTTCTTAAATTAGTATTATTTTTTTTTTTTTTACTGTTCTTATATAATTATATATATACTTTCTCGTGAGAAATTAAAAGTGTAATAATAGATTTATGTGTTTTTAAATTTAAAAAAGTCGGATATATAATATTCTCTTATATAATCTTATTGAAATGAAAATAAAACTATTTTACAAAACAATGAAGAATGGAAACAATTAATATATATTTTTTTTTATTAAGTTTTAAAACTGCATGTACATCAAAAATTGACAAGTAATTCGCATGATTAAATTTAATTGTTATCAACTATATATTTGGAACAATTTTTAGTAAAACATACATTATAGTTTATATTATTTTATTTTAAAATGTGTTCTATATTTATAAGAAATATATATTCTATAATAATATTATAACGGTTGATTACTATAATAAATTATAAAATATATTTATTTTTATTCAAGTAGTTCAATGTGTTATTATTTTTATTGCGCGTTACTGCTTATTGTTTTTGTATCACTGTAATACAGCATATAGGTACACATCTTATTATGCAATGACCATAATGAATTTGGATTATTTTTTTAAATAAATAAAATCAATGTGGTTTTTGAAAGTATTGTCTGCAAGTATTGGCGTTTTCGCGCATCACATATCCAATACGTTCATTGAACCACATGACCGTTATTAATATTTACTATAATATATATCAAAACTGTTAAATAGAGTATTGTAAAATAAGTAGGTGTATACTATATATGCGATCGGAAACAGACTTATAGATTATATTATATTGTACTAGGCGTAAAAGACATAACAATAATCTCAAATTAAACACATTTTGAAATCATACTCTGTCGTTTCATCCGAACAGAAAAATTATTATTGTATTCTAGCCTATGGGTTTCCCGTTTGGAAAATTCGAAAAAGAACACGTCGGTCTTTTTTGAGTTGACAATCGCCATTGCTCTCAAAAAATCTCTAAAATCGTGTATAGTTTTCTTAAATCGGAAAAATATCCATATACCTAGCCGTCGAACATTTTACGGAAAGGTTCGTCTTATTTAGACGCAATTGTTATAATATATTTCGTGTACCGATCGATTTCGGTTTTGTCGGAAAAATTTCCCGTGACAATTCGCGAAGACGGAAGACAATATTATTATAACTGCGCGTGCACACGCGGTGACGACCCGACAGTTTGTCGTTGTAGGTGCATTATACGTATTATGCATTTATGCGCATCATCATTGCACAATCAGCTGTTCGCCCTGAACTTCTAATAATATTAAGACAGACGTCTGAAACTTTCGTCGGCGGTGGTCGCCCGCATTGTGATGCTAATAATAATAATATTACCTATTTTAACCAGTCGCGGTGCTTCTGCGTTACGCACCGCTCAAGTCGGTGTCGCGGGCACGCAATCGCTGCTTTTCGTGCTCACATAAGCGGCGAGAGCGGTACACCGTATACGCGGTAAGTGGTAATCGCGTATAGCATATTATTATAATATGTAGTTATTGCCGGGCGACTAGCTGCTGCTGCGTACTATATATACCCACCGGAGTGGACGGGAAAAAATGATCAATCATAAAATTCGCTCGGCGTGTTTCGGTTTTTAGGGCTTTCAGACTTTGTGTGAGCGAATCGGCTGTTGTGCCGGTTAAGTCCAGCTCGTGTGTGTACCTCCAACGGCCGAGTTGGAACGAAAGACAAAGGTTTTTAACGCGGTCGAATGAGAGTGCAGGTGGTCTAAAAGGTTATTCGAATTTCGGGATAAATAGTAGCCCGCAACACGCTGCAGCAGCCTGCAATACGCGATTCTCTATATTGATATTATAACTATTTTATAAAAAAAAACGTTGATGCGCACTAAATTTGCTCTATTAACGATCTGCTCTGCTACCTACGAAGTCCGCATAATATATAATACGATTAGCGTAACGCGTACAAGCACATCATAGCACGATTTGCGTACCTATATATTATTATATATAGTAGTAAACACGCGTAGACCTGGTCGGTAAAAAACACACGCGAAAGAACTATTTAACGAGTGTATTAAATGTTATTCAAGTGACCGTTTTGACTTTTGCTGCCGCAGGAAAGGGAAAACACAATTTAAATTCTGTATTCTTCGAGCAATAAATTCTTTTATTTTGCGATAATTTCAAAAAATTTGCTCTATTAACGATCTGTTTTGCTTCAGAATCCGCATTTATAATACGATATGCGTAACGCGAACAAGCACATCATAGCACGATTTGCGTACCTATATATTATTATAATATACTTATTATAGGGTTGTAAACACGCGTAGATCTAGCCGGTAAAAAACACACGCGCAGGAACTCGTGTATAGATATTAATATATTATATGATATGAGCTAAATGTATTAAATGAGTGTATTAAATGTTATGGAAGTGACCGTTTTGACTTTTGCTGCAGGAAAGGGAAAACACTATTTAATTTTGATATTTTTCGAGCAATAAATTCTTTTATTTTGAGATAATTTCCAAAAATTTGCCCTATTAAAGATCAGTTTTGCTACAAAATCCGCTTTTATAATACGATTTGAGTACCAATATAATATTATATACCTATTATATAGTTGTAAACACGCGGAGACCTGGCCGGTATAAAATACCACACACGGAGGAACCCGTTTATTATAATATATTATACGATACGAGCTAAGTGTATTAAATGTAGTTGAAGTGACCGTTTTGACTTTTGCCGCCGCAGGAAAGGGAAAACACTATTTAATTTCTGTATTCTTCGAGCAATAAATTCTTTTACTTTGCGATAATTTCAAAGAATTTGCTCTATTAACGATCTGTTTTGCTACAGAATCCGCATATTCCGCATAAGATAATTTGCGTAACTCTATTACTCTGCAGTGCTTGACATAGCACGATTTGCGTACCTATATAATACTATTATTATATAGTATAGTAAACACGCAGAGACTTGGCCGGTATATAAAACACACGCGGAGGAACTCGTATATTATAATATATGATACGAGCTAAGTGTATTAAATTGAAATAATAATTATATACGGTGTCCTTGGATATGTTGTGCAGTTATACTCTATGTTATACACACACACATATACATGTATGTGTAGGTAGGTTTAGTATATATATACGGTCTCGCGTGTTCGTCACATAATATATGTGCTAGCTGCGGTTTTACAGTTAGGTAATGCGCGGCGTATATACCATTATAGCATATAGGTACCTAATACCTACTATATAACGTCGTACCTACAATATACAATTTACAAAAAAAAATTTTTTTATCACGGACGTCAGCAGTTCGTTCACACAGCGCGTTAGCGTTTAAAACGCGAACATAATGGAAAAAGATGAATATGTGAGAAAAACGGATGTGCGCGCGCTCGCGTGTGTGTGTGTGTGTGTGCGACTGGTTCCCTCGCGATAATAGCCAGCGCCGCCGCCGCCGCCGCCGTCGGAGAGTCGACTCGTCCGGGCGGTCATTGATCTCGTCGCACACGCGTGTATATTAAAGGTATAGGTATGGCGCGACACGTCTGCAGCGCAGATCTCGCGACGGGCCGGCGAGCACGTCAAACCGGCGATTATAATTATTATTGATAATTATCATTGTCGCGAGCGACTTTGCGAGGAGTCGGCCGACCGACCGAGGTGCGTGTAGGCTGCAGGCGCACACCGAGGCGAGATGTCGGGATGATGGTACGGAAAATTCGCTTATCGTGTCGACGTCTCGAATTTTGTCTCGTAATCTCCAACTCGATCGAAATCGCGCCGTACTATACCGTTACGATAGAAATTCGATGACATCTCGACGTTTTTGACATCGCGAAATTTTTGAAATCTCGACATTTTTCTGTTCGAAAACCGCCGTCCAACCATTATATGGCTATACGCACACTGCTGCTGCAATCGTCTCCCCGCGACTTGCGCACGTCAAACTATAGTGACTATAATACTTTGAACTCCTTTGCGAGGAGTCGGCCCGAATTGGGCGTAGGGGCCGATATCGGGATGGTACAGAAAATTCTTATCGTGTCGATGTCTCGAATTTTCCGAAATCTCGAACTCGATTGAAATCGCGCCGTACTACCTACCGTTACGATAAAACTCAATATTTCGAAATTTTTTCTGTACAAAAATTGTAGACTAATTTATGGCTATCGCCTCCTCCTGCGATTGGCACCGACTTGCGCCCATCAAACGTCTATTTAGCGATTGTAATACTTTGTGTCGTGTGAACGCCTTTGCGAGGGAGTCAGCCCTAAACCTCTAGGATAGTACATAGAAAATTCATATTACGTCAAACGTCGAAACTTTTTGTCATCTCAAACTTTTCCTGTTCCCCTCGAGCTGCTTCGACATATTATAACGAGAGTTTACTGTATCATTATTATACTATATTATTTCGACGTTGTACCACAGAATATATGAAATATATTTATATATTCTGTGGTTGCAGTACTCTGTCGCGAAAACCGACAAAATATTATGATGGGCCCGACTGCTGCAATCGTATGTCCTGCGATCGAAGCCGCCGCGGTCGTATTATACTCATTGCTCGTCCGACCGATATGGACTTGCGAGTTACGACTATGGGGGGGGGGGGGAGATACAAAACCAGAGTAGTGACTCAAAGTTGTCAAAAAATATATTTCCTTTCGTATAGATACGCTACTCATGAAGGTATAATTACTACTACATATTGTATACAGTCACAGCATCATACACTATATTATACCGGTTCGACTACTGGAACGAAGTATATAGTTATCCATCGCGATCTGAGGACGTCCAAGAATTTTTACCAACAAGCGACACGATGCGAATAGCCATCTACTTGTTTATAGATTGTTGCAATGCACCAATTAGCATCTGGTAAACAACTTCTCGAACATTCTCAAGACATCGCGAGCGCCCCAAACGCCTCGAGCCGTACGTCCTTAAGCACGGGCACAACTTGGAGGCGGCTTGGGGCAGGGGGGCTCATATATTGGATAATGAGTTACGAAAAAAATATGTTTTCTTCGATGAGGAACGCATCGGCTAAGAACGAGTATGCAGCAAGACGGTTTTCTCAAATTTGGCAAATGCTTAGGATTTGTTATACCATTATTTGACGAGTTCCCTGAGGCGATAAAAACTTCTTTTTTCATCGAACTTTTTATTTAAAATTACTAAGCTGATTTTGTACTAAATAAATCTGAATAATTTAAAACATGGTCCTCGAGTTTATTTACTAATCCTAATAGTCAGAATTTGAATAAATACATTATTAAGGGAAATATGAAGGTGTGCGTGCTTGCCGCTTGGTGAATCATATACTGCATAAATATATTGATGTAAATTTATATTTATTTCAAACCAATTGCAAATATACCAACTTAGTAGAAGGGTGTAGGGAAAATGTCCACACAGTGGGGGGGAATAAGGGTTACCTCCCCCCCTCCAAAAAAAAATTGCTTATAGTTTTGCCTATGTATCTTAGTGTAAGTGACTTGGACTAAGGAAAGGTGTTAATTCCTTGCAAAAGTACAACCATTATTATCCAACACATGACCATACGTACATAGAACTTATGTATTATTAATTTATAAACTCATCGTGCATTGCAGTATTTATAAAGTTACTGATAGTTTAACAAAAACGCATTAAGGTCGTTAAAATTAGTTTAAAAAATAAAAACTTAATATTTAAAGCCATATCTATATCCCCAAAATACGTATACCCACACGCAAAAAAACGACACGCCACTTCCTGCACGACCCTATATATACAGTGTCTCTCCTGCAAAAGTCCCGCATTGCCCTAATAATTATCTCCGTAGCAAATCGATAAATCTAAATGCATTTTTTCATCAGTAGATATTATCTTAAGGAAAGGTATGCCAATGAATTGGAATTTGTATTGATAATTATTAGAAAAAAACTGCATTTAAACACATTGATGTGTCGCGGTCTAATTGCAATGACACCTCGGCATTAACGTGATGCGGGACTTTTGGGACTTACTTTATTACAACTACCGTGGTAATAGATTAAATAGATTAAAAGATGTATATTATTCTCACCTGTTCGCAAGCGTGCGAGTATCTCATGAGCAGAGGCGCCACCACGTGTTCTGATTCGACTTTGAGCTCCTTCCGGAGCTGAGTGAACTGGAACAGAGCGTCCTTGTCGTACTCGACTCGCCGCTTGAGTATGGTCAACAGTATGGCCATCGACTTGTTCTCCAGCACGGGTTCGACGACGTTCAGCAGCGTCTTGTTCTTGATGAGCCGCTCCTGGATGTCGGTCTGCTGCAGGGACAGCTGCCGCTGGTGCGACGCCTGCACCGGCGCCGGGCCCTTGCTCACGCCGTCCCGCTTGCCACAGGACGAGCTGGACAGGCTGAGCTCCTCCAGCTTGAGCAGGGCCGACTTGTACGTGTCCACCAGCTTCTGGAACTCCACCTTGAGCGCGTCGTGCAGGTTGGTGAGCGTTTCGTCGCTAGTGCCCACCAGCCCGTGCTGGCCCAGCCCCTCGACCGCCTTGTCCAGCGACCGGCGGCGCACCTGCAGCGCCTTCCGCAGCTTGGGCTCGGACAGCACGATCACCTTGAGAAGCTTGCGGGTGCTGCCCAGCCACCGGTCCGCGCCGCCCGCCGCGGTGCCGGTGAACAGCTTGACCAGCCGCATGAGCACGTGGTCGGGCCGGAGCACCTTGACGCCGCAGTCGGACGACAGGAACACCTTGGCGTAGAGCGCCTCCAGTATGGACAGGCTGTGCGGCATCGCCTCGACGAACAGGTCGATGGGCAGCTGGTCGAGGATCGCCTTGAACGTGTTGTGGCTGAGCCGGTTCACGAAGTTCGCAGCCTCCCTGTACTGGGCGTTCTCGTAGAGCAGCAGGATGCGCTTCACGGCGAACCTGGGGCTCACGTCCGCGATGGTCATCGAGCCCACCATCTCCGGGAACCCGTCCACCCAGTTGGAGTTGCGCCACTGCATCTTCTGCACGTTCACCGCCTGGCGGTTCCGGTCCGGCTTGATCCGGTTGCCGAGCCCCTTGACCGGTTCCGAACTGTACGAGTTCCACGTGGCCGAAGGGTCGGACAGCGGCGGTGGCGGCAGGGTCAGCATGGTTCCGCCGGTTTTCGGGTAAGCCTCGTAGTATCTGTTCATGTCGCTCCGCGCATAACACTCCGGATGTCCGGAGTTCGGCCGGAACAATCGGTCGGAAACGGGATAAAGTCGCGACGAAAAATCGGATTTTCAATGAACCGGTGGTAGAAATTAATAAATTCGCGCGTAACACGTGTTCGACGATTGCACCGAGTATAGTATAATAAGGTTATAAGAGTATGGTTAATAAAAAAAAAAAAAACAATAAAATATATGACTCGAGAGACGGACGCGGCGACGGCGGTGGTTCGTGTGCTGTGTGATGCGACGGCGCACTGCAGAGTGGTGTGTATAGCTGACGACGACGTGCGCGGCTGGTCACGCTGGCGAAACTGGTCAGGTGAGAGACTCTCCGGAGACTGGGTGTTTGAAGAGCCGGTCTCGCGGGTACGCGCCGCGGAGCCGGTTAATGACTCTCCCGCAGCTCTCGTGGGAGAAAACCGTGTTCATATCGTTCATACACGACTTGTCGGGGACCGGCGACGAGATCCACCGCGACGACGACGACGACGCGACGACCGTCGATATATATACCGTTGACGGTGTTTTCCGACCAATTTTCACGTTATATAGGCACACACACGTTATCGCGGTGTACCGTAAACCGGTGCATCTGAGTGCGTATTATTATTATAATATACCTAAACCTACCTGCCCGCGACGCGATAACATAATAATATTATTATGGCTGCGAGACTTAAATGCCCCCAGAAAAATGATTTTATGCCCATAAAAATTCTAAACAATGCACTAAAATAAATTTTTATTCTTAATAACTTTGGTGTAAATGATAATAAATATATTAAATGACTTTGAACGGACTGTAAAAGAGTTTTACACACATAACTGATCACATTTCGTACTTCTTTAATCTGAAAAACAATATTATTTCCATACAGTTTAAAATTATTTTTTATTATACCTACTTTATAGCAACAGCTAAATGTATGTAAGAACCGTGTAAAAATCTTAAAACACAATTTCAAATTCAAATTTTGTATTTAGAAACTCCTAAAATTCCCTAAAAATTAAAAAAACTCCATAAAAAAATGAAAAAATGACCTTTAAATTTAAAATCGTCAAAAAATCAAAAAAATTTTCTGATTCAAAAATACACGGAACATATATATATATGTTATAATACGAGCATCGGTTAGGAAAACAATGCTAAGTGCATCGAAATCCCACCATTATATTAAGGTGATAAATATTATAATATTATATATCGTACGTATGTAACGTGCCGTGTATTTGCGTGTAATTTTACCAGCGATGATATAGTATAATATAGTGCGCCAAATAGCTGGTTGCAGAACAGATTAGATTTAATTCATTTTTTTAAAATCTTTTGATTATTTTTGTTTAGTCTGGTGATCCACAGTTTGCTGGAAATTGTGACTACACACACCTCCCCCCCTCACACAGGAGACTCGTGGGTCAGGTCAAGTTTCTTGGAGATTATTATTCGTGTTCCTGTATAATTCCTACACATTATATTATATTATTTACATTTAATATTATGATATGAGCACTGATATCCTCAAATATGTAATTTATTCCGACGGACAGCGCGGTACACTTTAAAGTAAAAGTTATACTGAACACGGATTTTCGACATTTCTCGTGGCTAATAAAGCCTTATTTAATTTTAGTATTATTTAATTTATTAGCGAAAATATCTCATTTTTCGTGTATTATTTAATATACATAGACGACGATTATTAATCAAACGTTGTCGTTGTTGTTGTTAGCAAATATCCAAACTATATATTATATAGGTGCGTAATTTATTAAGATATTTGAATTGTTGAAGTTTGCTGAAACATTTAAGAAGTTCCATTAACTGTAAGATGTTATAATATATCAAATGGATACTTGAAAACTTTGTTATTTTCCTTTTAGTTTAATTTCTTTTTTAAATAATTAATATAATATTATTCTCGTACTTTTCAAATAATAATAAAATACAACGCTTTGGGAGTATAAACTTCAGCACAATAACAGTTTTTTTTTCCGGAAAATTAAATTATCCGCATGTTTTATGTACGCCTTTTTAATAGTCATTTTTCTGTCTTGCAAAATATTAAATAATAATTCGGACTAACAAAACATTAGTTTCTCATCTCAATGCTAATTAAGCTCTTGTGTACAACTATACCTACCTTAGACGTGAGAATTCTTAATATTTCTCGTCGGTAATTAAGGGTTGAAACGTCTTGTTATACATTTATTAAATATTAATATCTCGAGACGAAGTAAGATATTCTTCGTCTTAACATTATAGCCATTAGCCGTTTTAGAATAAAAAAAAGTCGGGATGCTATTGTAGTGATATGTACCTATAATGATTTTAATTAAATCAAGATGTTTTTTGATTTCGCATTGTTTGTAACTCGTTGCGATCCGCTGGACAGTGATAAATAAAAATATATTTAACACGCATTATCCTGCACAAATTGGTGTTTCGACGACGAGCTAGTCGAAATCATTACACTGCTGCAGCAGCAGCTATAACCTATATCGAATTTAAATTATTAATAATTTTCACACGTATACCTAATATAATACTATTATGCTAGAAATGGTTTCTTTTGTCCATGATTATAAACGAGAAATAATATCGTTAAATCGTCGTCGTAAAAACGGACGAAGCGCGTGCAGAAATCGTGTGCAAGCCATTATTTTGTTTTTGCAGAAAGTAAAAAATGTCTGTCGATAACACTATTAATGCGATTCACAAAAAAACGGATGCAATTGACGGTGATTATTATTATTGTTTATCATAATATTATTATTATAATAAATATTGCGAATCGCTTGCATATGCGATCCAAGTCAATCGTCTCGGGAGATCTCCCCCTCAAAACACACATAATTATTACTACACACGAAGTCTGCTAAATAGGTCTCGAATAAACCGTAGAATTTAGCCCTTCCAGCAATGTCTTCTATATAACTAGGTACACGTTAGCTCGGCCACGCCGCGTTAAGATTCTTTTGAACGCACAAAAGGAAACACAATACAAATACTTTTAACTCCATTAAATCATTCGCACGCCTTTATTATTGTTATTTTTATGTTCTACATTGTGTGTAAAATAGTTCGATTTCAATTATGAAATTTATATTCCGATTAATCGTTTTTTTCCATCTATTAATGCCGTACTCGAGCCTATCATCGCTATCGTTGGCCGCGGTATTATCGCATTAATTAATGAATTAAAAAAAAAAAAAAATTTGGTTTTAAAATACCTACATTTTATACAGTCGAGTCTCGATAACCTCGAGGGGAATAAAAATAATAATTTGACTTATGTGTATTAACACAAAATATAATATATTGTGTATTAATACACATTATATAGTTGATATACCTATTATTTATAAGAAATATATAAAAATAATCGCTGTTATTGCATTCGAAATAAATTTGGACCTTTTAAATTTTTATAGTTTTAATCAAATTAATGTTAAAACAACTTACGTATAGATACTAAATCAAAATAAAATATGCATACTAGGCATATCGTTCTGTTAAAATAAAATAAAAATGTGAAACAATAATTTATGAAGTTATTTCATTAAATTAGTTTAAATTTTAGAAGACTTTAGAAGTGTTTAAAAAGGGTTAGGTGTTGAAAACAGACACATATTGTGTCAGTATCGCATTAACGTAAATTATCATATCTAACAATTATTGTGTTTGTATTCATTTTTTAATTTTATTTTTGCAAAAATATATTTATTATTTAAGTATTAAAGCAGTAATATAGTTAATAGGTAGATATTTTAAGATGCTGAGTACATTAGTATAGACATTTAATCGATTGAAAAAAAAACTCATCAAATATAATGTACCTACTGGTGTGCAACTATAAATGAGTTATATTTCTATAATTATTATGTACCTAGGTACATATGCGACTGTCGATTGATGTTAGTGCGTTTCTCTACAAAAGAAAGTTTTCAAAATGTATTTTCCAAACATCACGTACTCGGTATGTAATGTACATATTTATTGTCCCACAAACCATTTTCTAGGTACTTACTTTGAGTTAACAGCGTATAATTTTTCGTGTTTAAGTTAATGGCAATAGACACAACGTGTGGTAGACAAATAAAAATTGTACATTTCCGAAATATTTATTGCTTTTATCCTTGATCCCGAGAGACCTATTTATTTGTCATCCGTACATTTTCGCTTTTATAGTATTAGCTTATTTACAATCTATATTAAGTATACTGTATCATTACGTAAAATGCCTATTAATATGTCATTAAACTATAGAAACATTTTAGTATTTTATACAGCGGTATAGAATATAATAGTATATTAATAAACTCCTCCTCCTCATAAAATATATTCCTTTTTCTTCTCAATATTATAATCCCTCTGCAGAATCTAAAATATATACCTACGGCATGATAATATTATAACCACGTCGCGTGGCCTTTACAAAAAAAAAAAAAATGTTGATGGTATTATTTATATTTATTTTTAAACGCGTTTGAACGGAATTAAAAAAATGTAAAAATATCATCGCTTTTTGAGAATGTATAATCCGTTCTATTATTTCATTATTCAACAAGCTGCAGCAATGCCATTGTCGACGATTGTATAATAAATACGCACAAAAAGTGAATATATTAAATAAGTACTTTTATAATATATACACCTATAGATATATCTACATGATAACACCACCATTGTTGAATCATCGCTCGTTGTAATTTATACGCACGGCGTAGATGTAAACAAATAGGTGCCATTTCTCTATATATGTACGACGTACGTGTGTGTGTGTGTGTGTGTGTATCGTAATCAAGGTTTTTTTAATTTAATATCGTAATAATTATTAATGAATTATACACGATACCGCGGCGGATTGGCAATAATGACGTTCAATTTTCCGCCCGAAACGCCGCGACGGTCTAATAAGCTTAACATTTAAGAGCATGCCGGCTCGTCCATTGCGTAAGTTTATAATATATTACACATATTATATAATGTGGCTTTTTGAGCGTGCTCACCCTATTTCCATGCTTAAATTACCCGTGTTTTCAATATCTGATTTTTGTAATTATTTTTAAATACACCCATAGTTTTGAATAATGAATGAGATTTTTTGTACCACTCGAGGATAATCCTGTGACAATGCAAACGCCTGTTTTTCAAATAACAACCCTCTTTTCAACTTTGAATTACTTAGCAGGTATTTCGTTTTAGGACTTTGATGTATCTAAATCATAATTCGAATTAGTAGTTTTTAGTACAAAGGACAATACGTATACTATGTCTGTAATGAGTTAAGTAGATGTGATAGCTCAGATGATTTGAAAATGTTAGTGTTTACTTTTGATCTAGTACCTATATCAATATAAATAATTTGTAAAAATGGTCCAAGTACAATATTACATGCCTATTATATAGCGTAATACCTATATCTATAATATTACTTTTAGTTTATATTTTTGTAAAACCATTTTTAAGGATTATTATCGTTAGTAAAAACAACTCGGAACAACTCGGAAACTCCTCATAAGAGTTCTGATTTAGATAGGTACATCGACATAGTCGAGAAAACCATCATCCGAGAAATAATTTGCAGTGAGAAAATGGTGTTTCCGTTTGACAAAAATAGAAGTCTGCAGTATCGCCACTGGACACTCCTATCGAGTGCACTCCTATACATAGTCAGAAGTTTGAAAATAATAATATAATATGACCTTTAGGTGTACCTAAATATTCCAAAAATCAGAATTTCAATATAAATGTATACTAGTTCAAAGGTAAAAAAATGGGGTTGAGCATAAATAATCAACCTGCAGTATATATACAGGTACCTAAAGACCTATGCGCTTAGCGTGCCACATATATATATATATATATATATATATATATCGTCTGATTCGTCTGTAAGCAATAAAATCCCACTTTAACACACGCGTACTTAACGTGGACGTGGTATATGTATATAATATATATATATATGTTGGCGACGACGTGTAAGTACAAACAATCCAATTTGTGTTCGGACGGTAAAACAAACAACACAACATTAAATAACGTACATTTAATCGTCTGGGGATGATTTGACGCGATTTCAAGTGCGCAGAGAGAGGATTCCGTTATATTAATCAGAAGTCGTCGGGTGTTCGTGTATCTAGACAGGTAGAGGTGGGTGGGTAAGTCGTAAAGATGTTTAGTGTTATGATTATTGCGCCGTATATATACAGTCAAAAATGACGAAACATATAGTAAACGTGCGCGTTAAAGTTCCGGCGATGCCAAATAATTCATTTCCTAATGAGATTGTATGTGTGCGAGTGTGTGTGGTACAAAAATTCTCATCATTAAACTGCAGCTACCTACCGTAATAATAATAATAATAATATAATATACTATCGTAATAATATGCGATGAATGTATATTATATATAATTGTTACGATGACGGCGGCGACGATGTGTTAATACGCGGAGGAAGTACCACGGTCATTATATAATAATAATATTATTTTATTCGAAAAGTATTTTCCCAGGATTAGATCGATACTAATAATAATTATATGATGATGATAAAAAAAAAATGTTATTATTATAAACACCGGATACGTGTTATAATATAGCGAGTATCGTCGTATAATATATTGTGTGTTCAACGTTCGATATATAATTCGTTTTTTCGTGGCGTTCCGTCTTCGTGTGCCGAATTTCTGTTCCCATAAAAAAATAACAAAAATAAAAAACCGGAGATCAAAGTGCGTTATAAACATTGTACGTCAAAATGACCATAAAAGATATAAGTCGTATAAGCTATTAAAAAATAAGTGGACATTCTTTTAACATTATTGGGTATACACGCCGCTGCTGCAGTCGTTTCAAATGGAGCAAAACTATTATTATCGAGCGAACGATAAAACACCGACGAGATTTTATTAGCATTTCATTTTTAGTTATAATGCAATTCAGCCCGGCAATTTAATCGATTTTTCATAACCTAATCAGATTTACATAATAATACAACATTATAAATACTCAATTTGTATTTACTATTTAATAATTAATATTCTTTAATCGTAACTCTAATTTTATTGGAATAGTAGGTACCTATATAACAAAATACCTACAAATAATAAATACGTAATTATAGTTAAAGGGCTTTAAATAAATATAATACAATAAATGTAGCGTTTTGAATTTTGAAAAAAAAAATAACATGAATTAGTTACTAGAAAATATTCTAAATTTCACAACTTATTGAGCAATTGTCTATATAATAATATGGTATACAAAAGTACAAACGCGTCACAACTTTCGGAGCTTTATTAGTCCGGAAAAAAACTATAGTAAACTAATTAATTTTTCAACACTTCAGATCGACAATTAAAAAACGTAAGCTATATGCTCTATAATATTATTATCTATTGAAAATAACAATGAAAAAAAATTATAATTTTAGTTGTACTTATTGAATTGTAATGTAAAAGTGTTTTACCTATACCTACTTTTGGTTAGTTTTTTTCAAACCAATTTCGTTAAAAAATACTTTTTGGTCTGGCAAAGTGATGAAAAGTTTTTCTCCGCTAAAACGTACAGGTACCTATATACATTTCTCCGAAAGAATTTACGACAATCGTGAAAATGTTTCTATAAATAAAAATGCACCCTCTTTTGAAATGCTCTGCAGCGATAAAATTATCATATTATCGCAGGAGTATATGTAATCGAAATAAAAGTGATTTCGTTTCTATAGTGCAAGTATAAAGAAATGTAATAAACACAATAAAAGTATACCTATACCATACCTACCTCTAAACACTATTGGATTTACATGTATTTCAAAAATATATGTGATCGAAAACACGTTTGGATCTGATTTAATGCGAATCCATTTTTTATTCTAGAAAATATTATACGTTCTCGGCGATTGGCAGTTATGACCTACAGCGCGCGTAATGCGTTTTTAATATTTTCTAATAATATATTACACCCATTACGGTGTCCGCGAAATGATTTGTTTGGTTTGAATAATTTATGGGAAACGTCGCAATGACGTGGTCACGATTCATATATTATTATACACACAGTATACGTACGGAGGGAGGAGTTCTTAGAGCGACTTGAGAGACACACATTTTTATTCTCTTCGCGTTTTATTCACGACGACGACGTTATAAGATGACTGTCAAACGAAACGCTGATGGCTACATCAGCTGCATTTCGGACGGGAAACCGAAAAGAATATTACACTTTCGTTGGATTGATAGTAATAATTATTGGTTTAAACGAATTACCCGAGCGGCGAATGGGTGGTATTGCTGCACTATTAGCAGACATATATATATATTATGACGTGTGCGCTGAAAATAATTGCCCATTATATACCGCTACAGTGGTACCGGCTGGTAATTAAGGTGCTGGCGGGGCGGTAACGCGTGTCGTCGGATAATATGCGATAAGCGATTTTTCACGGTCTTAAAACGTATATCCGAAAAACGCCTAAATTACTGATTTCAAACCGCGTTCGTCGAGATTCCTTAAATGTCTGTTATTGCTCGAGACAAATAATTTACGAATTATATAAGTATACATATATACGGTCGTATAATAATAATAATTTATACGTTATATTATAGAAAACGCTCATCTAGGTATATGATATGGGAGATTATACCTACATAATATATGCACCGAGCCGCGATATTATAATAGCTCTTTGATGTTAGTAAAAAATTATAATATTAAATCGTGTACGGCGGACGACGGTCTGCTGCTGCTACGGAGGCGGCTGCCCAATAATGATGATTGCAGTCATTGCGTATATTATTATGATATGGCTTAGATGCACGTAAATCACTCGAAGTTAATCTCGACTTAATAATATTTGGCTCGGGCAACGCTGGGCTGGACAGTTATAGTGTTATTATTATTATTATTATTATATTATCGATTCAATATATAGAACAATAATATTATTTAAACGTCTAGCTGAACCCGCGAAGTCGGTCTTGGAAAGCTAGAAATCAAATTTAACGGTAAGTGTATATAGAATATTATTATTATTATTATTATTATTATTATTATTATTATTATGACAATGTAACATTTTATTGTGTTTTTTTTCTTTTTACCATTAACCATCATCGCCACATGTGCCGTAATGGCGTTTTCGTTCTGTTGCCGATTTAGTTTTGTATTCTTTGTCGTCGACGTCCGTGTACATATGCTGTGCGAAGTATATAATAATAAACGACGTGCACGTCGAAAAGAAAATAGATTTGTTGCGGAGCGCATAAAATGTTTATAAGAGGCATAGTAGTAATAATATATAACATAAAAGGGGAACTCCGGGAAATTAAAATCGTTTATTCCGTTTTTTAATATCGTTATACCTACCTATATATCTAATAATAATATTATATAGTCGTACAGAGCTGTGTACACCGCTCAAGAGGCCTATTTCTAGAAAATAATAATAATATATGCGTCCGTCGTCTGCTGCTGCAGAGAGACCCCCCCCCCCCGCGGCGCATAGCATCTGTTGATTGACGTCGGTCGGGGAGAAAGAGAGACAGAGAGACCGAGAGACCGAGAGAGAGAGAGTTAATCGAAATTTTATGAAATTCTCCAGCTACGACTCGAAACTACGACGACGACGACGATATAATATAATAATATGTAAACCGCACACAAAGCTGCCGTGTATATGCATTATATCCAGCTTCGACGGGTCGCGGCGGCGGCGGCGGTCTGAGCACTTGATACGCCGCCGTATACAGTGAAGAACCACCTCGGATCGTGGTTTTTTTTTTCATTTACATTATTACACGATATTACAATATAAACCCTAACAAGTGGTTTCACCGCTGCGCCCCCCCCGCGTATATTATATATATTATATTCGACATGTTTATATTATTATAAAGTCTCGTTCGACGCACTTGACTATAATATATATCGTTCCTCGCCGTATATTTTCCATCCCTATACAGCGCCACCGCCGATATATAATCATTATAATATAGGAATTCTGCGTATCGTTACAATAATATTATAACATATACGTATAGGTACGAGTAACGTAAATATACGCATACTTGTGCGTACAGGGTGATTCAAGCTCACCCCCGTTTTTCATTTGACGATGGATTTATTTAAATATTCTGATTTTTGGGAAATTTTTGAATATACCTACTTAAAGACCACATTTGAATAGTATTCAGTGATGAACTTTTTTGAAATTGTCAGTGTATACTTAATTCAAAATTTGAACGCGAGGAATTTTTCAATTTTAATGTTAGTACTGAGGATAATAGTTCTCAAAAACAGTATTACAAAAATTTAAAATACACGTAATATTGAATCTAGTACAATATATTGTACTAAGACCATTTTTATAAATTATAAATATTGATGGATCAATATAAGTTACTATAATTTTCAAATAACCATAGCTCCCATATCTTCCAAACCCATTATCATGGACCTATGTCCTTAGTACACAATGCAAAGTTAAATAAATCGAAAAACTACTACTTTAGTTTGAATTTTGAATTAGGTAGGTACATCAGAATTTTCAGAAAAATGTTCCGCTTAATAATTTATTGTTGAAAAAAGGGGCTTCAATTTGAAAAAAAAACAGAAGTTTTATCTCCACAAAATCTCTAGAATTTAAAAATATGATCTCCGAGAATATTTAAAATTTTCAAAACTCAGAATATTTGAATAAATTGATTATCAATGAAAAAATGGGGGGTGAGCACTCCTGGTGAATCATTCTGTACATAACCGATAACCCAAATGTATCGATTTACATTTACATATACATATACATAATGGCTCGCATAATATTGGTATTATACATAATATATGTTCTCTCAACGAATTTATATGAAAAAAAATGACAGAAAAGTTTAGACAGAATAATATTATAAATTAATAATCATCGTAAAATGACCACGTGTACCTAACTTAATGATTTTCCAAAAACATTGAATGCATAATAATGACGTATTAATGAATATATAATAATACGAAATGTATTGTATTATAATTTATATTATTAACACTTTAAAATTTTAACATAAATAACAAAAACTATAAATTATTCAATGATTGTTTAAATGCATCCGCGTTGTAAAATTGTTTTTTTTTTTTTTAATTAATGTCCGTCAGTACTTCACATTTTTTTCAACAACTCCTAGAAAATGTCATAATAAACCCTAAACCCTAAACTCTTATACCAAACTTGGTTTGAAATATTGTGCTCTATTGCTGGTCGAGACTATTGAGGTTCAAAGCAGCAAGAATCGTTTCCAATACTATTTATTCGAGTACCCATATATATATACGACTGAAAAAAATAATCACAATATTGTTTTAAATCCAATATTCATTATTTTCTATAAGTCCATATTATACTCATACAGACTATACTGCAGCGATGATACATTATATCGCATAATTATATAATTATTTCAGTACCTCGAATTATATTTTAAAACAAAACGTTATATCTTTCACGCACAGTTCCGCTCCGTAGAATATTTTTTTTCCGAACGCAATGATTTACTATCGCTTTTAAATTTAAAATAATAATACACCACTTCTCCATATCGTGTGGCATTGAGAGGCGAGTGAGGTGAAACAATACGTACACACACACACACATATAATATATAATATATACCTAACTATTATATAGTCTCTGTGTGTATCCTGTTCGTACTTTTGTGTTACAATATTATTTACATAACTGTGTTTATTATTCTAATTACTTTTACCTATGTGTATACACGCGTAGGTATACGACTGCAGCAGTACAAGGTAATAATATTCACCTCTGCACCCCATTTTTTCCCCTTTAACTGCATTTTAATGCGCATTTATTTAAAATTCAGATTTTTGGAATTTTTAAATATTATACACTTGAGCAGGACGTTATTTGTAAATACTTAGACATTTTTTTTTTTTAGTTAACCGACATCGAAATAATTATATAGTTCTATTAATGGCTTAATAATGCTTTTACTTAAAACATAAAACAGTTGCAGAAATATATTGATTCTAATATCTATTGAACTCAGACTTATGTTACGAACTATAAAATATTAAACTGTCGACAGATTAATAAATAAATAGAGTAATATTATCAAACCGTCATATTATAATCCAAACCTATACCCATGGATATTTAACCTTGACGGTTAACACACCTTAATAACTTGAAAACTACTTGTTCGAATTTCGTTTTAGATAATATACATCAACATTAAAAAAGAAATCATCAATTAATAAATTTACAATAAAAAGAGCAGTGGTTTTCGGTTGAAAAAAACATCTTTATAATCGCCATAAAATCAGTCACTCCTTAGCTATGGTACTCAATAGCATGACAATAATTTAAGTAATTATTTTATTTAATTATTATAATTATTATTATTATTATTATTATTTTTTAGTACCATATATAGGTACATACCTATGTATGGTACTAAAAAATTCAAATATATAGGTAGTAGTAATTTAAATCGGAGAAAAAAATGAAGTGAGCTTACTTTATTGAATCATCCTGTTGGTTTATTTATAATAACTGCAGTTGCATCTATAAGTGTATGATAATTATTTTAGAATTCCCAATTTTTGGACATATGCTTATTTTTTAACCTAAAAAAAAAAATCATGATGCAATAATTACTAATTATTATTTTACGCAGTATAATATTTATAACAGGCAGTGAACGACATATGTACTTTTTACTGAGTCGTCTAATATTATACAAATCGATATTGGGCATATACTATTAGGTCATATATTTATAGTCATGGTACATTTAAGATTTAACAAAATATGCATAGGTAACCAAACGTCGACAAAAATCGTGTTATTTCGTGTTTAGAATAAGAAGATCAATATTGCATAATATTGAATGTATAAATTATACACGAAATACGTCACAGAGGGTAACGTTTATTTCTATAATTTAATAATAATAATAATGTTTATTTAGCAAATCAACAAACAGAACATGAACATGAGATTTATAATATATATTATGTATAGAATAATAAAAAGATTTGCAGCTCCCATATAAGCATATAGCTATTGTGTTGGGGAGTTTAAAATTGAGTTGTGATATATCTAGAGAAATTTACATTTAACTATAAACATATAATATGAGTAAAATCGACATTATTTAAGTATGACTTAAGTGAATTTACAGCATGGAAATTATTTAAATTAATTTCTAGTATTATTCTATACACGGTTTAACTGCCACAGATAATGAGATTTTTACACCAAATTGTTTATAGAAGATAGAAACAATAATATTTATATTTTCTTTGTAGCGTGTTCTATAGTTATGAGAGACATGATTCATATTATTATTAAATTTATAAAAGGTTATTAGTACATTTTTATAATATAAATAACTAATACAATGTAAATTTAAGACCTATACTATATACAAACCCATAGTAGGTACATATAAGGCGTATAGGCATAGGTATATAGCTGGCTTATATTATATTATATTTTTAATAAATTACCAAAAACATAACAACAATACTATATATAGGTACCTATATGGCTATATAGAGGATAGAGGCATTTCCGTTGAAATACATTTTCACGAAGTAAGTTTTCACAACTCGTGACCCCTTAACCCTTAACCCCCCCCCTCTCGTGTGTGCACCACTAAAGGTATGTTAGCTGTGATATATATATATGCGATTAATGCAGTGAAATTACACTAATGCGCTCGTTATAATCGAATTAACGGTATATTATATTTTTCGTACTTACATAGGTACCCACGCTATACGTCAATTTTTTCGTCGTCCGTCGGAGGTATTTCTAGAGAATCAAATGTATATTTAAACCAAAATGTGATTTAAACAAATAGCGACCATTGTACAGTGTTTCCGGACTGGTGTTCCGGGGAACCTTAAGGTCCCGCGATCCTTGAGGGTTCCTTGAGGAATTTGAGAAAATATAAATTAGTAAATAACATTTGATAACTATATATGAACGAGAGCTATCCATCTTCTTGTTGAAATAATATTTGAGATAATGAGAGAGGGGCCTTAATGTCTAAGTCCTGATGTGTAGGTACATTTTTGATGATATATTTATTTATTATTCATCATAATTAATATCGACAGCGTAATGGCTATTAGTTACAATTACAATTTGTTACAGATACATAATAATTAATATTTTCTGGATTTTTTCTATTATATTAAATTGTTTATAATTGGGAGTTTTTTACGAATGTCAAAACTTGATTGATGGTGTCTGCGTTCGTTGCTGGCGATGTCGAGGTTGCTCAGTTCGTCTGTGTTCACTGGAGGCATTCTGTGGAAATGTGGCTGACCGAGAGTTCAGTTCTGCAGGCGGTGCACATTGGTTTTTCTCCCTTCGTCATCGTGCGAGGTATCCGCACGCGTCATTCGAGTGTGTCCGATGCTAATAATATAATTTATTATTATGATATAGTTATTAACGAAATACAACTTTGAAAACCTCGGTCCTTGCTGATTTTTGATATTATAATGACACTCGATTTTTGCGAGTTACTATATATGAAAATGGGGATTCCGCAAAATGTTCCGCCAAAGGTACCGCGAGTAAAATAGTCGGGAAGAATTATTATAAACATAATATTATATAATATATAAGACGTGATAATATAATATATGAGCAGCTGCAGTCGACAACAACAATAATAATAATTGTAGAGAATATAACATGATAATATTTTATCGTTATAGTATAGGAGCGAGCGCAGGTGTGTGATGGTATGCGTCTTGTTTTTGAACTTGCGGCGGCAATATAAACTTGCAGCGGTCGACCGTCACCACCGCCGGCCGCCGCCGCCGCCGCTACACGTCTGATCGATAAAATACGCTCGTCGGCGCCGAATATTCCACGACCGATTATCATAATATTATATTATATTATATATTATTATTATTCGGCCTATAAACGGGAAATCGTTCGGTCCACGGACTCGCGTCGTCGTCGTCATTATTATAATATATTATTATTATTATTGTACGGCGGGACCGTTAATGTTATGCGGGAATTTTTATGGCTCCGAAAAGCCTCGAGGGTTTTCGGGCGTTCCAGCGGCGGCGGTGGATTTCACTTTTTTTTTCTGGACGTGCACATCACATGAGTCAGAGCGTGCGGAAAAAAGCGAATCGTTTCTATATAATATAATATACAAAATATCTGCAGATACCTCTACCAGGTACCAGGTACCCACCTACCCACCTACCTACCTACCTACCTACCTGCCTGTACGCGAGCGCGAGACCGATGCCGCGCGCGATAGACGCTGCGACGGAGCTGCTCCGGAGCCGTTTCCGCCGGTACCGCCCGGGGTGGAGTCAGAGACCTTTTTTTTTATTATTATTATTTCCCTTCGCCGCGGATAGTATAGTCATCTCGAAGTGTGTCAGTGGGTCGGAATGCGATACGACGTGTCTGCACACGCGCGCACACACACACACGCGAGCTCGAACCGAAGATGTATCTGAAACTCGTGTGTGAGTGTTCGTATATAATAAAAAAAAATAACTGGTTTCGGATTTCGATTTTCTATTCTGTTTCGGCACGTGAATGATATATTATCACCGCCGTAATTGTGTTATGAAGAAAGTAATATCCTGCCGCGCGTAAGTCGCTAAATACACACACACACACACACGCATAATATTATGCTACATATTGTGTATGTATAGTTTACGTCGTTACAGCGCGCGTATATAGTTTACGATTCAATTGACGACAATATAATATAATGACGGCTGTCATCGGCTGCACGTGGGGCGAAATACGATCGTAGAAACGGTGCAGGAGAAAAACGGTAAAACCTTGGTAGCGGTATGCGCTGCGCGCCGCGGCGGGTATACCGCGGTACAGGTGCGACTCGCCTAAAAATCGCACGCGTGAACGGTGAATCGTCGTCGCGGTCGTAGCGGCAGCATCATATCACCGTATATATATACAAAACATAGGTACGGTATTCGGAAAAAAAACACCGAAAGAAGCCCTCAAATCGAAAATAAAGAAAAGCCCCCGAAGAAAATCGCCTTTAGCCAATATAATATTTAAATGTGGTTTTTTCCAGTTATTTGTTATGAGTTTCAAATTCTTAATATTGTGGTATAAATAGTTCTTTTTTAATATTTTATCTGTAGGTATAGTAGATGTAATTTTTTTCCTTATAATTAATCAATTAAATACCTGAATAAATCTATTTCTATTTTATGGTTTTCAAAGATAATATTATGTACAATTATAAAAATATATTTTATGATTAATTAAAAACAATGGTTATAGTGTACTCACCGCTATTATTATTAAATAATATAAGATATGAATGTAGTACAACGATTGTGTTAAACTTAGCAAGAGAATATACAATGTTATGATGTAAACTGCATGATTAACTAACTAGTTAGTTAGGTAGTTAGTTAGTTAATCATGGTAAACTGTAAAAAATGATACTTGTCTTAATTATTGATTAATAAATAATAATATACAATCAATAATATTCTGATAGTTCATAGAACAGTCGTAATTGCAGCGGAATATTTAGAGCATAACAATAACAGACTCATCATCGTTGACCGTTTATTGCTTGTCGATAAGAGGGTTTTTTTCCCGGTCTTTTTTTCCTAGATTCTAAAAATTTTCTGGCGCGATTATAAAATTTCGATTTAAAATAATTAATATCAAACAAGATTGGGGAGGGGGAGGCTTCGGGTATTATTATATGATAGTCGTGAGACGCGTGTTGGACGAAAAATTAAACGTTTGAAAAAAAAACAATATTAGCCGACCACACACGTCGTGTATAGGTAGCACGTGAGTACCAGCAGCTACTTACCGCAGTAAATTACCGTAAAATATCGTAATTTACAATATTATAAAATATTATTATACGTACGCCGGCGATTATTGTTGTAAAGCGATCGCGCGAAATACCAAACAAATTTCCACGTCGGTCGACTAAAAATCAATTATTACCCATTTCGCCGTCGAACGGTCGTCGTTCGCGTGCTTCGCACATACCGACGCGTAATTGATCTCCGGCGCACTAATACCTGTCACGCTATTTCGGTGGATTTCACAAATTTAAATGTGTTTATAATGGTTTTTGAAAAATGATTTGTTTACGTTTTCATATATACATTATTATTATTATTATTGTAATATAATATTTTGCTCGTGTTTGTGTGTCAGCCTGTAGGTAGTGGTGGTGGTGGTGAAGAATATAGCAGCTGCACAGGTATACCTTATACTACCTAATCGCGGGTTCATTGGCGGCGACCGTGTTCGGGTTTTCACAAAATAAAATATTATCGTGAAAACGTCGTTCTTCAAATTATTATGCGGTTCCATTGAAATGTCTCTCAATCACGATGTAAAAAAATTATTTACTTAAAAACGCAATCGAAATCGAATTATATACGTATATTGGTAAACCAAAGAGTTTTATGTGTGTGTATATATATATAAGTCATTGACTTTTCGGATTTCATATAAATATACCTGTATACCTAGGTATAATAAATATTCTTGATTTAAAATCAATATAAATAAATAAATATGCATTCAATACCACCTATCGGCTGCCATACCGAAAAGTATTAAATAAATATCTCGAAAAACGTCTTTGACAAAAAAAAAGTCATTTAAACTGTGCAGGGTTCAATTTAATTTCAAATCTTTCTAATATGTTTTTGGAGCATTTTATTTCCAAAAAGTCTGTACAGTAATAATTACTTAGGATAAAAAATAATCAGAATGTGTGTACCGTTTAACTATTAAGAATTAAAAATTAATTTAATTGTTATAAACTACCTACATATTATTATAGATAATAAATAATAATAATAAAAAAAGAACAGACAACACATTTTTCTTTTCCTCGGTTTCTATAATGGTGGTACAATAGTGATTGTACAATAATTACCTACTTGGGGTTTTCTTTGGATGAATATTTATCGATGTATTAAATTATTTCAAAATATTTAAATTTAATAGTAGCACTTGGTAAAGTACATAGCATCATAATTTGCATTTGCCCTTAAGAAGACTTTTTTAAAGCTTAAACAAAAAGTGAAAGACGTAATACTTTCACATCAAGTCTAGGCTGTTATAATTATAAAGTATAAGTCATATTAAAGACCTTAATACCCATAATATAGTTTACAATGCTGTAAAATTATTGTTAAAGCTGTAGTATGATGGAAATTAGTTTTAATTAAATTTTACGAAGATAGCCTATAACCACACGTGTATTCTCGTAAGTTTAATAATTGGCCAATCGTTTTAAAAACAATTCAGACTATTTGTAAACGCAATTAAAACACAATTTGACCCAGCAAAAATGAAACAATACGAATTCCTAAGTCGTATAAGGAATTTATTTAATAAAATATTTTGATTACAATATAATATATGAAACCGTAATCGTTTTGAAAATTGTATACTTTTAATGGATTTCTTCATCGTCATGGAAATCGTTTTAAGTACAACTATACGTTTGTTTTTCAAGCCAAGACGGTAATATTTTCATTTTCTTTAGCTATACCTACTGCAAACGAATTCCAAACCTCGAAAATAAAAACGAATTCTAAATGTTTATATTATACAAATTAAACTTAAAAAACATCCTTTTTTCACGCGTAGCTAAACCAGTGCATTACACTCGGAAGAACAACTGTGACGATTCTGTTTACAACAATCTAATTTTAATCTAAACCGAACGTTTATAAAAAAAAATTATATATATATATAAAGACCCGGGAAGGCCACAAGCCAAACCGTATACTAATATAGGCACAATTAAGACAAACAATTTGAGGGGACTTATGCGTATTCTATAAACATTAAAAAATACTTAAATGTAAGTGTTTGAAAAACAACTTTTGGAAAGAGATTTAAGTGTTTTGAATTGCAGAGCAGAAAGTCGATCGCGGTTGTCTATATTGTATATATTTTATCCTGAAAAGTGCAGTATAAGGATATGTATTTCCACATACGAATATAATGTAATACCGGGTGATCAATTTAAAGTGAAACACTCATTGTTTCATTAAGTATAAACGATTTTGAAAATATTTTTTTTACATGGTTTCAATTAGTTATAAAAAAACATTCTTAATATTTATTCTTATCCTTAAATTTATTTAAGTTTTATACTTTTTTGAATGAAAAAATACAGTTCTAATTTTATATTCCAAAGCAGAACATTTTTCTGAGTACTTCAATACATAAAAATCAAATTTTGAACGAGTAATTTATGAGTTATAAGATTTAAAGTTTAGACGAGCGGATGAGTAGTGACCAACATTTTACGGCATACCACTCCACTCATCTAAACTTTTAAATACTTATAAGTTATAACTCATAAACTACTCGTTCAAAATTCAATTTTTATGATTTGAAATACTCAGAAAAATGTTCTGGAATATTAAGACCCACACCCGCATATTATGTTGTCTCCGTCTTACAAACGCATATCACAACAAATTGTATAAGTTCAGAATAATCCATTTAACTCTATTATATTTAATATTAGAGTGAATTAACCTATTATCAAATTTAGAATTATGAATAATATCTAGTCAACGACATGGGTATTTTTTTATATTTTAATTTTAAAGCGAGTTATGATCATTTAAAAACTGTAAATTGTTTGAACGTTTTAAAATGATCATTACGGGCGTGTGCAGGTGTGGCGTCCTCTTAAGACTGCATGTTGTCATTCAAATAAGTAAAACCTTAAAAACATAATAATATATAAGGATAAAAAAAACATTAAGAAAGTAATTAAGTATTTAAATACGATATTAGACCATATGTAGAAAAAAATTTCAAAAACTTCAATATACCTTTTTTGAAATCATATATTTAAATGGATCACCTTCTAATATATTATATATTACTATTGCGTAGAGATAACGTTATTGACATGCCATTATATTATCACTACCTACCTATTATAAAGGTAGACGAACATTTTTACCGTTTAACCGACATTCGACGTATATTTAGGATATTATTTTTAAGCCAATCTCAAAAGAAAAAAATACTGTCGGTCGGTCTCCGCGAAAAAATTGTCTGCGTACAGTCGAACTATATATACTCTAAAGCTATATATTTTACGACCGTTACGAATAAAACGACCAATAACCAATCCACTTATAGCGCTTAAAAGTTAAAACTATATAACAATATATATATATATATATAGTATATAGTATAGAGACACTGTTGGCACTATATACATATATAGTGCCAAAAGTGTCTCTATACTGCAGGACAATGACATTGATATTATTTGTATACAAAAAGTTTCAAACTCCGCCGCGATTTGCGGTCATTGGTTACCTATTCAAAGAAGACTTCAGATAGTTTCCAAACTGTTGTAAAATCACAAACGACTTCCGAGTCTGAGATCGATTCCGATTGACGGAGAAAAACTTAACAAATCAAACTTACGAGTACTTACGATAAATACTTACTATAAAGTTAAAAACACCGGGACACGATCAGTCTCTCCGCGGTTACCTAATTAAATCGAATATATTACATTTAAACGCGTATCACAATATTCAGATAATATTATATTTTAAGGTTTCCAGCTTGTGCGTGTCGCCGAGTTTATGATATTTTGTAAAACGCTTTGCCACATATAATAGATATGTATTGTTTACTGTGCGAACGTTTGAACATGTCATCCAAAATGAAATGTTATTTTAGTCTTATCTGAGGCCTAAAACGAGCGGAAAAAATTTGTCAATTTTTTAACAAAAATATGTATTTAATGTAACTTTATAGACAACATAAATCAATAAAATAAACTTTATTAGACACACTGCAAATATTTTTATATTACATTTTAAAATGTCAGAACGTTTTGACAGTGTTCTTTTATAATTTGTTGCACTTTTTTTTAAGTACCTAATAAATAACGATAATAAATATTATTGGCGATTTGAAATATAGGTAACATTAAAACGATAGTGTATTAAATGCTAATTGTTTTACTGCCGTGAAATTATGAAATTAATATTATTTTAAAATGTGGGTAGGTAAAATAGGTACATATAATATACTTAGGAAAGTTTTTAATTTTTATGTTAAGAATACCGTGCGTGGTCGTCCTCTTTATGTACACACATAATATTATGCTTTCTTTTTCAAATATTCAATTATTTTAAACTCAACGCGAAATCAAGACCACTTAGTTTATCAATTACACGTTTTTTACTCTCTCGAGTCTCAACTGCAGTTTTTCACATTACTCCTACTACCGAATTCATTTTTAATTATCAAATACTATACGGCGGCGTCAATGTATACAGTAATAATTACTATCGATATATTATAATATCGCGTAAATACATTATATATTGTTGTAGTAATAATACGAATATAGAATTTAAATATGTTTTTACATTATTTTTTTAAATATTTGCCAAAAATAGTGAAACCAATTTAACGTTTACTTTGAACTTTGTATTTTGCTGCAGTTGACGTCAAAGGGATATTACATCACTCATATAGACATATACTAAACAGTAGGTTTATTTGTTTTATTGATTTCGCGGGGAAAAAAACGATTGAACTATAAAGATAGGTAATAATATGGATTTTAAGTTTTTGCAACTTCTAAAATATAATGCACTAACTTTACCTATTGTAATCTATAGTTTAGGCAATAAGTTATACATTGTAATTTATATAAGAAACATTACTGGTAAATATTCCCCCGAGCTGATTATTATTATTATTATTTTTACCGATTAACAATCGGCGATTTCAAACACTAAACGTTTTTGAAACTGTAACTTATTTAAAAATTGAAATCTTAGATTTCATCGATCCTATCTGAAATAAACAATTAAATATTATTCTGGTATTCTATTATTGTTTGGTCCTCATGGTATTCTCGGGATTTTTCGTACGATAATTTATCACCCTTTTTATTAATGATGCAGGTTTAGTTTTAAAACACTCTAAACTTCTTTAGTTCACTGATGACGCTAAAATTATATTAAAAAAAAAAAAAATGTTAAATCGCTTTATGCCGGCAGCATTTAACTATACAAGATGATATATTAATCTCTCTGCTGCCTGGTGTATAGATACAATGGCGTGCCCTTTAGTTTTAACATAAACAAATGTAAACGTGTCACATTCGCCTCGCGAGTCATAAATTATATTTAAAAATTGTGAATTTTAATTATTCAATTGCAATTTAAACGAAGCTATGAAGTGCGTGTTTTATTAATCATTTAGAACTCTAAGACATAAAATGTTTGGTCATAAACCGATAAAACCTATCGAAATAATAATTGACGTACAATATATTTTAAATCGGATAAAGCCTATACATAGACAAATTATTTCGGCCTTGTTTAGATGACATATTGTGAGTAGGTAATGTAAAATTTCAGACATTTAATTTTTGAGAAATTTCTAAAATGTATGTATCTAGTATTCAAATAAAATATTATTTCAAAAATACACCTCTTGAATTTATTTATTGGCAATGGAAATTGCCACAATGCGGTATAGCAAAAATTAAAAATTAAAAATTATTTTTTATTAGTTTGACTCAATTCGTTTATACAATATTCTTTATTTTTATTATGAACATTTTTCAGGAAATTTCCCATTTACATCACTGTACACACTCTACATGACGTAATAATATATTAATCAATATGGACATTTAAACATTAAACCTACCTATAATATTATATTAACTGAAATAATATCTTACCTAACTACATATTATATGGTAGCTATAGAATTTATTTTCATCAATCGAATCGATTTCTGTGCTTCCAATGCTTCCTAAAACCACTATATATATTTATTATTCTTTTGTTTGCTCTGTACACTTGATTACGGTTATTTGGATTAACTTATTTGGACAGCGGCCAGCTCGCAGGCAGTTGTACAACCGTTGGATTCCTTATAGCCGTTCGACTTACGAATTTAAACTAAGTTTTTTGTTTAAGCTACTAAATAATTTTGTCGATTGTCCAGAATTGTTGGAAAGCATATAAATGTTAAATGTCTTTAGGATAAGAGCAAAACGTGCGTGTTAACAAGATTTAATATTTCATTATTTTCACCAGATACATATTATTATAATATGTATAATAATATTACTTGTGACTAAAACTTTTTGAACATCAATATTAATCTTTTTGGTTGTGATGCTATATAATACTCTTTGAAACAAACTCGAGGATAGATATAAGGAATTGTAAATACACCTATTTATATTGTTTTTCTCTCGTAAACACATGTATAATAAATTATAAAAACGCCGTTACGAAGTGCTAATATTTTTATGCAAACTTATTTAATTTTAAATCGTTTGGCTATTATAATATACTACGACGATGACAGATTGTTTTGTCGGATAGTTTTTCTCTTTATTTCAAACAACAGTATTCTTAATGAGAATATTAATTCGAATCCAGAGATATCATGATATTATTTTTGTTGTTCGGGTAAATTCTAGCTTTGTTTTCAGCTTTTAATCTGTTTAGAAAAAAAAATAACAATCGATAATCCGAAAATGAATCATTCGTCATTCGATGGGTCGTAATATTACGACCCATCTTCGGCAGTGCATTTTCTTGCAATCATACCAAAGAGTCGACAATTTTAATTTACGGATTTCTGCAACGATATTATAGTACGTCGGTATAGGTACCTAATCTGTAAATACTTAAACTTATGGGATTAATTATTTATTTACGTTTTACTCCAGATGTTCGTTATATAGTGACACTATATGAATGGGTTGAGTATAGATATTTGTATTTTTATCGTTATAACCCGACGGAGGAACAAAAACTGGTATAATCTTACTCGACGGCGTAGAGTTTTTTTTCTTTCGAAAATATGTTAAAAAGTTACCTGCGCATACTTGCAGCCTTGTCTCCTTTGTACTTCCCTCTTAGAACTTCTCCCTGTCAAACACAAGCATCATGTCTGTTGGCGCTACATCAGTATAGCGTATTATACATACATGATATATATTATTTATTATATACAGGGTGATTCACCAAGCATGCTCACCCCAATTTTAAATTTTTGGAATTTTTAAATATTATACTCAAAGCCCATTTTTTAAATTCTTGGATTTTTTTGAAAATGTTGATGTGCTTTTTAATTCAAAATTTGAACGAGCAGTTTCTATTATAGCTTTTAAAATGTTTATACTAAGGACAATAGTCCGTAAAAATGGTCTTACAAAAATATAGAATATACGACGTTATATCGGATCCAGCATTTATTATACTTGGACCATTTTTAAAAATTATTTATGTTGATGGATGATATTGATTACTAAAATGTTCCAAATCACTCAAGCCTCCCTAATCTTCCAAATCAATTACCGTGGACTTATTATCCTTGATATACACAGAGTTAAATAACTCGAATCTACTGCAGTTTTAAACCAGGTACCTACCTCAAAACGTTCAGAAGAATTATTCGCTAAACAATTTACAGCGTAGACAAGGAGGCGGTTCACGTTTGGAAAGTAGAAGTTTGTATTTCCGCGGGACACTCCTCGAGTAGGTAGTACAAAGAATCTCAAGAATTTGAAAATATAGTCTTTGAGTGTGTTTAAAAATTCTAAAAACCAGATTTTTTAATAAACGCATTATTAAATGAAAAATGGGGGGGGTGTGGTGTGGTGTGAACAGCGTGCTCGGCGAATCACCCTGTATTTGTGTGCGGGTGTGCGTATGTCTTACGCTGACATGGTACGAACTCGAGGGTGGCCGGGAGGCACTCATTTTCAAGACGAAGAACGCGTAATCGCAATAAGTATTTCGCGGATAGAAAATGCTGTGCGACCTCCTCCGCCGCCGCCGCGTTCCGTCGAGATGGCGCATTTTCCAGTCACCGCACGCGCGGCACGGAAAAACTCATTATAATTTCAAAAGCGAACACGCGGAAATCTGATAATGACAATAATAATAATAGTAATTATTAATAAAAAGGCAAACCTAATATTATTTTAATAGTAAATCGTATATAATATAATATGTTAATTCATTGCGATAAAACATATTATATTGTTTTATTCAATTTATAACAATGATTTTTTTTTTGTGGGGAGGGGGCAATTATATTGCTTTTATAATATTTACACAATATGTGATGTCTTTACATAATATCAAACGTGCCCACTTCTTTGACGTTGTCGCCGTATGACAAACCCAATAAACTTACTCGAATACGAGCCGAATTTTCCGACTTATTTATATTATATATATATATGTATTATTGTTATAGACAGATTCGAGTGAAAAATCATATGATGTATTCATGTATAATACAATAATATATACATGGACTCGCAGTCCATGGTTCATGGTAAAGTTTACCTTTGTAAAGAGAAAAATGTATACATGGCGATTTTTTAAGCATGCTCGCCTTATTTTTATGCTTAATAATTATGCGTATAATCAAATTCTGATTTTTTGAATTTTTAAAAAACAATTGAATACCATATTTTTGAATTTTTGAAATTTTGTGTACCACTTATCCCGTGACGATAAAAACTTTTGTTTTTTAAATAGGAACCCCCGTTTTTTAACTTTGAATTATTCAACAGATATTTCTTTGAGAATTTTGCAGATATATTAAAATTAAAATTTGAAAGAGTAGTGTATGAGTTGTATGACTTTGTGTTCTAAGGATAATAATATGTCTATCGTTATAATATTATGTTAAGTAGATATGGGGGCTTAGATGGTTTTTGAAAATGTAGTAATTCCTATTGATCTATCAATGTATAAAAAATGTGTAAAAATGGTCCAAGTATATAATAAATACTAATATTCTATAATAATCTCTAATATTTTATTATATAGTTTATATTATGTTTGTAAAGTTATGTTTAAGGATTATTATCCTTAGTAAAGACATTTTATTATCTCAGAAACTACTCACTAGAAATTTGATTTAAGCATATAATAATTTTAAAGAAAATGGTCCGCTAAACAATTTGCAATAAAAAAAATAATGGTTCTCATTTGAAAAATAGAAGTTTGTATCGCCACAGGACATCACCTTATAAAGTAGTACACCGTACACGAACATCAAGAATTGGAAAAAATAACATGATCTATAGAAAATATATGTTTAAAACTCCTAAAAATCGGAATTTGAATACGTTCTATCAAAGAAAAAATGCAGGAGGTGAACATGCTAAAAAAAAATCACCTTGTTTATAATAATAGTTTTTCTGCAGTTTCAAATGTTTATGCGATTACGCTCGTCCACAAATGGACACGTTTGTAGTAAAAATATATAATTTCACTCTCTAAAAACAAGATCGTAATATTTGAGCTATAATAATATAAACAGTACCTAAATAATGCATATAAATAAAACATAATATTTTATATTACAGGTGGTCGTATGTAACGCGTGATGTACATATTGTGTATATTATGGGCGTATTAAAATATTATTACTAATCTGTCGAACGAGTTTTAATTTCAAAGCTGAAATGAATCAAAGCCGATAGAATCGACTCGCGTACGATTTAAAACTTTACAATGGCGATAATATGGTACAATGCGCGCGGCCATTATGTATTTAATTTTCTAAGTTCTCGAAAGGCTTTCCCGTGATTAGTTCACCGCCGGGCTTTCGCTTTTCACTTAATCGGATTATTACTTTGTTGTGCACACACGTCATATATGTACGTACAGTCGTTATAAATACGATATAACCTTTACAGAGAACACACATCACTGTAATAATAATAATAATAATAACAATATTGAATAACTGTATAATAAGTAATAACTATGTTATTATTATAAGCTGCCATCCAAAACGGCGCTCGGCAATTTCGCCGATTTTTCTACACTACCTGAAATATATTAAACATCAATCGCGCCGCAGGAATATAATAATTATTATGTTATGACGAAAATATTCACCATAATATTTTTACACGTTTAGTTTTAATGAAATAACCGAAATGTGTTAATGTAATAATAGTCAGTCCAGCTATATTGTAAGAAACGATGATACAATTTATTAAAACACATTTTGAAACTTGTTCAATACAATGTCTGCGCATCATGTGTTCAAGTGTGAAAGTTCTTAGTCATAATAAACGGTCGAGAGATGATGTGGAAAAAAATTCATCTAAAATTTTAGATACATATAGCAAATGTATAATATTATGCTCAAACGATGTATTTTTCGACACATAATCTGCAAATCGTCACGTTTTTGGTATTTTAATATCGTCCGGCGATAAAAAAAACAACGTACAACCTATTTTGAAAACCATAATTTTTTTTTTTTACTTTTGCGATTGGCCGTTGTACAAAAACGACGGAATCATACTATTAATATAATCGCTGCTTTAAAAAGCGTTTACGACTTTACGATATGGTTTTCGATTTTGAAGTTAAAAAACCGATACGATTTTTCCGGCGACGGAACAAGCATCATAACCCGCGATGAAAAGCTGAACAAAGTGATATGTGACTCACAATAATATTATTATATTTTATAGGCGACCTACCTATATTATATACGAATATAAACACACGTCAAACACAATTATTATTTATAATAGCTGTGCGTTTATGATAAATGTGTTCAGGTAATAATAATATTATATACCTGCAGTATACCACATAGGTACTGTATGAGCACACGTCGTAATAATAATTATGGTCGTAATATCCGATTAAATGCCTACGTATATTTGTTTGTTTGTTTGCAAAAAACAGTCGTTCTATATTAATATACGCGATATAATATTACGCGCGTCATACGGCCGGATAAAAAAATATAATATATTATTAATCAAGCGGCGTAAAAATATGGACTCGCGCGTCGAAACAATATAATAATTACGTAAAACGCGTACCTACTATTTATAGTTTCGTTTATTTTATTCGTCGAGACGTCACTAACATTTGAATTACCCACAACTGGTTTTTCGCACGTCTACCGCCGTCGTGTATACGATTTAAAAAATATATAATATTATATTATAATACGACGACGACGATTTGAATATTATTTGGGTGTGGGCATATTATAATATTATATGTTCGCAATAAGAATACGACAAGTGCGCGGAGATACGACTTGTGTGCGTTGGTCTTTACACACGGCGCACAATGATAATATTACAGTCATGTAGATCTATGACCCGATGATGATGGTAACGGTAGATCGTTTTTATTATTCGTTCTCTCGGTCGTATATACCTTTATATTTTATGGGTGCGTATATTATATATTATTATATGTTTATATCTTATTCTCTTCTATACGGGGCGATTCGCCGAGCAAACTGCTCGACCAAATATGTATTTTATTCCTATTCAATTATATTTAATTCTGATTTTTTTGAATTTTCAAATATACCTATTATACTTACAATACAGTGGTTCTCAACCTTTTTTGTTTCATGTCACCCTCAGCCGCTATAGTATCCAACAATGTGTCGCCCTAACATAATAAATGTTTAAACAATGAACTGTGCATTTTTTTTAAAATAGGAATATTGAAATCGAAATATAAACAAATAATGAGAAAATTTACCCTGGTAGTTTTTACAAATTTGGGGAATTCTATAGGGTTGATGGTGGAAAGAGCGAGTCGTATATCGTCTTCTAGAGTTGTTTTTGGCGTTTTTTTGTTTTTAATTTTTTATTATTTGTGAGTGTACTAAATCAATAAATAATATTATCTTATTCTTTTTCCCTTTGGATATTTTATGTCACACCTTTCGATGGGTCCATGTCACCCTTGACCTTGAGAGACATGTCATCCCGGTTGAGAACCACTGTTATAATATAATAGACCACGCGCTTTCAAATCCTCGAGACTCTCTGTACACTAGCTATAGGTACCATTAAGGATAGTGTCCAGCTGTGACGATATACAAACTACTGTTTCTTTTTCATATGACAGCTCATCTATTTTTACACCGTTAATTGCTTAGTGTATGATGGATGTCCAACCCGCGGCCCGTCATAGGTTTTCGTCAAAAATTCAATATAATATTATATGTAATATATACTCTTCGACGCGAAGAGTGTTTTATGAAAAAATGAACCACCCCGTACCTCTATATATATTTGAAGTCTAAACGTCATGTTATCGTGTGTATTATACAATAATATTATGATTTGTTGCACTATTTAATATTATATCGTCACATTATACGTTTTATTATTATATTCCGCAGGTAAAGGTACCTATATTATGCTGCCGCGCGTGCAGTATATAATAATATTATAATATATAAGTAATTCGCAAGATTCACATTTGCCCGCAGTAAAGGCCCATTATTTATTTGTACATGCACATCACGGGACGACATTTGCGTACTTTAATAGTACACCTATCTTTAACGTGTGACACGATACACACGTGAAAATCCCCCATGTATATTTTACTATCTAGGTATGCCACATATATGAGTGATATTTTATTATATTATATTGTATTGTGCTCGTCGTATCGGCAAAAAATATAGTAATAATAGTATAAAAAAAATGAAATATGACGTACGGTAACCGCACACGTTCAGTCGCATCGTGCGCTGTATAATACCTATTTATATTGTGGTCTCGAGAAAAGCCTGCAGAGAGATAATAAAAGAAAAAATTCCAGAGGTCGACATTTCTCCGCGGCCGCAAGTTTTACAATAATTTAGTCACTGTACGCACGGCAACAAAATACTACCGCAGAATATAAAAATATAAAAATATTGTTCGTTTTATTGGTATACATTGTAATAGTGGTATGCCGTCCGAGTGTGCATGTGCATGTGCATGTGCAATCCAAAGGACATGACTGCAGTATAAATTTTCCGCACATCGATATAGAGCCGAAATTACACGTGATGTCATTAAATCGTATTATTCGCTCTCTGACCGTTACACAATAATAATAATAATATGGTTTACCGTATTATTATTTAATAACGACGATATAATATACATCCCGAGATAACGGGGAATCCTGAGCTGCTGCTGCTGCTGCTGCTGCTGTCGTATGGTACACACAGCGTCGACTAGAATATTTACCAACTCGACGACGATATTATATATATATATACAAATAAGTAAGTACTAATGATCAAAGGTTAACAATTATTATTATTATTATTATTATTACTTTGATCGCCGCGCGGATCTCGTCGTGATTACTTAATTATTATTATGCCGCGCTCGTAATTATATCATTGTTATTACTATTGCATCTGTTGCACTACTACTGCGGCAGAACAGGTGGGCTGCTGTCGTCGTATCGATAATATAATAATTAATAAATCGCATCGGTACGAGTTTTAATCGTCTCCGAGAGCGCGATGATCTCGAGTATCCGGCCGGATAAAATATGATATGATATAAGCCAGAACTACTATAATATATGGACAAAAGAATTCTATCGTTTTCGTTTTTCACCGTACGCCTATTGTGGGTATAGTATAATAATCGTTAATGTATTCAAAATTATTCTTAATAGTTGTTAACATTTTTACTAATTTAAAAATGCGGTTTAGAAACTACTTGAAATATATTCAAAAAGTAGAATTATTCACATTGACTTTATATACAAATATAGTGTGATATACATACCTTCGCGTGACTGTATTGCTGCATCCGTCCGCCATTATGCGATGGTCGACCATCATTCATATATATATACTCGTTGTGCATGTATATATTATTTACCCGTTCGAGATTACCTATGTGGAAATTATTATTAATGACGTTTTCACGATGAAAAAATTGTACCAGTCGGATTTAAATAACGTGTGTGCTTGAGTATACCGACCATTATAGGTGTCTAAAATCAATGAAATATAATTTTCAAAAAAAAAAAAAAATGTAAATACAATGTCATTTGTAAAATTTAATTAATAACCCAAGTCCGCCGATTCAAAACTTCCGTAGTAATTATTTATACATTTTTTTGGAAAAATGCGTTATGCGTGCTAGGTATACACACACGTATAATATATGTATACAATATAAACTTGTACAGGGTGATTCACAGAGCATGCTCGCCCCCGTTTTTCAGCATTTTAATAATACATTTATTCAAATATTATGATTTATGGAATTTGTAAGCTACTCAAAGCCCATTTTTTCAAATTCTTGGATATTTTTTAACTACATAAGGAGTGTAATGTGGCGATACAAACTTTTGTTTTCCAAATGAAAACTCTAATTTTTTATTTTTTATTTTTCCAGCCTATAATTTTTTTGAAAATTATGATGTGCTTAATATTCAAAATTTGAACGAGTATAGTTTCTTAGTTATTAAAATGTTTACACTAAAGACAATTGTTCTTAAAAATTGTTTTACAAAAATAAAAAAATTACGTTATAGCAATGGATCTAGTATATTTTATTACACTTGGACTGTTTTTAAAAATTATTAATGTTGATAGACAAAATTAATTACTAAAATTGTCCAAATCGCTATAGCCCCCAAATCTTATCGTGGACCTTATATTTTATTTATTACACATTAAGTTAAATAACTCGAAAACTACTCGTTCGAATTTTGAATTAGGTACATCAAAATGTTCAGAAGAAATATCCGCTAAACAATTAACTGTGTAGAAATGGGAGGTTCTAGCATTTGAAAAGCAGAAGTTTGTACCTCCACGGAATACCCCTTAAGTAATACAGAAAAATCTAGAGAATTTGAACACATATAGCCTCTCAGTATATTATATTTAAAAATTCTAAAGATCAGGTTTTAAAAGAAATACATTATTGAAGAAAAAAGTGGACGAGCATGCTTGGTGAATCACCCTGTACAGTATACACACAAATTAAATACAGGGTGAATCACCAAACATGCTTACCATTATTTTTCATTTAATAATCAATTTTTTGAAATTCTGATTGGGATAGGGGGCTTAGTCAAGTCATGACACTCCTCGAGTATAGGTAGTATAAAAAAAATCTCAGGAATCTGAACACATAATATGATATGGTCTTAAAGTAAATAATATATTGTTTAAAAATACCGAAAATCAGAATAAATTCGTTATCAAACGAAAAAAATATATTATGGGGGTGAGCGTGCCCGCCGCGGGTGAATCACCCCGTATATTTGTTTAATATACGTATTATATATATCGTATATACATATTATATATGTGTGTATATATATTATAATAATACACTATACGTATATATACATTCGTTTTAGTCATGTCTCGTTCTATTTGAATTATTATAGTCGTCGTATATGTACAACAGTCGACCGGCACAAAAAGTTGATGTATACATGTGTGTATACGCGTATATTATTGCGTTTGATGAATGTTGCCGCGTTTCTGGGACTTTGGGATAGACCTACTCAATCACATGTATACGTGAACGCGGTTTGCTGAAACCCGAACGGAATATTTTATAATATATATATTATATATACGTATATCCTACTGCAGAACAGTACACGCCGTCTACAGTTTTCCTCGCGTATTTATACAATATTACAATATAATAATAATAATAATAATAATATAATGCTTGTGTATAAATTATATACAGAGTGATCCGTTTAAAGTAAGACAAGTGACAACACTCATTATTTCAAAAAGCATTTACGTTTTTGGAAATATTTTTGTTACATAGGTATATGGTACATATGAAGTCGACACTCAATATTTCAAAAAGTATTCACGTTTTTGATAATATTTTTATTACACGGTATCAAGTCGTTACAAAATAAAAATTTTTTTTTAAAAAAAGTATTTTTTTAAATATTTTTTAAGTTTTTTTTTGCATTTTTGAATTACAACATACTGCAGTTTTAATTTTATTATCCAAAGCAGGATATTTTTTCTGGTATTTTGATACATAAAAATCGAATTTTGGACGAGTAGTAATTTGTGAGTTTATAAGTATTTAAAGTTTAGATGCGCAGTGTTGGGGTGATATGGAGGTAGCCCGCGAAATGTTGGTCCACAACTCCGCTCTTCTACACTTCAAATCCTTATAACTCAAGAACAACTCGTCCAAAATTTGATTTTTATGTTTCAAAATACTCGGAAAAATATTCCGCTTTAGATTATAAAATAAAAACTGGATATTGTAATTCATAAAAGTAAAAAACCTAAAAAATAATAAGGTTAAAAATATTTCTTTTCGAAAAAAAATGTCGTTTTGTAACGATTTGATACCATATGTAATAAAAATATTATCAAAAACGTAAATACTCTTTGAAATATTGAGTGTCTTGCGTTAGATGGATCACACTGTATAAACCTTTAGGTACAGTGCGGGATGCGACTGCAGTACACGATATTTTAGTTATAACAATAACTATACTGTCATCATATCGACCTGCTTATCCTTAGCGAGGAGATTAATTTAATGACCGTTTTCTATATATTGAAATACTAACGCGATTGTTTTTTTTTTTTTTTATGATAGTAGCGAAATGTAAATAATAATATAACTCGTACCCGCGGCCGATATGATATGGTCTGAAGGCACCAACAAAAAAAATACGCGAATATTGATATTTTAATGTACGCCGCAGAGGGAGAGAGATATAATATGATATGTCGTAGACAGATAGGTAGTATTAAATAATAATAATAATGTAGGTACGACATGATAATAATATATATACGCTTTGGTATAGCTTCGGTATGTAAAACGCATTAATACCGCGACCGAGTTATATATATATATATATATGATAACGAAACACGCTTATTCGACACAGAATACTGCTATATATAATATTATAAAGTATTCTGTGTCGAATAAGCGTTTTTTTTCTCTTTTTTTTTTTTTGTGTGTATGTGTCATTGTCGACGAAAAATCGATAATCGCCGTGGTATTTGTATAACACATATATTATTATATATTATGTATATACACATTTTATACTTAATCCGCCATTGACAATATAATATTATATATACCATACACGACGACCGTAAACGCGACGTTAAAATTGTAGTACGCATTACACACACACACACACACACACACACAATATATATATATAATTATATTATTGTATACGCATCCATATTATATATGTATACATTTTCTCGTAACGATAAAACATTGTTATAACTTATAATCATTAATATATACAAACCGTTATATAGAACGTCATACTGCATATAACACATACAGAGCGATCCATAAAAAAAAACCGTTCTTCGCGTCCCTACGTACACCGACGATTATCGTCTTATTGAAGCCTCATATTTTTTTTTTGTTCGCTCACAAATATATAAATAGTATTCACCCGTAATCGATATGCTTCTCGAACCTGCACACCGATCTGATCCATGTCTTGGTCTGGAGCCCCGAGATCCCGGGTAAGGCTATATATTATTATGTAAGCAGGATTTTGAAGCAAAACGAATATCAAAAAAAGCATATACGACTGTTAGAAAAAAGTAAAAGAGCGCATCTCGGTATACACGAAAAGCGTGAAGAGCGTTTTAAAAAAATGTGATTTTATTAATTATGATTTTTAAAAAAAGGCGGGTGAGTGCGCATGGGTGCTATGCATTTCGGGCGGGTCACTCTGATGGGTGCGTGTTAAATCTGAATTCAACGCTATATCATCATCATCGCATACGAAAACGATTCTGTGCTAGAACGTATATTTCGTGTTTTAGATTCTGAGCAGAGCGATTGATGGTTCGATTTGAAGCGCTTCGGCATCTTTTTTGGTAGGAGAGTGGGAATCTAGTTGGAACTTTTGAATAAAAAGTTGCCAATAGTTTTCAAATACGTCGGGAAAAACGAAAAAAATCAAGCAAAAACCATTATACGACCATTTTCTATGTAAAATAAATATTTTGACTCTTTTTGAGCTATTTATAGGCATCAACAATTTTGGATTTTTTTCCCAATTATTATTGTTGATAGCTGCTATAATTTAACATCCGGTGAAAATATCACGTACCTATACCGTTATTCATTTTTGAGTTGCAATTATAAAACAAAATAAATGTTTGTCAAAAACTTAGTTTGCGTAAAAATGTCAGTTTTTTCTTAATTTTTTTTCTTGGTTTGTTTGACAAATACTTTTTACCATTTAAAAGTAACAACTAGATTTACTAACTAAATTTTTACTGCCCAAAAATACAATAACAAACACCAACATTTTTTTAAAAAATAACCATACAAACATCTTCATAAAATCAATATATTTGTCGCTTCTCTCAGAATCTTAAAATGTATAATGTACCTACTAATTTGGAATAATTTTTATGGATCGAATAATTTACAAAAAACATTTATTTTAGATTAAAAAAAGAATCAATAATTAGTAAATTATTATCCTTGTTGTTATTTAACGTTAAATAATTCAGAAATTACTCCTCTGAATTTCCATTTGGATGCATCAATAATATTTTTTAAAAAAATCGGCATTTGCCAAATAATTTACAGTAAAAAGGGATTTTACTTTTTTGAAAAAATATAAATTTTTATCACCATAGGCCCACCACTCGTTAAATGGTAAAAAATCGTGAGATTTAACATTGCGGTCCTTAAGTTTAATTAAAAAGCAAAAAAATTAATACATAATAAGACGAAAAATGGGAGTAGTGACTAGTGAGCATACTCGGGGAATCACCCTTTGTATATACTATATAGTATTATAGTATATATGAACAATTGTGAGGAATTTCGTAAAATTATTTTTTTTAATTTGTAAAATTACGGCGAAATAAATTAATGAAATGGTGTTACAAAGATTTTCCTCTCTTTTCGGTGTCATCATTATAAGTACATAGATCCTAACCTTCACCCCTTCCAAAACAATTTTGGTCCTCGATGTTAATATGTAGATTCATGGTAAAATAAAAAACGTTATAGATTTTTGATGTATCTAACATCATCAGATATAAATAATACTATAATAGTACCTACCTACTTTTAATAATATATGTTTTTTTAAATGTTTTAATATATAGTACACTATATTATTATAATATAATCGGAACGTTCCATTAATAAAATTATAATATTATACAAACACTGTTCTCAATTTGTTATAAAGGCCAAAAAACTAAAATTATAATCATTGTATCCCGTGCATCGTGAATTATTATGATTTATTATGAATAATATTTAACTTCCTCGCTATTTTTTAAAGTAATGTTTTAGAAAAATAATATCAATCTACATATTTTATATTTAATATATTATAACGTCATCGTTTTCGATTCGAGTGATAAATAATAATTTACCGAAAAGTATATAATATTTAAATTAAACAAATTCCGCAGAAGTCATTAAATATAAATACGATTTATAATTTTTATTAACTATATATAACATGATAATATTCTTAAACGTCCATGTAGGTATATAGCCGTATGGGAATTGGGAATAACTATAATTATGTTTTATTTAAATGATAACTGATAAATATGTACAACAAATTACGAACCAAAGAAATAAACCAGAACTAATCTTTTCGACGACACAAATTAAATAAGATTAGGCATAAAAAGAAAAAAATTATTGTATAGAAAAAGCATAATATTATAAAACTACATACCTAGTTAATTCAATATTATTATACCTGGGTCGGTAACTGGTCTCAGATTTCACCGTTTTTTTATTGCATTTTTTAGACTATACGTACTGCGGGGAAAATTGTAAATTTGCCCAATCTAATATACAATTTGTATTCGAATTTTAATTTAATCATTCTATAATCTATATAATATTGCATACAATATTATATTATATTCACGCGAAACTTGTTTATGGGTTACATAATTTTTACTATCTGTGTAAAAGTGTTTACCGGGAAAAGCACACACTGTCAGTTGTAGGTAAGTATAGTAAACAACAATACAGTTGTTATTCCTTCACTCCGCTCAAAGTCTAAAAATTGGTTGTACTTTTTATGGAAGTTTTTTGCTGTACAGAATATATTATTAATTAATTAAATCAATTAAAATGAATAACCGTCCGATTATAATAATAATTAATATAATTCGTACAACAACATAATATAATAATATTAAATGAAATATAACGCGACCTGCAATCTCATAATATATTATATTCTAATATTTGCTCCTTAACAAAATATCGTATGTTACAGCAGCTACTTGCAGTACGAGGCCCGTTCAAAAAGTAACGGAATTTTGTTTTAAATAAATACCTACGAAAATTTAGTTACGCGTTGAAAATGAATCATAATAATATCATCCCCTTCGAAATATTATACTCTCCTCCGGAAGACGTGCTGCAGTGGTCGCAGCAATCTTACCATTTTTCGAATGCGTCCTTTGCAGGAACTGTTCCATAGCCGAGGCTTTGAGTTCTACCGTATTCGCTTTGATTTCCTCTACGCGTCTTATGGAAGAGTTGTCCTTTGAGCGCAAATTTTAATATCTCTCAAAAAAAAATCACTCGGGGCCAGAACTGGTGGGTGCGAGAAACCACGGGGTTTTTTTATTCGGCCAAAATTTCGCCGATCGACAACGTCTCCTGAAAATGGCAACAATCGAGGAACAAACTCGCAGGCGCTTCTCGCATATTATTATGCTATAATATAATTTTGCGATCGTAGTTTGTACCTGCGTATAATATTATGTATGCATTTAAAACGTGTCCGAACGATGCCCTGCGACGCTGCAGTGCTGACACGCACAAGGTGATTACAAATCGTAACCACGGTTACGCGGCAGATCCTCCTTGTGGTCGTCGGCTTGAAATGTAAAAAAGGTGATTGCAAATTACAATGCGACACTGGAGATCGGAATGTCGGACATAATAATAATATATACTCGCAAGTGCGGTGTAACGTGTCAAGGAACGTCCGGTGTAAGAGTGGTAAAATATAGACTGTATATAGCCGAGAGTAGAATTTTTTACTGTGTTGCAATTAAATTTTTTAAAACAAACATTGCGTGCTTACGGGAAAAAAATTCCTAACGGAAATATTACATCGAAGCAGTATAATAAATTAACGATTTGTCGAAATAAACCGTTCCGATTATTTTTTTTTTTAATACAATGATAATGGTTACAATATTCAAAAAATGTGTAAATACCTATATTTTGGAATAAAAAAAAAATTGGTTAAAAAGTTTGACGTTTAGTCATTACCATAATTATTATTTGAGGTAGGTACGAGGTTTTACACACATATTTTTACATATTATCATAAATAATAATAATATATTGTACCTCATTTGAATAATACATAAATGGTCGGAATTTTTAATATTTATATTCGAGCTGTAAATTTTAATTTCTATAATATCTGGGTGAAATTAATGTTCTCTGGAAAAATGTAACGAACACACTTTTTGCCATATTATACTTCAAATAGTTGCATACAAAATAATTAATATTTAATCAATATACAATTTACCAAACATCAAATGACATTGGCACTAACCTTTGATGTTCGCGCGATTAGTCTCAACGGGAACGATCCATTACGCCGCAATAATAAGTATAAGTATTTGAAGGAATATTCATGACAAATACCATTAATTTTGAATTAAGCATTTGAAATATTTAAGTTAATCGTTTAACCATAATGACGATAGCTATAAATCCAGGTGTTAATTTACATATTTTATACAAAAACAAGACGTATATAATATTATGTGCATTTAAAAATTATGCTATAGCAGGTAGGTTCGTCGAATGGAATGTTTGTGAAAGCTTTATATTCAGTGCATCTTTTAAACATTTCAAAATGTGGCTTCGAAGAAATATCATAAAACAATTTAAACTCGTGTTTACAAGGCGACAACGCTAATATATTATGACTTATTTTTTTTTTATATTAATTTTGAAGCTGAAACAACAGCCTGATTATTGGCTTTTTACAATTAAAAGGTATTTACACGGCGGTGGTGATTAATATTACGTTTTACATTGTGTACAGAGTGAAAAAAAGGAAGCAAGAGAAGACAATATATATTGTGTCTTATTATATACAACGTAATTACGTAACTCACAGCAAGCATGTTCAGAGCACACTTCCTTTTTTCTTCTCCAATAACGTAGTTATTCAAAATCTGATTTTTTGAACTTTTAAACATGTCTAAAGCCCATATATTCAAATTCTTGACATTTTTTGGTCTACTATTAATGAATGTCCAGCGGAAACACAATATTCTTTTTTTTAATGAGAACACCTCTTTTTTACTGTAAATTATTTAGTTTTTCTGAAAATGTTGACGTATCAGAATCAAAATTCGAACGAATAACTTACGAATTGGTTATAGCTTTGTGCACTAAGAATAATAGCTCCATAATATGTTAATTGGTTTACAATATATTGGATCTATGGTGAGTTAAACATTGTCGTACCTATAAATAATATTAATCTATCAACATTTATGATATTAGGAAAAATGCAAAATCCAAGGATAATAAAATGTTTACTATACCTATGCTATATCACATCGATCTTATATTTTTGTAAAACCTTTTTTTAAGGACTATATTATAATCAAATAAATCATCCACAAAAACAATTAAAGAGGGGGGGGGTTCTAATTTGAAAAACAGAAGTCTGTATCGCCTACCATGTCCCGCACACTCCTAAAACATATAATTATAATACCTACATCAAAATTCAAGAATTTGAAAATGCAGGATCATTGAGTATATTTGAAAATTTCGAAAATAAGAATTTGAACGAATTCAATAGTTTTATTAGGCGGAAAAAAATGGGGGTTAGCGTGCATCGTTGTATATATGAATCACCCTGTACGATATATTATGTTATGTTATAATATTCATGTTTAACAAGAACAACTGTGCACTGCCCACAATTTTTACATAATAATATCGTATAATTATATAAACCGTGTACGAATTTTTTTTTATTACACCGCAGCAGCAGTTATGACAATTGAAATGTTTTCCAAATACATTTATAATATTATATAATCTTTTGCGGGTATATATATATGGGGGAGCGCGTGTCCGGTGCGCGAAACACACACAATTCGTATTTATGGCCGCAATGTGCGGCTGCTCCATATAATAATAATATATCCTCATATTATATTATATACTAGGTATTGCGAGTATATAATATATATAATGGCGACACTCGTACATATAATATACGTCTTAGGTGCATTTGGAGTTATAGGTTTTTATTATAAAATGTTACGTGTTTCGGCTATATATATAAATGTACAGAGCGCACGCATAGCCTATTTTTCCTATTTTCCTAGTATATTATTATACCACCTACGCCGTTTAAAACGAATAAATCATAAGCCAATAAATTGCGTCCGCCGCGGGTTCATAAATTCAACAGTCTTATATTATATACGAACAAACAACGTCAAAATGACATATTGCTGAAGCCCGCGACTCCTGAGGACAAGTCGACCGTAAACACGTTACACGTTTTGACCTATAAGCTTCGAGAATATTGTTCGTCTGCTGCGGCGTACGAAAAGGTCCGGTAAAAAAAAGCCAACGATTTATTCGCGTGCTGGCGGGCTAAGTCCACGCGTATATAGTCTCGTGTCCTAAGCCGCGGCGGACTCTGTGAGGAAACAATATAACATAATAATATATAAGACACTCCACACTGCTGCTGCTCGCAATCAATTATATTATGTCTATGGACGTTTCGTTCGACGAGCAGAGAAATAAATTCTCCGAACACACACACATAATATACCTGCTGCACCTACCCGCAGGGACCCGATATGCGCCGAAAATAATAGCGTTCGTGACGAGATCTCGCGTATAGGTGGGCATCTTCGGGGTGATATGGTGATTTTTTAACCATATGCTCACCCCCGTTTTTTCTTTCTTGATAGTATACACATATTTTATTCAAATCGTGATTTTTAGAATTTTTAGTATGTACCTATATAGGTAGAGACTATATTTTCAAATTCCTGATTTGTTTGCACTAGGTACTATTAGCGAATGTCCTGCGTGCAAACTTCTACTTTTTAAATGAAAACCCCTATTTATTGACGGGTGCAAATTATTTGGCGGATAATTTTTTGAAAAAGTCGATATTTCTAAATCAAAAGTCTAATGAGTATAGTTTCAGAGTTACTAAAATGTTTATACTAAGGAGTTTTACAAAAATATCAACTATATTTATTAGATATAGTACTATACTTGGACCATTTATACAAATTATTTATATTGACCGCGATCATTAATAATAACTAAAATGTTAAAGTCATCTAAGCCTCTATATCTACTTATCCCATTACCGTAAACATAATATTATGTGCACAAAGTTAAAAAAAACTCAAAATCTACTCGTTCGAATTTTGATTTACTTACATCAACATTTTCAAAAATAATATATGCTGAATGTTTTAAAGAGGAAAAGGCGCGGGGTTCCTATTCAAAAAACAGAAGTTTGTATTGCCCTGGGACCATCCTTGACAAAAAAAACACCTTTTATATATTGTGGAATTTCGGGAGAAAAATTATGCGCGATATCTGCAGTAGCTACTGCGGCGGCTGATGCAGTTGCACGGCTATATAACACGGCGGCGGCGGTGTGCAGATTACGATGATTATTATTATTTAAATGTTAAATGAAAAAAAATGCTTCGTTCGAGCGTCGTGACGCAGTGGGACGAACAACAGCAAATACCATATAGTTGTTGTTTAAAAAATTAAATTTCTAATCTCGACGCATAATATGGATTCGCCGCCGCGTAACTGGTTTTTAGTGTGGCCTAATAAAAACCGTACAACTCGTGAAAACTCTGTGCGCGGTCTATAATAATAATAATAATATAATACTGCAACGCGCTGAAACGGGTATGGCCAAACGCATTCCTTTTGGAATTAACGATAGAAAAAAAAATGATTGACTATACATTATATATATTGTAGAAAGATTTCTACGATTTATTAATGTGTGTGAGCGCACTGCATCACGGAAAGATATCGGACTAATAACACAACGTCCCGACGGACAACAAATATAATAAAATATTATGATAATTTATAACCATATATTACCATCATCATCATCATCATCATTTTATATAGGTACGTCGTGGCGGTACGATACCGATGGCTGCAGACACATATATTATTAGTAGATATGCTTCAACACGTCATGCCTGAACTAGTGGCGTAATTATAGGGGGAAGGGGTTGGATTTGGGTGTTGTATCCCCCCCCGTGACATTTCTTTTTTTTAATCCAGCAAATCACATTTATATATACTTGTTTAACTATAAATATTATTATCCAATATTTATAGGCACTATAATATATATATATATATATATATACATATACAGGGGCGCTTAAAGTTGGTTTTGCCTATGACATAGTTAAATAAGTGGGTGGGTTGGTATGATGTGAAGAAAAATAGGGACATCGTGGTTGTACTGTTTACACATTTTACTATATTAAATTATAAGTACAAAGTTAGGATTATTTTTGTTAGCACTTAGCAGGCGGGCGGATGGGTGAAACGTACAAACGTTTCATGCCTCCCCACCCCCCCCCCCCCGACCCATATACTTACACGACCAAATCACGCCACTGGACTGAACACGATAAATAATTCCGTTCGCCCCGCGGACTATGCAACGGCGGCTGTATTGATTTTAATTTTTTCTTAACACTCGCGTCGTGTTCCATTATATTATATATATATATATATATATATATACGTATTACACTGTCGTATCACAGCAGACGTGTCGTTTATGTGCAGCGTGTGTATCTATATTAATATATATATTATGTAATACACTTATACGTTGCAAATGTACACTGATGCTCGGCTGCTGTAGAGGGCGTAAAAAGTTTTACCGAAAACAAGTTTGGGAAATTTGAAATACTAATTCGAGTGATACGCCATACTACAACTTGCGCGTTAGTATATATACATGTACCGTAAGTTTATACTTTTAAACTACTCCTATACGACGATATAAGTTTGCTATAGCCATTGAAATTACGCGATTTGGAAACGAAATAGCTGTATGTGCGGCGATAAGCGTCAATGTATATGCTGTATGCCGGTATACAGGGTGATTTTTTCCAACACGTTCACCCCCGTTTTCCCTTTGATATACCTAGTACATTATTTATTCAAATTCTGATTTTTAAAATTTTTTAATACACCTACCTACTGTAAAGCCCATATATTTTCAAATTCCTGATTTTTTTTTTTTGCAATTCTTAAGGACAAACTTTTTTTTTTAAATGAAAACCACCACTGCAAATTATTTGGCACATGACTTTTTCAAGAATGTTATTGATGTATCTAAATCAAAATATTGTAATGAGTAGTTTCTGAGTGTTGTTAAGATGTTTATATATACAAAGGATAACAATCCTTAAAAATGGTTTTACAAAAATATAATCTATAATATCGCATGTAATATTAAGTTTCGCTTATTTATTATACTATTGGGCCATTTTAAACATTTTATTTTATTGATAGATCAATATGCTAATAATTACTACATTTTCAAATCATCTAAGCCACCATATCGAATTGACCCATTGCTATGTCATATTATAGCCTTAGTACACGAAGTTATATAACTCATAAACTACACGTTCGAATTTCGATTTAGGTACATATACATCAAAATTCTCAAATAAAAAAAATCTTCTGCATAATTTAAAATGAAAAAGGTGGGCTTCTGAAAAACAAGAGTTTGTATTGTCCCAGGATCATCCTTCAGTGATGGTTCAACAAATCTCGAGAATTCAAAAATATGGTCTTTGAGTGTATTTAAAAATTTCAAAAATCATAATTTGATAATATATGAGGATAGTGTGTACTCATAAAAATAGGACGAACACGCTTAAAAAACCACCCTGTATATGCGTGTATGTGCGCAGTGAGCTTACGAGCTTTGGTGCAGAGTTAAGGTAGTGTATCGAACAAAATTATTTTTACAGTAGTAAAAAAGCACATAATGTACGTGTTTGGTGTTTATCTTTATACCAACTCCCTAAAGAGCAGGTAACCTGGTAACCAGCTAGGGATGAGTTACGCTGCATAAGTAATAATATTTTTGAGTTCTAGAAAAATAGTTGTTAAAATTTAAATATATGTTTCCGCGAATATTAATTCGAGTCAAATAATAAAAAGTTCTTTATTGAATTACAAGAAAAAGAGGAGATGCGATGCGATTTATGAAGATAGTTTAGTGCGGAGTGTGCGTACATAATGAAACTTTTACTTTGCAATTTGGAAAATCGTAATTTAAATTTATAACGCAAAAAGTATTTTGATTTAAAAACATTCTGTTATATATATATATATATATATATATATCGAATAAACACGAAAAACGTTAAACCGTTTTGTTTGTTTATTCGCCTAATTTAAAAAGTTAACCCTTCTTGAAAAGTTAAAATACCTGAGCAGTATACGTAGGTATATATGTATATAACAATAACGCCTCAAAAACAAAAAACCGCCACGGAATTTCGCGGGGCGAAAAAAATGTTGATTTAGCCGCGGCTCGTATATTTATGAGCCCACGGTTTTATATAATAATTATCTTCGCCGTTTATTCTGGATATTTTTTTATCAATAAAATAATTTTCGATATATCTTCGCGATAACATATTATTATTATTATTATTATTGCGAAACTCTCGAAATCGTTATTATATTGTTTGCATTGCGTCGCGTTGTCAAAGGCCGCGTCGTACTCTGCGTAGGTATATATATGTTTAAATTATTACTGCACAAATACAGGTACCCACCCACCCACCCACACACACACACACACACACACGGCGATTATATATTGACTAGGTACGATTTTAATAGTTCCACGACTATATTCCCCATTCGTACGGCGGCCAACAAACGGATGATACCTATACCTATACCTATATAATATTCCGTTTTACCGCGGCGGTTATTGATCGAAAAGTTTCTCTCGTGCCAACATATATTATAATATAATATAATATAATCCGTCGGGTTATATCAAATAATCTAGTATAGTATCTAATATTATAACCTGCAGCGCCGCAGACGATATTATGATGTCTCGCATAGACGCGAATATTAACAATTAATGTTATCCGGTAATAATTGGTAAAATAACGAACGCTGCTGCCGCGGTAACCCGCGCGGCGCAATATTCGTATACTGCAGGTAGGCAGAAGATTCGCCAGCTGTAATTGAGTTTCGTCGCGCATATTTCCCTGCTATACATATCGAGTCGACATATTATTATTATTATACAGGTCTTCCACAATGACATAAATCAGCGCGCTGCAATATTATTATTGTTATTATCATATAATCCGTTGAAACGTATATTAGGTATGTATAGGAATATTTGATTACATATTATACAGCAGCTGTATGATGACGTATGCAGCGTGTGAACGGTACGCGTCTCGAAATTATGTATATATTCTCGAAATTTAAATATTGGCCAATACACACGCCAAATCATATTGTTATTCGCATCGTAGTCGTTGAAAAAAAAACACTATTAAAATCGATTGACTATTATTATCTCTCCGCAAGATCGTTAACATTTCATTTGTTCGCTTCCCATCATTCGCGAGTGTTTTGCACAGTTGCCTTGGAAATATTTTATCACAATTTAAATGATAAAAAAACAAAAGGTCGGCAAGTGGGTACCGCTCTGCTGTGTACAGTTGTAGGTTGTCGATTGTCACGCCGTAATGGATGTGATTTGAATTCAATGATATAAAATCATATATTGTACCTATATACGAAAAACGATTCCGAGCAGAGCTGGCGGTCTGTCAGGCTACAGAACTATAATAATAAGTGTATATTTAATGATATTATTGATATTAAAATATTTTATTTTACTATATTAATATATAGTAATACAGTAAGTTGAATTAATTTTAGGAGAAAACATTGCGTTTAAAAATGTCATTAAGTGTATAAAAATATATAATAATATACTTCAAAAGTTTCAAGCACCCGCGAAAAATATTTTTAAATTACACCGAAATAACTAAACATCGTTTACTCTTCATTTAAGTAGGTATATCTAATCTCATCCAAATTTGAACTTAAAATGTCCATAAAAAACAATCATGTAAATATATTTTTTTTGATTGTTGGTTACACTATGATCGAGCTACTTATACGAGAAATCTTGTTTAACATTTTCAATCCTATAATAGCTATAATAATTGAATATTTTATAAATGTTTAACTACAAAATAATTTGCAAACATTCGAAATTGTGATGAATTTTGGTCAAAATTTGAATTTTAAATACTTATAAAAACAGGGTGCGCATTTGTAGCTTCATAATTTTTAAACTGCATTTAGAACAACTTAACTTACGAGAAATCTTACTTTAAATTTTCAATTCTTAGCTATAAATATGTTATTTTTATTTTGTGGGGGGAGGGCGGTAGTGCGAATTTCCTATTCGGCATGTCAACTCAAGTATGAGGCATTATATAATTTTAAGAACATTTTTTCAAAAACGTCAATTTTTTTTCGATCAAGCAGTGAAACTTGTTGCTGTCCCTATCTTCGTATTTTACGCACGTTTCAAACTTTGAGAAGATTTATCAAATGAGCTTGAAAACTAGGCTAAGTAGTTTACTAGAATAGTAAACCAAATATTTGCAAAAAAAAAAAAGTTAATTTAAAATATGAAATTGACAAAATTTAATTAATTTTTTTAAATATTTATTTTTGATAAAATGTTGTACAGTGTAATAAAAATATTTCCAAAAACGTAAATACTTTTTGAAATAATGAGTAGTGTCTTACGCTAAACGGATCACTCTGTATATTATGTGGATACGGAGGATTCTCCCGTGGACCGGTGGCGCTTTCCTGCAGCTTATATAGTGACAGAATGTCTATTGATTAGGCGTCATATTATATTTATTTCTCACCAAAACAATTGAAAAATCAAAATCAAATATCAAAAAATACCTGTACGTATTATTTGAGTCATTTGGGCCCACATTCGGAATTTTACGACCGCCGATGCATCAAAATCAGCAATTATCGATTATATTCTATTATAATTGTATATTTAATAGTGTTGCGCAGAAGAAATGTGGACGTCGGTTCGGTTTTTACAAAACTGCATCGGACAAAAGAAGGAGCTTAAAACAATATTATTATATTTATTTTTGCATAACAAGTTAGTGTTTTAATGTAGGTAAGCGATTTGAATATAAGGGAGGAGGACGCACTACCCCATAAATATATAGGCACTGAAATAAAGTGCCTCTCGACTTCTGCGGTGTCCTATGCGAATGAATGAAAAAAAACGTTATATCGCGGCGAAACGGCCGAGAGAATTATTATATTGTTGTACACTTATATTATTATTATTATTATTATTGTATGGAAGCGCACACGCATTAAACGTCCGCCGCCTTGACATATCCAAATTGGATCGGTGCCAGATTATATGCTGTAGAGCCATTAAGCCCGTTTGCGGTGTATATGACAAAAGCAAACTATTGGTTTTGGCCGTTTTCGGGATAAATCCTGGCAATGGGCTGGAACTGACTTTTAAGCAGTCAATTTAACTGCGCGTATATTAGTCATCCAGATTACAGACTTCGATTTTTGTTTTTTTCTTCTTTTTTGGTTCGACGTAAAACACAAGCACACATAAAACTACGTTATATAGCGCAGCTATATATACACGTGCGGTATACTATACATATTATATACGTAGGTAGGTACTGCAAAATCGGCTAACGATCCTAAACATTTTCCATTTTCCGATACAACACTTATTAATATATAAAGGTTATGACTTATGATATTATATAACACCAAAATATAGGAACATTTATATTTGATTTTGTGAAATCATTATTATACAACAGACAATATTGAATAAAACCATATATAATATTATAATACGATAGTCCTCGGATGTATGCTGCTGACGTAGATAGGTAAGGTACCTACCGAAAATTTTAGTCAAAACTGAAAACCATTAAATTATTATTAATCAATAAATTATGATATAATATTATGTATTGTATCAACATGATGAATTCAAATTCGGTATATAAATTCTAATCTGTTACCAAAATCGCACGAGTATAAAAACAAAATTAATGATTAGGTACTAAACCTGCTACCTACCTAATATATTGTGTTATTCGTGGTCGGTCTTGTCAGGAATACTTTTCAAATGTATTCATAGTACATATTCAAAATTGAAATACTTGATTTCATTTGTATTTGCAATAAGCATTCGAATACTGTCTTTCAAAATTATTTTAATATAAATACAAATACATTTTAAAAGTAATTTACAAGTATTTTAGTACTTGTCTTGTTGATTAAAATATTTGTACGCTTATCACAAATGTATAGGTACTAGGTAGGTACTTAATATTATCAATAAATAACTAAATTAAATAATTAATAAATACATTTTTTAATTAATTCAAGAATTTTAGTTGTCACATGCCTACCTATAATTATATATTTATATTTTAATATCAAGCCAAGCTATTGTGTCATCTGCGTATTTGATGAAATCTTATAAATTCTTAGAAGCATTATAAAATAATATTTTGAATACAATAAGAAACAAAAATATTGGTCATTGAAATACAAAGGTAAAAAGAAGAAAAAAAGGGGAATAAAATACAAAGAAAAAGTATTTATAAAGTGTCTGTTTAAAATATTCTTATCAAAAAGTATTTGGGAAGTATTTAAAATACCAAAAGAGTATTTAAATAACCAACTAGTTCTCAAACAAAAGTATTCGAATACTTAAAAAGACCGTTCGTGGTGATTTCATTTAAACTAAGCATGCGAACTATACCGAATTTCTTAACACTTTTCTTCATACTGTATAAAAAAAATAGATAGTTGGATAGGTACTGATACTCGATAGACTGTAGACAGATTCGCAGTAGGTATCTAAATATATTATTATATGTATTTATACTAAACACGAGGCAGTCTTGATAAGCTTGAGAATACTTTTCAAAAGTATTCGAATACAAATACCTACATTCTTTTAAGGTATTCAAAATACTTAACAAGAATTTTTTTTCTTCATATTTTGAATTTTTGCAGATGTCTTCTATACCTATTATATTTCAATCGAATAACGTTAAACTTCAGATAAACATTTTAGCTATTGTGTCATCTGCGCGTATTTGATAAAATCTTATAAATTCTTAGAACCGTTGTAAAAAATTATTTTAAGAACAATTTTTAAAATAGCAAAATACGAAACTATTGATCGTTATTCGTTGAAATACATCGGTAAAATGAAAAATAGTTTTTAGTAATTCTGGAATAGAATACAAAAGAAAAGTATTTGAAAAGTATTTGTCATTTGATACACCCACAAAAGATTTTCGAATACTTAACAAGACTATAATATGAGGTTGATGTACAAACATAATATTTTTAATTTTAAGATTCAGAGCGGAGCGATTAGTGTATTGATTTTACGATGTGTTTTATTTTTATCTGTATACACCGCAGACTAAAAAGCGATATGAGTATCTTCTGAGATCATGGTTAACCTACATGAAAATAAGTAGAAAAAATTATTCGATTTTCAACTTTAAGGATAGTTTCTGATGGTAAACGGGATCTATATATAGTTGATACTTTTGAAAGGTCAAAATTCAAAATGCTCAGCACTTTTTAAAAATATATTCTGGAAAAACTAGAAAAAAATTACGAACATATAATTTTCTTAAGATTTGAATATTATTTATTGAAATAATTCTTTGGTAACCAATACTTATTAGACCGTCTTCGCTGAAAATCGCTTTTTCATCGCATACAACGATTATTAGTTTTCAAATCCATAATAGTTCAACAGTATCTCGAACCAAATTTCCATCGTCGAATTGACGCTGTTGATACGTCCGTATGGATATTTCGAGTGCTTTAAATCGTATGACATTTATATAAGTAGGTAATATATTTTTATTCCTATAAAAAAATCGAGATAATTTTAGATACGATATGTTTGAGAACATATTTTGAGACTGCTTATAGCATAAGTACAATACGATATAATATGACTCTCTGCAGGCCTCTGCAGTATGTATACAAAAATATTGAATGTTCGACGTGGCTAAGGATTTAAAAAAGGGTTGAGCACATCTGCCCAGCTGCCCCACAGTATAAATTACAGAACAATATTAACATTAACAAAACTATTTAGTTATTTTTGGTACAAGACTGCATTTCAATTTTCCACGTATTCTGTTTGTAAATTAATCAAGTATAAATTATTAGAGTATTCATTTATTCATTTTTAATAATCAAATACCTCTTTGTGTGATTACATTTTTAAAACTTTTATTGAAAACATATTATAGATATTCACACTCAAGATAACTGTTATAACTGTTCATTATTGCAGCCATGAACATTAATCAAAAACTGATTCTGTAAACATGTTTTGAGAACTGAAAAATAGATAATTAAGACCTAATATTATTGAATGCATTAAATATTTATTTATTTAATATTTATATTTGCACATAGAAATTATTAATTTAATTAAGTCTTAAGCATTGACATTTTAAGCTTAACCTTACCAATAATGCCAATGTTTCTAACCTAACCTAACCTAATATTTAGGTCTAGTTGCGCCTCAGTACATCTCTATCAAAATTATATGTTATAATATAGAATCATTTCAATTAAGTTTTATTATTTTATTTATTTATCAAATTCAAACCACAATATATTTTAAATACAAAATATTGTAGTGGAAATGAATATCTACCTTCTTTAAGCAATGATTGTATTGAAGGCAGAGAGTACTTACTTAGAGTAGAATATAAATAATTACTACACAAATTTTTTTATTGATTTTTTAAAAAAAATTCTATAAAAATTGTATGTAAATTAAAATTTTGAGCAAAATGAATACATTTTATTTTCATATTCTTTAAGAACAATAACATCATAAATCAAGAAAGAAATGCATTGGTCTAAATTATCAGTAGGCAATAGAATAACATAATTAAATAAAAAGGCAAAATTTATAAATAATTTTCTCATCAACAAAGCAATTATATTTGACTGTAAGTCCACAAAAATATTTAACTTATAGTCGTTCAAAATACACTATTAGTTCACAATGTGGTGTTTGTGGAAACATATCAACAGGAACAGCCTTCACTGGTACAAATGGAGCACCTTGTTTAGTTTTAGATTCAGCCATGGACAAAGATAAAAAGTTCTGCATGGCCCCTTTAGGGTTGCAAGACATGTATACTAATCGTTTCAAATGTTTCATCCTTCGTAGAAGCAATATTGCTTTATTATCTATAATGCATTAAGTTTAATGAATAATTTAATGGTTTGTTATCAATATAGGATATAAAGCCAGAAGCTTGCTTACGTAGTCCTGCTCTGGGTGGATCGACTATGGCAACCACATCATTATCATTCGCCGGGTACTGAAACTCACTTCTGTTCATTACTTCTTCAGCTTTTCCAGCAAAGAATATTGCATTTGTGATACCGTTTTCAGTGGCATTTAATTTTGCCATATTAACTGCTTCTTCCTGAATTTCTACACCAATTACTTGAGCACAGTCCTGAAAAAAAAAATTATAAATGATCCATTTTCTGATAAATTGTACACAGTCAACTGTAAAAATAAAAAAATGTTTTGAATTACCTTAGCTATAGATAGGCCTATTGTACCAGAACCACAACATACATCTAATACAGTAGTTTGTGAATTAATGGAAGCTAAATCTTTAGCAGCATCAAACAATAATTCAGAAGCAGCTGTATTTATTTGAAAAAACGATTCAGGTGAAATTCGTAACTTAAGACCTTTTACTTCTTCGACGATATATCCCTGACCATGTAACAATTCTAAAGGAAATGAATTTCCTTCACCAGCGCTAAAAAACATTTTTATAATAAATATTAATTAATAAGATGTTATGTTAGTATATCTTTAAGTAAATCAGGGATATAGCTTCCATTCAGACTGAGCTGATTAAATTTAATGGGGACTTTTAAAATTATATATATATTAATTGATTTTTAGCTAGAAAAGTAAAAATGTACTTTTAAAAAAGGGGTTACTTCCAATTTGGTCTTATGGATGTGGGTCAGAAGTAAATATTTAATAGTTTTAATTCTTACGCTCTTTTTTTTGCTTTTTGAAAGTAAAGAGAATCCACTTTACAATCAGTTCCAGCTCCTTCAGTAAAATAACTTAAGATAAATTGTTTTAAAGAATTCACATCGCAGTCCTCCATGTTTTCTGTGTGAACCACACAAATTAACATCAATTGTTCAGTTTTTAAGCTCAGTCTTACAGTTAACTGCCGCCAATGACCTGTATAATTTTCAGGATCAAATACAGGAATTTTAGAAGCTCTAACTAAATCTTGAAAACACTAAATAACAAAAGTATAAGAAATATTACACACATGAACATAAAAGATGTGCCAGTATTTTCCCATATTCTTATGTTCACTTTAAGTGAAAATGGGAAACATTATTGCCCAAATCCATATAAATATTATATAGAATTTATATTGAGATGATAAAAACTTACTTTAACAACATCTTTCATACGTTGAGGAACGTTTGAAATATTATCAATAGGAGCAACACTAGTTTTCCCCTGGTTATATGCACCAACGCGAAAACCAACAACTGGTTCTTTTTTTTCTACATCCATACCTAAAATTACAAAATATATTTATTACTTAGTAAATAATAGTACAAAAAGCATTAATAGTTATATCCACTTTGCATACATTTAATAGGATAAACATAATATTATTCTCAGTTTTTTACTCGATTAAAAAAAAACATTAAAAAGAGTATAGTTCAAAATAACTAACAATTATGCTCTCATCTAATAATTTAAATATGTTTTATTTTTAGTTCTCTTGGGCAGATTTATTTTTAAAGTAACTGTACATTCTCCATAAACAATGATCAGCCAATTAATATTAAAATTATATTTGGAACAAAAATAATTTTTGATATAATAGAAAAGTAGGACAGAACACAGATACCAAATATAGAGCATATAAAAGGACTCTAAACTAACTTGCGTTGTTTCCATCTTACAAAAGCATACCATAAAAAGTTGAAAGTTCTGAATAATCCATTTAACTCTATCATGTTAAATTTTAGAGTGAATTGACCTATTATCAAACTTAAAAGTAGCAATAAAATCTAGTGAATCGTAAAAACATTTTAAAATGATTGTTTGTGCATTTTAAAATTCTCATAATTTACTTTAAAATTAAAATATTAATAAAAACCTATGAGATTCACTAGATTATATTGTTACTTTTAAATTTAATAAAAGGTCAATTCAGTCTAAAATTATTTTGTACGTATCTTATATGTTATATTAAATATAACAGAGCTAAATGGATTATTAAGAATGTACAATTTGAGAAGTTATACGTTCGTAAGATGGAGATCACACACACGGATGTAGTAACCTTTTAATGTAGAAGAGTGGTATATTTTTTTATTCAATTTTAATACAACAATTAACCATCATATTTTAAAAACATGTAGTTTGGTTTAAAAGTTGCTGGTTTTTATTTCTTTGACACTTTTCTGTAACTTTTATATGTTTAGGAAAATTACTGAGAAAATAAAAAAGTTACATTCTCAATGAACCACTTACATAGAATATTTAATCATTAACAAGACTATATGAAACTTTTATAACATTTTTTTATCCAAATATGTATTATAAAATAAAAAATGTTCAAAAAAATTATTTTTATATATTTCTATAAAAGAGTTAACTAGCAAATTTATATTTATATTCATCACTTCACTTAAAATCTAAATTTCCTAGTTAAATTTTACTTTTTTAAAAATGATACTGAAACACATAATTACATTGCATTTATAACTAGTTTTATTCATATAAAATATTGGTATATTTTACTTAAATGGTCTTTTATTAATATACCAAATAAATTACCTATAGTAAATTCGCATTTATTTCTATAACCAACACATTTCTCTGAATCATCTTTAAGACTTTGTATTTCCAAAAGTTCACACGGAAGACCATTATTTACATTTTGTTGTTTTTTCAACCAATCAAGTATACCTTGACCACACTTAATTCGTTTCAACCGTCTGCTATAATCCATGAGAACATTTTTGATAGAATTAGTTTTTTGGATTAACTGAAACCAATAAAAATATAGTATAGGACATAAACAATTATAGAGCAATTTTTTGTATAAATCTATAACATTCAATTTGTTATTTTCCAAACTATATGTAGGTACATAATTATCACTCACTTGCTCATCATAAGATATGTTATATAAAGGTGTTACAGCACTTATCATCTGTTGTTCTGCACCGGCATTGTCCAATTTAGTTCTCTTTTCCTCCGGACAGTCATCAAATTGTTCATTACGTTTTTTTACTAATGGATCAGGAACAGCTTTGGCATTCTAGAATTTTTTATGACCAATGAAAACAAGTTGTAAATTACACAAGTATGGGATACTTACGCTAGCATCTAGTATTGTGTTTTTCCAATTGAATCCATTTAAAATACCCAGAGCTACATTTTTGTCTTCTTCTGAACGAAAACACATATAGAGCCACTTTCCGTTACGGTTGGGAGTCTTGACTTTAGAACAATTTAATTGCAACTTTGTGTTAATCAATTTCTTGAACTCCTGAAAATGATTGAAAAGTAGTATATTTTTCTAACCGAATTGTAATCATTAGTAGGTACAAATATTTCATAAATCAAGTCCCACTGTACTTACAGCAATTCCATAATGTTTTGGAAGGTTTCTTATTTCTATCTTGTACTTCTCAGAAGTGAAATCATCCCGTTCCAAGTAAGCAAAAGGATCTTCTTTTACCACGGATTCAGTTTGATCTCCTTTGTCTTCTGGTTCTATTTCATAGTCTTCTTCCTCAGATTTTAATTGAATTTCCTCTACAACTGAATCGCATTCTTTTTCGACTGTTTCTGGTTCTAAATGATCATTAACATTTACTTCCATCGTGTGAATATTTAATAGTATATTTTCATCAACTTGGTAGCGAATTGTTAAAGTGAATAGAGATGAAAATTCGGTTTTAAAATTAAATCGCGTTTCGCATTAAATTGTAATTATTTAATATTTGTTTATATTTTGAAAAATTCAAATTGAAATTTTATAACCAAACATTATTATAAAATTATTGTTATCAAATTGATAACATTCTGGATTAGAAGTGATAAAATGTCACGTGTTTTTGTTGTTGTACTTACTTACTGACAACAGCTACAACAAGTCAACAACTAATGTTACTAATTGTTAGCAACAATTATTGTTATCTATAACAAAAAACATTAAATTTTTTAAATTTAAAATTAACTTTAGTGTTGACCGTCTACTACAAAAATAATATTTAATAAATATTTCGAATAGTGCTCGTTATCTCATCCGATATGCCACAAGGAAAATTCAAAAATAAATCACAAGTTACTTTTTCGAAGAAAAAGAGGAACGAACCGGGCAAAAGCAGAAAAGGTAATTTTCCTTTAAACTATACAATATATTTTTACTGTCGTATGTGAAGTCTGATGATTAATTGTATGCATTTCACTGTGTAGCATGTCCCATGCCTTCAAAAAAACACAAGTACGAAGAAGGTCAGCGGATTAAACGCATGATAAGTAAAAATGTTAATAAATTGGCTGAAGATGATCTAAGATCATTGGCCTCGGATAACAAGAAAGTGTTTCTTTCGAAGAAGAAGAAACAAGTTGCACAAATAGTCAAAGCCGTGGACCCTAAACCTAAACAAATCAAGGTTACACAAAAATGAATTCTCCGTGTTAAAATATGTATAATATAAATTTATTTGAAAATACATAATTCAATTTTTTTTTTCACAATATTGTTACAATAAAGTACATTGTTTAAAATCGATAAAATAGTTGAGTTTTATTTTATTAATTTCATCAACATACTTAATTTATTTATAGTTACTAGTGAGCATTGACTGCCTTTATTATAATAATATAATGTAAAGATCTGATCAACGTTTAAACATATATTATAACATGCAATAATAGATATTTTTTATATCTTATTTAGTCACAACATCGTATCGACAATCAAATTTAAAGAAGCTTGGATACATTTTTTTTGTATTCTTCGAGAAGATAATGGGCCATACTGAACATGATGTGTGGTACCCATTATGAGTTGACAATTAATTGTGAATTAATAACATTAAGTCTTAAAATTTTTTAGATGCTCTTGTCACGTAACATTAAATTTATATTTTAGTATTATCGATTTCAATGTAAGACTACAGCCTAATAATGAACATCCAATATTGATACACATGGTATAATAAGAAATCTTATTAAGAAGTTTATTTACCAAATAATAGGTATACAGAAAAATGTATCCACTTATAAATAATATTTCAAATTTTCCAATTTCTTTTTATTCATTAAGTTTTTTTTTTTGTTGTTGTCTATTAAAATCTACCATCCAGAAAGATACGTACAGACAACTAAAATGCTATCTCGATGAAGATAAATATAAATGAGGCATAAACCTTATACTAAGTATAAGGTCTATGAAATGAGGTGAAAATTATCTAGATAAGGTAAGGTAAAAGACGATCAATTTTTATCTTGATAACTTATCTTGGTAAATTTATTCAGATATTTCTTAGATCATATACAATATTTACATTGTATATGATCTAAGGATATTTCACAACACTGCCAATAATGTTTAATATGAAAAAGTGTGTTTCAATGATCAAAATAATCATGATCACACAGCGTTTGGGATATAGGCTACTTAGGTACATTAAGGTCGTGAGTTAATTTTTCTTGTATAATGCATGGCACGAATATAATATTATATTAATTTATTATACGTGTGAATGTACTATGCTAGGAATAATTACAATGTGCCTAATCTAAGTATACATGAATAATTAATGTAAAATTACTAATAGCTACAAATATATACTATTTAGACGTTTATATGGTTGGATCGAATAAAATTATATATTCTAAAGATAAGTAATAATTAGTTAGTAAAATAAAAATTTAGTTTTTATGTCAGAAAAAATTAAAGAAAATCCAAAAATTGAAATTTTTACGAAAATCAAATTTTTGACAAAATTGATTTTGTTTTTTTGGTAAAATAATAAACACAAAAAATAATAATCGTAGATACATGAAAATTTCACCAAATCTTTAAATCAGAGTTTTCTATACACCATCAATTTTTAAAGATATTTAAGAAATTTTCTAAGTTTTTTAGTTTTTTTTTCTATAAATATTGATAAAAAAATGTTGTGGGTCAAAAAGCTTGAAAATGAAGATATTACAAGGTTTCTCATAAGTTGTTATAATAGCAGGTGAAAATTATTAATGATAGGTACATATAGGCACACTTTTTTATAATCATTTAAAAAAGTATTTAAAGTTCAAATGTTGACCAACATTTGTCAAAATATCGACCATTAAAAAATTATTTTATTGTTAAACATTTATAAGATGTCCAATTTTTTTAGCTAAGGATTGAAAATTTAAAAAAAAAGTTTCTCATAAGTGGTTAATAGTGTAACGAAAAAATCTAAAAAATATATTTACATGGTTTTTTTTAATAGACATTTTAAGTTTAAATTTGGACGGAATTAGATATTTTTAACGAAGAATAACGACGTTAGTTATTTTGTTGTAATTTAAAAATAATATTCGTGGGACTTGAAACTTTTGAAGTATATTATTATATTTTATACACACAATGACATTTTCAAATGCAATATTTACAGAAAAAATTGTGTTCAACCTACTGTGTTATTAATAGTAAAATGACTTACTTCAACAGGAATAATATCATAAAATATACTTAGTAATGTAAAGGCTATTATCGATTTTCAACTTTGAGGATAGTTTCCGATGGTAAATGCAATACATATATATGTTAATAATGTGTATATTATTATTATGTAACAAATAAAATAGATTAAAAATTGAATAATATACGTTGTGTACAATATTGAAATATGTAGTTTGTTAATAGTATTGTTGTATGTTAATTGTAATACGTAAATTATTGTAGTTACAACAATATATTTTAATGTTTATATAACACTATAACAGACAGTAATATTATAGATGATACAATATTGAATGTAAAATGTACTAATTGTATTTACTATTTTTATCCACAAACGATCAAATTCTTGTGTTTGTCTTTAGTAATACTGGGCGTGGAATTATTGTGTTCCTTTAACTCTATTACGCCACTTTTGGAACCTTTTATGTCGTGCAATAACCTGCAATAAAAATGCCATAAAAATAATATAATGTTTACAACGATTATCTTAACCCACTAAAAGCACCTTATAAGGTACCTCTAAGGCTCTAACAGTATAGAGCGATGAGTATAATAAGTAATCAACAGATTGATTAGGTTGTATTACAAAATTTCTGCTTGTGCAGTGCTTTAAAAATAAATTAAGTGCGGTAATTCATAAAATATACTTACGTTTGATTGACACCCAGTCTGTTTATATTTAACAACTTATAGTTGCCCGAGATGTTAATAAATTTAGTAACAAATTCTATTAAATATGGTACTTCAAGAATTAGATCACCCTGCAAAGGAAACAATTTACTTGATAAAACATTACATTATTTAGGTAGACGCATAGCCCATAATATAGTGAATATAAGATTTAGTTGAATTGCAGAAAACATATTTTTTAACAATAGCGCTTACATTTAAAAACAGGCGAACGAAGTCGCATAATCATCCTCGGCCCCTCTGCTAATTTTTTAAATATTTTTCTCTCAATCAAAACTATATATTACCTACCTATTGAGCATAAAGGGGGAGCTAAGGCAGGGTGTGCCTGGTATATTGTGCTTTAGCGGGGAATAGTAAGTTCCAACACGATACCTAGCAGGTAAACGATTACAATTATACGTTAGTTCCTACAAATGTGATGTGTTAATTATTCCTACACGAATATAAAAATGAGATGTCAGTGCACTCCCATGGGAGAAAGAATGGAACAAACAATATAATAATATACAACTAAGTGGCAATATAGTAAAAAAATGCAAATACCTAAATGGCTATAATAATATTTTGATATTGTATTAGTAAAGTGTTAGAGTAAATAATATTATGTACCTTATTGTGTTTATATTGCGGTGAAATTTTGATGAGTAAAAAGTTATCCCTTCCTGAAGTGACTTCTATTTTTTTTATAAAATCCAACGGTATCTTCTCTTTGGGTTTTAATTTGTTTTTAAGAATTTGGTTCAAACACAGAGATTTGTTTGTCAGTATCAACAGTCTATTTCTTCGTTTGTATCCTTTACGGTCGAATTTTACCACTTTGACGCCATACTAAAGAAATATCACCAATATAATAAAATTTATAAAAAATGCACATTTCGCATCACATATAGTATACAAGTATATACAGTCGCAATTAAATATTTAGATAGTTTAGAACTCGTTCCCGACTACGAAAAATTCAAACCGTCTCAAACACTTGCAGGTTATTAAATAGATAATATAATACTCGTGCAGAAATCTGTGGGTACAAAATTATACATTTTTACTTTTTATATTGCGCCCATATTTATTATTATGTACATATAATACACTTGGCTACTGAGTATTATTTTGTTGTATAATTATTTTAATGAAAAATTGGATTAGTGTAATTATTATTTATTATTATTCTTACGAGGTATTTTTCGTTTAGAGTGCGCATAAACGTCATTTTCAAATACTTCTCTAGTGAATTCAACCGTTCGATCAAAAACAAACAACGTGCATTACATTCGTAGCTACATTTTTTGTCTGAAATTAGGTACAACCATTATTAAATATTAATTATAGGATACATAGGCGTATATATTCGATTACAGCAATCACTGAAACTCGAAAGAGACTAAGGAAAATAGTACAGAACAAATTTAATTGACTATACGTCTATACCTTTAAAGAGAAATTCAGCGAGCATTTTCAGTTCTATTTGTTTTTTACGTTTCAAATCTTGTGAGATTTTGTACCTTTGATTTTTCCAAATCATATGAATTTTTCTCAATTTATTAGTTGCCTGAAAATGGTATAGTATATAACCGTATAGTGTATATTTTTAAATGATTAATTTTAAGAATATATATTTTGATTATGAATAATGAATTCGTAATTTCAAATTAAAGAGTTGGACAATATGTGGGTAAAACCGTAAAAGAGAAGAAATCAATTTGGCCATTTTTTGATTACTATAGGTATATCATAATGTGGAAAAATGGTCTATATATACGTCGTAAAGTTTTCATCATCAAAATATTTCATTTTGATTTTTTTTTTATCGTAAATTTTCTTTGAAAAATGAAAATTCATTTCAGTCAACACTGCAGAAATGAGATGTTTATTCGTTTCGTGATTTTGACTTATTCTCTTTTACCAGCGCATCATTTAATTTGTACTCAATGATATATAATTGTTTATTTATTTGTACACTATTACTTAGTATCCAGTTAAACACTTATATACCTGCGTATCAATTATGTGTGTAAAGGTTAGGTGACTAGGTGAGTGTAGATACTTACACACATTTTTGTTACTATTTAGGACTTACGTTGATAAATATTTTTTTATGCCATCCTCTGGGTAGAACCTTCAAATTTGGTAAAGACTTTGCAAATCCGCGTACAATTTGCCTTCGGGTATGTGTAATGAACGTCCGCTTCAAAGAAAGTTCTTCTTTTACCATTATTATACTATAGTAATAAACTCGTAGAGAAATCAACACAAAATTTACTTAATTCGCTTGTCGTGAAATAAATGATGTAATCCGTCTCTAACAAATAAGTGAAAAAAACAGTCAAGTTACAATACTATATTCGTATATTCATCTATCCAATAATAAATAATTTTAAAAAAAATATGCACCGAACTCACGTGTAAGTACTTTTGTAATATATATCATACAATCCAGTACACCACACGTTTTAGCTTTAGTTTATAGTATTGTTGTATACATATAGTATGCATTCGAAATGCATATTGACCATTGCACAAAACCATATTAATATGCCCTCTCTAACCGTTTTGACCTCAGCCGAATTAAACGTTATACAACTTTTAAATCGAAACGTATGGCGCAGAAAAATATAAAGATCACTGTATCAAATTAGTCCAATTTAAAAAATACATAACATTTAATGGAGCAGAGTTTAAATGCGTTACCAGCTACGTATATGCACATTATATAATTCGTCAGCTTAAAGCAAAAACTCACTAACGGCGAAATGTCGATATTTTATTTTTATTACGCCATCTTGTTTATAAGCTTGAAGTCAATGAAGTCTTTGAAGTAAATTTGTGTAGGGGCACTAAACATCGAATTATTAGTATTAAAATCTGTTTATTTTTAGTTTTTTCAAAATTTACTAACGGTGTAAACTACAATTTCTAAAACTAAAAATACATTTACTAAATATTGCTGTTTCGCAGTCAGTGAGTTTTTATACATTAATCCGACGATATTATATATTTTAAACAATATTTTCTTGAGCATATTTTCAGTAAGTCATACTAAATAAATATCGATCTATAACATATTATATTTAATCAATAGTAGGTATATACATACATGTTCAAAAAATTAATAATTAACGTATATGTACGTCGTTATACCTGGTACATATTACAAATATGTACAAACGCAAATAGCTGTTATTGGCTAGGTATATAATTGCAAGTTCAATTGCCTTTTTTTAAACGAGTTTTTCAAAAAACTGAAATTAACTCAACAAGACGTTTTATGGCACCTCTCTAAAAAATTGAATCTTGAACAGGAATTGATACTCGATAGTTTTATGACTTTTGACTTTTTTTAGAACATTTTATTGAATAGAGTAATTTTTTTAGTGCACCGAGTAGTATTTTATTTTTTATCAGTGCATTTTTGAGGTTTTTTAGATCATTAAAACCCGAACCCTGGATAGAGTAATATGTTATGTCTTCCGAAATAAATAATATCGAACCTCGAACGACAGTAATTGCGCATAAATGCATAATAATAATATGCAAGTGGCAACTGGCAATTGAAACAGGTGTTCGCTTTTCACTGCTCGAGTTCACGGGCGGGTTCTTACTCTTATCACGCACTGCACCAAACACGATATCAGCTGGTGGCCAGCAACACGTGTTTTCTATTTACTGTTTGTTCGGTTATCAGACGGTTATCAGAGTACGAACGGCGATGGAAATATGAAATTGGTTGAAATGTAATATATAATAGTAGTTTGTCAAAACAATGTTATTATGCAACGAATTTCGCCCAGTCCCGAGTCCACATCGAATTTTTATCGTGGACGCAACGGTGAAATGCGTCGAATGAAAGTAACACGTCACCGGTATTGGACGTACGCTTTAGGATAGCCGGCAGTCATTAGAGAGGTATCTTAATGTAGTTTATTGCAACCACTACGATTGTGTCGAACGGTTTTTATAATTTTTTTTTGATTTTACGTTAATATATTAAACTCGACCTCTTCGACATGGACGAGTGGATCGAGAACGCCGTGGAACTAGAGTCGAACATCGAGTCGTATCCAAATCCCGGAACCAAAGTGTTTCAATACGGCACTTCGGGCATTCGTTACAAGTGAGTGATAGTCGTGACGGTCATGAAATAGACGGGCATCTTGTAACGCTAACCATTAAAACACTAACCGTTTTCAGTTCTGAACACCTGGACCATGTCCAGCATCGGATGGGCCTGCTGGTCGCTCTGCGCTCAATGTATTTGAAATCGGCAGCAGTTGGCCTAATGATAACGGCCTCGCACAATCCGCAAGAAGACAACGGCATCAAACTCATTGACCCTCAAGGGGAAATGTTGGACAGCTCGTGGGAAGTGTATGCCACCAAATTGGCTAACGCCCCGAACAACCAGGACGTGTGTGCCATGCTCATAAATATTGCTTCAAAGTATGATATTGACCAATCATGTACTCCTCGTGTGTACATCGGCCGTGATACCAGGTGAGTGGCTTCCCTTTAACAGTCTTGCAGATTTATTATTTTAAAATAATATTATGTGTTTATGTTTTCTAGAAATTCCGGTAAGAGATTGTTGGACGCTGTGCTTTGCGGTGTCAAAGCTTTCAAAAGTGATGTTGAGGATTTTGGCATAATAACAACGCCGATGTTACATTTTTTTGTTAGATGTTATAACACCGGGGGCCTGTACGGTCAGCCAAATGAACATTCTTATTATACTAAATTAACAAACAGTTTTAAAACTTTGCGTAAAATGGCAAGTAAACTACATACTTCTTAATTGTTGACAATATTATTGCTGTTATTATAAATGAAATATATCTGCCTTAGTGTTCAGATTTGAAAAATTATAGCCCTGTAATAGAATTTGACGGTGCTAATGGGGTGGGTGCTTTAAAAATGAAAGACGCAATCGTATATTTAGAGGAGGCATTGGTGATTAATATGCATAACAATGACATATTGAATACGGAAAAACTAAATCACCAAGTATGATTATATTTTTTATTTGAGATATAAAATGAAATGAATAATTCTTCCCTTTCGTTTGTTTAAGTGCGGTGCAGACTTTGTGAAATCAAACCAATGCCCTCCTACTGGAATGGCTATTAAACCATACTCTAAATATGTGTCCGTGGACGGAGATGCGGATAGGATAGTTTATTCTTTTGTTGACGAAAACAACAAATTTTATTTATTAGACGGTGATCGAATTGCTACACTTGGTAATACATTAAAACTAAATTTAAAACCATGTTCTATTTATATTGTTATTTATTTATTTTATTTTATTATAGTGGCCGGTTACATAAAAGATTTATTCATTGCTTCTGGTCTTGATGTCAACGTAGGGTTGGTGCAAACTGCTTATTCAAATGGAAATTCTACAAAATATGTAACTGATAAGTTGGTATGTACTATTTTATTTTTGTGTATTTATTTTTTCACTAAGCATTGATAGTTGACACAATTAATATGTAACGTTATTAAAAAAATAATAATATTTTAACAGTTTTTAATTAATAATGTGTGAAGAGCAATGAATGAGCAATAATGATAAATTAGTTTTGTATAAGCAATTTCGATTTTATTATTTGAAATAATTAACTTATGTGTACAAATTACAGAAAGTACCTGTTGCATGTGTTCCGACCGGTGTGAAATATCTTCATCATAAAGCCAATGACTATGATGTTGGCGTTTATTTCGAAGCTAATGGTCATGGCACTATATTGTTCAAGGATGCTATACGAGAACTTATCCGAAATCAATCTGCTGTTGAAATAGATGAGTATGTTACCTGGATTTTTTATTTAAAATCATGAAATTACCATTACACTGAAATAATATGTTTTGCCGAAGAACAAAAAGTATTCAAGACTTACCAATCAGATTAAATATATTGACTTGTGTTTAAAAACCTACATTTTGTTCGTTTGCATTATTAAAAATAAAATATTCAAATGGGTTGTTATATTTTAAGGGCAATGGCATTGGCACTGAAGAAATTGATTTGCATCATGGATATGACTAATGAAACCGTAGGTGACGCTTACTCCGACATGCTGATTGTCGAATCTGTTCTCTGTGAACGAGGATGGAGCATAAGTGATTGGTATGCAACATACTCTGACTTGCCGAATCGTCTGACAAAAGTCACTGTTAAGGTAATCAATCGGTTGAAATGCTAAATTGTTGAGCAATAATTAATTGTATATTATGTGTAATATCAGGACAGAAATACATTTGAGACTGGCGATGCAGAGAGAATTTGTATAAAACCTCTAGGCCTCCAAGGAATGATAGATTCTATCGTGTCAAAGTATCCTATGGGCAGATCGTTTGTCAGGTAAAATATTTTGTGGTATAAAATGGATGTATTTTCCTTAATTGTATTGAACGAGTTTAATACCAGGAAGTTATGTACAACAAAAACTAATTTTTTTTTATGAATTCTTATTTCTTATTGTTTGTTGTGAGGGAAAATTGTATTAATTAGTAGTCAAGTATTAGACTTGTTGGAAACGATGTACGAGCTAAACATATTGTGTAATTATTACATTATTTGTGCAACGACTGATAAAATATAATTTTTCTCGTTCAAACGATAACATCTATTTTGTATTAGTAAGTAATACACAGATTATTTTAATTTGAACTTTTCTAGACCTTCTGGTACAGAAGATCTGGTGAGAATTTATGCCGAAGCAGACACTCAACTCAACGCCGATAAACTTGCTGTCGAAGTGGCTACTGCTGTTTACGATATAGCCGATGGTGTTGGAAAAAAACCAGAATAAACTAGACTTTATCAAGTACAATTCGATGTGTTCAAATGTAATAATTTATCCAGGGTTAATAAAGCATAAGTGATCGTGTGCTATTCTGTTGTGTTTACTTTTACAAAAAACATAATTTTTCTAAGATATATATATATTCAGTTCTTGTTGTATAACATATTTTTGTGAAACTATTATCTAATTTTAGAACAAGAAAATCGTTTAATTTTGATTATATTTAAATACATATTATATTATATACTTTATATCAATGTTACCAGGTCCTTATTTTTAAATTGTTGATATTTTTATTTTATATATAATGTTATAATAATTAAACTAATATAACATCTAACTCTATATTATACAATTTGTTCTGGCTAAACTGTTTTCAACTGTAAATGATAATAATTATAAGTTAGAACGACGATGATAGTTACTAATACAGTAATACCGCACTCGTGTTCACACCCCACCGGATAGTGCTGGCGTGGAGATCATTTTGTTGTATGTTTGTTTTATTGTTTTCAATACAAATATTAACAATATACTATATGGCACTAACATTTTTAATAATTATGTAATAATGAATATTGATGAATCAATGCAGTGCTTATTGCATTATATAATCATTTGCAAGATGTGAAAACAAATATTTTACGTTTGTAATGCTTCAAATTGTAATTTTATTGTAGATAATTACATCCAAATCTAATTAAAAATTATGAACTTATGCAGAGTCAAATCAAAATCTCTTATGGCCTAGAAATACTATTAAATATAATTATAATCTGTTCTATGTGATTTAATAAATACTTTTTACTTTATTGTTTGATTGTTTAGTTTACCCGCCAAATAGACAAGGTATTGGCTCACCGAGTTTTAGGATTTCTAACGTTTGATTACACCTATTGTACGGTTTAATGGTTCTATACAATTTTATTTTCTACTAATCTTTGTGACTACCTTTTTCTCATTATCATTGTACAAATAAAATTACAACCAACCCGACTCAGATTTTCTTTGGTAACAGCCGGTTTTTGATTATGTTTAAATTTTTTTTTTTAATACTTTATTTCTATTTTCCTTACTAAGTCACACAAAAACACTTACTTTTTATTATGCCTTTATTACTATAGGTATTCTTGGGATATTAACATCGGTATTGATGTGTTAAAAAGGAAACAATGTAGGAAATTGGATTTTGATGCAATTTCATTTCATTTTCCAAAGACAAATATCTGAACACAGACTATGTACACTTTTCTAAAACATTTGTACATTTTATTTCCAAGTATATGCAACGTAAAATTGGAATCTTGATTAAATATTTTTAGAAATGTAGTTCATGACATTAGGTATCTATAAACAAATTAGTAATATTTTTAAATTATTATAAAAAAATATGAATTTTTATTATATAAATAACAATTACAATTAAATAGGGATAAGGTACACAATTTTCATTAATATTGAAAAAATATTATATATTATTAATCCTTTAGAGAGTATCACCTGTAAATGAACATTTCGACAATTTGATCAGTCTGCTATTAAATATTTCTATAATAATACAATTGTTCTACATTTTTAAATAAATATACGATTAATACTTATTGTTTGATGTTACAGTCGAATAAAATGGTAGAGATTGAATAATAAAATTATTAACTTGTAATGAACATATCTAAATAAATAAATAACAATAATAACAGTAAAGAATGATTAGAACATGATAAAAAAACAAGTATTTAAAATAATACTATAATAGACACTGAGGTTCAAGCAGCAACATCAAAGAATCGATCGAGCATAGCTGACACTTGAGCTGGAGTATACTTGACATATTTTTCTGGGTTTTTGGTAAACGACGACTGCGAAAATCTGAAAATGTACGTTTCTTTGTTACTTAGTTGCTCAATAAATTTGACTTCATTTGTACAAAGTAAAGATCAATTTTTTTTAATTAACTTTAAATAAAATGAATTTAAATGTATTTGCATACAATCACTGATTATAGATACTAAAGATTGCCCTCTGGCCTCTGGACAGTTTTTCAGCGGCATGATATTCAGGCAACAGCAGGCAAACTCGCCAAATAACTATAGACACTGATGTCTTATGAATTTATCAAATACTATAGAGTATAGAGTACTATGATACTAGCCAGTGCCCGGTAGCCAAATGACACGATTATGTGGACTTAAGATGAACTTATTGGTTTTTACTGAAGGGTGTAGAGTATAAACTGTGGAGTATGGTGGACCATAGAGACCAGACTGTGTGTGGACCATAGAGATTGACAGACATTTTTCATACAATTTAACTCTTTTACATATAATTTAATAAAGGTTCTAAAAATGTAATCAGTGGCATACACAATAGAGAGGACGTAGAAAATAAATTTAGCTTATAAGAATTTTATAATAGAATATTAATATATAATAATTTGTATACAAATTATGAATTTTAAAACAATCTTGATTATTAATTTGTATTAATTTGTAATCATACTTTGAAAAACATAAACAAATGAATATGAATATCAGAAAATTATCATTAAGAGTGGCATAGGTACCAGTATCTATAATCAATGATATAACGTAACAATTTATTACTTGTCATAAAATGCACTGTATTTTGGCAAAACAAATTCCTTGTTATCGCGTTTCAACCCTTCTCGTAATTCAACATCAGGTATTGTGTAACCTCTTTGAAGTTTTAGTACTTCTTCGATTTCTTTATTAAAACCCTATACAAATCATAACATAACAATAAAAATGTAATGTTAATAATAAGTAATAACTATTTTATAAGGTGAAAAATACCATAATGTTCTTAAAATTGCTACAAAAGATAATTTGATTTTATTAACTCAAGTGACATTTTTATCAATACAATATATACACACAGTGAAGAAAAAAAATGTAACGTTGTTCATAACAGTTTTTATTTGGTAGAATAAAATGCATGCATATTGAAATGAATAAGATAAGTATTTGGCATTTTATCATTTTTTTAGTAATTTATTATGGAAGAACTTACAGAAAATCTCTCTTTGATAATGTTACGGTCCTTATCCTTGAGTTTGCCATTTATAACTTGGACATCATCCAAATTAACTATGAAACCTAGTATTCTATTCCAACTGAAATTGACAATACAATTATTAATTAAATAATATAAATAAAAATATCAACTAATAAATATTATTACCATTGTTGATAAGACTTTTTATGTGACGCAATCATCTCATCATAGGTGTTTTCACATTCGGGTTCAGTCAAAGAAACTATATCCAGTAGAGCTGACCTTTGTAATGATTTGACTACGTAGTGACAGTTGTTCAGACGAAACAAATATTTGACGCCTGGTTCGCTATAGGAGTCACTACGATTTACAAGCATCAGGTTTAACTGAGACAACACTTTCTCTGTAAAAATGTAATAGTTTTAAGGACTGAACGTTTTTGGACATATAACTAGTATTTACTTACTGATATAAAGTCCTAAAAGATACTTGTATTTTTCCGGAGGAGTGACATGATGTGATACCATATTGTTATATAATGGTACTTGAGCTAAAAGAGGACCCACACTGTCTATATAGTCAAGAAGTTGTTCCATCAACACAAGCACATCGCTAGTTAATTGATAAACGGTGCCATCTCGCGGCAATCCCATAGAATTGTCAGTTCTCACACTTTCAACTATTTCTTCTAATGTTCTAACCCCCTAATTAAGAAAAATAATATTGTTATAAGTTATCATAAAATAAGAGAGGAACAGGGAAGGCAGACTACAAACCGTGGAATGAAGTGTATTGAGTATAATTGAATATTGACCTCTAATGGCGGGATCACAGCCTTCCATTGTACGTTCAAATTCAGACTTCATGGCAGCCAAATGTTTTAAAATTGGAAACATGACAAACAAATTGGCAAATTCTTTTCTGTGAATACATCTTTTTGCTCTAGTAGCTATGCTCTGCAATTAATATAAAATATTTTATGTACATTGATAATTATTTTAAAAACCATTAATATTCAGAAGAAAATAAAAGGTGTATGCATTTGTAACAGCACAATGGTATGACATTGTTTTGTAATATGATTAATAGTAATCATTATAGGATATAATATTATTATCAGTATCAAAATAATACCTCTCCTTCGTGAACAATATTAGCGAGACTTTCTTGAATAATGATTTGGAATACTTGATGATGATGTTTGATTGGTATTATACCAACCATCAGTGACAGCTCTGCTTGCATGAGCTTCTGCAGAGCTATTACCGAAATAAGATAATTTTCCATTTCTTGTTCATCAACAATGTCTTCGCGGTTTTCTGAACAGATTATGTTTGGTATAAATATTGACAAGATTAAACAAAATCATAAAATAATAATTATTAATTACCTATGAGTGTAGGCCTCCTGGTCCCTAAATTCAAACCCGTTGACTGTCCTAACGTTTGAGATGCTTTCAAAAACATACGATTAGCTTTTTTCTCAAATCTAGAACAATAAAACTATAGGTAATCAAACTAAAACAAAATTTTATACTCAGAGTAACTTACACGTGCTGGATACGTTTGGAAGTTTTTCTAGTGACGGTAACCTCAGATCTATGAGGAAATTTGGATTTCTAGAGTAGAAAAATATTTTCATTTGTCAATAAATACTCTTATTTTAACATAGTTAATTTGAAACATACTACTGAAGGTGAACCCATAGTCTGCCCTATGGCCATATTAGTGCTTCCAGCACTTCCAGTTTTCTGGTATTCCTTTAGAGTAGTCATTGATTTAGTGAGAGTGTTAGCTCGCACTCTAGCATACACATTCATGTATTCGTCACGAGATTGACTGATTAACCAATCTGCTAAACGAATTAGATCCGAGGAAACAACTTCAGAGAAATGGCTAATAGAACTCACAGAAGATGAATCATCAGCTATCAACTCTATGGAATCATAAATTAATTTAAAATATTCAATTCAACTTATTTGCTAGAAGTAAATTTACTAACCATCATCATTTGTGGAAATGTCGACCAAAATTGCTGGTTGAACGTGTCTACTATGCTTTAAAAGGATCTCTTTAAACTCTCTCTGAATACTATCTCCTCCAGTCTTAAACAGTGACGACTAAAGTAAACCAAATAAACCAAATAAAACATAATATATGTTAAAAAATAAATAAAAAATAGAATTAAATTTAACGTACCACATTTTCTAGTTCAACACTTTGAGGATTATTTTTTTCAAAATAGTTTTGTGCCTCACGTAGTTTTTCCATGGCGTCCAAGAACTCATTCAAACCATCAGACCCATTCGGTCTTCCTAAGATAATTGATTCAACTCTTGGACATACATCATGGAACATTATCACTCTGTCCAATGCAAACATTGTTTTTTCGATGTCTAAAATAAAAACAAATGTTTAGAAATTATTAGATTGTTTGGCAAAAAATTAGTAAACTCTGATCATACTTGTCTTTTTCAACTGTAGATTCTCCATTTCATTATAAATCGGCAATATAGTTTGTTGAAGTCTACCAAGTCTATTTTCAAACGACGTAAGGATATCAACCATTTTATCTGACAGTTGGTTATTACGTTGCACCTGTTCTTTAAATGCATCTAAATTCTGGCGCTCCTAATAACAAATTGATAATGTGTTAAATTATTTTTTTTTGATTCTTCGACACGGGGTATAAAAACATGAATTAGTGGCATTATAGCTTAATACTATGTTGCCTAAGTTGATTCTTTTTTTAGTTATACCAACAAACAATATTTGTTACATTTCAAAAAATGTAAATTTACTAATTTTTTATGGGTATAATTTATAAAAAAAAAGTTTTCTCAGACAATTCAATACATTAGAATAGCTCATAGGATACCATAAGCTGTTTCACTATTCATTAAATTATTATTAAACTGTGTATTTATTATAATTTATCTGGTTTTTATTTGAGGACATTTATTTTCTACCTTTTCTAATTTTCCACTGGAATCCATAATTGTAAGCGATCAACAAAAATGTGTACTCAACTTAATTATTTTAAACTGTCTACATGGTACAAAAAGAATTAATTATAAAAAAAACTTAATACGGAAGTAAGTCAGAACAATTTTATTAAACGATAGTCTCAATTTCATTGTTCTCGCGAATCGCGATACTATTATCTTTTATCAAACGAAAATAAACAGCTGACGGAGAAAAGAAACAAATTGTATGTGATAAGACATTTTTTTGCGATCAGTGATTTTAGTCCTTTACCTCTATTGACTATCATTCAGAAGAAAAATTTTCCGGTCATTAAAACCGTTTTGTTTGAGAAGTCCCCAAAAATGTTGTCCCTGAACAGAATTGCAAAATGTCTCGTAAGTACTTATTCGCGTTTCTTTATTTCGTTAGCACCGTCTTACCTTTAGGTACGTTTTTATGCATTTGTTTATTATTTGCAGTTGTCAAATTCAAGAACATTCCAGACTTCTGCGGTCCTCAAACACGACACAATGTTCAATGTGAGTAGAATTTTATTTTATTGTTTGCCTAACCGTTAAATCACTTTGGACTTTGTCGGCGACAGCTTCTAATGGCGCTAATGCCATTTGGGCACAGGAAAATCTGTATTAAACAGAAAGTTCAAAACTGCTATTTTCTAATACCTGCGTGTTGTGGTACACACATTTTCATTTTTTGCAATGTCCACTTGAACAACATTTTAGTATACATCTATTAAAAATTAAGTATACATATGATTAACCGATGCAGTTTGGTTTTTTGATTCGTATTGAAGTTTAATATTTTTGTAGGTACCTAATACATTTACTTAAACTTAGGGTTTATCAAAAGTCGGGTATTCTAAAATATAGAGCCCTTCTGATTTTTTTTTATATTGCTACTGTATCTGTATAATATATTATTTTAAATCTACGATCGTTGACTCCTTATCAGTGTTGGAAGTATAAAAGCATATTCTTTGAACATAAACTATGGTCGTATACCTAATATTCAAACGTATCTCAAACAGAACAATTAGAGTCACATTCAGACATTCTGTTACTAATGTACAAACTACAAATACCTAAAGGAGTCAGAAACTTTTCAATTATAGTTTTTTTTTTATTCCTTTGAAATTGCCTATATTTAACTCCTTAAAATGTACTTCTGTTGAATATTTTATAATTAGGTTTCTATGAAACATCTACAAATTCCAATTAGTGATACATATGTGTACCTCTCCTTTGTATGACTTCTCCAGATGAAATTTATCAATATCTTTTTTTAGTAAAATCTTTTTTATTATCTTTTTTATTTTATAGCTGTTTAGCTTACAGGGTAGGTTTTAGCTGCCGAGTTTTCAATTAACCAGATGTAAATGATCACATTATGCATTGCAAAAAATATTTTGTCCTCGACTAATAAATATAAATTTAAACCTCAACTAGTCATTATTAATGATTTTATAAACTTTGTAATAGATGAGTCTAGTTACAGACATTACTAATTGAGTATTAAAATTTGTATTGGTATTTATCTCTAATATTAAATTTATCTCCAATATATTTAATTAATAAATACTTATGTTTTATATATTTTCAGCATAGAGATACAAAGGAGGATAATCTGGATATCAAATTTGAGTTCAGCGATGAAAACAAAAAAGTAATCATTTTTATCTTTTATCCTTGTACTCAATATTCTCATCCATTACATGAATTTAATTTGTTAAATTTGTTTCACAGAGAATTGATGCCATATTAGCAATATACCCTGAAGGTCATAAACGAGCAGCTATGATACCACTATTGGATTTAGCTCAAAGGCAACATGGTTGGTTACCTATATCAGCCATGCACAAGGTGGCTGATGTATTAGACTTACCTAAAATGAGGGTTTACGAAGTCGCCACTTTTTACACAATGTTTATGCGAAAGCCGACTGGAAAGTATCACTTGCAAGTATGCACGACAACTCCTTGCTGGTTACGAGGTTCAGATGACGTTATGTCATGTCTAAAGAAAAAACTAGACATTGGTGTAGGAGAAACTAGCAAGGATGGCCAATGGACATTGTCTGAAGTAGAATGTTTGGGTGCATGCGTAAATGCTCCAATGATGCAAGTCAACGATGATTATTATGTAAGTTGACCTGGGTAATATTATGTTATGGCATTTTATCTACATCATAAAAATCTAAATTAATATCTTTCTATTCCAAACAGTTTTAAACATTGCATAAACCATTGGCTAAATAATAATAAAGTATTATTTTAACTATTTTCAAAAAAAGTTTCAAAACATTTTTGATTGTATAAATTACTATTGATGATATATATTTATTATAGTATAATATTTATTCTGTTATTTATATGTATGCATTTGAAGGAAGATTTGACGACAAAGGACGTTGAATCTATAATTGATGACCTGAAGAATGGAAAAACTCCCACTCCAGGACCCAGGTAAATGTTACTCTCTCCTAATGAAAGCTCAAAGCACCTATTAATCATTATGTTTTGATTTTATATAGATCTAGTCGATATGCATCAGAGCCAATGGATGGATTAACATCATTGAAAGAAGAACCCTATGGTCCTGGATTCCAAGTACGACCAGATTTATAAGTTACAGTACTCTAGTAGGATCGCAATTTGTTTTGAAACTTGTCACAATACATGATTACCTAACGTTAGTGTTTTTTTTTTTTTTTTGGCTTTACATGTTGAATAATTTGAAAAAAAAAGAAATGTTTATGCCTGTAAAAAACTTTATATGATTATTTAATATACAACTGTAAAATTAAAGATCTCTTGTGTCATGTAGGTTTTCCTGGTGTATTTTTTTTCTGTTTCAAACACGTAGCAGTGTGAGACTTTAGATTGTGGTTGTTTTTGAACCGACGATGGCATTTAATGCATTCGTACATGAGGTCGATACCGCACACCTCTTTTCTGTGGTGCACAAGAGAGAGTCGATCACCAAACGTATCCAAACAGTCTGGGCATGTGTGCTTTTCGTCCAGCCTGAGGTTCATGAACAATTTTTCATCGAAGTATTCTGATTTGCCTAGACGTTTGTGAGATGTCAACATTACTACATTATTAAAATAATAGACCTCGCAACATATAGTTAAAAGCAATGATAACATAATAGCGGCACTAAGTTGGAAAGGAACGGATTTCTAGGACCAATATATTACATTTTCATAAAGGAACGGGAAAGAATTATTATATAAATAAAGAACGAATTTATATTCCCAAAAGAATGAGGAACTGAATATTTATAACACTGGAAATTAGATCAGAGTGTAATGTACAAATAATACATAAACAAATATTTATACAAACATAAAACATGTTTAGTTTAATATTATATCACAATTTTTACCAATTTTGTTAATTTTTAAGAATGTGAAAATTAACAAAAATACCAAAAATGGACAAATATGTAAAATTATTTTTAATCATGGTATAAAATAAACAGTCATAAATGTTGATTTCTTGTAAAAAAAAATCAGGTTAGTGTTACAAAAGTTAAAAGTCACAAATGTTAATAAACAGTAATAGGAGGTACCTATAAAAGTCGATATTATAGTTAACACAATCAATGCAGTATCATAATAGTGTATATCGGTGAGTATTAAAGTCTTTACAATGAGTTATACATCATATTATTATGTCATATTATAAATTGACTAGAGACAAAGATATAAAGCCTTCGCACGACATTATATAATAATAATATTATGTACTACCGCAGTAGGTACTGTAGACGACGATGTGTATACCAATACGACGTATGTATACAAGGTGATTTTTAAGCGTGCTCACCGTATTTTTATAATCAAAGTGTGCATATTAAAATTCGGATTTTTGTAATTTTTAAAAACACTCGAATATCATATTTTTGAATTCTTGAGATTTTTCATACCACTCGAGGATGATCCTGCAGTGACAATACAATCTTCTATTTTTCAAATAGGAACCCCCTCCCCTTTTTTGCTCTGAATTATTCAACAGACATTGTTTTTGAGAATTTTGATGTATCTAAAATTCGGAGTCGGAATAGTGTATTATATTGAAGGGAAAAACGGGGGTGAGCGCGCTCAAATAATCACCCCGTACATATAACAATCATGTGGTGTGAAGGGTGTGGGAGGCGGGCAGGCGACCATAGATAGGGCAGCAGCAGCACTGCAACAACGGGTGTGTGGGTATGGGGGGGGGGGGTGGTTTTTTTTCCGCGTGGACCGTTTTTCACTTGAGGTGGGTCTTCATGTGCAACAACAGGTTGTGTTTGTGCTTGGACTTTTTGTGGCACACGGGACACTCGAACTTCGGATCGACGCCGCACTCGAATCGGACGTGCCGGCTGAGGCTGTGGAGTCGCGCGTACGAGTTGCCGCACCGGGCGCAGGCGTACATCGGGCGCTGGTGATGGTGATGGTGATTGCCGGTGGCGGGCAGGTGGTGCTGGACCCTGGTGGACGGGTGCAGGGTGAGCGCGCGTACGCGGCCGGCGGCGTACGGGTCACCTGCAGACGGAGACGGCAAAAGACGGCCACAGAAAAACAAAACGAAAACGTACAAATTATTAGCACCAGGACCGCGGCGGTGGCGGCACTTTCGACCGCCAAGTATCAAAAATAATAATAATATGTAAGTGTGTGTGTGTGCGTGTGTGTGTTCGCAGCAGCTCACATGCAACGCTAACTATTTTCATAATAATAATAATAATAATATATAATATGACAATATAATAATATATGATATAACGATAGCGCGCGGCGACTGCACACTATAGTCGCGCGTAATAATAATAATAATAAAAGCAACGCAATCGATAGAGTATACACAATATAATAATAATATATATATTATAATATATAGTCTATATATATACATACATACATACGCGTAACAACATCTAGGTATAGCAAATCAGGATCGGGATCATTTCGTATTGGCGATTGGCCATATTATACCAGCTATTATAATAATATAATAATATGTACCGAAATCTTGAATTTTTTTCTTTTAATAGAACACAACTCGACAAGATAGTATATAATATATTATAATCATACTAAATGGCGTTTACGAGGAAACTATTTAGTTGGGATAGATATTTAGTAGGTAGGTACATTATATTATTAAAGTTTAAATAGACACTCGATGTAATACGTAAAACGGTATATAATGTATATTACGCACTGTTAAACGGTTCGCAAACAATATTACATAGGTATAGTATACGAGTGTACTCTGAGAAGTGCGCGTCAAAAGTACTTCAAGAGTATCTATGTATAATATTGTAATTGTAATACAATTAATATTAAGTATAATCGTCGAATACTATAGTATTTATAATCAATGGTATAATGCGTCGATTGGGCGATAATTAAAAAATAGTATAAATACAATAACACATACAATATTATTATCATAGACGTTTGGCGAGTGTAGGTAATAATTTATGGGTAGGTAGGTGGTATATTTTAATCACCGAACGCGTTCAAATCAAAATGTGATGTTTGCTCAGAGAATGGGTCTTCAAGTTGTGCCTGTGGTAAAAGTACGCCTGGCAAATGAGGCACTGGTGACGGGGCATCTTTCCGCACTCGTCTCTGATGTGCCGGCGCAGGGAATCTCTGTGCTTGTACCATTTACCGCACGTTTTGCACGACCAATTCTTGTCGTCTGGAAAAAAAAAAAACCGAAATGAAATCATAATATGCCCCGGCTGCGGGCCACTTTATATATATTATGTATTATAAAATATCGTAAAATATTTATGCGGTACGGAGTATGGTATATTATAAACTATTATACTGAGGAAAAGCTGACGGAGAGTGATTTGGAGGAGAAGAGAGGTAGGTAAAGTGATGCGATACCAACGAAAAAAACGGACATCGAGGATCAAGCAAATGTGACGTTATAATAATATGTTCTCAACAACAATATAATAATAATTTTAAAAAAAACACAGAACAATAAAATGTATACCTACAACGGTATCTTTAAAAAAAAAAAGCAACAAAATACCAAAAACAACGAAATAATAATCATAATTATAATATTACCCACCTGCACCGGTTAGCTGCAGCAATATTATTCTGCTAGAACTGCAGTTGCGACATCACAGCATATTATATACTGTACCGGATTTTTATACACCATATAATATGGATTATAATATTTGATCTTTTAATACACTTTTTATATAATATATCACACTGTGACATATTATTACCTATAATATCTGCCTTTATAATGGTGTATATATTCGCATATAGCGAGCAAACCGAACAACAGAAGGATAGGTGAATATGAATTGCAGTGCAACCCTCAGCCCTGTATAGCGAGTATATATATATAGGTAGATACCGAGAGAACAGTATATATATATATTATACTGAAGCATATATATATATGTATTGGTCATAATATATAATACAGCGAAACTTCTGAATATACCGGATGCTAACTCGTTCGCTGAAATTTTGTCCGCTATTCGGAGGTGTCCGTGTTAGGGGAGGTTCGCGTGCCGTACACGATATAGAGAAGTGCAGCGGCCGTGCCGGGCGTCATTTAAGGTCGTGTCCTCTTGGCCTCCACGTACGTCTTGAGCGAGCCGAACACGCCGCACGAACCCAAATGGTTTTCCAACTCCGTGCAGATTACCATCCGGCAGTACGGACATTTGGCGATCCAGATGCGTTGCAAACGCCCTGAAACAAAACACGGTGGCGATTAGCGTTATTATACGGGTAAACAGCAGACATCGTTTGATCTTGCGTGTGCATTATGGGTCGAGTCCACCGAAACCATATAGGTATTATATTATATTTCACTTTAGTTATTATTTATATAATATATACCGAAGAGAAGCATTAGTATTGTAATGATATAGAACAAGAGACGGAACAAGCCCTGGCTGTGATGGACGACTCGGTTACGCGGCGTTTTTCGTGATGGCTTCCCCGTGGCCCGTTTATTTTTGCGACGTCTACAGCAGTGAGCCTCCCGCCGAAGAGCAACAGTATGTTATATAGTACCTACATCGTTTACATTACAATATAACGTACGATCGATAATTTTCTCGTTGTGTATACATAATAATATATAATATTATGTAGGTACGCCGGTTTTGTCTTGGCGTCATCTCACTCGCACTTGCCCCGACGGGGTCTGCAGTATATTCGTAAACCTCAAAAAACAGACTTTAATAATAGGTACCTATTAAATGGTCGGACTTTTATAATAGTAAATAAAAGTTAATATATTATAATAATTATTGTTATTATATCGGTTAGGTCAGCCGAACGATCGTCGAGATGTGGTTAGCATGGGTACAACTCGCGGAGCAAAACTAAATATTATAATATACTTCTGAGTGTAGGTACACAATATTATATTATTTTATTAAGTTATGAAAATATTAAAAAAAATTTTCCCTGCTGGCGGAGTTTCAGTCATTTCTTTTGATCTTTGGTCAATCTATATTTATTACAACAACGAGGGTATCCACATACCTGCTGCTCGGCGTACGGAATAATATTCGTACCGATAGCGACATCATACCTATAGAATATTATTAATATTGATTGTTACATTTTTAATATAAGGTACACCTACTGGCGTTCAAAAATCAATACCATCTATATATAGTCCCATACATAATAAACCGACGCAAAATTCAATTATAGGTGGAACATGCGAACTTATTATATTTGGTATTGGTCGATCAGAACATATAATTACATATTTTACGGCTATATATTATGTATATACATATAATTTTATTATGTAGTTTGTTTTTTATATTATGCGCGTTATTACGATTGTATAAAATAATTGAATATATATGTATTATAATATGTACACATAGTTTAGATATAAAATAATTATAATAATATAATATCGTCATGTCCAACGGGTCATGAACGGTACACGAAAAAATATATTGTATATTATATAATAATTTAATTGATAGATAATTAAATATTTATATTTATTATTATATTAATAAGCGACAAAAATGGACTAGAAAAACAAAATGAAATAAGGAAACTTGTTAATCATTCATATATAATTTTTATAAATACACATCATATACATTGTAATAATACACGAGTAATAATATTAATTTTGTGCTCGTACCTGACTAGATTCATGGACCGCCACGTTAAGTAGAGGTGTTACACTTACATAATCATATAAGTAGTTTTTTTTTTTGTAATTGCTATATGTATAGAGGTCATGACTAATCAAGGAACTCAATTTCATTGCACTAAAGAATAAGTAAAAATAAAAACAAAACAAAAAAAAAAATACAAGTACAAATAAATGACTATACTTTATCCACAATATGAGTTAGTTAAAAAAAACAAAAGAAATCCTTTACATAAAAAATTGTCATTACAACAGTCGTGTGTCTGTGTCATATAATATAATAAACGCATAAAAACTATTGACGAGTACGAATTTTATTACGATATAATATTACCTAATATGTTGTAGTAGTTTTTAATGCAGTGTAAAAAATGAAAATGAAAACGAAAATGTCATAGAGTTACGAGAGGCGGAGGAGGGGGTGTTTTGATCGCGATAAAAAGTGCAGGATTATCGAGTGAGTTTGGCCAATGCGTTCGATCGCGTCACCGCGTCAAGTCTCGTTACAAAACCCACCCGGCGGCGTACAAACATTTATTTTTGAATAATATAATAGAGTCTATTGGGTGGCGCAAACGTATATAAATATAACTACGTCTCGTTTCGTTTTAAAAAGCGTTCGGTCCGATACAAGTGGGCCAGCGCACCCACTTCGGACGATCGACCCGAAAACCGCAACAGAATAATATTGAGCGGCCAACCTAACCTACCTACCAACCTACACGCATTTGTCACGGAGTTTTGATTCACGAATTCGCACGACAAATAATAATCAAATGAATATCGCGTCGGGTTTTGGGTGTAATTTAGAAATTATGAATAATATTGTGAAATAGAGCGTTTTTGTCTCACAAGTTGTCGGCAATTTGACGTTATTGTATGTCTAATATACATTATACACTGCAGATACCCACCTACCTACCCACTTCTAACCAATGATCCGCACACATACCCAACACATAATGAACACGAGGTATACACGAACAATTTTATTTGCACTACCCAAACTATCAACAAATGTTTGATCGTCAAAAAAAAAAAAAATTCTTATATCAGGAAAAAATCGTCGTTAAAATATAACGCGTATTGACCGACCGTATTCACACACAGCACACAAAATATATTTTTGATTAAACTTAAAACCGATAACACTAAAATAATCATAGCTTTCCCACAGTTTATAATATTTGTGTTTTGTGCGTTTTTTTTAAAAATTAGAATCGAAAAACAAAAATCAAAATACAATTTACAATTATGTGACAATTATCTTAAAAAGTAAATTCGTGTCTGACTTTGGTTTATACGTATGATATACCTATATAATAGATCCAATGACAATATTATGATCCAAATTCACTCGGCATGTCTGGTAACATAGAATGCAAACGAACGCATTTAATCGAACCCATTAAATTTAATATTGTGCTGTTTACGAACCCTTCAACAATATTGTAAATGATAAAGTGCTCTCTTACGTCACTTTACATTTTATGTCTAATATTATACAATATATTGTTCAATTGTTGACTATACCTATTGTTATGGTTTCAAGTTTCAACTATCAATAAAATAGGTTTATACGTTTGGCAAATGTTTTGTCGTATTTTTTTTTCGAGAAAAAAAAATGAATCATACCTATAATATAATATATTATGTACACGAATAGTTAATGTAAAATTAAAGTAAATATAATTATTTTTGACTAGACACATTTCAAATCAGACGAACGTATAGTAAAAATATTGATATAAATAGAAAAAGATATCTCTTCGCCGTATAATATATTTTGTTGATAGGAGAGAACTTTAGTCTTACATTCAATCTTACTAGCTAATGACTATATAATGTATTCGATGTCTATAAAAAAACATTCCGCGGTACAATAACCCGAGTAGAAGTACCTATACAATAAAACTAAGTAAAATTAAAAAAAAAATAAACCAGTATTCGTTAAACACACACACTACGAATAATAATAAAAAATAAAACACATGATTCTCTTTGCACGAATAGATTGCACGAAAAACGAAAAAAAAAGACTAGATTGCGTTGTTCCATATTTGACTAGTAAAAATAATACATAATATAATATAATAATTATTGTATTATTCTGTGTACGATAAAAATAGTTTTTTGCTGACGTATTTTTTTTTTATCCCTAAGCGAGTTTGCCCCCGCGTAGATCATATTATTAAATACTCTCTGCAATTATATAATATATTATAATAATTATTAAATAATTAGAATAATATGCGCCTTTCGATGTAAGACGCGGCTTATAATCAGCGAGGGCAAGAATATATATATTGTAATAATGATAATATACTTGAAAGGTCGAAATGTTAAAAAAAAACTTTTTGAATTAAATATACAAAAAATTGATGGGCCTTACAGACACGAGCGCGCGCGCGCACACACGTACGAATGAATATTTAAATATACGTTTTTGTTTTAGTTTCCCAGTTTCTGGATTTTAGAATTCCAGTTTTGGGCCAAACTCTGGTTTTTCAGGTGCAACACCAGTATCGTCTGGGACGGCGACGACGTGGCGGTGGTGGACGTGGACACGGCGGTGATGGGCAACGCGTCCGGGCACGGCGGCGGCAGTTTGAGTATGCGCTGCACGGTGGACGTGGACGCCGTGGACGCCGACGAGGACGACGGGCCGTCGTCGAACAGGATGTGCGGACACAGTATGACGTGCTTGTTCAGGCGGCTGGTGTGCTTGAAGCTCATGCCGCAGCGGGGGCACGCGTGCTGCGGACCCTTGTCGCAGCGGTCCTCCCGGATGTGTCTCTTCAAGCTCTGCTTCCACTGGTACACCTTGCCGCAGAGCTTGCACTCGAACTTCTCGGCCAGCGGGTCCGAATCTGAAACCATCGGTACGCCGGGTAAATCTCACACGTCATAATATCGCGGCCGTCGGCCAAACATGAGTACATTATAGGTATATGGTATATAATCTATATAATATAGGTACATATATATATATATATATATATTTAGCGGCACATATTATATGTTGTATTATATTTTTAAAAAAAAAAAACCGATATTTAAGTAACGGCATACTAACGTTATTTAAACAAAACGATCATCGTCTTGAAGGAATATGACTATTTGTATGCAAGTGCCCACCACCTACACAGACATAAAATTCCGGAAACGCGGCGTTACAGTCTCCGGCGCCTAACGAAGACTGACTTCCGCGAGCGGTAGCGTCGTCCTATTCGTCGCCACCCCACCCTCACCACCACCACCACCACCAACAATTACGAACACGGAACATTTCCAGGTCACCGGAAACCAATAAAACTCTCGAGTTAATTATTTCAATAATTTCACGCAGATGGCTCTGACGGAGTTAAATATTCCAATTAAGAAATATCTAAATTTAAATATTTGCAGGGGCGTGCTTATGAGAGGGGGATGAGGGTGTCATATCCCCCCTTTGGCTTATTTTTGTCATATAAAATATATGACTGAGCAATGTAAGTATATTTACCGAGGTCTGAGAACAGTGAAAAATTCATATCCCCCCCCCCCCCTTTCAAAAAAAGCTAAGCAAGGCACTGGATCATTGTATATATATTATAATATGAGTTATACGGCATTAAATTACTCTTATTGAATTGAAACTTTTATTTTATTCTAATATTATATTGTATATCATTAAATCATATTATTAATAGGTCGTGGACTCGTATGGGTATGTTATTATAGAATATGTGTACTGCGTGTATAGTAAAACTTAAAAGATATGAAATGAAATACATCAATCAACAATGGGTTATGATTTAAAATAATAAATATGTACGTATAAAAAAAAATGTAGTAGATAAAATTATTCAAAGACATTAGCTAGTAGGTAAATCAAATATATTTTTCAAGTTCGATATATATATTTTTTAACACAATGATTATTATTGTAATATATAAAATATTTAGGTGTTAATACTGCAATTATTTTGCATTATTCACTAAAAATATAAGAAGCAAAAAACGTAATATAAATTAATTTTGTTGGATTTATTTATTTTTACGTGTGGTATACCATTGTACCATATTTTATACTACAGGAACAAAAACATCAACACCTGGTATCCCTAGAATCAAGTTATTATATAAATTAATTGTTTTTAATAAACATGGACAGGATACTACATATTATATTTATAATGATTTATTGAGTCCATACTCCATAGAGTTCAAACCTACTATGTATTTATAAATAAATTGACGACGAGCAACTATTTATTTTGCCCTATACACGTCATTCGTTCGACAGATTATAATATTGTCTTTAGATAAATCTAAACTAAATTTATCCTCAAGGTTCAACATTTTAGAATATAATACAATTAATAATTGTGATTTTATTGTTTTTAATATTTAATGAAAATCGTTTTATCTTTTAATAACATATTGATAGGTAGGTACCCAACCTCCTACAATAGGCACTTTAATATACATCAGTTATTATCTACACTGATTATTACTTTATTATTATATATAAAGTGAACCAGTCAACAGGAACTATATCATAGGAAACCGTTTTTTTTTGTTGATTTGTTTTAAACAGTATTAATTATTATTTTATAGTTTAAACCGTCAACCTATAACTCTGGTTTACTGGTTCATTATATAGGTATCGGTACAATCTATGGGAGGGGGTTTGTTCGCTTGGAGGGGCTAAGCCCACATTCAATATTTAAATTAGGCCCTCCAAACATAATAGATAATATATATTATTTTGTGTTTTGTGGTTAAAATGATGGTGGTGGGTAAAACATCCAATATGGTAATGTTAGGCTTTTCTAACCATTTGAAATTAAAAATTTAAACGTCGTTTATGAATAGGACTAACGATTGATTTAAGAGGGCGTCGTACCCGTACCTATATGTATTGTTTCCGTCGTAACTAACGCATAACATACCAAAATTTACGTTCAGCAATTTGAATTTTGTGTTGTTAGCTTAAATGTAAATAAGTGTATTGAGCGTTTTAAATTTTTAATATCTTACGCACCTACGTACAAATTTCATAATTTGCTTAAAAATTAAAATATCGTAAAAGACCAACGAGAGAACACAGATAGGTACCTATAATATATTATCTGTAAGTTACATAATATAGGTTTTGATATTAAACGGAGCGGCTGAACGCAAATTTGTTATGTTGTCCATTTGCGAGACAGCAGAGACAACATAGTATAGTACGGGGGTATGTTTGATCATATTGATATTTATATTTTATAGTAATGAAAAATACGACTTTAAACAAATTTAATACGAAAAAAATACAGAACCACCTAAAATAAATTTACTATTGGGAATAGTTCCTAATTCCTTTAATCACACGATTTAATATATAGGTATTATGTATACATTTATCTATTGCCAATAAAAAATCAAATTAATACCACCTTAAAACATAAAATTATAGATATTAGGGACCCTGTGTGATATGCTGATACATTCTACTTTAGACTTGTTATACAAAGAATACAGAAATAAAAATATATTTATTTCTAAACTGAATTGTATACATAAAATAGTTTCACTTCTTAAAATGGCAATAATCACCTCCCCCTATACAGTTGTAAATTAATTTTATTCGATTTTTATACTTCCATACCTAGTATGCTTAATTAAAACAAGATTTATTATTTTATTTTACCTAACAATTTAAATATCTTCACTGACGACTTAAGTATGTAGTCATAATACGGTGTATTACTTACGTGCTGGAGTATTGAATCTCGTGCCTATTCAGTTGGAATAAAATCGTACTTACTACGGATGGTTAGACTAAAATAAAAGTATACAAAAATAATAAATAAAACGCAACTAAAAATGAACACAAAAACTTCTCATCTAGTAAAACACAAAAAATATCTAAAACAAAACATCTAGTAACACAAATACTTACCTTATAATTTTGTGTTTTTAAGATTTATGGAGCAAATAGAGGATAGAGTATTCTATAAACAATAAAATTGTATAGATATTGTACCTGTTATTGAGGTACATAACATATATAAATAGTATATATTTTGAACAACGCTTAAGTATCAAAACATAAATAAATGACTATAAAGCTTAAGTAAAACTCCAATATAATATAATATGGTCAAATAGTTTGTACAACCCAGTTTATAACTTAAAAAAAAACTAAAAATCTATAATCTAAAAATCATAATAACACGCAATAAAAAAAGTAAGATCTGTCGGATACGTAATCATTAAGTTCAGTCCCAAAAAATAGATTATTCATTAAGTAGATAATTTGTAATATTCGTTGACTATAACAAAAAATAAACATTATACACACAAAATATCAAATTATCATAGTATCAGACAAACTTAAAATATAATAGTAAAATTTGGCACTAAAAGATCGTAAACGATAAAAAAAAATATATATATATAAATTTATTATATATTCTAATATAATAATAATAATTGAGCATTCTTCTATGATTGGTGTACGACTTTCGGGTCTTCGAACACAGAGTTTTGTACTACAGACGTCGGAGGTTTGTGATAATTGCGCACGTGCTTTAACAGGTTGGACCGAACCTTGCACCTGTACGGGCAATGAGGACACAAGCATCGGGGTTCTTTGCCGCATTCGTTTTGCAGATGACTCTTAAGCGAGCTCCTCCATTTGTACGTTCGGCTACATTTCGGACACTCGTAACGCACGGTCGTCGAGTTATCGAGTGTGGTGCCGGTGATGGCAAACATGAAGTCTGTAGGAAATAATAAATTGCAATTACGCCTACAATATAGATCGAGCTGTGCTTCACACCGATGTCGTTTAACTCTAAAAACGTGCTGTAATTTAAATCTAATAAGAAAAAACAATTTTTTCGCACAACAGGAGGAGGAGGAGGAGGAGGAGGAAGAGGAGGAGGAGAAATAATGACCAGACACGAAAAACAGTTTTTCGTCTCTAATCGAAAATCAAAAAACTATAATATACATACGCAATCGCACGCGTACATAAAAGAACAATTTTTTTTTTAAAAAATATATATTATGCCCGTGATTAGTTAGTCCAATGTGGCCCAGAGTGCAGGCACAACTCGAATATAAAATATAAAACATTTTTTAATTAGGAGCAACCACAAAAGCATGCGCGAACAACCCAACGTCTTACTATTAATAAATTATGTATATTTAAGTATACACAATTATTAAAATAAAATTGTTCAGTAATTTCATGGGTAATAAAATAAAATTAATACTTACTTGATGATAGTACTTACAGGTACCTAAGCGCATGTTCATATATATATAATCCAAAGCAAAAATGAAATTTAAATTTATATAAATGGATTCCCAAGTTAGTATATTGACACTTACAAAAATATGATAATAAACATATCGCCCATTGGACATGACAAAACCAAACTTTTGAAACACCCCATAGCAGAGCAAGCAACAATGAATGATACACCATTTATTTTCGGGGGCGAAGAAAGGTTGCCTAAATAAGTATACAATATAAATATCAACACTCAAAAAAAAAAACTTATAAATTCGTTAAAAATTTCATGTTTTTTTTTTGTTTTAATAAAAATAATACAATAAAAAGCAATGGATGTAAACATAAATACTCATGTGATAATTAATGAAATAATACATGATAATATATGGGGCTTAAAGGGAAACAATAAAAGAATTAATAATACGAAACAAATATGAAATTATATAATCTAATGAGGATAATAATGATTGAAATAAATATAAATTCATTAATAACTAAATAAAAAAAAAAACGAAGTGCTTAACTTAATAAATAATACTTATTAACAAATTAGTATGACACATTACGAATATTTGATTTTATGTGCATCGACTAAGATTTTAAATTTGTATTATTAACACAATAAATATAATATAATAATCCATTTATACACTAACAATAGTTTTATACATGTTTGTAATAAAAATATTTCCATTATAATAAAAAAAAAAATATTTTTAATATAATATGGCAAAACAAGTAAATGGAAGGAGAAAATAAATATTAAATAATCTACAAGAACTATTTTTTTCAAATGGCACTTTTTGGTGGGGAAAATAGAAGGTTATATAAATAAAAAGTTTTGTTAAGCATCTTATACTAAAATAAAAATGTTTTTGTAAAACAAACAAAATAAATGCAAATAAAACAGTACAGACAAAAAGGCACGATTATCACATGGTTTCTGCCGACTGGCAATTAACATTGATCAATACAAAAATATATTTTAAACATTCTCAAAATCAGACTTTTTAAAGTTGGTTAAAAAATAATTTGATTGGGCAATACAAAATTTTTTGATTATAAATTGATTTCAGTTTCATTTTTTGGCATAATTGTGTCCTACTAACATTATACGAGTATAATATATCACACTTATATACATATTATGGTAGGCATTATCATATAGAATGTTCTTAATACATTAGTGGAGATTGGCCGAGGACACTAATTAGGATAACATATAATTATGTACATAATAACAATGCGTTGCAAAACATGACTTATTTCAAATAAATAGCATAATTAATGGCGATTTTAACAATCCAACAAGCTAACATACATATCGACTAGGCCAACAAACAAAATGAATCATATCACAGTTGGAGTACTATTATTAAATTAAAATGATATTCCCATTAAGGGCTAAAGTGGAAATAAGTATTTTTAATTTCTCAAAATGTATATTAATATATATAACACACAAATTGTGTTTATATGTTTAAATACAAACGCACAAATACATATATTTATCTGTTTGTATTTACTACACACAAAATCAAACAGTAGCAAAAAGATTATTTGGGAATGACATATCTAATGCAAATCAAGAGTGAAATGTAAATAGTAATTATTACTTATTGAAGTCAATTGGACTAATTAAAATCGCCAGATGTTATACGCCTAACTTTTAACTTAATTTACTACGATACAATAAATAATTTGTGTACACAATGTAAACAATTGTATACTTCATTGGCACTTTTAACACTTAATACTAAGGTCTAAAAAAAAATATTAAAAAACATATATTTTGATATTCGCATGTATAAAAACCAATTTCATTTACACAGACTTGAACAATATGACCAGTCAATATGTGAACATTACGGCACTTTAGTTTGATTATAAAGTTTGTACTTATGAGTTAATATCTCCCACAGTTGCTGCTGTTGTTGCAGCTGTTGTAGTTTGTCCAGTTATATTTTGAAATTCTTCTGAGCATTTTTCTCTATGCATACGTTCAATATGCCGAGCAACGTGCATTTTTTGTTTAGCTCTATAATTGCAAAATGGACATTGGAATTGAGGGTCTTTTCCACATTCCCATTTTTGATGATTACGTAATGAGCTTTTTAGTTTATAATGCCTTCCACAACGTGGGCATTCTACTCCACCACTCGTGCTTGGTGAACTTGCATTACTGATTTGTAGCGTATCATTAGGTGAAGTTGGATCAAACTTACAGTTGTTGTAGTAGTTAGTGAATTTGAAATTTATGGCAGACATTGGGCCATTTGGGCCAAATGAATTGAAAAGCGGCACAAGGGATCGTTGAGTAGGAGGATATCCATCCCAGTTTTCACCTCCATCCTGCCATCTTTTTATTATTTCTGTAAAGGATCCGAATAACAAATATGACAGAAAAATGTAGACAATAAATAAAAAGGAGGGAAAAATAGCTTCCGATGACATTAATTTTTTATATGACATGTTTCCTTAATGATTTTCTTGATTGAAATACATGGAAAATGGAAATTTTTAAATGTTTTATTTATTTAAATACATTTAGATAGTTATATTTTCAATCAAATTCAATGTAATAAAAGTTTTTATAATTCTTAACCAATTTGGTATAGTCAATAGAATAACAGTATAAAAAGTCCAAGTAATTCTTATGTTTGCAAGAGTTAAAATTACGTACCTAATAGTTTATAAATTAACTGACACCAGAAACATTAACTTACATATAAAACAATTAATTTGTTTTAACATGATGCTAATTACTTGTATGTGTTAATATATGAGTATTTTGGCGTGGCGTTAAACATTCTAACAGCAATGATATTTATTTTTTTAAAAGCCAATAGCCTAATAGAACATTCATTATGTATTAATAATAATTATAAAATGTTTGTATACACACATATAATTATATATATATTAATATACTTATTCATAACAATTTGTATGTATATATAAATATATATATAATAATATATATATGCATATATGAAAGTACAATAGAAGACAGTATAGAAGATATGTTAAACCAATCCAAGCGCAACAACATTAATATTAGTTATTATATATTATTTCATGACTTACGCACTATCATACTCCGGACACAAATTTCACGATGAAATAGTGATAGACCAATATAAAAACAATGAATACATAAAATGTTAATTTGCGTAGATCTAAATATATTTCAAAAGAAGATGACATTTTGGATCTTACTATATTAAGTTTTATGTAAAAATAATTTAACCAAATGAATATATAGTGAAACATACACTCCCAACACTCACGAGGATAAGACTTAGTGATGTTTGTTTAAGATAAGGTTTATCTTAGTTACACTTTGTAAAAGAGTATTGTATACAAAATTATTATTCAACAGTTTGCAAATTGTTGGAATGAATTTGAATAACAATTATATATGTTAATGACATGCTAATTACCAAATATGTAGATAGAAAAAATAGAACATTTTCTTTTTTTTACTAAACAATTAGTCGACAACACAGGAAATCATAATAGATATAATATGATATTGAAAATTCTTGATGGTTATATTTTGTATTTATCATGTGTGGACATTTTCCAATGAAAGTCTTAAATCTAATTGAAATTCATAAGGTACGAATAGGCTTTCTCCTGTGTTCCTACATTAACTTTTTGAATTGTTAATTACAATGTTATGGTATTTTAACCTTTTATGGTTTAGTAATATGTACAGACAAATACAGAACATCAGAAATAAATGTAGGTTATATCTAATAAAACTAATGAGTAATGGCTAATAATTAGACATTTTTCTTTGAGTTGCAATCATACTATTAGGTAGCAGAATAATACTATTTTTGTTTAATAAACGGACAATTAAAACGAAAATAATAACATTTAATCAAAAAGTACCATAAGACTTAGTAAGTTAACATTTCAAAACATACAAATAATTAACAATATTTAAATATAAAAATTAATTTATAAATTTTATATTATTTAAACTATTTTATGTTGAATGTACTATTTAAAGTAAATATACATATTGTTAGAATTAAGGTATAAAACAATTAACATAATTATTTTATAAATAAAATTACAAAACACAGCCCTTTAATCATAAAACATAGAAGGAAAAATATATAATTATAAATTTATAATTTACATTACCTATTCAATAGACAATAGTCTAGTCTATAAAAATATGTGAACTTAACATTTATATATATACGATTTGTCTAGAATTTGTACATTAATGTTTATTGCTATTTATTGAAAATTCAGTCTATTTTAATAAACACAGTAATGATGACAAATATTATTATAGTTTATATCCTATTCCCATTCAAAAAAAAATATTGGAGCATTTTTTCCCGAATACAGAAAATTTTAAAATGTAATATAATGCTAATAAAAATATTCAGTTTTGATGTTATCAGTTTTATGCCTGTACTTCATGTGCGTCAACAAGTGAGCTTTCTGTTTTGCTTTATACGAGCACATGTAGCATTTGAATTGCGGCTCTTTACCGCACTCCCAGCGCTGATGGTTCAACAATGAGCTCTTCAATTTGTAATGACGGCCGCACCTCGTACAGCTTATTGCTAAGGAAAGCACACACAACACACATACCACATAGAGTTTCCAGAATAATAATAATTAAAATAATTAAAAAAAAATTGGTTTGTAATCTAACCGGACCCAGTTAGTACATCCATGCCCATTATTAGTTAGGAAAATAATTTAGGATATATACAATAAATCTGAATTTGTTTTTACACAAATAAATAAATAATATAAAATGAATGACTTCATACAAATCAATAATAGTGTGGATAATATAAAATATAATTCTTAAGTGTGGTTTAGGGACAAAATGTACATTATACTTTTTTTTTTTTCGTTATTTATACTCAATAAGTAACATGCTAATGATAACTGTGATCATAGTTTAAAATTATTATATTTGTATTATCATTTTTTTATCTTTATATTTCAATACAATAGTCCATACAAAATATAAGGAAAAATAGTGCTAGCTCCTTTCATTGAATAAAAATAATAAACAAAGCCCATACTATAAGATACAAACCACCAGGATAAGTTTATAACATAAAATAAAAACATTTAGTAAGGCTGGATAATTTAACTATTTTTTAAGTCAAGTTATTTTATAATAAAGTAAGTTATGTTTAAAGTGACCTGATAATTGTTTTAAAACTATTAAATTAATAATTAAATTATAAGCTTAAACTTTATTTATCATTAAGACAAGAATTAATTGATAAAAAAAACGTTCATCGAGTTGGTTAAAAGACAAAATTTGAACTTTTATAAGTGGAAACAAAAATAGGATATTTATAAAATAGATGAATTTTTATAGTTTACTAAGCTTGTAGCAATATGACAATATAGGGGGGTATATGCCATATGAATGTTTATGGGAGATATGTAGTGAGAAGTTGAGTCTCCAATAAACTCTTCTTCCCCATTCATCAAATAGGAGGAATCCAGAATTGAATCAACCAGTAATTTTTGAAGTTAAACATGTACTTTGATTATGTTTTGTATTTTTATAAATTTAGTATTTAAATTCATTGAAAAATGTTTTTTTTATGAATTATGATATTTATAATACTATCTGAGACACAAATTTATGATAATTGCAAGCTGGTATAAATATTTTAATGATTGCACATTTTAGATTTTCTAAAATCTTGCATTTTTTTATGATATCTAATATCTTTCTAACAGATCACAATGAACTTATTTTTAATACTTTTAAAAACTTGAAGTAATATGTTATAAACATTATAAAAGGTAACATATTAAGTTAAAGTTAATAAGTAATGAGTTAATTAATTAAAAAGTTGATTAACTTATTTATAGCCCAGCTCTGAAAAATAATATAAATGGTGAATCATTTTCTAGACTTGATAAGTCAGAGACTTTATCTTAAAAAAATTAAAATATTTTTAACCGTGATTTACGACTTTTTCAAAAGCCAAATAATATACATGTTTCTATAAAATTTATACTTTTTAGTTTACCTTGTTACCAATACAGAAAATGTCATAACTCATGAAAAGATAGTTAATCAATGCTATTCCATCCAAATTCAAGACATATTATGAACAAATGAGTACAAAATATGTAATTTTATTAAAATATAAATATTTATACTTGTATTATGTATTGTAATACAAAACAATTACATACAAGTTAGCCTTTGTATTTTACTTGTCATTTACATGACTGAATTGGTCATAATAATATTTATATCTTATAAATTTAATAAAAAAAGAATCAATAAAAATTATAAAATATTTTAAGTGTATAAATATTCAAATAAATAACATTAATAATGAAAGCTTTAAAATTAATTATATATTAGGTGGCCCATGTAACATAATCAGCTCCAACACCAAAGTATTGGGAAGACCCAATCTTGGATCTAGCCTATTGCCAATCCATTCTATTGTTCTACAACATACCATCAACCCATCTAATTTAAGTATAGTCTTACTAATAATATTTTAGCTAGTAGCAGGTTGAAAAGAATTATACATACATATAAGTATCCGTGATCAATAAGTAAAAATAAATAAATATTTAATATGGCATACCATTATAATGGTTTTTCCGGTCTTACACACATGTAATGTAATTAAAAACAACTACATACTTCACTCATGATAACATTTTGAAAATTTAGGTTTTATAATCTATTATAACAATTATAAAAAATACCAATATCTGTTTTTTCTCAAAAGCTTTTTTTAATATATTTATTTTTAATAAGTTATTATTATTTTCAAATAAATATAGAATTAAAAAAATCTTGGGGCAAAATACAGATAATATTTATTTTATAATTGTTATAGGTAATTTGTAATAATAACTTAATTTCAATAACAATATCACAATAAGTGAATTACATAAAAAAATATTCTTTATTTTATCATTTTGAAGAATATATGTAGTTTTAAGAAAAATATTATTTAGTGGTTATTAAACATAATATAGATTTTATGTGTGTAATGAGATAATATTTGTATTAATTAAATAAATTATATAATTAACAATCAATTATAATAATTTAGGTATCAAATCTCTCATAAAAGTATACATGTTATGCCAAATAATGTCTTACACAAAGAAAAATTAAATTTGATAACAAGTAATTAATAAGGTATTTAATACCAATAGTAAAAGTTACACATTTTAGTATGTTTTTTCTATGATATTTAGTTTTTAGATAAAACATTAAGTTTCTTATTTTTCAATTACTATACCAGTTTATTCATGTGTTAAGTATTCATACTTTTTATTAGTCAATTATTGTTAAAGATTATAATATTCTATATAATATGAAAAACAGATGTTTTTTTTAAAAATAACTTTAATCAAAAATTAGAATTTCTGTAAAAAAATTATGTATTGATATACATTCATAAATAAAATATTATTAAATTTATTAGTATAGAAACCTCAAAGTACAAGTCTGAAAATCTTAAAATCTAAATGAGCTTAAAGGAAACATTGAAGATCAAGTAGCAAACATTCCAGCTGAAGAATTGCATCAATTGAGCCAAAGCACAACGGACATAGTTCAATATTGATTACAGGCTTTTGGTAAACTGATAACTTATTGAAGTATATTAGATGTAAATAATATTAATTGATATTTATTTAAATATTCTAATTGTTAGTTTTATTAACTATTTAAAAACTCAATTGAATAACAAGAATTATTTTTTGTTAATTATCAAGATTTAGCAAGAACACCCTGTATATATGTTTACATAATGGTAAGTTTTAATCTTATGGAAAAACAAGAAAGATTTATCGAATAAAGAATTAAGTTAAAATAATAATTAATTATATTGAACATGTGTTAGGTATATCATCTTTCCAAATATAATTGATAATTCATCATGGATGTCTATCTAAAGATATTATTTTATTTTAAAAACTACAATAATAATAGCAGTAAAAAATATTTCACTACCTAACATTTATACTGCTCATAAGAAACAAACTTTGTGCTAGTCGAATGGTCAATGATAAACCTGTAATAAGATATCTAAGAAAGGCCAAAGATAAGAAATGTTTTATTATATCCTGTACAGCAAGTGGTGTCAGAAAAAATGAAGTTGCTCATTAAAAAAAAAAAAACAAAGAATTCTATTTAACAAATTTTTATCTAGAATTATTAAATATTGATTTCTATGACTTTTTTTGTATTTTAACTAGTTAGAGTTTACAAAAATATTAGATTATTCCATTATGCTATAGGTTTGTTTGTCGTGAATAAAAAAATGCTCCAATACATTAAACCATATTTATCTTATAATAGCGTGTATGTATTGTATTTTTAAGTTCACATTATAATTCACAGTAACATTTTACAATACAATTTATAACATATTATATCTTATAAATTGTAGTCCACGTGACTAAAATTAAATCTTATATAATAATAAAACAAATAAAACACATTAGTAGATATTATTTCCTATTATCCATGAGTCGTTAATATTTAGTTGGACTTTAATCACACATAGTAGATCTGTTTGTAATACAATTTAAACCATAATCTTGTCTATATTTAAACAGTGTATAAGATAAGAAATGCTAGTAATCTGGTCAAATTCTCAGAGAAAATCTTCACATCGTTATTAAAATAAATTGTCAGATTTTAATGTAGTATACATAATCGCGCTAGATAACCTTCATTTATCATAATATAATGGTGAAGAGCACAAGATATAATATAATTATTTAAAAAAACTTACTTATGTTTACCTGTAATTTCATTTTTTGCTAAAATACAATGATCTAAGAAATAATAAATAAATTGAAGCAAATATATACATTTCTATATAAAAAAGCAACCACAAAACCAAGCTTGGATACATGCAAATAAAATAAACCATAGGTACTCATAAAATCATGCAAATTGTAAAACAGTGTTAGTAGAAAACTTTTTGTTAACCAACTTGGAAAGTATAATGTAAAATTCTCAAAAATATACAAAAGTATACTTTGATTATGAAATATTACTTTAGTACGGGTATATACAAAACTAAGCAAAAATTGATTAAGTAAATTTATCGGGAACATACTTAAATACATATATTTTTTGTGATATTTTATATAAAATTACAATTATTTAATTTTTGATTTGGATACCTACACTTAATAATATAACTATAAAAATGTATTATTAAAATTTTAAAAAAAGTAGGTATATAGTGTTTATTTAATTTAATTTCAAAGCAATGTATATTTTTAAAATATCAAGAAATGTTTTGTCATTAAATTATATAAATATATTTTAATTTTTTGTTAATGGGTACTTTTGAAAAAAAATACAAATTTACATGTACCTCATCCACAAAATTGTTTTCTTTGTCCCTTATTCATGCATAATGGATACACATTTAATTTTTAATTAATTATTTAATTTTATCCATTTGAAATATAATTATTTATAATACGCTTATTTTTACAATAAATATAAATACAAATCTTACCTTTACAATCCATTGGTGTATTAACAGTACTTGTGCTATCTTGATTAGTTGTGTCTAATTGCCATGAATTCGTTTGAGGCGTTGCTAAAATACAAATAAAACACCAAAAGATAAGCAAAAATAAAATAAACTGAAAATTATTAAAAAATGTATCCTGAATGTATTTTTTAGAGATACATTTTAATAGAAATTAGAGTAACAATATTTTATATGTTTTATACAAACACATAAAGAGATATCATTTGAATAATATATTAAATAAAATGTTTTCAATACATTAGTTAAGTTTACTATTAGTTGTTTTAAAATATTTACCTGTGTGATTGGTGGTGTCCCCTTGTGAAGTACCGGGCTGTGATAATTCATTTTCATCAAATTCTTCCTCTTCCTCTTCTAAAGCCATATCTTCTACACTGTCGTCATACGACATTTCTGTCAAACACTCTTGTCGGTCACCGGATATTGATTCTACTTTTGGTTTAATTAACTGATTTTCAGTTGTCTTAAGCACTTCTTTGTCTGGTGAACAAGATTTACGGTAAGGTTCTGCTTTAATTACTTTGCTGACTGTAGAAGGGATGTTATTATTATTAGTTGGCGATTTTTCTACTCCTTGAGGTTCAGATTCAGTCATACTATCATCACCATTATCTGGATGATGATCATCTGATCCATTTGTTCGCTGTAATTTCCGTTTCTTGCTGTTTGGAGATAAGCTACCTTCTCTAGGTCTTGAATATGTACGTACAGTATCATTTTGGCTCCAAATGGTAGGCGAGTTAGAACTAACTGATGATAAAGAAGGTGGTTGTTTTCTATTATCAAAACGTTTAGACACTGGGTCTTCAAAATCTGAATTATCACGAACCCCAATACCAGCACTTTCTGTCAAACCTTTGATTTGAAGAGATTCAGCAGCTTTCAGAAATGTACCGAGTTCTTCTTGAGAAATATTGACTTCACCTCGATACATATAATCTAACATTGACTTTAATTCTTGAAATTTGATATCTTTCAAAATTAAGATTGGGTGTTTCTCTTGATGTTGACTTAATAAAACCTTAAACAAAATGTAAAAACAATGTTAACATTTATTGTAACATATTTAGGTGTATAATATATAGGTACAAGTTTAATCCACAAAAGTTTTTATAAATATGTCTTCTAAATATTGTTAGAAATTCTAAAAATCTTAGTAAATCAAACAATTGTTTTTATAAAAGTAATAAAAAAGAATAGTTTTTAAAACGTTGCAGTAGAAGTTACTTTCAAAAATTACATATAAGTAGGTAAGTATCTCTATAATACATAACCACTAGTTTTATACACCTACCTAGGCATATTTGTATAACTAGGTTATAGAATAAATATTTACCTACATTTTTTTTTTCGATTTGTCTCAGATTATGTATTTATTATTCAAACAATTGATAGTCATCAAAAATATGTGGAATCGATTGACCACAACGACATAGGTACTATAAGATAGCTCAAATGTTTTTAATCAAATAATGAAAATGCAATAGAAGTTAGAAAAAAAATGGGAGTTTGAAAATATACTTTTAAACCAAAAATATTATTATCTTAATATACAAATATTATTTAAAACAAGTGTATAGGTAAAGCATTGAATAAGCATAATATATTATTATTTCAGTTATTTCCTTAATAAAAAAAAAAAAAATGTTTTCCTATTTACTTTGGTGAAGAAATCATAATAGGAAATTCATTCTTATTTTTTAGGTATGTAGTTTAAGTGTTTGAAGAATTTCTAATACTTAAAATTGTACATCATTAATTATTTTGGAATAACTTTCACTTTGTGTATTTATATAGAATGAAGTGCCTTCCTATTCATAGTTGCCTATGTTCGGATAACAATATAGTTAAATTAGATAATCAACAAAATTTGTAATAATATAGGTATCTGTCTCAAATGATTAGAAATGTATGTATAGAAATGTATTATGTAATTAATGCTAAGTAAATAAATTTATGTAGATCTTAAATTAATCAGTCAAATGCAATTCTTTTTTATAAATGTTTATATAATTTTTGGGTACTTCAAGGTTAGTCTTGGTATAACTATTTTAATTTCTGTGGGATACTTATCCCAGTTATCACGACTAGTGCAATATTAATCCTAACTTAGCTACTATAACTACAATTTTTTTTTCTGTGTTATGTTACTGACTAAGTACCTACCATAATATCAGATGTTATTCTTTACCACAATTAATATCTTAAATCATGTTCTATATATTATAATGTATACATAATTAGGTAGTGTTTTAATTTTAAGGTAATGTATATTTATTTACTAATTTTGTTAGATTAATCATTTTCCTTTGATTCAGGTATTAGAAAAATATTTTTTTCAATAACCTAAATATAACGTTTTACTAGTAATAAGGTAAAAATTATTTACAGGTAAGTGGTGACCACCAAAATATGATTAAATTGTATTAAGTATTATATTAACGAGGGTATTATTTTAAATTTTAAATATCTTATCTAGGTAGGTATATTGTTCAATTTTAAAATTGTTTTATATATTTGACTTAGATCAATAATCTAATTTTTAATATATTTTTAAATAAGATATAAATGAAGTTATAAAAGATAATGAAAATTAAATTAAAAAATTATGGTAAATAGATAATACTGATTTTTTTATATTATGATAGTTGGAATATTATTGATAATGCAATTGATTTCAGTGATTAACTCCAACCAAATCTTATAACTCGTTAAAATGTAAAATCCTACTTAAATAATAGGTACACTACTACATTTAGAAGGTTCATATGGAAAATTTAACTAGGCGGTTAATAAAACTATTCAAAGAGAATGTACTGGTATAAATATGAAAGCAGAAATGGTGGAGGGTTTTCAAGAAAGTGAAATCAGAAAGGTATGTCTAGAAGGGTAGGGCTCTGCTAAAAATATTTTAGGAAGCAAGTTTTAAAAAAGGAGAAAGGAAATTTATGGAGGAATTAAAAAAAGAAAGATCAATAATGATATTTTCTTTTATTCATTTAACTGTTTTTATATTAACATTTTCACTATAATAATTAAAAAGTATTCATTTTCTAAAATACTTTCAGGTGGACGATTTAATTAAAATAAGAACAAATAGGTATTCATAAATAATGTAATACCTAAGTTAAAAAAAAAAATTGCTTAGTCAAAAATGTATGCTAAATGTATTTTAACCATTTTAATCCGATTAGCTACCTATTTCTTTATGTTATACCATATTGATGACTAACTACCGTATGTTAAACGAGGATATAAAAATACTTGGTAGCAAGCAGAGTATCTATATTTTGCAATAACTACCAATTAATGACTCGATTTCATTTTTAATACAAAAATAATTTAGAATATGAACCTATTTAAGCTATTTTGATATTTTTGCAACTGTGGGTAGGTACCACCTATCTAATTATTTCATATAGATAGTTAGTAAGTAGCAATTTAAGCTGTATCAAGCAATCAGCTCATTTGCATAAGTAACTAAATTGATAAAATTGATAAAATTCCTAGTTTCAAAGTCGTATGCAACTATTAGTAGGTAAGGTACATAAATTGTTTATAATACATTTTAAATGACGTAGGTACCTGCACAATAATAGGTTTGAGCATCAAAAATGTGTAAATTATCATATTAAAATGAAATAATGTCAGGTACAGTGGCATGCACAGTGGACATGGAAATTATTCGATACGGCTGTGAATTTCTCGATGGAAATTTTGTCAAATTAAATCCCAATACGAATGGAATGAACGTCGTCTTCCCGAGCACAAGTACTCGGTCGCCGACTTACAGTCAAAGTAAAGGCTAGATATTATTATGATTATTCTCAATAGGACAAAGTTATACGTATATTATTTATGTGTCTATTCACATTCGAGGTGTCAACGGAATATTAATGAAAAAAAAAATGTATGCTACCCAGCACCCACCTGCTGGACGACGAAAAAATAAAAAAAACCGATATATACATTTCGTGCATGCCTACTACACACTCGATTAATTTTTGATTTCAAATTATTAATAAAATATACATGCGCGAGCGCGCGTGTGTATTAATTAATTCGTTGTTATTATTATTATTATTATTATCGTCGTCGTCGGTTGGCAATAAAAAAATATTTGCCAATTGTAGAGAATTCGACGTACACGAAAGAAAAAAAACGGAGAGAGAGAGAGAGAGAGAGAGAAAAAAAAGAGAAATTTCCTTTGTCATTGCATTGTGTGCGCGAATAACGGGACAGGAAAAAGGAATGAAAAAAAAAAAAAAAAAAAGTGAAGGGGTGTGGAACTGGTTTTCATACCGCCTGGTGAAAATCATGTGCAGACACCGTACTACTACGAACACACGCGCGTAAGTAGGCCAAAACAAAACGGAAATGCCCTAAAAAAAAAATGTACACACACACACACACACACGCGAAATAATTAAAACCCGACCGCCGTCGTAAGATCCTGGTCGCGATTACTAATCGCCAGACGACGAAGACGATGAAAATAAATTAATAATATCACGAAAATACCACCTACGGGCGAAACATTCTATCGAGTCGCGAGCGGGCGGGAAAATCGAGGGAAAACGCCGGAAAAATAGCGTAGATTTTTAATAATGCATTCGGGTACTGACGACAATCCCTGGGCCCTCGGTTGGGCACACATATGCCTCCCGACTGGGAAATTTTGACAAAATATAGCAACAAAACCAGAAAACGTTCGCCTAAATATTATACGCTTATAATACATTATTATCAACGCAACAACCCGGACACGGCTATGGAGGGTTGTTGTTGTTGTCCGATATTATCGTCGTGTTGTAGGTATATACGACTAGACCACTTACCCCCAAGTACGGACTGCAGGCGGACAACACGACTTTGTGAGCTTTCAGGTACCGTCCCTCGGCGGCCAGCGTGCAATCCACCAGCGTGCCGCTCTCCAGCAGGCTGTCGAACACCGAAATCAGTGTCCTCTGGTGGTTGTTCCATCGCAGGCAAAACTGTTGGCTGACGGACATGACGGCGTGTAGTGTGGCGGCGGTCGGTGCGCGCCGCGGCCTTTGGTCTTTCACACGTTTTCACGGACGACGGGCGGCGGGGCGCCGGGATCGGACGTCGTCGGCGGCAGTGGTGGTGTGGACGACGACGATGATGATGATGACGGCGACGACGGCGGCGGCGGTGGTGGTGATACTGATAATGATATTGTACGAGTACGGGTGCACCGCGCCGGTGAGTGACGACGACGATCGGTCCGCTACGCGAAACTCGGTACGCCGGATACTGTTGTACTGGCGTTGGATCTGCGCGTCCGATGCGCCGTTCTACTGGATCCGCGGCATCGCGGACTAGTGGAAAAATTCGACGGCGGCGCCGATAGCGATACGCACACCACACAACGGTTCTCGGTCGGTCGCGGTCGTCGTTCGCGGAGCACGAAAGAATAGACAAAAAAAATCTAATATCACGACGACAGAATATTATTTATTTTACCAGATCGGCACGCACGAGATGATATATTTTAATATTATTATTATTGTGCGATTGTTACCGTTATTATAATATTATTATCCTATCTTGTATATTGTTATTGCATATAATATGATATATATATATATATATATATATACACACACGCGATGATATTGTTATTATCACACACGACGTGTGTGCGATGCGCTGCTGGTCGGCTCGATTAAAATGTTAATAATATTTATATATATATATATTTGTGTGTAAAATGTATATATATATATATGTATTGAAATATTGTTATATATAACAGTAATGATAATAATAATAATAATAACAACAACAACAACAACAACAATGTTTATTTGGTATTAAAACGTCGGCGGCGGTCGTGGCGCGTTATCGTCGTCGTCGGTGTATAGTTGTTGCGGTGCCCGGCGGACCCGTTTTCGAAAACGCCCGGTGTGGTGCGCGGACGGCGAGACGGACGCGTTTCTTTTTCGACTACTACGAACACCACCGCAGCGGCACAGATCTACACGACGATATTATTATTTTCGTCCGTTTGGGCAACACAACACGTACAGACGCGCACGCACGCGGTGAGCCACTCTCGCACACGCACACGCACACACACACACACAGGCGCGCGCACACGCACACCTCAAAACCGATTCGGAACCCGTACGGTGGAAATACGCGCTCCTCGCGTGTGTTGTGTGCGTGTATAATATTATATTAAAAGCGGCGAAGACGACGACGGGTTGCGGCGGGGAGCGGTGAGGGCGGGCGGAGGGGAGTGCGGAAAAAAACAAAAACCGTATAGTAATATATATATATATATAGTACCGAACTCGACACGCGCGCGGGCGCCCGACCACACCAGGTTCGCTGCTCTACGGCGGCGGCGGCGGCGGCGGCAGGGGCTTTACACGCGCGCGCCAGGTTCGCTGTTTTACCACGCACGCGGGTGGCGGCGGCGGCGGCTCGTCATGTGTGTAGTGTGTGTGCGTATACGCCATAATGGATTCGTGCGACCGAACGGATGTTGGGGTCGAGCGGTGGCGCGCCCGAGCGGCCGTGTCCGTCCCGACGTTGGCAACGGTTTCCCGCGGCGCCGCGTTTCGATTCTACAGAGCCGCGTTTTTGAGTCTCGACGACGACGACGACGTTTACACCCCCTCACGACGATTCGCGAATGTATTATAATTGTGGGCAAAGAAAACGCGCGCGGCCGCTGCAATGCCGTTCAAGTGCAGCGGCAGCAGCTGTATAACAGTAATTATTAATCGTCATCTAACGTTTTTCCGTCGAGTTGGCAGGGCCGCGTCGAGAGCGATGCAATAAGGGAGCGGGTGCAGACGAGCGTAGGGCGCCAAATCAAATCATAATATTTATATTCACACTATTTTTTTGCAGTTAAAAAGTATATTTTATATGCTAATCTCAATAATATTATGATTGGGTACATCGACGATTATTATCATAAATTATTTGTACAGTTTGCTCGGTTTAAAGGTCTATGATGTACACATACATCATATCTTTAACACAATAACCATACTTTTATAGTTATTACTGTTTTTAGAGTACATTTTAGATATTATATTATATAGGTACATAACTACAGCATTAGGTAAAATAATTGAATACGCAAACCATTTAAAAACGTGAAAATGCCGTTGTGAGACATATTATATAATTGCTTCCAAATTAGAAATTGCTGTGCATTTATTAGAAAATAATATACAATCTGTAATACAATAATTACAATAAACATAAGCATATTATGAGCGTAGAATAAAAATAATAAACATAAAATAGCTTGAAAAGAGCAGATCCCAGCAGTGCACTCAGAATTTAAGATATAAATTTAATATTAGTATTTTGCTTCATAATTTTCTTTTTTAGTTTCTGAGAGGAGAGAAGAATGTTTTGATTTTACAATGATGACGTGTTTTTTTTGTGTCTGTCATCGCCTTTTGGGACAGTAAAAATAATGCTTCGATTTTCTTCATCAGCATCTTTTCTGATGGGAAAGTTAATCTAGACGGTACAATGGGAGGGAATAAAAGTAAAAAATTCTAAAGAATTTTATTAAACGTATACGTAATTTTCAAACGCTTCGGAAAAAACAAAATAATTATAATATTGTCAATAAAATGTTTTCAAAAAACTTGAAATTGTAATAGTAAGTCCTCATAAGTCGTTGTCAGTGAAAATTAAAAAAAAGTGGAGTGTAAATTCACAATATATATTTTTTGTGAGCTTAGGTAGTTAGAAATTTAACAAAATCACAAAAGTTATTTTACTTAGAAATTCATAAAATTTGAAAATTTAATACAAGCCCCCGTACATTTTTTTACCTACAGCAAAACAATTTACGGAATGTCAAATTAATTTATTTTTGAGTGTTTGATGTTAGACATTGGATAACTAATAAATCTAAAAACTACATTAACATTGTTTTTTATAGACATTTTAAGTTCAGATTTGGACGAAATTGCATATTTAAACAAAGAAAAACAATATATTACAGTTATTTCGATGTAATTTAAAAATATTATTCGTCGGTAGAGGTACTTAAAACTTTTAAAGTATTTTATTATATATTATACACACAATGACTTTTTTAAATGCGATGTTTTCGGCAATAATTAATTAAACTTACTGCTTTACTAATAGTAAAATAAATAACTTTAATAGCAATAATACGACTATATAAAATATACTTAGTATTGTAGGCTGACATATCGTCTTCGCTCAGAATCATATTTTAATATAGGCAATCAAACGTTGTAGCCTTGTACGCGGAAAACAATAATAATCCATCGGCAAAAAAAAATTATATATAAAACATAATAAGCCATACCTATAATCAAATACACAATTTTTATTTTTTGATCGATTAAAAGAAAACTAAAATGTTACAGTTATTATAAATGCATGTAAGAATACATACCAAGTATCTAAACAAATAATTAATCAAAAGCAATAAATCAATCAAGAATCATATTATGTCGAGTAAACTGTCTTTTATTTAAAAAATGAATGCCTACTATTTTTACTTGACATGTTAAAAAATACAAACTATTGTGCAGTTCAGTGGCGAGGTGAACTTGAAATTTTTAAGATGCTAGTTCAATATTTCACCAATTAGGTAGGTACCCGGATAAAGACATTCACTTTAATATTTGTAACTACCAAGTTATTACTAATATAGGTACTATATTATGTAGTAGTATAGTTTATACTGAAATCACCATTACCCACCCACCCACACATTAAACAACTCAGAGGCAGCCGCCTCTCGATTTCCCCATTGGTTCCTTCGCCACTCCACTACAATTTGCCACCATATTATTCAGAATTTAAAAATAGTCGTAAATCCAGGTTCTAACTCATTTAAACTATGTAATACGTTTAGTTAATAATTAATATCGTTTACTGTTGATGGATTTCTTATAATAATTGTGTTTCAATCAGTGTTGAGTGCGGTGAGTATCGTAATTCGTAAGTGATATACAAAATATATTTAAGGACAGCGTCGTCGCGAAGTCTATTATTATTATTTATTATTGATTATTTCTATCAAAAGATCTGATTTCTAGAATTCAATTCTTATATTTGTACTGTATATATTCACAATATTATTATTCCGATAACTAATATTAATTATTACTAAAAAAAACATTAAAATATAAAATGTACTAATTAAAAATATTCTTTATTTTAGTTTCATTAATATAATATTATAATACACGAAACACCAAAGAATAAAGATTTACTAAAAATGTGCACACTCGAAACTTGTCAAGCCCTAGGCAAGTGTCTATAGGTTGTCTATGCGCAAATCCGCCACTGTAATAAAATACATTTTGTGCATAGTTATTAATTATTATTTATCACATCAAATGTCTATGGACCAATAAGACATGTCTCTTCATTGATTGATTATCAGCAAATTTTTTGTGGCAAATAAAGCATTTAAATTTTGGTAGTACTCCACATTCAAACTTAAGATGTCGCCAAAGCGAGCGTCTATTTTTATATGATCTTCCACATTCGAAGTTGGAGCAAAAATATCTTGATTCATTTTGATCTGAAAAAATGTCATTATAATATTATATTTTTTAAATTTTAAAAAGTTTATTACTATTTATACGCATAGAAATAGTGCAAACTAAGTATACTATAGCTACTGTATCTAGTCAAATAGACGCATCATACTTTTATATTTATAAACATAAAAATATAAAATATGTTGTAGCCGGTATTTAATTTTACAATTTGCAAAACAAATAGATGCATTATGTAGTATTCGGGATGGACAGTATATGAGACGTATAAGAACCAGGAAATGGGTTTCAAAAATAGTTGATTTCATTTTTATAGTCTCAAAATAGTGTAATTATATTATAATTAGGTACTAATTTTATTTTGTTCCTAATAACGGCAACAATTCGCGACATCGTTGTATGGACAAGAGTACAAGACAAGGAGAAAAGTAAAGATTAACGGTGAAAAATCAGTAGGAGGTACACGTTAACTATACGTTGCGTATACGTTGCGCTACGCTGAATTATTGTTTATTGATCCCACAGAAATCACACAATAAGACTTAACAAAATACACGTGAATACGTTATCTATAGTCCAATAGGGCACACCATGTCCGCAAAAACGACCGAAGACAATCTTTATTGGGAAAATACAAAAGATGAACATTCGCTAATACATGAGAAGTATATGTAACACGCACATATACAATATATAGAGTCTATAGGTCGGCTATCTTTTTGATGTCAAGGGCCAAAAAATAAATAAAAATTGTTCACGGGCTACAATTCGAATAAACCTTATTTTATATAGTAAAAAAATGTTGTCATATAATATCAAATTTAGTTTATTTAAGTTAATTTAGCCATGTAACAAGCAATTTACAAGGTACCTATTTATTTACCAACAAACAAGTTTTAATCCACCGTTTCCAGTCCATATCATCTAGTTTGTGGTTTTTATACATGATGTTTATTTTTATATACTAATTATAAATTATTTTACGGGCCACATAAAATTGCTACGAGGGCTACATGCAGGCCATGGGTTGCCGACCCCTGTTCTATACTATATGGAGCAGTGTTTCTCAAACTGTGGGTCGCGACACACTAGTGGGTCCTCATTTCCGAGTCAACTTTTGGAGGGTCGGGAGATATTTATGTTTTTAACATAAACGATAGCTACAAGCTACAATATTTTTGAAATCAAGCGCTTGAAAATATCTCAGAGATCGACGTAGACATGGATGCTGTTATCAAACAAAACAGGAAACAAGCGTACGCTTCACACACGTCACATTATAATATACGAAAAATAAATGTGTACAATTAAATTGTTTTAATAAAACCAAATAAAACATTCATTAGGAATTTAATTTTTTTTTAGAACTACTTCATTATTATTCTGTAAGATCGTATGGGTCATGATAGATTTTTGAGAAAAAAATTTGGGTCGCGGTAAAAAAAAAGAAATGAAAAGCATTGCTATATAATAGAGAGTATAGGTATTAGGTAAACCTATAATATTAAATAGCAATCGTGTTCATGTATAAATTAGTAGTTAGTACTATAATCTATTTATATATATAAATATAATATTTTATTTTATTAAAAAAAATATTTTTTATCCACTTAAAGAGAATGTTATCTATGCATGCGTTTTCGTCGTCTTACAAACGTAGGTACAGCAAATTTTCGTTCATCAGAATCGATTGTATGTTTAATGTTTTTAGTATTATAAAAGAGTGAATTAATTCACTCTTTTATACAACTCCGACGATAATAGGTCAATTGACCTATTATCGTCGGAGTTTTTCGATATTTTACTTTTTAAGCTAGAGATGAGCATTATTAATCTGTAACTGTAATTTTAATATACCTATACCTATTCAGTATTCAGTGTTGTATATATAATATTAGAATAGGTACATTATATTATTATGACAACCGCAATAGACAAAACTGAGTATAATTTAATTCATTTTATAAATAAAAATACATTGAAAGACATTTTTAAAAAAATACTTATACCTTATATGGTTATATAGGTAGGTAGCGAAACAGATAATAAATATAACAATCGTATTTTTAATCATATAATTTGTAGGACTTTGCGAGTAAAGACCAATGCAGATTATAATATACATTATAACTAAATAACTTATAAGTGTAGGTATAATTAGGCAGAAGAAATATTAAGTGTTTTTACTGAAATGGGAAATCTTCAATAACAATAGGCTCTGAATACATGACTACATACATAATACAATCAGGTGTAACATGAGTTAAAGGGATAGCAAGCAAAATCTAAACATTTGATTGGTATATAAGAGGATTATAATGAAATTATGAAGTAACTAGGTAATTACTAGGGCTCGGAAGTTGATGTATTTAAGTAATTTGCATTTTTTTTTGGAACCTTTTAGACGATGCTCTCCTGGCCACAAATGTGTTTCATTAGCTTCTGAATATAAACAACTAATTTTTATTTTGCATTTATTTGCATTTTTTGGTGTTTTTTACTTTTTAAGTCATTTTTTGACATTTTTAGGTTATTTTCCCACATTTTTAGTCATTTTTACTGATTTCACACTATTGTTCACTTCTAATCGTTTCTTGTCTATCGTCTATGCCGATAACTTAAAACTTGGAAATTACCACGGATTTAGATTAGTACCTATCCGATTTTATCTCGCCTATTACATTTGTCCTTGTCGTGTTGTAGTGAATATTATTATACCTACATTTTGTTATTTTTTCCTAATATTGAAAGCGGAGAGAAGTTTTTCAAAATATAAATATTTATTAACAGATAATCGTCGTTAATTTACTTTTGGTAACATCAATAACGCTCTAATTATACAATACAATGATTTTTGAGTAATTTGTAAGATTTAAAAAACAAATATTTTTTATTTTATTTTAAGGACATTATTTGACATTTTTATGTCATATTTTGAGCAATTTTTAAGTTTTGATAAATGTATAAAGAATTTTATAGTAAAATAGAGTAAAATATTTAAAAAATGTATTTTTATAAATTTAAAACAAATATTTGTAATTTTTTTAGGTCATTTTTATGTCATATTTGCATTTTTTTGGTCATTTTTTGATGTTTTTAAGGTTATCAACTTCCGAGCCCTAGTAATTACAAATAGAAAAAAAATAATAAATTGAAATAATTAAGTAGTTAGGTAATATTTATATTAATTTATCCAATATTCAAATTTTAAGGTATAAGGCGACATGGTGGTTACGTCTGAATTTCAACATACATTTTTGTTTTTAGATAGGTCGTAATATTAGGTACACCTATAACCGCAATATGCGATATTACTTTAATAATTAAAAATATTATACCGTAACACTAAACTCAAAATTACTTAGGTATAACAAACTCTTTAATTACTGAAACATAATATAACGGGGGCCCGAGTATATTACTGTTTAAATAGACTTTTATTTCTCTATTATGGGTATTGGGTAGACGAAAAACAATCGACGAGGTTATTTAACTATATCTTACAAAATGATTACAGTCATTATCTTCAAAGTACATACAATATACAAATACCTACTAAATGTATATATTAATATTATGTATATTAAATGGCCTTTGTCACAGTTAGATAATATTTCATTAAATTGAGTACGACAATCAATGATCATCATAATTATTCTGTTTTTGTAGAAATGTGGGTTAAGTGCGGCGTCAGATTTCTGGATATCCAATGCGAGTCAAATTTCTGTTGCGTAATTATTAATTCTTACGATTTTAACAATTCGTGCATTTTCTGTTGGCAACAGATCTCTGATTTGTCGATTGAGTACAGTTATAAATTTAATGTATGTATTTTATAAATAATACCTAATAGATATACTTAAATGATAATTAATTTAACCGTGTTTTTTTTTTTTTTTTTTATTAAAAATGAAAAATATTTATATTCTGTATTTTATATATGTATGTTCTATGTACCTAGGTACAATGTAAGTATTTTCTGTAATGTAAAAAGGAATAACAAGATACAGTAGAGTGATTGAAGTCCATGGTCCATCGTCCATGTCATTACGTCATTACTTAAGATACGAACTCCGGGTTAGATAAATGTATTGTGGTTCAAATTTAAAAATTATTTGGTCAAAAGTTTTCAAAATCATTCAGATTTTAATTAATTATGTAGGATAATATTATATGGTTATGTATAATAATAAGCTAGGTGCCTACTATAGGCACTGCCTAGGTATACCTACTATTGATTTATAAGACTTTTTATGTCGCTGAAATGCTAAATAAAAAAACAGTTTTGCTGTGAAGTTTTATAATTTGTTATTTTATTTTTATTAAATAGGTACGAGATTGGCTAATATTATGACAAATAAGTGAAACATAAATTCGAAGAATTTGTTTATTTAATTATCAAACTACGTAATATATTTTACTTTATTATTACTTATAATAAAAGTTTAATTAGGAGTGTGGACACAATATTATTAACATACACACTCAATAATTTTTACAACCGGGTTAAGTCTCGCACTTTCGCTTGATTGTCACTAGTAAATATTATATTATTATTATACAGTATATTTTATTAACAAAATATTAGAGGGAAAAAAATGAAAACATAGATTTAGAATATTGAGTTAGTCTTTGTATGTATAGCTTAATACCACAGAATTAATTTAATATTATTAGTTAATATCATTTATTCTGTACCGCTTTACCTCCTATTACCTATTAGTACTTATAGATAACATTAGAGTAATAGAGTTACAATGCTGTAATATCTACCAATATCTTTTCATATCTGTTGTAAATACTTACATCGTCTTGAATTCTAATATATTAGATTACTTAATGAAGGATTTTTTTTTTTTAATTGTACCTATTATTAACAAAATACAAAAAATCTTTTTCTTAAAATATAAATTACCAAAAAACTAAAAACAATAAAAATAAGTATTATTCTAAATTAATAATATAATAAATAATAAATATATACACAGTATGTATACATGTCATGTTTATTATTCAGTTCATCGTTAACACATTTCGATTGAGTACGACATAAATACATTAGTCGTATTAGCATAATTTAAAATATTGATTATTAATCTTACATCATAAAATATATAGGTAGGTAGGTATGCATACAGGTATATATACAGGTATATATATATATATATATATATATACCCATATATTTTGCACATTTATATAAATGTATATATATGCTTTTAAGTTATATGCTTGAGCCTTATAAGTTATAATATGTATCTACTATGTAATATAAACTATGCTACCTAGTAAATTTCCAGCTATTAGTATATAGAGTACGAAAGTACCTACCTAAATAGATATTAGATATGAATATCAACGTACAGTCGAACTTGGTTAACTCGGCTAACTTTTTTTACCGAATAATTAGTAATGCTTTAGTGTTTAGTGGTTCTCAATTATTTCAGCAGATGTCGTTGACGGTATCGTATAAATATATTTGAACATGCCAAGTCTTAATAAATTAGGTAATCAAGAAAAATCTTATGAATTAGAATTAAATGTTTCTTCATCGATTTATTATGTACAAAATCTCTCTGGCAAATGTAACACCTAAACTTAGGCAGTATTCCACATTCGAATTTAAGATGTCGCCAAACCGAGCATTTACTTTTATATGATCTTCCACAGTTATTGTAGTTGGGGCAAACCAATCTCGACTGACTTAGGTCTGAAAAAAATGTAATTTTTACTTTATTTTGAAAATTAAAATAGTTTATTACTTTTTAAGCACAGAAATAGTACAAACCAAGCCTACCTATAGGCTATAAGCATCATAAGTTTATAAACGTATAAAAATATAAATTATATTCTAGGGGTTTAAATTTACAATTTGCAAAACAAGAATGCATTATAGTGTTCGGGATGGACAGTATAAGAACCAGGAAATGGGTTTCGAGAATAGTTGATTTCATTTTTAGTCTCAAAATATTGTAGTAATATTATAATTGGGTACTCATTTTGTTTTGTTCCTAGTATAACGGCAACAATTCGTGACATCGTCGTATGGACAAGACGCCGTAGGAAAGTATAAATTAAAGGTGAAAAATCGGGAGGAGGTACTCGTAAACTAGGTATACTACGCGTTAGACTACGCTGTTGAATGTTGATTAGATCCACCCTGTAAGTCTCGCTGAATTATCACTATTCAGTATTCACTAGTAAATATTATATTTTTACTATACCTATATATAGTTTAATTTATTAACAAAAGATTAGAGGTAAAAAAAAAAAAACGAAAACATCGATTTAGAGTATTAAGTTAGTATGTATAGGCGTATAGCTTATTAATACCATAGAATTAATTTAATTATCATTTATTCTGTACCTATAATATATAGGTACCATATAAGAGTTGCAATGTTGTTAATATCTACCGGTATCTTTTCACGTCCGCTGTAAATACATCTTGAATAAATACGTCTTGAATTCAAATATTACATTTCATAATGAAAATGAGGTGGATTTTTTTAAATTGTAAAATACATATAGGCAATAATTATCAAAAAATCAAATAAATCAAAACCAAAAAAATTTTTTTATAAAATATTAATAGCAAAAATACTAAAAACATCAAAAATCAATAACCGTGTTGTGAACTACAATTATATGTTTCTTCACTGAATCGTTGTGTGCAAATCTTTTCTCACAAATATAACATTCAAATTTAGGTTGTATTCCACATTCGAATTTAAGATGTCGATCAGCGGAGCCTTTAGTTTTGTACGATCTTCCACACTCGTTAGGGCAAAAAAATCGTAATTCCGATTTGTCTGAAACAAAAAATATAATTAATAACACTGCCTACTTTATTTAAATAGCTTAATAGCAACGCAAGTCTTACAAAGTACACGCAGTACGCACCGTACCGTACATACAGAATATTATTATATATTTATATATGGATATATAAATTGGCAAATCGAATAACAAAGGACGCATCATTAGAGGATTTAGCGAAGGCGTGAAGTGTGCTTGTCGATACCGGCAAATAATTAATAATGAAACAGATAGATCCAACGCATGAACGTTAATTTTAGTTGGGACATTATTTTTTAAATTGTTGTTACTTATATTGTAAAATGTTGTTCTTTTTTTAATTATTTAATTTATTAAATAAGCGACATGCGCAATAATGATAATAAAAACAATAAAGCCACGGAAGTCGTAATAATATAATATACAGAATATTTCGAGTATACCTTATACCTATATAGGTCTTCGAAATTGAGTTAGTAGCTGGTTATAGTAGCAAATTTATTAAATTTTAATTTTTAGATACTAGCATACATTTATAGGCACAGTGTGACTACTACGTTATTGCTATGCAACTAAATTTTGCACACAGGGCAGCGAGATAGCCGATAGGTACTAAAAATATAAGCTTAACGAAATAAATATAAATGGGCGTTAAAATCAGATAATTATGTAATTTAATTCAAATTGACAGATTATTTGCTTATCGATTTCATACAACAAATAACGGTAGAAAATGATTTTAACTTTGAATCCGTTTATTAATACAACCCTGTTACATACTTACATGCATTATACTAAACTGTTCGTCTGTTGTCCTAAACAGTTTAACTATAGTACCAAAATGTCTTCACCATTTGTCCAAACCTAATCCTGTATATCATTATAGTTGGTATATTACCAAGGACCAAGATTTTAAGCAGATCAAAGTAACTGATTATTTTCATTAAATCATATTATGTACACAGTAGGCACTTTTATTTGAAAACATACATATTAGTTTTTTTTACATGTTAGTTTTTTTACTTATCAATTCGTAGAATGCATTTTAATTATTCATAATTACATATTTACATAAATGTGGTAAAATATTTAAATTAAGATTTTATAATAATAATACACAGTCGCGAACCGCATTGTTATCGAGATCGGTAATATCGTTAATACCGTCTTTAATGAAAAAAAACAATAAATATAAAACAATTTGTTAATAAATTATTGAATAATTTTATGAATTAAAGCTAAATGTGACTTCACTGATTTATTATATGCAAATCTTTTGTGGCAAATATAACATTCAAATTGAGGGTATACTCCACATTCAAATTTAAGATGTGCATCAATAGAGCTTTTATACTTGTACGATCTTCCGCATTTAGGGCAAACAAATTGATTCCATGTTGATTCCATTTTGTCTGAAAAACAAACATAGTAGGTAATTACTAATTTTTTTTTTCGTCTTCATGCCATTACATGGGAAATTAACTCTTTTCATAATAATAAAAAAAAATGCCCCAAATGTAATAATATACTATCTACCTTTAAAATTAAAATAGTCTATGTGCATTGTAGGCAGTAAAAAATACACACAGTATGCATCATAAACATATTACATAGTTATGCATACAGAGACGTATTTACCGTCAGTCAAATTTTTACACTCTTGTCTCTTACTTATTTTCAGGATAATATTTAAGAAACCAAAACATTAAGATTTTTTCTTATTTAAATGTTATTGTTACCTTTAATATTAAAAATTAAATACAAACAAATAAATATGAAAACATTAATTTAATTTTAACTTAATATTTTATGAATCAAAAGTAGATGTTCCTGCATTGATTTTTTATATGCAAATTGTTTTTGGCAAATATAACATTCAAATTGTGGTTGTACTCCACATTCAAATTTAAGATGTCGAAAAATAGAGCTTTTATTTTTGTATGATCTTCCGCAGTTGTTAGGGCATGGAATTTTTGAATGTATTCCGTCTATAAAAAAAAAAAATATGAAATTAGTTATACTATTTACCTATACTTATAAAACTAAAACAGTTAATTAGCAATTTAGGTATTTTAAAAACACACATAGTTTTCATCATAAACACAATAATGTATACAAAATATTATTACATAGGTTTAAATTGACAAATTAAAAACAAACAACTCATTTTTATAGAATGTAGGGAAGATGGGTACAGTGCTAACTAGTAAATAACTAATAATACAATAGATAGATCCAACAAGGAAATTAATTTTGACGATAAATATTTAAAAAAAATAAATAAATTTAGAACCTCATATAATACAACCATAATATGTTACATGTTTGCATACCTACCTACTATTCTCGTCCACCAAAACTAGAAAATTACTTACCTATAATGGATTACAAAGCAACAAGATTTTATATAAACCAAGGTAACTGACTATTTCCATTAAGTTGTATTTTGTACAGTGGCGTACACACGGGGGGGGGGGTTTGGGTGTTCAAACCCCCCCCTTTAACTGAAAAATAATTATATATTTGTATACATAGGACAGATTAAACGGATTGGCAATGTTGTCTAGGGTTCCCAGATTTATTTTTTAAAAATACGGGTCATTTTAAAACATACCTGTATAGTAGGTATATACAGTGACGTATTTACGGGGGGGGGGGGGGTGGGATCAAGCCGACCAAGGGGATCGATCTCCCCCGCAGGAGTGTATATAATATGCATCATTTTTTGGAGTCCTAATTTTAGACCTCTAACTTAATAAAGCTATATCCCCCCTCCCACCAAGAAAAAACCTAAATACGCCACTGGGACACTGGGTATATACTTGAAATGTACATGCCGACAGCCGATTTGATAGCCGATATAATATCATTAATCAGTAATCAGTGTAACCACCACAAAACCAACAAAAAAATGTATTGTTATTATAATCAAATAATTATCATTTGATTTAGTTATCATTTATCAATAATTTAAATTTTAAAATGCCAAATAATAAAAAAAAATTTAATTTTTGAAATAGTTTTAAAATAAGGTACATACGGGACGGGTTGTTCAAAATACGGGACAATAGTATAATTTTTAACTTTTGCCGGGACACCGGGACGCTTCATTCAAATACGGGACAATCCCTTAAAATACGGGACGTATGGGATCCCTAATGTTGTCGGTGTACCGTAGTACACATTTAACTCCTGAAGAGGTCATTGACGAGTTGGCAAAAAAACCAAGAAAACTAGATCTTGTACTGTAAACAATTAAATAATCGTTTTGATAAATATATATATATATATATAATATTATGTATGTATGTATAATTTTTAATATAACCCCCCCCCACCCATTGAAAATATCTGTGTACGCCACTGATTTTGTACACAATACATACCAACCCTACTTTTATTTTAACACATATTATCCAGATATTAATTTTACCTATCAATTTTTAAAATACATTTTATGTATACATAATTACATAAATATTAAATATAATACGGTAAAATTGTCCTAAATGGCTAAATCCTAAAATTAGATTTAAATATTTTATTAGATATAATTAATAAGAAGTACATAGGAACATAGGTAACATAAGTACATAGGAATAGCTTATTATCTGGATAATAATCAATAGTAAAAACCAATCCATTGAGAATTATTTTGTAATTTGTATTATTGCCTTAAATAACAAAATATTAAGTATGAAAAATTTAATTATTATACAAATTAATCTATAATGTTATGAAATACACGTAAATGTTTCTTCATTGTTTTATTATATGCATATCTTCTGCCGCAAACCCAACACAACAATATTGGTTGTACCTCCTCACATTTGTGTTTAAGATGTTCATTTAGAGCGCTTTTATTTTTATAGGTTCTTCCGCAATTCCTAGGGCATGTAGGATTTAATTTGATTTCATCTGAAGAAAAAAAAAAACGTAGTTAAAACATTTTTTTGTGTTGGAAATACTAGGGTATAAGTAATTGAGTATATTAGCAGGGGCAACCAAACCGTCAATCTTAGATGATTTCAAAGTTGATTCCCTTATATTTATATCCTATTACATGATCTGGGCTTAAATTGGAGACTAATAAGAAGGGGAATGCAAAAATGTGCTTATACTTGAAGATTTAAATGTCAATAGATTTGGGTGATGTAATTAAAAAGGGTATACTGAAATATGTTTAAAAAAGAAGAGGGATTTTAAACATTTGATTAGATATAATCAATAGGCTTGAACATAGAGATAATTTATTTTCAGGATAATAATCTATAAAAAAATTACAGATACATTGAGAATTATATTGCAAGTTGTATTATTGCCTTTAATAATTAAAAATGTTTAATTTAAATTCAAGTATGAAAAAAGGAGTTATATTTAATTAATACATTATAGTACATTTATCAATCATATTCAGATAAACAAAAATAAAAATATTTCTTCATTGATTTATTACTTGTAAATCGTTTACCACAAATACTACACATACTTTTTGTTTGTATCCTACATCCATACTTAGTATGTCGAAGGAGACCACCTTTTGTTTTGAATTTTTTACCACAGTCCATAGGGCATGGAATTCTTAATTCGATTTCATCTGAAAAAAACTTAATTAATACATTTTTTTGTGTTGCCACTGCTACATGGGAACTGAATTGTTTTAACAATGCTTGGCTCTCAAATGTAATTAATGCTACCGAATTTTAAAATGAAAATAGTTAATAAGCCATTTAGATATTACAGAGTACTTACACACAGTATGCATCTTAAACATAATAAAGTTTATAAAATATTATTGTATAAGTAAAATTGACATATTTCAAGACAAAGGACTCATTATTCTATGAATTTAGTGAAGGCTTGAAGAATGTTTATACTAGTAAGTAGTAGATAATTAATAATGAAACAGATAAATCAAACATGAAATTCATTTTGGTTAAGACGATATTTTTAAAATATTTGTTACTAATATTATAAAATATTGTTTTTTTATTGATTAATAACTAAATAAACATAAAACAATATTAAAAATCGTGTTGATATAATATAGTAAGTTTCGAGTGTAAATAGATTCTTGAAATTGAGTGTGTAGGTCACTATAGTAGATTTATTCAATTTGAATTTCTTGATACTATCAAAATAGGTACTAAATAATATAAACTTGTCGAAAGAAAATTAAATGGAACTTTAGAATCAGTAAATTTTTACAGTTCAAATTCATAGATTCATTGTTTATCAATTTCATAAAACAAATGTTTGGAAAAATATATTATAATAATATTGGTTCATAATTATCAAGAGTGACAATAATAATGCTTAAAAATATTTTAAAGATGGTGTTCACATACAGGTGTGTAGTTCATCCCTACATATAATTTGTACTATTTAAAATTGTGTGGTTATAATTAATTAATACATTTATCAATCATCTTAGGACGAACTCAATAAAAATGTTTCTTCATTGATTTATTACTTGTAAATCGTTTACCACAAATACTACACATACTACACATACTTATTGGTTGTATCCTACATCCAAATTTAAGGTGTCGATGCAGACCGCCTCTCGTTTTAAAAGTTTTGCCACAGTCTTTAGGGCAAACAGTTCTTAGTTCTATTTCATCTGAAAAAAAACTTAATAAATACATTTTTTTCGTGTTGGCACTGCTACATGGGAACTGAACTGTTTTAACAAGGCTTGGCTCTCAAATGTAATTAAAGCTACCGACTTTTATAATGAATAAAGTTTATAAGCCATTTAGATATTACAAAGTACCTATACACAGTATGCAATATGCATCATAAACTTATAATATAATGTATATAAAACATTATAGTATAGGTAAAATTGATAAATTTCAAAACAAAGAGCTCATTATTCTATGAATTTAGTAAATGTGTGAAGAGTGCTTATACTAGTAAATAACTAATAATGAAACAAATAAATCCAACAAGGAAATTAATTTTGGTTGGGACGATATATTTTTTTTATTATTGAATTTACTAAATAAACGTAAAATAATATTATAAAACTGTGTTGAACTATTAAGTAGGTTTCGAGTGTACCTAGATTCTTGAAAATGAATGTGTAGGTCACTGTAGTAGATTTGCTATATTTGAGTTTCAAGATACTATCGGCATAGGTATTAAAAAATATCAACTTATCGAAAGAAATATAAATGGACATTAGAACCAGTTAATTATTTTGGGTCAAATAAATAGACTCATTGCTTATCGATTTTATAAAACAAATGTTTGAAATAATTTATTTTTTATTAAAATAATACCCGAAACATGATTGTCAAGATTAAAAATAATAATGCTAAAAAATATTTTAATTAGTGGTGTTTACATACCTGCGTATAATTCATCCCCACATATATTTTATACTGTATAAAAACGTGATGATGTTGTTTTAAACCATTATTTATATATTATAATATAGGTATAACACCTCCCTACCATTGGAAATTTCTATGTACCTACGTCACTGATTATATTTATTATAATATTTACAATATATACAGTATATAACATATAAAGCAGAGATGGACAACTTAAAGTTACTAGAGGGTCAATTTTTAGAACTTTAAAATCTAGCAGAACACAGAAGTAAAAAAAAAAAAAGATTATTATAAAACAACCACTTATAATTTGCATTTGTTTTGCATAATTTTTAGAACTTGTGAGTTATGTGGATGTTACTGCATACTATAAACGCAGCAAAATCAACTTCTATTACGGAAGCGAAAACAAGATCGGTATAATGTTTTATCTGTAAGTAACGATTTCTTTGTTTTGATTAGATATTATATTTCATATAGAAAATATAGTATACGGGCCAATTAAAAATGGCACGAGGGCCGAGGGTTGCCCATCCCTGGTACATATAGGTTCTATTCTTCTAGAGTACCAGAGTACAGTTATATAGCAGGGGCGGTCAAATGATCGATCTCGGATGATTTCAAAGTCGATCGCCTTATATTTATATCTTATTGCCTACATGATCGGGGCTTAAATTGAATACAAATTAGAAGGGGAATGCAAACATGTAAAAAGAATGTGCGTACCCGAAGATTTAAATGTCTATGGATTAGGATACTATAATAGTTAAAAGTGGTACGCTAAAATATGAGGGATTTTAAACATCGTCTTAAATCCAAATATTAGATTTGAATATTCTGATTTGACATAATCAGGTACGTAGGTACATAGAACTAATTTATTTTCAGGATAATAATCTATAAAAAAAACAATACTTTGAGAGTAAAATTGTATCCCATGTTTAAGTTTAAGATGTCGAAGAAGAGTGCTATTTTTTTGGTATGTTTTTCTGCATTTGTTGTTAGCAGGGCACGGAAATCTTCTTTCCATTTTTTTCTGAAAAGAAAAAGCCGACATCAATCACACGACGTCAATGAGTAAATAAAATTCAGTAGATAATAATTAAAAAAGTGACCAAGAAATAAAATGTGATTATTTGAATAGGCAATAACTAGACGAGCAAATACCTGAGCAACCTGAAATAGCCTACACTTATTACACACATGATCAATTAAAATAATAGATCAACGGGGGAGCATCCACTATTATATTAACTAATACTCGAGTTTAAACCGAGAGATTATTTACACATTCCTATTAAAATAATAATAATAACTAAGATCAAGTTAAATAATTTAGCGCATAATATAAACCAAACAATTGAGCAAACTTAATGTGTATATAATATATAACACATGAAGAATATCGGCAGGTGGGTACCGCTCACTGTACAGTAGATGTCTAGTGGGTCACTGTAATGGAAGTGTTAAATTTGAATTCAATGATATAAATTATTTGTAATAAATAAATCATTGTATCAGAGGCGTATGTTAGGAGGGCGAAGGGGCGATCGCCCCCCTGACTCCGTATTTAAGGAATCGATTATATGTGAGATACACATTTTTTTGTGTTGATAATTTTATAACGAAATCAAATGAATTAACAATTTTTATTTTCTACAAAAATGTTGGTTATAAAATACGAAATTCGTACATACTACATTTGTGAGCGTATTTTTTAATTAAATCGTTTAAGTTTATACGTGTCAAACCACCGCAACGAGGGTGCGTGATATTGTGATAACTTACACGATACGCGTGGCCGTGAATTGGGATTATTGTCGGGTCTATATTTAGTGAAAAATTAAATAAAACACAAGTGTAACTTTCAAAATACAGACAGGTGTTAAAAAAGAACTACACCAAATATTAAGGATTTATTTGATTTAAATAATACCAAAAATGTTGAGCCTGAATTAAAGAAAAAAATTGAGTCGCCCCATCCCCTAGAAGTAAGTCTAAATCCGCCTCTGTATTGTAAACGAAAAACGATTCCGAGAGAAGACGATCTGTCGCCTACATAACTATACAATTGTATTTTATGTTATTGCTAAATAATTCATTTTACTATTAATAATAATATAGTATAGGCTGAATTAATTTTTGCTGAAAACATTGCATTTGAAAATGTCATTGAGTGTATATTTGTATAAAATATAATAATATACTAAAGTTTCAAACACAAACCAAAATTTTTTTTAAATTTCAACAAAATAACTAACATCATTATTCTTAATTTAAATATTTAATTTTGACCAAATTTGAAAATAAGAAGTCTATAAAATCCAACTATATGTTAATATATTTTTTTGATTTTTTGTTTACTTTTTAAAAAAATGTTGTTTTATATTTTCAATTCTTAGCTATAAAAACTGAACATTTTATAAATGTTTAACTACAAAACAATGCAAAATATGTTCGATATTTTGATGAATTTTGGTAAAAATTAGAACTTTAAATGCTTATAAAATGAAGCCTACGTATTTTTAATATTTTTGAACGACTATTAAAACAACGTATGAGGAACATCGTATTAAATTTTCAAGCTTTTGGATCCAATAAAATTTTTTTCATCGACTTCTACACAAATAAAAATTTTCTTATACCTATAATTAGCTCAAAATATTTTTAAAGTTTAATGGTGTATAGAAAATAATAATCTTAACATTCGGTGAAAATTTTAAGTGTCTACAGTTGAATTACAACAAAATAAGAAAATCGTTCCCTGAGAAATTGGTAGTTTACGGGTAAAAATGTCTAATATTTTAAAAACACATAAAATAGTTTGACTTTTTAAAAAACTTTTTTTTGTGGAAGGTAGAAAATACATTGGTAAATCTTGTGTTCAATTTTCAAATCTTGGGTTTAAACAGAAATATTTTTATGAATTTCTAAATCAAAAAAAAACTGTAGGTAAATGTTTGTGATTTATACGTATTTTTTTCGAAATTTTAAATTTGACAAAAAACTATTAGAGACTTACGCTCAACTTCTTTTTAATTTTCACTTAAAACAAGTCAAGAAGAATCTTGTATTACATTTTCAAGTGTTTTTAGCCCGATTGAAATTTTTTTTATCGATAATAGTAAAAAAAAATTTAAAAAAACCGTAATTGTATTATGTTTATAACTGCGGAAAAAGAATAAAAATATATTGAACATTTTATAGTGTATAGAAAATGGTTATAATATAAACATTCGATCAAAATTGTATGTATCGCTATGATCAGTATTTATTTTGTTACAACAAAAAAAAAATCGATGCATAAAAATTCCAATTTTCCTTAATTTTATTTTTGTTTTTCTCTACGCGTTTAAAAACTATTGAGAGTTTATTACTTCTGACGTAACAAAGTAATAACTAAATTCTTTTTACTATCAGAAAAGATGCTGATGAGGAATATCGGAGCAATTTTACTGCCCTATAACATGATGACAAACACAAAAAATGTGAGAAAATCTACCAATAATAATAATAATAGGAATAAGAAGAGTGGATAAATAAATGAATACTTATATATATACACCCAGTCACGACTCCGTGGCATGTACGACAGGACAATCGCACTCTTTGCATAAAACTGAAGAGAAGGACAAATTCCATTTTTTTTAAATTTATAAAAATTGTATTGTTCAGTTGGTTATCACTGAAATTAGTAAATAATAACAATTTCGTTCTTAATTTTGACGGGTGTAACACGATTGCGTATTTTTTGCATTGGATTTAAAGAATTCAAACTATTATTTTCAAAGTGACAATAATTTATAAAAAAAACTATAATTCAAAATCTGAACTAAAGGTATTTGGTTGAAACATTTTTTTGCACTTGGATTTTTACCCTCAGAAGATGTAGAATATGCTTATTTAATTGACAATTCTGTTAATGACCCTGCTGATCATTTTGAATTCGCTGATTAAATACAGAATAATTATATATTGCCCGATGCCGCTTTTCCACCAATTTTTAGGAAACTGAACCTTCAACAAATGCAAGAACGACCAACGGGCAAGATTCTTTTCATAACCACTATAATGCGCAGTTTTATACATCTCATTCATCTATTTACCAAATTATACATATTTTATTGAAAGTGAATATTCTTTAAAAAATATAGTATAAAACAACAAAATATTAACAATCCTCGTAAAAAGCAAGAAGAAAATATTATATTTAAAATTAATAAGTGAAAAAAATATGAAAATAATGAGATATCATTAAATATTTATTTACTGACATTATAGTACCACGTTTTTCTGCTAAAAAGTTTTAAGATCTTGATTTTTTAATTTTTTTAATTTTATAAACTTAATTTATGCTATTATTTGTTTTTCATTTCATGTATATTATAATATATTATACACTAAGTTATAGTAGTATAAGTAAATCATTAAAGATATTTTAGGACAATGGTTAATGTCTTTAAATCCAACAATATAAAATATTTTTTTTGCACAATCGTTGTGTTTGCTCAAATATAAAAGGTAAATGGTGAGAAATCGTGTCGTGTTTCCTCAAATATTATAATGTAAAAAGTGCGCAAGCGTGTTGTACCTATTTAGACGCACACGTCAATGATACGTCGAAATAGGTAGGTTAGGACGGGAGTACCTGGATCCAATACGCGGCCACGCACCAAGTGGCAAGTGTGGGCGGAAGTGAGAAGAAACTAGATGTCGACCGAGCTGTATAGGATAATCTAATTGTACGTGTTTGATCGTGTACTTGCGGATAAATTTAAGCCGCGATCGTATATGTCCATGAAGTTGGCCCCCCGACTTTGACATAGAGACTCCAAACTAGTGCCAATATTTAGCAACCTTTTAGCAACTTTAGGCAACCGACATTAAAAAATTTGCAACCTATAACTTCGTACTCAAAATAAGAAAATTAAAATTGGGGGGCCAACTTCACGCAGCCTACCGACTTCGGACTTGTGACAATATTTAGCAACCTATTTGCAACTTTAGGCAACCTGCTTGAAAAAATTTGCAACTTATTTTTTTACAAGTTATACCAAATACACGTTCAGAGGACGTACGTTTGGCCAGTCCCCCCCCCTAAAAGAAAAATCTATAAATAAACTATGCAAATATTTTGTACGACCTTCCTTCCCCTCCAAAAAAAAACTAAATTCAATAAAACTATTGATTGAGTGAAACAAATCTAAATGTAAATAAAAAATCACAATATAGATTTTATATCAAATAGATTTTTTATAATGATTTTTTATTTAGATTTAGATTTGTTTTATTTAATCAAGATTTGTTTCATTGAATAAAATTTTTTTTATTCTATTTAGATTTTATATTAAATACAGATTTTTTTATAAATCAAATTTAATTTTAATAAAAAATTTAATTCAAATACAAAAATTCTGGTTCCAGAAACTATAAAGTTAATAAAAAAAAGTCAATATATAAATCATTTTTATGACACTGTCTTATATTAATAGTTGTTGAAAATATTATAGTTTTATTAATTATTAAGACCTAAACATAATTTGTGTGTTTAATTTTATTAATCTACTATTTACTAATTTTTATTTATGTCATTCATCAAATTTTTTTATGGTATTTGAATTAATTGTATATGTTAAAACTATTAATTAAAATAATCAAAAAAATTTCTTAAAACAATAATTTAAAATGATGTATTTTTAAATTTAATAAAAAATTTTAATTCAAATAATTAATAAATTTGTCTCATAAAAATGATTTATAGGTACAACTGACTTTTTCAAAAATAACTTTATAGTTCGGGGGACCAGAGTTTTTGTATTTTATCAGATTTGTTTTTCAATTTTGTTTTATATTTTATATTAAATTTGATTTACAGAAAAATCTGTATTTAATATAAAATCTAAATACAACAAAAAAATTCTATATTCAATAAAACTAATCAAAATAAAAATAAAAAATCATAATACAAAATTTATTTGATAAAAAATCTATATTCTGATATTTTATTTACATTTAGATTCGTTTTAGTCATTCAATAGTTTTATTAAATTTAGTTTTTTTTTTTTTGGAGGAGAACGAAGGTCGTAGAAAATATCTGCATACTTTATTTATAGATTTTTCTTTTAGGAGGGGGGGCTGGCCAAACGAACGTAATCTGAACGTGTTTATTGGTATAACTTGTAAAAAAATAAGTTGCAAATTTTTTCAAGCAGGTGGGCTAAAGTTGCAAATAGGTTGCTAAATATTGGCACAAGTCCCAAGTCGGTAGGACAAAGTCGGGGGGCTGCGTGAAGTTGGCCCCCCAATTTTAATTTGCTTATTTTGAGTACGAAGTTATAGGTTGCAAATTTTTTAATATCGGTTGCCTAAAGTTGCTAAAATGTTACTAAATATTGACACTAGTTTGGAGTCTCTATGTCAAAGTCGGGGGGCCAACTTCATGCACGCATCGATCGTATGCTAGCGTTATTCAAATAATAATAGGTATCACGAATAAATGGTTTTTCGTAGGTCTTTTAAATTCATGCGTTTGATTCAGATTATATCCTGTGATAAAATTATGTTATTATACAACTAATTGACCAGTTGTAATTTCTAAGCAATAAAATATTGGTAATATAAAAGTCTGAGTGTTATTATATTTTTAAAATTCTAAGACTAATTCTATGACTTTTTCATATTGTCACACTCTCTTCATCGGCGTCCACGAGCCACCACTGCTTATAACAAAATTATGATCAATAAAATAATCTACTCACTAGGATCCTTGATTACGCGTCTGTGGAATGATGGACCAATCAACCACGATCTGCTACCAATTGTTTCTACTAGAGGAACGCGAACCCTATTAGGAGCATTTTAATAAAGAGATCATTAAAATAATTAAAAGTAACAATGAACTTAGTTACAAATCATATGTATTGCATAAAAATTATCAGAATTAAGTTCACGTAAAATCATATACAGAGGGATTTAATTTTATCTAAGAACACTCATTATTTCTTAAAGTAACTATTGACTTTTTTCCGATATTTTTTTGTTCTAAAAATGTAAGGTATACATGTTTTTTCTACATTTGTAGGACACTTTATTTTTTTCCCCCTTATAATTATTGGTAAAACTATTATCAACTTTTGATTTTCAAATGGCAGCCTATACTAAAAATATCATAAAATAATAAAATAATTTTTTTTTATTCATTATAACGTTCAAATTTTCATTTTTTGTTAATCCGTAAACTTGAATAGCTTTTCAAAGTTGGCTGGTTTTGAGAGGTGTTTGTGTGTAAATGTGTTATTTCTAGCAGGTATCGTAAAAAATTATGATTTTCATGCCCTGGGGTAAAAGATACTACGACACTTATCAAATCAATTCAGTAAGTATAGTAAGCTTAAGATGTACCCGTTTATTTAAGTATTGTACAATACCCATTTAATAAGCATTTAGTTATGAGAAATTATGTAAATCTCTGAAATAGGTACTTTAAATTGATGCTCAGATTTGTCTTTCAAAAACGATTAACTTTTTAATTTAATTAACCATACAAATTATCTTTATCTTGATGGCTAGCTCATTGGTATACATATATATATTGAAATGTCACCAAATGACAATTATATTACTTGATATTCATGTTCGGGGCACTGATGCTGTTATAATTAAATAACAAAATTTGTATGATCTATAAATTTTAAGTTGTTTCCTTAAAACATAGGTATTTTATATTATCGGTACTATTGATTTGACTCTACTTTTTAATTCATAAAAAAAGTGAGTATAAAATTATTCATCTACATAATATATTATGATTCCAAATCTGTTTCACATAGATCATTTTTCCAATAGACCTTATACTGAGTATAAGGTCTACGATTTTTCCTAATTTAAATATGTGATAATGAACATACTACTATCACATACAATTTGGATGATCCTGTACAGGGTCGGCGAAAGCGTGGGGCAGTAGGGGTCAGAGCGCCGGGGCCCAGACCTCCGGAGGGGCCCGTTGTCAGAGGCGTATTTAGGCACAGCCGCACAGGCCCTGTAGACCCGGGCCTAGAGAGGTGACATTTAGAGTTGGACAAATTTTCCTAATTTTTTGAGTAGAAAAATTACTTTTATACAAATTATATATTTATATATTATAAAATTTAGAATTACAAGTTAAAGCGTAAACATTACAAGTGCAATACATACAGCTTTATAAATCTCAGTAAACTACGTATATATAAGTGAAAGGTCCCTGAAATAATCAGCCCTGGGGCCCACCAAAGCTCTCGCCGGCCCTGATCCTGTATATTAAAATTATATTCATATTGCTATCTTCAATTAAATTTGCAAATGGTAAAAGTGATAAATAATACTTAAAATAAATATAAGTAATTATTAGTTATAATTAAAAGTAATAAATATTGCTTCACATATTAGATTTAAAATATTTCAAGAAACTAGAAAATAAATTAAAGTATGTATAAATATTTTTAACTGTAATATTATTCAACTTTATTGACAAACTATTTTTTTAGATGACCCGATAAATTAAAATTTAAAAGTAATAAAAAAATAGCCTTATTAATGACATTTTTAATATAGGTTGCCATTTGAAAATCAAAAATTGATACTGGTTAGTGGTTTACTTATAAATATAAGGGTGAAAAAAATAAAATTAAACTTAACTTTTAGAAAAACAAGTATCTAAATATTTCAGAAGACGTCAATACATTAAGTAATAATGAGTGTTCTTTACTGTATCACCCTGTTTATATATATATATATCAGTGTTTGGAAGGAACGGTTCGATACCAATATTGGTCCGGTTTAATATAATAATAATAATAATAATAATAATGCGGTTTCACGCATCCCCTGCCAAGTATTCATAATACCTTGACCGGCCAACGACCGACAGGCGGCATCTCTCGGGAGAATTTAGCACACCCAGAGAGGGGGTATGAGACCTAACCTAACCTCGACCCATCGCTCGATCGTCAATCTGCATGCGAAGAACCGACGTTCTTTGGTCGGACAGATAGATAGAGTAAATTTCGGAGATTTTTTGTTCTATATAGGAATAAAAAAAGAACTTGTTCATTTTAAAAAGAAACAAATTCTTTTTTTTAAGGAACGAAGAATGAAACGAATTCTTTTCTAAAAGAAACGGGCTAAACACTGATATATAAATATATGTATATGTGTGTACAGATAGTATGGGGAGGACAGCGCCTGATGACTTACCGTGGAGTTGATGAATGGCAAAGTCTTGAGATGTTAGGTAGAACTAGGAACTGATGTTGACGAAGCACCGAACTGCTGAAGTCTAGGGTGAAATGGCGAAGCTGATGGACTACGGGATCACCGCTATGCTGCTCATCAATGAATGAGTAATAAGAGCAACAGAATATGTCATTTATGACGATAAACCTGGAGCGACGTGTACTTATTCGAACGTGTATATGTTTAAGAATGTAGAGCAACGTGATAGAAACACATCGAGCAGGCCTAATACGTTAATTAAAGAAATAACAGTGAGTATGAAACAACAGCACGTTTACGAGCGAGCGTAAGACCACAACGAATTTAACTGATAGCAACAGCGAAGAATGCCGGTGGGACGCGTACACAAAGCGATGCACAACAAAGATGGCGGCAGAAGAGGTGGGCTCTCGAACTACCCGAACCAAGAAAACGAATGCGGCGGTGGTGCCAACATTACGGGTGATTGAGAGTAGTCCCAACCACAGAATATATGACGTATATTATAATACCTAGATAGCTAACTAGCATAATAATTGTAAGTCGATCGACATATGCAATGTGGTAGTCGATGTTTCTATTAATATTATTGTTATCGAAAAAAACAATTTTTAAATTATAAAATAATTTTTAGAGCAACTATCTACTAAAATTAAACTTTACAAATATTGAAATATACAATTTAAGAAATGTTGATTTTAAATTTCGAAAAAAAAAAATTGAACTGTCAAGTGATAACAAAAATATACATTGACTATTACTGTTACCATGCATATGGATTCCGACTTCTTAATAATACAGGAGCAGATATTAAAATATTATGAACTCAGAAATAATGAAACAGATATATCCAAAAATTAAATTAATTAATAAATGGGACAATATTTTAAAAATATTAGTAATTTATATTAAAAAATATTGTTTTTTCTTTTTTATATAATTTACTAAAAAAGGGTAATAATAATATGTTGATAAAGTATATTATGTTTCGAGTGTACCTAGGTTCTTAAAATCAAGTGTGTAGGTTATTGTAGCAGATTTGTTAAATTTGAAATACTGGAGACTATCGTGATAGTACTAAAAAATATAAACTTATCAAAAGAAATATTAATGGACTTTATAGAACCAGTTAATTATTTTAGTTTAAATTAACAGACTCTTTGCTTATCGATTTTATAAAACAAATGTTTGGAAAATATATTATAATAATACTCAAACCATGATTATCAAGGTTGACAAAAAAAATGCTAAAAAATATTTTAATTAGTGGTGTTCCTCTTTACATATCTTTTTTTACTATATAAAAACGAGAACATGTTTTAAGACATTATTTAGATATTTTGATGTAGGTAAATCACCTACCTATCACCTACCATTAAAAATGTCTATGTACGTCACTGATTGTGTTTATTATAATATTTAACGTATAAATTTAATATTCGTTTCATAATAAGTATATTATAATTTATAATAAATAGCAGGGATGGGCAATTTAAAATTACTAGAAGAACAATTTTTAGAACTTTAAAATCTAGCGTGCCAGAACACAGAAGTAATAAAAAAGATGATTTAAAATAACTATTTATAATTTTCATTTAATTTACATAATTTATAGAGCTTCATAAATGTGAGTTGTGAGGATATGTTACTGCAAACTATATAACGTATCAAAATCAACTTATATAACTGAAGTGGAAACCCGACCTGGTCTCATATGTAAGACGATCTCTCTTTTTTGATTTGATGTTTCCTAACCTAACCTTTGGATTTACTTCACAAATAAATAACAAATTTACATTTTCTCAATTAATAATTTATATTATGTTAAATTATATCGTTTTAGTAGAAAGTTGAATTAATCATATTTTATTATGTACAAGTACGACATATCCATACCATCACTGCGCCAATAAAATTAGATTATTTTTACAAATTGAAAATAAGTCTTATTGCTAAATAGTAATTTATATAAATATTATAACTATATATATATCATAAATATGATATCTATTGATATAGTAATACTAGTAATAATATTATATGAAAATACTATCAATACAAAATTGTGTACGCCGGTTGCGACATGCGCGTTCCCAGAACTAATGAAACTATTTATATATAATCTGTGTAAATCCGTAGTCGACCACACCATAATGATATGATATTCGGGATATGCCTGATTGCCATACATCATAATATTGTCATCGTCGGACGTCTATCACGAATGACAGAACTGTTTATATTATGTGAATTGTGTTTGGTGGTTTTAACAATTATTTTAATAAACAATTATAAGCAGCTGTAAATTTTAAATTTTAACTTCCAAGTATGGGACCATTGTATCAGCCACCTACAAAAAAACCTCGTCTCTCAGGTGGGGCGAGAAGAATTGTGAAAGAAAAAGAAAAATCTGTAAAAGGAAATAAAAGTATTTTATCCTTTGTTCAATCATCTAAAAAACAAGGTAGTATTCTATTAATTATATATTATACTATATTATATTATTAAGTACTACCAATTGAGTAGTTAATATTTAACAATAATTTTTCATTACCCATCAGGGATTTTTTTGTTTTAAACAATATGAGGACAAAGATGAGTCTTAGAAACTAAAATTAATTCAGTAATTTAAGTTAATCATTGGTTATTTATTATTATTAGATATATTTGATTATAAACTAATAATTTAAACAATAATTAAATAACATAAATAATAACTAGGTATGTTTTTTTACCAGCACCTTTAATTTATAGGTATCATATTTTAATAAATTGATTTATCTATATTTTAGATCAATCTACCACCTTAAATACTGAAAAAATACCGTATCAAAATAACAAATTTAGACCAAGATAATGTTGCTAATGTTCCTAATGAAATTGAAGGTAAATAAAATAAAATATTATACATTTATTACAAATTAAGTAACATTTAATATAATTTTAAATTATATATATATATATGAATATGAATATTATTTCTTTTGTATTCTCATTCCCTGTATCTAATTATTTTTTTATATAATATCCAAGTATTGAAGTATTTAATGCTTAAATAATATTAAATAAATGATAATATGTATTTTAATTAAAGTAGCACATACATTCTATTCCTAATAGTGAACATTATTTTTTTGATTGTTTTAGAACAATTAGTGGTACCAGAGCACTTAAACTCAATCGACTTGGCTTATGATTCAGTACAGTCAATTTTGATAGACAAATCTGTAGAATATCCTTCAGATCCTGATTTATTTAAAGAAACAATTCTTTCAACACCCTTAATAAGAGTTCTTATAGAAATAGGGCCTTGCCAGCCAGGTATTGATGGAAAACATTTTATTTTTCCAAAAAATGAAAATGGTCAAAGCTTTCTTTTAAAGTGGTATGATAAAATAACCAAGTCAAATTTTCCTTGTAAACGTAACTGGTTAGTTTATTCTCCAAGCATAAAATGTTCTGCTTTCCATGTTTTTTATTTCGTACTATTTCTCAACATCATTATCAGTAGACCGATCCATCTAAAGGTGTTTCAAATTTTCACAAGGGTCATGAAAAAATTGTTAAGCATGAGCAGTCAAATGAAGACAAAACTGCTAAGAGAGAATATTTAATATTGACAACACAAATTAAAAATGATAGTACTGTTGTGCATAATATAATTCTAGCAGGAAAAAAAGAAAAAGAACATAATCGCAACATTTTAAAACAATAAATTGATTTATCATTATTTCTTGCCAAAAATGGTCTTCCATTTAGAGGTCATCGAGAACATTTTAGTTATAAAACACCAAACCAAGGACTTTTATTGAACTTGTTAAGTTAGTTTGAAAGTATGATGCTGTTTTTAGCAAAACATCTTGCAGAATCAAATAAAAATGAAACTTATTTAAGTCATATGATTCAAAATGATATAATTAAATCTATGGCACACGAAACTGTTCAATTAATATTAAATGAAATAAAATTGGCCAAATATTTTACTATTATCATTGATTCAACTATAGATATAAATAAGAATGATCAATTTTCTTTTAGCTTAAGATTTGTTGACAAAGAAGGAAAGATAAGGGAATATGTAATTTGTTTTGAAGAATTACCAGGTGCCTCTGCTAATAATTACTTTAATATTCTTAATAAATGTATTGAAAAGTATGATTTGGATTTTTCCATGTGCCGTGGCCAAGCTTATGATGGAGCAAGTACAATGTCTGGCCGATTTCGTGGTTTACAATCAAGAGTAAAAGAGTTAAATCCTCTTGCAATGTATATTCATTGCTGTGCTCACAATTTTAATTTGGTATTAATTGATTCCATTAGATCTTCCGTTGTTGCAATTTCATTCTTTGGTACATTAGAAACTTTGTATACATTTCTTACTGGCAGTTTACCCAGACTTCATATTTTAAAAGAAGAACAAGCAAAGGAAGTAGAAGGTGTAATATTGACATGAAAAAAGTTATCTGATACAAGATGGGCAAGTCATAAGCGAGCAGTAAATTCGGTATATAATAGTTTACCTGCTATTGTCAAAACATTAAAACAAATAAGCAAAGGCAAAATATCCAACATTAAATCAAAAATAGTTTCTGAAGCACAAGGCTTGCTTTTTCATGTAATGAAACTTAAATTTAGTTTTTTGTTAGTTATGTGGAAAAATATATTAGGAAAAGCTTATACATTATCTAATTATTTACAAAATACATCAATTGATTTAACAACTGCCTTTAATATGATAACTGCTTGTTCAGAAAATATTAAATCCATGAGGACAACTGAACATTTTTTAAAAATTCAAAAAAATGCAATCAGTTTGTGTGAAACATTTGATGGCGCCACAAAGTTTGATGAACAACAAAATAAAAAAACAAAACAATTTTTTGATGAAATGGGTGTAGATGATAATTTAAATAAATCAGCTGATCAAAATTTTAAAATTCATACATACTTTGTTATTTTAGATTCATTTGTACATTTTTTAAATCACAGATTTGAAGATTTTTCTAATACTGTACAGAAATTTGAATGTCTTGATCCAAAGAAGTATTTTTTTGGAAAAAAAAGTTAATGAGAAATCTATTAATCAACTTAAAAAACTTTCTGACATTTACTAAATTGATATTGATCAAGATTTTCTCATTTTAGAATATGAATCATTTTCCTCTGTTTACTATCATTTAAATAAGGACTGTGAAGATATTTCAACAAATGATGTTTTAAAATGTATGATACCTAACCTAACCTAACCTTCTTACCAGAATTTATCCACTCTGTATACATTTTTTTATACACTGCCTGTGAGTAGTGCTACAGCTGAAAGAAGTTTTAGTCAGATTAAGTTAATTAAGACATTTCTGCGCTCCACGCAATAACTGAAGAAAAATTATCTAACCTTGCGATACTGAGTATTGAAAAATGTACAGCTGAAAAAATTGATTTTGATAAAGTCATTGAAACCTTTGCTCGAATGAAAAAAAGAAGAAAACTATTATTATCTAAATACCTAATAAAATAAATACACTTACAGTATAAGGCATTATTTTTGTGTTTTTATTATTGCACACAAGTATAGATTTTTAGTCAAGTTTTAACCTTAATAAGGTAGGTACCTATGGTAAAATATTTTTAAACAATTCGTAGGACTTCTGCGAAACTCTTCTGATAACTTGAGCTCCTAGGTAAATAATATTATGAATATTTTCAATAACTGACGATAGCATATATTTTTATTGATATTATTAATGAAATTAATTAAAATACAATAACTATAGACTTATAGTATTCAAATATTTAAAAGTAGTTTTCAATTTAAAAATGTTAGACGCTGTTGTAGCCACTATACAGTAATTATTTATCATAATATCAAATATTTAACTGCCCATGAACCAGGTACACATGTCTCTTCATTGATTGTTTATCAGTAAATCTCTTGTAGCAAATATAGCATTTAAATTTTGGTTGTACTCCACATTCAAATTTGAGATGTCGACCAATTGAGCATTTATTTTTGTATGATCTTCCACAGTCGTTAGGGCAAACAAATCTTGGTTCGGCTTGTTCTAAAAAAAATGACACTATTATTATTTTTTAAATTAAAATAATTCATTTGCATAATATGGCATTAATGTACTAGCATATACTGCTGTATGCATCATAAATTCGTAAACATAATAATATTATATAAAATGTGTATTGTATTTAAATTAAATTTGCAAAACAAGGACGCATTATAGTAATAGTATTTAGGTTAGGATACGTAAAGACGTAAAGTGAAAAAAATATCACCCTCCCCCACCTGTACACCATCACCGATCCAAATAATACTCGGTTAATTTACGTCAAAAATGAAAAAGGTATACCTATTGGTTGACCTAACATACATATTATGCCATAATACGACAGACTATTATCGAAGATAATACCATTTATTAAAAATACAAGTATTTCGTAGGTAGAATTATTATATAAAATACAATAGTATTATTTTAGTATACCCGCTATACGGTGAACGATTACAATTTTTTTACCTTATGAAACATTACGAAATTATTATGTTTGAGATTGTGCCAATCTTGTAATTACCTACTAATTTTATTTTGTTTCTTTTCATTGTAACAATTCACAACATATTTATATAGACAATAGTATTACTAATAACCATGTCTTTTCTAAATAAAAGAAAAAACTTCTGAGATCTGATAATACTATTACAACAGAATTAGTAGATTCTGTAAGTTACTGTAACAGATTTTATTTTTAATGTAAATCATATATCCGTCTCTTCATCAGTGGCATATAAGAATATTTGAGGGGGGCGAAGTGGGCGAATGCCCCCATGATTGGAATATAAATTGGTTTTTATATAGATGTAATAGGTACTATGATATGCTAGGACAAAGCAAGATTAAATCTGCTACCAGAAATCTCTTTTGAAATTGAATATTTCGCATTATTAAAACTAGAAAAGTGTCATTAGGCACAAAAATAAAAATAAAAACACTTCATGGTAAAATCAGTAGGTTAGAATTATAAGGCCACGTATAATAAGTTTAGTGCCCCCCTCCCCATAAAACTAAGTCAAATATGCCGAGAAATTTTCATGAATAAATTATTTATTTAATCACGGCCATGAACTAAGATAATAGTAAAATATAAAATACTATACAATTAATATAAACATATTATCCTTTTAATGTTAAATTTATCTAGTAGGTATTTAAGTACTATTATTATTCATACACTATGTATTATTCTATATTTTTGTAAGGATTCTAAACTGAACTCACTTCATTACAAGTAACAGCTTATAGAAGATGTATAACCTTATATTAATTAATTTAAATAAATGTATGTATGTTGTTATTGGTTAAAATATATTATTATTATTATTGTACTTATACTATTATATATTAATCGTGTTCATGTATTATATAATTATAAACATTATAATTAGGCACTTGAGCTAGTTGGTATAAAATTATATAAACATATTCAATAATTTAAAGGTAATACATAAATACATTATAATATAGGTTAAGACCTATTAGAGGTACATAGGTATTTTTTATTATTCTGGATAATGTCTATGAATCATTATTGTATGTCTTCTCATTGATTGTTTATTAGTAAATTCTCTGGAGCAAATTGAACATTCAAACTTCGTTTCCATTTTACAATTGTATTTAAGATGTCGATAAACCGATACTTTATCTTTGTATGATTTTCCGCAAAAATTAGGGCAAGTCAACATAACCGGTTTAATTGATTCTGAAAAAAACGTAACTTTAATTTACTTTGTTTTGTAATAAGAATAGAACATAGCACACTATTCAATATTTTTCCTTTACAAAGAAAATTACCATCAAATTTACTTATTATGCTAATTGTTATCTATAGATTGTAAATATTCTTTTAAATAAAAAGAAACACAAGGACATTCTATGAATCATAAATATGTTTTTGAGGAATAACATCGGTTTTAATATTTTTAATATTCATATTTATATTTATTTTATTAGAAATGTAATAGTACAAAATAGTAGACAAAATATTATGTAGGTAACCAATGGAAACCATTTATAAACAAAGCATAACCTAAAATCGGTTAAAAAAAAGTTGTACTCCGCACAAAAACATATTTATGTTAAAATATTATAACGATATACGATTTTTTTAAAACTATTATTTACAGATAAAAGCAAAAAAGCTTCCTAACCACACGTTTTCCATCAAATGGCTATTACGGTAGTTATTAATATCTACAATTACAAGAATGAATAAGCTCTTAGGTTCTTACGTAAAGCGTGGTTGAATACAATTTATAAATAATAATAATATATGGAATGAAGGAAGAAAAGTACACCCAAAATATATCTGGTATTTGTCTTAAATAAATTATATTTTCATAAAAAATAAGTTTTAATTTTAAATAATTATTATGTATTACAAATATTATCGTAAATAATTAAAGATAATTGAGATGTCTCGAGAAGTATCCAAATTGTATACAACATGTAATGTCTCTCAATTCTCCATTCACATATTCACATAGTGTACCACCTATACTTAATTCTAGTGTTGGTCAACGATATCGATAATTCGATACGATACCAACTTATAATTATCGTGGGTATTTTCTTAATAATTTCGATATCGATATCTAAAAAAAATTATCGAAAATATCGAGATATCGGAAAAATTAAGTTGACTGATTTTATAAACACTTTTATTACTTTCTGATTCAATATAAGCAAATTAAGAATCTTCGTATTGAAACATTTGAAACATACTCGCCTCCTCGATATTACGATCATTAATGATAGTGATGATGATGAGTGATGACGAAGATGATTATTCAGTAACTAAATGTCCTGCAATCCTACAACTTGAAGAGTACAGACATTTGAAAATAAAAATTTCCTACGATCAAGAAACTTTAAATTGGTGGAGAGAAAACGAAACTAAATACTCAGCTGTATCATTATTCATTATTAGCCAAAAAAATATTTAAGTTTAGTGGCCACTAGTGTTCCTTGTAAATGGTTATTTAGGGAAGATGGAACAATCATCTCCAAAAAAATAAATAGATTATATTATCTTTTGAACTACCTACTCAATCAATTGTTATTTCTGAATTTATATTTCAAATCGAATCCAAATTTCAAAACATTGGTGGAAAACTGTTTGATGAATAAAACTAAACTGAAAAATACATATTTCTATTATTTCCATATCTTATTTTCTACATTTACATTTATATTTTACATACTTTTAAGTTAATACATAATAGGTAATTAGTAATTAATATACATATAATTATAAATATATACAAATTGATATTTTTTCGATATCGGAAGAATAAAAACGATATCGATAATTAAAAATATATTGTTGGCCAAAACTACTATTAATTCCAATTTCCAACTTCAAAAGAGAATACAAGGGTTTTTGCGGATGACTGGGGCTACAGAGCTGCTGATTGCTGAACATACATCAAATACAAAACCGACGATCCTGTTCAAACTCGCAGATTAGGTTAGGTTACCAAGCAAAAACTGGTTGGTGGATTGAATTAATTCTTTGGAATAAAGTAGGTATAGCTAAGTAGCTAACCTGCGGTGGATTGAGGACCCTGCGAGGAGCTTAAGTAAGTGAAATGAGATTAGGCACACAAAAAATATCACAACGGTGGCCTATGCCAAAGATTTCTTTTTCCTATAAATTTATTTGCAAAAATGTGCCATATTCTTAGTAATTATAATACCTAGTTATAAAATATTTATATGCTCGTGGCTTCAAGGTGCATATCCTCTGGCATAGAATTACCTACCCTTGTACCAAACTTCAGAACCATGCGGGTGTGAATGCTTACACACACACATACACAAAAATTGCCTTTTATCTGTACAGATTATTAAAATGTGAGTAGCTTTTTATTTTGAACAGCTATATCTGAAGTTCTTCTACCGAACAGATTTGCATATTTTATTTTCAAACGTATGTGTTTGGTACAACGAGAAAGCTTCAAAAATGAATTGGTTAAGTCACCGGCGTTTTACGTATTACGTGTATTGTGTAGTGACAAAGTGACGACACTGTCGAATGCGGTATGCGCGCACACATCATGCCCCTGTATGTAGCAGTACTGACGCTGAGTCGTACCATCGACACGCTTTTTAAAATAATAGAAAGCTCGCTGCAATGAGGCGTCGTCTTTGACCGCGACGGCTGAGCGGGCGTCATCCGATTGGGCGAATGTAAGTTCTTACACGAGACCTAGCAGGTAAGAAAAATACATATGTTAGTTGCTACACTATAGAAAAAGGTGTATATGTAAGTTCCTACACGGTAAAACACAGGTACGTATATTAGTTCCTACAATGTAAAAGTTCAAAGTTCAAATGTCAAATGTAAGTGTATCTATACTATACTTAAGCTACATTATGGATTAGGGCGATTGGTCGACAAAATAATAAAAATAGGTACATTTGCATAAATAAATAGATGATGATGATGAAAAAATATAATAAAAATCGCATAATGCATTGATAATACGAGTATACGGTATAATAAAAATCGTATTAAAAAATGTATTATTCGATTTTTATTATACTGTATATATATTATCAATGCATTATGTGATTTTCTTTATATTTATTTATTTATTAAAATGTACCTATTTTTATTATTTTGTCGCCTAATCCATAACATAGATTAAGTATACACTTATTGACATTTAAACTTTTTTGTACCGTGCAGGAACTTACATATATAATTTTTTCCGCTGTGTATAGGAACTAACATATTACATATGCAACTGTTTTTTACCGTGTAGGAACTCACACATCTCACTTTTATATTCGTGTAGGAATTAACACATCATATTTGTAGGAACCAACGTATGTAATCGTTTACCTGCTAGGTCTCGTGTAGGAACTTACTATTCCCCATCCGATTGCGTCCCGTTTCAACCTTTTATACCTTTTCAGTGTGTCGATTGCGTCCACAAGTCGGACAGGTAAATTATTTTTTCTTACCTTTTTTCTTACTGAATACATTCTTAGTTCTAGGATTGAGATAGGATTGAGAAATGAATAGTCATAATTAGTTATTATTTTGTAATTATTAAATAACTCAAAAATACATTTCTAGTCAGTCTTCGTCAGTGTTATAAAATAATAATATTTAAATTTATCAATTGTTTGAATTTATTTAATTTTCACTTAAAATGGTATTCATTATATATTATATGCTATAGCACTATAAATTTTAAAATAGCTTTCGACTAAGGCACTTGCAGACGTACTAAATCGCTAAATCGTAAATCGATAACCAGCCTTAAGATAAAATGTTCTTAAGCTCATCAATTCATGTTTAAATATATCTGCACAGCATATGTGACAAATATATATTAATATATTAGATTTATCATGTCAATTTACGCTTACCTATTATACAATAGGACGCAATCGGAATACTGAAAAGGTAGGGAAAAAATCGTTTACCTGCGTCCGGACGCAATCGACGAACTCCGGGCTGAGCGACAGGTGGTAGCGTCGGTATAGGTTATAATAAACGCCGTTCGCAGTTCACACAGCTTTATAGCCTCAGAGGCTTTACAAAACGTTTGCACGGATCAGCTAGAAGTAAGTACTTTAACTTTGAATATCAAAATTAGTATGTAAGGGCATTTTATAACTCAGTGCTTAAAAATAGTCAATATTAATTTAATTTTTCATTTATTTTCTGAAAAACGCGTTACAGCTGTAGTTAAAATTGTATTCTGTAATAATTAATTATGAGGGTCTCTATTACTCAACATAAAAATGTCAATAAAGACACTGTTTTCGCCTGTAGACAGGTACTATAGGTACTATTTATCATGTTTACGAAGTCCATGAGCCAGTAATAAATGTTGTGTCATTGATCGTTTATATTTGTATGATTTTCCACAGAACTGGGGGCAAACAAATCTTGTTTCTTTTGATTCTGTAAAAAGGTAACTTTCCTTTACTTATTTTTTGGAATACAAAAACATAGAATTGATAAAATTAATATTCAAATAAATAAGTTCTAGGGCTAGGCGAAGAACAAAGATAAGTCCTCCGGTTTCTATCAAATGAACATACGTTATTTACTATTTATAATTATTAACCATTATTTAACAGGAATAAGTTCTTAAGCTTGCATATCCCCATTGGCAGAAATCAAAGGAGACTTGGAGGGGGGGTCTTAACCCCCCAAAACCGGTGTATGCCAAAAAAATAAACACAAATCAGAACATCCACATTGTATGCCACCACAAATCGGAACGTCTGAATTGTATGCCACCTCTTAGAGGGGTCTGTCCGAATTTCATGCCACATCTTATGTACTTATGTGCATTACTTAAATTTTTTTTTTTTAACAGGGACAAAACCCTTTAAGAGATGGTATGCAATTCGGACTTTATTTTTTTTTGGCATGCAATTAGGATGCACCCAAAACAGAGCCTTTTAGCTGTGGATTCTAATGGATTTACCTATATGCCCATAGGTATAATAATAAGGTTGATTACAATTGTATAAATTGATGTATAAGGTATCAAAAAGTTAAATAAAAAAAAAATACATGAAAAATACACAAAAATATATTTGGTAGGTGTCTTATATTTATTATTGTTCCATTAGAAATAATATCACATTCAATGCTTATTTAATACAAATTATTGTTAAAACTAATTTAATATACAAAAAACAAGATAACGCAAGAAAAACTGATATTGTGTATAACTTTATCTTTGGTGACTCCCAAACCGTAAAACACATATATTCACAGAATGTGCCTCCTATATAGCTTTCGCAAAGCTAGGGACAAAAAAACCAAAACATTTTGTTATTTAAAATTAGTTTGTAAAAATGTATATTAATTTTTATTTAATTTTTTCTACGAAATTTAAAAAAAAAATAGTAAAATTGTAACGATAGATTTATTTATTTTATTACTTAAGTAAGTAATTTTTATATGTAAAATCAGTCATGTTGGAGGTTCTTAATTTTATCACAAATTGCCGTTTTAAGGAGATACCATTTAACAAGTTAGGGGTATCTAACGAAAGTCAAAATTAATGTAATGATAATACTGTTATAAATCATATGAATATTGGTGATGTTTTTGAATCACATGTTTTTTCATTGATTCTTTTAATGTAAATTTTTTGTTGCAAATCAAACATTCAAACATTGGTTCTATTCCACATTTGAATTTAAGGTGTCTCCCAACTGATTTTTTTAATTTGTATGATTTTCCACAATTATTAGGACAAAAGAATCTTAGTTGTTTACTGTGTGAATCTGAAAAAATAATAACATTAATCTAAATTTTTATTCTTCCATACTGAATTATATAAAAATGTTATTAATAATATTATAATATAATAATATAATAATATAATATAATATAATTTGTATAAATCATGATCAAGTTTAGTCCAGGGTAAGCAGGATCTATGTTTGCATCTGTATGTATCTTACAATAATAATATTATATTTATATTTAAAAAAGTGCAGCAAAACCAATTTTATGTGTTGTCAGCCTTAATATTAAAGGTAATGCACTTATTATCAAACTTGAAAAGCGGAAGTTGGTTTTTTATGGTATTTTAATTTTTAAGAGAGATATCAATATAATACAATTTAAATATATTTTACATCTTTGTAACTTGCTTAGAAATTGAAATATCATACAAAAAGCACATGTACAAACATAGATCATTTTCTTTCAGGTTGATAAAATTATAACAAATTAATTCACTCTAATATTAAAGCTAATAACACAAAATTAGTTCAGCTGAATGCAAATTTGCTTTTTCTATGTCGTATGTTAACAAGTTGAAGACAAAAACACTACGTATGACGCCATCTTAGGACTCACGATTTGAGCAAGAGAAAATGTAACAATATTTTAATCTGAATCACTATAATTTTGTGTATAGACTTTTACATCAGATGATCTTTCTCTTCTGCCTTTAAAATCTTACAACAATCATATGCATACCCTGTCCAAATAGTATAAAAAAATACATATTATATTGACCACAAAAACAACATAAAAGTAGTTTACATAATAATTGTTGGACCCTCCTAAGGTATTAAGTACACACAAATTAGTTTAACCATACCCAAGCGTTAAATACATATTACATATACACCTAGACATATTGTTGTATGAATATTAATACAAAGATTTGATGAAAACAGTAAACCTAATAAAAGTGTACTTGATATAGTATGAATCTATACCAGAATCCCATGTAAAGTTTAACTAGAAAAACGAAAATACAAATCAGATTTGTGAATAATCATAGATTCATAGACATCTAAATACAGGTACAATCGAGTCTGTATAACTCAAATCTAAAGGGGAATTAAAATAAATTTAACAAATGTATTTTTTAAGTTATATATACTTCAAATACAACATAAAAACACTTCAAGTGGCATGAAAAAAATTTGAGTTATCGAGACTCAATTGTAATAGAAATATGGCCCAAAGGAAACAAAGCATATAAAATATATAAGATTCTACAATTTTTAATTTTTAAATAACGATATAAATGTAATAATTGTCAACAAAAATTATATATAAATTAATATACCATTATGATCTTTTTATACCTGAAAAATGTGTCTTTAGTTAACATATTTTTACAACTTAAATATTATATTTGCATTTCTTTAATATATTATGTATATTATAATAGTGTATACATATTACATATAAATTAGGTAGATACAGTGTGTACATTGAAATCCAAATATAAGTTTAAGGGGTGTTTGATATAACAATTAGTTTTTAAAAATAAACATAAATTACTGTTATATTTTTTATTAAATAATATTAATTGAATAAATTATAAATCTGAAAACAATTGTGTATCTAGGTAGGTATAACATATATTTTAATATATACATACTTAAAACTGCAGTTGCAAATTATTTTTTCTGTACAAGTTTACATTGCTTAATAAATCTCTATAATATAAAATGTAATGACATTTTTAAATCAGTGAGTATAATTACTATTGCAAAAAAAAAAAGACATTAACTATGCAGTTTTTGATGGTAAAATCTACTGTATGGTTGGCAAGCAATGCACGAGGCAAGACCCATTCAATAAATAAAAAAAATATATTTAATAAACCATACTGGATTATATAACTTAAGTCCGAAATTATTTTTCATGTATTCGCAATTACTTTGTGAACACATAGTACATGATTTTTCAAATGATCTTTTCTTCCAAATGATCGATAACAAATATTACATAAAAATCGCTTGTAACCACATTCATGTTTCAAGTGATGCACTAATCTGGGCTTGTGTGAATATCTTCGGCCACAATTTGGACATGTAAACTTATATGAAATGGATAGATTTGATTGCCTTCTGTATTCAGACTGAAAATCTAAACATTAAACAATTGATTAAAAATTTACACATAAGAGCAAAACTATTTTGAATAATTATAATAATAATAATAATAATAATAATAATAAAATAATAATAAAAGTGCGTTGACCGTGTTCATAAGGCATTGGAAAGCTAATTTTATAATTATTGATATGAAATTATGATAAAAAAGAAGTTTACCTACATAGGTATGTTGTTTGCACATAAATATATGTCTAAATTACATCTATTCAGCGTACATGACGTGCTGGTGATAAGGGGTAAGATACCTATTAAAAATGGCAGATGTAAAACTATTATTGATACATGTATGAACCACCTTTATAAAAATTAAAAATATGAGGGATAAAAATGTAGGTAATAAGAAGGTTAATAATAATAAATTGCAGTTAAGAAATTAACAGTTTCGAAAAACAGAACCTAATGCCCGATATACTACTATTACTCTATTCTAACCTACCAATGGCATTGTGTACCTATTGTATAATGAACATTGAATAGTTGAGCATAATTTTCAATTGATTTTATTCTATTTAACACCATACAGTGTATAATCATTACCATTATTACAGTATATACACAAAAAAGACAATACAATGACATCACAAAAAACTATATTCTGTAAGTAACTAGGTTCAAAAAGTAAAAATATAATAATATTTTCAAAATTGTATTAAATTTTAAACATATAATAGTTAGATAGTTAAATTGATACCTAACAAAACATACTAGGAAATAGTATTAACAATAAACATAATGTAACACAATTTCACACATAAATAAGTATTTATTTACTTCAAGTAATATACATTAATTGAAAAATGCAGGTGATTTCAATTGCATTAGTTGTTTTATGGTTATTAATGTGTTTATAGGCAATTAGGCTTATATAAAATCATCAATCATGAATACAATAATAATATTATGAAATTTATAGGTTCAAAAGGTTCAATACAATAAACAATTACATTGAATCACACACATAACTATGAATGATACCAAGATGACTTTTTAAAGTGCCCTTTTGGCTAAATTTCTTATTACAAAACCAACATCCAAATTGCTTGCGACCACCACATTCATAATTCACATGATTGAAGTAACTGCCTTTGGACTTGTATATTTTATTACATGATTTATTTGGGCACTTGTAACTGCCAGGTTTTTTTGTTTTAGACCCTGAAAAGAGATATTGAAATTAACAAAAATAAGTTTATTTGTTTATTTAAGTATTTAGATATTAGATTATAAATAAAAAGCTGGTATGATTATATTAACTGATATTTCAGTCATAATTTGTATGCTGTGTTCAAGGCTGGCTTGAAGACGGTTCAAGTTATACAAGTGGCACGGGACCCCGAGCATTGAAAGGCCCCAACTGCATGTTTCAAAAATAAATTATTGGGTCTATAGTTTATGTATTCATCTAATGAATTCAAATTCATCAATAGAGTTAAAATCTGAATACCTCCAAGACACCTAATTCATACTAAATAGGCCCACATAAACATTTCGCACATAGCCTCAATATTCTCCAAGCCGGTCCTGGTTGTGTTAAATAAAATGTACACTTTATTTACATAAATATAAATTTAAAAAAATATAATTAGAAATAATAGGTTTTATTATGCAGGGATATATACTAGTCAAGGAGACAATCAAGAAGACAAACTACTTTATTATTTATTCTTATAATATAAAACATTTATATTCACAATCATGCACACAAAAGTAATTACATCTATATTATGTCTAGTATGCATATATAATTATAAACATTTACAGTATGTTAACACCAGTGGCGAGGCATGAGTCTTTAAGTCAAGAAGACGTTGGAAAAAAAAATCCTATACCATGACAATATCATTAATACTTACATTTAGAAAATATCTCACCATAAATTAAAAACAAATTACAATAACGAGTTTACAGCAGTCAATGACGCGATGTCAAAAAATATGAACAGTGATAACCTCCAATCATTTTTCAATTACCCCTGCACCCGCCTGGCAGAATGAGAAAAATCATAGTCTCATATGTATTTTTATACTGTATTTAGTTGTTTAATGGATGCCAGGCACCACCAGCTCGCATGCTCGCAATGAATCTATTCTAAGAATAAAATAGCAAAAAAAAAAAATATATTTTTGACAAATGTCAAATATATATAATATACAGGGTATAACAGAAAGAACTGACTAATGAAATAACTTTTGTTGTAATCAATATTAAAATTTTTTTTTTTTATAAAATTTGTAGACACTTGCTCTATATTTAAAGTGCAATATATTTAATTTTTATTGTGTAAAATTGAAAATAGACAATTTGTTTAACTGTTAATAAGAAAAATGTTAGGGGTAAAAACATTTTTCTAAGTTAAATGGTTTATTTTATACAATTTTTTAAAATACCAATATTTTTTGGAATACATTTTTTTGAACCGTAATTACTTTTTCAAAATATTATTTTTTGAACATGAGTAAATATTAAATTATTTACTATTCATATAATTTTCAAAAATGTTTTCATATGTTAAATTTTTATCAATTTTCTATTTTTGTTCGTCAGGTCTTTTTGTTATACTGTGTGTACATTCAAATTTGTAAGAAAAAATATTTTATTTAAATATAATAAAACCATATTATTTGTTTGTATTCTAAGTGGGTAGGCATTGTCTTAATATCTCCTAAAACGCATCGCCACTGCTTAAGAATAATAAAATACTTATAGTTAAAATAGATATTAGATATATGATGGGAAAAAAATAAGATTAACATATTATAATCATAATATTGGAAACATAAAAATATTTTTGTTTCCTGACATAACACATACTAAATTAAATTGAATTTCATCCAATAACTTTATGGATTATAGCTAAATGATTTTTCAAAGTGACTTTTTGTGAAAAATGTTTGTAACAAATATGACATTGAAATCGTCGTTGTCCTCCACATTCAAATTTAAGATGGTTATTCAAGCTTGTCTTCAATTTATATACACGGTTGCATGATGCAGTAGGACAAGCATAATATTGTTTCTTTCCTGAAAAAAAAAAATATACATTAATACTTACAGTAGGTATGTTATTTTATTACTTTATAAATAGATATTAGTTTTATATACAAATTAGACTTTATATATGTATATAAATTGTTTAATAAACAAACTATATTATTATAAAAGCACAAAACAGCATAGTGAAAAGTGGAAATAAGTAAATAAAATATATATCTAATTATATAAATAACGTAAACATACATTTTTTTTTTTTGTCAAAATGTTTTGTATTATAGTTTATGATGGTTAATTTGTATTGTACATAATATGTATTGTACATAATATGTATTTAATAATTAAAATAACTTATTTTGATTTTAACAGCAGAAATTATTAGAAAAATGATGTGAATAAAATTAACATGAATATATTATTTTTAGTTTAAGAACAAGAAGTTAACAGTATACAAATTATAATTATTTGACTAAGGTATATTATTTAATTCCTTTTTACATTTTATTTAACAAATAAAACTATAAGTGTTTAAACTCTGTAAATAAGTATACAATTATTTTTCTTTCACAGTTTATAAGTTGTTTTAAATAAAATTTACATAGACACGTAAATCTAAAAAAAAAAAAATGATTTTATTATACAAACATAAGTTTCTATCATGTTGTATAATACTTATCTGTGATTTACTCAACTTTAGCCAAGAAGACAAGTAAATTTAAGATTTATTATTATAATATAAAATATTTATATTCATAGCTATACACAGAAAAATAATTTTACCTATATTATGTCCGCATCTGATTATAACTATTTACGGCTTTATGCTTATAACTTAAAATAAATTAAATATTATAGTTTATATTTTAAGATTAACATATAATTATAACATTAGGATCATAAAAATATTTTTGTTTCCTGACATGATATGTATTTAATTTAATGCAATAAATTTATGGATCATAGCTAAATGAGATGTCCAAGTGCTTTTTCGTGAAAAATGTTTGTAACATATATGACATTGAAATTGTCGTTGTCCTCCACATTCAAATCTAAGATGTCTATTCAAGCTTGTCTTCAATTGATATACACGGTTGCACGATATGCTAGGACAATTATAATATTGATTCGTTACTGAAAAAAAAAATTATAATATATATTTTTTTTATCACTTTTTAAATAGAAATAAGTTTTATACATGTATATAAACTGTTTAATGTACTGTTTAACAGTGTTGGGTAGTAATATAACGAAAGTAACGCGTTTGTAAAGCGTTACGTAATTTCATTTGAATTATTGCCAAGTGACGAAAATGTAATGGAAATTACTTTTCATATGTAATTTATACAGTATAAAGCGTTACAGTTTCAAATTATTTAGTACCTAATTACCATTGATTATAGATAATAAGATAGACATAGAAAGACTATCTATAATCAATGCTAGTACGAATTGAAAAAAACACTTTAAAAATATTATATTGTCTATACTCTATAACACTATATACTTGTAACTTATAAGTTATAAGTAATCAATATTTGTATGTATTTGTGTATTACCTGTGCATATTTTATTTTTACAATTTTTTAAATTATACATTTTTACTATAAGAAATGTATTTCTAGTACCGCAATTTGTAGAATAAAAATTGTTAAGAAATTTAAAAAAGAAATTTTTTTTGTTACGAGAAAGTAACTGAGTTACTTTTATATTTGAAAAGTAAAGTAATATCATTACAATTTTATTTGAGTAATGAATAAAGTAACTTAATTACATTTTAAAAGTAACTTACCCAACACTGCTGTTTAATTATACAAGCACATTAAGCATGGTGAAAATAAGTAATACAATATATATGTAATTATATTAATAATGTAACCATAACCCAATCTTTAGTGTAAGTACAATTTAACAGTATAAAAATGACATTTTATTAAATAAATAAAATTATAAGTTTTAAAACTAGTAGAGAAGTATTTGATTTTAATTAATTTCTTAGATAGGTTATTAACTTAAAAAAATTAATGGAATGTATAATGAAGGTTGATATAATACTGAAATACTATATTAGCTACAAAAATAATTGTTTGTAGCAGAAGTTACAGTACATAATATGCTGTGGCACTACTGATAGGCTATAGTATGATAATATAATTATATATATTTAAGATACTAAAACCAAATTAACCAAAGCACAGTAAAATGATTTTGTAATAGTTATGGTGACTTGATCTGATAACCACTATGATTAAAATCAAATACCTATTTAATACTTATTTATTACTTTTTTTATACTAATAAAATAACAATAAGGAAATAAAATATATGGTCTTCTTATATAACAATAAGTTTAATCAATTGTCACTAAAATTATATTTATTCATTTTAATTAAGTATTACATATTTATAAAGTATAATATAAAATAAATAATAGTTTTTAACCTAAAATTATAATTCATTTTCAACAACAAATTTCAAACAGTATTAATCACAATAGAGGTTTAAAACCAGAGTGATGTATAAAATACAAGTACCTTATTATGTTATTTTTTATTAAGAAAAATGAATATTTTTAATTAGTATATTGAACATACAAAAGTAATATATATATACAATTCACAAGGCTTGGCAGCTTGAGTGAAAGCGTCCAGTAACGCTAAATCAACATAAACTTCAACAAAATTTTGAAAAATATGAAAGTGAGGTTTCCCATAAAGCACAAATTACAGTATGAATGCATTGTTACACACAACAGTTATCAGCTGATTTAAGATCAATTTTAGGATAGTTAAGTACCGTCTGATAATATTATGTTTATTATTATTATTATTATTATAATAGTTATTACATTTTTTTTTTTAACATTGTGGTACAATAAAATTATTTTTGATGATTAGGTGAAGCTTATATATATTATAGTTTAATCTGATAAAAATCTTAATATTAAACTCTAGAAATATATAAATAAAAAAATATAACTATTACAGTATTACATTTACATTGAAAATATTTAGTTAAATGTATAATGTCCTGTATATTTATCTATTTAATAAGACATTTATGAATGGTAGCTGCATGTCCTTGCATTGCTGATTTTTGTTTAAAAGCCTTAGAACAGCACGGACAATTGAATCTCCGCAAATCTCCACATTCGTATTTAACATGTCGGTTTAAGGTGTTAGAAAATTTATAACTTTTACCACAATTGTTAGGGCAAAAGTAACGAGCTTTCTTTGCTTGATGATAGTTATACCCTGAAATAAAAACTTGCATTAAGCTTAGGCTATATATATATTCTAATATATAGATTTTCAATGTTTTGAACAGCTTTTACTATCACACAATGTCACAATTTTATACATTATTTAATACAATTGTGTTTGTATTGTTTGAAATCATTTAAGCAAAACCTACTTGATTTATCCTAATAAATAATAATAATAATAATAATAATAATGTTACTTGCATAGTTTTATACATTTGCTAAGTCATAATTATTACAAAAAATTGTTCTACAAGTTATTAATCAAACTTCAAGATAATAATTTAAGTAAAGTTTTAAACACTAAACAATAGTAATATTATAAGACATAAATAGTATTATTAATTTCTTAATAACACTGTATTACTTATAATAATAATTATTAACAAATACATACAATTATTTATACTCTCATATTAAAGTGTATTTAAATAAAAACCGTATTTTGAATTTTATTAAATTAACATTATATGATTGATTATGTGTTTATAAAATGTATACAATAAACATACAAATGAGTTGATAAGATAATGCTATTTTCTTGGATCTATTACATAAAACATGTCCAAATAGCACATGGTGTCTTGGATGAATATAAATATTATAAGAAAATATAGTCACTGCTTATTTGGCTTACATCGGGCCCAGAGCATTTGAGTCTATTAACAAAGTAAGTCAATAAAAGGAGAGGCCAAGAATAAAATATAGATATGTAATAATAAAAATATATTTCAGTGCAATAGAGAAATTAGGTTACTAATTTACTACTACAATGCACTTCTTATAAATAATCATTATTATTTATTTATTATGGGTTTCATTATATTTTCTAAATTGCATAAATCTATTTTTTTTTATTAATTAAAACATAACCCTTGGTAGCATAACTGTCCGTTATTGGGAGAGATTTAAGCATTACATTTATTTATATATGAATTACATAAAAATGGACATATTGTTAAAAAAATATGACAATGTATTATATTTTGTTGAGTAAATTTGAGACAACAATGAATTTAATTGTGGTGGAGATAGAGTCGGGATTCTGATTGAGCAACCCAGCCATAAATTATACATAATGTTATGTATTTTACAATAAGAAAGAAACAATAAAAATATTTTAAAAAAATTGCTTAATTATTAGTAATTTATAAATTTATGCATTTTAACAAACTCCATTAACCGATATAGTGAGTCCAATAGACAAATTGTTTTCTATGAGTACGGTACTGTGTTGATGTAGGTGCAGAAAGAGACTAGCTTATATAAGTACAATAGATGATGAATGAATCAATTAACCATGAGTCTCCAATAAGAGCAACTACTGTTTTCTTATTAATAAGAACAAAAACAAACTAACCACTATAGCTTTTATTTTAATTATACAATTTTATAATATATTTTTAGTATTTATACGTATTAAGTATAATGGTTTTCAAATTTAAGTGTTTCATAATTAACTATATTTAAAACAAATATATTTTTCAAATAAAAATTAAGATATAATTTGATGTATTAATGCTAAATGTGACTTCAGATTAGTGTTCTGTGAAAATTTTTTTTTGCACAGGTTACAAGAGAATGTTTTTTTACCACCACATTCAAAAAATAAATGACGCTTTAGGGTGTATTTGTTCTTGTATGATTTACCACATTTCTTTGGGCATATAAATCTTTGACCAGGGTACAGATCTGCAAAGAATAAGTTAACATTTAAATGGTTAGTCTATATATATTAACTTATAAATCATATATAAATATAGACTAAATACAAATCAATTATCATATTTACAAACAAATCAAATATAATATTAAAAAATTAGTAGGGTTCAGATTTTAAGGTAATTTAAATATGAAAAAATGCAAAATTAAGTTTGTTCTATTTTAATAGAAAAAATTTAATTAAACAAACTTATGCATCACAATTATTTCTATAATTTGTATTATTTAAAAATCATTTGCTTTTTAAATCCAAACCCTAGTAATTAAGTATAATTATAAAGCTATAAGTACTTATGAAAACAAATTAATTGTTTTAACAATATACTACACCTATTGTTATTAGTAATAGTATAATTAAATAATAAAATTGATAAAGAAAGGGATGATAAATAAAAATGAAATAATAAAAATTAGTTTAATTGTTCCATTATTTTATAATCAATAATACAATCCTGTTTGAATAGTTTTTAAGATAAATGTCAGTATACCATGGCACTACATAGTTCAGTTTGCAAATAAATAAATACCATCAGGCACTTAAACAAAATTATAAAATCAACAATGTGGCAATCCTTAAAATATATTCCAACTTTCTTTTGAACAACATATCAAATATAATAATCTCAAAATTTAAACTCTAAAAGATGGAATTTCTCCCACCAATTTTACTACAGTTCATTTATAAAAAATTACAATAGAAATTAAAAATATTAATTCAATATTTAATTTGAATTTTGTATTTTATAATACATTGAAGGTAAATATAATGCAAAATAGATACACAAAAGTATTTAAGGGTTCATAGTTCATACAAATGAGTATACATCTGTATTGCTCATTTTAAATATATATATTTTTTTATTTTTTAAATATTACTTACCTATTTTTTAAGGCAACTAAACATTTTTTTAAAATAATAAAATACAATAAATAAAACCTCTATTTACACCCTTGAAATCTTTTTACGGACATTTTAAAATTTCCTAGCTTGAAATGATTTGTACATTTTAGCATCATAAAGCGGACACATTTTTATTGATATAATTTATGCACTAATAATAATAAAAATATCATCTTAGTAAATAAGTAAATAATGGTCAAAAATAACAATTGTCTAGTCATAGTATTTCAATGAAATAACATTTAAAATTATTTATAATTTAAACAATATATTTTATAGTTATATGTAAGTAATATACTGTAATTTTAAATTGTCATCATAAACCTTAGTTCTGGTTTTTAATAAGTTACATAATATACATAATAAACGTATTTGAATCTAAAACTATAGTACAAATCTAAACTTGAATATCATTAATTTCAAAAGTATCAAGTTATAAGTATTTTCTGAAAAATTGATTTATTCAAAAAACTTATTTTAAATATCTATATAATATATAATAGCTTTTGAATTTTTTATAAAATAATGTTTGTATGAATCAAATACTTAAACATATTCAAGGACTTTATGAATTAAAAGAACATGTCTTCTCATGTTCGTTTTTACTGTAAAACGTCTTGGACAATATATGCATTTGAACTGAGGATCAATACCACATTCATATGTTAAATGTCTCTTTAAACTTGATTTACGTTTTTTTCCTGTATAATATCGACCACATTGGTTCTGACAAAATAGAGGATCTGGTAACAGATGTTCTGAAATTATATATTGATAAATTAGAAACAATATACAATCATAAGTTACATTTTTAATTTTAAGCAAATAAATACAATATTGAATACATACGTAATATGTTCATTTGTAACATTCATTTATTTGTTGATGATTATAAAAATAATAAAATAAATACTGGGTTATATTACTGGGTATCGATGTAATATTACAAAATATAACAAGCAAATACTAAACTAAAATACTATAAGACTATAGGCTTATTAGGAATTTCTTGTATTTCAGTAAATATCTATATAATATATTAGTCTTTTATTTGCTTCGTTCTACAAAATGATAAAATAACAGTTTATTTAAATTTACCTAATCAATACATCTGTATGTTTTTTTTTGTACATCTAAACATTTGTATGATGTTGCAGAATTATTGGGTAAATACCAATATTTACAAAACTAAAACATAAAATGTAACATTAAAAAACATAATCTAATTTTTAAGTGATACATATTTCACTCCTTGCTAATATAGACATAGCTTTTTATATTAATTTAAAAATTGAAATATTGAAAACTGTAGAAATGAATATTTTTATATAATTTAAGAATGATAGAATTCTATCAATGAAGTAATATTATGAAACAAACTACAGATTCAAATTATATGTTTAAAATAAAATAAAATCATAAAAATAAAAAATTCAATAAAAATAATCATATAAAACTACATTTTATAAAAAAATAAATTCATTTATTCAAGTATACATTTTTATTTTTTTAATAAATTCGACAACACAGACAACTAAATACCTTACCTAAAAATTTCAACATACTCATATTTTTGTTGACAACTTTCGTTTATACTAAAATATATAGTTAATAATAATTCTTATTGTGCAGGTGAATGTTCAATGAATGTCTTTTCATACTACCCTTATCAGCAAATCGTTTTTGACACACAGGACACTCAAATTGAGGATCAACTCCACATTCGTAAATAAGATGTCTTCTAAGACTAGATTTTCGAAATTTGCCTTTGTATGATCTGCCACAAACATTTGGACATTCAATTGGATCTAATGAAAAATCTATACTTTCTGAAAAAAAAATATTCAGAGTTCTTAATAATTTTAAAATTATAAATTCAATGTTGTAAATATGTTAAAAAAATTAACATTAGTTTATACATATAGTATGATTCACCAAGCATACTCATTCTCATTTTTTTCTTTAATAATGAATTTATTCAAATTCAAATTCTATGCATTTTTTAGTATACAAGGATCATATTTTCAAATACATGGAATTTTTTATACCAGTTTACGTGTGTCTAGTGTCTTAAAAATAATAATCTGATATTGCTACAAGATACACTTATATGGTAAAAATACTGAGTATTTTAAAATATGGTTTTTCAGTTTACTTTAAAATTCCAAAAAATCAGAATTTGAATACATTTATAATCAAAGATAAATTTGGGGTTGTCATGCTTGGTTAATTCACCTTGTGTATATTATATTTCATATATAATTGATAATTTCATATAGAGTATATATATAAGCAAAAGGAAGCATATTATGAATTATTATAAACATATATTTATAATTCACAAATCAACATTACGTGCTTAGATAAAAGTAGATTATGTATAATAACAATAATTAGTAGGTATGCTACAACAAGGCTTCTTCAAATATTTTAAGCTCGCATTAACTACTTAATAATTAAAGTTGTAATAAGAAAAGCCAAGTTTTTAATAAACAATACGGTGCTACAAGTATGTTTAAACAGTAATAAAATACTATAATATTGTATCAAACATGTTCATTGTTTTTCAAGTTAAATTTTATGAAGTACCTACTAAAATTCAAAAAATAGTAGTTATAAATAAATGTTAATATACAATTGTTTGATGAAATAAAGCATTTATTACATGTGATTTTCTTGTCAGTAACAATTAGACATATTATGATATTCGGTATTCATACAATCTTTCATATTTTCCATGGAAATATGGAACCCAAAATACGACTTACATATTAGTGTAAAAAAAAAAAAATTAAATATGGTGTTATAGGTACCATATAGGTTATTATATTACTACATAATATTAATATACTTAGTTAATAATACTAATAACTACTCATACTTTTTTTAAATACTCCAACAAAATATTATTGTATGCTATTTCAAGTTTGATGTTTTGTTTGTTTACAGTCTTTATTTATTTATAATATAAGTTACTAATATTAATGTAAGTTACTAGTTACAACCAGTAACCTATTATAACTTAAGGATAACTAACTAAAATCATGATTTCTTTTTACTCCATTATCCCGTAGGTTTAAATGCATAAGTTCTAGGTATGATTTTAATTTTATGTTGGATGGTAAAAATTACTAAAATAATAAGGTCCATGTATAAGGTGTATGAACGCGAGTAAAGAGAGCAAAAAAAAAAATAAAAAATAATCATACAACTAGGTACTAAATATACCTATCTAATACTGTAAATTGTAATATAGCCCAGTGCACACAATTCCAAACTACACCGATCGCGGTGAGGGTACGACAATATTGACCGACGCATCTGTTAATGGTGTCGTAAGCAATCTAGTTCTCACTGGTGTTGTAGGCGATCTTCCATATAATTTATATGATCTACAATTTGTTGTGCTAACTATAAGAGCCACATTTATGGACCCACAAACAATACCCATATTGAATGTTTATAAATTATAGTTTACAACGAAATAAAAATGTTCTATACGTGTCAATGAACTTTTGCTTGAAATGCAGTTGATAAAAGGATTCAACTGTTGATGATCCTCTAAATGATTATGAAAGCCACTTTTTGTGAATAATTAATACAGTAATATCAAGTAATACTAATGTTTTTATTTGACAACCCCCTTTTTTTTAAATACATTTTTATGAATTATTTGTTCGTATTTTTGTGTTTTGTTTTTAATAATAATAGTTTATGTAAAATGCTTTTTCATAAATTAATATTTAATAAAGTTTATTTTAATAATTTGTATGAACCATCAGTATGCATTTTTGGGGGGAGATCGATTACGACACCAATGAGGCACATGTAGATCACCTGATCACAAAATGAAAAACTATGGTAGATCGCTAACAAATGACAATACCGTTTTTCTATACGGTCCATAGTCTACATACGTAATATTTATAAATTATAATCAATGGTAAATACTGCGATGATACTAGTATACTCATTACTTGTATTAATATTGACCCTTCCTCCTTTAATACAATTTCAAAGATTCTTCTTCTATTTTACCTATAAGATAAATTGATAAAATACTTGAATGTTAAAAGAGGTCGGCAAGTGGGTACAGCTCAGCTGTACAATAGGTGTCGAGTGAGGTCAACTGTAATGAATGTGTTAAATTTGAATTCAATGATAAAAATCTTAGTATATACGAAAAACGACTCTGAGCGAAGACTATATACCTGTTAGCGATCAGCCTACCTATATTACTAAGTACATTGTATGATATAATTGCTATTTAATAAATTTAATATATCTACTTAGAGGTTAGTAATACAGTAGGTTGAATTAATTTTTGTCAAAAACATTGCATTTGAAATTGTCATTCAGTGTATAAAGTATAATAATATACATTAATGGTGTCAAACACCCACGAAAATATTTTTAAATTACAACGAAATAACTAACATTGTTATATTCTTCATATAAATATCTAATTTTGGTCAACATTTTAACTCTAAATGCTTATAAAAAAAAAATGTACCTTTAATATTTTTCAATTGATATTATAATAACTTATTAGGAACTTTGTATTACATTTTTAAGTTTTTTGGACTCACAAAAAAGTTTTTAATCAATATTTATAGAAACAATTTATGGAGAACCCTGTGTTAAAATATCAAACCTTAAATTTAAACAGAACATTTTTTAAGAATTTCTAAATTAAAAAAAATTACAAAATTTCGTGATTTTGACGTATTTTGTCGAAATTCTAACTTTAGAAGTTTATAAAAGTTGTAAAAAAAAGTTGAGCGTAAGTTTATAAAAAACTATTATAGACTTACGCTCAACTTTTTTTTTAATTTTCACTATAAACAAATTATGAAAAACCTTTATTAAATTTTGATGTTTTTTGATTGAGTGAAAAAAAATGTCTAGACAATAAAAGTTCTAAAATTTCTATGTCTATTAATAGCTCAAAAAATATTGAAAATTAGATGGTGTATACTATACACTGTATAGGAAATGCTAATATAAACATTAACATCACCTCCACATTATCGACTATCAACATTCATACGCGCAATCGAAATATGAACTCAATGACGGTTCGCCGAGGAGAATCACAGGACATTCGCACGGCGCATATCACGGTATACAGATTAAAACATAATTTATTAATATTAATATAAAATATTAATTTATTATTATATATTAGGTATATAAAACCTATCCCGTGGTCGTATCGGCTGAGTTCGTAGCTCCGACTTCCGAGGTCGATTACAGCAGCGTGTACCATAACTTCTCGCCTTATTTTAAATTTTTACCAAAGCACGTGGTCACGCATGGAAACTTTCCGCCGAACCCCATGGGGTATGGCTTGTTCTATGGTATGGCTATCAAATATTAATCTATCGGGCGATATTTTAGCGGTAATTTTTATGGTTTTTGGTCCACGTTACTCGTAATAAATATACCTATAATAATATAGATTCGGGTAAACACAAACATTTACGCGTAAAAATAATACAATATAGGTACCTAATATTGTAGACGCATAGCGAGTTAAGACAACCTAACCGGCCAACAAACAAGAAAATCAAATTTAATTTCAAGACGAGATATAGTTAGCTTTTAATGATATTGCAATAAATTGTTGATAGATAAATGATAATATGATGATATTTTAAATTTTAAAACAAAAACGGTTAACACTCAAGACAATTTCCGACAGATGGCAACACTTAATTTCTTTTGGCGTTTAAATTATAATAAGCTAATAACCATTTTCACTACCTCATTGCCAATGCCAGCTTATCTCAAAAATCCAATAAATATATACGCTTTTGTGGCTTGAGCTGTTTTGGTTCTATGCGCCTCGTGGCTCGTACATCGCATTGAGTTTACTACTCACACCGAGCTTCGCTGCCTAGGACTTTTGAAAGATGGTAGTCCCGGAGGCTGACCTAACGAGCATAAAAAAGGTCATCACTCATCATCCAACATCTCCGTAGTTCGTAGACTAAACACCGTTCATATAAGCTAATACGCCTAATATTTATATGACTTATGAATGTGAAATGTTAGGTAATGAAATGCAAGAAATATTAATAATATACCTAATCTCTCTCTATCTCTCTATACATTTTACGACGACCTGGAGAATAATTCACTAGACCCGTAGCTAGGGCCTCCACAAGAGGGAGACGGTTGGACCTGGCCATCTTAGGGGCCCATTGAATTTCATTTGTAATTTTTTAAATTTTGATAGTTTGATAGTTATACTTATTTTATGATGTGTACCTACCTATAAATGTAGTCATTTTGATATTTTAAGAGGCTCATTATTTTCAAAATGCTTATTATTCTTGACTTTTAATAATTCATGGTAAATGTTATTATTTGACGTTTTGTATAGGGTCTGAAAAAACATTTAGTACAGGGGTCCAAGATTTGATGTGGAGGGGGCCTGCCCGTAGTTTTATATTATGTAAAATCGGAGAATACGGACGACACCATAAGAGGTGGCAGACCTACTCGCACCTCTCCTTAGAAATTTGTCTATGGGGACGTCACTGTTAATACAATATATTTAGTTGTGTATATTGCATGTTATAAGTAAACGATAAGATCAAGAAAACAAATCATGAATGATTATAGGTTTTTTAATATAAGTATCATAAAAAAAACAAATGTTAAATGTTTTTAGCAATTTTTTTTTATTTTCATGTTTTTTTCAACTATGAGCTATGTTTACAAAACCACAGAGTACAGGGCAACAGCATCAATGATAAAAAAAAACTGTTTAATTGTTGATGTTTGCATTTAAAAAGTACAAACATGAACAATTTGATAGACCTAGACTGCTGCAGACGCATATATATGTAGTTTATATATAAATTAGTACCTATATTATAAATGTATGGTTTATATTGTACATATGTATAAATCAAAAAACATTTGAAGTTATAGTTTAAAAAAATAAGAAGTAACCCTAGTACAAGTTACAATTATATATTATACAAAATAAACTCATTATTTTTCAATTACTTTGTGAACACAAATATAATGTGACTTAAGATCATATTTTTGTGCAAAGCGCTTCCAACAATAAATACATTTGAATTTTTTTGGTACGCCACATTCGTAATTGATGTGTCTGTTAAGATTTCCTTTTCTTCTTATACCTTTGTAGCAGCGACCACAATTATTTGGACAATAAACTGGATCAGGGAAGTTGGTAGCTTAAAAAAAAAAAATTACGTTACAATGTATGTATGCTTCTTAGGTTTAGTGAATAAATAAAAAAAGTAATAATTGTATAGAGCAAATCTAGAAAATTACATTATATCAAATTTTTATATTTTATATATTATCATAGGAAGATTAAGCATTGTAAGCATTGTAAAGAATACTCAGATATTATACATACAAATATATAATATCACATAGGTACTATAAAATTGAGTTATTACTTATTAGCTGTTAGTTGATAGGTATTTGATAAGATTTGTATTAACTAAAATAAAAATAAATACAATATTGTTATAAATAAAGACCATTTAATACATTAGTCATTACAGAATGTACAAGCTGCTACAATGAAATAAAAAAAAAATAAGCCAGAAACCTGAATTATTTTTTAACGAAATAACAATATGATGAAATAATGATATCTTAATTGCTAATATAAGTCTTAACTTCACTCAAATCATATTTTTTTGTCAATAAAAGTTGATTTTAAATGATAACAAAACTTACAAAACTATTGTACATTTATATACATACCCATTTTTGTTGACCACGCATAACAGTAGAGGTCTACCCAATAGGGAATTAGTGTTTGTTTGCATAATATAGTTTTTAAATAATACATGGTACACCTATAAATAATGAATACTAAAATATTTTTAGGAATCATAATTTATATAATGTTATTTTCTTTTAATACAACTTTTGACAAGATTTTTATAAATATTTTTAGTTTTTAACAACAAGTGGAGCCCAATGGTTCTAATTGATAAATGATTTAAATTTTAAAGTTTGGTTGAGTGATAAGTCATAAAACAAATGCCAGGACACAGTGCCGGTTTTCCGGGGCAATCGGAACAAAACACATCAGTGCGTTTCTGTCCAAGACCTCGAGATGAACACAGAATACAACGGCGTCGTTTCTTTTGACCTTTTTGGTTTTTTTCCACTACGCACGGATAATGTAAGTTGAAGTTATTTGATCCATTGATCAAATCTATGACCTCAGGACGTTTCGCTAGAAGAAAAATAAAGGTTAAAAAAATGTTTATACCATCTATTGAAAGCAAAATTATGTACAACCATTTCCTATTTGTTTTTACCTTAATGTAGAGGGTATAAAAAGCGTTAAAAGTACATACATACGACCCAACGTTGCAAAAATGTGACTATGGATAAAAGCTTTTTAGACGTTGTCGAAGCGTGTGATAATTAAAATACCTTTGGATGGGTTGGACACAATGTTTGATTTTTTTAATTTAAGTTATCTTTATAATAATATGATGAAACAATTTATACTTAATTAAAATAAAATAATAACAAATATAGGAAAGACAAAGTATTGAATATTTTAACGTTTTTTTATATATTGAAATATAAACAATAACCAATACACTCGGTGATTAAAATATGTAATCATAGTTTACCAAGCAAATTTGAAGTAATTATTGCATTTGAAATATTGAAAAATGTAAAAATATAACATAACATAGGAAAATAAAAAATAGGTACGCCAAATAGCGAAAAATAATTGTATAAAACATTAAATATGTGTTTATTTATTATCATTATTATTAATAAATCATACATAATATGGAAGCCTGTAAACACATATATATAAATATATAAAGATATATGGAATGTTTAAAATAAAAGTTTTGATAAAAACATATAATCTGTGTTTCCTGTAAAAAATTACTAGATTTGTATTCTATGCCATAACAGAATACTTAACAAAATTAAATTAATAATAAAATAGCCTAAAAGGCATTTATTTTTAATATGCTGTGGTCTTAAATATAAAATAATTTGAATACATGCAATCGTCATTAATTCGTTATATAATACACTTTTATTTGTGATATTCTTTAAAACATGTATCAACACAGAGACCAGGTTGTCCAGGACATGCGGCGCAAAAAACATGTGTTCTTTTTCTACCTCGTCCAGACAAAGCGCATAATTGGCATCTTCGAAGTTTTTTTCTTCCCTTTTCGTTTCTATCTACAACACTTGGGAAATGCTCTTGTTGTTCATCAAAATATATCGTTGTACCAGAATGAATAACTATACAAAAAAAGAAACAATAATAATGAGTATGGTAGGTATTTTAATTGAAGTATAATTATAACATATCAAGCAGACATTTACTATTAAATTTGTAGCGTGTTATGATGTATATATATATTGATGTATATTGTATATATATATATATATATAATATACAGAGTGTAACAGGTCTATTTGACTAATGCAATAACTTTTTTTCTATTCAATATTTTTAAGTTTTTTTTTTTTGTAATGATTTGTAGAGCTCTGCGCTATAATTTGTATATCTTATATTTTATTTTTTTTTTTTACAACAAAAATAAATAATTTAAATTTTTTATTTAATATTTTTCTAATAATCCAAGATAACTATTTCATAAACAAGTATTTAAAAACCATTTTGGCGTTTAAAACTTTTAATTTGGTTAAGTCGTTATTTTTTAAACAATTTTCAAAGTGTGTTAAAATTCAAAATTATTTCTTGCTTATCACTGTTACTGCTATAAAAGTTATTGCATTAGTCAAATAGACCTGTTACACCCTGTATATATGTATATGAAAAAGAGGTATAGGACTGAATAATAAAAGCATCTTTAATGAAGGCCATTTCCGATTAAGACATATATAATAATTACAGATAAATTTATACATATAAATATATAAATATAAATATATATGTATATATATATAAATATGTATGTATGTTTTTATTATTATTTAATTGCTATAACAAAAAGCATAACTTTTTTTTATAATTATAATAAAATTAAAGACAAATTTTATGAATAATCAGAAGGTGTGATTTCATAGAAGATTTATGACGAAATCGTTTTTGACAAAGATAACATTGAAATTGTGGTTCCACTCCACATTCGAATAATAAATGCCTCTTGAGATTTGGTTTTCTGTAAGCTCCTATATAGCTATGCCCACAATTTTTTGGACAATACATCCTAAGAGTTTGCACAACTTCTCGGTAACCTAAAAATATATAACTGCTATTAATTCTACAAAAAAGTTTAGAAATTATCTATGATTTACAATTAAATAAAGCAATACCATTTATTCAATGTCTTATAATTTGTTAATATACATCAGAATTCTCTATAATCAAAATGTAATAACACTAATTATTATAAATTATACATTTACCTAAATTAAATTAAAATAGTGGTAGACTGTAGTATAGTTGTTAAATAAAATAGTAATTTAGATTTAAGTCCCAATTTGTCACATATCAAAATTTACTGGTACATATAAGACAAGTAAAAAGAAACTGCATTTGTAACTTTATAGAAGGATTTTTATTTATTATTAATTTCAAGTAATAAATAAATACAAAACAACAACAAAGTATTGATAAGGGTGCTGGTAAGTATTATGAAATAATTAGGTACTATTGGTCATTGTCTAAGTATAATTTATGATTATTAGAAATTAGTATTTAATTTAATGAATGAATATCTTGTGTAAAAGCAAACAATGGGTTTTCAAAGTTGATTTTTGACTGAATCGTTTTTGACAGAGATTACATTGAAATTGTAGTTTTACTCCACATTCGTATAATAAATGCCTCTTGAGATTATGTTTTCTGTAAGCTCCTATATAGCTATGCCCACAATTTTTTGGACAATACATCCTAGCAGCAGTTTGCCCAACTTCTTGGTTATCTAAAAATATACAACCGCTATTAGTTCTACAAAAAAGTTTAGAAATTATCTATGATTTACAGTTAAATAAAGCAATACCATTTGTTAAATATTTATTTACTTATAATTTGTTAAATATATCAGAATTGCCTATAATCAATATGTAATAAAATAAAATATAAATTATAAGTGTACCTAAAGTAAATTTTAATAACTGTAGATTATAGTAGTTTTAACAAACAATGATTTACATTAAGTTCCCAATTTGTCAAATAACAAAAGATATTGGTACATATGCAATAAGTTAGAAGAAATTGCATTTGTAGCTTTAAACAAGAATATTTATTTTTACTATTTCCAAGAAATAAATAAATACTGGTAACAATATATGTATAACCTATATCAGGAGACTCAGGAGTAGGCGGCAATTAGCTTTTAAAGCAGTCCAGAAAATTTGGAAAAAAAATTTCGAGGGGCCAGAAAAAACTTAAACATTAGCTAAATAGTTAATAGGTAAATGTAATTCAATTAATGTATACAATTTTTTGGACCATACATTCTATGGGTTTGCACAATTTCTTGGTCACCTATACGATATACAATTGTCATTAAATCTACAGACGAGTTTAGAAATACTCTAAACCTAATTTACTATTAGCAATAACATTATTCAAGATTATACAATTAGTTCATATACATACATCAAAATGATCCATAATGAATATGTAATAAAACTTAGTATAAATTATAAGTGTACTTAAAGTAAGCTGTAATAACTGTAGATTATAATAGTAGTGTAAACAAACAATGATTTACATTAAATTCCCAATTTGTCAATTAACAAAAGATATCGGTACAATAAGTTAGAAGAAACTGCATTTGTAGCTCTACACAATGATATTTATTTTTTAACAACTCCAAATAATATATAAATACAGATAACAACATATGTATAACCTATATCAATAGGTGTTTCAAAGAAAAAAAAAATATGAAATCATTAAACAGTTATAGTCGAACTATAATTTATGGTAATTAGAAATGAGTTTATCATTTATTAAATTAATATCCTATGTACACGTAGATAATGTGTTTTCATAGTTGATTTATGACTGAATCGTCTTTGACAAAGATCACATTGAAATTTCGGTTCCACACCACATTCATACGTAATATGCCTATTGAGAATTTTTTTGACGGACGGTCCCATTCTAAAGCTATGGCCACATTTATTTGGACAATAAATCCGATTCGATTCTGCAATTCTGTGATTATCTAAAAGTATAATTTATCATCATTAAATAAATAATATAAAGTAATAATATACAAATGATTGCATGTGTTAAGTCTAATAAATTTTTAGTATTTAGAATAAAAAATAAATTAAGTGAAATAATGAAAACACTTTAAAAATAATATGTATTTATTATAGCATTTTTTTTATTTTTAATTAGTTATAAAATGATAAATGTATAACTTACAACATAATTAAATATTTATAAAATAAATAATATTACTTGGGTTTTTTTTATAACAAATAAACTGAGAGTTTTACATATAAGGTATGAAATATAAAGCACGCTACAAATGTTTTACCAATTAACATATAAAACAATCAAGTTTAAATAAATAAACAACAAATTAAAATAATGTATAATAACAAATTTATTTTAACTTATGATTAATATGAGGTTAGTAATTGTATCTTAACCGATAAATTAGAATAGTTTATTACTTCTTTTCTCCTAAATGTTATGTAGCATTTTATTGTTTTTTTTTTTTTTGTATTTATTATGATCAAGCAAATAATATATTATTCTATGGATAAAATATATTATAGTTTAAAATAAATGACACTATAAATATTATATTAACACTGTTACTATGAAGAACTAGAAAGTGCAGATGGTTGAAATTAAATCTAAAAAATTGAACAACAGCTTAACAAAATAATACTGTTAAAATATTTTAGGACACAAAGTTGTACAGCCAAAGTATGTAAAAATGAAGCAATGCAAATTGTATGAACATAAATAACTATTATAAGATATTAAATTATAATATACAAGGTGATCCATTTAATGTATGATACTCATTAATTTAACAACTATTTATTATTTTTGAAAATATATTTTACATTAAAAACTTTTTATATTTTATCGTCATATTTTTTTAAAATTTTTCCTTTTATTTAATGACAGCTTGCATTTTTAATTCCTTAGTTTAAAGCAGAATATTTTTTGGAGTACTTCTCAAATTTTGGGAGAGTAGTTTATGTATTTAAAGAGTGGAACAGAGTGGAGTGGTACCTTGGTACCCTAAAAAGTGTTGGTCCACTACTACACTCATCTAAACTTTAAATACACATATGTCACTAATAAACTACTTATCTAAAACTTGATTTTTATGGATCAAAATACCCTGAATAATATTTTACTTCAGAATATAAAATTAAAAATGCGTGTTGTTTTTCAATATAATAAAAACATAAAAACAATAACGATAAAAATTAAATGAAAATAAAATTTATTTTTCTAAAAATGTTAGTATTTTCTAAAATGATGAGTATCTTACGTTGAATGAATCACCCTGTGTATTCACAGTTATCATTTAAAATGTGTAAAATCTAGTTTCACTTATTTCTTCTAAATATTTAAATTGAAAAGTGTAACTGGACATTTAGAAGGTACTTATTAGGGAGATAAAGAATTTTTAAGGAGGTTTTTTTAATTTTCAAATGGTTTGAAAGAAACTCAATTTTTTTTTTAATGTTTATTATTAATTGGTATCTAATTAATTAAAAATTAAAATCCCTCTTTCCTAACCTTACTCACTTGTTTCACTTTTTTTTCACCTTGACTTTTGATATCCCAACACATACTGTGTATTAATAAATAAACATACTGAAGCAATGACTACAAAAATATATGCATATACAAGATGAGCTTTTTTCAAAAATCAACAACAAACATTTTGTTGATTTTTAGTTTATTAACACAATTATTATTAAAGAACACAGCCAATGTATATATATATATTTATAAAAAAAAAACAATGGGTTCACCCAGATCAGATATTTTGCTGACCTGAATGGGGAAATTTATTAACACTCCAAAAATACATTAAAGACAAACAATAGTCACATTTTCTATAAATATAAAGTTTACCTACTGTTACAATAAATGTAGTTGTATTAGCTTAATAACATATTTTATAGCATAAACAACATACCTATGTGTATTTATTATGTTCAATGACTATGCAACATGTTTACAATAGAATCAAAGAAAAATAATTTATAATTATTCAAACTTTATGCACAGTACCCAAATGAGTAGATAAATAATATTTTTGTGAAAAACGTCTAAAGCAAATGTTACACATGAATTTTCGTTCTACACCACATTCATATACTAAATGACGCCGTAAAACTTTCTTTCTGTGTATACCTTTATAACTGCGACCACAGTTTTTAGGACATTTAGCTGGATCATCTTTTGCAAAGAAATCCAAGTTTGCCAACCAGTATCCTAAAATAACAATTCAATTATTTTGAGTTAGTGGATGCAATTTATATGGAATCTACATATAGATGTGCAAACAAGCATTTGATAACAATCCGAAGAAAAATTAATTAGAATTATAGTACTACATCAAATACCCAATATGTAACCTATTGTGAGACTTTAGAGTAGTTGTGTTCTTGGTTTGACAATATATTTTTACTAGGAGTAACAATCATGTTAATTTATGTAAGATCTTTTTTATTTATTAACTGTACTTATTGTTCATATTGTGTAAGACACAAATTGCTTGAAAAAAAGTGTGATAATAATAATTATTTTCTTCAAAATTTACTCTACATTTATTTTATGTGTAAAAGTTAAATATTAAATAATATTTATATATACTTCATACATTATTCTTATACTAGTATTTTCTTATCCAGAATTAGAGACGTTAGGTACATATTTTATTTGATGATTAAACAATTATTATATAAATAATTCATGTGTAATTGACAACAATTAATACCATGAATGGATGTTTCTGAAAGCTTAATGAGCTATGCATCATTCTTTCCCAGCATATCGCCTGTCTTTACAATATAATAGCATTATGAATGATAGAAATTTGAAAATTATTTTTTAGATAAGTAAATCTTTGAGTATGTAACTCATTGGAAACTATACCAACATTGGTTAAAAGCAATCTTTAATTAACAAAATTCTAATAATTCAACTAAAAATATATACAGTACCTAGTCACTCGATAATTCGAAAAACTTCATAAATCGAACTAAACGTTTAGTCCCCTGAGAAAACCTCTATAATTAGAAAAAATACATGTATTCCAGTCCCCTCGATACTTCAAAATGTCTGTCAGTGGGACACACTCTACAATTCAAATTTTTTTTTCCAGAACCTCTATAATTCAAATTTTCTTAAACGCAATTATATGTATGTTCAATAAGTTCATATTATGTGTAAAGATTATGTACAATCTATTTGACGTACTAGTAATGAAACTAATAAACATTATCGTAGCTTATAAATATATTATCGTACCTTACCTACCTATATATATATAATAAATACTAGCGGATCAAGTGCACTTCGTTGCCCATTAAAAACATTAATAATGGTGTTACGTTGAGGACAAAATACAAATGTACAAAATACATACCATACCCTATTTCAACCCCTTACAGCCCTTTTTTAGTATTAAAAAATATATCCTATATCCTTTCTCAGTGTCTAAACTATCTATGTACCAAATTTCATTTAAATCGGTTCAGTAGTTTCGGAGCCTATTCAATACAAACAAACAATCAAATCTTTTTTCTTTATAATATTAAGTATAGTATAGATAAAATATGTAACCATTGATAACCCTATAAATAAACAGTACATAGCAACCATGGTTACCAATAGCAACCATTTATAAACAAATATTTCCATCGTAAATCTCAAAATCCCCGTGTGAGCACCTCACATCACCACCTCACCTCACCACTTTGTGAATCTAAACCATCCAGGGCGTATAACCGTAAATACGATACATATAATATCAAAACAAAGCGTACATAAAGAATGCTATATAATAGTGATAAAATATGAGAGGTGAGGTGCTCACACAGAGATTTTGAGATTTACGATAGAAATATTTGTTTGTTATGGTTGCTATTGGTAACCGTGGTTTCTATGTACTATTTATTTATAGGGTTGTCCCTGGTTACAAATAAACAAATACATAGCAACCATGGTTACCAATAGCAACCATTTATAAACAAATATTTCCATCGTAAATCTCAAAATCCCTGTGTGAGCACCTCCCCTCACCACATCATTTCACCCCATAGTCAATATAAACCATCCAGGGCGTCATCCAAAGGCATACAAAAAATTTCATTCAAATCGGTCCAGCCGTTTAGGAGGAATTCGGTGACATACACACGTACATTAGAATTATATATATAAGATATGTAATATATACAATGTACATACAATTTTTCACCTCTCTTTAATTCGAATTAATTTTTTTCCCCTCGATTATTCAAACACTCGATAAATCGAAAACCTCTATAAATCAAATTTTAAGATCGGTCCCCTAAATTTTAAATTATTGAGTGACTACTGTATATAATATACATAAAAAAATTTATAAAATAATCATTAAATATTTTAGATTCTGAGAAGAGGGTTGAATGTATTAGTTCTACAATGATATATTTTTATTCAAATTATCAGTATTATATGTATTAATATAATTTGTACATGAGAAATGCTTTTAAAGCTGTAAGTATGCATTAAAAATTAAGATTGAATATAATTTAAAGATTTTAGTAGTTTATTTAAACCTAAAAAAAAACCAACAGAAAAGGATTGAAGAATTTAGAAATTTAAGCAATCGTTGTTTTAACAGAGCTCTACTTAAAATTATATTTTGAATATGATAATGTATTATATTATAGCACAAATCCATGCAAAGATTCTACTTAAGTACTAACTGAATTCTTTTATTCATTTAAAAGTTACTATACATATTTTAAACAGATTTATAAGATATTATTTATTAATCAACATATCAAGTAAAATACATTTACTAATGACACTCTAGACTTTGGCCAAGCTGCATAAAAAAAATAAATGATTATTTGAAAAGTTAATTCAAATTTAATGGGCACTACTAAATCATGGGACACTAAATTTTTTGTTAATGCAAGAAGTCATCAATATTATAATCTATAAAATCATAAATTATTATTTTTAACTACAGTAAAAATTAAAACTTGGTAGTAATGATTAAATGTACAAGTAGAAAATTAAATTCTTATAACTATAACTGTTAAATAGTGAGTTGAATAGGTAGGTACATTAACATTGCTATTTGTTATATTTGATTAGGTACATATGAGTATTATCATTGAGTTTATTTAAAAATGTTAGCTTAAAACATTTTTATATTCATTTTATTATTATCTATTTTACAGTTTAATTTTACTGTCTTGGTTTTTATATCTTATTATGAAATCACAAATAACACAATTATAATTATATGTATATTACAGAAATGATGAACATAATATTTAAAATAATAAATCATAAATCAAAATGTAACATGAAACATGATAACAATTAACGATTTTAAAATTGTATCATATAACTATAAAACTATAAAATAAAATTTTAACAATACTAATATTATATTGTTACAAATAATTTTATTTGATTACCTTCATAAATATTGTAATTTTTGGCTTATTATGAATGTACACTTTTTTTTTCAAGAAGTAGCTAGTATCTTGAGGTGGACTAATTTTGGATGGCATATAAGATTTTTTATTTAGATTACACTAACTATAGTACATCTCATTGCTTACAATTGTATGTATTGTTGATTGAATACATCTTCACATCAATTGTATAAACTGAAAAAAAAACATAATGACATAAATTAGTAAATTATGAAATATAATGTACACTATTATTACTAAAAATAAAAAAAATTGTATTTCTTGTACAAACCGTACAATGTTTGTAATACAGTCGTAGTATTCTTAAGATTATGTTCATCTATAGGTACTTGTAACTTACTTAAAAAATGATCTAAATTAACAGTTCTATAAAAAAAATCACATATTATTATTCTTGTATAAATCAAACTATTTTTTGGTTTTTTTTATTTGATTAAATCATTATTTATAATAACATTAAACAAAATATTATAGTATTTTTAATTTTATATATAAATATTATAGGTAATGTTGAAGAAAAAAAACAGTATTTACATATTTTGGTAAAGCTTCTTTTAGTAAAACATACAAATAATATAATAATAAATTATCTAATAATCTTGGACAGTTAATTTAAATGTTGGTATGGTAATGTTGAACACTATTACTTAAAACATTTTAGTTAAGACTTCAACAACGAATAATATGGTGTTAACAAATATAGAATACTTATTATTTATGTCAATTAACTTAATTTTTATCCAATAACAATAACAAATATGAATAATGAGTAACTTAAAAACACTAACTAATAGGTTATAGATAATTTCTAATGACTAATACTGTTGGGTTTAAATTGAGTACAGAATAATCAAAGCTAATATGCAATCATTACAATTTATGAAATACTTCTGTACTTCTATGCTCTTTCTGAAAGGTAAAGCACACATGGAACGGCGACTAGTTCAAAATTAGTGTCACAAAAAAGTTTGGTGCACCGAAAATGCATGTACTTTCATATTAGATTTTCTTGTAAAACGTTTTGAACAAATGGGACATTTGAACTTAGATGGCACACCACATTCGTAGACCATATGCCGACGTAACAATTTTTTTCGATTGATTCCTCTGTAGAAGTGACCACAACCATTTGGACAAATCGCTGGATCTGGCGTCGCACACCAGTCTAATAGCACGTTAGTTATTTTACCTGTTTAGAGCACACATTAATGTAGATAAAAAATAATAATATAGACTATTCCTCTAAACTGGATATATGCGTAGAAAACATTTTTTTTTACTAAAAGTTTTTATTTTAAATAAAACAAAACAAACACAATAAATACCTAATTAATAAAATAATAATAATGATATAAAGAAAGGAAGGAATAAAGCAAGTATATCGTACAATTAAATATATAGTAGTATATTTCATTAAAATTGTATAGCATTAGAGACTATGGAAATGGTTCATAATTTAAATATAATAATTATTAACACAGACAACCAGATAATCTTTTTGTGAAAACCTAATCCAAATATGCTAGACAATGATTTAAAATTGTTAATCATTAAACAGCATTAATGAGCTTAACATATTATATTATCAGTTTTATTTCAAACATAATATGTCAAATTGTAATAAATTTAACAAATTATTCCATGAATAATTATCTTATGATCTCTCAAACTTGAATTTCTGGTAAAATATTTTTGACACAATGAGCATTGAAACTGTGGATGGACACCGCACTCATACTTCAAATGCCTTTTTAAATGTTGTTTGCGATAAAATCCTTTATACGATCGGCCACAATTATGAGGGCATACAACATAATGCGACAAAATATTTCCTAAATAAAATAAAATATCATACATTAGCTATAATTTAAAATATTTGTAATACTAACTATTAAAATATGTAATTACTAATTAATTATTAGTGCCTCAAATGATTAAGTAAATAAAAAAGCCATATTTTGTTGATAAGTTTTAATTGTATACAAATTGTAATGTTGAAAACAGTTGTAAAACATTTATTACAAATTCAGGGGGAAAATGTCGTCTACTTAAGAATTCTAAAACTTAAAATGTTATACAAGTCATAGATTGATTATATATAGATGATAAGAAAAGGAAGTTTGCTATATTTTTGATTTTAGTGTTCAACACAATAAACAAAGATTTATTGATCTGTTAAAAAATTAAAATTAAAAGCTATTTTAACATAATAAAATGTTTGCTAAAATAACAATTATGGCATCTGTTACATAGTGTAAATAAAATAATATTTGACTATTCAAGGAGAAGTTTTATTTTGAACAAACATTTATACAAAACATGTTGTGGTAATGATTACAAACACTTATAATACTAAATTATTATTTATAAGTATGAGTACATACTAATATATAATTGTTTAATTTAACTTATGGTATATTTTGTACATATTTCTAAAATACTTAAAATAACTTTGGATTACTACTTTAAATAATTATTTGTTATCAAAATTTATTTAATACAGTAAAATATATTAAGAACATAATAAGTACTAACATAAATTGTCATTTGATACCAGTTAAATATTATTATATTTGATGACTGATAATGAACTATGAACATTTTTAATATAGCACATTTAAGTTAAGCAATTATTTTATGTATTCTAATTAAATGATATTTTAACTGAGGATTTCTAGCAAAACGCTTCAAACATATTCTGCATTGAAATTTTGGTACAACACCACATTCATATACTAAATGTTGTCTAAGATGACGCTTTCTATAAGGACCTTTATACAATTTACCACAATTGTTTGGACATCTGGCTGGATCTAGTTGTGTTATCCAATTAAGCTGAGTTAACCAACTGCCAGACAATTCTAAAATAACAAAATCAAAATATTTTATATTGACATATATTTAAATTTATATAAATTTGAATATTTAAATATTGTAAGACGCGTCAATTATGTTATAAATTATAATGCATGTGTATACAACTGTATTCCACAAAACTACCAATTATCAGTGCTAATATAATGCACATTCAATTATGTCACTATTTTAAAATAATTTTCCTTAGTGGAACTCTGTAAATTATATATTATTATTTTTGACAGTGTATACCTACCAGACATCAAATGATTTCGTTATGAAACACATTTCACAATATGAAACAGGTATTTTGTGTATTTGATCTAAATACAGATTTAACTGATGAGTAAAATTTCAGTTTAATACCACATTCCTACACTAATTGTTGCCTGTGATAAATTTGATTATTAAAATTGTAAGAAGCTTCAATTATAAAAATTATAATGCATGCGTATTACAAGGGTGTTCTTAAAGCATATAGATTTTTGGTGGTAATGGACATTCAATTTTTTTTTCTATTTTATAATAATTAACCTTTATGAAACACTTGGTATTATTGGCAAGTAATCAACAAACCAACACAAGAATATATATTATATCTTTTTTTATTTTTATTCATTACATAAAAGATAGACACATTATAGACTCCCAAATGTATTTACTGTTTTTTCATTTGGTAACAAATAATAGATATTATTATTTATTATTTTTGACAATAAACTAGACTTAGAATGATTTTGTTACAAAACAAATTTTATCATGTTAATCAGTTAATTTATGTATTCTCATCAAATGGATTTTTAAGTGATGATTTCTAGAAAACCGCTTAGAACATATTCTACATTTAAATTTTGGTGCAACACCGCATTCGAACACCAAATGTTGTCTGAGATTATGCTTTCCGTGAGGACCTTTATAAAATTTACCACATTTGTTTGGGCATTTGACTGGATCTATTTTTGTTTTATAATTAAGTTGAGGTAACCAACCATAAGACAATTCTAAAAAAAAAAAAATCAAAATAATTTATATTGTCATACATTTGAATATTTAATTTGTGAAAGCATCAATCATATAAATTTAAATACTAGATAATTCAACTGTTTTCCACAAGACTACTAATTTTTAGTGCTAATAAAATACATATTCAATTGTTTTCGCTATTTTAAAATAAATATTTTTTGTGGAATACTCAGGATGATCGGTAAGTTATCAATAACTAACACAAGAGTATATGTTGTTGAGTATATTTGTTATACATTTTTGTTTTTATTTTTAAAATATAGTTAGACATAATATAAATAATAATATAAATGTTTTCACTATTTTTTTTATAATATTATTATTAGATAGTTCAATAGATATTAATTATTATTTTGTTGTTATTTATCAGTGCCAGTGTATAAATAGGCTATTTATCACAAATGGTAATTAGTCTAGTTTGTCAACAATATGAGTTTAAAATTGTTTAACTAATTAGTTGGTCCACAAAAATTATCAAAAATGTAGTGTCTCTTGTATCAAATGCATAGTTACTCAATAATTAATACTTCATATAATTTCTATCAAGTCCGAACTTAAAACAAAAACTAAAGTTAGTGTCAAAAATGTGGATAGGTTTTTGGGTAGTACAAATGAAATTAACAAAAATTAATGACACGTTTGAAAAAAAAAAATTATAAACCATAAAAGGAACTTATGTATCAAATTATTTTGTTAGATACATTTTTAACATAATTATAATAGAATATGAATGTTAATAATGGAAGTATTGTACATACATATTTATCAGATACAAGTACACAAGCTAAGGTGAAGTAAAATGTAAATAGGTATATTACATAAAATACATTTTGAATATTAATATAATGCTTCATATGTTTAATATATTTTAAAATTTTTACAAAATGCTATTTCATATTTAATAATAAACCTAATTTTCAAAGCTAACTGCACATTGGAATTATTGTAGTTCAGCTTTGTAGACAGAAATCAAATATTTTATTTGTTTTAATGTTTACCTTTACAAAAAGAACTACAACCATTTAATTAGATTTCTATACATTTTTCAAATATCTCATTTAATAATTTGATTATGATAAGCACTGAAAACCTAACAACCAAAAAGTATAACTTTTATTTTTTTTTACTTAACTACATATTTTGAATCTTATGTAATTATTAGCAGGTAGCCTAATAATGGCTCTAAAAGTAATTCAAGGGGACAAGATATTTTTTAAATGATGAAGAGAAAACAGTTATAAGCTATATCCGCTCCATCCAAAATAAAATATACATTTGAGAATTAAATCATAAATTGTTCAATAGGTAATACATGAAACCTAATCATATTTATTTATTATAATAAAATGTATCTATACTTAGTTTTGAAAAAAAAAACATTATTTAAAAATTACAACCACAAATTGATACATTTTTTATTTTTAACTATGCCCAAGAGGAGAGTGGTCTACCACACTTGTACTCAATAGTAGGTACATTATATAGATTAAAAATTTACAATTGAATTAACATAAATAAAAAAATGTTTATTCTATACAGTAAAATGTAAAATGTTGTAAGTATTTAACAGTGTTTGATGACTGGCAATGAACCAGGTTATAAATGGTTTTGATAGATCACATTTTACTATGTTAAGAAATAATTTTATGTAATCTAATTAAATGATATTTTAGTTGAGGATTTCTAGCAAAACGCTTCAAACATATTCTGCATTGAAATTTTGGAATAACACCACATTCATATACCAAATGTTGTCTGAGATGATGCTTTCTATAAGGTCCTTTATACAATTTTCCACATTTATTTGGACAATTGGCCGGATCTACTTGTGTTATCCAATTAAGCTGAGTTAACCAGCTGTGCGACAATTCTAAAAATAAAAAATGAAAACAGTTAATATTGTTAAAATTTTAAAATAATAGTTTGTTCAAGTTTACTGAAAACTGTACACCAAAGAAGATATTTTTGTTTCATAACCTTGGAGCACAAATATGTTACCCACTAATTTAAATATATTGGTTCAAATTAAATAAAAAAAAATTTGTAAGATCTTTCTTGATACAACAATTTTATTAATACTTATTATACTATTGTTATGATTGATTTTGTTAGTCAAAATGCACAATGACAGTTATTGTAGTTCAGTTGTACATTTTTACAAATTCAAAAGGTACTAACAATTCTTTTAATTTTAAAATGTTTTTTCTTATTAATATAAAAAAGCTATACAATATTAATAAAAAAGAGAATTATAAGTTAATTTATGAACAGATAATGAATGGATTTTCAATGTATGCTTGCGAGCAAATTTTTTTAAGCAAATTGTACATTGGAATTGTGGATTAACACCACACGCATAAATCAAATGTTTTTTTAGATTCCGTTTGCGATCCAAGCCTTTATACTCATGGCCACAACCATTTGGGCAGATTGCTGGGTCGTATTTACTAGCTTTATTTAATAACTCCTTCATATTATTCTCTGCAAATATTAAATTGTAATTAAATTTAAAAATATTTAGTGCTAATGACCTAGGCTATCAAAGCAAATATGAATAAAAAAAAAATATATATATATATACATATTACATATAATTTTTTGACAAAATAAATGTAAGTATAGGTAATATAATACAATATAATTGAGTCTCAAAAACTATTGTGGTACATACATAATCATACATTAAGTAGGGCCAAAGTTGATAGGATTTTATAATGAGGGTTCTATTCTATCACCACCAATGTTACAAGAGGAAGAAGTGATAAATGCATTTATGCTGATTGCAATAAATAACAATATTTAATTGTTTCTGATTACATTTTAATTTGTTTTTATTTAGAAATAAACTATGGAGGTACTTCAGTACTTGAGTACAAATTAAAACGTATTAGGAAAATGTCATACAGTATAATTTTAAGCAAAAAAAAAAAAAATTAAGTTGTACTGTATTTCAAATAAAATGTTCATTGGAAATTAAATATGATTGATGATGTATCAAGATATAACATGTACTTCTTAAATGTATGTTGATGAGTAGTGAGTAAATGATACTGCAACAATTCTTTTTTCTGAATGTTTTATGGCATATAATATTGAGATTTTGGGTGCATGACACATGAAATTTGCAAATGTCTTTTTAGATTGGACTTGCGTTTTTTGCCTTTATATGAATGACCACAACCGTTTGGGCAGAATGCTGGGTCATTTTCACTAGCCATATTTAAAATTGTTTTCATATGATTCTCTGTAATGTTAAAATTATTTTATATTATTTACTAAATATTGTTTAGTTGTATAACAAAATATATTATTCCTTTAAAAAGGCCAAAGTTCTTACATAGATAATGGATTTTAAAAAAAATTTAAATATACATCACCAAATTAAAAATAAAAGTACAAAATTGTTCAGATTTTTAAGAATATTAAATACTTTTTAGCAATATTTAATTGAAAAAATAAAATCAAGTAATTTTTTCCAATATTTTACTTTATTAATATAACCATAATAACACATCATTTTCTACTATTAATTATGTAACTATCTTAAATATGTTTTATGAATAGTCAACATATGATACTGCAAGGATTCCTTTTTTCCAAATGCTTTATGGCATACAATACATTGAAATTTTGGGTACATGCCACATGAATATTTCAAATGTCTTTTTAGATTGGACTTGCGTTCTGTGCCTTTATATGAATGGCCACAACTATTTGGACAGAATGCTGGGTCATTTTTACTAGCCATATTTAATAACTTGTTCATAATATAATTCTCTGAAAATATAACATTTAAAATTATTTTAAATATAATAAATTATAACTAACTATAATTTAATTGTACAATACTGAAATATATCATTCCTTTAAAAGAGCTTAAGTTCTCATATTATGGATTTATTTTAGCAGATAAAATATATATCACAAAGTTACAAAAAAAAACATTTTCTATGTATAATCATACATGATGATAAAGTTTATTTTTTAAGTTGAATTTCTCATAGCATGTGGTTTCATGTACATAACTGTTCGGATTTTAAAGAATATAAAATGCTTTTCAGCAATGTTTAAGTGAAAAATTAAAAACATTTAATATTTTTATGTATTATTCATAATATAATATTTCTACATTAATAAAACAGAAATAACACAATATTTTCAAAATTGTCTTAAGAATGTTTAGTCATTTTATGATACTGCATCGATTCATTTCTTCTGTACATTTTATGGCATACTGTACATTGAAATTGTGGGTGCATTCCACAAGAATATTTCAAATGTCTTTTCAGATTGCCTTTACAATTTATGCCAACAAACGAATGACCACAACCATTTGGACAGAATATTGGATTGTTTTCACTAATCTTATCTAAAAATTTCATTGTGTTTTTTTCTGCAAATATATAATAATAAAATAGCTTTAATTGACCACATAATATTTTAGTTGTGTTTCATAAACATTAAACATATATGTTATATTCTTAAAAAATAAGTTAAGTAATAAAATATTTCTTTAGAAGCCACAAAACATCAATACCAAATATTTCTTTTATATACTATAACCCATAATACACCAATAATCTGACCAAAGTTATTAACAATCATACAATATTTAATGTGTTTTAGATTCTGGGCAGAACAAAAAAAGTATTTCCAATGTATTTTTTTTTTTAGTTAGTATATATGACGCGACAAGTAGTTAAAATAATGCTTTGATTTTTAATCTCAGTAACTTTTCTGGTGAGAAAGAGACAAGAGGTCATTATTTAAATTTCCCAATAATTTTCAAAAGCATTGGAAAAAACAAGAAAAAATGTATAGAAAAACAACAATGTTTACGCAAAGCCAGTTTTTGACAAAATTGATTTTGTTTTTTCATGTAACACATGCAATTTTCACCAAATGTTTATTTTATTTTCTATACACCATACATTTTCAATATATGATGACTTTTTTTGAGCTATTTATATGTAGGTATTTGATGTTTTTGGTTTATTTTATAATTTTATTATTGTCAATCAAAAAACTTGAAAATGCATACAAGGTTTCTCAAAACTTGTTGTTAGTGAAAATTAAAAAAAAAAAGTTGAGCAACTTGCTTACCATTTTACTGATTGTTATTTAACATCTCTACATTTTATTTTGTACAACAAGCATTATTTTTAGTTATTTGAATAAATATTTTCCATGTAGTCTTGAAAAATATTGTATACCTAATATTTAATAATAATAGTGTATTGTACAATGTACATACATAATACATATGTCATTAAAATACTTATGATACAAGTCAAGATGAACTGAACTTAGTATGGTACCAAGTAAAATAAATAATTCATAAATAATTTTAGTTTTAAAAATGTTTGTTATTTATATTGAAGCTATATAATATTAAAAAAAATTAGAAATGTATAATTGTTTTGTGAATAAATAATAAATGATTTTTTAGTGATTGCTTCCAAACAAATTTTTTCGAGCAAACTATGCATTGAAATTGTGGATTTTGGCCACATGCATATATCAAATGCTTTTTGAGATTTTTCTTGCGTTCTGAGCCGTTATATGAATGACCACATCCATTTGGGCACAAAGCTGGGTTGTATTCACAAGCCATATTTAATAACTCATTCATATGACTACCTGAAAATGTAACATTTAAATTATTTTAAATTATAAACAAATAATATGGCTTAATTGTACACAACAGAAATCAATCATTCCTTTAAAAGATCCAAAGTTCTCACACTATGGATTTATTTTAACAACTATAACATACATCATAAAATTTCACAATTATGCCCCCCCCCCCCAAAAAAAAAACTATTATCTGTGTATTAAAACATACATAATTTTAAGTTTATTTTTCAAATTTAATTTCATATCAGCGTATTGTACATGTACCTAAGAAATAGAAATTACACAGTAAAAAAAGTATATGTAAATACAATTTAAAATACACAATTTTGTATAGTAAATTAAAAATTTAGCATTAAGATTATTTTTTATTTATTATCAATTTACTTTATAAAGTAAAATATACTAGGGATTTTTTGTTTTCTTAATGTTATTTATGCTTTACACATTTTTTTTTTTTTTTTGTACAATAAGCATCATTTTTTATTATTTGTTAAATTTTCACATGTAGTCTTGAAAAATATTGAATATGAATAGTATATTGTATGTATTTTATTTACATTAAAGTTATATAATATTAATGTTATTAGAATTAAATATTTTTTTGTGAATACATAATAAATGGCTTTTTAAAGTATGCTTGCGAGCAAATTTTCTTGAGCAAACTTCACATTGAAATTGAGGATTTTTTCCGCATGCATAGACCAAATGTTTTTTGAGATTGTGTTTGCGGTGTGTACCAACATAAAAATGACCACAACCATTTGGACACAATACTGGATCATTTTCACATATTTTATTTAAAAATTCCATCTTGTTATAATCTGCAAACATAACATTTTAGTTTTTTTTTTGGTTGGCAAAGTATAAAATATTTACTATATATTATACTATGTACACATAAGTAGTTGATGTTGAGAACATAACTTCTTTAAAATTGCTAAGCCGCTGATACTAAATGTTTCTTTTCTACAAAATAACACAGCCATATAGCCATATAGGCATTGCAAGAATATGTCTAAAAGAAACGTTTATTTATATTAATTAATAAATATAAAAAAACCAAATAAGAAATTTATTAAGCTTTCATAGATTGGTTTATTACAAAGAACATTTTTGATAATATCAAAATTATTTTTGTTTACAGGCTGACATTTTGAACATATTTAAGTGCCAAACCTCAAAGTGGTCCTTTTTACCGTTATCTGACATCAAACGGCAATTTGTAACATAGAGGAAGACATTGCAAGATGAAAATCTCATTTCAGCAGAAGATATTGAAAACAAGAGAACAATCTGGAAAATCACTTAAACGTGTTTCAAAGTGAGCTTTGTAACAAAAATAAATGGATACTTACAAAAAGGATCATTGTTACAAAAAAATATTATGAGTTAGAACAAAATAGATTTTCTGCTTTACATATTCGACAATAATGTATGTGAAATACAATCTAAAGATTTTTATTAAAATGTATGAGTGAAGTTATGTATAATATATTTTTAAAAAAAGATAACAAATTAAGTTGTTGTTTTTTAAATCAAAATTTATTTTGTTTATAAAATTGACAACACATATAGGACAACATTTTTCAGGATGAACATTTAGGTTAGGATGAAAATAATAAATATAAAATCAGAAGCTGTACAATTATTTATTTTCCAATAAATTATTTCTTGGTTTTCTAAATATACAATTTATTTGATGAATTTTAATCATATGGCACTTCAATGATTCGTTGTTTCTGAACAATGTTAGGCAAACTGTACATTTAAATTGTGGATTAATGCCACATTTATAATTCAAATGATGCTTGAGATTGGATTTGCGATTTTTACCAATATATGATCTGCCACAATCATTTGGGCAAAACATTCGATATTTTTCAAAAGATTGATTCATGTACGTAACTGAAAATATAATATTTAAATTATTTGATATCATTAACCCAATAGTTAATTTATACTGCTCTGATACTAAAATTTGTCTTTAATGGACTTTTCGAGTAATTATGTGGGCATTATTTGGATTAATCACTCTTTTAACTACATTTTTTATAATTGGGCTCATATTTCAATTAGGTACTATTAAAATAGTTCATCCTAAAAGGAATAACCATGAATGAAATTGCACTATTCCTTTTGGAAATACAAAATATGTCAATACTATTGTATCTGTCACAAATATATAACCTACGTTTGTATTTAAAATATTTAAATACAATGAAAAAATAACCAAAATTTCAAATAATGTTTATTTAAAAAAAATGTATTATTTAAAGTACAGTTTATTTATGAACATTGTTTAAGTGATACTGTAACAATTGCTTATGCCTGAATTGTTTTAGGCAAAATGTACAATAAAACTGTGGATTAATGCCACAAAAGTATAAGCCAAATGATGTTTGAGATTGTACTTGCGGTTTTTCCCGATATATGATCGTCTACAACCATTTGGACAAAACGATCTATATTTTTCCAAAGCCTGATTCAGGTACTTAACTGAAAATATAATATTTAAATTATCTTATGTCATTGACAAAACATAAGAAGGTCCTAACGCAGATGTGTATTAAATTTTGTTTTTAAGGGTGTTTTTGCATATTTATTTTACGTGAGGATATCATTTGGATTGATTACTCTCTAAACTAAATTTTTATATTTCAATTTATTGCTATTTTAATATAATATTGAAATTATTATATTTCATCCTTATAGCCTTTAAAATAAAATAAAATTCTTTTTTTTTTTTTGATAAACCTAATTACACCATTTTTGTAACCGTTGGCATTTCCTAAACATAGGAATAGTTTGTATTTTAATAAAAATTATGCAATAAATTACAATTACAATAACAAAGTTTAAATTACAAAAATTATATTTCTAAAAAATATTAATATCTTGATGAACAGTGCTTAAATGATACTGTAACGATTGTTTATGCCTGAATTGTTTTCGGCAAAATATACAATGAAATTGTGGATTTTTTCCGCATGCATAGACCAAATGCTTTTTGAGACTGTGTTTGCGGTGTATGCCAATATACGAATGACCGCAGCCATTTGGACAGAATACTGGATCATTTTTACATACTTTATTTAAAAATTCCATCATATGATTTTCTGCAAACAGTGCAAACATAACATTTTAGTTGTTTTATTTGGTTGGCAAAGTATAAAATATTTACTATATGATATGTACACATAAGTAGTTGATGTTGAGATACATAACTTCTTTAAAATAACTAAGCGGCTGATACTAAATTTTCTTTTTTACAATACAACACAGCTAAATGGTCATTGAAAGAACATGTATTAAATAAAAGTTTATTTATGTTACCTAATTAATAATTATAATAAAAACAAACCACATATGAAATTGTTGAAGCTTTCATAGGTTTGTTTATTATGTACCATTTATTGTGTATCATAAACATTTCGGTAATATCCATTTTATTTTTCTTTAAAAGCTGACGTTTGAACGTTTTATTTCAGTGTCGAACTTCAGAGTGGTCCTGTTTCTGATATATCTTATGTCGAACCTCGATTTTCAACATAGAGGGAGACATAGGAAGACGAAAATCTCGCTATTGAAATACAATCAAAACATTTTTTATTAAAATGTTTGGGTGCAAAGTTATGTACAATATATTTTTAAACAAAGAAAACAATTTAAGTCGTAGTGTTTTTAAATCAAAATTACTTTATTTATAAAATTAAAATAGTACACTACATTTTTAAATACATAAAATATTAATTTTCAGGTGTTTGCTTTAAACCTGCGTTAAATTAAAAGTTGTGGATGACTAGTCATCATATGATAATCTAATGATCTCTTATTTCTAATCGATTTTTTGCAATATTTGCATTCTAATTTTGGGTTTACAAAGCACGAATAATTTAAATGTCTTTTTAGATTCTTTTTGCGGTATCTTCCATTAAACAAAGTACCACAATTGTATGGGCACAGTATTGGGTCATTTTCACTAGTATTACACAGTATTTCCACTACGGTATTCTCTGAAAATATAACATTTTAATTGTATTACTTTAATAGTTTAATGACCAAATATAATTTATATGAAAAAATCAAAGCGCTGTTATGGTTAGTGCTGATTCTGATTATTATACATTTAATATGAAAACCAAAAACAATTTTACAATATAATACATAAACATTAAAAGTTTGACTCAAATATTGAATTCAACTGAAATTATTAAGTTTCCAACAACCATAACATATTTTACAATTAACATAAGTACACACATAGCAAGTTAAACCTGAAATTGGTCACCTCGGCAAAGTACCTAAATGTGCGGAGGTGAGATCAGAATAAATCGGAAGCCTTACGATTTCACTTAATGGTTTAAGATTTTTAGTGTTATGGTAACAAACAAGGGCAGATACAAATGTCATACACGGATGGGGGGAGGAAGGGGAGGATGCAAAAAAAGTTGGCTATAAACAATTGATTTATACATATATTATACAGATTACCATGAATCAAATATATTATGGTTGTACAACACATTTTTTTTTTGGTGAACAATAAGGAGGGGGTTGGAAATTGCCCCCTCTTGTACCCGCCTTTGGTAACAAACAAGTTGGAAAGCGTCGAGTGTGTTATAGTTCAAGATTTCTTACATTGGCTATGGTCTAGGCAAATTTAATTATTTCTAAATTAAGCTATTACCAAGAACTTGATACTTGATACTACTGTTAAATATGTAATCTTTATCCGTTTTTGAATAATAAAACATATTATAGTAAGTAGTATCAAATACGCGTAAAAAAAAATAAGTTAATATTAATTAATTATGATAGTTCATGCACGGGAACAAACTATAAGGACGGTTGACGGGGATATAGTGTTAGAGAATTTATTTACTTCATAAAGAAAAAGAAAACTAGGTACGTAATATTATAACAAATTAAGTTTTACCATTCTTCAAATTAAAACGTATACCTAGTTTTTTTTTTTTTAGAACATTTAAGTATTTTAAAATAATAAATATAAAATCTGTAATTATTGTACAACTCTTTATTTTTATTTTTTACATTACACTTTTATTTTTATTTTTAAAATGTGCATGTTTGATGAACCGATATCATATGATACTTCAATGATTGGTTTTTTCTGAATCTTTTTTGGCAAACTATGCATTGAAATTGTGGTTTAATTCCACACGCATAATTCAAATGATGTTTGAGATTGTTTTTGCGGTTTGCACCTTTATACGATCGGCCGCAACCATTTGGACAAAACATTGGATCTTTTTCAAAAGTCTTATTCGTGTAATTAACTGAAAATATAACATACACATTTTTTTACATCATCGACAAAATATAGTTATTTCATAAACACCAATAAAGCTCTAAATTTGGTTTTTAACGTGCTTTTTTTGTGTATTGCAGAGTAGATAATTAGATTTCAATAACTATTAAATATTTATAGACAAGTAATTAAAATTAAGACGCTTCGGGTTTCTAAATATTAAACTAAATTGCATTCTCTAATTTAAAAAGTATTAAATATGACACATTAGTAGCCATCGGCATTCTCTAAAAGTAATAAATACATAATTTATTTTACAAAATGTGTTCATTTAAGTTTATTTTGTTAGTTAATATTGGCTAAATAATAAATCATGTAACAATAGCTAAGGCCTAAATTGTTTTCATAAAAATGTAAAATAAAATTGTGGCTACACGCATAATTCAAACATTTTTTTTATTTTGTGTTTGCATTTTCTACTGTTCTTGGAATGTAGTATAATATATTACTGTAAACTTAATTTTTTATAATTATAACACAATATATGTACTATGTGTACATACAAATTCATCTATTTACGTGATATATTTTAGTGAAGTGTGTGAACAACTACTTAATTCTAGATGGGAGGCAACTTCGTCTGTAATTATGAATTACCTGATCGACGGATGCAACTCGTGTCTATAATTTGTTTTTTTATTTATGATTTGGATGGGAAGTAATTCGTAAATTTTAGGAAGCAACTATATGCACCGTTTTGTTTTTAACAAAATATCAGCATATTTAATTTAGGATCATCAGGATTAACCTCTCCTTTGAACTGAATTTATATTTTTTGTTTACATGTTTACTATTATAATATTAAAATTAATATATTACTATGCTTGTATAACCTTTAAGTAAATTTCAATTCCTTATTTTAACAAAACCTATATATTATATTTTTATAGCCTACAAATGTCCTAAATGAGGGATGTTTTTAAAGTTAATATTCTTGATGAACGGTGACCAAATTATACCACAACAATCGTTTATGCCAGCATTTTTTTCACAAAATGTACAATAAAATTGCTTTTCTGTTATACCACAATCATATTTCATATGATGTTTGAGGTTGTTTACGGTTTGTTCCTTTGTACGATAGGCCATAACCATTTGGACAAGGCAATGAATCTTCCCTAGAAGCCTGACTCATTCAAGTATTTAACTAACTGAAAATAAAATATTGAAATATTTTTTATATATCATTGACAAAATATAGTTTGGACTACCACAGTGCAGTACTTATTTTGTTTTTAATATGCTTTTAGCATATTTTTTTTGAGAATTATTCGGATTAATCTCTTTTTTAATTACATTTTTAAACTAGGGCTTTTGATTCAATCTTTTTTTTAACATTAAAATTAATTTATCTCATTCTTTTATAACTTTTGAATAAAATTGAATTTTCTGTTTTTGAAGAGCAGCACTTTTGTAGACGTCGGTATTTCCTGAACATAGGTATAGTGATTATTTTAATAAAATTGAAATAATATATTAAAGATTCCAAATACAAAATTCAATTTACAAAAACTTCATTTTTAATGTATATTTTCTTGATGAGTATTAATTAAATGATATTGTAATGACCGCTTATGCTTAAATGGTTTTCTGCAAAATGTACAATGAAATTGTGGATTAACGCCACACGCGTAGTTTAAGTGACGTTTGAGATTATGTTTTCGGTTTGTACCTCTGTACGATCGGCCACAACCACTTGGACAAGACAATGAATCTTCTCCAAAATACTGATACTCGTAATTACCTGAAAATATAATATTTAAATTATTTTAAATGATTGAGAAAATGTAGTTAGTTTAGACAGTCACAGCGTTGATATTTATTTAATTTCATCATATTTTTTTAGGATCATTATGATTGATATTCTCCTTGAACTTAATTTATATATTTTGGTTTTCATATCAATTACTTTTATAATATTAAAATTAACATATTCCATTCTTATTGCCTTTGGATAAAATCACATTCTTTCTTAGTAGGGAATTATAGTTAGTATTTTAATACAATTGAAATATTAGATTCAGATTTAGATTACAAAAACAAAGTTTATTTAACAAAAATATATTTTTGAATGTTTATTTTATTGATGAACAGTGGCTAAATGATACTTTAAAAAATGTGTATGCCTGATTTGTCGTTTAAATTTGAATAACATTTTGGATTAATGTCACACGCTCACTTTTAAGTGCTTATTAAGATTGTTTTTACAGTTTTTACTGATATAGGTTAATGATAATTGGCCACAATTTTGATTTTCAAAAGTCTAATGTTGATTGTTGAGTGATGACAGATAAATATGATTTTCAATTGTTGCCTGTTCACGTTAACATTTAGTTAATACTTAAGTCTTAAAATACTAAATACTATTAAATTTACACACACAGAGTATGGTCCTCTAGGCCATTCACTCTTTTGTTACACCACTGGCCACAAAAATAATTCAAAATATGCGGTTTGTTCCTACCTTTATAAAATCGGTACTTTTTTAATAAGTATGGTATGTTCATTACATCCTTTCATATGATTATTTAATGATTTGTTTTTAGTGAATTTTTTTTGGCAAACTGTACATTGAAATCGGAACCTTTTTTCACATGCGATATTCATATGAGCTTTGAGATGGTATGTAGTTTTGAACATTTGGCCACAACCCTTTGGACAAGGCAATTTATTTCCTAAATTTGGATCCCGATATTTTGTAAAAGACTGTTTCCTGTACGTAACTGAAATAATATTAAAATTGTTTAGCATATTTTTTGAGGATTATTATGAATGAAACTGTATATGCAAATTGTAATTTGCAATAATATGTAACTATCTACTTCTAACATATACTCTGCTTAAAAAAAGTAAATATAACAATAAACTTGCACTTGTTTTGAAAAAAAAAGATCTCTTTTTGAAACAAATTTATTTATTTTGGTTTGTATTTCAATTACTATTATAATAAATAAAACTGATATATTCCATTATTTCTTTTTTAAAAACCTCAATACAACTTTTGTAGCTGTCGGTATATCTTAAGCTAGACATAGTTAATATTTTAATACAAATGAAATATTAGATTAAAATTTCTTGATGAACAGTGGATACGTGATACTGTAATGATTGCTTTTGTCTAAACGGTTTACGGCAAAATGTACAATAAAATTGTGGATTAATGCCACACGTATACTTCAAATGATGTTTGAGATTGTATTTGCGGTTCTTCCCGATATATGATCGGCCACAACCATTTGGACAAAACGTTCGATATTTTTCAAAAGATTGATTGAGGTAGTTAACTGAAATTATAATATTTAAATAACTTTATATCATTGACAAAAGATAGTTGATTTATATTGCTATAGCACTGATACAACATTTTTTTTTGAACTTGCATTTGTGTATTTATGTAAGAATTATAAGAATGTTTATCACTCTATGAATTAAATTTTTATACTTAGGTTATTGTTTCAATAACTATTATAACATTAATAAAAATGTCATCCTCTTAACCTTTAGGTAAATTAAATTCTATTTTTTGTTTTTGAAAAACCTAAATACGCCACTTTTGTATATGTCAGGTATATATAGGAAATATAGGTAGGTACAAATGTACAATTGAAATTTAAAAGATTTACAAATACAATTACAATGTATATTTTTCCAAAATTGAAAATATATTTTTTTAAGTATAATTTTTTGATGAACAGATAAATGATACTTTAACGATTGCTTATGCCTGAATAATTTCCGTAAAACTTACAATAAAATGAATGTCTACACGCATACTTTAAATGGTTATTGAGATTGTTTTTGAATTATTTATCGTTGTATGATCGACCTCAATCATTTAGACAAAACACACAATATTTTTAAAATACTACATTTTGATAGTTTAGTTTTAGCTTCAATAACTATGATAACATTAAAATTAATATATATCATCATTATAACCTGTAAATAAAATTACATTTCAGCAGACACCCAAGCCATCCCTACCTATGAAGCAATCATATTTGCCAACACGATTACCCCAAACCACACACTAATTTTAAGTGACTCTTCTAGCTCTTCAAAACCCTCTACCTTCAAATAAATTTCCCAAAACATCCAACAAGTATTAAAATCATTCCAAAAAAAATATTGAATTTATGTGGGTCCCTTCCGCATAGGTATAACCGGCCATGAGATAGGTGATAAGACTAACCGACCTCGCGACCAGAACAATCCACTAACCAACAATCACCAATCTATCAAAAAAATATATTTTCTCATCGAAAACAACACCACAAAAATCATAGATTTCTTCACCAAAACTAAACTTATAAAAATGTTCTAACATTGTAAAAATCTAGTACCTTAGTCATTAAGTTATAACATAAATTGTAGCTTTCTAATTATTTATCTATTTATTTTTTTTCAAATGTACTCTGGGCTAATAACCTGTAATGTTGAAGCCTTAATTTAATAAATAAAAAAATTGAAGACGCCACTTTTGTTGCCACCTGCAGCTAGCTATACAGGTAGTAATTTAATACAATTAAAATAATGTATTAAAATTCCAAATACAAAGTTTATTTTACAAGAACTTAGTTTTTAAAAGTAAAATGTATTTTCTTGATGAGCAGTTGCTAAATGATATTGCAATGACCGCTTATAATTGAATTTTTTTTCGCAAAATGTACAGTGAAATTGTGGTTTTATGCCACACACATAATTCATATGGTGTTTGAGATTGTTTTTGCGGTTTGTGCCTTTGTATGATCGTCCACAACCGTTTGGACAGGACAATGGATCTTTTTCATAAGTCTGATTAGTAAAATTACCTGAAAATATAATATTTAAACTATTTTATATAATATAATGAAAATGATGACAAAATATATTGAATTTATAATGTACAGCACTGGAACTACATTAAGTTTTTAACGTGCTTTTTGTGTATTTGCGTGAGGATCTTAATACTTATGATGGCTACACAGCCATCAGCAAAGCGTTTAGGTACTTTTTTTATACAATTTATACAATACATTTAATTTAAAAAGAAAAATTTTACTTTCAATAATATGCTTTTACTTAGTTATATATATTTAGCTTATGAATTAATAATCATGTTATGAATACAGGCTAAATGGACTTTTAATATTTCATTTGATCTAAATCTTTTTCGGCAAATTGTACATTCAAATTGTGCCAGAACTTTACAAGATAACATCAAATGACGTTTGAGATTGTGTTTGCGATATGTTCCTTTATAAGAACAACCACAAATATTTGGACAAAACATTGGGTTACTGTCAGGGACACTGTCCAATAACTGCATTATAGCGGCTCGATCTGAAACATAAATTGGAATCAATTATTTTAGTAAGTAACTAACTGAGATACAAGTTAGTTAGTTTTGTATTAGTTTATTTTAAGCTATATAATATTGATTATATTTTCATTTTTATACTGTACTGCTGAGAGATCCTATTAATATTATTCAATTATTTTTTTTTTTTTTAAGATATATATATATGGAAATGGAGCGATTTGTGGTTACTAAAAAAATACAGATAACAATAAATTTAATCAAATAAGATAAAATATAATTTTTATTATATAGGTAACTAATTTAAAATATATACAAAGTATACCTTTGTGATAAATGATATATAATTGCATAATTCATACATATTGAACAGTGTAAATAATAATGACACCAAAGATTATAATTATTTAACAATATAATATCTATATATTATATTTATATTTTTTTTAAATACATAAACATTATAAACAGCCTTTTAATATCATAACTGTATATTATACATCTTTTAATATAATTAACCACAAGTTTCTATAATATTATATGGATTAAATATAAACATATTTCATAATTATGTAATTTTAATATCAATGCATATAACATTTACCTACCTATAGATATTAACACATTAATATTTGGATACAAGAAATATGAAGTATACATAATGTCCTAATACATAGACAAAATACACTTACTAGTCCTCGTCATACATAATATAATATCTACATTTTTAACTTAAGTTGTACTTAAAACTCTTTAAGAGGACGCCACACTGCCTGCATGCGTGTTGTCTCCGTCTTACAAACGTATACCCACAAATTTGTATTTATCAGTTCCAATTTTGTATAGTCATCTTTAATAATATAGTGAATTGACCTATTATCAAACATGAACTGTGCTTCCTAGAGAGTTTTTTTACGATATTTAAATATTAAATTTTTTCCAGCAAAATATGTAAATTTTTTAATTGTAATATTAAAAAAAATTAAAGACAAATTTGTTAAGTTGTAACCATACGTTTATAAGACCGAAAAATCACATGTGGGTATGACAGTGAAGTCCTGTTAAGTAAAGTATATAAAATAGTATCCAATCGATTATGAAATTAAAATAAATAAATAAAATTTTGTTGAAGATGCAACCAACATTATTTTTGGGCCTACCCCCCCCCCCCCCAAATGTATTGTATGATAACTTTGGGTGCTGATGAATATTTAAACAAATATTACTTTTGGAAGTTTAATAAGTAATAACCAATTTAAATTTTGATTTGTTTAGCCTCAAACAATTAAAACAAATAACAATTCGCTCTGTAGTCGCTCATTTATTTATTGAACTAGGCGACTATTCCAAACTATTCTTGTCTTCACCAATTTAAACTGCTTCTGGGTTATTGAATAATATTTTTTACTTTGCTATGCATAGGAACCTTTAAATCGATATATATATAAATATATACGTTTCTAATTCCTACATGTGTCCGCGGGAAGCAACATTAGCCGAGCGGCAAATACTTGTTCACTTGGCATAAATTTGCCCACTCGACGTAACAGCATTTTATGTATTGAGGGCATGTCATATTTTTTCCACCAGGCTTTGATGAAAATACGTTCACACAGATGAGGCACATCCATTGATGTAGACACTTGACGCCTATTATACTAGAGCGATCGTAAATCTTGCCACACGTCATCCAGAAAAGCCGCGGAAAAGTCATACTTATGCCACATTGTGGCACCCGCCTTACAGTAAAACGAGTATAATGAGTATTTTATGTATACGTACAACATATGAACATAATTGAAAAATTGACATTGACAAGTCGTATACTTCACTTTAATCAAAAAAAAGTATCTATGCAGAATAATTACCCATATTTTGACAATATAAAAAATAATATTAAACTTTTATTTTATTGCGGATCAATTAAATCTATATTTTAATGGACGTTGTGTGAATTTACTCTGTGGACTGTCAGAGTTTCTTTTCTTGTATACTTTTTTAAACAAATATCACAGCTGTATTTGAATAGAGACGTCACTTCACATTCGAATGACAAGTGCCTTTTCAGATTACCCTTACGGTTTTTTCCACTATACGACCGGCCGCAAGCATATGGACAAAAAACAGGATCTTCCAAGATTAATCCTTCAAATAGTTTAACTACAACAGTGTAAAATGTAAAACAAATTAATATTTAATTAATAAATGATAATAACAGACCGTAGGTAATACATGGCTTACCAATACTATTAATAATTTCAATTCAGTGATACCCATGCAAATTACAAAAAAAAGCAGTCACTTAATTACAATTTATTACATCGCATGTCATCATGTTTTACAATACATACATACATGTTAAACTTTTAAGTGTTAATTTCCTCGTTTCAAAATAGTTCTAGAAAGAGTGAGTTCAATACTTTTTAATTAAAAGAAAATATAATCCTAAAAATAAGAAATAATTAGTAGTTAAAAAAGATATTTTGAAATTATTTTTTTATTTATATATTAGATGTACTATGTTATATTAATACTTTAACTTGTTTATTCAAAATCTATTTTATTAATCCTTGATTAATATAGTAAATATATGTACACCAAAAGTATAAGCAATTAACAAATATTGTGCATAATGTGGCGAATAGTGGCTAAAATGTCTACAACCTAAAAATAAAGTGGTTCGTAATAAATAAAATAATATCACAGATTTATACATGGGCAAACATGTATAAAGAATTATACCACTGAAATAAAATACATTTACATACTAATAGTAGAATACAGTGTAGATTTATAATAAGTGATCAAAAAATCAACTAAAAATAATGAATTTGTGAAACAGTGTGTATGTACAACTATTAACGAATATGATGTTTTTTTTAATGATATTTCAAATTATTCAACAGTCAATTTCTATTGCATGTTAAAATTAAAACAATTGTAAAATATAATATTTGATAGCAAACAATACTATCTATCTATACATACAATTATTTCTGATACATTATTCATTAAAACTAAAAATAATGTTAATTTATGAATACAACTTACGATACATAGATAGTATTTTATTATTAAAAGTTATATGAGTATTTTATCAAACATATTTTCAGACAATAAATACATGATATAAAATGTATAATTCATTTCACTTATAATACTCATAATTATTCCAATTAAAATATATGAAAACAACATATAATGACAGCAAAAATTCACCGTTTTATTTTCTTTATTATCATTTGCAGTATAAAATATTGTTGAGCAATGAAAGATTTCAGGTATACTCGACACAGACCATTTCCGCAATAGTTACTGAAACGTGTTTGAAACGTCAATGAAAACTTGCATGGATATTACCAAAAATATTGTCAGTTTAATAAACCAGTCCATGAAATCTTTCATAGTTCTACAGTCAGTACACCTAAGTGTTATCACTTCATATTTTTAGCGTTCTATGTACAACAACTAAATGTCGTTTTAAGTTTTCATTTCTAGTAAATCTCCTTAAGCATATTCTGCATGAAAACATGGGCGCCACGCCACACTCCTGTTTCAAATGCTTTTTTAGATTACATTTTCGTTGTGGACCCCTATAGAGACGACCACAATAATTCGGACACGGAACTGGGTCCAATTCGAATATCTTTTGAACATTTTTCCATATACCTGTAAACGTAATTAAAATAAATATTAACTCATGTGTGGTTAATGTAATAACAACCTTTAGTAAATATTTTGGACAAAACATTTTGGAAGCAAAATGATTATTATTTAAGCTATACATACAGTGTAGGCCTGATACTTAAAGGGCCCGGATGCATTTCTTCAGAAGGGCCCCTAACAGTTATAATAATGGTATAAATGGTCTAAATGGTATAAATATATAATAATATTCAATACCTATCCAATATTCATGGTATTATCGGGGCCCCTCGACACAAATAGGGTCCGGGGCGGTTGCGTTCGCGGCCATGGCCAGGCCAACACTGTATACATTATAAATTTTTCAATAAAAAAAGTTATCTTGCAAACTCAAATATGAATAAATTAATAGATCAATTGGGTTTTACTTTTAGAGACTTGTTATTTGGAAGTTCAATCATTTTTTTTTTCTTTAATATATGTTATTTATAAAAGTGTATACCAAAATGTATATTGGTAGTAAAAATCATTATTATCTAATATCTAGTCAGTAATGTAAATTTTCAAATCCAATTTTTATAATATATTTAGCATAGTAAATATAATAACACTAATAAGACAAAAAGTACTAGTATAGTATTATCAGAAACTATAAGTATTTTTTTTTTCACATATAAATGTACTTAAATGTACAATATAACAAATTTCAATTAAAGAACAGTATATAATTAAATAATATTAACAATAAAAAATTTAAATATTTGAAATTGCCTTTTTTAATTTTGTTTTAATAGACTGTTTTTTTTCCAGAGTACTAAAACAAACGTATATATAATACAATATGAATATCATTGACATTAATTATAATTATATAAAATGATTAAATTGATATAAAATAAATGTCCTTAATTAATTTTGATCAAGTGAGTAAAAATATCCTGAATATACATGTTATTAGTCTATAAATGGCAAAAAAAACATAAAAATTGACAAGCGACAGTTTTTTTTTTAATTTAGTTATACTTATAATTTTTTCTATTAAATACAGATTGTGCAATTTTCACTGCAATTGTGCATATTAGAAGAGCATACTTTGTGAACTTTTTCCAAGTGTATCTTAAGTTGGTACCTTCGGAAGAACCGTTTCATACATATGGTACACGGAAATCTTGGTTGTACACCACATTCAAATATATGTCGACGGAGATTTATTTTTCGATGCTGACCTTTGTAAAACCTGCCACAATTCATTGGACAATATGCCGGATCGTAAGTTGCGGCCTCTTCTACGCTCGATAGTAGTTTATTTTGATCTGAAAACATGCATTGTGACAGAAGGTGTAGCTTAGTCTCATTTGGTACCAATAAAAGGTCATATTATATGGATCTTTTTTTTTTAAGCAAAGCAACTATTAATATGTTTTTTTTTTAAACGTGATAGGTACTTAAAAATAAGAAACGGAATGCTATATTATAATTGTTATATATTTGTATTTAAGAATATTTTAATAGAAGCCCATGAAACTGAAACATAGTTATACACATATTATAAATATTGATAAATTCTTGTGTACAACAATGTCATAAACAAATACTCAATAACATGTTCAATGATAATAATAATAACGTTATCTAACAAAATTCTTCAGCTACATACCTATGAAAGTGCAAAATATGAATAGACCAACTGTTGTCAGGAATCAATGAGTGAACATTAAAATACATATTATATATATATATATACATATTATATGCAGTTATATGGAAAAAGCATGTAAAACATGTTATATAAATGTTTAGTTTTAAATTTTATTTTATTCACATATATTCATCAATAATTCTGAATTCCATAAAAAGATATAATTTGCGAAATCTTATCAATAAGTATTAAACAGTTTACATAGTTGAACATTAAGATAATTTGAACATAATAATATACATATAACATTATTATAATATATATGTTTATACGTGTATTATATATTTATTTTTGGTAACTAATACAAACAAAAATCAAATGAGTAACTACCACATCTCTGAAGAAATAATATGGTAACTATAACGAAATAAAAAATTCTAAAATTATTCAACATCAAAATAATATTTTTATTCCATATACTTGAATTGAGCTTAATTTTCTAAACTATTATCAGTACCTATAGTTGTTAACTGGAATCCAATTTTTGTTCCTATAAAAATACTAGAATAATAATATACAGCTTAAATTAACAAACAGAGTTAACTTACACTTTTTGACGTATAATTTAAACATATATTTGAAAAAAAAAACACTAATTTAATTAGTAAATCAATACTAACTAAAAATTAATTGGTAAACATATTATATATTATATACGTATTGTATATATGGCACTAATTAAAAGTTAACATTCTTTATTGAGTGATTAAAGTCAAAATAGATAATTGTCAAAAACTATTATGACATGGTATTGTGATTAGATCCTAAAATTATTTTATGAACAACAAGCATATGCATTTTCAAATTTGCTTTCAACGAGAAGCTTTTTGGGCAGGCTAGGCATTTGAATTGTGGCACTACTCCACACTCAAATTTCAAGTGCTTCTGCAAGTTGTATTTACGCCACATACCCTTGTAACATCGTCCGCAGTTTTTCGGGCAATATACAGGATTTTCATTAGCGTACACATCATTCTTTTTTAACATAAAGTCTGAAAATAAAAGTAAGTACACCTCAATAAACTAAAATGTCCAAATACAGTCAAAGAATATAACAACCCAAAATAATATAATAATTCAAGCTGGTTTAGATGTTGTTAATTTTTTCAATCATACATAAACAAAATGGCAAAATCACATTTTTAATTATACCTATAATTATTTGTTTTATGGTCAAAACTAAGGCCACATCTATAACATTAATTGTTTTATTTTTGTTTAAATAATGCAACAGCCAACAAAGATTCCATTATAATAACTTAACAAACATTTAATATTTAAGCCAAAAATGTTTATAATATAATCATAACCATCTAATAGATGTAGTGATCATTGGTACGATTTTAATTATATTTATTTTAATAATCTATATCAAATTAAAAGTCTTTCATTAATGTTTGGTTTTAAGCATATATCGAATATGAAAATACTATTAATAAAACAAACCTGCTGAGTATCAAACATTCCAGTAATACTAATATCTATATTTCCAATAAAAGGATAAATAAAAAAAAACTGTTATTAATAAAAAGTTTGTGTCAATGTTCAATATCTATATTTTAATTATGGTGCATACATCACATAATTATACATGTTATAAATAATATCCCAATGTAAAATTATTAAAATAAGATGATCTAACAAATCTACTAAGAATTTTAAAAATTGTATGATTAAAAGTAATATACCTAAATAAAAACATTTTTAATGTATGGAACATTTTTATTTTTGGTCACTAACAATATTTTTATATATAGTTAACATAACAATGATAAATACTAAACATACAATAAATCAATATTGTTTCAATCTTAAGAACTATAAAAAGCTTTATGAACGATTCCCAAATGATATGTCATACTGCGTACATTATTGAATTTTTTCATACAAATTAGGCAAGTTACAGTTTTTCCACATTCTTTCAGCAAGTGTGTTTTAAGATTACTTTTTCGATATTGTCCTCCAAATTTTCGACCACAATTTTTCGGACAAACTGTAGGGTTGTTTTTTACAATTTGATCCAATTTGGTCAGCCAAAACATTGTGTCTGTATAGATAGAAAAATTAATTAGTTTGGTATTTTTCACAATTAATTATTTGATCTTAAGTCTATACACTAAGCTCAGAATACATTATCAATCACTTTCACAAGATTTAATTGTTTGATGATTAGGTACATGTGTCATGTTTTCTCATTCTCCGATAAAGGTTAACAGTGATAATTAATAATTATTAATTATGCACAATAAGCAATTTTTAGATATTTAATATTGTTTACTTATAAGGTTATAAGGTATTTGTTTATACGGTATTTCCACCAAAACAGTATTCTCTAAGCCATAACTATGTATTTACTATACAGACTATTAATTATATTGATTATTGATACAATTAGGTAATAATAGTAATGATTATATTACACAGCTACAGATCTACAGTTAGTCTAATCATTAAATACAAGCACATAGTTATATAACTAATCATGTCAATATCAATAATAATAATTAATAACAAACAGAATAATAATAGTATTTATGGTATAGTGATTATTGGGATACACATTTTAATTTATTATAAAAACAAAGTAAAAACAAGTATTGATTGAAATTTTAATTTTCTTAGATAAATCGTAACATACACTAATATAACAATTATATGTGACTAATAGGTACCTACTAACATTCATACACATTTAACAAGCATGCTGTGTTTTCGAGTTTTCCTGTCATAACTATTTACCTATATTATTATGGGAGGCATAACTTAATACATTAATGTTCATAAAACTAACCTTGTTTTGGTGCCTTAAAATTCAGTAAAATTGTTCGTCGTCTATTCAAAATATTAAATATACAAATTATACAATGAAAAACTTTTATAACCTATTTATTAATATTACTCAAACAATATTTGTATGCTCTTTGTATTTGGTATTTATGATTTTAATTAAAAAGTAATAAATAACAATTCAATTTCAATAAAAGCAAAATAATTACTAATTATATTTTAAAAAAAATTTTTAATTTTACAAGCTGTATGCCGAAACTAAAAATTAAAAATGTTATTAGTGAAAATAAAATTAGTGTTTAATCAATGAAATAATCAGTAGATAATTTTCAAGTTATTGTTTATCATATTTTGTATAGTATTTAGTCAAAAACTAAATGTGCAAGTCTTAAATGATTAGTAAGACCACGTTTATGGGCAAATTTTTTGAAACATATTGAACATTCAAAGTTGTTTGCGTCAAGACATGTCAAGATATGTTCTACATACAGATTTTCTGCATTTGGACCCAAAATTATATTTTTACAATTTTTACATCGATAAAAACTTTCTGTTTTAGTTTCAGTTACAGAAGACTTCGTTGGTTCCTGTTTTTTTAATTCTGGTTTAAGAGAAATTGTAGTTGTTGATAACACCGGAACTGCATCTAACTTTGGTTTAGTTGTAATTCTTAATTCTAAAATAAAAAAATTAATTCATTAGTATGAAGTAAATAAATATTATACCATACATATTTTGTTAGTAATTAACTATAGCCATAAAGCACTGTTATAACATAAATCATTACATATATTATACAAATTACTAAACATGAAAAATACATTTATAATATAAATATATATATGTATATTAATATACATATATATAAAAATTAGAATGTTATGAATTTTATACCTCTTATTATTTATAATGATCAATTAACCTATTATTTCAGGAAAGTATAATAATATAAAATACTGAAGACAATTGAATTAGTTTTTTTTAGTAAAACTTTTTCAACCCAAACATGTATATAATATATTATTTGTTGTACATCATAATAAATTATTGTTATACATTTTTTAAACAACACAACAAAAAATAAATAAACAATATAAATAAAATATATCTGTAAAATTAAATAATATAACAAAAAAACAGAAGACTAGATTACTAACATAAATGTATACAGTTTTAGTATTCATTAAGTTAAATATGTAATGCAATTATTAGGAGTGGTTTAAATTAATATAATTGTGCACAGTGATCATATGCTTTTTAAGATTATACTTTTGGGCACAAGTCTTATTACAAAAACTACATTTGAACTGCGGCTCAACACCACATTCATATGTTACATGTCGATTCATTGAATCTTTTCGAGTATATCGTCGACCACAGTTTTTTGGACAGCGATACATTAGTGGCATTGCAATGGACTCAGCACCTGATACCAACAAAAGAGAAAATGACACAAATTTAATTTAAATGTCATTCAACTGTATTTCGGGAAAATAAAATATCTTAACTATCATAATTCAATATTGTTCAAAATAACATGATAAATCACACAACAACCAAGCAAACAATATTAATACATAATTTTGTCACTACGATTAAGTATATACTTTAGGTACACACATATCAGGCAGTTCAAACCTTCCAAAAACTGTAAATGGAAAAGAAAAAACAAGTAACAAGCAACTGTTAGTTCTAATACTGTTTGTTTTTTTATATACTATTAAATTATCTTTTTTTTCCAAAATAAATTATTATTCTTGATAATTTATAAAGATTATTGATGCATTGTTTGTATGACAACAAACACTTTGTTTTTAAATTCAAACAAAGATGATAAGCATTTTATTATATACAATACAAAATTTAATTAGTATGTATAAATAATGTTTAAGATTAAGAAAACATTTTTGGTGAACAAACATCACATCTTAATACTTCATCGCACCACTTCTAAGACATATACAATTTATTGAGTTACAGCTTCAAGTCAAAGTTGAAATGGCTGAGAAATTTATGGCCCAACAATGAAAACTTAGCCAGTCAGCCTCACGTAAAATAATATATTTCTGTAAAAAAACAATTAAAAAAACATTAATAAAATGTATGAGTAAATAAAGACTAGATAAAATACTCACTTAATGTACTAATTATTTTAGCTTAAACTTACGTCATAACTAGCAATTTTTGTAAAAAAATGATTATTTGATATTATTATATTACCAACCAGAACTATAGAAGTAATAAAGTACCTACTTTAATGTTAATACAATTAATAATTATAATATATAAATATATGTATAGATGATTACAATTTTCAAATTTAAATCATTGTTTATTTAATTCTGAAAATGTTTTGACTTATTCTTGATATAAATAATTCACAATAATTCCTACTTCTTACTACCACCAAAAAATGTGTACCTACTTATAAACATTTCGATAAATGCATACATTATTATAGCATTCGTTATGTCAAAGAAATGTACAGAACCATAATTCGTCTAAACTATTTTTTTTTTATTAGTAAATATAATTGTCTACAATTTTATATAAATTTTTCAGATTACATTATTATATAACATGATACAAATATATATAAAAAATAATATAAAATATGATAGGTTAACAAATCCGTGTTATCAGTCATATATCTCATAATAATTAATCAATAGTTTTTGTATACTGAGAATTGGGTGACATTTGCACAGAATATGTGTTGTGTGTATCTATCATTAGGTTAAATTTACTATGTAAAATTACAACAATAATTCACAACTTTCGTAATAGATAATTTGTATGACTCCAAAAGATTGAAATTTACCAATATACCAATAAAGTTTGTAAGTTAACATTTGAATTCAGTGTACAATGTATGCAGAAAATCGTTATTTGAAATGTACAGACATTTAATAAAAGTTACTAATTTGTTGAGTACAAAATGAATTAACATAAATATGTACTGCATTGTGGACATTTGCACATCTTATTATAGTTTCAATTTAAGATAATGTTTCACAATGTATGAGTCGTATTGTCACAACCATTTTATAAATAGTTTTGGTTAGTATATTCAGAAAAATTTGTAAAAATATTATTAATTATCAACTAAAAAAAAAAGGATTCAACATTTTACCTTATAGTAAATTACAGCACTAGACAGTTTAATAGAGTAAGTATATGACACATGGTTACGGAAAAAAAAACACACACTCACACGTACAAATATTAAACATAAAATTAGGTAGTTTAGTAGTAGGTATAACTATATCAATTAATAACTTGTCATTGACAATTAAAGAAAAAAACACCTAGTTAAAATTAGATGTTTTAAAATAACTCAATTATCTACCTATCTACTATAATAGTCTATACTAGAAGCTAAACAAAAAAAATGAAAAAAATCTACATACTAATGTAATATACGAATAATCAGATGTTTTGTACTTCAAAATCGTAAAAATCGTATGACAAAAGTTTTCATGATATTAAACAGATTGATTAAATAGTAGGTAGGTATAGGTATAGACGACTTATTATTATAATTCGAATATTTAAACATTCATTTGAATTGTTAATTAAAGATAGCTTATGTGGTGTATGTAAGTACATAACCAGAAACGTATTGAGCCGGAGAGCTACCGAGAATAATTATTTAAAAAAAAATCAGTTCTTTAAAAAAAAAAACTTATTACTAATTATTATTAATTATTTATGGCAATGGGAGAATATCGATAATTTTTAATGAAATCGTAGGTAAACGATTATCGCGGTGGAAATCTGAGTGTCAAATTTAAAGTCGACGTCGACGATACTATAACTACAGGTAGACGTGTATACACTATGCGGGTACAATGAAAGTATTCGCAACAAGATCTGTGTGGAATTTAGCAAAGTGTTTCTGCAAGATGTTTCGGCGGAACCTGCGGTGGCACACCTGACACTGGAACTTGCCTTCGACACCGCAATCAAGCTTCATGTGCCGCTCCAGGTTTGCCTTCACCTTGTATTTGAGGCCGCAGTTCGGGCACTTATACAGCACCAGATTGGATGCATCGGTGGTGGAAGCAGAAGCGGCCGCGGCCGCGGCGGCAGCTTTCTTCCGTATCATGTATTCTTCGTAAGTGTAGTCCTTTCGTTGGTGCGGTGTCAAGAAACCTGGCCGAGAACCGAAAACTGAAAAAATACAACTTGTGAATTTCGGAACGGCAGTATAGTTCTTAAATATTATATAGCTGAAGTTCATGCACAAGCACACACACACACATGCATGACATCTATGTCATTATGCGTTTTCGTTGTAATACATGCAGGGGTGTTCTCGTGGGGGATAAGCCACTCCAATTGTTTCAGATTTTGTCAAAACTCAAATCAATAGAGTAACAAAAATAAGGAAATATTTTGATACCAAACAGTGTAGGTATCATTCAAAGACATGACTGTATCTAGTACATGGGTACTTCAATACAATTTCGGAGGAAAATAATTGTCAAATCGCCCAAATACAACCTACTTAAGTATATTTTGTGAAGTGTGTGTTATTCTGTCATGCATACCCCCCCCCCCCCTCTCCACCCTCATAATATTGAAAATTCTCGGGAACGCCACTGGATAGTATGTACAATGCAGTGTTGTATATGGAACGGGCGTGTGAACATACAAACTACAACGAAGCCAACAATTATGTTCAAACTCAATCAATTCGTCAAAGTAGGTAATAATGGATGTGACATGACATGTGTATAACAAGCTCAAAGGTAAAGCCGGGTATAAAGGTAATAGCAGGCTGAAGAAATGTGTTTTAAGGCGCAACACGTCAAAAGCAATAAGTAAGTAACCATATATAAATATAATAATATAAGCATAAGACGATTTGCCTTTCGAAAAACTTCCCACAAGACACTGCCGTGGTAGCCCTACGCTTATTATGATGGCATGTCGCATGTATTAAATAATCATAAAATAACAACACGTGTACATTATTTTTCTATGTAATAAAGTAAATGGTAAATGGTAAATAAATACAAAACAAACAAACGATAAAAACGAAAAATAATATACTACATTGTATTTAATCCGTATATAATATATACATTATAATAAGAAAACAAATAATAATATTATTACAGTGAAAAATGTAAAAACCACGTCGTCAAAACAGATAACAACAAACTATTAATGCTTTCATCGCAAGATCAAGTATATATTATACGTAATTTATTGGTATAATATATAGATACTCGTATTAGGTACGATCGAAGATCGATACAGCATAGGCACGTTTAACGTTTTGCGGTTAAAGGTTGTCGACGATGACGTGGTGTTTGCACCCGATATGCCTTTTCATGTCGCTTGGGAACCTGAACATTTTGTCGCACAGCGAAGACTTGAACTTTGGAAGCACGCCGCACTCGTATCGTAGGTGCTGGTTAACTCCTTGCTTGTATTTGTACGATCGGCCACATCCATTTGAGCACACGAACCGGGACACTGTAATCGTAAAAAGTAACATTAGCAAGCGATTATTATGGATCACGACGTCATACGGCCAGCCAGTCAACAAGTAAGTTAAGTAAATTGTCGTTGGTAAACACTTTCAGGGCCACTAAAAGTATACATTGTGGCCGAGTTATGTGGCTTGAACAGATGATAATAATAATAATATAATTAATTTAAATGACGGTAGGAGTAACGGAATCATATGTGATTCAAGCGAGTACTAATTTTGATTGTATGAGTAAGAATACAATAAGGTGAAATAAAACGTAAGTATTTAGTTGACTAATAAGTACACATATTATATAAGGTAATTTTTATTTTTTATTCTTCATTTGACCAATATTAATATAATTCCATGACTTATAAAATGTGTAAACAAGGTATTTCTCATCAAATTTGAGATAATATGCCTAATTGTTAAATAAATTATATTAAATAACTAGCTGTCTCACACAGCGTTGCCTGAGCCAAATATTAAGTTAAGATTAACCCCGAGTGATTTACAATTTACATGCATCTAATCTTACTAGGTAGGCAATTCACTTGCGGTTAGGTTAGTTGGAAACCCGAGGGCCGCCGCCTATATCATAGGTTAGGTTAGATATACAATTTACACATTAAATATTAAAAAAATATTTGGGATGAGCCATACATAACACCCAGGGGCCAGGGGTTTAAAAAATAGCCTATGACCTATACACAAACAATTTCATGACGATCGGTCAAGCTGTTTTGAAAGAGTTCAATAACAAACACTGTGACCGGAGAATTTTATACATAAGATATTCCAGTAAAACGGTCTACTCAATCGAAGACCATGCGATGAACGTTAGCAATGTGGATTTTGAGAGAACCGCGCTGCTTAAACGTTTTGTGACATAGCGAACAACTGAACATCGGAGGCGTGCTGCACTCGTAGCGAAGGTGCTGCACAACTCCTTGCTTGTACTTGTACGATCGACCACATCCATTCGAGCACTCGAACCGGTGGGACGCTGCAATCATAAAAGTAACAACGACAAGCGATTATTATGGGTCACGAAATCATATAGCTAGTCTACACGTAAGTATAGTAAATTGTCGTTGATAAACATTTTTTGGGCAACTACAAGTATACAGTATTACAGTGTGTGGCTTAAACGGCTGCAGATAGGAGTAACGAATCACATGTGATTCATGCATGCATTTATTTTGATTGGATAAGCAAGAATACATTAAGGTGAGATCAAATATTAGTATTTAGTAAGCTATAATATTACTAGGTTATATACACAGTATTACTATATAAGGTAATTTTTATTTCGTCTTCTTATTTTGACTGTAAATTAAAACAAGAACAAATGTACCTATAGTTTATATAATGCTGCAACTTGTAGTTAACAAATAACAGATAACAAATATAGATGCAGTCTATTAAACATAAAATAATTATTATTAGTTAAATTCGATTTCAGTGAAGTGGTCTACTCAATCGAAGAGTATGCGGTGCACCCTGGAAATGTGGATTTTGAGAGAGCCACGCTGCTTGAACATTTTGTGACATAGCGAACAACTGAACATCGGAGACATGCTGCACTCGTAGCGCAGGTGTTGGGTAACTCCTTTCTTATATTTGTACGACCGGCCGCATCCATTCGAGCACTCGAACCGGGGCACTGCAATAATAAACGGTAACATGGACGGGTAATTATTATTATTAGATCCAGGGGCGTCATTTGGGGGGGGGGTCAGGGTGTGCGGTGGCACCCCTTATATTTAAAATATTCTCAATTGGCCTGCTGAAACAAGGGAATCCCCCTTGTAGATCCGCTCTATTTTTAAATGGCCTGGTGAAATTTCAAAATGGCACACCACAAAAAAAAACTGAAATTACGCCCCTGATTAGATCACGATGTATACGGTTAAATAACAAACGATAGAACAAATTACATTTTATTTCCATCGCCGAAGAATGTATTAAAATGGTACACGTATTGAAATTATTTAGGCATGTATTTAGGTAATAATATCATGTAGAATAAAAGAAACACTATCAATGTAGCACGCGGCACGCAGCACGTGGTTGGCATTAGGACAAGGGGTGAATATGTAGGTGCATGGCGTAATAACAATTATATTATATTATATTATATGATGACGCGTTATATTATATTATGCCGAGGCAACTTGCTTTGCGCATCACGGAAACGATCATCTCAATTGCGGACGATTGCGTGTTGAATATTAGCAATATGGGGGGGGGCCTGATGGAGATGTGCTGCTTGACGTCATATACCGCGGCTACTTACAAATACGATTTAAGTTATAGGCACTTTATTTTTGGTGTGACTATTACTTATTATATTAGTACAATTATAACAAGCATAGTATAATTGATTGTCATCGGTAAACACTATCTGGGCCTTACAATAGTATTAAGTGTAGCCGAGTCATATAGTCAGGCGGTAACGGCTGCATGGTAATATGAGTGAGGATAATGCTATTTTATGCAAAGGATAAATAGATAAATATATTTAAGGTGAAAAAAAGTTAGTATTCAGTAAAAAAATATACTATAAAGTTTAAAGTAATAACTACTATAAGGTGATTTTTTATTTTAGCTTCTTTTATTTGGCTGTACATAAAAAAAAACCATAAATAATAGGTATATTACATAATGTTGTAACTATTGCAACTAAATAGGTACCTAATTATAACTATTAAACGTAATTCGGTTGGTATTATGACATATTATATAATATGTTAAAGCTGACGAAAAGGTCAAAGACAAAAAAAAATAATAATAGGTGGTCCGCCGCCTCAAAACGCGAAGACTCCTGGCGGTCTAAGAAGTAGGTACTCAATCATAGATATTGTGGACCCTCTTAATGTGTAACTTAAAGGCAAAGCGCCGCATGAACATTCTGTTGCACACCAGACACTTGAACTGCGGCTGCACGCCGCACTAGAATTTCTGATGACTTTCCAATTCTTTTTTGTTCCTGTACGACCGGCCGCATCCGTTGGAGCACTCGAATCGGAATGCTGCAAACATAAACGGTAACGCAAACGGGCGATTAGTCTATAAATCACGACGTCAAGCATATAGGGCTATCGAACGATTGAGAACGTTATACCTTTTTGGCAGTACGATTGAGAACACTTAAAATTAACAAAGAATTCACCGATGGCCCAAAAAACGAATACGATTGAGAACGAATTTGCGTGCAACGTTGCCATATAATTTTTATTTTTTTTTGAAATGAAAATATAAGTCTAATAGTGAAATATATTTATAATAATAATATATGTATATTGTTAAAATAATTTCCTTATAATAATAAATGTATATAAATAAAATAAACAAATAAAAAAAAAAAGTCATATAACATAATCTATTAAAAACACAAAAAAAATAGGTTTGTAAATACTAGTTTGACATAAATTTAGAATTAATATCCATCGTCATAATAATGTAACAATTTTCAGGCGACATTCTCTCGTACTTATCGAAGTATTGAACTTCGATAATAGTGTTCATTTTACTTTAGATTCTAATAATATCCCTGAATCTGATGAAAGCCCGATAAATATCAACAAATTATCCTTCGATAACAATTATTAAATTTGGCAACGTAGCAAGAAAAAAAAAATTCGAGCATTCTCAATCGTATTGCTAAAAATGACGTTCTCAATCTCTACCGGCATATAGTACTATTGTCGGTAACACTCTCTGAGCCTAACCTATAAAGTGTCAAGTCATGTGGAGGTTACAGCTAAATGCAGGTTGTAAAAGGGTGATAGTAATGTAATTTAATTCAAGTGTGCGGTCCACAACAATTTAAATTTTATATAGGTAAGTATAATATGTAAGGTGATATAAAATGTAACCATTTAGTAATAATACACATCTAAAAGCTAATTTTGTCTTTTATCTTTTTCTTTTGACTGCAACTACATTATAATCATAAGTACTATAAATAATATATTACAATATTGTGATTATATTGTAACTATTTTAGGTACATTCATTTACAGGACATTGAACATATTATAATGTGGTTGATATTATTATGTGATTACGAAATATTACATTTACAACTACAAAGCGGCAACAGCAGCAGGAGCATCTATAGTTCAGTTTATAAGCAATGACACAAAACGTTAGGTCTTAGTAATCATACACACATCTATAATAGGTTATTTTTCTATTTTATCTTCGTATTTCGACTTCACATTAAAACAATTAACAATCCCATAGCCATCATTTATAAAACGCTGTGATTTGAATCTAGACAGGTAAGTTACCTATTAATTAAACATATACATATCAAATAATAACAATATAATATTACTATAAGTAATATAGAAGACGGTATGACACCACATAATTACATATGTCGAGGTTGACAAAAAGGGCGACATGTCTAACGTGACCATATTTTTTTTTACTCAAAGCTGGACACCTGTAAATTTTAATAGGAAAACCATAATAATTTTTTCGTAAAATCACAACAATAGAAATATAGTATTTATAGTATAATAAATTAAATTACATAATTTATACATTTTTCGGATCCGCAAATCTTTTTTGGTAGTTTTTGGTAGTGACTTGTGATGAATAAATACGTGCTCTCTTTTAGTGGAATAAAATATGATAAAAATAAATTTTTTTGAAAGCGGGACAATTTGGGTTCTTTGGGGACAGCGGGACATAAAGCTCGAAAGCAGGACTGTCCCGCCCAAAGCGGGACGTATGGTCACGTTAGACATGTCCAACTCACACGCAGTCTGCTCATTCTAGGACGATAATTTTGTGAATGTTCGCAATGTGGGTCTTTACGTTGCAGCGCTGCTTGAACATTCTGCCACACATCGGGCACTCAAACTGCGGCAGCATGCCACACTCGAACTGCCGATGCCGTTCCAACCCTTGCTTGTATTTGTACGACCGGCCGCATCCTTTAGAGCACATAAACCGATCTACTGAAAATTGAAATCATGAAAAAAATACACGGGCGATTATTGTCACGCAGTGTCGGATTCATGCGAGTACCTACGTATAGGGTTATTCAGGTATACATAGTATTTTTGTTATGTTAAGTTAATCTTGAAAAAAAAAACACGGAAAAAAGTCCGATTTGATTTAATGTTATAACATCTACAGTAATCGAAGGTAAAATAGATGGCAAAAATGTGAATTAGAAGGTAAGGTAGTAAAGATACCAAAATTAATCAGTATTTTAAAATATGAAATACAAAACACATATTATATTAATATATAAAACCGATGGCGCGACAACGCATAAGAAACCCAATCGTTGTCCAAACTCGCCAGTTATTCACATCAAAACGGAAGAAGTGATTATGAAATCAAGAAAATAAATTATATGTTACGGTTTTGTACACACAATTTATCATGATCGTCAACAAGCATTCGCAGGAGATGCTCTCGAACAATGTCTAAACACTCTAAACAATGTCCGAGTATTTTAATCACTTCAAAAGGCAAATAATAATAAATTTATTAAAATTAAGAATTTATTTTCTGTAGATTTCACTAACCCTCAGTTAATCACAGACCATTCATACGCTGGAGACCAATTATAAGTTTTAAATTATGTTAAATTATTACATTCATTATTTATAATATTATTAAATTAAGACTTTTTTTTATGAAAAAAAAAATTAAATCGGACTTTTTCCGTTTAGTTATTTTGTGGTCGGACTTTTTTCCCTGCAATTTTTTTTTTGCGACTTTAGTGTTAAGTAACCCACTCTGGATCCTACAAGTATGTTTACAGTGTGATCGAGTAGCCTTAAAGCGGTAACAGCAGCAAGAACCGTATTTGATGCAATAAGTACCCACGAACTTTTGAATTATACAGCTAGTTTAGTTTTTAAGCGGTGAAACAGAAACAGAATGTTAGTATTTAGTAATAATACACACATCTATAATATAAGGTTATTTTTATTATATCTTCTTCTTTCAACCTCACATAAAAAACATGAAATAGTCCATAACATTAATACAACAATATGATTTGTATACTAGGTAGATTACCGATTAATCAAAAATACATAAAACAATATTATTCTAATATTAAAACTATGATCCATATAAATGTTATGTGGAGGCTGACGAAACGCGTGACACATCTGCACGCACGGAAACGGTCTGCTCATTATAAGATAATAATTTTGTGAACGTTCACAAGGTGGGTCTTATAGATGCAGCGCAGCTTGAACTCTTTGCCACAAAGCGAACACTCGAACTGCGGCTTCATGCCGCACACGAATTTCATATGCTGTTTCAATCCTCTTTCGTGCTTGTACGACCGGCCGCATCCTTTCGTACACGTGAACCGGTCTATAAAAATCAATATATTAAGGTTGTCATGTTAAATATTTATTAATTTGATTGAACGACGTTCGAAACAATATTAGTGATGTAATAATACTGATAGAACATAAACGTATGTAGGTAAAGAAAATATTATGTTATGTTGGTTACAGTCAGCATGTGTGATTAATTAGTGTTTAGCATGATACATTAAACTACATCTTTATTATCACTTATAATGTTCATTCATATATTGCATATGTAGCCTTTACACATTAACAAACGACGATATTATAATGTGTTAAATTAATTGTAACAGTTATACATCATGTGTAATTATAATATATTTTTAAGTAACTTGGAACAATGAGCAATAGGTAAATTGTGTGTATCAATAAGCCGGCTGGCAGTAACGCCATCGCTAAATATTGAAACGAGTATCTACCTTAACAGAATTGAACGGTTCTAGACTCTGGTTATAACTTATAACTAACGGGATGTTATTAAATATATTGGTTTTAGAAAAACAAATTAAGAGGTTGTGGGATTATAAGTATCTAGGGTAGAAATATTGAGATTAACCAATTCGCCCTATACCCGCTATTGGAGTAGACTTTTAACGATCGAATCAGTATGGGGGTTCTTAGCTTTTCAAATATTATATTTATACACAGAACACATTACGCATACAATATTCACTTACACTTGCATGTAACTCATGCAAGACCGAAGAAAGAATAGTCGATCCTTTCGGAATGCGTCTGTGAATGCTGGAACAGTGAAGCGGTTAGAAATAGTCGTCCATGGTCAGTGTGAACTGCGAAATATACGACGCATACAGTAATTGAAGTGATTTATTTCCATCTATCTATAAGCAATGAGCAATCTATATACACTATACAGGTATGTAAAATATTTAGTGTACAACAAATTATGTGTTTGCCGATATATTGTATTATAATTGATTTAATCAAATGTTTATAACTACACAAACAATGATAAATAAATACAAGCATTAATACAACATAAAGTAGGTAGGGGTAGGTATGAATAAATGGTATATTACACTGATCATACAGAGAACCGCAAGTTCATTAAAAAAACGAAGTTTTCGTGGTATATTGCAGATTGAAATCAGAGTCCTGTGCTTTCCTGTGATGCACCAATACGATGTGTCTCTTCATGTTGCCTTTCAACGTGCATCTTTTCGGGCAGTACGGACATTTGTACATTGGTGGTTTACCGCATTCGTAATTCAAGTGGCCGCTGAGACTGCTTTTAATTTTGTACCTTTTACCGCAGTTGTTCGGACACGGATAAAACAACAGCTGGTTCACATGTTCAACTGAGAAAATAACAACAACACAATTTAATAAAACTTGATTATAGCTCGGATTTACAGTGTATAAGTGTGTATAAGAATATAATATGTGCATACGAGCAAAACTCACAACTTTATTAGTACGCTTATACCTATACGTATGATATATTTCTATATGACCAAGACCGCCCCGAAGCATATTATATAAATACCGTATAATATATTTAAGTACGTACCACGTACGTTGCTTCTGAAATATAGGCAGTAGGTAGTAGGTACTTACCGTTTGTCGTGGTGCAGCGAATAAAAGCAACCAGCAAACGCGCGCAACGGCTAAAATAAATTTGAAATCCTATACTAAACTCGCGTGCATTGTTTTAGTATAGTTTGTTCAATAAAAACCCTTGTTTAGAGACAAAATAATACATATATTTAATGATACATCCACAATCGGTTCATCGATTCGTCAGACAACTTCTGTCGGTTTTATTTGATTTATCACATGCTAACAATAAAGGCTTATGGAAATCTAGAACATGTTCATCCAAACAATTGATTTCCCTCAGTTTTGTTGGGCAAAAGGGACATAATCCGTTTAAAATAGCACTATTGCGGTATTCAGCTGGTTTGCAAAATGATTGAACGCGTTTTCGTTCATCTGAAATACACAACAAAAAAGTAAGATACAATTAAAACAAATTGTAGGTCTGATTGAATAAAGCATATCATATACAATTGAACACGATTGCATTTGATATTCTAAATTTTATTTTTCGTCAAAGTTTTGACTAAAAGCAGCACAACATGTGCTTTTACTATACTGTCAATACCCGTGTATTATGAAAAAACAATTGTTGTAATTTTAACATAAGCAGTAACTATATAAAAAAAAAAGCTATGCAATAAAACTACCATCTAGTCAGTATTCTCGTTCTGATCAATCGATTAATTTCAATTATTTACATGTAAGTTGTCACGTAAAGATGTACAGAATGATAAATAAAATAATTAACATCAGGATTTTTTTTTTTAATAGTCTAAGCATAAACAAATGCATAAAATGTCATTGTTAAATATTTGACCTTTTGTCCGAAGGATAACAGTTGAAAGAGGGTGAAAACGACGAATGATGCACATATTTAAGGTGTGAAGTGAAATTTGATTTCTGGTGGAACAGCTTATGACAAATCTTGCACTTGTATCGTGGTTGTTTGCCGCATTCGTATTTTAAATGAAAGCCCAGTGAACATTTGTTTTTATAACTTCTATAACAGTTGTTGATGTGCACATTTGGACAGCCGTATCGCATGGACAACGAGTCTAAACAATATATTATTCTATACGACAACAATAATTTTAAAGTTAAAAATAAGGAGGGGGGTCAAAAATGTAATCCACTATTGGACACGTACAAGTAAGTATGTGTTAAAACGCAAAATATTAAAGCAAATAATTTTAATGCGTTATACAAAAGTAATAATAATTAATAAAATGGCGAAAGCAAATAAATTCATCTGAAAAAAAAAACTTAAACAAATCCATGACAAGTATCTATATATAGTATGTATAGTAATATAATCATGTAAGTTAATTAAAAAAATATTTATAATACAGAAAGAAATATGTATAGGTAGTTATAGTTATGAGTTTATGACTAATTATCATTGATTTATAGATGACTAATGATAATTGATAACTGGTAACAAAGTTAGGTAAGACTTGAAAATAATATAAAAATATAACTTTACCCAAGTTTCAATACTTAAATAAATGCATAGGTATGTATATTTTAATACTTTATTAGTCAAATACATAAATTACACTTTCATCAAAAAAATGGAATGTTTTAATGAATATTATGTAATTAATTAGTTATTAACAATTATCAAAGGTAGGTAACCTATACCCAAGATAATTATTATTATTCCTGTCATTGAATACTTGGCAAATACTTATAAACTTATAAAAAATGTATTTACAAATTGGTATGCAAACAATTTACTAATTTATTAACATCACTAATAAGTCATTCATTTATACAATACAGGTTTTTGAAGTTTGAAGTTTGATTATTGTAGTTATTGATTAGCAACTTTGTTCATATTATAGTGTCTCCAAGGTTTCATTAAAGGTAAGTAATTTTAAAGAAGTTATTTTGTATCAGTAATACTGTATACAATTAAATACTACAGGTATGTAAAACAAAATGAAGGAAAGTTGTAGGTACCTATAAAAAACGATTTAAAATCAATTAAAATGTTCACTTGTTTTATCATAACTTGATTCTCTGTTATTCTTATACTTTGGTTATTGCTTTCAACAAAAAAGTTGTATCTCTGTTAAATAATCAAAAATCTACTTCAAAAGAACAAAGTCAGGGGCTGATGTATTTATGTACTGTGAACATATGTTTCTTCAGGTTTGAATTTCTCGAAAACATCCTTAGACAAAAGTCACATTTGTATAAGGGTTGTTTTCCACATTCATACTTCAAGTGATAAGTCAAATGGAATTTGTTCTTGTAACTGCGACTGCAATGTCCATTGACACAACGCCAAATTCTAGTACCTGAAATGCGTCACATTAGCCTGATCGTTTATTAATACTATTCAGAGCGAAGCATTTATACAAAAAGCTGTGTATTAATGATATTTTTTAAATCCGTGAATTTCTACAAAAGTAACACATTACTAATAAACATCAACTTATATTCGTTTTAAATTGTATTTCTAAATACGCATAATCCAATTAAGGTTTAGCCAACACACTGGATATATTTTTTTAGAAGAATTATGAAATGTACGAACATAAAATACAAGTAAATACGTAATGAAATAAAGTGAAATAAAAATATTTTTTTTTGTTTGTGTTCAGTATTTTTGAAATATATGTACGCTGTAATAAAACTACATGTTTACAACCTACAATTCTAAGTTTTTTAATACTAAAATAAACAAAATTAAATAAAACAAACATGTATACTTTTGGTATTATATACACTCTACAAAAACATTGTAAGAATTGCTGTTAGATGCTGAACATTTTAAACGGCTAACCTTTTAAAATCATTCTAATTATTTTATAGTTTACCTTTTATTAAAAAAAATAGAAATATCATAAAGAATTTAATACCCGTTAAAAAATGTAATAAATTGTTCTTATGACTAATCGAATAGGTCGTATTAAGTACATAATTATAATTTAATTTAATGTCATCCCACTTTTCATTGTAAAACATGCGAAATATATAACTATAGGCTATATTCAATACTTATCTGAAAGTAAGCGCACACAAATTATATTATTGTATCTACTAGTATCATAATTTCTTTTTATATTCAAGTACTAGAAGTACCCTGGCTAAGATATACCTATATACATTAAATAAAATGTTGCTTATCTTTTAATTATTATAAAACATACATTGATCATTCGATAAGTTAAATTCAACCAGTTAGAATATTTCCACGTTTCTAACAAACGTGTTAATTTACAAAAAAATACTAGATTATTTTATGAGATTGGGTAACCTTGTTTTTACCGATTTGCTATATTTGTTGTACGGGAAACATACATGCTCAATGCACATAATACATACCTACCTAATAATATATAATAGCAATAAAAGTCAATACAAAAAATAATTTTTATTGAATACTACTTGAGCTTCTAAAACTCACAAAAAAAAAAATTAAATACATGTATTATAGTGAATTCATCAACAGCTTTTTAAAATATTAATCGAATATGTATTATGTGGTTATAAAGTTAACAATTTAAAATTTAAATGTTTGCTTATAGTTACATTCACATAATATATCATTGAAAAAGTATGTTTTCTTAATATAATATTTCAATTTTCTGTACAACGGGAAAACGGTATCGATTAAATTGTAAACGTAAACATATTATCAATGAACATTTTATTTTATATAACTACATTTATTACATAGAGAGCGTAATTGTAATTTATTAGTTCATTATTATTAAACATACATGCGTATACATAATATTATAAAATTATCTAAAAAAATATAAGTACATACTTTTCAAAAATATTTTATTTTAATTGTGAGACAGTAAATATAACATTTACATATATTTTATAATAATTTTATCTTATATTGCTATGTACATTTTTGTTCAAAATCGTAAAATACTGTTGTGGAAAACTAAATTAAAAATATTATTTGTTACGTCTACATGAAATGCATGTTAATTTGTATGAAAAATCATAAAATATACTATTTATCGTGGGTTTTAAATGCGTTCCTGGTATTTCGTTTCACTCTCAGTGCATTTTAGTTATAGGTATTATTTGTTCAGAATAATATTTTATCCATATTATACAATGTGAATAGGCACTATAAATAATTCGATCTTGAAATCATAAACTATATTATCATACCACCGAACTTGTTATGTACTGATGACATATGAATTTTCAACACGTTTCTATACGCAAAACATTTCATACACACTGTGCATGAAAATTTAGGCCTTACACCGCATTCATAGCGCAAATGTTGTCTGACACCGTGTAACGCTTTGTAACTTCTGCCACACTGGTTAGGACATTGATACCGATCGTCGACAATCAAAAAATCTTGTTTATTTAACTTCCAGCACACTAGAATAAAATGTACATTGATTATTTAAAGTTGTTTAAAATATCATATTGTTAAAATGTTTTGAAACAAAAATATAAATATAATATGTATATAATATGGAGTTACATGCCAAATTTCATACAGGTCATAATAATAATAATTATAATAATCAAATACAGCCCTGTTAACACTGTATAATAATTGTTGGACTTATTAGGTTGTCGTGGATATTCATGTTTCTAATAAAAAATAATTAATGAACACAAGGTTATTTTTTCAAAAAATGTCGTTCGTTTGATTATTATAACAAGTGTCCACATATTTACATGTACATTATTTACAATCTAATTAATAATATGATAATAGTATGTACTTAAAAATATACGTTAAAATTACACAAGACATTTAAATTTGTATCGAAAATTATAAAATGTAGATATACGAGTAAATAAAAAAAATAAATATGATTTTGTTTAGAATACAATATTTTAGTATAGTTTACGAGTACAGAGAATGAGCCATTCTCTGGTGTTTCTTTACGGAATCCGATCTAGAATATTTTTTACCACAGTATTCACATTCGAAGTCTACGCCGCAAAATTTGTAATGTTTAGCGAAACTCGGTCGTTTGTCATAAGTACGTCCACATTTGGGACAAGTGAATGTTTCTGAAACCCCTAAAGACGAAAAAAAAATCGTGAAAAACAATTTTAATTGTTGTTAAAAACCTTTGTGCAAATTTAGATTTCATTGTGTTATATTAAATATATCATAATATGTGGCATCTTAAAAAAAAATATTAATTTGTTTATCATGATTATAGTGCACCAAAAAAAAAACGTGCATTACATAAGAATAAGAACAAAATAATTAGTTGGGTAGGGGAGACCTTTGAAAAATTCATATGAATTGTACTCAGGCTTAACCCAAAATAGTTGTTAGTTGTTACGTATATATAATATTATCTTGAACTTAATAGGTAGCTATAATTTTATTTATTAAAATTTAAATGTGAATAAAGTATTGTTTGTTTCTAAAGCCGAAGATACACGAGCAAGGTATAATTTGATTTTGTTATTATTATATCCATAGTGGTATTATTTTTATTAAGAAAAATGTTTGAAATCTAACTGTAAATCATTTTAAGTTATTGAAGAAGATTTTAAGTAATATTTTATTAAAACTAATATATTTAGGTAATTAAAATGATAGGTAAATGGTAGGTAATGGTTTTGTGTGACAGTGTAACAACTATTCCCGGTTATCCCTAAATAATTTGTAGCCAAAATTAAATATACGTAATTAAATTGTTGTTTGTTTGATCAAGCATTAAGCAACAAGCTATGGTACAAAATTATTACGTTTTTTAATTTGTATTAGATACCCAGTAACAATGAATAAATCATCTCATTTAGTGTAACACAAAAAATCATTTTATTTTTTTTAACAAATATAATTAAAATAAATAGCATATACGACACATTTTCGTAGGTAATTTAAACTTAATTTGTACTACACATGTACGGGTACATATATTAAGTATAATAATAAGAACCTAAATGATACTAATAGAAGCTCTTATGTAAAATATGCTTCAAATGATTAAAAAGCAAAAACTACGCAACATTATAATATTATTTTGTCTTACAAACTTATTTGTACAGTTATATGTAAAGTCAGGGTTACAATCTCCCAACTTAAAGAAGGATTTAATTTAAAATAAATATTTCATTAGTGTTGAGTCTAAGCACATAAATACAATCATGATGAGTGTTAATGTAATAATTTAAATTTAGTATTAAGTATGTTTATAAATGGAAAACAATTTATAATTATGTACAATTAATATTATGTGATTTTCATTCAATTCAATTTCCATTTTATTCCACGTTCTACAATTTTCAGTAGACAATTTTGTATAACAAAATAAGGAAGATGAACGGTAAATAAATTACGTAAAATTAAACAATTAAATAATAATTGCTGGATTAATTTTAAGTAAAACAAACATTAACCAAATATTGTTAGGTTTCAGTTAAAATTATTTTTAATTATGTCTTCGAAAAGCTAAAATAGTTTTTTTTACCCTCGGAAACATGGGCAGAAATTTGGTCTGTGTGGGGGTTACGGTTGGAACACTAGTTTATATATTAATACTACGCGTGCAAGGATCCGGCCCTGATTAAAATAATATTATAATGAAGGTAAGAAGGTTAGAGTTAAAATATAAGCAATACAGCTGGCTGAAATAAATAAAATAGTAGGTTTTGTGTAAGATATTAGTTTATTAACAATACAACTATATTAATTTTGTAAATTTTTAAATTCCAAGATAACAAAATAGAAAAAGTATTAAAAAAATCGCATGAAAATAAATCCAAATAAACACTAATTATAATAATACATATTGAATATCTAATTCATATTTTGTGAATTCAATATTTCTTCTATAACTGTAATCCTATTCTATGTAAATGTTTGTACATTTTAAGCATAAAGTATTTAATATTTATGCTGCAATACTTTGTGAATGAATCCCAAATGTGAATTGAGACTACATTTGTACCTAAACCGTTTATTACAAATACGACATAGAAACATTTTTTCAACGCCACATTCAAACTTTTTATGATTCTGTAAGCTCTGCCGATGCTTATATTTTTTTTTACACGTACGGCATTCCCAAACATTTGCTTCATTTGGATACCAAAAACCTATAATAATAAAATAATATACAGTTAGGTATAGATATTCTAAGTAGGTGTATTTATCGTGCAGCATCATTTAAAAGTTATATTCACATATATATCATGCGGTAACATACACAATTGTAACCCTTTAGCGTATATTACGACATTTTATGATGACCAGCTTTTCTACAAATAAACTCTTCACCGTACAACATTTTTTTAACTACTCCGAAATTGAAAAAAAATTGTTTTGACTTATCAACTCACAGCTGAATATAACCTAACATAGTTGTTGCTTAACAATGTGTTAAGTATTTTTCAACATATCTGGATTCAGATTATTAGTAATTATAATTACGAGTATATCGTTGTTAGGCTGTTAGCAGTTAGCTATAACTGACAAAGATTTGCAAAATGTAATAATAATTCTTTGTTAATTTCATATTTTGTTGAAATTGTTCAATTTTCAATAAATATTTTATAAGATAAGGCTATATTTGCTGTCAACACAATTTGTTTTATTATTTGTGTACTATAGGTGTTGTTATAAAAATTATTAATATTTATCATAAATATCTCCTCCTCGTAAAATACAATCTCCATAAATGTATATATTAATCTAAATATTATACTAAAAAAGATTCTCTTTTGAAAGCCTGAATAAAATCTACATATCGAACTGCATCATTGAATCAGATTATAATAGGTATTTAAAATTAGTTATTTATAAAAAAAACTATATAATGTAATGTGGTCTACAACTATACCTAGTAAATATTTTTGTTGGTAAACATAGTTGACGCGGCCGCGATTTATATCGTCTGGCCGACCACCACGCTCCTAACGTAAGTATATATAATATATATTAATATATTAATTACGTGTTCTTATTTCTTTCATGGGTACATTATTCAATTATAATGCACTTTATAAATGTACTTTTATATTATATATAGTGTCAATATCTAATTGTTACCGCTCACTACAATTACAACATAGTTTTAAATAATTAATTATATATTACAGTTGTTTTACTAAAATATAATGTAAAACCAGTTATGAGCAGTTTTCACAATAAATTGTATAATACAAAATTATGTATAATAAGAAGTCAGATAAATTCCTTTATTAAACATTATGAGTTCTTATAGCTCATATCCTGCAACAGTCATGTGTATACATTTATATTATATTTTATTATATTAATATTATATTTTATAATATTAATATAATAACAACTTATGAACCATTACGTTGTGCCGTTTCAAGCTTTGTTTTTGTGTGAACGGGCGACCACACGTTGCGCATCTGAACTTTGGTTCTACACCACATTCGTTTTTTAAATGAAACATAAGGTTAGAACGATGTTTGTATTGTTTTTCGCATTTAGGACAACCAAAGTAAACCACAGTATTTGCACACCCATCTGAAAAAAAAAGCTCATTATTACCAGGATTAACGTATAAATTATAAATAGCTCGAAATGTATAAATATATGCAAAACTAAAAACTTTTTTTACATACAATTATAGAAATCTATGTTTAAAAAAAAATAGGAATAAATCAAAAATAACAAATTGTGCAACAAAAATCATATTTTAATGGTGAATTGAATATGGTAATATATTCGATATGAGATGACAAAAGTAAAAACTCTATTCAAAACATTATGAACGCTGAATAGGTTGCTTAGTTTTAAAATATAATCGTATTATCTGCGTAAGTTGCTATTGCATTCCCGATATATTTTAGGTATAACTAGTAGATAGGTACTATATTATATAGAAATATACGAGAAGCAAAGACGATTTGCAAAATTATACGCTTGCTCACATTTAAAAACAATTGCAGCATGGAAGTTATATAATATAATGTATAGTATAGATTATAATATTATTCGTAAACAGATAGTAGTTATAAACATAGAAATAAATTAAAAAACAGCCAACAACGAGTTATAGGCGTAACTATGTGGTGTTGGGGGGGGAGGGGGGGGGCTGATGCTCTAGAATTGTTCAGTGGGATACTCAGTTGTTTCTTTTTTTGGAAAATGTGTAAACTTAATATTGATAACTTTATTTAGTTGTAAAATTTGAAAAATTACTATTATATTTAATAATTTCAACTAATAAAAAATATATTCAATAATGTAATAACTGTGTGAAGAAGGTGAAGAAGGTGAATCCGTCACCATAACTTATTTTGACATCAAAAAATCAGCACTCCTCTTAACTTAGATATATATAGTTACGCCTACACACCGAGTAGGTATATTCTTATAACGATCATATTATAATACGATACGAATAAAATAGTTAAATTATTAATTCATCCAAACAAACAACAATTCAAGGGGAATGCAAGTGTGATCTTCGATACATATATGATATACCTATTATATCTAAAATAATTAACTAAATCACGCGTTTGAACATAATACTATATTCATCCGTCACTGGAAATATCCAATAGACGTAATTTTTACAATTAAATATTTTTTGTAGTATTATTGTATACGAGGTCTGTTCAAAAATAACCGGGATTTTATTTTTAATTAATACAAAAATTATTTTGCATATTATAAAAAGATATCTCTCTTTCAAAATATTCTCCTCCAGACAAAATCTGGAATTTTTTAGAATATCTTCTCTTGTCAAGTATTAACATGCCTTTATAGATTACTTGATTGAAATCTATTTTTCATTTAAATCGATACCATATTAGTTAAATTGGACAAAGTAGGTAACATTTGTCCCGGTAGTTTTTAAACAGCCTTCGTACATCAAAATTGCAATAATTCAAACTAATACATTGTCAAAAAAAAAGTATATATGAACATAAAATAATAATAATTTTATAAGCCGTAGTTAAAGTACCGATATATAATATAGTTCGTGGACACGACTTTATTATTTCATGTACATAAGCTTGTGCACGGAGACCATATGCCGCTTCAGATGTTGCTTCCAAGTGAATTGTCTACCACACGCGGTGCACCGGAATTGTGGTGCTACGCCGCACTCGAGCTTTAGATGGCTATTCAAGCTAGCCCTGTGTTTGTACATCCTGTTGCATCGAGGGCACGTGAATGCGAAGTAGTTGTTGTTTTCTGCAAAACAAAGGACAGTGCAAAATTAAGTCACAGAAAACAATGCATCGGGTCAACTACTATACGTTGTATTATAAATAAAAAGCTTAAACAGCAAATGCTATAAGAAGGTGTACCTACGCTATATAAATAAAAATTATATAGTAAGGCATTACAACACCTACTATAATATATTATATAGTGGGTATTATAATACCATATATGGAAATATGCATACATAATATAAAGTACATTTGTAATTAGTACCAGTAAAAATAAGCGCCGTGAAACAAAATCGAGTATCACACGGTAAATCAAAAATAAAATATTTATAAATTATAATACATGTATATACCTACATTCATATAACACAGAATGTTGAAATCAATAAAACAATACATCAAATCAGTTAACATTTTATTCGATTAATGCAATTACATACGCGGAAATCATACTGTGTTAGAGATCAACATTTTTACCAACAAATAGTACAAAGAAAATTTCCAATTGATACAATTGATCGCCAATGTATATTTTAGGTATTTTGTAAATGTAATGATTACTATTATTCATGCACTGAAATTCAGGTAACATTTTTGGAAAAACTACAAATATACATTTTATTTATAACAATAGGGTGAAATAACTTCTTAATCCAATATGATAATAACAAGATAATTTATTTATTTATATTAAATATAATATTATTAATAATACAAAATAATATACTAGTCAAGGTAAATTTATTAATGAATTGGGTACTGAACATTTTAATGCATTAATGAACTATTTAATTTGAACAGCATCTATTGCATATACAAATGGAATCCATTTGGAATATATTAATTTATGGAATGCATCCAAATCAATAAAAAAAAAAAAAATTATTTAAGCATTTAGGTAATTTGAAAAGTAGTAGATAAATTGGGTAATAACAATAATTGTGGGTAAAATTGAAGACAGATTATACTCGTCGCCCTTAGTTCTAACTTTTAAATACCTTATACATTGACAATTATAAATACAGTATGACAGGTTGTGACATATGTATGACAGTACATGGATCACAGGTTAATTTGGAAAATTAATTACAAATACTTACCAACCTATTGATAAAATATGTATTAACACAAATTAGAGAAATTAAGTGAAATTAAATACAAACAGAAATATAATACCTAGTAATCTAACTCAATAACACCAATAAATTATTGCTGACCTACAGTTGTAGAATCATCAAATAAATTAGGTTAGGTGCATTACAGGTAATACTAAAAAATTTTAAATAAATGGTAATACATATACCATGAAGAAATATTCTTAAAATTCACTACTTCTTCTGATATCTTAAATGAATGACCAACAGTAATAGCTGTCATATTACTTGTTAAAGCAAGAACATAGTTACTATAAATTTAAATTGTATTTTTATAACCATCGAATTTTAATACTTTTAGTAGGTACACAAATGTTATTAAGTAGACATGTAAGAAATGCAATTAAATTGAATGAAATACATTTTCATTAATACATTTAAAAAATTATAAAAGTAACAAAAAAAAATTGGACGGTTATTTTGGTTAAATTTAAGACAGCAATGTTTTGAAAATAATATACTTATATAATAATAAAAAATAAATAGTATAATTTTAAATACAAATCAAATATAAAAATAAGAAATAAATTATAAAAAATAAATATAAGTTACGGATGTCCTAATTAAGTTATTGAATGGGTTCTTTGGCATTGGATATGTAACTACACAGACATTTTTTTTTTAATTTTAAGATTTTCAATAAAATTATAATTTTAATTTATTATTTACAATACCTTTAAATATATATATGATAAAAGTTTCTGTGTGAAAAGTAAAACCTGTTAAAATAATTTGTAATTATTTTTATTATAAGTGATGATACTTTTATTTCTACCGTATGATTATTAATGTTTGAAGTACAAAAAGTGGTTTTTCTTATACTTTTTGAGTATAGGGCAGAGACAATTGTGTTTACTATTACAGACTTATAACAAAAAAAGAAGGAATTTTTGTTATGAATATTATAGTTCTAGTAATATTATGAAAACGGTTTATTTATATAACACTATGGTAAATATTATATCTGTGCCACGAATTTAAGACATAAATAACAACAAATAAAACAATTAACTCAACAGCTTAAAGTCATAGGTGGAAATCAGGGGAGGGGACTTACCCCAAAAAATCCCCTCTAGACAGACAATTAGTTGTATTTATATTGCATATTATATTGCATATAGTTGTATGGGATCAATATTAAATTGTTTAGTAAATTATAGGGTTGCAATATTGTACAATTTTGGTATATTTCAAATGTATGAATATTATTGTTATTTTTTTTAATTTGTTTTGTTTATATTAAATACTGATTTTTTTTACTAGACAACTCAATAAAAATAATAATTATAAACTTAAGCAATATTTTACAATAGATACTCTAAAACTGATTCAGTATTAGGTTAAGGAACTTAATTATAGATATGTTCAGTAATCAAATATTATTATTTCAGTGAGGCATGCTAATAAACAAAATTAAAACAACATTTGTATCTACAACAAATTAGATAAAACATAAACAAGTCTACAATTTGATGTTTGTTACTTGCTAGTATTAAATAATAAAAACAAGGTGATGGTAATAAACTTTTGTTTAGGTACATAAAAAAAAATCATGAATACAATTTAATACAAAATGTTAATCTATTTTAAATTATTTTGTTAAAATAACTATAATATATTTACTGATGTATATCTATTCCATTGCAGTTATCATTTCATTGTTATATTATTTTATGAATAGTAATTAAATGATTCCGTAGATGTGATCTGTGGGCAAATTTTCTAAAACAAATATCACAACTAAATTTTGGTTGAACTCCACATTCATACTTCTTGTGAGCAAATAAATTACGCTTATATTTATAACTTCGACCGCAATTGTTGCACATAAAATAGTTTACAGGCACTAAAATCAATAAAAAAAAAAATGTCTATGTAATCTTTTTAAATATAAGTGAATGCCAAAAATCTCAAAATAATCCATGCATTTGTTTAATCGAAATTATATTATTAAATATGCGTATAATTAAGCATAGAAAGTATAGAGAATGTCGTGCGAAATTTTAATTATATCAAATACCGAAGTTTAAGTGTTAATTATTTTAAATTCTAATAATATGTAGCTAAAAAAATTGAAAAATAATAATATATTAAATGAATAGTTAATTCAACATACGAATCAAATAGAATAATATGAATCACTCAAGAAAAATAACATCACTAAACTTTCAATTAATCGGGATTACCGAAACAATTAAATCCTAAAAAAACATAAAAGAACCATAAAAAATTAACATGTTTTCTTCCAAAATATACTAAAAGACAATACATATTAAAAATATATAGACAATAGTTATGTAATTTTTAAGAGATTAAATGAATACAAGTTTTTATAATATTAATTGTGTTACCTATTAATATAATAATAGGATTAAAGTTATAAGCAGATAACAAAAAATTAATATATAAGAATTGATGATATTATAATCAATTGTTTTATTTAAATCAAATTACACATTTTAGATATTTATTGAGGTGGTTACACCGTGTCAAAATTCTTACTACTAATCAATTAATAAGTGATAATAACAAAAGACGACAATATTATTCAATTGATAAAAAATAACCATAACAACCATTTCATTTTAGATACTTAAAAATTCTTAAAAATACTTATCAGAGATTCCTTAATTCAGTTGGGAACATGAAGTTTTGTTTTTATTTCTTTATGTATTGGTGTTTTAATGCTTCATGGTATTTCAAAGAATCAGACCGTGTGAACATTTTATTACAGAATTGACATTCAAACTGTGGTGACTTTTTGCATCCATATTTTAAATGTTCTAAAAAGCTGGGATAATGTTTGTAGGTTTTGCCACAACTTTGAGTGCATATATATTCTCCATAGTTATTAACCAATGGTGTCGGATGAAACGACCATATTTCTGTGAAAAAATAAAAATTATTATAGACCAGTTTTATTATTTAGATAGTACACACATATAATTATTTAAATAACCATATATGCTTATATGTGGATATAATAATACATGCTTTAAAATGTATAATAAATGTATAATATCATTAAAGATAGAAGACAAAGACACATAATTGTAACGGTTATATTATTGTAAAATATAATCTTATGAATTCATAACAAGTGATTCAGTAGATGTGATCTGTGAGCAAATTGTTTAAAACAAAAGATTACAGCTACATTTTGGTAGAACTCCACATTCATATTTCCGGTGATTACATAAACCATGCTTATATTTACTTATATTAACTTAGACGGCAAATGTTGCAACGGCATTAATTGGTTAACATAAAAGTAACTTTATTCATGTAATAAGTGAATAATGTGTTTTGATTAATATTTCATTTCATAACTATCAAAAAAACTATAAATGTAGACATGTTTTATACTAAATGAAATAGAATAACAAATAATAAAAGTATATTAAAATTAAAAATCATCTCAAAACTAATATATAGGTTTTTACGGCACTTTTTTTTACTTTATCTGTACAAGTATAAAAAAATATAAAAAGTTAAGAATATATTTTTATGCCAAATAACAAATATAGTTTATTGATCAAATATTAACTATTGTATACTCTAAACAAATGTAGAGAACAAAATAAAAAAAAATAGGTTGGTATATCTTTGTATACATATTCAGAATTATTAATTTAAAATGTCATATTTAATTCATGTAAAAAAAAAAACAAAAAAGATTTAATAATTGAATATTGTAGTTTCTTGTAATATAGTTCACAAATAAATCATATGTTGGTAGCAGAGAATGTATGCTTAAAAATGCATTATTTATACATACATAAAAGATAAAAGGGTATAGTTTTGGTTTAATCAGTAATCAATTATACAGTATTTTAATTATTGTTTATAATATTTTATGAACAAACATCAAATGCTTCCGTAGAGTTCCTCTATAGGCAAATGGTTTAAAACAAAGATTACAGCTAAATTTTGGTTGAACTCCACATTCATATTTCTGATGATTACATAAACTACGCTTATATTTATATTTTCGACCGCAGTTGTTGCACATAAAATAGTCTAAAACAAATAATGTTATTTTCTATGTAATCTTGTTAAAATAAGTATATCCAAAATCGAGAATGAAATGTATAAAATAAATCAAGCATTTGCTTAATAAAAATTATATTGTTCAATATGCATATTATAAAGCATAGAAGAGAGTTAAGAAATTGTTGAGCAAAATTTCTATATGTTCTGTTTATCAAATACAGGAGTTGAAGTGTTAATTATTGTATACTCAAATAATATTTAGCGAAAAAAAAAATAGGTAGGTTTAGTTTATACATACAATACACATATTCAGAATTGTAAAATTAAAATGTCATATTTAATAATTATAAAAAAAGAAAAAGATGAAATAATTGAATACCATAATGTCTTTATTTGCTAGATAGTTTACAAATACTTAAACTCCTTAAGCATTATATTGGTAGCACAGAAATTTATCCACAAAAATGCATTTTATTAATAGTAACATAAAATATAAAAGGGTATGGGATTGGTTTTAAGGGATTTGTACAAAATGTATTTTGTGTTCCATCTGTCAAACAACAAAGTTTAAGTGTTAGGTTTGGTACTCTTATTATATTCAACAAAACAAAAATAATAATGGGTACATTAGTATGATTGAGTTGATTTAACAAACAAATTAAAAGATACATCAATCACTTAAAGAAAAAATATCACTGAACTTTCAAATAATGTAAAAAATATAAAATAAGTATTACATAAAAATGAAATAATAATAATAAAAAAAAATCTCAAACCAAAATAAATAATTCTAAAAATTTGATTTGTTTTAATTGGTTAGCCATGTCACATTTTATTATTAAGATAATCATATTGATACATGTATTAATAATATACTAATGCAAAAAGAAAAGATGAAATATTGTAATAGCTTTTATTTGCAAAATAGTTATAATCTCTTCAAGCATTATGTTGGTAACACAAAATATATGCTTCAACTTCCATTGTAGGTATATAACAATTTAAGGTTTAGTGTAGTTTATTCATATATATATAGTTTTAAGGTACAGCCTTTTAATTGTTATGCTATTTCAGATTTTCAGCCTTCTAGTATTTTATGAATCAATAACATATGTTTCCGTAGACTTCCTCTTTGGGCAAATTGTTTAAAACAAATATCACAACTAAACTTTGGTTGAACTCCACATTCAAATTTCTTGTGAGCCAATAAATTACGCTTATATTTATAACTTCGACTGCAATTGTTGCAAAAAAAACAGTTTACAGGAACTAAAACAAATAATATTATTGTTTATTTAGTCTTTTTAAAATAAGAGTACCTAATATATAAATATATAATAATAGTAATAAAATAATTCAAGCATTTGTTTAATACAAATTGAATTACTAAATATGAACATAATTGGGAGTAAAGAAAATTGTGTGCGAAATGTCTTGTGTTCCATCTGTTAAATACGGAAGTCTAAGTGTTAGGTTTGGTAAACTCTTATTAAACCTAACAAAATTAAAAATAATTATACGTACATTAGACTGATTAAGTTGATACAACAAACAAATTAAAAGATACATCAATCACTAAAGGAAAAAATATCACTGAACTTTTAAATAATGTAAAAAAATAAGTATAACATGAAAAAGAAATAATAAAAATTAAGAAAAAAAATTCAAACAAGCTCAAACACCAAATAAATAATTCAAAAAAATTTGATTTGTTTTAAATGGTTAGCCATGTCACATTTTATTATTAAGACAATCATATGAATACAAGTTTTAATAATATTTACAAACACACTTTATTAACTACCAACTTATATATAGTACCTAATATGATAATAGTTTTAAGAATGAAGCAAAAATTAATATATTAATAGTTCATCGTACAAAAATTAATTGTTTCAATAAAATTAGAATACAGCTTAAATATCCATTAGGGTACAACATTTGCATAATGTGTTTTCTTTGACTATATTTGCCTCACAAATGTACAACATCCATAATTGTAATTTAACAGAATCCATTTTGTGTTGTTAGATTTAATACTACAAGTAATTGACATGATATAAAATTCTCATTTATTTTTATTTTTTTAAAAATCATTACATCATCAGAGTTATTAAACAATAATGTCATATTTAATATGTATAGTTCTGCAAAAAGAAAAGACGAAATATTGTAATAGCTTTTATTTGCAAAATAGTTATAATCTCTTCAAGCATTATGTTGGTAACATGAAATATATGCTTCAACGTCCATTATAGTTCTATAAAAAGTAGAGGTTTAGTGTAGTTTATTCATTTATATACAGTTTTAAGATACAGTCTTTTAATTGTTATGCTATTTCAGCCTTCTAGTATTTTATGAATCAACATCATATGTTTCCGTAGACTTCCTCTTTGGGCAAATTTTTTAAAACAAAGATTACAACCAAATTTTGGTTGAACTCCACATTCAAACTTCTGGTGATTATATAAACTACGCTTATATTTATAACTTCGACCGCAATTGTTGTTGCATATAAAATTGTTTACAGGCACTAAAACAAATAACAATGTTGTAAGTTATCTCTTTAAATAAATATGAATTCTAAGTTGTTAAAAATAGTAATTAAAAAATGCAAGCATTCATTTAATTCAAATTATAATATTTAATATGTGTAAAATAAAGCATAAGGAGTAAGGAAAATGTTGTGACAACTTTCAATAGTATTCCATTAATCAAATACTTAAGTTCAATGTCCATTTTTATACACTCATATTCTAATAATATAAAGCTAAAATAAAAATTAATAATAATACATTTGATTGAATAGTTAATTCAACAAACAAATCAAATTGTATGTAAATCATTTTTAAATAACATCACTGAACTTTCAAATAATTAAGGAAATAAAAATAAGATATCAAAGATAACTTATCATAAATAGTTATTTTTAAAAAAGGCTTATGAGCACTACCAAAATAAATAATATTAAAACACTTGATTAGTTTTGAATAGTTTGTAATGTCTATTTTATTATGAAGAGGAATATATTAATACAAGTTTTAATAATTTTTACAAATAACTGTTGTTATACAGACTAATATATAAAGTACCTAATATGACTAAAGTTGTATGTAGGAAACAACAATAAATATATCAATAGTTAATAATGAACTTTTTTAGTAAATTAAACGGTTTCAATATTGATTAAAGGAGGAAATTGTTCTAAAATATGTAGTCTTAAGAAAACGTGATGCCTGCATAATCTTTTCTGTCTTACAAATATACAACATATTATCTAATTTATGTTTAGTAGAATCAATTTTGTGTTATTAGAAATAATACTATAGTAAATTGAGTTATATCAAATGTACAAGGAACATAATAACATGTGTTCCCTCATCTGTATGCTTAAAAAAATATTTTAGTTTTAAATTTAGAACATTTTCAAAGTTATTAATATATGCCATATTTAATGCATGGAGATCAGTAAAAAAATAAGATTTAATACTGTAATGACTTTAAAATTGTAAGATAATAAAAAATTCTTCAAACATAATGTTGGTAGAACAAAATATATGGACAACCCCCCCCCCCTCGAAATTTTTCGTGTTATTTTATGTCGTAGTAAAATAACTATTTCAGTCTAGAATAATTGATAAACATTGATATGTGAATATACGAATGACAGCTATGGTCTACATTATTAACTTGAAAATAACAATTTGTACCAGGTAAATTTGCTTTGGGTATATCAGCCGGATTTCTTGATAATATTATAGGTACATACTACATAGGTAAGGTATATATGTATAATATGTATATGTATATTTAATTACCTACACAATATTATAATACAATTAGAACACACATTTTTGGCTTACAACCCCCCCCCCCTGAAATTAATTTCCAGTTACGGCCTTCTATATGCTTCAGAGTGCATTATCTGAGTTACATAACATATAGGAAAGTTAAGAAGACTTGATTCGATCTATTCAATTAAAAAAGTTCAAAAATACAGTTTTTTAACTCTTATACTAGTTCTACTAATTTATCATTTATAAATACAGTAAAACCTCTAAATACCGGACACTCTCGGTCGCCTTAATTTTGTCCGTTATTTAGAGGTGTCCGCTATTCAAAGGGGGGAAATAACTTGCAGAAATTAATAACTATGTACAACATTTATATATGCAATATGTATAATAATGATATATGTATATTATTTTTATTATTTTAATACAAATATTAATTATACATATTATGTATTATTTAAAGTTATGATATTATTATCTATGTAAAAATTAATGAAAATGTAAACAAAAATTAACATTTATTGAAAAAATCAGTTACTTTAGCTTGATGCATATTTGCATTTGCATGATGACGATTTTATCGCCTCGATAATGGACGGATTAGATAAACTATAATAATTGTACATAGTATAATAATGTATAGTAGTCAGATTAGATTAGATAATTAGATAAATATTTATTGAGGCATTCAAAATCAAAATCGTTAAAATCAAAAATTAAATTGCCATAAAAGTGTCTGTTATTTAGTGTCCAGTATTTAGAGGTTTTCCTTTATAAAAGTGGTGAAAATGTCCCCGTTCCCATAAAAACGTCCGCTATTTGGAGGTGTCCGTTAAGGGACGCTTCACTGTAAATGATGCATACAAGATAGTTAACAAATAATTTAATTATTCAGTCATTATACATGTATAATACAGGTTTCATAATGTGATATACATGATTAATAACAATACATGTTGAAGATACATCATTCATACAGTTTTTATTATTTTTTCGAGGTTTGGATTTGTTTATTGAGTTACACAGTTCAATAATACACTATTTTGATTGTTAAACTATTCTACTGATTTTATGAACCACAATCAAATGATTCCGTAAAGTTCCTCTATGGGCAAACTTTTTAAAACAAATACCACAATTAAATTTTGGTTGAACTCTGCATTCATATTTCTGATGAGTATACAAACTACTCTTATATCCATAACTTCGGCCACAATTGTTGCAAAAAAAACCGTTTTCAGGCACTATAACAAATAATATTATTTTCTATATAATCTTATTAAATAGAAATATACCCCAAATTTGAAACTAATTGTAATAAAAAATTCAAGCATTTGTTTGATAAAAAATATATTATTAAATATGAGCCCTGCTAAATTAAAGTGCTATAACTCAAAAAAACAATTAGTTAAATACGAGAAATTAAACACTGAAATTAAATTATTAAATAAAGGCAATAAACAGTTATTGTTCTTTGGAAATTTCATAAATCTTCTTCTTTTTTCTCTAGCACGACTCTCTAAGAGTTTTTGCCGCCATTACTACTCTTTGCCACCTATCTCTATCTTGGACTGCCTCTTTCCAATTCTCAACTCCAAGAGTTCTTCTCCGAGAGATCTTTTTCCACCATGTAAATCCATCTTATCCTAGGTCTTCCTCTGGGTCTTTTGTTTTGTGGTCTCCACTCCAATGCTACTCTAACTGCTTTGTTCTCTCCTCTTCTCATTATGTGGCCTACCCATTGTATTCTTTGGCCCTTAATGAAGCTTGTTACTGGTGCTAGTTCCAAAATATCGTACAGCTCTTTGTTATGTCTCCCCCGCCAGTTCTCTGTTGTTTTATCGATGATAGATCCAAATATTATCCATAATACTTTATACTCGAAAATTCTCAGGTTCCTTTCTGTTTGGTTGTCGTTCAAGCATCGCACAAATATGTGAGAGTCGGTCTTATAATAGCCACATACAATCTTACTTTCGTTTTCCTAGATAGTATTTTGGATGTAAAGAATTTAATCAGTGCGTAGAACGCTTTTTGGGCTTTATTTATAACAATACTTATTTCCTTGGACCAGTCATTCTATGTGCTTAATGTCGCTCCCAAATATTTAAAATCGCTAACTTTTTTATAGTTTATATCCTCCATTTCATTGGGGTCCTCCCTACTCTTAATGAGTTCCAATATCTTTGTTTTCTCAGTATTTATTTCAAGACTTATTTTCTTCGCTGCTTCTTAAAACACTCTAGCTGCGTTAGCTGTGTCTTCAAGCAAATCACCCATTATGTCTAAATCGTCAGCAAAACCAAGGATCCGTATCTTATTCTGAAGAACTAATAAGCCATCTTCATTGTCCTATAGTACCCTTACTGCCTTTTCTAGAGCAAGATTGAAAAGTAATGGGGATAGAACTTCCCCTTGCTTCAGGCCGGTTAGGTTAATTCGTACATAGTATGAAAAGTAGCAGCAGCCATACAAGAAGAAATGTCGTAACTAACAAAAAAAACCACCATAATTAATATTTTTATAGATACAGCATTTTCCCTTAACATTACCATGTTCTACCTAAGTTACAGAGTTATCACTTATCACTAAGCATTTCTACTTATTTTAGCTTAACTAACAACATTCTATATTAATAGCTTCTAAATAGTTATCTTCGTTTTTATTTGAAAATTTTATTATTTTGTGATTGTAAAGAACTTTATAATTGTGGGTTATGTGCCATATGTTAAGATAAGGTGGATATGTTTTATACTAAATCAAATAGAACAACAAATAATAAAGGTAAATTAAAATGAAAAATACAAACATGCATTTTTCTCAAAACTAATATTATGTAGGCTTTATTTGCAAGATAGCTTACAAACAAATAGACTGTTCAGGCATGATATTAGTAACATGAAAGGTATGCTACAAAATGCATTATAGTTACATAAAAAATAAGATAGTTACGGTTTGGAGTGATTTATTCAGGTATACAGTTTAAAGATACAGTCTTTCAAATGTTTTTCTCATCATACTATAATATGATTAACAATAACCAAATGATTCAGTAGATTTCCCTTTTGGGCAACTATTTAAAACAAATTTTACAACTAAATTGTGGTAAAACTCCACATTCATATTTTTGGTGTTTACGTAAACTCTGCTTATATTTATAACTTCAGCCACAAGTGTTGCAAAAAAAATAGTTTTCAGGCACTAAAACAAATAACAATTTTAAATATAATTGTATTTTAAATCTAAAAATAATCTAATCAATTGTTAAATACAAGTATAATAAAGCACAGAAAGTGAAGTTAATTTTGTTCCAATGATCAAATACTAAATTTAAAGTACACATATTAGTTTATTAATCTTAATATTGAGCTAACAAATTAAAAATAAATAAAACATTTGATTAACTAATCAAACCGGTTAAAATGAAACATATAACACTAAAGAAGAATAACATCACTGAACTTTCAAATAGTTTAGAAAATAGAAAAAATAATTCTGGTTATTTCAAGATAGTTTACAAATATTTAAATTCTTTAGTCATTTTATTGGTAATGACTGAACATCAAATGATTCTGTAGATGTGATCTATGGGCAAATTTTCTAAAACAAATATCACAATTAAATTTTGGTTGAACTCCACAATCATACTTCTTGTGTGCAAATAAATTACGCTTATGTTTATAACTTCGACCGCAATTGTTGCACATAAAAGAGTTTACAGGCACTAAAATCAATAAGAAAAAAAGTCTATGTTATCTTTTTAAATATAAATTAATCACAAATATCTAAAAATAATATGCGTACAACTAAGCATTGAAAGTATAGAGAATGTCATGCAAAATTTAAATTGTATCAAATACTTTAAGTTCAAGTGTTAAAAAAAATGAAGAAAAAATACCCCTGAAATTAAACAATTAAACTATATAGGCTATACACACAGTTGTTGCTCTTAGGAAATGCCATAAGTAACAAAAAAAAAACACTAAATATTTTTATATAAAAAAAATAGATACAGCGTTTTTGCTTAATGTTTCTATTTATTCTAACTTAGCAACATAGTATATTAAAGCTTCTATATAGTTATCTTCATTTTTATCTGAAAAGTTGATTATTTTGACTGATTAAACTTATATACCGAATATAAGATTAAAAATGCAAAAACACATAGAAGAGTTGAATTCACTTCATTTATACAGTTTATACTGTATTCGATTGCTGTAAATATAAAAATGTAACATTCCAGACCAAATATCTTTAGCTCTCAACTCTCCCCCTATTTAATTAAAACATTTATCAATGAAATTATCGCCTTAAAATGTATAAATTAACTATGATACTAACTTGTATACCTTTAACCATAACAAATAATTTTTATTTATTCATTTATTTTTTTCTTATCTTTTTTCTATTATTTTCATTAATTTTTAAAAACACATTTATAGAACTCTATAACTCCAATCTCCCATATTTCTTTGGGTCACAAAATATTATTTCAATGTAATATTTTTAATTATGATTTTCGACTATATTTTAATTTATCTATGAATTTATTAGTTAAGATAAGACCTAACTGATAGGTGCATGATGCACTGTTTATATTCTTTGGCCTGTATTTGTATTGTATATACTATTAGCATATTTATTAGTAATGTAGTTAATTTATTTGGTGGTTCATTGCATTTGTTTCAAATGTTTGTAAAGACTTGTAAAGGCTTAAAAAATTGTTTGTAGGTTTATACGAGGGTATATATAAATAGGCAGAGCTTCAGAGTGATTCTAATTATGTAGTATTTAATAAAAAAAAGATAAAATATTGTAATAATTGCTTTATTTTTAAGATGGTTTAACCTTCCCTCTCTCGGGAGGAACAAAAATCTTATCAGGAACAAAATATAAATTATCTGACCTGACTGGCCTACAAATGTATTACTAATAAATAATTTTTCAAAACCCCCCGAAATTTTTTCCTGTTCACCACAGCACAAAATATATGCTTTAATGTCCATAATAGCCATAATAGTAACGACAAATGTTAAGGCTCGGTTTGGTTCATTCAGTTTAGTTTATTCAAATAGTTCAAGTTTACAGTCTTTTAATTGTTGAAGTGCTTCAGTACATTATGAACTAATATTAAATGTTTCCGTAGGCTTCCACAGTGAGCAAATTTTTTTAAACAAATATCACAACTAAATATTGGTTGAACTCCGCATTCAAATTTTTGATGATTATATAAACTAGCCTTATGTTTATAACTTCGACCGCAATTGTTAGCGCACATAAAATTGTTTATAGGCACTAAAACAAATAACATTATTTTCTGTATTATCTTTTTAAATGAATGTGTTCCCCAAATCTAAATAAAATCCAAGCATTTTTCATTACAAATATGTGTGAATTAAAGCTTAGGAAGTAAAGACAATTTTGTGTGAAATCTAAAATATTTAGCTAAAAAAATAATACATTTGATAGTTTAAGTAAATTCGACCAACAAATTAAAAGATATCTTTAACACCAAAGGAGAAAATATTACTGAACTTTCAAATAATGATACTACAATTAAAAAAAGTATATAAAAAATAATAAAAATGATTTAATATTTTTATAGTTTTGAGATGGTTTAGAAATATTTTAATCATCCAGTCATTATACTGGTATAATATAAAATTTAAAATGTGATATAGAATTTTAATAACAATAATCAATATTGAATATTCATTGTTTAAACAGTTTATTCTGCTCTTTTGATTGCAGTACTTATGAAAATGCAGCTCTCGGCCGTCTGCCCTATTTAATTAAAACACTAATTAATGATATCATCACATCAAAACTCCTAGAAGATCATAACCTAGAAAAGAAACTAATAAATTCATACATACTATTTAAACAGCAATCAGACATCGATAAATGCTTAAACTAACCTTTCACTCAGGGGCGAACGCAGGGGGGTATTAACCCCCCCCCCCCTCCCGAAATATCAGAAACAAAGTATAAATTATCTGACATGACTGACCTACAAATGTATTACTCATAATTAATTTTTCAAACCCCCCCCCCCCAAAAAAAATGTTTTCCTGCGTTCGCCCCTGCTTTTACTCATTGGTCTATGACAACAACAAATATGGTGCTCCAACAGCCTTGTGGCTGGAATAGTATAAGTAGGAATTACCACAATTGTATATATTATACTTATTATTAACAATTATGTGGTATATAATACAGTTAAATATATATTATGTATAAAAAAATGGATTTTATCATATTGGCTTTATTTGCAAGATAGTTTATAATAAATAAATTCTCCAGGAATTTTATTTTTAGCACAAAATATAAGCCTTAAAAAGCATTATAGTCACAGACAATTTATGATTTGTCAAGGTGAAGGTTCGATTCATTAAGATTAACAGTTTAAATATACAGTATTTCAATTTTTATTCTTGTTATAGTACTTTATAAACAATAAGCAAATGCCTCTGTAAAGATTGTCAGAGGGCAAACTTTTTAAAACAAATATCACAACTAAATTTTGGTTGAACTCCACATTCATATTTCTGGTGGTTATATAAACTACGCTTATGTTTATATTTTTGAAAGCAATTGTTGCAAAAAAACCAGTTTACAGGCACTATAACAAATAACATTATTATCTAGGTAGTGTATTTAAATGTAAGTATACCACAAATCTTAAAATAATCCAAGCATTTGTTAAATACAAATTATTTTTCTAAATATGCCTATATTAAAGCATAAGAAGTAAAGACAATTTTGTGTGATATTTAAATTGTGTTCCATTGATCAAGATTTAATACTGACTTTAAATTGTTAAGTTTTGTAACTTGAGTAATATTTAGCTAACAAAATAAAAAAATAATAATACATTTGACTGTGAATTGATGAAGTTAACTCATCAACAGATTAAAAAAGAAACATACAACACTAAAGAACAATAACAACACTGAACTTTCAAATAATGTAGAAAATAGAAATAAGTATATCATAACTAATAAAAAATAATGTATTTAATATATATAAACAATATGTAAAAACAAAAAAATATTGTGATGGTTTCAAGATAGTTTACAAATAATGTAATTATTCAGTCATTATATTGATAGAATACAGGATTAAAAATGTGATATACACAATTAATAACAATAAATATTGAAGACACATCATTTTATACAGTTACTAATACGTTCTTTTGATTGTTATACTATTTCTACTACTTTATGAATCACAACCAAATGATTCCGTAGAGTTCCTCTGTGGGCGAATTTTTTAAAACAAATATCACAACTAAATTTTGGTTGAACTCCACATTCAAATTTCTTGTGAGCAAATAAATTACGCTTATATTTATAACTTCGGCCGCAATTGGTACACATAAAACAGTTTACTTGCACTAAAACAAATAATATTTTTTCTATACAATCTTTTAAATGTAATTGTATCCCAATTCTAAAAATAATTGTTATAAAATAATCTAAGCACTTGTTATTATATTATTATGTATAGAATTAAGCATCATGACAAAAGGAAATTTTCTTTGCTTTTACAATGTTAATATATAACCATTAAAATGTTTTAAAATTTAAAACAGTTTAAAATCATGTAATATCATGAAAACTGTAAATGTATAAATTTAATAGTTGTATAGGATAAATCCTTTTAACAAGGTAGTATAAGAATTACAAACCTCGTTTTGATTTTTTTTCGAACAGTTTGCCAATGGTTCAATAGATCATGTAATTGGTGATTATAAGTATAACCAATAACTAATAAGTAATTCAGTAATTTATTTTAAATTTTAAGGTTATGGGGTAATATACAAGGAGTCACTTGAAATACTAATATTAGCTCATTAAAAAGATTTACATTTATACTTTGGATATTTTCACTTTAACCTATGTCTTCAAAATATTTTGGTGCAAATCAGAATGAAATGTTTGTACATTAACAATTAAGCACAATATTTTATAAAAACTGCTTGGAAATGATTTTTTAACATGTTAGTAATATTTAATCATTGAAATACCTAAGTGCAAGTGTTAATTTTTCTATATCCTAATATTATATAGTTTATTTTACAACCAAATCAAATAGGTTAGGTTAACAATCCTTTTAAGACAAATAATTTAATTAAACTTTTGATTACGCAACGTAGAAATAAATGAGATATGTAAATAATAAATGTGTTATGTCTCAACTATTATTCGACAACTATTATTGTATCTGAAGGTGATCACATGTAACACAATTAAGAATAAACCACAAACATATTTTCTTACGAGCTAACTAAGATAAATATTTTTTTTAAGTTACATTTGTTTTAAATGGTCAGTCGTGTTTCAACATTATTTTCAAGAGAAATATATAAATATAAAAATTAGGAACCTAATAGTATTTAAAATTATACATTTTGTTAAATGTTAATTTGATTATAATGAAAAGTTATAACTACATACAAAATAAATATAACTTTATTTCATTATAAAATAATTAAGTGTTTTAATACAAATAGAATCGGTAGATATCTAAATATTCATTCAGTGTTGAAATATCATGCAAATATGTAAATTATGAACTAATTACCTAATTAATAAATAAATAGTTAACATTAATAATTATTTTTAATAACAAAAGAATATGCCTAACAATTTTTATTTGATAAAAACTAACCATTACGTAGTACATCATTACTATTTGATACTTAAAATTCCTTAAAAAATATTACTCATCTGAAGATTCATCAATTAATTTAGGTAAATGATGAAGTATTGATTTTACTCCTTGACATATATTTGTGTACTATAAGCATATGATTTTTTAAATTATCAGGCCGCTTAACCATTTTATCGCAGAATAGACACTTCAACTGTGGTGTTTTATTGCATTCGTATTTTAAATGTTTGTAAAGGCTGGAATAATATTTGTAGGTTTTACCACAATTTTGAGGGCATATATATATATCTTCAGAGCTATTTAACAATGATGTTTTATTATATTCATGTAACCCTGAAAAAAAATAATTAAATATTATAAATGCTTCATTTGCAAGATAGTATACAAACAAATAAACTCTTCAGGCATTATGTTGGTAACACAAAAGATATGATACAAAATGCATTATAGTTACATAAAAAATAAGAGGGTTGAGATTTGGTTTTGTTTATTCAGTTATGCAGTTTAAAGATACAGTCTTTCAAATGTTATTATTCTCAATATACTATTTTATGAATCATAATCAAATGAATACGTAGATTTCCTCTGCGGGCAAACTTTTTAAAACAAATATCACAACTAAATTTGGGTTGAACTCCACATTCAAATTTCTGGTGTGCAAATAAACCACGCTTAAATTTATAACTTCGACCGCAATTGTTGCACATAAAACAGTTTACACGCACTAAAACAAATAAGATTTTTCTATGTAATATTTTTAAACATAAACGACTCCCAAAACCAGGTTAAAAACTAAAACTAATCAATACATTTTTTAAATATACCTTCAATTAATTAAGCACCACTACTTTAAAAGGAAAATTGGTTTAAATGGTTAGTCATATCAATTTTATTTTTTCAAGTTCAAAATAAGAATACAATTTATAAATATATATACAAAATAAATAGGATGAATAAAATAAAAATTAACTTAATAAAATAGCAATACAGTATAAGTTATGATACATACATCATAAGCAGCTCACTACTGCATGTACATGGCACTATTAGTTACTCAATTTAAAATATATAACCAGCTACTAGATCTAGATAATATAGTAGCACTGATGTCACTTCAAGGCCTCATAAGTGGCCCTTGGCCAATTTTTAAACAAGATAAACATAAAAAAAAAATACATTAAAAAAATGGTACCCTGAAGGGGTATAAGTAACAAATAATCAAACAAAATCATTCTTAATAAAACTTAAGACATATGTGATTGCTAACATTAGAGAGTGCACATCTACATACTTTCAAGATGTCTCAGTTAATTTGCTTCATTGACTTGCCAAAAATAATACTTATTTTATAATGTGACAATTAAAATTATAAAGACAATATTTTAAATTAAACTGATAAAAACTAACCATTACATGCATTTTTGATTACAAAGAAATCCTAAACAGGTGTACCTCTTCAGACGTCAAAGTTCTCTTTATTCATAAATCCCTTTCTTGTTTTATTTTTCTAGTGCAACCATGAACCAATAGCATATGCTTTCTTAAATTATCGGGCCGCTTACATGTTTTACTGCAGAAATGACACTTAAATTGTGGTAATTTGTTACATTCATATTTCAAATGTTTGTTTAGACAGGATATATTTTTATAGCTTCTGCCACAATTTTGAGGGCATATAATTACTTCATCAAAACTGTTGACCAAAGATACAGTACTTATTATACGCAATTCTGTGAAAAAAAAATTTTTAATTAAATTTTTAAAACAATAATTGAACTATTCAGCCATTATGTTAGAAGCACAAAATATTTACATAAAATGCATTAAAACTTAATTTTTTTTTTAAGATATTAGAAGGTAAAGGTTATTAAATTAAGTATTCTACGTATTTTTTGTTTGCAACAAGCAACCTATCACCAAAATATTTCATAACATTTAATTACAATTATTTAACAGAATATTAATTTGGTATAATAATAGGATAAAGTTTATTTTATGGCAAAACAATAATTTAAATATTTTCAAACATATAATAGATATTCAATAATTAATTATTTTAAATAAACAACTTATATTATATACTGTTTTCTACATAACACAGTTATGTATTCTAATCATATGTATCTTGTGATTGATACGTTGCTTGAAAGGCTTTTGGCAAATAACGCATTGAAATTTAGGATTCACTCCGCATTCATACTTCAAGTGTCTAGCCACACTGCCTTTGTGCTTATACTTACGGCCACATCTGTTAGGGCAATGAATATCTTCTTCGCTGTCAACCGAATGAGAACCTATAATAGTATAAAACAAACAGAAACCGATGTCTATCAACTATAATTTTACACTGACAGCAACAAGCAACAACAAAGCTCCCGTTAATGCAAACAAATAAAAATAAAGCTTTGTTTAAAGTAGTTTATATATACTATTTATTTAGAACTAAGCATTAGTTATTTATTTACACATTTTAAACAAAGTTTAAATGTCCTTCAAATTTAAATTACAACTATCTCTCAATCTTGATATATGTTTAAAAAATAAAGTAAATCAATTCTTATTTTAATTATATACTGATAATTATTTGGTAATATGTATATTTATACAAAATATATAATAATAATGAATCATACTAACATATTAATAAGAAAACTAGAATGAAACTAGAAAATTGTAAGGAAAACATAATTATTTGAGAACTTGAGTAAAATGTATATTCAAGTCGAGTTACATACCATTTAAAAAATGTCATATCAAATACAGTAAACTTTTCTAATGATCCATCACAGTCATTTTTCATTATCAATGCAAATGCATTAACACCATAAAATGTATTTATTGAAGAAAAATAATATTTAAAATTAAATTATGTTTTTACTGCAGATATTGTTCATTTTTGTCCAAAGTAAATTGGTTCATCTAGAAGTAAAACAAAAATATGTAACAATTAATATTATTAAAAGTATATGTACCTTATGACTAAACTATTAGAGATATATTCTTTAAGTTTTTAGATAAGTACTTAAAATTGTTTCTTCTTTGTACTTTCATGATTTCATTTCATTCTAATATGCTGGAAATTTAAACAACTAATTGTACAGTACTTTTATGCATAAAATTGCATTATATAATACTATTATATAGTGTATTTTCATAATTGAATAATATTAAATTTGTAATTAATGGTACGAGATTATTTTTTATAATTGTGTTAAACTAATTTTCAATAAATAGTATTTCATTTTGAATTTGAAATTTTTGGTTTGTTATTCAAAAATGAAAGTAGGTATAATTGCATTATATTTATAGGTAAAACAAGCTTTTTTAAAACTCAAATAGTTCCTATATTAAATTTTATATAATTGGAGTATTAGTATTAGACTATAAGTTTATCTAAAATGGTGAAATAATATATTAACATTTAAAACTGTAAATAAATATATAATTTTAATTTATAGTAAAATATATACACATTTCTATTTTTTATATTTATTATTAAAAGTAAAATATAAAAAAATTATTAATAAGAATAGCACATATTCTCATTGTTATATGACAAATAAATTTGAATTTGTACTTCCATATGCTTAATTCCATACACCTAATTTATTTATACATATCAAAAGGATATAGCATTATAATTTTTTATTACCAGCATATTATGAATCATTAGTTATTTATAAACTTTTGAAACATAAAATACTTTTTATTATTGTATTTTTTTATATTATAATACATATTTTTAGGATATGTTATTAATATAATATTACAATAAACACAGAGTTTAATGAATAATCTGAGCACTAATAATATCACATGTAAAAACTGTATATTTATAAAAAAAAATGTACATACAATCAAAAAATAAACTTAACAAATATATAAAAACTGTCCATTAAGCAATTTAAAGACAAATTAAATGATTGTAAGATACTTATACTTTTAGTCATTGATGTCTTACAATAATACAAACTGCATCAATCATATAGTTATGACTACAATAATACTAAAAGAATTGTTTTTAACAATAACAATTTCATAGACAATGAATCATGTTAACATTAAAGTTCTAAACTGTTGCTTAAATGATTTCTATAATTATAATAGCATTCTTTGGGTCTGTAACACTAAAAAATAATATGAAAATAAGTAAAAACAAATACATACATTATTACATGATACCTAATACCATAGAAACAAATTAATAATTTTAAACACAAACCAATTAAAACACAATGTTTTTAATAAGTACACAAAATATATTAAATTAGATACAATAAAACAAAATGAATAGGTGATATTTCTTTAAATTATAGACACAGTTTAAAATTATTATAATAATAAAATTTTAAATATAAATATTATTTATTAATTAATAATTATAAATTAATTTGATATTTTGTATGATGATTAAAAAGTAAAACGATTTGTATGATACCTAATACAATATGTCAATAGTATTTTAACTTATAATCATGGTCTATACAGATAATTTTTTGTAGTATATGCATTTAATGCAATACAATTGTACAAATAAGTTTTATTCTATAAATAAGTTAATTCAATAAAACTAAACATTTGACAGGATAATAACGTTTGAATGAGATTGGAATATTTCTATTTATTAACCAGTGACAAATGTAAAGCAATTTATTTAATTTTTAGTCATAATTTCTAGACTATAAGGAATCAGCCTTCGAATTATGACATAAAAAAGAAGTTATATGATAAACAGCTTAATAAGTAAAAAATAATAAAATAATAATTGACATAAATAATTGTATAAACTATTTAACCAAAATTTAAATAGCCGATATGTTTACTATAAAAATAATTACATATTTTACATAATTATTAACTTTTGAGTGGCAAATATATTTGTTCACATTTTATAGAAAATTAAACAAATATAGGAAAATGAGATCTTTTTGAACTTGAACTATATTATTATACAAAAAAACCTGGATTTGTCCATAACCAATTTTAAATATGTAATAATACTTAAATTAAATAATACATACAATTGTTTTGTTCAAGAATGTTATATTTGTATACTCTATTCCAGTGGTGGGCAACCTTTTTTGATACACGACCCCCAAAATTATTTATTTTGATAATACGACCCCTTTTCCTACCAAAATTATGTAAGTGTATAATATTGTAAAATTATTGACGATCCCCTAATAAAATTTCTAGACCTCCTTAGGGGTCGCGACCCCAGGTTGCTCTATTCCATGAAAGAAAGGTATTGTCTTGATGAAAACCGGTCAGAGACGCGCATCCCCCAAGCCTCTCATTGCCTAGACCTCCCACTCGTCAGTACAAATGAGCTAGCAACGAGCAGCCATCGTTTCACGTCACGATGCATTGTCAATGATCGATTGCACAAAGAAGGGATTAAATCAATGATTGATTGCATGTATAGGGGGATTCGATGGTTTGGCAGCTATGTAGAGCTCAGTCTGCATGCGCGAAACGGTCCCTTTCTTGGCTTTCTTTAGTGGAATAGAGTATATATCTAAAATGTTATCTTTAAATTGTCAATTCATCAATTTATTTATATTACTTAAGTCGTTTAAAACTTTTGTCAATACCATGTATTGACATTAAATGCATTTTAAATGTTTCTGGTTGCTTATAGGTTTTACCACATATGAGACATTTGAATTGTGGTTCAATACCACATTCATACTTCAGATGTCGTACCAAACCTTTTTTGTATTTGTATTTTCGAGAACATTGTCTTGGACAGTAAAACATTCCATCATTACACCGTTGTACTGAAATTCCTGAAACATGTGAATTGCCAAAAAGCATAAAATAAAATTGTTGTTAGAATGTGCATTAAGTTCATGCAAGCATACGAAAACTATAAGCAGAGACTAATGAACCAGGAAAGCAAACTGACTATAGAACATAATTACATGATAAGATATTCATTATTTTTAATTGTTTATTTATTTTTGTCAGTTAATAAAGAATGTAATAGCGATTAAAAATATAAACATACATAATATACTTATTATAATATTTTTACTTTATTTTTATAAAGCAATACTATACATAATTTATTATTTAACTGAAAGTTCTGGATAATTGATATTAATATAAATCAAAATAACTTTATTTGAATTTTATAATATTATTATAATTAAAAAAAATTATAACTTGTACCAATATAAATTACATTCTTAACATTTCAAACATTTATTTTTTAATATTTTCAAAGTACATAATTTAATAAAATGTATAAAACTATAATGTATTATACAATGCAAGATATATCAAATAAATAATTTTACATATTATAGAAAAAAAAATAACATTCAATTTAATTAGATTTGCATAGATTTGCAGAACTATCAAAATGTACAGAGTGTACTAGAGAAATAAATATATTTCAAGTACCTACTGAAAAAAAAAATGGATTATGAACCATAAAGTATGAACTTTTAATAATTTTAAAATAAATTTATGTTAGGTAATAAAATAATAACTATTAATAATTTAAACTAAATCAAAAAATATGATTTTAACTAATTACTAAATTAAGTTAAACTTTATTTTCTTATGTTCTTTAATGATCTTATGGTTGATATATATCCATAAAAACATATTTCAGAAGTCTCCTATATGGCTATAATGCTATATGTATATAAATAATTCAATTCAATAATAGCTTCATTTAATAATAACTTATAATTTATACACTAAAAAATATAAATTAACTTACCTATATTTTCTTTTTTCAGCATGATAAATAAAAAAATAAAGATATCTTTTGTTTTCACATAATATATTGGGTTTATATATAAAAAAAATATTTCAAGTACTGCACTAAGTTTATAGAAATAAAAAATTAAAAAATAAAAACACTGATAATAGTAAAAAATTCTGCATAATCAATAATGTATAATACAAATTTAATCTATGGAACACATATATTTGAATCGATGATAACAATTTTAAGCTATATATATAAGTATATCATTACTAAACATAATGAATTATAAAGATATCATAACAACTAATTACCACAATATATCTTTAATGTATCTACTAGTCAACTCTATTTACTTTGTGAAAAAAAATTGTTTCTTAACTTAAAATACTTATTAAAAAATCACCAAATTAAAAAATAAATATTATATGACTAATAAACATTAAATATCATACTAATGGTGAATTATATAATTTAAAAAAATATTTCCTTGTCTCTCGCCTTACCTTTAACTCCAAACATGAAAATGTTCACAAATCAATTAATTGAAGATCTGAAATAATAAATTAATCTACTGTACTAAAATTGTTCAGTGGCACTCAGTACAATTTTCACAAGGGTGTCGATTAATCTTTAGGTACACATTAACTACACCAGTCAAATCTGAGTTTAGGCATCATATAATTCTTATTTTAGATACCGAGCGAAGTGAAGAATGTATTAATTTTACAATGATGTTTATTTTTTAATAATTTTTTTTCTGTCGTATACACAATAAGTAGTCAAAATAATGATTAGATTTTCTTCATCAGTATCTTTTTTTATGAGAAAGTGAATATAGTTGGTACTTTTGGAGGTCATTTTTGAAAATTCTCAATAGTGTTCATAAGTGTTGGGAAAAACAGGAATTTTTACACAAAACTGGTTTTTGACAAAATTAATTTAGTTTTTTAGCATAAATCAAAAATAAATTAATGTAGATACATTACATTTTTGACTTTTTTGAGCTATTTATAGGCATAACAAATTTTCAAGGTTTTTTTATATTTTATTATCGTTGATAATTTTTTTTTTAATTGGTCAAAAAGAGTTGAAAATTTAATACAATGTTCTCCAGAACTTGTTGTAAGTGAAAATTTAAAAAAAACTTGAACGTAAGTCTAAAATAGTTTTTTGATAAACATCAACAGTTCAAATTTCAACAAAATATGTAAAAATTCACGAAATTTTGCAGTTTCATTTTGATTTGGAAATTCATAAACAATTTTCTGTTTAAAGAAGATTTGATACTTAAACACAACATTATCCATAAGTTTTTCTACCTTTCACAAAAAAATAAGTTATTGGAAAATCAAACTACTTCTTTATAAGAGTTAGAAATAAGACATTGGATATTCACCAGTAAACTACTGATATCTCAGGGAACAATTTTCTTATTTTGTTGTAATTCAAAAACAAAAAAACCATACACTTGAAATTTTCACTGAATGTTGGGATCATTATTTTCTATACACCATTCAGTTTTAAAAAAATATTTTGACACTTTTTGAGCTAATTATAGGGATGAAAAAATTTCGTTATTTTTTTTTACTTTTCTATAAATATTGATAAAAAACATTTTGTAGGTCAAAATGGTTGAAAATTAATACAAGGTTTTTCATAAGTTGTTATGATAGTAGGTAGTTCAAAAATATTAAAAATACATAGCCACAATTTTTTTTATAAGCTTTTAAAATTTAAATTTTGACCAAAAATTATCAAAATATCAAACTTTACAAATTGTTTTGTGGTTAAAAATGTATTAAATATCCAGTTTTTATAGATAAGGATTTAAAATATAAAACAAGGTTTTTTGTAAGTAATTAATAATGTAAACAAAAAATCAAAATATTATATTAAGAAATTGTTTAAATTTGGACGAAATTAGATATTTAAATGAAGAATAACAAGTTAGTTATTTTATTTCAATTTAAAAATATTTTTTTGCTGGTTCTTGAAACTTTTAAAGTATATTATTACATTTTATACATCCAATGACTTTTCCAAATGCAATGTTTTCTCTAAAAATTAATTCAACCTACTGTATTATTAATAGTAAAATTAAATATTTTAATAGCAATAATATCATAAAATATGTTTAGACATAGTAGGCTGACGACTGTTTTCGCTCAGAATCGTTTTTCGTATACAATGATTTTATATCAATGAATTCAAATGTAACACAGTAATAACATTGACCCCACTCGACACCCACTGTACAGGCAGAGCGGTACCCACTTGCGAAACTTTTTTTGGTTATTTTTCATACACAAATATTAAAAAAATTTTAAATAATAGGTACCTAAATTGTTTTTAAATTTTCTGGATATACGTTTTTTGAGGGATGTCAGTTGATAACTCCTGAACCCCCTGGTATGCGCCATTACTTCTACATGAGAGTGAAATCAAATTTAAAAAATATATATAATATAATAATAATAAATAAAAATATTTCTAAAGTTACCAGCATTCAAGAATAATTGCAAATCATTTTACCCTGTACCTAAATAAAAATATTTATAAACAATGACAAAAGAACTGCATTAAAATGTCTCCATTATAAATATTTAATATATCTGGATAAATTGATATGTTATTGATCATTTTTTACTGAGACTGTTAGTTGAATTGAGGTTTTAAAATAAATTATTTTTAATATACTATTCGTACATTAGTTCAATGTCAGAAGGTAGAACAACAAAATATATTTTATTAATATAATGTCATTAATAAGACGTAACATTAGCTAGTAACACATTTGTTCACTTATCAATTTTTCCAAGATGGAAAGATGTAGTACCTACATATTATTTGCAAGTATTATATACCTATAGAATATAAAAACCTTTTATTCCACTATAGATTACTTTAACCTTTGCAATTTGAGAAATATTGGTCATATCTCCATACTACAATGTATACTTTCTTCAGTATTTTAAAAGAAATCAAAAGAAAAAAATACAACTGATACAACTATACCTAGAATTAAAAAGCCAGTATAATTTTAAATGTTCTTAAATAAAAAATCTTCTTTTTTGATAAAATAGTTAAAAACCTAAATAGTGATTTGTTGATTGAAATAAAAACTAATTAACACCAATAATAACACATTTTATTAAAATAAATATAGCAGCCAGATTGGACACAGAAACTGGGTATAGAGCACTTATCTCGATTTCCAATCTTAGAGCCTGGTCATCAGGATATTATCAGGGATTAAATCAAGGTTAAGTGTCAGAGTTAAAATGTATCAAAAATCGCTAAAAACAGTTTAGATATATCTAATTTATCAAAGACTATATGAAAACCTACTGATACTTGTTCTATACATGAATTGTTTGCTGTTTGATCTTTGTATAGTAAAAACCTTTTCAAAATATTTTTTTTAAGAACATTTTTAATTATTAACAAATTTTGATTCTAATTTTAGTGAGATTCTCAGCACTCCACAAATAACAAAGTGTTCTCGAGCACCTGGGCACCCGTCTACATGACGCCTAAGGTATTAACAATGATTCAATTTTTAGACTTGGCGACTGAATGCATCCAGTGCGCAACCTATGAATAACTTAGCAGTTAGCTGATAAAAGAAATAATGAATTAATATTTACCTTGTTGATTTTGAATAACTTCTGAGAGACAAGAAAATATATATTTTTGTAGTTTCTTAAAATTATATAGGGTTGTGCATGTTTTGTTTCAATGTATCATAAACTATTATACTATACTATAGTATATTACCTTTGTACATAAGTAGTATTAAATTTTATTTAACTAATTTTACTTAATATATACTAGTTATTAAAAAAATGCTTTAATACATTTTGATGTTTTTATAATTTCATTTTTCTTTTGATTATGTTTTTGAACATAATAGCAGATACATATGCATATATGTTACCATACATTATAAAATTTAGATAATTAAGCAATTGCAATTAACTAGATTTTGTAAATAAACCTAATTTTTAATTTTTTTTTCACATTATTAAGTAGTTTTATATTATTTTGAAACACATTTCATAAACTGAGAGAAAATTTAAAAGTTAATTTTTTGTACATATGTACATGAAATCTATTTTTAACTTTATATATTTAGTTATATTTATTTTGTTATTATAAAAAATGTGTAAGTCAATTATGTAATTGTAAGAATGATTTATGTATTATCTAAGATAATAATATACGATAACATAATATTATGCATACATATACCTATGGATTAATCATGAAAAAAATCATGTAGATGGAAAATTGAGCTATTAACTATGAACTTCTTAATCTCGGTCCCAGTGGTGTAACAATATTAAAGTAGTAGTATATTAGTAGTTAAGTATTATAATTTTATATCAATTTTTTTCATCCTAAATGATCTATTACATTTTGATTGTATAACAAAAAATACTCGGATGACAAATGTCCAAGACAACCTAGAATATGGAAAAATAATGAAAATATTGAAAAAATTAAAGAACAATTTATACTTTAGTGTACAGGGCCTTATATATCTATCAAGAACAAGTTAATTATCAGTATACACCACTGGTCTACTTGAAATGTTCATTTTTAACCACTTACCTCATTTGTAACTGTAAAGTTGAAGATAGAACATTACCTGTAAAAAAAAATATATAAATACATTAGGTATAAGTAGGTATGACTTTGTAAATATTTATATTTTAAACAACATAAATTAATTCAAATATTTAAAATAATTTTAGTAGTACATATTATTTATAAACTATAAAAATAATTATACAAATAAAATAAATATTTCAATAGCTCTAAGATCAGGACAGGCTTGAATTTTGTGAAAGCTGTACCATTACCTTTTAAATCATGTGGTCAGTCGGCAAAAATAAATGAGCGGACATTCATTGCTGGTTGTTACATATTTTAAAGTTAACTATTAATAATTAATCAATTAGTTATATTATTATTTATTAAGGCCGTACATTTGTAGCTAAATGCATTTTTTATTGATTGTTGTACAACATAGCATTCTGAACAAAACAATTTAATTAAATGACAAAAAAATCCATTTTGAAACTTATTTTACATTTCATTGACTTGTTCTATATTAGGTACCTTATATATTACCTATAAGTCAACTGTTTGCATATTTAGTTAACTTTATCCTTATTTTCTCATTTTATTTTTCCTGCAATAGAAGCATTTTAAACTGCATCTTTAGGAATTTTAAATAATTTTTTAAGGGTTAATATAAATTGAATTGAATTTCCAGCTCTAATGTATTGGGTACAAAAATCATATGAATTGGTTGATAATATAATTTATTTAATTCCAACAGAATTAATATAAATTAATAATCGAACAAAATAAATTTTTTTCAGTTGCATACCCAGGATTTTTCAAAGGGTGAGAGGGGGGAGGAGGCTAAACAAAGTAAATCATAATTTGATATACTATGTATCCTCGAAGGGTACACTCTATCATTCAATAACCCATATTACTCAGTACCCTACACATATTTTTGAATTCTGTTTGTGGGAAATGTATTATCCAATAGTCCAGTTTCGTGTCTGATGACTACCACATTGTGTTGCCTTAGATAATTGGGTCCTGACATATTTCATGGGAATCATTCATGGTATTCTATAGTGTATTAATGTGCTATAATTTATATTAGGTAACTAATACATGTATAGTTTTATACATTTTTATTAAGGTAAGTTATATAATTGTTATCTATTAAATTGAATAAATGACAGTATTATTAGAAATATTGACTTTTTACATTAAAATGCAGATATTAGTTCGGTATTAGTTTAGCAGTGAATAATGATACAAATGTTATGTTCAGTGACTGAACAATAACACATAGGTAGGTTCCAAAAAATGTTTTATAACTAATAAATAATACCTAATGATTAACTCTATGCTTAGAAATAAATAAATATTGTATGACTAGGTATAGTCAGTAATAAATAGTTATGATAAATTAACTGATTTACGTACAAACATCAAATTAAATAAACAAGACAAATACCATGTTTTTTTAAATAATATTAACCTAATAATGAACATCTTTATTAATTTCTGTTTCAATATTTATAAATATTTTATATCAATATATTATAATTTCTAACAAATTAAATTATTTAAACATTTATTTATAAAATAGCCAAGGCCCGAGAGGTATATAATGTACAAAATTCTGAACTTTTAAACTTTATATCATGTACCTACTTAAAATAACTGTCTAACCATGAGACTTATATGAAGTCTTAACATTAAAAGAAAAATGTACTAAAACAATACTCATAGAGGCATATCAACAACCTAATTTAATGATAGGTACTACTCCAGTACTACCCATATCAATTGGTATTAAATAGTATACAATTTACTAACATTGTACTTATTTTATATTTTTTCATATTGAGAAATAGTTTATATCTTACCAGTAGTTACAAGAGTAGGTATCCTGACTATTCACAGTGAACAACAGCCAATACATTTTTCATAAAATTAGCACTTGTAAAAACACTTAAGTTATTTTATAAATTATTAACGAGGTTAAGAGTATATAAACATGCAACTAGAACAATGTATAATATTATTTCAAAAAATAACTTTAATATAGGTATACTGATCAAAATATTTATTAGTTTCTTAATAGGGAAAAAATTGAATTGTTAAGTTACTTCAAAAATATAATCAAATCAGGTAAGTTAAGATAACTTTAAGTATGAAGTAGGTATAAATTTGTAAATAAACTGTATACTTGGTACACATCAAAATATATTATTTTTAAAGTAAATAGGAAATACATGTGACTCCAAATAGTAGTTTAGCAAAATCTAAAGCTAAATAAAAAATTATTTATAATATTAGAGGCATTATTGTGTCCCATTCATCAAGAGTTTTCTGGAGCAATACTGGTTAAGTAACAAAAAGTTAATTAAAAAGTTCTTTTGGACATAGGGTGGTTGTCAGGTTTGATCATAAACATATTAATGTCCTAAAAATTAATTTAAGTAAATTAGATTTTAATATTTTCAATTTTCTCGTCAATCATTGATAATTAGTTAGTCTATAGTAAAGTGATTCACACATACATACGCACACAAAAATGGTAAGATAAAGTATAGCAATGGCTAAGTCAATTTGGAATTAGTTGCTCCAGATTTCATAAAATGCCATCCTAAACATTATTACGTATGTATAATAACTGTTAAATAAAAAAACATAACTGATAAAAATAATTTCCTACATATAACAAAACCGATTACCTAAAAATCGCATTTAACTTTTGACCAAGTGTATAAAATATATCACAGAACATTTGAAACAGTTTAAAATTGGTTGGTGAAATTAATATTTATATATTATACCTATTTCAATGAAACAATACATTTTATCTATTGAAATTTACAATTATTGATAATAACAATTATATTGTGATTTTTCATATACTACCATTATTATATTTTAGGTCTTGAATATTTTAAGGACATATTGACTTAATTCTAATTGAATTACAACATGGATCAAAGTAACAAGTATTATCAACTATCATATCTTACTATTACTTTAACAAAATAAGGTGCTAACGACACTTTACTTTTTAAATGGATTAAAACCAAAATTAATCTAAGCGCATTATTTTAGTTGCATATTTATATTCTTAATTTTCACTCTATTATATATACATTATTTAATCACATATATAGTTAATATCCACAAAACACTACGAAATGACAAAAAAAAACATGATATGTAAACAACCACTTCACACGATTATTTAAACGGTCGATTTTCAATAATTCGGCATTCACAAAACGAATTTGTATTATTTATTAATACAAAATTGAAACTACGCGTTCGCACACGGAATAGCAAATACAAAATTGCATTATAAACCGATGAAAAACAAAATATAACAGGACAAAATCAAAAAATTAGTACTGAAACTCAAACATATTGATAACAACGGATCACCATTCACATTCGCCATACAATATTGTTGATAATTCAAACGTGAGGTTATGCTACTATCTCCAACCTCTTAGAAATGGCGCCGAAATAAAAACATACGCATAGTTCAAACGTATTGCCGTTTTCATATTTTTATAATAACGCAATAATGAAAAAATTAACTAATCAATTTTATTTTCACTTCAGTGAGTATTTCGTACACACATTCGAATATTCGATCAAGTCATCAAGATTTGAGACGATTCCAGAGCATCAAAAACAAGACGTGTAGACCTGAGCTAATATCAGTAGCGTATTTAAGAGGGGGGGGGGGTGGCACAGAGAATGTTTGTCGTTTGAAGACCTCAAATTTTAGTCGATAATATAATAGAAAAAAAATATTTTTAACATTTAATTGAAGTATTTGTTTGATTTGATTAATATTTATTTTTATCTAAACTATTTATAAACTTCTAACTAATAAAACCAGTGTACGATAATAGGTATTGTTGTTCTCGACTATGCATGTCAAAATGCATGGCCATTGCCCATTGCAGTAATGCAGTATTCGTCGAAAAAATATATAGGAAAATTTATCTACAACTAATTTTTGAGACCATTCAACCATTGGATGTTTATCGTTATTATTTATTACTATTATTATATTTTGTTCTATCCAAAATCCACTGTCTTAGTTAATTATCCAATTGCACTTGTATATTGTGTTTTTTTTGACAAATACGAGTAAAAATTCGTGTGCTCACGAGTTACAGTATATTATTGAGTCAATTATAAGTGAATTAAAGCCAATAAAAAAATAAATAAAAAACATTGGATTTTTATATTAAAATAAAATAAAATTAAGTCGATTAAATCGGGATATTATAAATTGTATAATGAATTATAAATATTAAGACAACAAATTATTATATCACTGTTATTTTTTTGTATTCTAAACGTAGGTAAAAGTTTTGAAAATGTTCAATATACTATATCGATTTTATACATATATGTATATATGAACAATTTTAAACAAACCATGTGTGTGAAAAAAAATATGTTATAGAAATCCTACAAAAAATCCTGAAATCCCAAATTTATAATATTAAACTATAATATTCTTGTGGTAGTACATATTATATTAAAATATTTAAGCAATATTCATTTATTTTATACTTTATTAAGCATTTTATACTGATTTATTTATATTTTATATACCTACCTACAATTATTTCAATATTATGACATCCCCTACAAAAAAAGTTTGTAAATACGCCACTGGATAACATAACTGGTAACAGGTGAGTGGTGACCAAAGACTTTAAGTGGTGATCAAAGACTGTCCTATGGTTTGATAAGTATGATAAGTAAAGAAGTTGGACTACCACCGAATGTTTAGGCTATTTAACCAAAACCGACAAACTCGGAATCATAATAATCGGCGACAAATTTCGTCCGCACCATCGTTTTCAGTAGTGAAAAGTACAGAAGATTGAAAAAAAATTCCAAAATGTATGTGCCCGGTCAAGTAGAATATTGTAGACATTTACAGTAACTGTTCAAAACTGCACTAGCCGATAGTGTTACTTATCTTTTTGATTTTCTGTTATAGATTTATAAATACAATTAACACACAAACGACACGACGAATAGCGCGACCGAGAATCGATTAAAACTAATCAATCGTTATCGGCTATCTCGCCGACCGCGACGGCGTTGGTTGGCGTACTGCTCGAAAGTCGAAACCATTTGTGTATCGAGAATCAATTACAGTTCATTTTTCCCGCAGCATTATCGTTTATCATTTATCATTCGAACATTGTAATTTGGAATAGTTTTATTGCCTTGTGGCCAGCCACGTCCTTAGTAAAAATAAACAAAAATTACTTTATTATAATATTATATTATAGTATTGACTAAGTGTCTACAGTCTACCGCCTACTAGCTATATTATAGATAATGTCTAGATAATACATATAATAAAGTAAGTATTAGACGATATAAAACCACAAGCAAAATTAGATCGTAAGTACACGTTGAGGAAAATCCTATGGAAAAAAAATAGGATTTTTGTCAGTGGCTACGGCCTACGGTATGCATTATCTCAAAGTAGAAAATTTACAAAAAAAAGACTGAAATAACCAAAAAAAAAACCTAAAAAATGTATATTTGAAAAATCATAGCGTATAACATGACATAATAACAGTCCGTTAGATTTTAAATGATGCAAAAAAAAAACATACAGGGTGTAACAGGTCTATTTGACTAATGCAATAACTTTTACAGCAGAAACAGTGATTAGCAAGAAATAATTTTGAATTTTAACACACTTTAAAAATTGTTTAAAAATTAACGACTTAACCAAATTAAAAGTTTTAAACGCCAAAATGGTTTTTAAATACTTATTTACGAAATAGCTATCTTGGATTATTAGAAAAAATTTAAATAATTTATTTTTGTTGTAAAAAAAAATAAAATATAAGATATACAAATTATAGCGCAGAGCTCTACAAATCATTACAAAAAAAAAAAAAAAACTTAAAAATATTGAATAGAAAAAAAGTTATTGCATTAGTCAAATAGACCTGGGACACCCTGTATACTCTAAGTCTTATATCCTGGACCCTGGTAACAAGTATTAAAAATGTAAAATAGGTATATTCATAGTTTCGATATTAGGTCAATTACTTTTCAAAAGTAATACAATTACGTTACTCGTTACATTAAATTTGTTTTTATTTATATGACATAATTCGCGTTTCCCGACGTTATTTTTATCACATTCCTTTTTTTATTTAAAAAGTTACAAATCACGATAATTTTTAGATAATGAGCTGATCGATGAATGTACCTATTATTGATTCTGCAATTATGGGTTTTTTTTCTGTCTGTCGTCGACTTTTGAGGCATTTAAAATGTGATGGCCATACATGATACGAAAAAAAATTCGTCAATGAGAATCGGTTTTTACCCAAAAATATAATTTATACAAGATTTCAAATGTAGACTGATGGCGTATTTATGACCACCCCTCGTTACAAGGTAATGCATTTCAGAATCAGGTGTATATAGCACGGCCATAATATATTATGTAATATCTTTTTCAATAGTGTAAAAATCTGAATCCGACACAACTTTGTTGCCATGTTTCAAATTACACGTCATATTAGGTATGCACACTAAAAAATATTAAACACGTCCGCTGTTTGTTCGGTAAATTTGAAGAAACAAATATTTATATTGTATAATAACATAATAGTTCGTCATACGACAGTTCAATTGATCATCATCTCGTATATATATATTTATTAAATCATACATAAAATATGATCTCAGACAGGGAGTAGCATTCACACGCAGAATTACACAGAATTCAACAAGCACAGGGAGAAGAATGTACGACAATAATATTAATATTTTCGTATACCTAATACGAGTCCGTGCATGGAAAATGAAAATGCAGAGACAATAGTGATAGTGAAACGTTAGTCAATGTCGTAGATTTAAAAAAGTTAGCGGATGTGTTTTGTTTTTTTACTTAGATGTCGGTAATTCTCATTATTTATTGTCCAAGTTGTTCTTGACCGGGATCTATAACACGGGCCACGGCGTTAATAATATCATATTCCTGCGTTGCTCTCCAAAATCGATGTACACGTCGTGCGTTTCACTAATCAGCAGCCAGCAGGCAGTCCTTGCTCTACGTTGCTCAAGTGCGCAACCATGAAGTTCTTTTCGAGAAAACTCTGCAGCGTCGTGTCCCAGCTGTACAAGTGGTTCTACTTTTTACATAGGTACATAGTGATCAGTCTTTTAGGTTATTATCATCATATTATAAAACCTATTTAAATTGAAAAATTAATATATCTATAATAAATTGGACAAAATAAATATACCTACATATAAATAATTGCATAATATTTTAATGTTTAATTGATATTTATTGTAATAAATAGGTCAATAGGAATATTTTTGTCTAAGTTTTAGTTTTTTTTCCACGAATTAAAATAAGTATATTGTATATATAATAAATATTAAAAAAATAAATAGTAATCAATAATAATGACTACGTTAATAGTTTAAAAAATAATTTAACTTAATATTGATTTTTAATTTTTGGGTTTATAAATCAAGTTAGACTGCACTTTCCAGCTTAAACTACAATTTAATATTATTTGGATTCAGTGGCGGTTAAACGGGGGAGGTGATGGGGATAGATCCCCCCCATGAACTTTTTTTCTTTCATATTTATAACAATTACATTAATTTATGTATATTGTACTATAATATTAAGGCGACTCTTAGTGGCTTTTATTCAAAGAGAACAATTTAGGCAATTTCTAATCTTGTCGTAGCCGCCTGTAAACTTTGTGTTAGTCGTAAATGATTATTAGTGTGAATGCGGGCGGACGGGACGACCATGTTATATAGGATATAGCACACATAACCTACTCGCATGCACAAGTCATCAAAAAGCACGCTCGAAAATATTTTTGTACACACAGAGACAACGAATAATGCTACTAAGCTGGCGAAAAATTAACATACTTCTAGTAGTCCCATTTCAATTTTGAAAAATGATTTGAATTTGTTAGCCTTTACTCTATGCTTTGTAGGAAATAGATTTTGGAATTTTGTATAGTTTTTGTAGTACGGTTCAAAATTACTTTGCTTATTTTCAAAATTAAAATTGAACCACTAGAAGTATTTTTTTTCCATCTTTTTATTCTAAATGTATGAACAATAAAATCGCTTAGAACCCCCATTTAATGAATTAAATTTTGTTTTTTTTTTCGAAACAAAATTTAATCAACTGTTAAATTTCCTCGGAATAGTTCCATATGACTTTATTCTTATACATTGTGTTATCGTATATTATTATTTATTATTATGTAGATTCTAGCCTCATTCTATAGGAACAAGGTTGTTATTATTATTAATATTTAGTTGCTTATACAAAATATACGGGAATTACCACGCTCAATGGCTAGCTGAATATATGGCTGTTCATCGTGGAGTTATAAATATAATACCTCCAACGAAGTACTGTACGAATTAGCGCAAAAAAACGGATTTAATAATATAACACAAATATTGTTTATATTATATTGTTATAAATAATGTACTAATTTACCTTCATTTGAAAAAATTATGTTAGACATAACTACATAATATATAACCATAAACTATAGTTTAATGATTAAGAAATGCATCATGCGACATGCATGTTAAAAAATCAGCCACATCCCCCCCCATGACAAAATCATTTGACCACCACTGTTTGGATTATATTGATTTCACAATGATGTGTTATTATTTTACTTTTTGTGTCTGTGTACAGTAAAAGTAGTTGAAATAATGTTTCGATTTTCAATTTCAGTGTCTTTTCTAGTGGGAAAGTGAACCTAGTTGGTACTTTTAAAAGGTAGTTACTTGAAATTTTCAATTTTAACCTTTCAAAAGTAATTACCTATAATTTTTAAAAAGTTGTTATAATATCAGTTTAAAAATATTAAAGATACATAGACACAATTTTTGTTACAAGCATTTAAATTTAAACTTCAACCTTTGACAAATTCTGCTAAAATTTGCTATTATTTTATAATTGTCAATTTATAAAATGTTCATAATACTAAACTATATCCAAAGAATCTAAAGTATTTTAAACACAGTTTTTTTACAAACATTTTTAATAGTTGCTTGAACTTTTTGAGTCTTTGAAGCAAATATTGTTGATATTGTAATATTGTATGACTCGTCATGACTATAATTATTTATAACTTATAACTAATAAATAATAATATATTATATGTACCTACCTGTGTTTGTTTACAGCAAAACATTACGAAACGGTCGTACTCGATTTTTTTCTGACAAGTGACAAGTGAAGTGGTTGTGACAAGTGATTAAGCATAGAGCAGTGATTAGGGAAAAGGGGTTTTTTGAATATTTGTTTTATCCCTTTGACCAACTTCGTAAAGTTTAGCAGATCCTTTTTTGTGTAGTTGTCTAGCTTTACTAGTTTTATATAAAAGTGAATAGGAGTTAGGACTATTTTTAAACTTCAAAGCAAGAATTTAATCTAAAGGTACCTCTAACAGGCTTTTATTAATATTTTAATTTTAAAGCGAGTTGTGAGAATTTTGAAATTATTGTAATACTCACATTAAAATTAAAATATCAATGAATAATCCTGAAAGTTAGTATACACTACACACCTTGGGTTTTTGGGTAGGTACTCGTAATCTCTTCCAGTTCTATTGTTGAATATGCTGAATGCTGATGTACAGTGTACATCGAACATTTGACAGGGAAAGATCCACCTTTTCTCACTCAAATGATATGTACCTAACGTAAGATACACTACTACTATAAGATACATATTATTATGAATAAATTCGCTCAAGTACGATCTTAATAATAAATGTCAACAGTCCAATATAATAAACCTATTCGGATTTACGAATCTATATAATTATATCAATACATATTATCAACATATTATAGCATATATTATGATGGCACTGATAAATATTGAGTATCTCAATGTCTGTACGTATGATCACAGAAAAAAAATAATTTTAACTATCAAATAAATACAAACCTATGTATTAATATTATCTATGCAAATCTATATTTAAAATTTTTTTTTTGTCTCATTAACAAAAAAAAACGTATTCGTATGGCTTAGTTATAGCCTGGCAATATTCCAGTGTAAAATAACAACTGTAACTATTATTATAAAATACATAAAATTGGTAACAAAGTATAATCCTAAAGTACCCTTATGATAATTATGATTTATGAGTAGGTACCTGTGAATATATTATATGTTATTATGTACAATGTCCATGAAAGAAATTCTTTTAAATAGAAATTTTTTTTATATAAAATGCATATACATGATTTAAAATAGGCAGTGTCAATGAGATATGAAAATTTACAACACAAATTTTTAGGAAGTTTTAATATTTTATTAATTTATTTTAGTATTATATTATATTACATAAATGTTATAATTATTAAACATATTATATTATATTATCAAGATAAGTAGTAACAAGTAACAAAAATACACATAAACAAAATATATGCTTTCAATTTAAATTGTTTATATATAATATAATATTATTAATTAGTATTTATCAATTGTATAAACTATATAAATAAACTTGTGCAAGCTTGATTTTATTATATCTTCAAAATTATTGATACACTTATGTCCTACGGGCCGTGGCGTATTTTCACATTTCTTGTAGGTGATATTAAAATTTTAAAAATACATTATATAAATTAATATTATCCCCCCCCCCCCGGTAATACGCCTCAGACTACATATAGTATTAAAGAACAGTTTTTCGGGGAGAGCCTTATTTTTTTTTTTTTACTTTAAACTGTTCTTATAACAAAACATTTAACTTGACGTTATGAACTATGAATTAAATTTATATTATAAATACGTAGATAAGAACATTTTTTTTTAAACAATGTATAATAAATACAAATAAAAAAAGTATTAAGCTAGGTAATTTAAAAACAAAATTTAATTTGTTTTCGAGAAGACATATTATAATGATAATTTCAACAGTACAGTTATGTACACTTAAATTAATTTGTAATTAGGTACATCTCAAATTCATAACGATCATTATTAAATTTAAATTATCATATAATTCATATAATTAATGGTAATTCGAGTGATTATAAATAGCACTTATAAGTTGTATTGTATTTTTAATTTATTAATACATAGAGGTAGGTTACATCTAGTTATTAGTGGTTAAGTGTTCACTTAAACTGTACACTTAAACGTATTAAGCAGAGTGTAAGCGGATAGGTACCTAAAAAAGGGTTGTAAGCCTATTTCTCTTGCAACGGAACTGAAAAATGGCGATAGTAAAATTATTACTAGTCGTCAGATTTATGATGCATAATTTCATAGTCGTTATATTACCTCTACTAGACAGTAGACGATTGTTGAATTTTATTTTATATTTAGTTCGAATTTGTTAAACATAATCGAGGTTTTATAATCTACAGTAAATAAACTGTATACTAATATAATCAAATTTAATTACGTATCCTCATTACTAAAGATAATTAATTAGAGGCAATATCAATATATTATAATATAGAATATAGATACTTACAATTTGAAAGTACTTTTTTTTAGTATTTAGATAGTTATCATATATTATAATATGTACGTATATTAATTTAATTTTAAAACATTTCATGTACCTACCTACCTACCTACATGATGTAAATATAGTAATGATTATCATAACTTAATTTATTGTTGTAGTTAATTATTGTAATAATAACATAACTAAGAATTCCGATTTGGTTATATTAATAATTGTTAGTTAATACAGTAGAAAAATCATCTTTATCAACCTAAGTGTCTGTCACATAACCATTTCCGATGTCTTAACGACTGCATTTAATCGGAACTCCTATTGGTTTACGTGACATAATATTAAACTCGCGGTGTCGCACGTCTTGTGTACGACTGTGTAAAGTAAAAAACTTCAAAAAAATTAAAGTATTTGGATTTTGGATATAGACATATAGTGCATTATTACTGTATTAGTCGATATATAAGTAGGTATACAAGTAAATATACTAAATAGCCTACTGCAAGAGTTCTCTTATTTCGTCAACGACATGCTCGCATTTTGAAACGTGATACATATCCATATGTCGTTTGAGCACGTCTCTTCTCCGGTAATACGTGAAACATATAGTGCAGCAAAACTGGTGATTTTGTCCGCATTCGTACAAAAAGTGCCGCTTCATGTGCTGCTCTCTCTTGTAACTCTTGCCACACGATTTTGGACAGCTGTATCGGTTCATCTTGTGGCCGCCATTGCGTTCTGAAAAACGGTAGTCAAATATGTGTTAGTTAATTTAAGTTGTTCACAAATCGAAATTATGATAATATTATTATGTAACGTTCAATTAGGAATTATATTAATGGTATGGAATTTTGCAGTCATCGCACATTCGCACGCTATTAAAGCCAAGATATTAATTATAGCTGCGTTTGGTTATGTCTAGCAAATAGCCGCGTGTAATTAGAGCCCATCATAATAAAGTCCACACATGATACATGTACAAATGGATTATATAATGCAGCCTGCGGGTATAAAGATAATGCGCGATAGCAAATGATCGTCTTATGAGTTGTAGGAAGAATAAGAATTTCAAGCATTAACTAAAATATATTATAATATTATATTAATTGTAAAATATAATCCAATCGATAACTACGATTCTTTGATCAGCTATAGGTTCAAATCAATTTTGGTCTGGTTGTTGGCCGCAAAGTCGCAAACGCAGCCAAACCTTCGAGGTAAGCTTTTTTTTTTGATTTTATTCACTGAAATATTGTTTTGCAAAAGCTTGTGAGCTGTAGTGACGGAATGGGAAAGGGCACCTGATAATAATTTATGAACAGTATAGCCGTGTAGGTATTAATGTATTATAGGTACCTTTAACTTATTACCACATTTACCCTTGAGATTGGCAAAATGCCAACATATCACGTCTCTTTACGCTTAAGCGTCCGTAAAATAATATTAACAATGAGGTATCTATTGTATTTTTTTTTTACAATAATTGATTACAGTATGCATAAGAAACTAAAAAATATATGAAATGATTTATCATTGGACAAATAGCCTGCTGACGAGCCGTTGAACAACCATTTTAAAATGTTTAGCGTTTGTAGTTATCATATTTATTAACTTTTACACACCTAACCGTACTCATAAATTATTTTTACATGTAACTTCCTGTATTGTGTATCACATGAATTTAAAAACTAAAAATATTATTGTACTTGCTATAACTTATAAATTTTGCAGTATAAAATATGGATATAATTATTTTAAATATAGAGGTACCTAATAAATAATAATAATTATAGGTATATGTATATATCAATCTTGTTACACTGATTATTTTTAAAACTTTATATACATATTTTTTTTTAGTTAGTATAAATGTATAATATTACCTATGCATTAGATGTATACATATCAGTCACATAGATAATATATTATGTACTGTGTAGGTACCTATGTCCTAAATCTTAAAGACTAAAAAGTGTTCAAGATATCCTATTGTATAGTTTGTATATAAATACGATTATTAGAATTACACGTCGTTATTTGTGCATTGACGCATTGTAACTTTATTAATGGATATTATAACATAGTGTGGCGTGTGCCGTGATAACGCACAAATCGCACAATTAACAAATAAAAAGATATTAAGTATGTAGCATACATCTAACGAAATTAAATTAACATTATCTTAAAAGTACATTTTTAAGGAAAATCTTATACATCCATATAATAAAAAAAAAATAATAACAATTACAACTAGGAATTTATTTTCACTATGAGTCCTTACTTACTGTCTAAAATGATAACTTATAACAAAGAAAAACATTAATTTATTTGTACGACCAGATAGTAGGTACGACATATTATTAATCCGAAATGATATTATGGGCTAATATCATGTGAGCTCTAAGTGACGATACAGGCTTACATGACTTCCAACAAATTCGGCATATTCGCAATTTCCAATACTGTTTGGGGCATCCAAAATCGTTATGAGCGAGTAGATGGTGTTGAAAATTGTAGCTACGGCCACAATTGCAAGGGCACAGAAACACAGTTTGTGGATATAGCAACATTTTAGCTAAGTGTTCTGTAATAGTGTAATAGATATAATATATTATGTATCGTTTAAAATTGAGTGAAGGTATTTATTTATTTTTTTATAATATTAAATTACTTATTGTTATTACATGTACCTATGTTATCCAAGGGTCTTATTATAATACCCAATCGGTTAAAACTTTAACAAAAACAATTTTTACAATACAGTTAGCACACATATAAATTATTTAACGTACAAAATATATAATATGGATACCTATTAAACTATTAGATCATAATATCATAGATAACGAAAAATAAACACAATTATCACCACACATGAACATATTATTATAACATTTATAATATAATATCTACCTATATATATTGCGTATTTATCCAGACTTCCGACAAAAAATGTGCAAACCATACAAAATATAAAAATAATTTGGGACTTTTTAAAATGCCACGAGCTATTTATGTACTATAAATATAATATAGTATACATACACCTATATAATCTATGTTATAATTTAGATTACGGTCTGCGGTGACCAATGACCATTTGATTTTATATCATTAAGAGACTACAGTTAAAATAATAATTGATTACGAAACAAAATTAAAATCAAATTTCAATGGACACTACTATTGTAATTTGTAAATGTAAAATCTTAAATCATATTTTAAAGTTCGTAATAAATCATATATTGAAGTAATTATTCATTCCGTTATAACAATAATCATGAGTATTATATTACCTACATTTACATAGTAGGTTTAGGTGCCGTTGATTTTATAATTTAATAATACCTACATCTTATCATCCCATTGCACTTTAATAGTAATATAAAATAATATTAAGGAAAGTTACCCAAATGATAGATATTATTTAGTTTGAAGTACCTATATACTCTAAAAGCGTACGAAGTATATTATAAACCTTATATTTAAATTACAACTTAATTGATGTATTTGATTAATATGAAAAAAAAAATTCATGTTTGAGTAGGTATTTATTAAAAAACAGTAGGTATACTATGTATACTGAATAGGTACCAGCTAAGCCTGCAGCGCGGCAACCAGGATTTATAGACTAACAATTAGTATTTAGTTATTAGTTTATTACTTATTACACACGTTACCTAGTACCTACTATAGTAAGATGTGATAAATAATAATAGTGACTAGGCACTGCAGGCAATGCAGTCGCGGTGTTGATTGTAACAATAGCTAATAGTAGGTTGTAGGTACCTGCTACTTACTACCTATATAATACTAAAGCTATACGCCTGTCGATTGCACATACCTAAATATATATATTTTTTTATTAATGAATAATCGAAATTACAGTAAAAACATTCTTTAACATATTAACGAAACATAATAATTTATTGAAAATTAACGATATATAAATCCTAGTAAGGAACGTGTGGTTGATCTTCTGTTTCGTAAGATCAAATTTATTTTTCTTGATTTCGGCTACGATCCATGATTTGTTCAAGCCGTTTATTTAACACTTCCATTCGAAGTTCGTACATCAATTTCATCTTCAAATCTGAACGATCAATGTTAACGTTTAACTTCTTATTTCTGTTATTGCATTGTAAATCATAATTCAAACTCTTTGATAAGTATCTTCCATTATCTGAAAATGCATTAATAATAATTTTTAGTATATTAGGTATGTGAAAATAGTGAAATAATAACAATACAACTGTATACTGTATACAGTATAGGTATGTGTTTTATTTGAAAATATAAGCTCATACAAAATGTTAACATACAATTAATATAAAAACTATAGAACACATTTTAAAGTAAAGACAACTATAAAAAGGTAGTTCTTCTGTAATATTTTAATATTTAGTATAGGTAGTGTCTATACATATATTAGTATTTAGTAATCTACAAAATAATACATCAGGTACTTAATTAATTATGTTGTCATTGAGCTGAATCAATGTACCTTTTCCAGAAAATGTTCCTAGAAAAGACTAGAAAATTAGGTTCTTATTTGTATTAAGAATAATATCCACGAGTATGAGTTACTAGGTTTAGAAATTGTTTATAATTGTAGATAAATATAAAGTATAACATAATAACAGCTATTCGCTGAGGATGATTTTGTGAATTTTTGCTACATGTGTCTTGAGACTGACTTTCTGTACAAACGTTCTACAACATATGTTGCATCTAAATTGTCTAGGAACTCTGCAGCTGTACATCAGATGACTTTTCAGATTATATTTCCGCCATTTGCCTCTGTATTTATGACCACATCCATTCGGGCATACAGCAGGATCGTCAACAACAGTCATTTCTAGTTTGGATAATAACATACCTGTAAGACATTGAGTTAAAATTAATTATGATTAATTATAAGCTTTATACATTTGTAAGCTGGTATACTAATTTAAGCTTGTACATACATAGTATTATGTTGTACAAAAGCCAAATAATGATTTATTTTAAGCGAAGCTATTTTTCTTATTTTATGAGTAACATAATAATTTACAGTTTGTACTTTGTACTTTGTATTTTATTTAAACCTTGGCTCTTAGACACCTAGTATTTAGAAGTACCAATATGGTATTATTAAATAATACTAACAGGTTCAAATTTAGAAATGTTTTCGTTTTTCATTTCAGTATAATAAAGATAATACTAAAAATATCAGTAACCGAGAAAATTATTAGGCAGATACTAATACTTACTTATTGATTTTTTTTATTTATTTATCAATCTTAAGCCATATACTAATACATAACAATTATTGTTACCCTATCTATTAACAAAGCCTATAACCTGTATAATGAAATGTATTCATTTTAATTTTTGTTTCCAATACTAATATAATACACAAAAAAATATAATATTGAATAAAACAGTGTTTTAAATTTACTTTGGTTAATCATAAAATGTATTAAAACACTTAATAAGTCAAATATATAATTTGATCATTAACAAAACAACACATTTATACAAACTTATTAGTTATTGCATAATTAAGTTTGTAGTATAAATATATTTTGTATTTGCCTATCATATTATGTATTATAATAAATCAATGTCAATGTTTTAGTCATTCAAACATATTTTTTTAAATTTAATCATGTAATATGTATTCAAAAAATATCAAATCGATATTTTTCTGAAAAATAATTATTTGTTAACAGTAAAAGTTACCAAGCCAGTGCTGTAAAATAGGTACATCAAATGTTGTACTTCACTAATATAACTAAAACAAAATTTCCTATACTTTTACAATTTTAAATGTTATTGTTGTAATTCAACTCTGCACACATTTTTAAGACTTCAGTTCTAAAATATACACTTGAACTACCTACTTGAATAATTAAATCAAATAATATTTTTAACTTTATATCAGAAGGTGGTATAGGAGTAGTTTGAGTAGTTTTTTTTTTTTTTTTTTATAAATGTACCTGTGGTTTCATAAAATATGATGTTATACAAATCTATTTTTAAAACAGCAGAGAAATCTGAAAAAAAAGTATTAGAGTTAAGTGGGTTTTTATAGAAAAATCAAGGAGTTATTGCATTATGTAATGATAAGACTGAAATATTTTTGAGTATAATATGACAGTATTTTTTTACAAACAACATTATTCAAGTTAATATTATTATATATAAACTTGAATATTTATAAATGAGCTAATTGCTATGCAATTATTCCTATTGTGCATACACAGTATTATTATCTTTTAAATAAAAACTGTAATTAAACCATAAAATAAAATTCATGTTTATTTTAAGAACCTAAAAACTAAATTACTTTATTTTGAACTTTAGCATTAGGTTTATTAAATAACATATTATGATATAGCGTACAATATGTTATGCTGCAACAAAAAAAAAAACAATTATTTTAATTCAAATACCATAATAAATAACATTAAACTTAGAAATATAGTAAAAAAATTAGTTCCCATCAAGGTTAGGTTTAAAGCACATAACTAAAATAATTAGACAATAGACTCAATATTTCTTAAAAATTCACAAATTATATATCTATCATGAAACTTAATTTTCACATAATTCAACAAAGCACATGCTCATTGCATCCAAAATATTTTTGTGTACAGCCATTTGATGCTTGTTGAGATTGACTTTTTGGGCAAAAGTCCTAGGACAATATTCACATTTAAACTGTGGCGGTACACCACATTCATACTTGAGATGCCTGCGCAATGTTCCACGATGATTATATGATCGGCCACAGTTATTCGGACATGGCAATTTCAACAAGTTTGACTTTTGGAACAATCCTATTTATCAAAATGAAAAAAACAAACCAAATTACATTTTTCTTATCAGTCATCACAATAATTATTATTACTATTTATGTTAGAACATTTATTGAACATATGTTAGTTTGGCAGATCACATGAAGAAAATGTCCAGGCTTGTTAAATTGGGTGAACCATTGCTGCGTTAATTAATAAAAATAATATATTTTTAAGCTGTTATGTTTATTGGTAGGTACATACTTTATCTCACGTTAAGAGTAAAATAACAAACCAGCTATACATAGCTAGCTATGGTTTATAGCTAGCTATAAACCCCATACACTAGCTTAAACGGATATTAACAATAACGCCAATTTTATTGTTTTTTAATATAAAATAATTACCATTCATTCCTTATTATATAGAAATGCGTTTATTAAATTTCAACACTTTTTTTGACAGTCAATTGCACTAATCTAGTATCTGACACAATATTTTTGATTTTGATGCAATAATCTGCCAATAAATGATTTTTAAGTTTCCTATAAGTGAATGGTGATTTAAGATATTATGTTACTAAAACAAATAAAACCTAAGGTTATAAATAATAAAAAAATTCAATGTAATAATGTAAGGTAGGTTAATAACAAAATCATGTTTTAATTGTTATCATTTAATGTTATAGTAGGTTTGTAAAGTTTCCAAGAACAAATAAAAATACTCCTAGATAAATTAGAGTTTTAACTTCTGAGTACATAACATATACAAAATAAATAAACAATAGGTATTTCTGTAGCATATATCCAATTGTATTAAAAACAATTAAAAAATGTTGAATTTATAAAACAGGTCTTCCATAGTAATCTAAAACAGAACAAGGATTTATATTATTTGATTTTGATTGTTTTTTAAATCTTTAAAATATATTAGCCAAGTCTAGCAAAGTTACCTACTTAAATTCTAAAGTGACCATGTTCATTGTATACACTCATCAAACCTTTTTTATTTTACATAGGGTGAGTCTTTAAACAGTGAAAAAAATAAGGGAAACATCAAATGTGTGTATTTAAAATTGTAGAAAAAGAAAAAAGTTAACATTTTTTAATATATTAAGTGGTCACTGTTAAAAGAATTGCATTTTATACCTGTATGTAATTTAACAATGAGAAGCATAACTTTTCATTATTTTGTTATACTTACTCTTTTGAGTGAAATTCAAAAAAAATTTGTTATTGTGGTTGTTCTATGCCTAGTCATATGAACTAATAAATGGTCATTTCGTTTGAATGCTTTTAAACAAATTCCGCATCTGTATTGGGGTACGACTCCACATTCTTTTCTTATATGTCTACTTAAATCATATTTGTACTTATAACTTCGTCCACATCCATTCCAGCACGACCATCTCAAAAAATGACCTAAGTATAAGTAGAGAATATAATTATTAATAAATATAAAATGGTTATGTATATATAATAATATATATAATATATATAATATATATAATATATATAATATACATAATATATATAATATATATTATGTGTTAAAAGATAATAATTTTAAACAATCCAGAAGCCATTAGCAAACAATGTATTTTTACTAATATTATTTATTTTTAAACACAATATAAATGATTTGAAAATAATTGTTGTATTATTTTAAATTAAGTTATAAGTTTTGATCTTTGGAGAAAAATTTTCAAAATTATCTTACTGTTGAATATTTGTCAATTTATTAATATTCAATTATATTTTGAAGTATGATTTGTTATTAGTTAAGACAAATCTATTAATCTCTGTTCCAACCGTGATACAAAAACACTGTAATGTCCATTACCAAGACCATATTAATCTATTTTTACTTAATTTTTCTAAAATTGATCATAATACACTACTCAATTAAACCATTTAAATTGTTTATTCAATTGTGTAACATAATTATCTTAATTTGTTATTTTTTTTAAGCTTAGTAATTGATGCTGTACTAATAATAAAAAAAATCTGTTATTAACAAAAAAATAAAATAATTTATGTTGATATTTTTTCTAATAACATAGGTAATAAGGAAACAACCACCATACTTATACAACGTACTAAACTTTGGAAATAATGTGTTAAATTATATAATTTTATATTATTCACGATACATTATTAATAATTATATAATACACTTAATTTAGTTAACAGGAATGAAAAATGTACTTAAAATATAATTATTTATTACTCAATCTAAGTAATGTATATCATACATAGACTTCTATAATATTAGTACCTATTATATTAGTAGTATACTACACTAGATAACAGTCAAATGGTTTTATATAGGGGAGGGGGGGGGGGTGATATAGCTGAAATTTTAACATTTACTATTTAATTATTAAAAATAAAATTTATAATTTATATTATTATAAATATTTAAAAAAAAAAGGTCATGGGGTAGATCTATTCCTCCTCATCAACCCCTCTTACCATTTGGCATTTAACCACTACTGCTAGAAAAGGAACTTTGTCATCAAATGAATCCTGTTTCCTTAATCTCTTGATTGAATAATTTATACAGATATTTAAACAATATACAGCGTGTAAACGATAATTGAGAACACTCAATATCTTTGCGTAGAACCATGCAATTTGAATTCGGTTTTTTTGTATGTTATGATATAAAAATACACATTTTCATGCCAACTTTTTTTTTTTTAAATGGCAACCACTTGTTTTTTATTTTTTGCCAAATTCTTTAATTCATTTTGGTAGTTAAATCAACTTTATTAGTCCAAAATTGACCAAGTAACAGCAATTCAAAAAACGTCATACGTTTGTGCCGCATGACGTTTGAACGATGAAAAATATTGAAATGTTCAGTAATTTCATTTATTTTATTGTATTTAATTTTGAATCAAATTGTCATACAGATAAAAGTTTACTTTAAAGTAAATCTAATGTTCAATTTTATAATGACCGATAAAATATGATAAGTATTAGATTAGCATAGGTAATTAATAATTAGCTAATTTATTTGGAAAGTATCAGCAACTCAAAAAAAAAAAAGGCGCATAATTTTTAGCTTTTTGACTGCAATTAAAATTTTATGACTGAACATTTTGATATTTTTCGTCTTTTAAACAGGTGGTTGCCATTTAAAAAAAAAAAGTTGACATGAGTTAAAAAACCCAAAAAAATTCAAAGACCATAAAAATGTGTATTTTTATGTCATAACAATATACGAAAAAACAGAATTCAAATAGTAGCGCTCTACGCAAAGATATTGAGGGTTCTTGATTATCGTTTACATACTGTATATAATATAATATATATTCTGTATTTCAGTATGTTACCTAAATAGTTTGCAGTTGTTAAATCGATGGACATTTATCCAACCTAAGACATAGAGGATAAGCTTCAGTTATTTTATTTTCGTTTTATTCAGAGTTCCTAATCTAGTATAGTATAGAAATCTATGACACCATAAAGTATTTTTTATATTTAATAATTCACAGGTATCTGAAAACATAAAAATATTTTTTGACCAATGTAAAGAGAACATACTAAAGCTTAACATTTTACATGAGGATATAGGTATTAATAAATTAAGTGTTTTCAATTGCTTTTAAATAGTTTCCGATGAACCACAATCATATGTGACTTTAAGTGATGAACATGTTTAAACATTTTACGACAAGTATCACATCGATATTGAGGAGGGATACCACATTCTTTTCTCATGTGGCGTATTAGGTCACCTTTGTTCTTATAACTTCTACCACAGTTGTTCATACATGGCCATCGGCCTTGAAAACCTGCAAACAAACAAATATTGTTAAGCTATCATAGCAAAATATTGAACTAATAAAAAGCAATCAGCATTTATTCAAAAGAATAAAGTTAATTATTTTTGATTTAAAATTTATAAGTATAGACTTTAAATGAAACGCTAAAAAATAACTAATAAAATAGCTGACAACTAAGACTGTTATTTCACATTTTGAATAAACTTAATTGTTCAATTAATTTAGCCTTAATTAAATAATAATTATATGGTTATAATATCAGGTCAACTAATACCAGAACAGTAAACAAAAACTTAATCTTCCTAATAAATATGAGACAGCCTAAATTGTTTTTAAAAACATAAATACTGTTTTGTTTTAATCCTCAAATCTCTGTTGACAAATCAGTTAGCCATTCAACAAATACAATTAACAAATTCTACTATTGTTCAAATATTTACATGCACTGAATGATGTTGTGCACCTACTATATTTAACAATTAATAATTAAAACTGTAATTTTTTAATACATACTTATTTTAAAAATCATTATATCTGGTCATAGATAAGATTCATATTATAATATAATAACCAGAAATATAATTTAGTTGGATATAAAAAAAAAATTAACTTTGGATCTCAATAGTGTGTGTATTATATAAATGCTGTAATTGGTTATTAAAATAATTTATTAGTATGTATACATGATATTCAGTAAACATTTTTGAAAATTAACAAACTGTGTTGTATTTACGATAACTTTATTTTATAATATATTCAACTATAGAACGTAGATTTTAATAGAATCATTGATAGATTTATATTTGTACCATTTGTTTCTATTCGAAAAAATTCAAGTTTTTAGATTAGTATTAAACAAAGTCAATATAATAAGCATCTGACTCTATAACCATTAAAAACAAATTTTACAAATATTTTCAGAAGATGAATTTTAAAAGCTTATAATATTAATAATATTGCATTTTATGTATGTGAATATATCAGATATGAAATAACTAATATCATACAATTATTTTGTAATTGTATATAATTAATTACTATATATGTACTTAATTCAATAAAACATAGATTAGGACAAATTTTTCAAAACCTATTTGATTATTATTATTTTATATATTGTCAGTCTTCTATACTTTATTTATGGAGATTGATAGAAAATGCAGAGGTGCCAAGGTAATTAGAAACACATGTGACAAAATATTGAAGGATCAATATTTTATACCATACACTCACATCCATAAAATAACTTTACTATAAGTGCTTTAGAGTCAGTAATTAAAAAGAAATTATTGTTCAGTCATAAGTTAGTTTTTTTTTCATAAAAAAGAATAAAAATTAAAAACTATATAATTTATAATATTAATTAATTTTTACAAAAATTATATGAAATTATGAAAGTACTAAATATCACATGTAAAATGATATTATATTCATATGAATGCTGCATATACTTAATTGTAAAAAAATTGAAATTGTTGTTTCATTTTAAACTTTACTAGAGCTCCACAAAGAAAAAAAAAGACTTCAATCATAAAATTAAGTTTTTTTTTAATTTGGATGATAAGTGACTACACAACTCAAGACCTACAATGATGTTAATTTAAGTAAAGTCCGTTGGATATTAAATATAGCATTATTTTAACAACATTCTATATTTTTTTTAAACATTCAGACAAATAATCTCTGAGGTAATTATAAATTAAAACCATAGTTTGCATGTATATATTGTTTTAAAAAAATGTATACTGATAAAATTAGAACAAGAAAACAAAAAAAAAATTAATTATATAATGTATAAAAAAAACATATTTAGTAGAAAAAATGTTCTAAAAATACTAAACAAAAATGACAAACTGTTTCTGAAATATGCATTATTATATGTTATGTATAATGTTTTTGTACTATATTATGTTCATATTGAAAAAAAATCTTTTGATTGTAAAATTAGATACAAATATATAATAATAGATAACCTTTTCTTTGTATTCTAAGTAAATATTGTTATAAATTATAACAATAACTTTATAAAATTACTGTGTTAAAAGTTTTAAATGAAAATTCTGTATGTTAATTGTATTTTAATTATAACAAAAACTTCATGATTTAACTGTTTTTTTATTAATAACAATGGTAAAAGTATAAAGTTTTTCAGTAAATTATTCAAGTACTTTATGAATCAATAAATTATGTTTTTTCAATGTGTCTCTACATCTGAACATCCTGCCGCAGAATGTACATTCAAAAGATGGAGGAATATTAGAACACGATAAAAAATGTCTAGTTAAATGTGCTTTATGCTTAAAAGCTTTTAAACATTGGATGCAGGTATGTTGAGGAGCAACGCCGCATTCTTTTCTTAAATGTCTAATAAGATTGTGCCTTTCTTTGTAACTTCGACCACATATATTTGGACACACATATCTTCCACTGATTGGACAAACTGTAAAATTCAATAAAAATGAGTCATGAGAAAAACATGTACCTACTAAGAAAATGTAGGACAATTAAAACTGCAGAGAAATTAAGCAAAAGCAGTTTTCAACATCATAAGAATAAGAGTATATCAATTTACAATTTATATTTAAATTTGAAATCTTCGTACTAAATAATTTAGTGATATTATAAATATTTACCTACTAAGAACTTGTTATATTATAGAGAGAATATAACACAAAAATTATCAACGCTGCCTACTCTTATATATTATTATGTACCTATTTAAAATTGTATGTCCTACAATATATTTGCATGTGGTTTGATGAAAGTATAATAACATTAATTAAATAATTTTTAAAATAGTTAATATTTATTTTAAAAAATTTATAAAACTCAATACAGTTGTAAATATATATATATGTATATAATATATATATTACTATTCAAATTATAAACCTCTTTCAACATAACAATAAACATTTATAATTAATGGTACACAGATTTTACAGTATACATAATCGCACAGTTATATTTAAGCATTATTTATCAATTATACATTACAAATATAGAAAATGAAGATAGATCTATCGGCTATTATAACTAACACTAATAGAAAGAAAACAGAACATGTTTTAGGTCATACAAAACTTACATTATGCAAAATGATAAGAAGTTTAAATACATAAATATAAATATGTGCACATTTGTTAGTAATTATAATTTAGTTTTACTCAAATTGTAAAATTCAAGAAAATGATGACCTTTTTAATTTAATTTCAATCTTTAAATTTGATCATTTTTGAAACATATATTGATTATAATTTTATTGATATGAAAAACATTAATAGCTAAGTCCATAAGTAGGTATAATATGAATAAAATATTTATAAATTTGGTTTGTATATATTATATTATGGGCAATGTGGAAAATATAAGCATTTTATGAAATGCTTAGTTTTCTACTTTACCCGTAATATATATTTTATTATTTAAAAATTGTTTTCTTGAGTAATACAACTAAATTAAACTGGAATTATATAGTTTTGTATCTTTTTTATAGAAAATTAATTATATTTATATTTGATAGTAGATCTGGTGTTGGTCCCAGTTTGTCCGATTTATTGTGGAAGTAGTATTTATTTTTATATTCATGTTTGCAGCCTTCGATGATGTTTTTATTGTTTTACCCCACATGATTCACATATAGGATAATATATTTTTTAGTCTTAAAGTAGTTGTGGGTTAGGAATGTGAATCTTATTCATAAGTATGAATTTTAGATCTAGGTTGTACCAAATTTATGTATTGATTTTTATTGCATTTGATTTGGTGTTAAGTTTTACAGTATATTTGCTATTTGTAGAGAAGTATATTTTGTAAATGTTTTTTGTGCCGTTTAGGTTTATATATTAAGTGTTTATATTCTAAGAATGAGTATCAGTAGAGAAGACCTTATTTCATGATCGGCTTTATCTTTACCATTTATACCACTGAGTTCGGGTACCTTAATAAAAATGTCCATTCCTTTCTCACCAACTTAGATTAGTGTAGATAAGTTTTTCTTGACAAATTGGAAGGGTTTGTTGTGTTTTTGATGCTCGAAAGACTACTCAGTAGATTGTCGAATATTAAATAGTACTTTTGGGGTTTTTTAATGGTAAGTTATTTAAGATACAAAAATTATGAACTATTATACAGTGCGATTTGAGTGATTCTTTGCGTTTAAATGTTTTCATACAAAATGAACACCGATATTGAGGTTCAACACCACACTCTTGTCGACAATGACGATACAATGAAAACTTCTTTTTATACGTTCTACCACAATAACTATTTGGACATATCCATCGGCCGTCTTGTAGCTGCGCTATTCCTATAAAATATAGATTATATAGATTAATAATTAAATACATAGGAAGGTACTAACATTTATACATATATTAATTTATTATTTGAATAAAAAGCGTTTAAAAGCTTATAAACAATTCTTAATTCATAAAAGTAAATAATTTATGAAGAGCGCAATACTTTTTTAAAATTGTTTATCAAGTATTTTAGATTAAAATACTGAAAATAAAAATGTATCACCAGTCCAATAATAATAATAATAATAATACCATACCCAATGCATAGTTGGCAACAACAATTAGATTTATTTATTGGAGATCATTTTATTGTTAAAATTATTTGTATAAAGCTGTGGTAAAATATTTCTGATTTAATAATATTGTATTTAAAAAAAAATTGTTTAAATATAGGTAGTCCATTTATACAATTTTAAAAATTAGGCTTTTAACTCTATAAGCTAAACAAAAACTCAAATCATAATATTAAAACAAAATTACTTTATTATTATTAGTCATACTTATACATATAGTTATCCCTCTTGATGCAAAAATGCCACAATAGAAAATTAATGACTAAAAAAAATCAGTATTAAATTGGCCATTATAGATTATTAATTTTATAATGAGAAATAAAAATAACCAAATAGAATGATACATATATTTATATAAGTTATATAACTATGTGTAATAATATAACCAGATAACTATGAATTATGGTATAGTTATAACCTAATTTTTGTTTTGTTATATTTCTAACACTCCATGAATAAGTGCTCTGTGTGTGTTCATATTTTGTATTTTTCCAAATGTTTTATCACATTTATCACATTGAAATGGACGAATAACAACGTTTTTTGGTAATAAGTGACTGAGCAGATGTTTGTTCAAAGTGTTCAAGTGTTTAAAAGATTTTGAACATACAGCACAAACATTTTTGGAAAAGTCCTCTTTTTTTTTGTCCTTATTGATGTCTTTATTTTTTACAGTTTTGTTTACTGATTTTCTTCTGGTTCCTAAAAAAAATAAATAACATAATAATTTTAAAAAAAAAATACTGATGTAAAATGACTATTATAAAATATTTTAGTATTTTATTAAAGTTTTTAGCAATGTATAAAAATTACAATAACATTTCATGTTATAAAAATTACAGAACAATTTTATTTGTAATTAGTAAGCGTAAATAAGCATTAAAATATTTTGTTATAGTTTTTAAATGTGTAGCAATATAGTACATATATTTTGTATACTGTTATCTCATACATAAAATACATTTTAAAATATAAAACATGTAGGTAGTAACTAGTATGTACTATACAGAGTCTTTCTAATTTTCTGTGATAACAATGGTAAGGAGAACATGAAGTTCTTGTTCAACCCTATCAATTGTTTCACACTAAATTTGAGACCCTTTCTACATTTTAACTCCAAAGGGTATTTTTGAAGTGGACAATTATTACAAAATTAACAAACAAATTTGGTCTATGAAAGTCAATAATAATACACTGATAATCATTAAAAACGTGAATAAATTTATAATTTATAAATAAATAATTATTTTATATATTTTAAAATATATGTTTATTATTTACATATTTGGTTTTAAAATATGTAGATACATTGTATGAATGTAAAAAAACTATTATAGGTATTAGGTTAGGTACACATAAACCATTATAATTTATTACCAACCCAAGTTTTAAATGCAAAATATTTCATTACCTAGTTTATGTCACCTTCTAATAAATATACTTCAAATCGTACTGACAATTTTAACTCAAATTTGTAAGCCAAACATATAATTGCTCAATTTATTGATCAACTAACACATTACATACCTAAATAAAAATAAAACCAAATAAAATTACTTGGAGAGGAATAAAGTGTTAAGACAGTCAATAAATTGCAATAATAAAAAACCAATAATGAAAAAATAATTAAATGCCACTTCTTTATAAAACATTATTGATGATCGTGGAACCATTTTATTATTCGCTGATTTATAAGCGCTGTAATCTGTTGTACATATGAATTTCTGAAAAAAATATACATTTATAATCATTTAAGAATATATTTAAATAAAGAAGAAAAACATTTCAAATTGCAGATTATCACATTTTAATTGATTGTATTAATTGATTATGTACAATTTCAAATTTTATTATATGAGTTTAACTGAATATTAATAAAAGTAAACAAATATTTTATATATTTAAACATAGATAATTAGGTATATAAATAATCTATTCATGTTTCAGTTAACATATTATTAATATAATTAGGTATTAATCAGAATCGCCAATTTGCCATTCACTATAAAACGCATAAACTTCATTTGGTATATTAGGATCGGAGAGTCTATGTATAGTATTTTTGTGAGTTTTCATGTTGTCCTTGCGTGTGAATTTCTTTTTACAAATGTCACATTGAAATTTGGGTGAAACATCACCACACGATAGTTGATGACTCTTCAAATGACTACTACGCTTGAAAAATTTGAAACATTTCGAGCAATTATATTGAGGGCCGACCCCGCACTCTTTGGCCAAATGGAAACTTAAATGGGCTTTCCGTTTGTAGTTGCGACCACATTTTGGGCACAACCATCTTTCGTCTATTAACAAAAAAGAACATAAAGTAACAAACATAGGTACATTGTGGCTCATGTCAACATATCTTTTACATATTGACTATTATTAATGAATAAAGTACAAGCACAGGGTGTAAGCACTTCTTTGATCAATAAAAACAAACATGATATAATAATTAATAAACAAACCAAAACAACAACAAGCAAAATAATTGGGTTTTAAATATAGAAATAAGACGTGTTTAAGTAAAAATCAAAAATCAAAATTAAACTAATGTGTAATATAAAAATGGTATATTATACCCTACAGATAAATCAAATTTCTAAAAATGTATACAATTTAAAAGAAATTTTATAGAAACTAAAAATGTGTGTTGCTTAGATAAGTATTTCTCAAATATTTTATTATAACAAAACCCTTTAAAATTTCTTTTCATTGTCAAAATTTTTATAACATGTATAAAACAAAAATTGGCTACCTATCTCCCAGCATGCGGTACTCCACCATTTGTATACTAGCTAATTATAAATATGGTGTGCATACTGGAAAGATAGTTGTACAATTATTTGTATGTCTCATATACCTAGATATACCCAGTTATAATCACCACAAAATGTATATTTTTAAAATTTTAACAGAGATTTTTACTCTCACATAGGTATCAAAGAAGTCTCCCCAAATCTACTATCCAGATAGGTTATTATCTTTCCAAGTTGGGTTAGAGTTTGAGCCTTGTCTGTATAGATCTTATTGGAACCTGAGTATAGAAATCAGAGTCTAAAGAGTCTGGGAAGCACAATTTTGAAAATGGAATCAAAAGTACATTCATGTTCCTGCTTTAAAATGTCTTGTCAACCTTTTAGTCTTAAATTATATGTGCCACACACATGCGCATAAATATTATGATAAAATGTATTTTTTATGTCATTTATTAATTTTACAACTTTGACATACCTGAATAATATTATTTGTGTCGTTTTATACGATTTACACGAAATATTCACAGCACTTTCACAGTATCAAAATATGTTTTCCAATTGATTTATATTCATGTTTCTTCAATGAATTATTGCATTAGGATATTTTAGGTACCTATATTATGTACTTAGCTAACTAGGTTATCATATATTAATTAACTATGTTAATAACATGAAATTATATTTATGAATGATGGTTGGGAATAATTAATAATGATGATTGATATTATTGTCAATCTTTACATAAGTAGAGAGCACTCATTATTTTGTGTAATATGAATTTCAGGATTTACTATTGTCATTTATATGTCGATAACAATTATTATTGAAAATAATGTACAAAAATAATGACAATATTTGGAAAATATTATTTGATTTATGTTCTTGTAAAAAACAATATTATAATAAAAATAGAGTTATCAAGTATAATATAATTAAACAAAACAAATGCATAATTTAAATAAATAGGATGCAATATTGAACAAATAAAATAAACAAACTAGGGAATATATTATATTTAAATGTTTTAAATAAATCATCACAATACTTAAATAACAAGTTTAATACATTTGACTTGATTTAACAAGTATAACAGTAAAATCAACAACAGCTGTAATAAATAAAGACTAAGTTACTGATTATTTAGTAATATTGGAGATCAATTTGTTATTGAAATGGTAAATTTATTATTTTAATAAAGTGTATGGTAAGCGTAGTACTTATAAATGTAGGTAAACAAAAAAATACATGTTTCTTCACTCAGCTCAGAATCTATAACACAGATGATTCAATTTATAGTATAATTGTTATATTTTTATGTGATACATTTATGAATAAGCGCTAAATGTTTTTTGAGATGTTCATTTCTTCTGAAGTTTTTAATGCAAAAGATACAAGCAAACTGAGGTGGAATTCCACATTCGTGCAGAAAATGACTTCTCATATTCTTTTTAAGTTTGTAACTTTTTCCACATTTTTTTGGACACCAATATCGTTTATTTTTCATACAATCTGTGACTGCAAGCACAATAAAATATATAATATCTATTATATTATCTATTATAAACAACAATTATTTAAATATTATATTAAACAAATGTATGATTTAATAATTCAGAAATTTCTTAATTTATTTTTTATTCGCATTTTGTGGATGAATAAAAACATGCAAATACATTTTATGTCTTATATTTCTTAAATGTATACTTAATTTTATAAGTACGACAAAGGTATTAACATCACATAGAGTTTAAAAACAAATTAAGAAAAAAACATAACTTAAAAATATAAAAATACAAATGTAAAATGAATATTTTTAAATAAATACAAATACATTTTAACATTAAGTGTTATTGTTATTTGAAGGGTAATTTTATTTATTCGAGATATTGAGAATTTTGAGCCATCCAGGTTTGAGTTACCGAGAATCGACTGTATTACTTTTAGCCAAGTTACAATATAGTTTGATGAATAACAGAGATATGGTATTTGAGATTGCATTTTTGAGAAAATTTTTTAGGACAATAAAAACATTGGAATTGAGGTTCTTTGCCGCATTCATACTTCAAATGTCGTGCAACACTGTCTCTTCTTTTATACGACCGACCACACTTTGGACAAAAGTGCAATTTGAAATTTTGTACTAGAAAAAAAAAAATATTTATATTCAAACTTCTAATAAACAATAATAAATTATGCACCAAATGGACTAATACCCAAGACTATAAAGTTAATTTTTCTCAGCTCCAAACCAGTGATGAGTTATTTTAAAAATTAACAAGATCAAGTTTAAGTTCATCAAATTTAACTAAGAGTAAATATAAAGAATATTAGTTATATTATTGAAAATATTATTGCAATCGGTAGACACCAGACAATAGTAAATAATAATACACAAATATTACAATTCATAAATTAACATAAATGTATCATTTATCATAATACAGTAAATAACATAGTGTCATAGTAGGTACTTTTTGCAGGTGGGTTTTGTACAAATATATAATTAATAATTACTAAATTGCTGAGTTTTTCTATAAATAATTATAAAAATAACACTTCAAAGAAATACTCAATTCTCTAAGAGTCATGAAAAATAGTATTTAATGTTTACATGTATTATCTTATCTTATATCTTAATTTATATTGCAAACTATGTATGTATAAAAATTGGTAAATCTGTATGGAAACATTGTTTTTTTGGCGCACTTGTGACAATTTTCACATTAAATTAGTCATTAAATTTGAAACATAAACATAAGATTTCAATAATCATAGTTAATTTACCATCATTGTCATGAAAACAACTACTATTATCAAATTATGAAACATAGATAAATACACAAACATTTTTAATTTAATGTATTTGAAAAATAACTTATAATGTTACATTTTCTAACTTGTTTAAGCCTGCCCTTACTAGTACAATAGATGATAATATAATTAAATTTAAAATAGAAAATCAAGTAACATACCCTACATACTGATAACTTGACTAGTGAGCCAATGAGGTACATTTTCCAGTTCATATTAGGTATCTTAGTGCATTCTATTGAAAATTAAAGCTATATAGCATGTGTTATGCAAGCATTATTATATGGTACCTACTACATTATACTACATTATTAACAATGCACTCAAAAATAACATTTAATTTTTAGGTTTTAGAATCAACATAAATAAAAATAAAAATTTCTATTATTTTTATTTTTTGCTATTAAGTAAAATGGACCCATTATACAGTATCTCACTCACAATTTCCTAATGGATAATAAAGAACCAACAATAGAATATATACAATATTTTAGGTATTAAACATTTTAGATTTTTCTTACCTATGCAACAAAATTTAATCTTCTATAAAAGCATATCATTATTAATTTATTAAATTTTTTTTAATTCTATTGACTATTATTAATTTAAAACTATAAACACAACTAAAAAAATATGTTTATTCACGTTATACATATATGAAATAAGGATGACAACTAATGTGTAATATAATATGGTTTTAGAATTCAGGAAACTGAATTAATAGAATTATTAGATAAATCTCTAAAAATACCTTAAGTTCAATATTTTTGTTTTTAAAGTTAATGATTTCTAATTTTATATTAGAGTTATTTTAAAGTTCTAAAAAAATAAGATCATAGATAATAAAAGTTATTTTATTTTACACATTAAAAAATAATAAAGTATTTCTTACAGCTTAAATTCCTTTAATGGTTTTAAAGTTTTAAAATGATTTTCTAGTCTCTATCATAATGAGTGGATGAAAGATATAGAAAATAAATATGGGTATCTCCTCAGACATCTGGTACATCACATTACCATTAAAACACCAATATATTCATTTATAATTTGTCAACACCATGATCAGTATATGTGAATTAGCATAAATTGCAATTTATTTAATTTAAATAAAATTAACTTTGATACTTGGGTCTTCAAACAAAAATTTCATACCTGAAAAATATAAATGTATAATTAGTATTTAGTTATAATTACTCATTTAAATTTAAAAATATATTTTTTAATTAAATTACTTCTATTTGCTTAAATATACATGTGTAAATGTGTTTATTTATTTATATTATAAATACATCAATTATTAAACAGCTGATGTAATAGTTATGCATGGAAAACCGAAATTAAAAGTTTAATAAAATAAGTTATTAATTGTCATCATCATTATTATGTTTATTATTTTATCCTCTTCATGGCTTCATGACACTTACGAAGCCCCATGAAGTTACGACACACAGTTTGAATACCTCTGATAAAATAATAATATAATAATATATTTAATAACAATATATATATTAACAATATATATAATCAATGACAAATATTGACATGTTGGTTAGCTTGACCAACATAATAACAATTAACACACTAAGAACAAACAAAAAAAAAAAAATTTTGTTAACATTTATACGCAACAGTCTATCATACAGGTTATGTATATTTAAATACTTTAAAAATGATATTAACTTTTAATTAAGTATTCAATTAGTTCATCAAAATGTAAATATTTATTACAAAGAACCAGCTAATATTTTTTTAGATTATTGGTAACTAAATAGTACATGCTTAGTAGTTTTTGTTATCTTGGTTTTTATGATATTTAAATTTTACCATGTATAATTGTAAAAACGACTTGTATATAATATATTAACATAACAACATATGTTTCAAGATTGTTAAACATATTATATAAATATAACAACGAATAAATTGTACAATCTTTATAATTAAATACCATACAAATAATGATTAGCAATGTAAGTTTTAAAAAAATTGATATAAAATATATTTTATGACGTTAAAAGTTTACTTGTTCACAGAAATGTAGAACACATTTTAATGTCAATAAATAATGTTAGATAATTATTATACTCACATCACATCACATACATTATTCAACAGTTTAAACCAACTTCATTAATAATATATTAATTATTAAAATACTAATAAAGTAATAAACACATATGTTAAACAATATATATATATATCTGGAAAATGTGTAATTAAATTCATATTACTAATTGGTGTTTATAAGGAACCAAGAGTTATTCAAATAATTTTAAATAATAATCATTACCAAAAGAACAATTAATAGATATTTTTTTATAAGTGACTAGGTATTAATTGTTATGCATGTTGAACCGATGATCTCTAAGTGTTGTGTTGCGAGTAAATGATTTCATACATATATCACAACGAAATTGTGGTTGAAGACCGCATTCGTATCGTTTGTGTCTAATTAAGCTTCCCATATTACGATATTTACGCCGACACCCGTCACAATAATAAAAACCTAAAAACAAACAAAACGGAAACAAACAAGGACCAAATTTAAATACAACGAAATAAAATTGGATTAAAGTGCACAAACATTAAAAGCAAAAAAAAAAAAAACAACATTTAAATCTATGATACATTACAGCATTTGAAAAACAATTCTGAGTGGAACTTCAATTTAGCCAAAAATATTTAAGATTTGTAAAAACATGTGTAAACTGTTTAAAAAAATTGATTCTAAGATAAAAAATAATACATATTTGTGAAAAGAAAATAATACAAAATAATAGCTCCTGCTCATCCTCCGCTCAGAATTCAACAAATAAAATTATGTACTTAATTAGTTATTTCTGCCATTTCAAACATTTTGAGATGAATCAGACATGCTTGAATTGTAACATTTGCATGCATCACACTTCAACTTTAGTATTAAAATTTAACAAAATCAAAGCATCAATAATATAAAACACCTAATATCATATGTAACATATTAAAAATTATAATTTTATGTACTTTCTAAAAAATAATGTGAATTTGTATGTATGGACCTCAAACTGTAAGTATTGTAATAAGATACCTAAATAAAACTCTTTAGGTGGTACTAGACTGTTTGGAAAATCAACATGTCCACAATGATGTTTTGAAAACTATTAGAAAAGTTGATCTTAAACTAACAGGTTAAACTAACAAAACAATAAAAATGTTATACTTAGTAATTTAAACAAAAAGAAAATATTTACACTTAAGTTTTATTAAGTTAATATAACTAAAATATATTTTACAATTTAATATTAATTCTTGAATAAATGAACAAATATGCATGCAATAACTATTTTACAAATCAATCTTAAATCAATAATACAAATTAATTTATTTAGGAACTTTATTTTTGATAATTCAATGCTTATAATATAGGTATATACGATTGATTTTTGAATGAAATATTACAGAATTTAAAATAAAATCAATTTAAAATCAATTAAGCACATTCATTTTTATCACTTTGACCACAATATTTTAAAATAAAAAATTTTATTTTACTAGAAGAAATAAATAAATAAAATTATTAGACAATGCCGTGATTTAAATATTCTACTGTTATCCATTGAATTGTTCAAATCTTGGCTGCCAAACAGTGTTTTAAAATTCAAGATTATAATGATTTTACAATGACTATCTTAAGTTAATGGAAATCTTAAATAAAACATCTTAAAACAGGTTTTCAATGAAAACTTTGATCATTTAATTATGCTTTACCACGCACATTTATACTATTGTTAATAGCCGTAAATAAATTGCCTAAAACTACATGTACATTCATTACTCAATATACAATTAATTTAATAAAGATAGGTAACAATATGGATACATTGATATGGTAATTACCCATAGCAATATTATATTTCTTCAGTCACCAAAGTTTCAGTGATAATAGGCTGGTCTTGAATATACTTGTGCACGGATATCATATGTCGTTTTAAATTTGAATATCGGCTAGACATCTTTGGACAAAATTGACATTTGAATTTTGGGTTTATCCCACATTCGTTATTCATATGATACGTCAGACTACATTTGTTTTTGTAATTCCGACCACAATGCTTGGTAGGACAATAGAATCTGGTTTCAAATTGTGAAATTCCTGAAATAATGTATAAAAACTTAAGATACACATAATATTAAAAAACATATAAATCTCATATTTTAAAATATTGTTAGAAGCAAAGGAAGCTTGGCATGGAACACAATGCAATCATTGTTATGTCCATTAATTAATAATATCCTGAATTTGATTTAGCACAATAAGTAATGTAGGTAGACAATGTTCAATTACTTGATTTCAATTTTAATGATGGTCTTCATAAACTAAAAAAGAGCTACTTAATTAGTATTTAGTGGCAAATAAATAATTGGAAAAAAATGCACAAATCACTTTAAAATAATTGAATAAAGAAGTCAGAGTAAATATTTTAATAGCTACTGATTTATTTTTAACATTTACAATTCTTTTTAAAATAAATTAAATTTTACATTAAGTTCAATAGTTTGACAAATTACCTAATATTATTCATAAAATATGTTGTTTAAGTCCAAATCTATAATTTAGTTGTATTACTAAATCTATATGTCATTTAAATTTAAGTTTTAAATTTTTTTTATTTAAGTGTTACTTTTAATAAATTGTTTATGTTTTAAAATGTTAAGTTGTATTTTTAAATGTTTAGAGAATGCCAAAACCACATGTGTGGTATCCGTCATACCGAATTTGTATTTGGAAGAACAAATTTTGTGATTTTGGTTTTATTAACAGAAAGAACTGGACTATTAGCAAACGAATAAGAATATTAAATAGGTTTGATTTCCTGGTAAACTTCTTTTATTGATATTCTAATTTTAATGTGAGTTATAACAATGTAAAGTGTAAACTATAACAAATTTTAAATAGTCATAACTAGCATGGAAATATAAATATCATTAAAAATCCTATGATAATATTCTTACCTTTAAGTTTGATAATAGGTCAATTAATTTTAATATTAATGCTAATAATACAAAATTGGTATAGCTGAATGAAAATTTGCTGTTCTAAGTTTATAAGTGGAGACAACACATGGGTTTAGTGTCTGCATAAGTAAAATGGTTTAAATTAAATTTACTTATTTATTTATTTGTTTATTTATTTTATATTATTGTTGAGTATTTTAGTTTATTAAATAAATAAATAAATATTCAAGGAACACCTACAATGAAATTGTTGGATCTTTAAAAAGTAAATTTTTTTGTTGTAAATAAACATTTATTTGTCCATTTTGAGTTTTGGTCATACTTGTACCTGTAATTAAAAATTAATTAATTTTTAATAAAATATATTATTAATAATAAACAAAGCAATTATGAATATTAAAATTTTTTTGTTTACTTAATATTGTTTTAAATTGAAGCTAATATTTGGAGTTGTAAATATGTACACAATAATGTCACAGATTAAATTATTTAAGAGGTAAGATACAAAATAGAATGGAAAAAAAGCTGGACAGCCATAGAGAACCCGATATTGATGAGTTATAAATTTGAATATTGAATGCAATGGATCATATTTAATGAAATTTGGTTTACTATACTATGTATAGTAAAAATTTAATAAAATAATCATAAATTTATTTTGAACATCATATTAAACTGGCAAATATAATAAGATGTATTCACTTGAATGCTTAAAAATCAATCAGAAGAAACCTCAAAAAGATAGACAATATCAGAGCATAAAAATATATAAATCTAATAAATTCTTTATCTATGTTTAAAATTAAATACAATTTTAAAGGTACATCATTAGACACTTCAAGCAGCTATTTCAATACAAATATTAGGTTATATCTTATAATATATATATATCCAGTTCATATTTTAATATATTTTTTTTGTTCTTAATATATTGAACAAAATTATTTGATGTTTAATGCTTTTTACCTTTAAGTTTAGTTTCTAGTATCTCGATGTACCAAATTTAAAAAAGCATTTAAAAATATACATTATTAAATAATAAGTACACCAATAAATAACAATTAAAATGTAAAGTAAAAATAGCACCGTTTATTAGCCATTTGTCAACAATAATACTGATAATAATAATAATTTAAGATGTGTTTATAGTATCAAATAACAGTTATAACAAACAATACCTATATTGGTATATTTTTTAAAAAATAAAAACAATAATGGTATATTTTTGGAAACAAATCTAATTTAACCATATTGATGTAAATATATTATACATAATTAATACACTTTAAAATAAAAGGCAATAGTACAGAGTGTTCTAAAAAATGTAGCTAATTTTAAATGGTTGTACACTTTGGATTTTATCCAACATTAATATACATTCATAGGACACCCTGTATACTGTATAGTATACGTATAATACAAATATGTGAATTAAGTATTATAGAATTGGCATAGAAACTTATAAACATACCTAACATTATAATATTATTACGCACATTATAATACTCATTTATTTTACATTTTTATTCTAAACATATAGCATATTGTAAATAAATAAAATAATAAAATATTTATACTTTTAATAGATAGCAGTTTCAATAGCAAAAGTAAAAAAAAAAACCTTATACATTTATTTATTAATAAATAACACATAATAAGAACTAAAACATTGATCACATTTGTGAGTTTAAATTTCACACATTAACTTTAACTTAGTAGTAATAAATGGTTTTTATTATAACTGTGAGAAAATACAAATCAATTTTATTGTTATTAAGATTCTATATAAAATCTTACATAGATATCTTAACAGATTCTTAATATTTTCAATCATAAATCTAATGTTTTGACTAAAAATTTAGCAACATACAGATTTATACATTGAGTTTTGACATCAAAATATAAATATAGAAACAATATTTGTATATTTAACTATTAGTTAATACTTTAATAGATATCATAAAACAATATTGTATGATTTATAATTTTATATGTTTAATAAACAATATTGGTAAATAAAATCTGGAAAAAGATAGTTATGGTTGAGAAAGTGAAATAATATTATTAGAATAGCATAAGAAAATAATCTCATAAGCTTGGCATAACATTATGAACACCGATCATGTGCTGTTTTAAATTAGACTTAAGGGCACACCGTTTTTCACATAATGTACATGAATACTTTGGCTGCTTGCCGCACTCAAACTTCAAATGTCTGGCTAAGGATCCCCGGCTCTGATAAATCCGTCCACAGTTAATGTTTTGACAATTGTACACAGTTCGGTACTGAAAAAATGAATTTATCGGTTTACCTGAAATATGATAAATCATACGCGTATAGTAGAACAACATTTATGAATAGCTGTGGCAAAACTCATGAGATACACAATAATAACACATAAGAAATAGCAATAAAAAAAAAATTAAAAACAAAGAAGGAAGTTATTACGATAGCAATTCATCATTACCAGTCCCTGTTAATCATAAGTTTTATTTTGAAGAAATGCACAGATGTCGAAGTTAATTATTCTCAAAAGACACATAATATAACATTTAAATACTCATTTTAAATGATAAGTAATAAATAAACTAAACAGATGACTCAAGAAGTTAGGCACATATAAAAACTACAATGACAATATTTTTAATTTGTGCGTATTTACTGATCATTGAGAAATAGGAATAGATATCAAAGAGTTACAAAATAAGGATTTTATTAATAGTGATTCAATTTTAAGACAACACTGTATAGTATGGAAAATTATGATAATTCACATGAGTATAAAATAGTTTGATATAATCGCTATATGGGTGCCCATCCAGTTTTCTTAAAGGGGTTAAAAATCAAAATTAAAAAAAATAAATGTTTTATTTTATTCTAAAGTATGAGAAATTAAAAAATACATTTTTTAAAAATTGTTTTCTTATATTATTGAACGATAAATACAATTTTAATTTTAAAACCGTTTCATAAATTGTTTATTTGTTTGGTATATATTTATTAGTTAATTGTATTTGATTAAAGTAATCCTCCTGATGGACGCCCATAGACATACTAGCAGAAACACAATAAGACAATTTAATTTACATATAAGGTAGCTTTTAATAACTTTTAACTCTTGAATAAAATACCTACTCAAAATAATTTCTTTTTTATCTCCTCAAACATAGTTTGTAAAATTTCAGCCGTCTGGTAACTTAGTTATTAAATTTTCTGCGACCTCGCAACGACGGTAATGGCGCAATTGGTTCTATATTGCAGAAGGTCTTGTGTACTTGAACAATATGCGATTTCATATTTGATTTTTGAAAACATTTTTTATCGCAAAACGGACAAAAAAACTTTGGCTGAGTACCGCATTCATTTCTTAAATGACATTGCAGGGATATTTTATTTTTGTATGTACGACCACATCCATTTGGACAACTGATTCGTTCACTGTTTTTAAAAATACCTATAATAATATAAATTCAAAATTATTTTTAAAATACATATAAAACGCTAACATTACATAATGATACTATTAACAATAATGATAATTATGATAAACGAAAGTAATAATAATAATAATAATAATAAACAAATAAACTAAATACTGTTGTTGTGTCCAAAATGCCTATAAAATAATAACTATCAAACAAGTTCATAATAATATATATCAAGCAAAGCATTCGTTTAATAGGTTTTTTTACTGACTTATATCAATGATGATAGTTGCTGTAATAATGACAAACATTCATCATTAATAGAATATTATAATATTCCATAAGATTGTGCTAATTACATTTCTGGAATGGAAGTTTTTTCAGTATGTGACTAACGAAAATAAATAAATAATTATTCAATTGCCAACTAAATAATTTTTTTCGTATTTTACCTGTTTTTTTAATCAAGTATTTATATTTATAGTCTATTATAAAGTATATAAGTCAATTGATAGAATCTACAAATAGCATGCCCAAAATAATATAAACGATATAACTATATAAGTCTATACATTTACACAGCTCCAACCAGGCTTCACAAAAATGGTTTTTATTTTCAAATGACTAAATGAAGAATACAAAATAATATTCTATATTTGTTATATCAATATTTTACATAGATTTTTTATGTTTAGGTCTCCTGCTTAAACATATTTTCATTAGAAGTAGTTCTTCAAAAAAGAAATATGTATCTATGGTACTGTATTGTCTAAACTAGATGTGGGACCGTAGATTGAGATGGAATGTAGCTACACTAATATAATGTTATATTATTATAAACAATTATTAATATAATTGTCTCCTTTTGGCATTCAGATCAAAGGCTTATTTTATCTGAAAGTTTAAAATAAATATCAAAGTGATATTAATCATCTAATAGACCTTCCAATACGCTAGTGTTCACAAATTGACCAATGGATAACCATAAAATATAAACATATCATAATTTGTTACAAAAAACAAGTTTAATTTAAAAAATATATGACAACATAAGACTTAGAGTCTTAAAATTCTATATGATCATTCATATATGATCACTACCATGGCTAAACAAAATATTATTTATCCATGATCACTACTTCCCAGACCTAGTACAATCATAATTACTTTATAATTATTATATCTTTAATCAAATGATGTAAAAAGTTGATAAAAATAATTTGATGAATTATAACTAAACATAATACATTTTAAATCCAATAAAATTAATAATACAATATAAATAAAATACAAAACATTGGTACAAACATTAATTACATACAATAATAGGTACTTATTTACATACAATAAAAAACTATAACAATGTGTATGTATATAGTTTAAAGGCATAGGATTTTAATTTGACATACACAAATTATATGATGATAAGATTTTGGTAGACAGTTTTGTATTTTTTACATTAATATACAACAGATTGTATTTATAGTAAGCTACCACTAAATTTAATTTGTAAAATTACATCTAATTTTAACAACTTTGTGCTTCAACACCAAATGACTTTCTAGCTGGAACTTTCTAGCAAATTTCTTTGGACACAATGAACATAAAAAACTGGGTTCCACACCACACTCAAATTTCACATGAGTGTATACTCCTCGTTTATATTTGTAACTTCGACCACATAAATTTGGACATAGGAAGCGAGAGTTTAGATCTGTAACATTAATTATTATGTTCGTTGCTAATACAATTTATAAAAATTATTTTTTATGCAATACATGCAACTACAAAATTAAAAACATCAATTACATAATCATATGTAAGTTTCTGTTGATACAAATATTAAATGATAAACAATTTTATAAAATACTAGATACCTATATAGAATTACCTAAAATGTTTAAAAAAAACACAAATAGTACTACCTAGTATGTAGGTACAATTTATAAATTAAAAACTTATAAAGTGCAATTATAATCACAAATGCAAAAAATTATAAGCTAGGCAGGTATAGTAAAAAAAAAATCTACATAAGGTATACATAATGTTTGTTCAAATAATTAAATAGTCAATATGAATGATTTAAGTGTTTTTGAAATATATTAGGAAATCAATAGATTATACCTTTAGATACAGTGTACTAACATCATAAAAACATCTAAAAAGTTAGAAATAAAGAATTCATTTTAAACAATTCGGGATAAAATTGTAAGAACAATAAATAAAAGTAAAATACTTATACCAAATAGTTGAGTAATCAAAAATAAGTATTTTCATCCACATAAATTGTCAAGTAATAAATTATGTACACTGGCCATGTGAAGTTTAAGTCTATGTTTATATTGACAACTTTTCATACATATAGAACAAACAAACTTGGGAGCCACACCACATTCATGGTTTAAATGCTGGCCCAATCCATTACTTCCTTTATAATTCTTTCCACAACCATTAGGACAATGGTAACGGCCGTTTTTTAAATAATTCTTCAGACTTATCTTATGGATAAAATGTTCCCCTATTAAAAAAAACAAAATACAATTAGTTAAAAGTATTTACAAAAATTAAATACATATAAGGCCATAAATACAAATTTTTAAGTTAGGAAGAGGTTGACTTTAAACATTAGATATTAATCAATTTTAACATTTAGATATTTTATATGAAGTTGGTCTATTTTTAAGAAATAAAAATAATAGTTATAAAAAACAATGTCAAACAAAAAGTTCATACAATTATTTATTTTTCCATTAATAAAACTATAGAGACAAAGTAATAAGTTGAGCAATGGATTTGACACCCATATTTATATATTTTAAAACATTTTTAATACTACAACATTTTTACTTAAAGAATAATTTAAATACTTATAATTAACTTATGAATAGTTAAACATGAGATTGAATATAACTGAAAGTAGTGCTTATTTAATTTATTAACTATAATAATACAACTAACAAAACTTTATGTTATTTCGTACGTTTGAATACAATTTGTATAAACATGATATTTTAATTCAGAGTTCTTCCACTAAGAGGTTTCATCATTCTGTGAATCGTGTTTTTTTCTCTAACCGGTCATCACATTATATTATTATTCCAAATTTACCAAATATAATATGTAATAAAATATATTTAAATATATATATGTATATATATAAAGAATTTATTCCATTAAAACTCTATGTTTTACTGCTTTATGAAGTTGTAGCGAGGCTCTGCGAGTGAATACACCTTGACATATATCACAAAAAAATTGTTGACCACAATAGTAAGACATATGTCTTTTTAAACTTTTGGCATTTTTGTATTTCCTTGGGCAATTTTGACAACTGTACTCTGAAGAGAAAAAAAACATAAAATAATGTAAGAAATAAAATATAATATGATTCTTAACAATTAAAATAAAATTTCAGTATCATACATAAGAAACAAAGGCTAGTATTTAATATTTTATTTACTATAAGTCATATAAATATAAATAAAGAGGACATCATCAGACTCATATTTGTTGTCTCTGTTTTGCACACAAGAAGGATTAAGAAAATAAGAACCCACAGATAGCCAAGTATAGTAAAATGTATGTAAGCCCTTGTTTTAGTTCCCTACAAATAATAAATTGTCCAAATTCAAAAAAAATCAAAAAAAAATATTAGAACAGTAGTTTTAATTCTAAATTTTGAGTATCAAATTGAATACCGTTTTACAGAAGAATTGTAAAAATTAAATTACTCAGTGTTACTGTGCCTGTCGATAAGCACAAATCATTATTTTTTAAAGAATTCGAAAAGAGAATACCCTGTTTTTTGGACTATGACTATAGCTGTGCTGAACTCTGCCTAACACACTTACGTTATATCTCAAGTCAATGATCCTGTTAGAATTAACCCGTTTAGGTAGGATAACCTAACTACAAATGATAGGCATGCTAGATATTCTCTTCTGGAATAGAGTATAAGAAATGATTAAATTAAATTAAATAAGAAAAGGAATAAATAATATAGTAGTGTATAAAAAAAAAATCATAAACATAATTGTATTTATAGTAAATCAATGAATTTATTTTAATGTTTTTACATTACAAAATAAAAAAAAATAGTTAATGTTCAAACTAATTAAATAATTACTAGATAGTTTACTATGAGTTATTTTATATAAAATGTTAACTTATGTTGTTTTATTTATTACAATTCATTGGATTCTAATCAAAAACTTTGATACATATTATATTTAAAAAGTATAGTTATTTTTCTTTCAACTTACTTTATATATAAAATGAAAATTATAATTTAACTGTTGAATTGAAAAAATTCCCATTTCAAATGAATTGTTTGTGAATAAGTAACATATGTGCTTTATATGACACTGGTTGTTTAAAGAATCGATTGCAGGATTCACAATAGAATTTTGGCATGACACCACATTCATGGTTTAAATGTTGACTCAATCCATTACTTCCTTTATAATGCTTTCCACAATGATTAGGACAATGGTAACGGCCATTTTTTAAATGAGACTTCAGACTTGCTTTGTGGACTAAATATTCCCCTATTGAAAAAAACAAATAAAATAACTTAAAAGCATTTACAAAAATTAAATAAATATAAGGACATACATTTTAAGTTAGGAAGGGGTTAACTTTATTTATCTAAGATATTTTATATGAAGTTGGTCTATCTTTTAGAAATAAAAATAATAGTCATAAAAAAAACTATATTGTACAAAAAGTTCACACGATTATTTATTTTTCAATTAATATAACTATAGAGACAATGTAATAAGTTAAGAAATTCATTTGACACTCATATTTATATATTTTAAAACATTTTTAACAGTACAAAATTTTTACTTAAAGAATAATTTAAATACAATTATTAACATATGAATAGTTAAATATGAGACTAAATATAACTGAAAGTAGTGTTTATTTCATTTACTAACTTTAATAATACAACTAACAGAGCTTTTAGTTATTTAGTACGTTTGATAACAATTTGTATAAACATGTTTTAATTCAAAGATCCTCCACTAGGAGGTTTCTTCAGTCAGTGAATCATGTTTTTTTTCTCTCATCGGTCATCACAATCTTTTATTATACCAAATTTACTAAATAAAATAAAATATATTTAAATATATATATATATATAGTTATAGTTATATAACTTAATATAAAGAATTTATTTCATTAAAACTTTATGTTTTATTGCTTTATGAAGTTGTAGCGAGCCTCTGCGAGTGAATACACCTTGACATATATCACAAGAAAACTGTTGACCACAATAGTATAATATATGTCTTTTCAAACTACCGACATTTCTGTATTTCTTAAGGCAATTTTCACAACTATACTCTAAGGAGAAAAACATAAAATAACATCAGAATACAAAATAATATGATTCTTGACAATCAAAATCAAATTTCAGTATCATACATAATAACTTATTGCATCAAAATCCCAGCCCTAATAATAAGCTAAGGCTAGAATTTAATATTTTATTGACTATTATTTATTACTTATAGTAATAAGTTGTAAAAATATAAATAAAGAGGACATCATCAGACTCATATGTGTTGTCTTTGATCTAACAAACAAGAAGAATTAAGAAAATAGGAAAACATAGATAGCCAAGTATAGTAAAATTTATGTATACCCTTGTTTTAGTTCCATACAAATAATCAATTGTCCAAATTCCAGTTAAATCAAAATTATTAGAATAACAATTGTAATTCAAATTTTGAGTAACAAATTTAATATGCTTTTACAGAAGAGTTGTAAAAATTGAACAACAAACAGTATTGTTGTGCATGTTGATAAACACAGATAATTTTTTTTTTAAAGTATTCGGAAACAGAATACTTTGTTTGTTGGCGTGTGGATTGACGACTATAGCTGTGCTATTACCCACTTACGTCATAACCAAAGACAACAACCCTGTTAGTATTAACTCGACTAGGTTAGGTAACAAAACTAAAAATTAATGGCATACTAGATATTTTCTTTAAAAATAGATACAAGCAAAAATTAAATTAAACAAGAAAAGGAATATATAATACAGCAAAGTGTATAAAAAAATAAATCATACACATAATTGTATTTATAGTAAATCAATGAATTTATTTAAGTGTTAAAACATTATAAAAAAAAAAAAAAAATAATGATCAATTTATTTAAATAATTAATAGATAGTTTACTATGAGTTATTTTCCCGGTTATTTTATATAAAATGTTTACTATGTGTTAACTTGTGATGTTTTATTCATTACAAATTCTTTGAATTCTTATTAACAACTTTAATGTATATTATATTTTAAAAAAGTAACTTTTTGTCTTTTAAATTTACTTTGTATATAAAATAAAAATAATAATTTAACTGTTGAATCGATAAATTCTTATTTCAAATTAATCGATGGTGAATATTTAACATATGTGCCTTATATGACACTGGTTGTTTAAAGAATCGTTTGCAGGATTTACAATAGAATTTTGGCATGACACCACATTCATACTTAAGGTGATTGTGAATGCCTGGCTTTGTTTTGTAAAAACGGCCACAACTTTGATTATGACATTGGTATCCAAATTCTCCGTTTAACATTTGTTTCATTGCTACGAATAAATATAATTTAGCATTCAGTACAAACACAAAAAAAAAAAAAATCTATAAAAGTATTTAGCTGTAAGCAGTGCCGTAGTTTGAAAAATGTTGGCCCTGGTGCAAAATTAAACTATGGGTATATCAATCTAAAGTTTAAGAAGCAGCTTAAAGACCCTAGCTGTACAATATTACACATACAAATTATTGTGAGGATATCAGTAAAATGATTTTATTTTTTTATAAAATTATAGAGAAATATAATAGCAAAGTGGTGTTAAACAATTTTTCTCTTTTCAATCTTATTACACATCTACCACTTCCAAACAATTTTGGCCTACAATGTCAAATCCAATCTTAGATTAATCCTGCCATAAAAAAAAGATTATAGACACCTGATTTAAACCATGGCTTACAAAATTAAAAATTATCTTTATTTAAGTATTAAATTTAGATTAATACATTTTGGTAAAAATATTACTAGGGACTTTATTTTTTAGATTTTGTGCATAAGGCCCTGGAGTGATGAATGGGTATACTGCCATTTTACAGCACTGCTTTTTGACAAAATAATAGTATATTAGTATGCTAACCCAAATATAAGCAAATAACAATAATTTTTTTAATTTAATATTACAAATAATTGTATCTGTTATAAATGTTAGGAGTTTATGATACAAGGTTAAACACACAAAACATACATTTTTGATAGTAGCATTTAGTATATTGTTATATTTTGTACTTTCTATGATATAAATAAAACATAATGATAATAATAACTAAAATCATACATGTATTGATAAAAAGCAACTTGTTTAGTTTTCTTACTTAAAAGGTATAGATTGGTTTTTATATTCAATTGTATGCTTTATGAACAGTTAAGGGCATCAATAGCTAATAGTGTCAAGTAGTTGACCCCTTCAACCTGTTTTATTAGTTATTATATTTCATTACCTATTATTTCAGACTATATAAGTGTGTGGAATCATACAGTTCTTAAAAAATGTTGTTTTATCAATTTTTTGGACATCATAACTTTAATACTTTCAAAATAAATTTTATTTTATTTTTATGAGAAGGGTTGGGAGAATTAGACATTTTTATAAATTCTACAAAATATTCCCAGCACATGCCTATATTAAATTATAAAATATAAATTTCTTGTAAATGAAAAATAAATACATTAAGTCATAGTAGTGTGTACATAATGTAATTGTAATAATATAATATAGTTTATAAATAAAAGAGTCAAATTAAGATTTAAAAATTGTATTGTGTATCCAATAGTTATAAATATACATATAAACATCTTTATGTGTTATTCATAAATACATTTTTTTGTGAAGAGTATCAATGTGTTTGTAAAAATCATAATGCTCAATACATCCTGGATATTCATAAGAATTTTGGCCTGCATACTATTTATATTACAGTTTGTATATAAACAAAGTTCTAACTTATGCCCATTAACATGTTGACTGTATGTCTTTTTGCAGTTCTCACCCAGTGAAAATATGTAAATAACATGGAGAAACTGCTCTTATAAGGTTATATGTCCAAACAGTGTACGAATACATATGTTTAAACATTTGTTAAATCTCGCTAAATAATAATAAAATAACATTTAACCATGCGTAGGGCGATGATAATGAACAATTTACTTTAAATATACATTGAACGCCAAACAGCGTCAAAAGTGTTGCTGAACGATCCTCATGACGTCATTTGGCGTCAGTACGCAGTCAACATGTTAAGAGGGATGGGGGAGGGAGACTTTATTCTAATATTATTCAAAACAAAACATTTACATTTTATAAGATTTTACTAATACTTAAAATACAATAATATATAATAGGTTTATATTTTTTTTAATGATACATTCTTACATATATAATTTTAAATATATTAACTAAGATTATATCATATTAAAATTATCAATATTTATAAATGTAATAAAATATTGGTAAGTTCTTGTGATTTGATAACATCATTGATTAAAATCATGATGTATTTTCATCATGTGAAGCCTATAACTAGTTGGTTGTTTGAAAGACCTTTGACACTTGCTACAATAAAATTTAGGTGGAACACCACATTCATAAATCTGATGCTGTGTTAATCCTCTCTTGTATTTGTATCTATGTCCACATCGTAAGCAATTGTATGCTCTACCTATAACATAAATATTCATACATTCATAACATTAGACATATTAGTAATATGGGATCACACTACACCATGTCAAGTTATGTTCCACATTTAATAAGTAAATAAAAAAATGTTGGTTATCTAATTAATTAGTTATATAAATGTTGAATAAATTCAACTCAAAATTCTACATTACATAACAGAAAAGTGAAGAACTGACTTTTATGTTTTAAAAAATGTTATTACTTATGATTTAACCAACACAACTTAAAAATGTATAGTCATATTTATTTTTTTTGGAAAGGAAGAAGGTTCACCATAATAAATTCTGAAAAATAGTAAGAAAAAGTTGCTAAAAAAAACTATACTTACCCAACACATGCACTATACTAAATTGTTATAGACTTACAGTTAAACTTAACAAAAATGAAAAAAAAAACACCAAGTCATATTTGTACACAAAGTGCAAACCAATATAATTTATAAATTACAGAAAGAAGAATACATTCAACGAATAAACTGTAGTTCATCTTAAAAACAAAACATTCACATTTTATAAGATAAGTTAATAGTTAATAAATGATATTACTAATACTTAAAAATTAGCAGTATCCTAATACCTAATATGTGTATACTGTATTTACGATATATTTTTAAATACATAAACTAAGACTCTATATTATACTGAAAATCATCAATAAAGGTTAAAAAAAAAAGTTAATATTTATAAAATATTAGTAAATTATTGTGAATTTATAATATTTTTAATTAAAATTACAATGTATTTTCATCATGTGAAGCTTGAAATTAGTAGATTGTTTAAAAGACTTTTTACACTCGCTACAATAAAATCTTGGCGGAATACCGCATTTATTACTCTGATGTTGAATTAATTCTCTCTTGAATTTGTATTTATTTTCACATCGTAAGCAACTATATTTCATACCTGTAAAATAAACATTCATATATTCATAAAACTAGACATTATACACTTCAGCTGGGTTCAGACTACGCACTGTAGCAGGTTATGTTCAGTATTTAAGATGTAAGTGAAAAAATGTTGGTAACAAGTTATCTAAAAATTGAATATACATAATACATGACATAGTGAAGTGTGAAACCGGCTTTTTAAAAATATAAAAATTGTTATTATTTATTTGACCAACACAACTAAAAAATTTAACATAATAAAATTATTATTATTATTTTTTATCTAAGGAAGGGGATTAAGCAAAAATAAAAAACCTTGTACATGCACTATATTAAATTGTTATTAAATTATAAATAAAACTTCATAAAAATGTAAAAATGTCAAAAAATAAATCATATGTGTAGGCAAGGGCAAACCAAAACAATTTATAAACTATCGAAAGTACAATAAACTGTATAGTGTATAGTCTTATTAAGGACAAAACATAAACATTTTATACATTTTTACTTTTATTTAAAAATGATCAATATATATAAAGTTTAGATTGTTTTATGAAACATTAATAAATTTAATATTTTAAATACATAAATTAAGACAGTATTATATTAAAAACCTTCAATAAAGGTAAAAAAGAGTTAATATTTACGAAAGTAATTATTATTACTATTACTGTTTATTAAACGCCAAAATGGAAATTGTACAAAGTATTACAAATATAGAATTAAGAGTATGTGATAATATAGATACAATATAATATAGCATAATTACATGGCAGTAGATAAAATTAAGATGACAATACATAGTTAACAAATATTTAAGTAAAGGTAGTATTTGCAGCTTTGAGCATGCGATGAAGAGAATGATTGTGCCCATAAGAGGTCTTGTGAGTTGGAATATAAAATTGTGATTGGTATTAAGAGGAATAAGAAGGAACTCTAAAAGGAATAGTGGAAAGGAGTTCAAGAACATCCAGAGAACCATTTAGAACTGAATATAAAAAATCTAAATCAGCCTTATCGCGGCGAAAGGCAAGTTTAAAGTAATAAAATATTGGTAAATTATTGTGATTTGAAGTTATTGATTAAAATCATATGTCTTCTCATCATGTGAAGCTTATAATGAGTAGATTGTTTGAAAAACTTTTTACATTGCCCACAGTAAAATTTAGGCTTAACACCGCAATCATTTCTCTGATGCTGTATAAATCTTTTCTTGTATTTGTATTTATGGCCACATCGTATACAACTGTATGTGCCACCTATAACATAAACATTCATATATTCATAACATTAGACATATTATATAAGAATTACACTACACCGTGTCAGATTATGTTCCACATTTAATAAATAAATAAAAAAATGTTGTGTGATACATAGATACCTATGTCATTGTCATATAAAACATATGTGCATACAATTAGACGTATTATTAGACGTATACACTTAACATAAAGATTATTATTTAACACATATAATTAGGAGATTTATTATTTAATGCTGACAACTTTTTAAGCTACAGGATCATGAGGTCACAGGATCTTAAAAGCAGAAGATTACTACTAGGGATATTTAGATATATTTGAAATGTTTAATGAGTATGTAAGTAATTGAACTTTTTTTTTAATTTTAGGAGATTTATTACTCTTGTTTGTAGGATTGCAGCTTTAACATTTTTACAATTACAACAGATTACATACTCGTTAAAGATTTAATGGATACTACAGTGAAAATGTTTAATAAAATCCACGTTTCAGTATCCACAAGAGACTAGTCGTGTTTCTAATGTCTCCACTAGTCTTAAATATTGCGTATTTAGTATAAAATGCTTCATTTAAGTTTTAAATGTGTTATATTTTTATTTTGAATTTGCTTGACAAATAAAATTATAAAAAAAACATACATTATACATTATCTTTAGTAAACAGTTATTTATTTTGATTCATTAAATATCCATGTTTTAGTACTAAATGTTTCCTAAAGTTTGAAGGATAATAAATGCATTTTCCACAAAATGTACAAACAAACTGTGGTTCTTTGTTACATTCATATTTGATATGAGTTAGCATAGTAGTTTTATGACGATAAGTTCGGCCACACTGTGGACAAATATTATCACTAGAACTATTTTTTTTAGTGTTACCACAATAATAGTCATAAACTGTAAAAAAAAAAAAACAGTAATTAAAATATTTGCATGTATTTTATTTAAAAAATTATTATTTAACTAAACAAAACAAAATTAAGTTTAGTCTTCTTTTAAATTATAAATATACACACGTGTTATGTAGTTCTGTTTTATAAGCTATCATCAAAAATACCAATCTACTGTTTGGTTTACCGTATTTTTATGATTTATTTCAGTTTAAAAAGATTTAACAATCAGAAAAATATCAATATTAAATGATCATGTTGGAAAAATTAACAGAGGGAGTGAGTTGTATTGGATCTCTCCAAAATGTAATACAAAAACATTTTTATAATATATCACCTATCTATATCTTTAAGTTTATAATTCAAATTGGTTATTTATATCCACCCTCACCTTGGTTTAAAACTACCAACAAATTTAAGGTGCATATGTTTAACTTCCTTTTTTGATATATTGAGCCTGATTTGTAGCACAGATAATATTAACAAAAGATAAATTAAAAGAAACATATTAGGGCTTGAACATTTATCAAAATCAAAATAGTAGTTAGTATAAAAACATTTAATAAAATTGTATTTAAAAGAATAGATCTGATTTGATTTCTTAATAAATATTAATTTAATAGTTGATAACTAATAATAAATAACATAATTTATTATTGATATATTTAATAATGGTAGTTTACTCTTGGTAACGTTTTTGATGATATTTATTAAAGCAATTAGTAATAATTGAGCACATAAGCCATATATGGTGGATGTTAAAATATCAATGATACATAAATTTAAATTAACATAAAATAAAACCATGATACATCTAGAAAAATTAAAGAACAATTAAAAAATTGAAAGTTTTAATAATATAACTTTATTGTGATTCAGATAGTTATGATATTTGTTTTTTATTACTTCTATAATTATCACATAGATGTAATATCTACTATTATCTACAAAAGTAACTTTAAACCATACAAATACTTTAGTTTAGATAGAATCCAAACACAGAATTAAGTACCAAATATTATGTTCGGTAAAAGTAGTCAAGTACAAATCAGTTTTATATTTCTAGAGTAAAGACCAAATTTAAAGATGATAACATTTAAAATTGCAATATAATAGAAAAAAAACTTCATACCTACTTGACAAATATAATATGAAAACTTAATTAACACTTAATTACTCTATAAAATAACTGTGGAATTTATACCACTTGATACTTGTGTATAATAGGTACCTACTAAAGTAGTGACAAATATAAAGGAGTTGTAAAAAATGTCAAGTAACTAATAAATAAGATATTTATAAAAATATAAAAATAAAAACTGAAAAGTTTGGAATTTAATAAAATTTATTATAATTAAAAAGGTGAATAATAAAAAAAAAAAATTCCTTACTGAACAAATATTGTGTTAGGAAGTAAAAACTTCTAACACATAACAAAGTTCAAATCCTACTTCAGTTAGTTTAAACTTTTTACTGTAGACTTTAAGTGGAACAAAAAAAAAATGTCAATGACAAGACAATAATATTAATTGTTATGTTTGCACACAGCAATTGAGTGGGTCACTATAAAAAATATATATTTAATGGATGTGTCAATTTTGAATTCAATGATAAAGAGGTTGGATTTATTTCTAAGGTTAATTTAAGTTATATAAAATCTATACTATAATATTATTTTCTTTATAAAAATGTTTTCAAAAAATATAGCACATATCATTTATTACTTGGGAACACATTTAAACGTAAATCAAATTTTTATTAAAATAAAATATTTAAGATATGATAAGATAGTTAATAAAATTACTGGGGCCAGAGTGGCGCAGTGGTCACACAGTTGACTGCGACTCACATGGTTATCGGTTCGTTCATAGCAAGTGCAAAAAATTTGTGTGATTCTACGCAATCACCATTTTCCCGTGCTGTCGTCCGGTTTCCAACTAGGTCCCACTCCACTGGGAGTGAAGACCACACATGTCTCCTCTTGGAGAAGGGGGGTAGTATCATGCATATAGTGATATATACATAGATAAATAGATTCATGATCTCCCTACTACCCACTTGTGATAAGCATTGACGAAGACCTTGAGATCGTTTCAATGAACATTAGAAAAAATAAATAAATAAAATAAAATAAAATAAAATTACCAAGCTTCCGTATTTCTATATTACCTACCAACATATATTAATATATCAATTACATATAAATCCATTCTCTACTTTTAAGTCAATATCAACCTACCATAGAATGTTGTAAATAGCTTAAAATTAGTCCAAATATTTTGAAATTTTCATTGTATTTAACAATATATTAAATTCAGAAAATTGTCAAAGTAATTATTTTTTGTTTAAATATCCAGTTTTATCAAAATACAAACAAACACTTGAAAAAAAAATCTTGGAAAAACTTATGACTAAAAGGATATTTTTATTAAATTTTCAAGCATTTTGACTAAGGAATTTAAATGTTATCAAAATAAACAAAAAATGTCAAATGTTTATATAAATAGTATATAATTTTATCATATCTAAAAAATGCCACCTTAATTAAATGAATGGTAATAATGACAAGTCTCCAGAGTTATTAGTTTCTGAAAAACAAACAAAAAAAAAATTGATTTTATCAAACATAAACCAGTAACATTTATACCTGATACTAATATCAATTAATAGTCTAACTCAGACTTGACAATTTACTCAACAAATTTATAATTATCAACATTGTTGATATAAAATAATAAGAATGTTGTATATTTATTTTAATAATATAACACACCTTCTATAAATTATATTTTATTCACATTTTTTTCATATTATTGTTGTTAACATATAATGGATTTCAATTTTTTTTTTTAGTTTTAGGGATCAATTGACATTTTGGGGTAGTGTCTAAGGGCACAACATGCATTTATGTACATTAGTATTGATAATGAATTACTATATAAATACAAACAGAACCATTTTTCAAATACTTAACTTACCTATTAAGTACTCTATTTAAAACATTTTAATTCAATTTATTTATAAGAATAGTATAGCTATTGAAATAACAATATATTATACATAAATAAAATATTAATTAAAAAGGTTAAAATAAATCAGTCACAAGATAAATTCCAAATTATGATTACTACATATTTCAATATTTTGAGATGAAATATAATTAATATGTATAATACCCTAAGATTAAAACTAATTATAACTTATAAAAATATTTTATTAAAAAACACTCGAATACCTATTGATTATTACTTATTAGTACCTAATTAAATTTGTTTAAGTATAGAAATAATATATAAATGTACATTTATGATCAGTATGTTCAACAATCATATAGACATAGTTGATGTCGATGAATGTTTACCATAAATATGAGATTTCAATGTAAAGTTATATCTACATTTTTTTGGACACCAAGGACATTGATAAGAAGGTTCAATGCCACATTCATTTTTCAAATGTCTATGCAAATTTCTTAAATGCACATATGACTTTTCACATTTTGGACATGGAAATTGGCCATCCACTTTGAATAAGGAGTCAATCATTGATCCTATTGAATAAATACTAAGTTAATAACAACAGAAAATTTAAAAAAATATTTTGTTATAGGTATATTATTATACAACAAAATTATGTATTATTAAATATCATCTTTGAAATATTTACAAAATATTGATGATTAACATCTCTTGAACAAATAAAAACTCTTGGTGATTATTTATTAATAGACAAAAACTTAAAGATGATTTATTTACTATAAGTTCTTTGCCTCTAATTATTAAAAAAAAATAACTTGTTAACTAATATTTATTTGTTCAAAATAGTCTTTGTTAGATACATAATTAATAAAATAACAGTAAGTCTACATATGTGAATGATATATTAATAAAAAAATGTTGTAAGTTAAAATAATAATCATAGTATTTTAACATCCACGGTATTAACTACAAAAGCAAAAAAGAAAGCTAAAAGCAATAATATTAAACGAAAACGCATTTAATAAAGAATCAAGATAAATTTGAAATATTTTACAAAATACTTAGTATATTTTTTGTTCTTTTCTATAGTAATTAGTTAAATGAACATAATGAGTATTTCTAAATAAAATGAAATTGTATTTAGCCTGTTAAATGAACAAGGAAGTATGATAATCTCATAAGTACATTTTGAAAACGTAAGCTAGACTTTATTTAATATTTATTGTAGTATAATTTCACAACAAAGTTATGTACATCAGAATTTAAATAATTTTCCATATATTTTAGGAGATTAAATTAATTTTTACATTTCATTATATTTATGGTTTTAATATGAAATTAAGAAACCTGAATTTTTTTATTGGAAATGTAAAACTTGTGTAGAACTAAATTATTGTACAAAAAAAAAAAACTTTAGTCACATTTTTCATAAATATGTGTTATTTTATTTTATTTATTTAATCATCCAATAGATATTTATATAAGTAATTTTTAAATATCAAACACAAACATTTTGTAATATGTAATATAAAAATATTGGGGATCACAAAAATGGAAGATTTGTAAACCAATTAGTAATGATTTTAATAATTTTAATGATTAGAAAATTAATAATGTATTAATTAGAGGTGGGCTGAAACCCCAGTAACTCATCAATACTATTAGTTAATTATAGATACTAGGCATATTAAAGAGGTGATAGTAAGACCAATATAATATATATTCCAATGATGTTGATGAATGTATCTATGTTTTTATTAATTGTAATTGAGCAATAAAAAATTACATTTAGAGTTTATATTTTAATTTCTTAGTGTCCTAAAATATCAGTCTTTAAACCACAGCTCTTCAACAAGTTTTTACTGACTAACTGCAGTAAAAAATCCAAAAATGAACTATTCATTATCATTATCTTGTTTATTTTAAATTAGGATTTTTATTGTATACATATTATTCAATATCAAACAATACTACAACCCATTTTTTTAAGTTTAGGAAAAATATACTACATTAAATTCAAATTGCTCTTTAGACTTCTCTAAACAACACCACGACCGCGTACCATAGTAACCATTCAGAACTTGAACTTATTTATGTTCATTACATTTCTAATTTCTATAAAACTAAATATTGCCTGAATTATTATAAATGTAATTGCATATACAACAAAAGATGTTTTCGACTGCAAAAAGTTTTTCTTTTTTATATGGCTATCAAGCAAAAAAAGTTTGGAGAACCCTGCTCTACATGCAAGCAAATCAGTTTTACATCAGGAACATACATAGGTGAGTAGAATAATTTTTGTAGAAGTAACCTTGACTTATACAGTTATATACATAATAATTATTGGTGAGTTATAACTGTAGTCACTAGTCAGTAAAAAATATATATTTAAATTTGTTGTACATTTTACCTATAGGCTGCAATTAATAATTATAATAATATTTGTAAATAAATCAAACAATTGAAGAGGATAGCATTTATTTTAGGGTATAAGAACATAAATTGGGAGAAAAATTGATATTAGTTCTAACAATTTAAATAATAATTGTAAGATTATGTAGATAATGTTTATTAACTAATCTTGGTAGTTATGTAACAAAAAAAATTAATATTTTGATAATTTTGTAAATATCTTTTTGTTGTTATTTTTCTGTCTTTTAAAAATATAACCTAGATTAATAAAGATGAATATATTTAAAACTTTTAAATATAATAAATGGCCTTAAAAAATAGTCAGTTTTGTTATTAAAAATAAAGAAATTCTGATGATAATATAAATACCGAAATAAGATGTTTAACACTACTGTGATAATACATAATTATAAAATCACAAAAATTGTCTGAGAAAACTAGTATAGCTAATTACATGGATTATTCTATATAGATATCAATTATAATCAGTCAGTCAAAACTGCTAAACTTATTGCAATTTAGATGACAAACATTTTATTACCATGTTGTTAAATGGGTCACAAGACACTCTAGATCTGACTGGGGTTTATTTTAGAGTGTCGTCATACTACATAAAAGATGAGAACTGTGACTATAATAGTTATAATAATTAAATTTGTTACTTTGACTTTTTTAAAATTCTTTTTCCTTAACCATTTGAATTTAGTATATATAAATTATAATCTTCATATCACCTACTAAGTAGTAAGTACACATGTTGTAACAATTACATATTTAGGCTAGGTAATCAAATATTTCCTGTCTAGGTTTATATAAAATAACAACCACTAATTAGGTACCTAAGTGGAGATTTATAAAACAAAATATAATATATCAATTATATTATATACAAAAACCTTAATAGTATAGATAACAATTATCAACATTTAATATTTATCTATTTATTAGATGCCTTTATATAATTAATCGTTATTATACATTAAAATGATTAAAACATTTTAAATATTAGATACTAAGTATGTTCTAATAAATAGTAATCACCCTAATAAGATAATGATAAGTAGTCAAAATCATTAGTTAATAATATCACAAAGTTTTGAGAAAAATATTTATACTAGATTCAATGTTCTAACTTTTATAATTTGGTTATCTATAGTATTACAAATTAATAATTAGTGTCATCATAACTTATTTTAACTTGCGCAATTGTATCAAACAATGGAAATATAAGGGTTTGTAAGCAAGGAAAACATACACCACCTTTATGTCCACAAAAATATTCATACACAGTTATATATAAGTGACAATGATATAGAATAATTTATAATTTATATTATTAAATATTTAGACAGCTGAGTGATGCAAAATTCTTTATTATCAACTTAAACTAGGCTTTGATGCATAGGTTAAATTTTAAATGCACATTAATCATTGAATATTATAGAATAATAAACAATAACTTTTTATTTAAATGGTAAATAAAGAATCGTAGGAATATTAATATCATAACTTCCATTGGTATTCATTAGTGATTACCAATAAAAATTATAATGACATTTTCAAATAGTAGATACCATACATAATCGTAAATCTCAAAATGTAATAATTTTTTTTTTTTAGTTTTTAGCCTTTAGTTAGTGACTATGACAGCTCAACAATTAAAATAAATAATACAATATTATGACAATACAAACAACAAATATTTTAGGAATACAAAATTAAAAGAACAAAATATATTAGACAATAAAACCAGCTTCCAATACAAAAATTATTATTCTATTGATGACGGTTTTAGAATTAGTGTTGAACATAGAGGAGAGATTAGGGGAATGTTAATAAATTTAAGGAAGTTGAGCAACGCTATACGCTTGGTATGTAACAATGTGCAGTCAAACAGTAAATGTGAAGGATCACATAATATATCTTCAGTTGCACAAAGAGGGAAGTAATTTAAACCAAGTTTGTAAGCATGATCTGGTAAGAGCGTATGACCTATGCGGAGTCGATTGAAGCGGATAATAGTAGATCTTGGTAATCTAAGTTGTTGAACCAAGTTTTTTTGATAGGTATGTGGGGGACAATATTTTTGAATTTAGTAGCAAAATTAGCAGGCAGATTATTCCAGTAGTAGAAATGTGATGACAAAAGATAGGAGTAAAATCGGTCCAGGGTAATGTGGCAAAGGAAAGTAAAATTGTGTTAGAAGTGAATTTGGCTAGCCTGTCAGCCACTTCACTACAATGTATGCCAATGTGGCTGGGGATCCACATAAATTGAATTAAGCGGTTTGACTGCTTGAGGTAAATTATATGTGATTTAATGAGAAAAATGAGGAGATAGTTTGGAATTAAAAGGTTCAGAATCTAGGGCTTGTAAACAAGACATAGAGTTGGTGCCTATTAAATGGTTACTAGGAGCTAGACTTGAAATAAACAAAAGAGAAATGTGATAATTATGAGGATAAGTTTCCTATCATAGTATCATTACACTAAAAAAATGTATGTTAATGAAGGATTTCACTGTTTTTAAATCATTACAATTATTAAGCATTCAACTTAACTGGGTAAAGAGGTAAGACGGAACTGATTTTTTTCAATACTTAAGAATATCATTATTAATAGACTAGTATCTTTATTTATTTTAACATAACATATAGGTAACATCAATAAAATTGATACAGATAATAGTTATGCTTACAGAGTTTATTCATATAAAATCAAATTGTTAATTAACTTTTCTATTCAGCATGAATAAAAATAACTTTTTTCACACATTTGTTTGTTATAAATTATAATGTGTTCAAACTACAAAATATTTTTTGTTGACCATTTTATTTTATTTTTTTGAATATTCTTTTGACAAATGATTTTGATTACATCACTGTAAAGCTTATAAACTAAACTTACCTTTACTATTGCTCGATGTGGGATGAAACTTGACAGTTATTATAAAATCCAATCATGCCATAGCAGTTTCCCACTAAAACAATAAATTGAATTAGTTATAAAACAATCAAGTAAAAAAAATTGTAAATATATACTAATTTATCTAATTTTAAATAACTTTTTGAATTGAAATTGGATACAATATAAGTTCTTGTGATATAACTTATGAATAATTTTGTATTGTAACAAAATAAAATTAAAATATTGAAGTTAGCTACTTTAATTGTAATGTAGTATTTACATATTTACCAGCAATAGAGTAATCCAATACATTTACATAATCCTTTCTAAATCCAAAAATATCTAGACAGTAGATAATCCTGTCCGTTTCACTGTTATCACTTTTGTTGTGGCCAGACAACATTAAAAAAAAAAAATAATAACAATGTTTGAAAACTAATAAGAATACTTTATATTTTTCTAGTTAATGCCATTAATAACAATTTGTATGGTTATGAAAAAAACTGAATGGTAACAATTAAAGTTATAAGACACTATGTTTGTGTTAGTTAAGCTATTGACATTTTTATCAGGTAAACAAAGTTATTAGTTTCAAATTAATTGTAGTCAAGTAGATTCAATGCGGTGTAACTTGAAAGTAACTTTAGTTTTATAAATGAACCGGCACGAAGTCAAACATATAAGTGGACAGGTGATTGAAAAAAAATAATAAGTAGGAAAACAATGCATTTGATGTAACACGATAAATTTAAGAATTGTTTACACAATAGACGGATTAATTATTATATAATACACATGCTAGACACAGCGGTAAATAAGTAAATTAAATAAACAAGAAACGATTTCGAACTGCAAATTAATAACTTTGAAATAGAACAGAAATACGGAATTGATCGAACATCGAAAACTGCATCAAATATTATCATAACCGACTATCGTCGTTCCTACTATCGGCACTATCTGACAACACGCGGGCAAAATAAAAACAGTGATAATAATATAATATGATAACTGATAAAGTTATCATTCAAATATTGAATTGTAAGTTGTAACCATCGGGTATCGGCCATCATAGACCTCAACATTTTTATGACGCAAAACTACTGTACCGATTTTTTTGCAAAATTGTTTTTTTTTTCAAAATGACCTTGCAGGTTAGGCATTGTCTGGGGCAGGATTGTAGTCTTCAACCCGACCAGTAAAAAAATAGTTTGGGGCCTAAATGTTTTATTTTATACTTAATCTAGTACAAATATATTACAATGATCATTTTTCCTACACGAATAAATAACCTTTTTACCGGAAAATAAAAAATGATGTTATCTTCTACAGTGACCTTTTTATCTGACAAGACCAGTTTGAAATGACTCAAAAAGCTTGGTCTATAGTGGAAAAAAGTATAACTCTTATTCAAATAGTCGGGCAGTTTTTTAACTCAGTTACGTAAATTAAGTTAATGGGTAATATGCAGAAGAATAAGTTAAAAATGAATTTAATTATTCATTATTAGTTAACTTATTGGAGTTAAAATGTAATATACAATTTTTTTTTAATATAATTTAACTATTTTTTTGACTAACATTAGTCTACTGCCATTTTTTTTTTTATCAACTCAAAAAATATAGGTAGTGTTTATAGGGATTTTACAGTATTATTCTTTATACATTTTAATACTTCATTGAAGTTGTTTTGAAACCAAAAAAATATAAATTCACACTATTTTTTTTTATAAACATTATACTTATTTGAAATATTTTTCACAGATATAAAAAACATTTATTTGGTATCGAACATATACGGTAGTTAAATACTTAAATGGCAGTATCTTCCTCTCTTATGGTCAGGTTAGGTTAGGTTATACATTGCTAACTGCTTACTACTACACTATACGTGTCAAAAACTACCTTTTTTTGGAGTGTGCCATTTAATTATGAAAAAAATTGTATATAATATTTAAATGTTATAAGAAAAAATTAATTATTTTAAATGTATATTAATATAAAATATGTAATAACATTTTTAATTGACGTTTACTATAGTGTAAAAGTACCTACTAACATTGTGATGTTTATTATTAAAAATAAAATATAAATTTTGAAATCAAATATTTTTATTTTTTTACGTGCCAACAAAATGGCTTTGTCATCCCTACACTGTAGCATAAGATTTATCAATTTATCCTTCATCTCTCAACAGTTGCGGATCGCAAACGGCAGACATGCAACAAATCTGAGAGTAACTCCTAGCAATAACTTGGAAACTTTGAACTTAAAAATTCGGGGAATGAACTTACAATTACTTACAAACTAAGAGGAACCACTTACAATTTATTTGGAGCGTTTTCGTTGGGGTGAAGGGCTAACTTCATACATGTCAGATTTCTATCCAACCTCATAAAGTCATAACGGTTATAACCGGTAAAATCGACTCCCACACACTATATAGCACTCGTTAATTTGAATGTACTTTGCCGCTCTATCCGCTCTCATGCCCTGTTCCAAACACCTAGGTATATCTCCAGCCAACTATCTTAACGATTCTCCAATTATTCGCCTAATGCGCACTACGAACCACGACCCATCTTCTTCAATCTAATAACATTGTACATTTAATTACCTACTCCATTTGTATTAGGTTAACTGTTTCACTGTAAAACTATTGTTTTTTTCAGAGCTTGTCCCGTATTGATGTATAAAATAAAACAATGTAGGTACCTACTATTTATAGTATTTACTTAGTACCTACCTATAATCAGTATTTTATACGCTTATTAATATAGGTATGTAAATATGTAATATAAGAATAGGTACAAAAATATACAATATATCCACAGTAATTATAGTGTGCAATAAAAAATATTTATTACATTATAAATTATAAATTATAAAATATATTAAACTATAACAAAATAATATTTATAACAAACATTCACAAAATATATGATACGAACTTCGACCAATATGGCGTATAATGTATCTATCATTATGGTATAGGCGTAAGTTCGATGTTATATGTTGATGACTTTGTGTACGCATCCCATGTGCGTTTTCAGATGCACTTTTTGCCTGAAGAGCTTATTACAAAATGGGCAACTAAACTCGGGCGGAACATTATCGCAACTCATCGTGTGACTCTTCAGATGATGTTTGAGTTTGAATGTACGGGTACAGTTCTTGCAAGTAAATTGTGGCTGTACTCCACATTCGTATTTCAAATGGCTGGCTAATGAATGTTTGTTTTTGTAGCTACGACCGCAACGTTGTGGACATGGCCATTTATGGTTGGAAAAGTGACCTAAATTAACACATTTTTGTCATTATCTGCTTACAGAACGGGTTTACATAAAGTAGGTACCTATAAGGTACCCGCGTATAGTAGCTTTATAATTCGTATGGTTATATCGTATATGAACTATGTAAATGTTATGAATGTTAGATTATTTTCGTAAGATTCATGATAGATGCATTATACACATAAAAAAAATAAGCAGTATGCTGATGATTCTTATGCCAGTATATAATTATAAACAGTATAGTAGATACTATAGATAGTAAGAGTTAAGAAGCTCTCGAATTTATTATATAACTGCAGTTATTGAGTTATGAGTATTAAAATTACTAACTTAAAACAAAGCAATATGTAAGTATGTAAGTAAATAAGTCTCCACATAATAGCTAGTTTGTACCTTTCATTTATAATTATGCATATTGTTTAGTGCACAGCTGAAGTAACAAGTTGTTCATTCAAATAATATTATAAATTTATAATAAAATATGAACTCAATACATTTAAAGACAGAGTAAGTATAAGTTGTGTCCCAGAAAAACCAATATAACACCTATACTATGCAAGGTATATTTAATATTTAGATACTTAAATCTGGTACTTAGTTTATAGCATACCTATATAATAATACATACCCAGGTAAATTGAGTAGGTACAAACATATTTGGTTGATTTTTCTATTCGGCAACACAGTTTAATAAGATAAATAATGACCTATGATATGCCAGGTTGCAATGTACTTTTAAGTTCACCTTTGAAAAATGTCGCACCCTAAGCAATTGACTTTGTCTACAAAGTCGGGCCATTATCTTATCCTACAATTGGTACTTAACCGTTGTGTATAAAATACAAATACCTATACGAATATACAATATATTATTATACACAATATTAGTTATATGTAATATAAAATATTTATTATTATTATATTATAAATTATAAATTATAGGTAGGTACTGATAAAATATTTATAACATAAGTTCACAAAGTAACGATAGTACAAATGTATAATACAGTTGAGTCTCAGCTCGAATTTCAAATGAAAAGAAAACAATTTAAGTTATCGAGGCTTTACTGTAATCTGATTTCCACTTGTATACCTACATGAAGACTGAAGATATATTAAGGTATCATGTATGGAAACACTTAATAGTTTGTACGTGGTTGGTCCTTCTCTCCGACCTACAATTATATGTTGACGACTTTGTGAACGCACCCCATGTGCGTTTTCAGATCCCATTTTTGTCTGAAGAACTTACTACATATTGGGCAACTAAACTCGGGTGGAACGTTGTCACAACTCATTTTATGTTTCTTCAGATGATGTTTAAGTTTGAATGTACGGGTGCAGCTATTGCAAATGAATTGTGGTTGTACTCCACACTCGAATTTTAAATGGTTGGCTAATGAATGTTTGTGTAAGTAGCTACGACCGCATTTTTGTGGACATGGCCATTTATGGTTGGAAAACTGACCTAAATTAACACGTCAATAAGTCATCATCCGTTCACAATAATATATTATGTACATATTAATTGTTGTATATTTATATAAGCGTAATCTGAGAGCAATTTTCCTCTTGACATGGTAACATTACCTATGTATTATATATATATTGGTGCAAAATATATCGTTTTATCCTCCCCGCTATTTTAAGCTCGCAATTCATTGAGTATTATAAGTTATAATTATAACATATTTATTTTATTCTTATATTTCTATTCTTATTATTTCTTATTTTATTGTATAAAACCCCCAAAAAATGCCATCAAATGTATGCTACTGAGTAATGAGTACCTATATCAATGGAGAAAATTGCTGTCTATTTTGCATAATTATAGGGTTGAATGATAAATAATGTTAGTTAATTTCAAGATTAAAGCATGATACACCATACGCATAAAAAAATACAAGCAGTAAGCTGATGATGTACTATGTCTTAAAAAAGCTCTTAAATCGTGGATCATTCAACGGTTACGGGTAGGTAGTAAAGTTATTAATATTTAAAATAAGTTATAAGGTACCTACCTACCTTTTATTTATATTCATGCGTGTATAGTTCATGGGCAGTAGGCACCCAAGTTCACTAATTGAGTTTTGAGTTGATTGGGAGATGTTGCCCCTGCCCCCCAACTTTGTTTGATAGATTTGAAAATATGTGCCAATATTTTGCAACTTAATTGCAAATTGTATTTAGAATTCGCAAATCAATATTTTTCCAGAATCGATCGGACATGGTCAGGAGAGTTCTATCTTGAAAGAATTTGTTTACCAGTTTTCAACTGTAAGTTTCGAATTAAACGTCGTATCTCGTGTAGGTACCTACCTCATCCAGTAAACTGTATTGTGTTAGTTGTGTTATCTAAAAGAGTAATAATTATGATTCTCCCGAAATAACATACTACTGAGTACTGATACTTTAGTGAATAGTGGAATTTTGTAAGGATTAAGATAGACATTACGGGTGAAGGGGTGGTTGTGATCCTTTAACTTCCCCTCCCGCTATGTGCACCACTAAATGAGTCGAAAAATTGAAGAAATGAAACTTTGAAAGTAGTTGAATTTTAATTTTTGTTTTTAACAATATTAGGTTATATTAACGCAATACCAATAGGCAACAAGTGTTTTTAACAACTTAATGATAATAAATGATAATATTTACAAAAAAAGTTTTATTGATCACAAACTTAAAAAAATATTGGAACAAAAAATTAATTAAAAAACAACTTAATAGCTTACAAAGAAAAGCCATTGATGGTGTATGATCACTATAGTCTATAAGTCATTTAAAATAGATACAACTATACTGAACTACAGTCTACAGGTGTTTGTTAGGTATTATAATGATTAATAGCCATATTTATATATTATAGAACTATATAAAAGTATACATGAATGTACCATCAATCATGTTTACAAAATAACATCAATAGAAGGTATAGTTAAATAATCTACAACTTAGTAGGACAGTAGGTACTTTATATATTGTAGGTACAGATGAACTGCTATGGGCATTCATAATCAATATAATATATTATGATATATTCACATTAGGTTTATGCAGTATCAAATATTCAAATATTTATTATATTATTAGTTATAGCAAAAGTTCACAAAGTATAATATATTGCTGCTCAATGTTCATACATACGACCTACATCTTATAACATACATGTATATATGCAGTACTGCACTCATACTCTATAAGTAAGTTCTTGTAGTAGGTCTTTCTCTCCTACCTACATTACATGCTGACTTTGTGAACGCATCCCATGTGCGCTTTCAGATCCCATTTTTGTCTGAAGAACTTATGACACAATAGGCATTTAAACTTGGGCGGAACGTCATCACAACTCATTTTATGTATCTTCAGATGATGTTTAAGTTTGAATGTACGGGTGCAGTTCTTGCAAATGAATTGTGGTTGTACTCCGCACTCAAATTTTAAATGGTTGGATAATGAATGTTTGTGTATGTAGCTACGACCGCAATTGTTTGGACATATCCATTTATGGTTGAAATAGTAATCTAAATTAACACATTATGCCATCATTCGTTTAAATATAGGTAATAGGTATAAAATATATATTAAAATAATAAAATGTAGGTATAGCGGTAGGTATACCAAAAGTGAATTAATTGCCATAAATTATTGCAAAGATGGTACTATAGTAATATTAGTACCTACAATAATACATATATATTAGTTAAAAAAGAAAGCTCTTAAATCTTGATTATACAATGGTTATTGTTAGTAGTAACATTTTTAATTTTAAATAAGCAATAGACCATAATTAACATTTGTTTATATTTATGCATGTAAAGAGCATATAGGCACACAGTAAAGCACAGCTGAAGTCTCCAGATGTTCATAATATTATCAAAAACTAGAAACTTAAAGTTTACTAAAGAATTTAAGATTCTTTTAAGACCGGTTATAACGAGAAAAATTTGGTATCCCTTGAAACTTGTTGAAACTGGTTTCTACTGTATATTATATAGATATGAACAATTTAAAGTCGGAGTAAGTAAATGGCGTTCCAAAAAAAAGTCTTAATCGACCTAATCATCATTCATCATATATTCATAAACCATATGAATTGCTGCCTGGCTGCCCGGATATGTTGATACAGATTCGTAGATCGTGTATTTTTAGATACTACTTACATAAATTGCGTCCCTGGATAATTTGTTTATTTTCCATTTGACAACACAGTTTAAAGATAAATAATAAATAAATTACCTATATTCAATTAATTACGATATGTTAGGTTGCGGTATTTATTTAAGTTATTAAAAGGTGAGTTTGTCCTGAGAACTTAACTTCAAAATAATTTGTAGACTAGCAGCCAGTGTCCATTCACACGTCATTTTTGACTGGGCACCTCATCCACTTAGCGAGCAGTCTTTAGTTGGACGAGTACCTACAGTAGCGCAAACACATTTTGTTTTGTGATGGGGTGCTAATAAAAATTTTCCCGAAATAACATAGGTACTACTGATGCTTTTATAATGCAGAGTGACATTTTGTAGTAATACATTTCCATGAAGGAAGATATTTCGGCGATCGCTTAACTCTCCCTGGCCCGTGTATGCCACTGGATGAGTAGAAAGAAAGAAATGAAAGAAATAAAACGTTGATAGTGATAAAAAGTTTCAAATTTCGATTTCACAATTTAAAAAAAAAAAATGATTATATTATCAACATTGGTTGGTATTTTACCTTAAGACATATAAGTGTTTTTAACAACTAAATTATGATAAATGATATTATTTGTACAGAAAGTTATATTGATCACAAATCGCAATCGACAGAAAAATATCGGAACAAAAAATTAATTGAAAATAACTTAATAGTAATTTAAAACAAAAAGCCATTGCCTATTTATGTTCACTAGGCCATCTAAAATAGACACTTCTACAGATGGTTAGGTGTAATTATATTTAATAACTATATAGATACAGAAGTTACAGAACTACATACAAGTATAGGTACATCGTACATGCAGGTATTAACAATTGTATTTAAAACATATTATATAACATTATAACATGATTAGATATAGCCGAATAGGTAATATATATATTATATTAGTCTACAATTGTAGGCAGTACTGCAGTAGGTATACTTAATATCTTGTACAGTTGTACTGCTATTATAGGCATACCTACCTACAATTTTATTATTAATTAATATACAATACATTCACATTAGGTTTATGCACTATAAAATAATTATTTTATTTTAAATTATAAACTATTTAGGTAGGTATAATATAAGTTCTCAAAGTATATTATATCAGGTCATACCTATATACGGCATTACGACCTACGTCCTAGTATCCTACATGGCTACGTGTAAGAACTGCATTCTACGAGTATAGGTACTCTTGTTAGAAGTTCCTTGATACTTGATTCCTTCACTCATCACTCCTATAGTCCTACACCTACCCACGTTAAACTGCGTTGGAGGATTTGTGTACGCATCCCAAGTGCAATTTCAGATTCCATTTTTCTCTGAAGAGCCTACTACAATAAGGGCAACTAAATTCGGGCGGAACGTTATCGCAACTCATTGTATGTTTCTTCAGATGATGTTTTCGTTTAAATGTTCGGGTGCAGTTCTTGCAAATGAATTGTGGCTGTACTCCGCACTCGTACTTCAAATGTTTGGATAGTGTATGTTTGTGTTTGTAGCTACGACCGCAATGTTGTGGACATGGCCATTCATGGTTGGTAAACTGACCTAAACGAACACGTCATTAAGTCATTATTCGTTCACAATATATAGGTATATAATATTAATATACATCAATTTGTTTAGGGTGAGTATATCAACAGTCAATAAAATAACTATTGTTGTCATAAATTATAAATGTTGTAACATCTTCGTGAATTCTAGGATAAATGAGTTATACACATAAAAAATATAAGCAGTTAGCTGATGAAGTAGGTAGGTATTAGTTAGACATTGGTTATTGTTAAAATGTTCTTGAATCATTATCATACATGTATACTACGGTTATGTGTTGGTAGGAAAATGTTTAATTTAAAACAAGCAAAGTTATGCAAGTAATAAAAAACCAATACATTTTGACATGATTGCAATAGGTACCTACCTTTTATTTATATTCATGCAGGTTTAGTGCATAGGCACTCAGTATGGTAGGTATATAATACATATTGTAATAGGTTATAAACATTCCAACTATAATTAAGGTATACCATGCAACATAATTCATAATATCTGTCATCTGGAATAGATAATTGTGGCTATTGTAAGAACTCGGACCAGCAAATAGCAACTTGTAAATACGTACATTTCGTTAACCCTGAATTTTTAGGTAGTAACAATTTGATATGTTACTGGGCACTGATTCTTAAATTAAAGTTACTTAATAACGGTGGCACATTAGGGCTTGAATTGGGGGGAAAAATAGAAGGGGATGCCAAAAGTGTAAAAAAAAATGGGCGGATTTAAGTACCTGAATATTTAAATGTCTCATTGATTAGGATAATAGGATATAATTAGAAAGAGTACTCATAAATATATATTTTTTTTTAAAAGAGGGACTAAACCCTTCTCTAATTTAGCAGCTATATACACGTATATGTTGGGTCCTAATTATTTTTAAAAATAAAAATAACAATATCCATAAGACGATTTTTATTTTCATAAAAAAATATTATACATTTAATACCTATAAAGCGATGAGCTGATAAATGTATTGATTTTACAATAATGTGTTGTTTTTTTTTTTGTGTTTCTGTGTACGTTTACACGATATGTACCTAGTCGAAATAATGCTTCAATTTGGTTGGTATTTTTGATACAACAAAAATTACAGTAGTTTTTAAAAGTGTTGGAAAATACAAAAAATAACAGTTACATGAAATTTTTACTGAATGTTTATATTAGCATTTTTCATATACCTACCAAATAGTTTGACTCTTTTTGATGTATTTTTAGACATAAAATATTTTTGATTTCTATTAGTATTTTTTAATTGATAATTTAATTGAAGATTTCTCATTAGTTGTTATTAGCAAAATTTAAAAAAATGTTGAGCGTAAATTTACAATATTTTTTTATGATCATCTAAAGTTAGCATTTTAACAAAATTCATCAAAATCACGAGATTTGTAGATCCTCAATGATTCCATGAGATTTTATACCATAGGACCAGATTAACTTTAATAACATTGTTTAGAATAAAAATTAAGGTTTTGTAGATTTATAGATACTTTCTCAAAGTTAAGTATGTAAAACTTTATGTTGAGATAGCATATGACACATGAGCAGGTGCAATTGTAAAAACCGTATAAAACAAATTTTGCATTGAAATTTTGGTTCATCACTTGTACATTCATACATTAAATGTGTGAACAAACTTTTGTTATTTTCATACACGTTGTTACATTTTGGACAGTAAATCTGAATTATTCCTGAAAAGTAAAATAAATTCTTAAAACAACCAAAATTAAAGAATTTTTATTTATTTAATGTATTTTATGTATTAATAATTAGGTATATTTTATAATAAATCTTTTAATTAACTATAGATACATTTTTAAATCTACAAGCTAGTATACATAGTGACATGCGTAATCTTTACTTTTTTATAAGATCATTTATGTGATATTCCGACTGCCATAATTTATTTCTTATTTATAAATCAGAATTTTGATACCTACAATGACTAGACTTTTACTATAGAAAAAGTAATCTATAAAGTTATTCTGACACTTGATATACTTCAACATTCGAGTGATATTATTATTTGTACTTGTAATATTTTATTTGAATACTGAAACTGTATAGTATATTTCATTTGAGACTACTGTATACAACTATTAAAATATTATTGATTTTAAATAAAATATGTATTTGTTCATAGATTTTTGACTTAAATCATTATTGTTAATCAATCAAATATCAGACAGTTCGCATGACTCAGTGAGATCAGATCATCTCTAGACAAATGTGACAAGCAAATAAAATAAAGTAAACATATGTTTATGCACTCTACAGAATGTCTTGAGTATTTTATAGTTAATGTTGCTACACTTCTACTGATAACTGCTTACTAGGTAGTAGTCAGTAGGATAAGGTTTATATTTTACTTTTAATACTTAATGCTAGGAGGCATACCCATCTATTAAAGGTATCTTAGAAATAATTAGAATTTTCTAAAAATGTTCTCAAACATTCTTTTCTGTACTATTGCTATTCAAGTATTCAAGTATTCAAGTATTCAAGTATTCAAGTATTCAATTATTGTTTATATTAATTGTTCAACAATGTTTATTATTATTATAATGAGAGTTTAAATTAAATTAACTCAAACATTTTGAAAAACAGAGAGCATATATTAATTTTAATTCAACGTAATACAATTTTCAAACCATAAATTATTGAAAACCTAATTTTAACCATTTTGTACAAACATTACAATTTGATAAACAATAATATCAATATAAAATTGAGTTTAACTAATAATATTTTCTTATAAACATAATAATTATAACTATACAATTGTTTAAGATAACACACATGGATATGGCCTGTGTGTCTCACCAATCTATAATAATATATTTTCTTTCTCTATAAATTATAATGTAGATTGAAGATTTAAAATTTGTTTTACATTCATTTAACTATTTTCATGTTGTAGATTGGTAGTTGGTACTGAGAAAAAAAAAATATGAAATACCTATCAATCTTATATTTTGCATACACATTTTAACATAAAATAATCATGCATCAAACAAGTTTTAGTATCAATTTAAAATAAATAAAATGTACATATACTTATTATAGTATTAAGTCCGCTGATTGCTGCCCGCATCATGAAATATTGCCAGTGATCGTGAGGAGATTTCTCTGGCAGACGGTCAATTGTGAGATCCTTATTGTATAAATGTATGTATGTAGCATTTACAACAAACAATTATTAGGTACAAATATAATTATTGAGGTATAATATATTCCTAAAAAGTTTTTTTTTATTTGTAGTACACTAAACCTTATGTCTAATGTGTATGTAAACACTAAACAATGACAGGTAAATCAACAATGAGACAATGTCTCAGCAATGTGAGTGGTTTAACTGTCATCCTTTTCCAAAAAATAAAATAAATGTGTACAACTGTAAAAATGAAATTTTAATTTTCTAATATAATATAATATACATGCCAATCTTAGGTTGTTTAATCTTATAAAAATTAAAAATATATAGACGAAACATAAAACAATTTAATTATAATTAGCCCAATTTAAACAGTGGCGAGGGTTTTCTTGGATTTCATCTGGTGAACGGTTATGCACAGATACTAAATGTATTTTTAATGTCTGTTTTCGTGTGAAACATTTCTTGCAGTATTTACATTTAAACTTTGGTTGCACGCCACATTCACTGGTCATGTGGCGGGTCAAATGCTGTTTATTCTTATAGCTCCGACCACACATATTTAAACAGAAGAAACGGACTTTTTGTTGAGAAATTGTTGTATTCATTAACAAGTCCTTTTGACGAAATGTAATATCTAGAAAACAGTATTTTATTTTAAACTAGGTACATACTATATAAATTGCAATAAGAATTAATTTTAAGAATAAAAAAAATGAAATAGGTACTATGAATATAATTATACAATCACTAATTTATAATTCAACATACTATGAAAGGAACATGTGCATTTAAAAAATTAATTAGTGATTAGTAACACGGTATTTATTCATAGTTATTATTGTATACATTTTTATATATTATTTAGAATACGACTATAAGAAAAGTAATGACCTACCACTACGGCACTAGCCACTATAGGAATCCACAGACCACAACCGTAGCAAATGCAGTAAAGAGAAAATATGAGCATGAAATAAGAAGAACCAAGCAAACCTAACCTAACCAAGCAAGAAAAGCTATGCATTATACATTTTGTTGAGACTTATAAATTATATATCATTTATACAAACTACCTGTATAATGTTATACACATTAAGCATTATTATAATCAAATAAGTCAAATCAATATTTTCAAAAAAGTAAAAGTTTGGATCGACCTATTTAGTATTTAATATATCCATCAACAGTATTAATGTATTATTATATAATATAATGGGAAATTTTATTATTGTTAAAGTAATTATTTAAACTGTCATCTAACTGTCTATTGTAGTTAAATAATGAACAACAATGAACATTTATCTGATTTTGATAATAGCTTTAAATTACAGAATTTGTTACATGTCTTTAAATAGTTTACGTATAATATTATTTTTTATGTATTTGTATTTTGAGCTGTACTCTCTGCCTTCACAGGCATTACCTACTTTAAATATAAATAAATAAATAAAATACTGTTCGATATACTTAAATATGAAATCGATTTTCTAAACATATATGCTAGCTTAGTAAAGTTTATTACTAATTATTAGATATGCTATCAATTATTATTGAGCTTGGTTTATATAAGGATAATTGTCTAAAATATATTTATTCTTGGTACAAAAAAACTAATTTAAAATTCAATAATCCAATACATAAATCCATTTTTTTTAAAATTAATTAAGTATATTGTAATTATTTACATGATTTTCCTAAAAGATTAGTTTCCATTTTTTATTCATGCCAACAATAAGATTTATAGATTAAATTAAGCAAGCGTAGTATTTTATTTCAACCTCTTCATAAACTTTTGAACACCCCACAATTCAAACAATCAAACACAAATAACTTTTCAAATAATTGTTTGAATGGATACTTATAAAAATGGAGCATTTTTGTTGTATTTGTTATATGAAGTAAATAATAATAATATTTACTAACATTATGATACATAGGGAATTTACGATTAGTTAATACTGAATAGAAGTTTAAGTAGAAAGTTCCTGCAGAATATTAATAATAAATACAAATTATTAATACTGAGGTAAAGAATAAAAAAATATATTACAAAATATAAAATGTATAGCAATGCAATTACATACCCAAATCCAAATCCAAATGGAATTTAATAGAATATCAAATTAATAATTCATGTACCTACTACATATTCAACTCGCATCTTAAATCAATAATAGTACAATTTTAAATACTTAATTAAATACATTGTTTTGGAAGTATACCATAATATTTATGTAATAACTCTTATGAACATTTAGATAATAATATTGTTCTTCATATTCATAATGTACAAATCAGTAATAATTGCACAAACAATTTTAAGTATTTTAATTTATAATAATTTAAAAAAAAAAAAATTCCCAACCGATGTATCTAAACTTATCCAAGATATTATCTACGTAGTAAGTTAAAGAGGAATAGAGATATCCTTTCTATGGATACCTGGACACTGTGGAATAGACGGAAATGAACTATCAGATCTAGAAGCATCTAAAGCAGCCTCATCTACCGACACCCACATTTTAAATCTTAGTACTCTCGCCGATATAAAAAAACTCACCCAGAAGGTTCTTTACCTAAAATGGCAAAACCACTGGACAAAACAAAATACCAAATTAAACACAGTAAAAAATAATATCCAAGTATGGAAAACCCCCGCCTAAACAGGAAAGATGAAACAATTTTGAATCGCCTTTGAATTGGACATACATTTGCTACACACAACCACCTCATGGCCAGAAAAGACCCTCCCATATGTGAATCATGTGATGTGGAGTTCACGGTCTAACACATAATAACTGAATGTTTAATGTACACTTACTCCAGAATTAAACACCATATACCATACCAATTAAGTGAAGCTCTACAACCAGATCTCCTATCAAACAACAACATCATCAACTTCCTAAAAGAAATTAGTTTATATAATCTAATTTAAGTTCATATTAAATGTTAACCAAATCCAAAACTAATGTAAATTAATAACTAATGGCCTAGTAGCTGATGTTTTTAAGATCAATAAAAAAAAAAATAATAATTTAAATAAAAATCCCTATGGTAATTAAAAAAAAATATTGTGTATATACTTTCATATTAATAATATTTATTTTATACTATAAACTATATCATGTAGCCATTACTACATAAAAAATATTAATAAGCAATCTGCACACTCATAAACGATGTCACTATCTGTCAACTCTGCAGTATCTGCATGACAATTAGCTAGTGAATAAAAAAATAACTCATCCAATTTTGTAGTAAAGAACATATTATGATACCTAGGTACTTAGAAATGAAAGTAGGACATTTCTTTTAGTCTTTAAAACAGTAATATTTTTTTTTTTAATTATGCACATAAATACATACCTATCTGCAAATCACTCTGGGGCCGAGAGTGACTTTAAATTTTAAAAAAAATGTATTCATTTATAATTAAGGATAACCAAAACACTTATAACTACAATGATTTATTATAAATAGATGTCTTTGAGTTTATTGAAAAAACGTAAATATTGATTGATATAACAGAAGTTAAAAATTGTATTGTTACCTACCTATCAACGTAATCTAAACTATACATTTTTAAATCTGAGATCTATCTGGTTCATTTTAATATAATAACAGAAGCATAGGTCTATAAAATAATCATTTTATTGTTTCAACTTAGTCAGTATGGGGTGATAAAAAAAACTATAAAAAGTAATAACATTAAATTAACAAACATTGCATTACAATAATGATACAAAAAAAAAAAATGTTCAGTTAAATTAAATTTATAGATTTGTTTATACATGCATAGCATATTATTTAACTATTTTATAATATTAATACACATTTCACAAGCACCGAAATTGTTTAGACTGTTTAATAGCATTAGTTCTTGCCACACATTTTCCTAAATGTTTTTTCAAATTACTCTGAAGTTTGAATTGATGGAAACACATACAACATTGAAATTGTCGTTTTACACCACATTCGTACCTTAAATGACGGATAAGACTCTTTTTGTTTAAATATGTACGTCCACAATTATTCAGACATACCCAACGACTATCTGGTAACAATAAGAATTAAAAAATTAATCAAATTATATCAATATTCAATATTAATAAGATTTTAATTTTTAATCAAATTATTATTTGTAGCAATGCAGTAATAAACAAATAATAATATAGTATCTACAAAAAAAATATATAATAGTAATAAATATAATTACCTACATTAATTATACAATTTTGTATTTCCTGTATCTAGTTAAATAGAAAATAGTAGACAGTGTGATTCCTTTTAAAGGTAACACTAGATAATTCTGTCCAGTGACATCGGATTGATATGTGGTTTTCAGGAGGAGATAGGAAATACATAAATACACATTTCTTGATGATTTTTACATTTTTAGATCTTTACCTAAGTGTGCGCATGCGCAATACAACTTGTATTTTTTTAAAAGGCAACAGGTATTTTGAATACTCAATTCAGATAGACTGAATTTTTTTAAGTCAATTTGGTCCTTTTTACCATACCTCTAAAATCAAACTGACTAAATGACAATGAGTTAAAGTTTCGATTAAAATTATTGAATTTTTCAACAATCATACTAGAATTTTATGAATTATTATGAAATTTCAATTTTTTTTTTTATCTGTCTAATTGAGGTCAATTAATTCCTCAAAATTAAATTTAAATGATTTAATAACGTTTGCAAACCTACGGATACAAGAAAATACTTGAAATTTCATAATAGTTCATAAAATTCTAGTATGATTGTTGAATAAAAATTATAAGTACTTAAAAAAAACATTAAAATAAACATCACTATAAACCCGAGACAGTCCTCAGGCCTCTCAGTTCTAAAAATCTAAAATTGACCATTTATATCAGCATAATTTTACATGCTGTAATTCTAATTGATTACTTTTAAAACAACAAAATATTTGGTTAGACTATTTTTTGAAAATGTTTATAAAATAAAAATAATTATTATAAAAAAAGTATATTTATAAGTTTATTTTATTATAATACAATAAGGAAACATATACAATCTTAATACAATAAATTGTGAACTAATGCATATTATATATAATTACAGTTAATATTTGTAAAAATTTAAGTGAATTTTTTGTCATGTTTTCACTTAAGTATGCATGAAATAACTATGAATGAAGTTGGAATGGGTACAATTTAGTATATTAGATAGAGAGGTACCTATAAATCATAGATAATACAATAATTTCTAAATAGTAGAAGTTTCATGGTTATGAATAAATGAACTATTGAACAAATTAAATTTGAGCAGACTTAAAGTATTTTAACATATAACTAATAGCTATGAAATGCCAGGTCGAAGACCTGTTGTAGACTTTGAACCCATACCCAATTTTGTTTACAAGTGTTTTAATTTGGGATGAATAAATGGGCCAAAAATATAAAACAAATATAATATACATAATAAATGTTTGAATTTGTATTATTAACATTTACATATTATTTGCTTTTAAAGGTAGGTATCATCTAACATTTTTGTTTTTTGTTTTGGCTGAGACTAAAGTATAAAATTAATATAAAAATAATTATTTTGAAACTTAAGAAAATAATTTTATTTTCAAATTAAATTATTAGGTAAGTGTATAACACAATTATTATTAAAAATTAATAATAAATAACAATAAAATAAAATGTAAAACAATACATTTTTTGAGCTTCAAATCATCAAATCCAAATGTATACAAATACAATATTTGTATAGATTATAGAAGATACTATAATAGAATATATACCAATTTGTGAAAGGAAAGAAAATTTAAATCACAAAACTTTTATGAACAAATGCTAAATGATTTTTCCATACATCTTTCCTCATAAACCGTTTACAACAATAGTGGCAAACGTAATTTGGTTCTTTGCCACAATATGACTTTATGTGTCGATTTAAGTCAGGTTTATACTTGTAGCTTTTACCACAATTTTTGTTTGGACACTTGAATTTCAATAAAACCGCATTATGATTGTTGTATTTGAAATCTGAAAACAGATATAATTTTAACAATAGAATAATTATTTATTCAGTAATTTAGTTATGCTCCTTCACTAAGCGAAGGTTGTATCGGGAAAAAAGCATTAGATAAGAATAGCTAATAGGAATAATAAATAATAAAGTTAAATCATGCTAAAATTTTTATTCATACTTTTACATTACACTTTAATTTATTATATAAGACATGGTAAATTCAATTAAAAAAACTCACCAAAAAGGTAATTCCTCTTTACATTAAACTAATTATTTTAATACATTTAAAAATGTAATAATACCTGCTTAATATTCATAAAATTTCAAAAACATAACTTTATTTTAGTCATTTATTGATTGCTATTATAATATATGATGACTACAAGATAATTACAAAAAAAAAAAGCCCAAGGTAATAAGGATAAGCTATACAACTAGGAGCAAGATAATGAAAGTAAATAATTTACAATGGTTTCAATTTGTAATCAAAATATTGGTATGTGTTTTTGTACCAATAGCTTTCAATAAAATAAAATATATATAACTATAATTTAAATTTTATTGGACATAAAAAAATTAAATTTTTTCATTAATAGACTCTTTAAGTGATCTATCTACTAATGATCAAAACATTTTTTTTTGGCTTTATTATGAATTTAACAAAAGTTTTAAGAACTATGAATGGTTTATAGAAATGTATTAATTTAAATAAGAATCATAAATCAATAAAAATAACTAAATTGGTATTACTCCATGAATTAATGCTGAATGTCGTTTAAGATGTGTCTTTTGATTATATGTTTTATCACAAAGGGGACAATTGAATCTTACACCACATTCATTACGCCAGTGATACTTCATATCCACTGGATGCTTAAAGCTTCGACCACATAAATTTGGGCAGGCGCTGCGTTCATTTTTATTCATATAAACTTCTGTAAAATTAAAAATAATTTTTGGTTATATATTTTTTTTTATATTATTAAGCTTTTCACTTACAAACAACATTGAATAAGGAAGTACATGCCATTTTGTTAAACATATAATATGTACAAATTAAAATACAATACTGAAGTAAATTGTAATTTGCGGATACTTGTTAGGTAGGTAGACCTAGTTATATGTATAGTGTATACTTATTGGTGTTGATAGTTTTTACTGCTTAAGGAAACAAATATAAGGAATATAAAGGAATATAGGAAATATATATAGTATTATATATATTATATAAGTTAATTTTAATTTATATCATGTTTTAGTGCTTTACTAGAGTAATTTATGTAGTTCTACATTTTACATGTCTAACTATTGTACTGCAATTACTGAAAAAGTGATAACTGTACCGATACAATTGAATGCGCTTGGGATCAAAATACTGTAGGCTATGAAAATTTGTTTTTTGGTTGTAGGTTCTTGATTACATTTCATACCAATATTTTATAATGCAATGGTCCAATTAAAAAAAATAATAACAGATAATAATCAATTATATTTAAAAATAATTTATAATTGAATATTGTGTATGTATAAAAATAATAAACTTTTTCAAGTGTAAATTATAAGTCGTTTTTGGTTTTATTTTACATTTCTAAAAGAATACATTGAAAAATATTTTTACAATTTTAGATTAAAAGCTAAGGTATAAGTTATACGCATAACACATAGTAAACATATTATTCAATAAATTATATTCAAACATAATTTAAAGTTTTGTGATTAGCATTTAAATTAACATTATAACATTGACAGTAGGTCTACATAAGTTGTCTCCTTATATTATACATTGTAGTTGAATTAAAAACGAATGAATGAAAATCAACATTAAAACAATCATTTCTACCAAATAACTACCTACAAATCTTTATTTTAATATTTCAATTGACATATTTTGTAGAATTCATAGAAGTTAATATTGTTTGTTTGAGTGTTTAAGACAATTTTATCCGTATAAAGCTATTCAATATTTAAATATAATATAATATATTGTTTTGATGCATGCGTATTTAATAAATACCTTGTCAATATTTTAAATAAATTGAATCTAAATAAGAAATAATGTGTATTTGACATTTGTTAATTGAAATTATTTATTTAAAATATAGGAATAATAAGTTCTAAGTCATGATCAAGTTTTTTGTTGCTACAGTACAAAGAATAATCAAACTAAATTAAAAAAATTAAATATATATAAAAACTAAACATATTTATAAGTATGTCAGCAATATATTTTTAAAAACATTTGTGTATCATAAGTAAGTGTTTTTTCAACTGGTCATTCAAATGAAATGAAGCATTGCAATAAAGACATGTATAGTATTTATTTTTAGTACAATATTTTTGTATATGGTTTTCAAAATTACTAATCACTGTATAAGTATATCCACATCCATTTGGACATTCCATAAACTTGGGAAAATTTTCTTTTAGTTTCAACTTTATCTGAGGACCTAAAAATCACATACAAATTAGAATATATTTATAAACTGAAACAAAAACTTTGATTTTTCTATCAACGAATGAACAAAATTTATCTGCTTGGTATTATTATATTATGTTATAGTAAGTAACTTTAAGAAAATAAGGAGGCAAATAAAATTATTTTAAGCAAGCCAAAAATATTAGAAGCATGTTTTACAAATGGATTAATTGCAAATTATAAGCAGAAAGGACAATTATGTAGGTAGATTAGATAATATAAAGTAACATAAGCGGCACTTGGTGAACATGATAGGGTTGGGTTGTAGTTATAATATTTTAAAAATAGAAAAGCAAATTGAAAAAACTGGCATTAATATACAAAATTGCATTGGAATATAGTATACTCATAAACTGGTAAATTTTCCTTTTTCAGCCCCAGACTATATTTTCTGGTTTTGGAAGGGGCTAAAGTTTCATTTTCCAGCCTCGAATAATACCAGGAGGAAATTGTCCCCCATGCCAACCCAAATTCAGCCTATGTTAAAAATTGTATTATATATATTATTTTAATTAAAACCTTTAACACTTTTGATTATTACATTTATATTATTATCATGATATTACTGTACATCTTAAATATGATATTAGTTAGATATTAGAAAAAAAATTATATAACTAATAACAAATAAGAATACATTTAGAAAATACTAACAAAAGTGTAATATAGTAACATAATTGAAAAATTAAATATTGTGCAAAACCAATATAATGCTGGTAGATTAGTTGGAACTCTGAAAGCTATCTCATACCCCTATATGCATTATTGAATGATTGATGCTTAATTTTGAAATGTGCTATAATAGTGCTGAAAAATAAAAATAAAAACTCATATTAGTACTCAGATACTTGATTTATTTGCATACATTTTTTCCCCCGTATTTCACTTTCATTTACTTAAACGCCACTACTAATCACTATTCTCCTATTCCTCCCCAACCATATTCATCTATAAATGTTTACGCTCAAGTACTTATTACTTAATGAGTTTGGGAAAAACCAATCACATTTATAATGATTTAAAAGACAAATTAAAAACGTTCTCAGAATCCAAATGTATTTTTGTTAATTTTAGGCATATAACATTGTAATGTGTCAGCAACTTTAAAAATATATAATTATAAAAACAATGACTATATAAACTGTATTCAATTAAATAATTTCAATTCAAGCCATTTTAATTACTAGTGCCATTCATTACTTCAATAATAAGAATTAAAAATGATTACATGACAAAAATAAAGAAAAGTAATAAAATAAAGGAGCAATGTTTTCTTTTTTAACAGATGTACTATGCAGTCCATTTATTCTGGCTTTCACTTATTGAATAATACTTAAAAGTAAAATCAATCAATTTTGCATTAATAAAAAAATAAAATATAATAATATTATGATTTATGACACTAAAATTATTTAAAAAATTAACAATTTATCAACCATTAAGTCACTTATTAAAATATATGCAAGTTTACCAGTAGTAAAGATATTTACATAGGTACTTATATAAATCTTAAAATATATAATATGCATATAGCTAAATACAAAATAATAGACAGATACTTCTAACTTAAATTATTATTAAGTTGAATTGTTTTCAACATTTATTGGTTTATTATACACAGGAAAGCCATGAATGTAAATCATATGTGATTTGAGTGATTGCTGCTGTGTAAATCTTTTATGACAGACTATACATTGGAATTGTGGTTCTTTACCACATTCATATTTTACATGCCTGAAGAGTCCACTTTTATATTTGTATCCCCGACCACAGCCAGGTTTGTCACATACATAGGGGCGCCATTCACTGGGAGTACACAACGATAAAGATAAGTCTAAAAAATAATTAACAACAATTAGAAAGAAATTATACTTTTCATAACAGTGAATAATGCAATCAGAATCTACTTAGGCAAATAATAAACACATAACTAAACAAAATACAAATAATATATAAGTACTCAGAATGGTCAAATTTAAATCTCTCACAAGTCAAATTCAATCATTTAAAAATATAATATAGTAAAAATTTGCTCACCTGAATCATGATATTTATGATTTTTTGAAATATTGACAGATAATTAATAAAATTAATATTAAATCATATTATGAGATAATAATAATGTTAATTGGACAAGAAAATGTAATAAATGATAAATATTTCTTTTAATTTCTAGTTATATTTTATAATTCAATCATCTCTTTTACTCAAACTGAGAATTCAAATAATACACATATAATAATAAGTACAATATTATTCTAATAAATAATTGAAACCAGAAATTAAATTTCTATACTGTTAATATTTTAATTATTAATTTGCAAATATTATAACACTAGAAATAATTAAATTAGATATAATGTTGTTTATGTATAAAAATCATATGTCTACGAAGGTGCTCTTTACGTTTGAACGGCCTGTTGCATATAATGCATGGAAACTTCCATTCAACTCCACATTCATATTTAATGTGTCTTGCCAATCCTCTACTGTATGTGTATAGCCGATAACAATTAGGACATTGAAAGGAGGGTACTAGAAATTGAACGTTCATTTGAATTATATACAACATTAAAATATATTATATATTTTTTTTAAATTATAACTAAGCTAAGCGAGAAATGAAATATATTAATAGTCTACAGTAAATTTTCTAAACATTAGTTACCAAACAATTTAATACATAATTCTTGGTAAATAAATCTACAAATTAATTTTTTTTGGTAAAACAGGAACAACTGAAATAAAAATTTATTTTATTTTATAGGATGTTTGTTGTTCATCATTGTCGATTTATAAATACACAAACATCTATGAATAAAGTTAATATTATATTAGACCACGCTAAAACTGAGTTGAAAACTCAAGTAATTCCATACAACATTTTCCATTTTTTTTTTTATAAAAATGTATTGCTTTGTTAAAAGATTACATTTAAAAACTTGATATGAATACTTAGACACTACAAATACATCTATCACAGAATATCTAGATCTTAATTATGGTGCATCATTGCTGTATTTTACCACAATTTACGTACCAAGTATAATCATAAAACAGTGAATAGTTCTTAAACCAAGTATATAAGTAAAAGTATCAAAGTATAACATATAGTGTAAAAGTATAACTTCTAAAACGATATTATATATTATATAATTTATCAGATTTTAAAGTTATACAAAAATTGTAACTTTTAACATTTTATAAATTAAAAAATTTTCAATTTATCATCCAACTTTATTTAAAATTTTACAATATTATTCTATGAACCAAGATCAGATGTCTTTGATAACTCATTTTATGCTTAAACTGCTTGTTACAGATTGAACAACAAAACTCTGGGGGTTTTCCACATTCTACGCGAATATGATATTTAAAACCCGTTTTGGTTTTGTACTGACGCCCACATTGTACACATATGTATGGTTCTAAAATTTAAAACAAATATTTTATTATTCAAAACATAAATATAGTACAATGTTACCTAATAAAGCATATGTATACTTGTATACATAATATGAATATTAGTTCAAAATATACAAGGTATTGTAAATATAAGAAGTGGCGAGGCTTAAGTCTATAGGCAGGGGAGATGTCAAAAAAAATAATAAATGTGGCATAATGACAATATTATAAATGCTCATACTTAGAGAATATCATACCAGAAATAAAGAAACTATAAATTAAAAACCAACCATGATAACAAGTTTGTGGCAGTCGATGTCTAAATTAAGAAAGACGACTTAAAAATATGATCGGCAAAACACATCTCATAGCGCAACATAACTCCACCTGTTTTCCAATTCCCCCTCATACTGCGCTTGGTAGGATGAAACAATTCTAACATTCTCAAATTTATTTATTTTATTGTATTTGAATGTTTACAGAATTATCTCCTACCCCCAGCACCACCAGCTTAAGAGAGCGGTATATAACTTTTCTATTATAGGAATATTATAAGAAAAAAAGAAAAATTTCGACAAATATATATATATAATATATTATATAATTATATTCATATTTGTAAAAAAAATATTTTATTTAATCATAATAAACCCAAATTATTTGTCAGTATTCTATGTGGATTGTATCATTGTCTCCTACGACGCTTCGCCACTGAGTATAATACATGTTTATAAATAAATATTTTTATATTTAATGTACAATAGTAGTTTATACACATATTTTAAAGTTAGAGTACTAGTGTTTAAGATAGCATTCATCAAACAAAATATTACATAGTTGTCTCAGTATTATCACTCAATATCAATAATATATTGAGCTGTGGTCTATAATTTAAGTCCACCTAATACCATGTTAGTGGTTTTAAAAATAATATTTAAAATCTTTTGTATATTATATTTTTCCCCACAAATCATAATAAAATAATAAACTATGAACACTTGTATTTATCCAGAATACCTATACTTTTGTAACAATAATTGTCCAGTTATATTTGTGTAATGATGTAGAATGTCAGTGTATCAGAATGTGCGGATTGAATTTCTAACTAAATTGAGTTTTTTTTTGATTAATTAAATTCCCCTGATTAGTGCATTTAGTACATTCTTTGTCTCAAATATTTATGATTTCCATTGATTGATTCAAACAAGATTGTTTTATTAGATATCTGGAAAAAAAAAGATTAATTTAATGACAAATTAATACAAAATTAGTGAAAACTTAAATATATTTACAATTAATAACAATAAACTAATAAATAAACCCAAATAGAATCCACAAAGTATAAGTTTATACGGTATTTAATACAATTTTAACATCTTCTTAGTTGACACTTCTGCAGAACATTTTACATTAAAAGGATGCTACACATACATGTGTCGTCTCTGTCTTATTATCAAACTTAAAAGTTAAGAACATTATCTATGCTCAAGCTTCAGATCGTTTTTCAATATTTAAGTTTTAAGCAAGAGCTCATATCTTGCTTGAAAATTGAAATATTGAAAAAAAAGATGACGCTCAATCACAGCTATTTCTAACCTTTAAGTTCTACAACAGGTTAATAATCACCTTAATATTTAAGCTAACTACACAAAATTGGTTCTGCTGAACTCAAATTTAATATGTTGTAAGTTTTTAAGACTGAGACAACCCATGCATAGTTAGCATGTTCTTATCGTAAAATAGTATTTCTAATATACAAAACATCAATCATACTATTTTATAAAAAAAAAAAATTATAGTATATCTTTCATATCAAAAGACTTATTACACTATATACGTTTTAGTACTCTTAACCAACACAAGTATTTAATTAATATGTAAGATATATTTATTATTTACCTATACACATAAAACAAAACACATTATTAATACACCATGTGACATTAAATTATATTATAGATACATATTGTTTTATATAATCATAGTTGATTGATATTGATAATCTATATATTTGTATATTATCATAGTATATATTTTAAGTAGGTACTATAAGCAAATTAAAAAATCAAAATTCTATTTCATAGCAATATTTTAATAATTAAAAAAACTGTAGGAACCAAATAATTAAAATGATTTATTTCACAGATGTAGTTTTTTCCATGTACATACATTTTTATTTTATCTAATAATACATTTAATACTGAATGCCACAAAATATACTATATGATAATCAATAGTAGGCCAAAATAGTAAAAGAAATTATAACAGTTGTTATAGTAAAACAAAGTGTAAAAATGTCTATACCTAACACAATCCTCACAAAAAAGATAAAAATTAGTTAATTATCTTTAAACTATATGTATACTTATATTTGAATTTTATATTTCTATGGATTTCTTTGTGAATACAATTAATTATTATACATTAGTAATATTTAGAATAAAATAAATTTGCATTTACTAAATAATATACTACATCTATTATAGTCATAGATAAGTTTACATTATATACATAATATTTATGTGCTCTAAAAATAATTACAATATTAGTAATACTGCTTTTTCAAAAACATTTTTTTTTTTTTTTTAAGTTTATTTAAAATATTAATTGATACTCGTCAAGCATATTATGTTTAAAAGCCATATGAGTTTTCCAATTGGATTTGTAATTAAATTTTTTCATACAAATTTTGCAGCTGAACGCAGGTGGAAAGTCTGAGCAAGACATCAGATGTTGTTTTAGATGGTCATTGCGTTTGAAATACTTGAAACATTGATCACACTTAAACCGACGTGGTACTCCACACTCGGTCATATGTCTATGGAGTTGTTTTGATGCCTTGTAAGTTCTCCCACAATTTTTAGGACATACCCATCTACATTCTGATGAATATTCTAAACATACCAATAAATTTATAACTTAAATAATTCATTATACAATTCATTGAGTTTAAAGCAATAAATCATGCATTAAAAAAAAAATATTACAAAAAACATAAATAACATTTAACAATTTTGAGTCAAATAATAAATAAAAGAATTATTAAACCCAGTGCAGAAAATATTTACATTCAAGTACTTTTATTCCTCAAATAAAACTAAAGAGCTAACCTAACCAACCACTACACAATAAAATATTAGTTTCTTAATTAATTAACAAAGTTAGACAACAGAATATTACAAATTAGTAATTTTAAGTTATTAGTTAGTTACCTAATACAATTGAAAATACTTAAGAAATTGTAATTTAAATAGTTATTTATAGTATTATATTTAAAAACTTACAAAATGTAAATTTAAACAAAAATATCTACAAAAACAATAATATAATGAAAATCAATGGTGAAGGGTTGTTCAGAAAAGTGAGTATGTATTAAAAAACAATAGGGTTGAGGTGATACTGTAACTTGGAATGAAATAAACACTTCATCTGTTTTATGTTTGGCTAATAGCTTCACGGTTTCTATTTTTAGTCGCTAGATGGTTGTAATTATATTTAAATAATTTAATTTATTTCAAATATAACTAGAGTAAAATCATACAAACATACATAGGCATTAGGCACATACTAGAAATAGTACTTAAAGTAAAATGTACTAAAGATAAATATAAAATACAAATAAAAAATTGCATATTAAAATTATAATAAAATTATAATATTTTTATAGGTATTAAAACATAAATTCAAATTTGTTTCATAAGCTCTGAAACAATCTATAAAATAGTTGCATGTGCTACTCCCATGTGGTAACGAAGGCTTTTAAGATGTCCAAACCGTTTAGAACACAGTCGACAATTTATAATAACTCCGCATTCGTTAAGAAGATGATTTTTCAAATTATATCTTCTAGTATACCCGCCAAATTTTCGTTGACAATTAGTGTTAGGGCATTTTGCTGGGTCAGGTTTTGCTAAATGGTCCAATTGTTCTAACCATTTTGTAACTGAAACAAAAGAGGATATTTTTAAAGTAAAAGTTTTAAAAAAATATATATATATCTAACAACGGCCAAACAAACCATAATAATTAAAAAATATTTAACAAACATGCATATTTAGGAACGAGTATTTTATAATTACATAATAAATTACTTATTAATTATTATCTAAATGAATGTGAAAATATTTTACAAAAAAATTTAAAAATCTGAGAAAATATTTTATATACCTAAATACAATAATGTCTAAATACATTTTTTTAATTGTTATCTTCATTAATTTATTTTTCAAAGTCTATATTGCATTGTTATTACATGAGATATTTCAAAGTGGAAATTAGGTAGTTGTGATATTAATATGTGAATTGATATGGCAGGCTGTCATAATAACGGAATATTACTCATTTTATGTATATTTTTGAGTAGTTATCTAAAATTGTAATATGGACAAACAGTAAATAAAGTAAATAAAATATCCTTCAAACTATCATCAACATTTTTAATTACTGAGAGTAAACTGAATATTATTAAGAAAAAAATGTTAACTAATTATTAATTCTATAATAAATAGGCAGTTATATATACAATGTAAGTTTTAGAGTATCTCGAGGTTGTTCATCTTCGCTATTATTTAATTGGTCACTGTCCACTATTTGTCAGATTCAGCCTATTGAATCAATACAAAATCTATTACTAAGGTTAATTTTAATTTTGAACATCAGGCTTATTCAACATATCAGTTTATTTTATTATATTTAAAACTTAAATCCATAGGCACAAGGAGGAAAAGGCTAGCCATCTGTTTCATTTATAAATTATTAAATTGCCTTATATTTTGCCCAGATTAGTTAGATCAAAGGTTCCCAACCAGTGGTCCGCGAGCCATACCTACAACATTTAAAAATATTTCATTTTTCCTTTGAGGCTTATTACAAATATTATGTACTGGCAATCGATGATGATAACTATAAGGAATTGCATTGTATTTTATATATTCATAATCTAAATTCTAATATGTGTGAAAAAATGTATTCTTGTTAATGAGAAAAAAAAAAGTCTAAAAATGATGGTGGTCCGTGACGTATTGAACGTTCTCTAAGTGGTCCGTAGTGTCAAAAAGGTTGGGAACCACTGAGTTAGATAGATGAAAATTTTTACCTCCTGAGCGTAAAACTAGGCAGTTAAACATTTTATGTATTACTCCAATCTATAGTTTATGGCCAAAATGCTCCTGTTATTAGGGTTATGCAACTTGTTAATAATTAAAAAAGTAATTTTTTTTTCTTTAAGCTAAATTACATTGTTTAATGTATACCTTAATTAGATATAAAATTAATTTATGTTTTAATTTAACAAAAAGCTGTAATTTATTTGTTGTAAAATCATTTTCATTTTTTACTTGATTGCTTGCTACATCATTTTGTTGCTTTGACTATTTAAAACAAAATAAATAAATAATAACAATGAATTTAAAACACAAAATTAATTTTTATTAAATTTATCTAACCAAATAACACATATGAGTAATGTAATTAGAGTAACATTAAAATATTAATTAATTTAATTAATAAGAAAATACACTATTTAATATAATTTGTAAAAAAGGAACAAAATAAATACTTAAGTAGCAACATATTGTTACATTTAAGAACTTAAAATCTACAAGAGATCTCAAGTACGATGAAATCAGGGAACATACAAAGTATTATTAAAAACAAATCAATATACATTTGTATACATAGGTATTATGTAGTATTTTATTTTATTTACTATGGTAAACTCATCAATTGTGTAATAAACTATAGTGCCTATTTAAATTAGATTTTTGGTGAAATCTGCGTTCACAAATTGTACAAATGAACATTTTCTCAATACCACATTCATATATTTCATGTCTACGGAGGTTTGCTTTATATTTATATGAATTACCACATTTCTCACAGGAATACCGTGGTAAATGGAATAAGCAACCTGTGAACATTTTTTAAATTTATAATTTATTATTAAATATATACTTAATTTGATACATTATTTTAATTATTAAACATAACAAAATTCATGCAATTAAAAAACAAACATTATCTACTATTAAAATAGGTAGGTAATAATGGTATGGCAATATTGCATATGATGATAATGAAAAGGATAATATATGTTAAGTTTATTATTCAAACTTTAAAAGTATGTACATTATATGTAAATACTGCAGTAAAAAATTAATAAAACATAGAATGAACATTAAATTAAACAAAAATATTTAGGATTAATTCTAAAAAGATTTTACATAATATGATATAATAGACGCTATATTAATAATAACAGACTTTTTAGAAATGTGTTTAAATATTTTATAGTACCTAAGTAGTTTAATGTTTATTCTACATTTTTAATTGTACTAACAATAAAATACAAACGTAATATATAATAGGTTAGCCTATATTGTCTGTCAATGTACCTATTATGTACTTGATGTAATTCACATTAAATTATTACTAATTAGTAATTTTTGATTTGAAAAAAGATAAACATTCTTACAATTTATGTTATTTAAAAGTAATTACTGTGAAAAATTAGAAATAAAAGTAATTAAACCCAAAAAAATACGTATTTATGAATAAAGACAATAACTAATAAAATGTGTCTAATAACTATTTTAAATTAAGTTAATTCTTTAACTTTTGACAAAACAACTTTAAGATTTTATATATTTTATTAAAATTGTATTTAATTGTTATCATATAATATTTAAGTTTTGTGGTTAAATACTAAAATTAAATAGAACAAATATGTAACATAAATTGTTTTTATGTGTAATCAAGAAATATAATTTAAGTTAAGAACTAATAAATATTTGATACTTACAGCAAAAAAATGTCTGAATAAAATTACTTCATCTTGGGTGGTGGATAAAAAATACAACTTTCAAGTTCAATCATCAAACTATCAGACTGAAAAGTATTCATTAACATTATACATCTATTTAAAATATACACATGTATGTATGTATTTTATTGCTTAGATCATATTACTGAGGAATGTCTATAATAAAGAATTGTAATAAATAAATACATGGTAAAAATAGCATAATATCAAACTAATATCAATCGCCAATTAAATAGGTAAATATTTTTTTGAGAAAAATATCAGTTGTTAAAACCTTTTACCAGTACTTTTACAACCACCATAAAAGTAAATCACAATAAGGAATTTAATTCCTCGCAGTTTACTGAAGGTTATTATTATTATAATTTATTACATTTTAAGCATAACATTTAATATTCATGTCTATATAAAATGTAAGAATTTGTTAAATATGTATAAGCAATTAAAATTAAATGGTATAAGAACTGAAACTTGGTGGAGTTAAATCAACTTAATATTTAATTTTTGTATCTTCTGAACACAAATAATAAATTGTGTAAAAGAGAATGAAGAGAATGAATCACAAAAAAATGACATTATAAGTTATTATAGAAGAATCAAAAAGTTAAGAATTTGAAAAAAACCCGAATTTGCCTAGGATTAATAAGCATACATAATTATTATAATTACAATATGTATACAAATACATTGCTTATTAAACATTTCTCAATTTTAGAGGGAACACTAAAAGTATAAGTATTATATGGATAAATGGGAATTTATTAAATCAATTGTTAAGGTTATGAAAAAGTATATTATTATAGTTTGAAGTACTTACTTAATTTTTAAAATTTTATTATGAACTATTTTTAATTAAAGAATATACTTCATATTTAGCAGAAAATATATCTGATATCTAATAAAAACAAAAGATTCTTATTTATAAACATTTAATTCAAATAGTTAAGAAGAGTGAAGTGGCAGAAGATGCTACTTAAAATTATGAAGCATCCTTGGTTCATCTAAACTAGTGATCGTCAACCTCTTTATATTCTAGTATTGCCATCAAATGTTGTAACATTTCTAGGACCTACTACATGAAACAAAATTTTTATCTTCATTGGTACTTTTATGTACAATACGTCAATATTTATATAACTGGGCAAAGTGATAGATCATTAAAATTTGATATTATGTTTATGTTAAATAATTAGTTAAGACTTAGAACAATTGTTATTTTAGTCATTTCAACAGACTTTATATGAATAAATATAAAATAAATAAAAATTATCATTTATTAGGCATGTATAATAGTACACATATTGGACCAGTTTAATCATTAAAATATAATACTTGAAGCGACTAAAGATAATCACTTTATAAATTAAAAACATCCAAAATAGTACATACCTATAAAATCTTATGTGTACATAAGTAATAAAAATTATAAATGTTTATAAAATGGCACAAAGTTTTCTTAACACATATTATTGACACTATACATTTTTTCAGTTTTAATTGAAAAAATGTATTTACATTATACATTGTTACTGACTTATAATATACATAAGTTATATAACATAACTGTTCAAAATGTATGCAAATATAGAAAATTAAATTGTATGATATTGATGAATCAATAAGTTCTGCCATATAAATAAAAAATTGTATTTGGCATTAACGGTTATAAAATTACTTCAGTAAAAACATTTTATAAAAGTTCATACGACTAACAAATTTTTAACCAATTGAAAATTATGAAAAAGTTTTATCATTTCACATTATTTTTAAATTGAGGTTAACTACAGTAAAATAAGTTAATGTAGACATCTACATTTTTTTTTTTATATATAAATGTTATTAATTCATATCAACATTATACATATTTTATATCAGACTTTTTTTTACTAGTAGAACTTCACATTTATACTTTGGAAGTTCTACATAAGGATAAATTAATAAAAATTGTTTTTTAACTTATTATAAGTATGATACTACATAGAACACTTAAACTGTGTATACTCGACTACGTACTTGTGGACATTCATTTGATGTGCTTTGAAGCTGACAGGTTGTTTAAAATATTTGTTACATTCCTGACAATAAAACTTGGGTTTCACACCGCACTCATAACGCATATGTACACTGATAGCTTGTTTAGATTTATACTTTTTACCACATTGGTTTGTACAATAAAAAAGACCATCTGAAGATGGACCAGGATATTTGTTCATTCTTCCAGATTTTGGGTTAAATAATAATGGCATACCTGCAAAATAAAAATATACTGTTAGTAAGTTAACTTGAAAATTAATCTAAGAGTAAACCATGCACTGTTGTAATTTAATTAAGTGCCAAAATGAAGAAAAACAGTTTAAAAAGCATATTTTTAAATTATTCTAAGTTTAAAATTATAATAAAATTTGTTTTCTTTACAAAAAAAAGCTTAATTTAAATAGTGCTAAATAAGTTTGAAGAATCTTACATTAATGTGAGTAGTTGTTATTTCTTAAATCAGACTAATATATAGGTAATATATTATAAAGGTTATTCAATTTTAAATTTAAACAAAACAGATATTATATATTTAAACAATTCCAAAACTAAGATATTACAACAAAATACAACAGTAAGATAATATTTGGTGAATTCTACAAGTCAAATAATATATTTATAATTACAGTAAAATTACTCTTACTAAGCAGTAAAGTAAGAATAAATCAATTTTACAATTTCATAGTTTTAAATTGTACAACTAAAATACAATAACAAGCTTAAATTATTATTACAATATATATAGTACCTTTTAATAAGTAAAACAAATTAATATTTATGCATACATTTAAAATTATATTAGGTATAACATAATCATAATTTTATCTATACAAAATAAATATTGAGTAGTTAATATTTACAATGTAGAAAATATCATGGTAATAAGTAATAACCTATATACTATACAGTACAACAATGTATGCTCATTTGTTATCTCTCACATACATAGGAAATTTATATTCTGAATAAACAATAGTTTGATATTTTTAATCTAAGGATATACTTTAACAACCATTAAATTTTAAAATGGCTTATTATCATAAATTTTGTAAACATTTTTGTTCTAAAAAGACAATCATTTAATAGGAATAATGTATCAAGAATTTAAAATAAAAAAAATATGATGAATCTTTGAAAATATTCTTAACATTAAAACTGAAAATGTAAATGTATTTAAATATTAAAAATGAAAATAAATGTTCGTATTGTAATGTTTGCAAAATGTTAATTTCTTATGTTGTGTGTAGACAACCAACTGGGAAAACATCAGTGTTCTCTTAAGAAAATATAGTATCGCATGGATTTAATGTGCACTTTGTATTACAAATTTATTAAATCTTTAAATTTTAATTAATGTTACAAAATGAAGTGATTTCATATGGATTTTAAAGTTTCCTGGTTGTTTAAATTTTTTGTTACAGATATTGCAATGGTATTTTGGCGGAACATTACATTCATATTTTAAATGGTTGTATAAGCCTGGTTTAGTCTTATAATTGCGTTGACAGTTCTTGTTTGGGCAGTTATACAACTTTCCATTATTTTGAATCCAAATATCTAAACACACAATGAAAAATTAGTTAAAGAAAATATAATAAAGGAAGGATGTAAATTAAAAAAATAATAATTAAATTTGTACATAAACAAAATCCACTTGCATATATATAATAAAAAGTTGATCTCTACTATAGATCTCTAAAATTCTTACTGTGATAAGAAAATAAGGTACAAACAAAATCAGATAAATAAAATGGTTGTTAAATAGTATGTTTAATCAAGCACATACCAAAAGCAACACAACATACATTACTTGTGTTTTAAATTATATATTGCAACAGAAACCACAATCAAAAATGTCAACAAGTACTTGGTACATCTATCTAAATTACAAGCATTGGAAATTGTAATTCTGTATTTAAAAATATTGTATCTACAATATTTTTCAGATTAATAATATTATAATTATCCTGAAATGAAGTAACTATTGTATAGTAATAACTTATTAGAAAATACATCCAAATTTCTTAAATAATTAACTATATTTCTGAAAAAAAATATAATATGTATGAATATGCACATATAAATTATTTAGAATTTTAGATTCATGTATAGGATTTAATAAAAATATATTTATCAATAAAATAATTACTATGTATAAATGTTAATGCTTTTATTTTTGGAACACTTGTAGAAAAGGTTAGAATTTATTGCAGATCATAATATTAATATTATTAGTTCATCTATGCCATGAAGATTTGATGTGTTGTAGTCATATGTTTTTTAAAATTAGAGCGATAATAAGTTGCTTTGCCACAAATTGTACAAACAAATTGTGGATCTTTGTTACATTCATATTTCATATGGCTTATAACATTTTTCTTTCGACGGTATGTACGTCCACATTGAAAACACTTAAATGCATCTTCACCAAAATATTTCTGTTTGGCACTGTTATTATATCGACTTACTGAAATACAAATTGTAAATATTAACAATAAAATATTAATTGTAATATTATATGATACTCAATTGATTATAGTAATAAATTATAAGCAATCAAAAAGCATTTTTAATAGATAACTCAACATAACTATCATGTTTATGATTTTATTCGTAAGACAAATTTAAGCAGTATTGTGTACATTTGTAAATACTACGATTAAACGTGAAGTATTATTTTGACTGGAAATAAAAATCATTAGCAATATGGATATAATAATACATATGTATACAGCTACTTAACACCACTTAAGTTTAATATCTATACCCAAGTTATGTTAGCTCATATATTTAATAAGTCGGTACACAATTTAATAATACAAGTATACAACAGTATAAAACAATATGTGACATTTTCATTTTATTTACAGATATGATTGTTATGATTTTGTTTGTACCTACCATTTACCAAGATTCGTTATATACCTTTATTGCTTATACAATTGAACCATGGAAAACTGAGGATTTAGTTTGGATGAAAACTAGCATTTGTTTCATCTTATAACAAGTTCCATCTACTGAAAATCGTGGATGGAAAAGAATAGTGTAAGTTGAAAACATTTTACTAAGAAAGTATTTTTTAGGTGTATTATAGTTTTAATATTTTTAAAGTGTTGTTTCGTTAAAATTATTTTAAATCTAAAATATTTAATTTAGTTCATGAAATAGTGAGACACAAAGATGATTGTTGTAGCTATGGGAAGATTTAGGTTCCCCCTCAAGGTACCCTGATGATGGTCAATTTAAATGACACAAGCCATGTTTTCTTAACATGTGTGATGGTCCACAGGTTGATTGGTTTGTTACGTGCGCAACCACGGATCCTTTGAATGGTGGATGTATGTAATACAAAATGTTTAACTATGACTTTTAAGTTTGTTTATTTAATATAAATATAATAAATCAATTGAAACTGTGGAAAGTGTGTGTGTGTGTATATGATGTCTGGTTGTATGGCTGGTAGCTGAACTCGTTCTCTTCGTGGTGGCAGAGTCCGTACTTCCCGTAGCTGCTGTTGTAGTAGTATCTGTAGTACTCGTAGCTGTGATAGTTGTAATGTCTGACGTGAAGGCGCATTGGACTCAGCGGCTGTGGTACATCTGAATATGGTGTCCGTCCAGCTCCCTTATATATGGCCCTCGTATCCGGGACCTCGTGAGAACGTAGCCAACGCCCTTGCGGTTGTTATTGCATGATGCCGAGTCTCTCGCATTGATTCCAAGAACTCGTGACGGTCGTTCGGGTCGGGTTTTCGAATGGCGCTAATCTGATTGCGTTATGCGAATCTCTCGCTTTGGATTCTAGGAATCCTTAGGTCAATTCGACTAGTTAATCGGTTTGTTATTCGAACGACTATTGCGTGTGGTACATTATTATAAACATATTTAATACAATTTAATATAATATAATATAATATAATATAATACCGGTGCGACTTTCTAAGAGTCGTAGCCCGTAACAGGTTAGTAGAATCAGATGCTGTACCATCTCACGCCTAACCCACATTTATATGCAGCTGCATATTATACTAGGTAAATGCTATTGTATAATTCCCCCAAATAGAAGGGGTGCAAAACCTTTTTCAACTTACGGGCCACATTTTAATTTATATGAGTACTGAATAACATTAAAATGAGAAAATTAACATAAAAAAAAGTCCTCATTAATTATTTGACTGAGATGTATTATTTATAAGTGAACACTCAACTTATTAAAATCGTTATATTTAAAAGCAGGTAGGTATAAAATTCAATATTTCTTGACTTGGATTTTGAAATCTTGTGTAATTGTAAACCAACATCTTATATCATAATTAAAATGTATAATATCATTAACACTATAACACTGATTCAAAAATTTCTAATTTGTGAACGGTTTAATATACTAAATTATAAGTAATAACACCGAATTTAACAATAATTGTGGGTAGACGGTTAAAAGTTTAGTAGTAAACTAGTAAGGACTACTACACTAACAATTTAGATAGTAAATACATATTAAAATGATAATAAAACTGTTTATTGTTATTATTTTCATTATTTGTGATAGTGTAACTTGTTATCGAGCACGTGGGTGAAAAACAGTATAGCCAAAAGTACAATTTATTTTTACACGCTTATTACTAATCAATATTTTCGGTGTCGTTGAGGGTTTACCTTAAAGTTTCACATAGGTAAGTCAATTGACAATTACTCAATTCTTGAATTCCCTCTAATAACGAAATTGGAACTTACTGCTGAACATAATAACATAATATAATATTTTGGTATGTTATATATTAGTAAGAGTGTAAGACGGAGACAACACATGCAAGTGCGACATCCACTACTCCCCTTAAACGTTAAGATTATCAGTTGTCATTGTAAAGGGCCCATATAATATTACCATGCTAGAAGTCTTAAAATAATAAAATTAATTATTACTGTATATTTGTATAGGTAGTCATTTTGACGATTTGACCATTTTTGGACAACATTAATTAAATCAGATGCTTACACATAAATAGGTGCATCAATTTATTTTACTGTATTTAATTATAAAATCATATTATGTACCCACGCCAATACGGCCAGTACCTATATTATAATCTTCCAACAGTAGGTGCAGGGCAGGATTTACGCATAGGCCTATGGCCCGTGAGACCCAGGCCTAGGGCGGAAAATTTTGTAAGAAATGAAAAAAAAAATCCTATAAATATTTTATGCATTTATGTAACTGCGTAAATTGATATTATATAATATTTAATATACATATATATATATTATATAAAATATTAAATTTGTTAGTAATAAATACTACATTTTGGGTGGGGTATTGTGGGGCAGGGGCGCCATATTTAAAAAGGCCTAGGGCGGCACCTGTGAGTAGGTACTGTATTTTTGCTATCGATAGAATCTAAAAACCAAGTATCAGCCCCTGGGACAGTTCACAGTTGAACAGATAAATCGACGCTATACGGTAGAAGGAAAAACGACGATGTTAAAATAAATAATAATCACAAAATGTCTGATTTTAAGAGAATATCCGATTTAAAAATATTTAATTAGGTTCAAATGTTCAATTAAAATACAAAAGTCCGAACAATCAAATAACTTCAAAATAATATTGTATAGAACCTGGTGGAAATCGGCGCTATTGTTGACTCAGCTAGTGATGGAATTAGACCTTGCATAAAATACCTTAATTGGAAAGGTATTAATTTAAGCAATAGGCATATATTTTTTATTTATCCTAAATGTAAAATAAGAAACTTTTTTTCTTATATTTCATTGAATATAGGTAGGTACATTAATAATTTAATATCCATTTAATAATTAATCGCAGTATAAATAATATTAATACCTAATGCTTTCCTAAAATGCAATAAGTAGCCAATAAGTAACCTAACACATAAAAAATATTTGTTTCTTTAAACATTTCAAATAAAATAAAATTTATTGTCAAACCATCAAAATTAAAGTTTAATACAAAATTACAACGAAGTTAAATTTAAAATTAAACTGTAGCATGTAAGTAATATTCAAAAATGAAAATTATTTTATAACATTTTAATATTAAATATGTAAGTACCTACAATACCTACACATAGGTTAGATATTTAAATTTTATATTCACATTAAAAAAAAAAAATCACCACTGCATGTGTTGTACTATTACTTTATGGACTTTTATCATGTGAATTTTCATAGTTGACTTTTGAGCACATTTTTTTCCGCACAGATAACATTTAAACATCGGCTCAATACCACACTCGTAATTTAAGTGTTGAACAAGTCCATTTTTCCTCTTGTATGAACGTCCACATTTATTTGGACAATAGAAACGGCATAATGGGTCTGATGTTGGGTGCATTTCATCTATAATGAAAAAATACATTAATTATTGAGTAATTATCGCGGCCTGTATAATTAATAGGTATGATTATTGTAAAACTATGCATTAAGTAACATAATATAAATCATGCATATATTATATCAAATTTAAATACAAGAATGAAGAAACTGTAAAATTAAATAAGTTTGAAGTAAGCACATTATGATAAATATATTTTCTACTACTCTACTATTATAGAAATAGTTATTATTATTATGAAAGGTTCATAATTATTTATGTTCCTGGCATTTGGAAAAATATATGACTGAGTAGGTATTGAATTCATATATTTTTATCCATTTATCCCTTACACGACATAATGTCTGACTATCTGAGACTGGACCTCTGTTATTGGTATTTGGTTAATAAATATCAAATATGGTTCTGAAGTTCAAACTATTAACTATAACGATTAACGGGTTACAAACAAAATTGTTTTGAATATAACTGCAATTTCCAAAATAAATAAGCCGAGTATTACTATAGGTACTTGAGAATAGTATAATCTATGTATACAAACTTGAAACTATTAAATAATAATACAGCCAGAATAATGTCTTATTATGTTCAGAGATAATATATTATTATGACTGACGACTGTATACCTACTCTAAAGCCGAGAACGGCGGGAACACACAGGCGCGTTATTTTACCGCGCGACATTTGTACCGATATAAAATATACGCGAGGTAAAAATGTGGAGCGGTAAAATAACACCCGTGTGTTCCCGGCCTAATACGTGCATAAATCTTAGTTTGTAATAGTCATTACAAAATGGTATGAGTAATGAGACTAATAATGTGTAATGGTGTACCTACTATAATACAAACATAATAATATAATATTATCTCCATTAGTTCTCACTTCCCATTTCCAGGTCGGAACAAAAACTGCACATCTGCCATCTACCCAATATTGCCTATAAATCAAATGAATAACATTTTAGTAATTTATGTACTGTAAAGTTAAACTTAAAAACAATTGTGTAGTTAAACTAAAAATATTCATCATGTTGAAAAAATTGTAACAATAGTCACTGTGCGAATAAATACACCAAAATATGTCATCTGCAACACGCATATATAGTATCTACCATTGATTATATAATATATTTATATAATAGGTGTATATAATATTATCCTTCAGATAAGTGTTATGTTCAATTTTGACCGTATGATATTGGAAGCCGGATCAGAACAATTGCCGCCAAACCTTAAAGTCTATATAGGTATATTCAATTAGGTACTTTTAGGTACGTATACCCATACATAATTTATTTACCAATACATCACTGAGTATTATTTTCATCGGTTAATTACAGCTATGAGCTAGATAACAACTATATAATATATATATATATATATATATAATTTATTGTTATATAGTTGACATTATATATTATATTCTATGTTTTTTTTTTATATATTTACTTTAAATATATTATAATATAGTATACATATTATTATGTAAATTAATGTAAATCGTGATCTTGTAACTATTTTGCATTATGTAATGTTTTTAATATTGGTTAGATAAGTTTCATGGTTTTGCAGTCAAAATGTGACTTTCAAAATATGAATTTGAATAATACCAGTCGAGGTATATAAAATACCTATGTATCTCTGTAAGCATAGAGATCGTCTTTGGCACTACCACTGGCATCAGAAGAAGCTGACATAAAATATACTAGCCACTAGCGCAGGTTGACTTTTATTCTTTCTCGGACACGAACCTGCAGTACCTACAATGGAATCCCGTCAGCCGAACACGAGCGAACGGCCGCCACTGTTCCAGCCATTGCACTTGCATGTGCACTCGCATTCGCTCTAGAGACATCATCGCATTCGTAGCCCATAGCGGTGCCATCCAAGTGCACGACATCGCACAGGCCGCTCTCCGTATAGCCCGCCGTGCGCCTTCGACATCGTCCAACACACTCGTCCGCCCGGAACCAGCCGCGGACACGTGAATAGGTTACCAGTGTCCAAAATCTGTTCAATCTACAGGAATGCCATCGGTTCTCTCCCCCGCCCCCTCCCTTTTTGTTAGTCCATCTACCCTGTCGCAGTTGATAAGTATTTTTTTATTTTGTTTGGTTGCATAATACCTTTACTGCTACGAGTGCTACCTAGTTTCAATCAACACCTATAATTTGTAAACACAAAAAAACGTTGTTTTTCATTCAACAATTTATTAATCGTATTAAGCATATAATTTTTGTTCGGTGTCCCGAAATCGTTAAAACGCAACTACGAAACCCGGGAAACTATCGTTTTGCAGTACAGTAGGTTTTGAGTGTATATAATTATCCTTTTTACGGTTCGATGTGGAATAGAGGTAACTCGTAACGGATGTGTTCAACTTGATTTCAAATAGGCCTTTTTTAATTTAACTAGTAGTTTTTCGTAAATGTATCAATTTTTCAATAGTTTGTCCTGATGTTTAAGGAAAATGCTATGAAAAGTCATATCTGTACATTAATAAAAATTATTTTATCAGTTTTTAGCATAGAAATCTATTGATCATTTAAGGTTTTTAAAACCATATATTATCTTATTTTTGTTTTAGAGAGCACATTTCTAGGTTATAACATACACCTACTATTTCCACATCACGTTAATGAATATAAGTACTTAATATAAATTTGCATTTTAGCACTAATATCAAAGATACATTACATTTTAATAACTAAAATAAAATAATTTATTAAATACAAAAATATTTTCAACAATTGTTTTTTTTTTTTTTGTTCCAAGTTCGGAATATATCAAGTTTAAATACTAATTAGGTAACCACTTATGTATTTTTACTACATGACCCTTAAGCGATTCTCTATAAGCAAATTTTTTCTCACAAAAACTACAAACAAATTTTGGTATCACTCCGCATTCATATTTTAAATGTCTTGCAACGTATTGTTTCCTTTTGTAAGTCCTGCCACACATTTTTGGACATTCGAATCTCTTGTCAAATGATCTATCTGGAAATAAAATTTAAAGGTAGATTTATAATACAAACATATAAGTTTAATATAGATAGCATTTTTTTTGTACATAGATTTGGCTCTACACATGTTTCTCAATTATAGTTAAGTTTCATATTATTGAACAATTACAATTATTGCTAAGCTAGTAACTCTTGGTATAATTAATAAACCAAGTATGGTATTAATAATTTACGTTTAAGAGCACATAATCTAGTATATTAGTATATTACCTGTATAGGAACAGAGGAATAAAACACGGGCGTTAGAACCATTATTTTAAGGAAGTAAATAGTTACAACTTATGCCCACTAAAAAATCATACATTTGATAGTACTAGCAATTCTAAGTCAATTCGAATTCACATAAATAGTTTTATTCACGACTCAAATATGCAATGTATTTAAATCAGCAGCCATCATACTTATAAAAAAGATTACTAACTAATGGATCTTAATAAATTGAAGTACTTAATCAATATCCAATAAATTAATTAGACGATATAAATAATCCATATTAATATTGAATTATTATACTAATGGATCAATTATTGACAATTACTAATTTATATTTTTACAAATTGAGTAGGTAATAGTTTAAACATTAAAATTAAATCGATTTCGAAGTATGATTACCTAATGATAAAATCACGGTGTAAAAACGGTGTAAAAACTCAATTCAATGCAGATATTAAATTTGTTCCAATTCATATTGGATACAGAATACAGATATTATTTTTTAAAAACATTTAGAAAATTGAGATTTGTGGCTCTATATGACACATTCGTAATATTTTTTTCCACAATTGTTGGGGCAGTGAAAATGATACTCAATTTTTCCTAAAACAAAAAAAAAATATTTAAAAAATAAGTAAATAAACATTTAAACTGATTGAAACAATTTAGACAATAAATTATATTGAAGTTTTTCACTGATAACTGTTGAACAAAACAATATAATTAGATATTATAGATGTTTTGTAATACCAAAGCAAAGTAAAATTCAGAGTTTTAAAGATTGAAAATTGGATAGGTAGGTACCTACACTTAATAGCCTGATAATAATATTTTAGGACACTATTCTAGGCGGCTAATGAGATAAATGATATCAACCTTATCATACAATTATAAATTGATCGTGTTCTCTCGCTGAACAGAGTAAAGGTGCAAAAATGACGGCGTGATATGACGTAAATATATAGAACATTGTACAAAGATTAGGTAACCCGGTATAATAAATTGAGGTAAAACTATTCAAACTGTGATTTGGATGTCATATTACCTACAGTAGGTATTTATAGGTATGAAAAAGAATATTTAATACTACATTTAAAATACTTACCACTTATAAAACCAAAATATCAAAATTTGTTTTGAATTAACATAATTATTTCATTACCTTTTTAATACTAGAACAGCTATAAGGAATATTAATTACGATACTAGGTAAATTAAAATTAATTAAACTGAAAAAAAAAATCACATTAACAAGTTATAAAGAATTTAATAATAATTATATTATTTATATTTTATTCAAAAATAAAGCCAATATAGATCATATATATATACATAATAATGGTATTTTTTTTTAGCATTAGCTAAAGTTCTGGTTACAATATTTCATAATTACTCTAAGAAAAATGTTAATATAAATGTCGATGATAAATTTCATGTACCGAGTAGTCGATGCGATAAATCATACATTTGATCTTAGATCACTCGATAATGTTATGTATACTCAAAAGATGACCTTTGAGATGGACTTTTTGTCTAAATTTCCTTAAACATATTGAACATTGAAACTGTCTGGGTACACCACATTCATAGACCAAGTGTCGTTTTAAGGTTGACTTCCTATCCACACCCACGTATCGTCGACCACACATGTTAGGACAAAAAGCAGGATCTTCCTTGCAGCATTCTTGAAATTTGAATAACTTCCAACATATCACGTCTAACATAATAAATAATAACTGTTAGTTTCATTTAGCAAAATAAATTGATGAGAGAAATTGTCAGATATTGATGCCACAGTGAATAAATAGTTGGAAGAAAAGCAGTATTAATATTATAATATTGCAACTACCTAGCAAATGAAAAAAAAATCACATTAACAAGTTATAAAGAATTTAACAATAATTATATTATTTATATTTTATTCAAAATATAGCCAATATAGATCATATATAGGTACATAATAATATATACAATTACAAAAGTAATAAATATGGTAGTTAATATTGCTAATTAGTTAATAATAGAACAATTCAACTTAATTTATAATTTGTAACAATCTGAAAACATGATAGGATTATACATTTTTTTGGTTAAATAGCCTCTTATTATACTAAGTAATCAATAATAATAGCATATTAAAATTAAGGATGAGTCAAATTATTTAATTTTTTGCAAACCGAACTCGAACTCGAATACAACTTTGATTTTTTTTTTCTTGATTTGTTTGAGATCGTTATACCTATAGAACTCAAATTAATTTTTTACCCAAACTTTTTGAACTTTTGAAATTAAAATGTGAAGTGTATTAGGTAATACATTGTAATTGTAAACAAAAATATACCCTGTTTTATTAACTCTTAACAGTTTATAATATTTATTATTAACGTTTTGAATCGATTTTTAGTATTATTATCCAATGATTTTTGAACTTTAAACATTTTTCAAAGATCGTGGTTTTCGAGAGTTCAACCATTTTGATAACCCATGCTTAATTTAAATTCAAATTACCATAAAAAAATATATAACTACTGTGGTTTGTTATTAATAGTACTTAAATAGGTACACAACGTAACAACAATAAATATTTTATTTTTTATAGTAAAGTTAATTAAGATTCAATAACTTAATACAAAAATATGGACTAAATTTAAACAAATTTAATTATAACATTGTATAGTACATACTTATATGTATATAACGTATGTATGTTCCTACGTGTTAAATGCACATTTAAATAAAAGATGACAAGTCTTTTAACACAATTTAATTTTTATAAAAATAACAATATTTATTTTATTTTATTTAATCAATTGAGGTTTAATTACAAACTTACTACTAGAGAGCACCATACCATTTTTGAGCATTAGCTAAAAATTATAAGTTCTGATCACAATATTTCATAATTACTCTAAGACAAATGTTAATATAACTTTCGATGATAAATTTCAGGAACCCAGCAGTCGATGCGATAAATCATACATACATTAGATCACTCGATAATGTTATGAACTGTCAAAAGATGACCTTTGAGATGGACTTTTTGTTTAAATTGCTTTAAACATATAGAACATTGGAACTGTCTGGGTACACCACATTCATAGAACAAGTGCCGTTTTAAGTGTGACTTCCTAGCCACACCCACATATCGTCGACCACACATGTTGGGACAAATAGCAGGGTCTTCCTTGCAGGATTCTTCCAGTTTGAATAACTTCCAACATATCATATTGTCTAACAGAATAAATAATAACTGTTAGTTTCATTTAGCAAAATAAATTGATGAGAGCAATAATTGTCAGATATCGATGCCACAGTGATAACCGTTGGAAGAAAAGCAGTGTTAATATTATAATATTGAAACTTGCAAGTATAAATTAAAAATTAGTTTAATTATTTTTACAAATTATATTTATAAATACTTAGTTTTAGATTTATAACTGCAATCAGAGGTAACCCAAAATAAAATGGTTATAGCAAGGTACCTCTACTAAATATTTTAATAATAGACATACTAAAATATCTTAATATTAATATAATTAGTAATTACCGACGTATTAGTGAAACTGTTTCAAATAATCAAGTGTATACACAATTAATTTGTTAATAAAAAAATGTAATTAAAATTAAACGTGATTATAGGTATGAAATATTTTGTAAAATAATAAATACATTTAATCGATATTATATTTACTATATTTATTTACAAGCATTTGTACCATATAGTATTAATGTAATAAAGAATATATTTTTAAGATAAAATTATGTAAGACAATTTTTTTTTTGTATACCTACTAGCTTTCAACAAAAGTTTTAGCGTCATAACTCAACAATTAAAATTAATAAAATAATAATATTTATTAATAAATCATAATAATTGCATTGTGAAATAATAAATTGTGCGTTATTGATATGATTATAAAATCGAAGACCAATTTATTAAGATGACAGACTGACAGTAAAAGTACAATAATAACGTATTTTAATGACTATGTTATGTTTATAATCTAAAAGTACTGTTATAGAAATAATATTAGTCTCGTGGAATATTTTGTTTATGTATTGCAGTATTGCACTACTACAGCGGTAAGAAGGGAAAGGAGGAGGATTAACGAAGTAAGATCGGAAAGAAATTTCGATAACGATGTTTCATTTATAGAATTATCAGGATTATTGATATTAAGGAGTCGGGATCAACAGTGGCATACGATTGTTAAGTCAGGAAAGGTGGATAGTAGAATAGAGACAAGTGTGTTTTTTTCATTAGGATTGTGATGACATTCCTTAAAGTTGTATGTGCGATCACTCCCACAAATGGCGCTCCATGGTGTGTTTTTTCTCTCTTTGATACCTAGAGTTACCTAGAGATGATCTTGATCTTCCTCGCACTTGACGTAGCTGGGAGCATGATTACACTAGTTTTTTTAAGTTGTATCCGCGCTGACAGTTGTGTCATTGTGGTGGACCTGCAGCCTGCAGGGATGGTTTTATATGGTATTTTCACTGTGACGATAAGTTGATTATTTTCTTATTGTTGTTATCGGGGTTGAGGTATGAGGTCTACGATACAGAGAGGAAACGGATTTCAGTTATATCAATTTCATATTAACAACGCGTCGAGCTTTGGAAATATCGGGGGTTAGTGTTGTGTAATGTGTGATGAAGGCTTCTGATAATGACCCTCTAGAGCAGGGGTCACCAACCAGTCAATCTTTCTAGGAATATAGGTCGATCGTTATAAAAATGAATTTTACCATTATCGGTCGATCGCGCAATAAATAATCGGATATTATTATTATCATGAAGAAACAATAAATATTTATTCTTTGGAGCTAAGACCTTTTTTTTTTTTGCTCATAAAACAAATCTCTTCTTAAAGACCTAAATTCTCCTGTATGTCGATCACCTGTGCCTAAAAATTTCAAATGTAGCTCACTTGTTTGAAAAGGTTGGCGACCCCTGCTCAAGAGTCTAGGACATAAGTACCGTAGTGGGAGCAAAGTGAGGTAGCTGGCGTCTGTGTATGCGCACATGGTCGAAGATGGATTTACAATTCATAAGGGCAAATAATCAATGTTAGTCTCACACTATCATCATTAAACATAACACATACTGACATACCATAGTTTGGTGGGCATAGGGATATTGGGTTCAATCATTGAGTATTTATTACCTACCTACTCTATGGGTTTAATTGGAACACATCAAAAAATACTTTACCATATTCAAGTAGTCTAGTCGGTATACTAATAATTTGTTTTTACGATAACTGTCTAGTGACTACATAGCACAATAAAAAATACATTTTTTAAAATGCTACACAGGAAATTATTCCTGATTATATTTGGAATGTTTGCAAGTTGCAACTATAGTTTAGTTTGTTATACCTACCGCATTTTGTGATCACTGACATACAGCTATAGTCTATAGTATATATAGACATAATTTATAAACAGATTAGATTACAGATAAATATCTCTTTATATTTGAGACAGCCCATTACAAACCCCTTTTTTCAAGAATTTACAGGTGCTGAAAAATGTCTTCAACTACCTGTATAAATAACTTTGGATTAATATGTTTGAATATTATATTTTATTATCAGACATAGGTATCATAATGTCGAGGTTTACAGTTTTTTTGTTTAACAAATAGCATAATCATTTTTGGAGTTTAGCCGTTTGTATTCGACTAGTCTAACTGTTTTGGATAAGCAAACGAAAGTTACAATACCTAAATATATTTATTTATTTTTTGTTGAAACTTTTGTTTAACCTAAAACTTATGTAAATTATAATGTTGAACGATTTAAAAAATATAAATATTCTTCCAAAGGAAAATACGGTGTTTTTATATGGTATTCCACTGTTCCTAGTCACCATTCAAAAGACTATATGGGTCAATTCTAAAACTTTTTGAAAAAAATATACTAAAAACTTTTGAACTTATAATTTATTTTTCATGAATCATATAAACTTTTCTATATAAGATCTTTCTGAATCATATTTAGAAATACCAACAAAATTGTGTGCTGACGATCTTAAAAAAAAGTTTAAATTGTTTATATTCGCCCCAAATTACTTATCTATTTTGGTACCTACCCAAGTAATTATTCGTATACAAATTATAAAGTATATATTTACCAAACTTAATGTATCGAATGTTAATTTATACAAGGTTTTTAAGCAAATTGGCTATCATTGGTTGAACACTGAATGACTGTTATGACAATTAACTTTTAAATAATTACTACTTATCTAGAGTTATTCAAAAATGTTGTGTTTCTTTTGTTGATGTATTAACATTTCGTCTTTACGCTTGAATGGCCGTGAACAAGCAGAACATGAAAACTGTGGTGGTGTTTGGCATTCGTACATCACATGTCTTTTCAGTACATATTTACGACTTTTTCCTTTATAACTACGTCCACAGTCATTGGGACAAAACACAGGATCATGAAGAGAATCTTTATTTGTCGATTCAAGGAATTGCAGAAAATCTATGAAAACAAGATTAAATTCGAAATAATGATTTTTATGATATAGATAATTTAATTACGGCAAACATTTTATTTATTTTGTATCGCATAAAGCCATCAACATAATATTATATTATAACCAGCATTCCAAAGCAAGCCCGAATTAAGTAATAGCAATATTAGAGAACAAATTTTTATAATAATAATTAATAACGTATAATAAAATTTGAATATAATACAATTATTACAATGATAAATTATGAACATGGTTTGTATTTTGAATATAAATTAATTCGATCAACAAATACGAATTTGATGTTTAATTAATGTATGCGAGTTGAGATGTGTTTTTCTGGCAAAACGTCTATAGCAAATCAGGCAAATGAATTTTTTCGGAACTCCACATTCGTGTTTCAAGTGACGTTGCAAACTAGATTTCTTCCAATCACCACTGTAATAGCGGCCACAGTTATTTGGACAATATAACAATTCCATTTTTACTAGAAATAAAGAGCATAAATATAATAATTAGAATCATAGTTAAAAAATATAAATTTTGTAAAATAATATAAATAGAATAAAATAATTAGCAATAAAAAAAACCCGTCAAGATCATAATAATGTGGACACCAACGCATAAACCAGAAAATGAGGCAAACAAAGCATAATAGATAGCATTAAATCAAAATTAAAACAAAAATATAAAATTGTTACCCCAAGTAGACATATTTAAAATTAAAAAATTAAATTATAGTCATCAATATTAATGTCTACCTACATCAAACCAGATAAAATAAACAAGTGAAAGGTACCTTAAGTAATGAATTACTTAAAAAAAGTTTAATCTTTAGTTTTGACAATAAAGGCATAAAACACAGTATTGTACAATAAACTAAAATAATTTACCCAATGGATAATAATGAGCAGACAACTCAAAAACATGGTTAAAAAATTAGGGATGTACTTTCGTTGACGATTTCATTTTATTTCACAAATTATAGTAAAACATGTTAAGTTAGATTATATAACTATATATATGTAAGTATATAATTACCTAGTTAGAAAATTATTTTCTAACGTCAGTAAAAAAAACAAGCTTATCCAGAGAAGGACTTGGCCATAAATTCGGCTCGGAAAATATTATGTCCACTGTCCTTTTAAATACATTTTCACTAAAAATAAAATAATGATACTAACCTGTTAATACAATAATATAAAATTATACTTTTTAAAGATATTTTGATATTATAATTTTGAAATTTCTATTCTCATTTAAAGTGTTCTCTAATAGGCTTTTCTATGTAAGGGGTATCCGTAGACTCATTCCTTAAGTAAAATCATTAGAATCTGAATAAGAAGTCAAACAAATTGAGTTAAATTAGTAAAAATATATTCTTGTCTTATTCATTTTGAAAATTATATTATTATTATCAACTAGATACCTGGGAAGCTGATAGTTTGTGACTTGATAATTAGTAATATATTTAATTTGAATAACTTAGTTGACCTTAATGCTACGAGTGCGGGAGCAAGATGGACAATGATTTCTTTTGAAAGAACTCCAAATTTTAACTAAATAGGATGAAAAAGTATAATAATTTGTAGCTTTACAACAATTATTTAATTGTAATTAATATTTGTTATTTCCAATACAAATATGAAGTAGGTACCTCCTACCTAACAGGTCAAAGCAATATAACACTCCAGCATGAGTTTTCTATAGTAATCTACACCTATTTACTTTGTCTGTAATTTCATTAAAAATTGGCAGGTGCTGATAATGTATTTTATATAAAAATGATTTTGTGATAAATGAAAATATTTAATAACACAAAACAAATAATATAAAATCATTCTCGTATTTACTTATTTTCATAATTATATGAATAACAATTACATTGTTGATTATAAACAAATGATTTATAATTTTAATGTGGTATGATAATTATTTAAATTACTATTCAATTATATAATATATAATATTATAATTTTACAAAAACAACATTTTTTTAAAAATGTATTAGATAAATCAGGGGCGCCATTTTAGGAAAGAAAACAAGAACATAATTTATAAGGTGGAACATAGTATAGTATGCTAGGTATTGTTCTATGCCTCTATGGTTTTCTTACTTGCTTCGTGTTTTAACTATTAACCTGCATTAACGTGTTGGTAACAAGTAATACATTTGTACATTTTTTTATTAGAAAAAAAAAAAATGATAATTTTGGAATTTTAATTTAACTCAAAGTTCTGATAGATGACATTATTGTCATAATACGTTGTGACAAACAATTCATGTACCTAGTTTTTAATGTTTTCATTATAGTAGAAGGTTGGTATATTATTGAAAAGTGAAGAAAAAAATAGCTGGTTAGTGACTTAATCAAACATCGTTTTTGATTTTCTTAGTAACTGAAATGGCGACCGTGAACTAAAAATATAATACACAACAATATAAAAAATAAGAATTTTTTTACTGGTTAATTTTGTTTTCAAATTGTACAGAAATACTTTAGTTATAGGTATACAAATATAAATATAATTATATTTTTCTAAGATTATTATTTATTATATTAAATATTCACAAAAACACTTTATGGACGACATATATGTGTGTTTTTAAATTCCACTTTTGTGCGAATCGCTTATGACATATCATACATTGAAATCTACGAGGTACACCGCACTCATGAGTTAAATGTCTTTTGAGTAATTGCTTTCGGTACTGGCCTTTGTATTTGCGACCACAACTGTTTGGACATATAGCCGGATCAGTCTTGCAGATCTCATCTAACTGACACCACTCGGTGGCTGTAAAAATGAAAACTTGCAATACATGTTAAATGAAAAAGATTGACAGATTTTCAAAAAGCAAATAAAGTAATTTTTAAACGCGGTTATGACCATAATGAAGCGCAAGGAAACAAATATTACTAATCATAATAAAAACAATTTAAACAATTGTAGATATCTAAGAAAATTCAAATATACAAAACTAAAAATTGGAATCAATATAATATGCTTATTTTTATAAAATAGTCAACTGCAGCAGTTATTTTGTAGTATAGTTAATATCTATACATATATTTTTTATGAAAATATACGATATTCAAGATTGGTAAATGTGACCTGTAACCAATTAAATTTATTGACATTAGTAAATCAGTTTATACGCATAAGCGTAGATATAATAACTTAATTCCATCCATTTTTTTTTTATTAAAAACATCTAATAAATCAAAGTTGCATTAATATAATTTTGATTTTTATATAGTAAAAACATTTAAATAATATTTAAGTATTATTATTTGTAAATAAATAAGTTTAGGTACATAAAATGTACATAGGTATATGTATATTATATATACATTTATATTATACATTTATATTATATTATATGTACATTTATATATTATTATTATATTCTGTTTGTTAACTCAACAGCCCGTGAACGATGCCCATGTGTTTCTTTAATGTATAGTTTTGTGAAAATTCCTTTAGACATTCGAAACATTGAAATTGCTTAGGTACGCCACATTCATACATCAAATGTCGTTTTAATAACTTTTTTCGGTTCATTCCTTTATATTTCCGCATGCAATAGTTGTTTGGGCATATGGCAGGATTTGATGTAGATATGGCATCCAGTTTGGTCATCCAGTATAAATTCATATTAGCTAAAAAAAAAAATGTATTTATGTTTTATATTTTCATTATAATTATAAGAATATATACATAAACGTTATCTACAAGCATTAACACACAATTGATTGGTTAAACGGATATATAAGTGAAAGTATGTGTGTTCAATATTGATTAAAAAAATTTTCGATAGTACATATACTGGTTAAACTTATTACTTGTTATACTATACAAGATATGCCCCCATATTTTACTCCAGTGTTATGTATACAAGTACTAAAAATTAACAAATACTTAAATACTTGGTTCTTTAATGTGCATACTATATTTTTGATGTACCCCCTTAACCCCCCCCCACCTCACCATAAATAACCCCTAGCTATGCCACTGTACATATACTATAATGTGTATCATGACCACATATTAACACATTTTACATAATATATACATAACCACATATACACATATTATACACAGCAATTCCGTTTAAATTTATAATCTAAGAATGAATCCGAATTTGACATCACCCAATGTATTTTAAATGTTCTATGGAAATCATTTTTAGTGAAAAATTATAAAATTGAATTATGTTTGTATATTATTTTTGTTTACATTGCCGTTTTCCCAAATCCATTTAGTAAGAATTAAAATAAAATATAATTAAAGAGTAAAGATTATGTTTATATTTATTACTTTGTAAACATTAACTTTTAAATTACAAACATATAAGTTCTTATTATTATAATATAATGGAAATTGGTAAAGTTGTGCTAACTTAATTTTTTCACGTCTTCTACACTTTTTATAGTTTTTTTTAAACTTAATCAAATGACAAATAGAATTATTTCCAAGTGCCACCAACATTTAATTTTAAATCGGTACGACAGGCACAACATTTTTCAGACACTCATTTGTCATAATAAAGTGTCTACAGGAAAAAATGTTGGGATGAGCTTTTTTTTAATGAAAAACAACAATTTTTATGTATAACTTTATAACACTTTAATATTATCTACTTCAGTGGTGGCAAACCTTTTTCAATTTGAAACATTTTGAAATCAAAGTTTTGATAAAAATTCACATGCTAGTAAAATTTACTCATGATTGGCACTTACACCGCCACTCGTATACCTAAACAGTTTTACTCAAGGTGGAACGCAAATTAAACAACAAGATGAAAATCATTTTTGTATACCATAGGTTGTGCCACCCCTGACTACATAAATGATTGTCATGCCTATTTGAAACATTAACTAATAATTAATTTGTGTACTAAAATCATATGTTTTTTCAAAGACCACTTTTGTGAAAAGCGTTTAAAACAAATAGTACAAAGAAATCTTTTGGGTACACCGCACTCGGTATCTAAATGCCGTTTTAAATGACCCCTCCGTTGCTCTCCTCTGTAACGGCGACCACATTGATTTGGACAATACACTGGATCAGCTTTTGATATTTCATTCAGCAAATGTAGCCATTTTTTTGAACCTAAAATTATAACAAATTGTCATATTTATTCATGAATATATATATATTGATGGTACACAATTGTATTATTTTGTTATAATAAGTTAGTTCCAAACAAAAGCTAATGAAAAATAAACAAATGCGGCTCGTGTCATAATCGAATGCAATTAAATCTGTATTTATGCACATTTTCCACTCTCCACCTCTCCAGACTTAACAATCGTATATATTTGTATGCCACTGTTGATTCTAACTTCGTAATATACAAATATCCATAAAATAAAATAAATAAATAAATTTAATCTGTCATGGTAATATTAAAATATCTAATAATTCCATTAATGAAACATCGTTATCGGCATTTTATTTTCCGATGTTAAGTACTTCCGTTAATTAACACTCTTCTTTTTCTCCTTACCACTGTCGTATGCAGTTACATAAACAATAAACTATCCCATAATCCAGGGGTGGCCAACATGAATATGTTCGGGAGCCACATGGATAAATACAATTATATCAAGAGCTATCATGTTCATAAATACATTTTATAATTTAAAAAGTTTAATTAAATCAATTAAAATAATAATAAGTAAACTTTGGTTTTTACTTTTTGTTAATAAGCCACGAGCCGCATGCGAATATGACATGTGGCCACCAGATTATGGCATAGTCCAATATTATTTTTATATCAGTACTTTTGAATCAAATGTTTTGATTATCGACTTAATGTAGGTAGTCATTAAAACATGTTATTGTTGTGCCTGTACACTTATCTTAATTATTTGGTCTACGAATTTAAAGTCGTATTAATACCGCACAATTTATGATTTCTTATTATTTACCTAATTATGATTCATACGATATGAATATAAAATATATATTACGATATCATGATTCATTACTATTTTTTAAGTATTCATAATATCTGTATTTTGTATCAGCAGTAATATTTGAGTAACAAATTTACAATAACTTTTTGTTGAAAATTATTGAGCACACGAAAAGTGTTGATTTTCCTGAGCAGGACCTTGGCAACACTAAAATAGCACAATCACTCATATCACTATAAGCGTGTACCCTAGAATTTCGATCTCTTCATTCCAAATCACATATTGATACTCTGTCATACTCAAAACACAAACATGTTAACATCTCTAGATCCTGAACTGAGCAATGTTCCTTAAGATATATACAATTATTGAATTATGTATGCACATTGCACAATATACCGTGTACAAACTCAACTGTATTGATATTTTCCATATTAAACAGAATGAAATATCCAATAAAAAAAAACAATCATCTAATAAAAAAAGTTAGTAAAAAGTATACTAAAATCTTGAGAGCATAGATCACACACAATTTAAAAACTACTCATGCCGTGGGCTTAAGATAATATTTCTTTTTTTCTTAGATAGGTGTTTGAAGTATTGTCAGTATTGAAGTTTCAGTGTAAAGTTGGCTATAGATACTCTTAGTGCATTCATATTTCATAATACTGAACTTTCATCACCAAACATAGTAAGGATATCCGATATAAAGATATTTATACTAGGAATATAATAAGACAGCGATAAATTAGATGAACATAAATTATATTTTTATTAAAAAAAGTGTGTATGCCGACTAGTATAAGTATTAGGTATATACTTAATGTATATAGTAGTAGTATAATGTATATTATAAATAGTAGACAATAGTAATATAATATTATAAACAGAAATAGAACAAAGTGACTGTATTTAATCACTTTGAATAGGTATAGGTATCAACTAATACAATAATAAATCGTCAAAATCCATTTACAAATATGTTAGTAAGAAAAACCATTTTGATTAGGGCCGGCGAGAGGGTGAGGCAGTAGGGGTCAGAGCCCCGGGGCCCGGACCTCCGGAGGGGCCCGTTGTCTGTGCTATTAAGGCACAGCCGCAAGCCCCCACAGGTCCTGTAGGCCCGGGCCTAGAGCGGTGACATTTGGAGGAGGACACATTTTACAAATTTTTTGAGTAGAAAAATTACTTTTATACAAATTATATATTTATATATTATAGAATTTAGAATTACAAGTTAAAGCGTAAACATTATAAGTGCTACACAGCTTTATAAATCTCGGTAAAATAAGTATATATAAGTGAAAGGGCCCGGAAATAATCAGCCCTGGGGCCCACCAAAGTTCTCGCCGGCCCTGATTTTGATACACTGTGAGCTATGGATATAGATTAGGTTGGCACAAGAAAATAGAGAGTACAATTTAAACTCATACCTCTTTAATTAAACAATTTTACTTTTAATAACATAAAATATAAAAAAATTAAACATAATAAAATGATAAAAAAATTAATTCAAAAATTGGCATACGTTTTTATTAGGTAAACAATTGTAATATTTTTTTTTCAAAACAATGGAGCATTTATTCTAGCTCATATGGATTTACTTACAATTAAGGGGCTCAGTGCTGATTTTTCAAATTGTCCGCATATCTAGAAAATTTGAAAATTTGAAAATTATATATTTTATATTTTAATTGCCACTTTATAGTGATAATACTTTTCCATTATTTTACTGCCCGATGCATATTTAAGCGGGGGGGGGGGGTAGTTCAGTGTATTATATTAATAAATAATTTCACAGGAAAACTCTCAGACCTCGTAGAATTGTCGGATTTTGATAACGGTTTTTTTTATTCGAAAGAAGAAGACTTTTTACAACCCGCATGAGTGCATGACCACCGATTTTTAATTTATTTAATTTAATAATTTTAAATAATTTGTAAAAGAAGCTTTAAATTGAAATATTGAAATGCTGGTTGTTGAATATTTACCTCTCTATTAAAAAAATCAAATTTAGTCGATTCTACAGAATAGGATTATTATTCCTCACGTAGAGTGTATTTTTCAGGGCATCGACATTAGCATCGCGCGTTTTAATATAATATATATGTATAGTTCAACCTTCAACATCTTATTAAAAAGCTAGAATAAAGATATTTTAATTAAGTAGTGTAATGGTTGAGTAATTAAATACCTTCTCGTCAAGTATTTTCTAAATTTTTTATTTCAAAAATGAACCCTGCAATGGGGAGTAAGGGTTTGTTGATTCATAACTACAGACACGGTTTCGAGGCGTTGGAACTTGCTTATGAACCATTACTAAATGAGATTTTAAAGTATCATGCTGTGCAAAACGTCTAAGACACAAGTAACATTGGAATTTTTTTGGCACGCCACACTCATCGGTTAAATGACGTTTGAGATGACATTTTCTCCTTAAGCCTTTATATTTGCGACCGCACATATTCGGACAAACTGCTGGATCATTTACGGCCAATTGGTTCAATTGAGATAACCACTTTTGTCTTAATTCTAAAAATAAAAAAAACTATTATAAATAAAATGATTAAATATAAACAAACAATGTAAAATTAAAATAAATCATGTTGCGATCATTGTATTAATTAAAAGCATTTCAGTCCTTATGATGTAGTCATTACCTACTAATGTATACCTAAATACCTTTATATCCTGCGTATAGATATAATACATACGAAGTACCTATAGGTGTAGCCGCATAGGTAATGCGAAAATCATAGTTACCTACTGCAAGTGAACCGCCTTATTGAATTTGCCATTTTCGCATGTGTTAGTTGATGTGTAAGAGATTATAAATGTGTATATGCAGTGGCGTATTTTCAATTTTTTTGTGGGGAGGAGGGGTTTAATATTAAAAATACATAATATAAATTAATATTCTCTTTCTCTGTACTTACATAGCAAGTTATTTATGACTTTTTAACCTTTTTTTTTCTGGGGGGTCGAGACCCGCCCCCTTTTTAATACACCACTGTGCATATGAATTTTTTAACAAAGAAACCTGCAGTTGGGTGAATCACAACTACGGTTGGGCAGTAATCAGTAAACTATGTATCAAAGTTACGTAACCAAGTTACAATTATAACTTCTAACTGGCTGCACCAAAATTCCACAAAATTGTTAAAATCCATTTATATATCCATAATAATATATATCCATCGTTTAATAACCATTTATATATTATTATAATAATAATTTGTCCGATGAGAGGGCACGCCGCGCAGGTGTGTATCCGGGCAAATGTAAACTGGGCCCGAGGTTACCTTTTTGTTGTAAACTCGGCCCCGAAATTTTAAGGAAATAAAATAGGTCGATTGTTAACTTGGCCCAATGTAAATACATTTTGCATATATTTTTACACTTTTTTACACTTACAATTTTACATAAATACATTTTAATTATATTTTTGCACTGAATTATCAAATTAAATCCAATACTGAAACATTTTACTTACATTTTACATTTATATAACAAACTTCATAGTATGAATAATAATTTGAAAATAATTTTTGGAATATAATGAGAATCGCCTACTTGTGGCGTCCTCTGGGTAATGCTATATGATTCTCAAAAATATTGTAAGAAAATTATATGTACCTACATTTTTATTTGGGCTGAATTTACACGTCAATCATTTTTACCTGTAAAAACCCCGGGCAGAGTTTCCACGTCAATCATTTTTACCTGTAAAAACCCCGGACAGAGTTTACAATCGCCCGCGTATCCAAGGGGGGACGCAGGGGTCAGACCCCTACGTCATAACTATAAGTTATAATCGTGATATCAAGTTTGAAAAACAAATGCAAATTTAAAAAGTACGGCACACGATCATTTTAATGAACACACAACAATAAATAGTTAATTAAAGTTAAAACGAGAATAGTTAAGAATACAAAATCCAGTAGGTACCTACTACCTAAGCTAAGGCTGAGCTAATTTACTTAAACTAAATGATACATGGGTATGGCGATCAATCGTCATCAAAACAGCGGGAAACCACAAATTCCAACTTCAATTTTAGATCTTGTAATTACTTTTCCATATCTAAAATGAGTTCTAATATATTACACACATCAAAGGCAATAGTTTATAATTTAAAAACAATGAATGATCTATATATCAATAAATGTATTTAATCATTATTTATCTATTTAGTTATGTAACATTACTTCATTACTATCAATTTTATGCATAAACAGTAATGTTACACAACTAAATAGATAAATAATGATTAAATACATTTATTGATATATAGATCATTCGTTGTTTTTAAATTATTATGCATAAAATTGAATTTTATATACGTTGGATGTTAAAAATAATAGAACATCAACAAAATACATTTAAATTACAAGTTATTTTTTTCAGGACATAAAATTAAGGACATTTATTTGGGATCGTTTTTAACGGATATTTTTTTTAGAGGACATTTTGCTATGACTCCACACACGCATGACGTGTTGTATCCCTCTTACGAACGTAACATAAGGAAATTTGTGCATTATTGTGTGTAGTAAGTTTTAATAATATAGTGAATCGACCTATTATCAATCATTCAAGTTTAAAGTTAAGAAAATTACTACTGTGCTTTCACGTGAGTTTCTTCAAATTTTAATTGAGCAATTTTAATTTGTGATATTTCACATGTTCATATCTTGCTTAAAAATTAAAATATCGGAAAAATGCTGAGCACAAATAATATTCTTATTTTTAAGTTTGATAATAGGTCAATTCACACTAATACTTAAGGTTAATGCACAAAATTGGAACCGCTGAACACAAATTTGGTACTTATGTCGTTCATAAGACGGAGATAAGTAGACAACACATGTTATGGCCATATGGTGTTGCGACCTCTTAATGAACAAGGAGAACAAAAAAAGGAGCCTAAAACTTTAATATAATGATTGTATTCAATACTTAACAGAATTGACTCGAATAAATAACACAAAATTCCAATTTTGTAGAAATTTAAAAATAAAATAGAATGTATAAATAAATACCCTTTCCAAAGGATTAATAAACGTGTATTGATAAATAAAGAATGTCAAAAATTATTTCTAGGGTAATGTTTTCTTATATTACTTCACAACAGAAAATCGGAAATAGCGATACATATTAATAACATTTTATAATAATATAACAAACAATATAATATTAAATGCAAACATTTTTGATAACAACTTCATTTCATAAATTCATAATCCGAAATTGTTTTAAAATATATTTACATAAACTAACAAGCTGGAAATAACAAGTAACTAAGTTAACAAAACATAAATTGCTCACATAATAACAATTTAGGGTGTAAGAAAGGGGGGGGGATGGGTATATAAAATCTTGTTTTTAAAACTTTTCAATTTAAATATTTTGATAATAGATTTGTTAATACACAAAAAAGTGAAAGTTTGAATTTAAGTATGTTGATTTGAGAAAATATTATGACTATTATACAACAATATATTCTTTGTACAAATATTATAATGTTTTTGGAGGGATACATTATAAGAAAACTTCTTAAGACATAATTCACAATTAAATTTCTTCGGTACACCACACTCGTAAATTAAATGTCTTTTGAGGTGTGCTTTTCTACTTTTTCCTTTATACTTATGACCACATTTATTTGGGCAAATCGCAGGATCTGTTTCCGATAACATTTTCAATGCATCAGTGTTCAGCCATTTGGAATTAATTTCTGAAAAAACAATCCATATATTAAATTAAACATTGGTAAAAAAAAATTATTTAACTTAATAATTGTATTGATGTTAATTAACAAAAACATAAGATGAAGTTATAAAAATATTATTTCAAATAATATACTATGTAAAACACCATTATGAAAATAAATTATTGAAGAAACTATTAGGTAATCAACATTTTCACTCGTTAGCTTAAAAACAAAATTCTATAAATTATTTTAACGATATAAAAACAGCTAAAACAATGTCAGTTGGGCTTATCAGGGTAGAGATACAGAGTGACCACTGATCCCCCAAATGTTAAAGAGTAACATTCTTACCAAGGAAATATATAGATTAAAGAAAATATTTTTACTAGTAATTAATTTGGTGTTAGAATAATTTGTCAAACAAAATAGTACCCAACAACCACAAAGAAGATACAGACTACAGAGGATACAAAGGATAGTCGAAACATGACATTGGACTTCATATCTCTTTAATATATTTTTGCTAAAGAAAGAAGCATTATTTATACCCTTAAAAATATTATAAATTTATAACACAAAAACACAATAAATTACATACTACAGTATACTGTAGAATGGTTTCCATATACTTTAAATTTGTAGGTATGTACATTGTACATTTGTACACTGTTGGTATAGATAACCATCAAAACTAATTAACTAAGTGATGTTACATATGTATGTACAAATGATTTAATAAATAAATTATGACTTCATTACATTTTTTTTATTTTTACCAACAAACAACTTATTGCCCATTAAAAAAAAAAAAAGATTAATATTAAAAAATATATTTTTTGAAACCTTGACAAGTGAAATTGGATAAATATGTATACATGTCTAACAAAATACAAAAAATTAAAAAAACAACAAATAGTTTAATTTTTTTTTATCATTGGTACATTTAATTATAAAACATAGCACATAAACTTGACAATATGTAAAAACAATTTACGGTTAAAATAATAAGTGTAAATCTTACCAATGACAAGGAAAACATAAAAAAAAAATTTATAAATACTATAAGAATGCATATTTTACTGAAATTATAAAAAAGTGTACAAGTATAACAATTTACTTGAATTTACTCCAAATTTATTATTTTGAATTTAAACTCAATCGACATTTTTCTCACTTTTAATTTTTTTTATGTTTTTATATTTGTAATTTTTTTTTAAATTTGACATGTTTTTAAAATTGAATAACATTGTAATTAACTAATAAAATTAGGTAAGTATTTAACATTTATTTTACATTATAATATAAATTCTTATTGTAATTTGTGTTTAAAATAAGAATAATACTTATTATCAGTGACGCCGAGTCCTATGTTTAGGTCAGGCCACGGCCACATTTTTAAAAGAGGGCCGGCGATCAGAGGGGAGCTGGACGTCTTAACAATATTTTAATCAACATAATAAACTATACTTGGTTACTTGATGAAAATAAGAGATACATATTAATTCTTATTTATTTAGGTACCTAGTTCGTAGTTCAGAGACTTCTCTATCTCATAGGGGGGGGGGGAGGTATGCAGGGGGACGGAGTAGGCTTATGGCCACTGGGGTGGCTTGGGGCCGTTGTATTTTCATTTGGCCTGAGTACAGTTTTAGAAATTCGGCGCCACGGCTTATTATGGTGTATTTTGTATGTACTTTGGAAAATTCTTCCATGTTTACATTGTGGTTAAGATGAGCCATGGTCGAATTAACATTTTGTTAATCTCTAAGTTTAGTAACATAACCTGTATACTAATAAATATTGTCTGCTATATTTTAAGACAATTTATTTGTTTGGAATTATTAATATTATATTTTCAGATGTATCTCTGTTTAAGTTTCAAAACTTATTTATACTATATTTTATACACAAGTAGGTAACTATACGTATGTCAATATTTAAATAAGCCCGATAAATTAAAACACCAGATAATTATTAATCACAAATCATACATTTTTTTTTAGTTAAAATTTTTTTTTTAATTAATTGTGATTTTGTCCAGCTATACCTACTTATAAATGTGGTTTTATAAAATATTGACGAATTATAATAAAACTAAATACATCCTCCTGTATTAGCTGTTTGTAAATTATAATTAATCAAACTGTTTCCAATGTTATCAATGAATAACATTTTATGAATAAATGTTTCTTAATGTATTTAAATTGATGTTCACATTATTTATATTGAAAAATAACATTTATTTCATAACATAGGTAGGTATGTAAAAAAAAAAAGATTAACAACTAAAAAAATTATTATGAAAGTCTTTAAATAAACCATAGATGTATTGAGTACATATGCAATAAATGAGAATAGTCAGTGAAATATTGAGTAAGATCAAAAAAATTACAATGTAAATAGAGCAATATTTGTGTCTTATAATGTTTTATGTATTATCATCATGTGTTTTTTTCTATCTGAATTATGAGTAAACCGCTTCAAACATACATCACACTGAAATTGTGGTTGAACACCACATTCGTATTTCAAATGTCGTTTGATGTTTTTATGACGATATCTTCCTCTATAACTGCGTCCGCAAAAATTAGGACAAAACTCCATTCTTTCTTTATAAGCCATGCCATCTAAAACTTTAAAGAAATGAACATTATTAATTTTATAATTATTAAACAGTACAAAAAAAATTATAATAGTAAGATACAATCATAGAAGCAGCAAGGATTTATAAATACATTAGATTAGCCTCATTTTAAAAGTTAAGGAAATTAACTAGGTAACTGAAGTTTAAAATTTGTTATATTTGTATAAAACTAAAAAATAAGTTTACTTATATACTTAAAATACAATTACAACTATTACAAGTTGTAAATAGGTCACTTACATATAAAAATGTTTGTTAAGAAGTAAGAACCATTATAGTTATCAGTTATTATTACAAAGAAAATGCAATATTGCAATATTACAATTAAAAGTGCAACTATCCACAATATTCACAATGTTTATGCGGTTTTACAGTCCTGATTAAAGATATATAAGTACCAACAAATCAGTGGTGGGTTTTATCCGTATAACACCTCACAATACATTTTTAGCAGAATAAAATGTACTACATAAAAAACAAAACAATTAGTAATGCTCTTATAGTTGAGTAACTATGTCGCATAATTATTTGTATATCTGTTAACAGTTTTATAAAAAAAAAAATGGAAACGCATAAGAAATATTCAATTTGTAGTGGTCTTGTTATAAGTTAACTTGAAGTTTTTAACGTTTGCAACAAATTATTCCAAATTGTTATTATTATTTTATAATCCTTATGTGTTATAAACTTATGTAGTTATGTGCCATGTGTATAGCAATGTAAATACTATGTATATATATAGCAGCAGCTCTTTTTATATTTATTATAGATATTATATGTATATAATTTATTAATTTTTATAAATACAGTAGGTTCAACTAAACTAGGTACAAATGATAAAATGCATAGACATAGCTAAAACACTATTTCTATATTGAATATATACGTACCTAAACTTATGTACAAGAAAATATAAGAACTTGTAAATTTAAAGCCGATTTTAGACTGTATGGTTAGGTCCTGATGGTTTATGTTTACGGACAATCCTCTATACCGAGGCTAGACTCTTCTAGAACATAAATAATGTTCCCATACAATTTGTGCTGATTATTCTGTGATATTTCTTATATTATACTTATTTTACTTATGAACTATTGTTTTACAAAATATCGAATGGTGTTAATTTATATAAACAAATAAATATTAAGTATAAAGTTTTATGCAAAAATTACATAAATATTTCTATATATTATATAATAACAGAATAAATTTAAATTAGGCTTTTATGTAATTTATATGTACATTGTACAAACTATTTTATATTTCCTATTGTGTTTATCTATTAATTATGACTTTTGTTCACATAGTTACCATCAATTAATGTTAATATAAATATATTCAATGTGGTTGGATAGGTTAAAACTTATAAGATTTAAGCAAAATAACTACTGTAATTATTGGTAAATTATATTTTAAATACTTCAATATGATATACATTAATTCCCTACTCAGACACTTGCTTATATAACAGATGGTAAAATAAAAATATATTTTACATTCATTGGCTTATAAAATACACATTAAGTTAATAAGAATAAAAAAAAAAATTGTACTTATAAGTTATAATTCAACTTTAACTCAAATAAAAACTACATATACAACTTAGTTACATTTAAGTTTGGTAACATTTTGTGCACCGTTATCATATGCGTCTTGCGGTTTCCTTTCAAATGGAATTTCTTAAAGCAAATATTGCATTGAAATGTAGGTGCTTTTCCGCATTCATATCTGAGATGATTAGTTAAAACGGTTTTTCTATACTTTCCAGAATATTTTCGTCCACATTGATTAGGACAATCAACTGGATCTTGTTTTGAAATTTCCTTTAACATTTGTGTTATTAAATCTGAAAACGATTGAAAGCTTTATTTAATAATTATATTACCTATTTTATAAGACTATGACACACACATTTTCAATCCAATATTTATTTTTCATCATAACATGTTTAAAAAAAATATACAAATAGTCCAACGTTTAGTATAAAAGCAATTGGTTCAAAAATATAACAATAAGCAAATAAATAAAAATAAATGTTTAAATGTTCAAAAATAAGTTCATAAATGATATTATAGTATTAAGCAAGAACTACTATAGTGAGCTCCATACATCTATGGATCTGACAGATTAAATCAATATGTCTTTTCATTTTTTTTCAACAATGTAAGAATAAGTTTTAATAATGAGCTAACATAATACAAATTACAATTAATATTCTGTTTAGGTGAACAATAAATAATACTTAACAAATATGGAGAACATTATTTTTTTTTGTGATTTGCTATCGGTTGTACTTATAAGAACAAACTGGTGTAAATTATGATTTAAAAATATTTTATTTTTTTTTATAAGCTCATTCAATTTATCTAGGTAAGTTATAATCTCGAAACTGAGTTATCATATTACATGTAATTATTGATTTTAATTTTATTATTTTACTGAAAATGTAATACTATTTTAATAGTTCAATACTTAGGCCATGTAACCATAATTTAACTAAGCAATTTTTTTGGAAGTTAAACAATAAGAATAAAAATATGTCAATCAGGAAATACTCTAAAATTTTCACTTTGGTATAGTATATAAATTAGCTGGAAACTCCATACTATAATTATTATTTTTTGTTATAGATATAAGCGCTCCATAATCGGATAGTTGACTTCAAGACTCGAACTTGAATATTTAATACCTTAAGTGGAAAAAATGTTGACTTGATAAAAGGTCATGGTTATGTAAGGCATCAAATGTAATACAGTTAAATTATATATACATATTCATACAATAATAATAAAAAAAAAAATAATATTTTATCATAAATTTATAATTTTGTTCTTTACACTAAAATGATTAAAAATAGTAATGCACAAATATCAAAATTAACTAAAATTTTACTTGGAAATAAATATTTTGAAAGCATGGATTATTATACTATTTGATAGTTGTTTAATAGTAAGAACATACAGCTGTATAGGTACTTTACATTTATTGGGTATCTATTATATATTATAAGATAAGACGAACATTATCTAAAATGAAAATCTAGTACTTAAAATTACTTTTATTTAATTACAGTTTATTCATATAATGGTTTAAAAACATCAGGAAAGCATATAATTTAATTTAATTTATCATAGGTAAAATAAAATAATTTAACAAAGATTACCAATCGGCATATTTAAATAATTAAAAGATGTCCAAGTATGCAAAATATATAAAAACACTTATGTTTACTTAAGCTTACAAAATTAACAAAATACATTTTAAAATATTAATTTAAAAGTATATTTAATACATTTAAATACAAATTTGTTTATTTCAACAGAAAATATTATCATACAGTTTTAATTTTTACGATTTTGTATATTGTAATATATCTTGTATGAGTCATGTTAAGTTTAAGTTTCTTCTATGATTAAGGTCTATCTATTAAAATAACTACATACAGCCATTTTTTTTTGCTTTGGCCATGAAAATATTTTTTTTAAGGATGGTATATTTTAGGATAGTAACATTCACAACTATAAAAAAAAAATACAATTATATAGTAAATTGTATGATTTATGTGGAATGAATATATTATATACATTTTAAGTAAGTAAGTATAACTTATGATTTTGATTTAGAGTTTTTTTTTGGATCTATTAAAAGCTTGGCTGACTAAGTATGGTTGATCTACAATGTCAGAGATGTGTTTATCATAATATATAAATAAGAGTAGAGTTGATTCATCAATTACATTAATATGAATTGTGAACGAATATAGTAAACAATGAAATAAATTAAGTATTTTAAATATAAAAACTACCATTATAAATAATGAAAATACAAATTGCATAAAACAGTATTTATTTTAAATACATAATATATTGTTTCATTATTACAAACTAAAAGTGAGCTTTTTACTTTGAAACAGGAACTGTTAATTACGCAATCTACCATTGAACGTTGGTAACAACTTCAGCCAATGATTTTCATTGAATAATTCCATGAACAAGACCTATATGTCCCTTTAAATGTGACTTGTGAACAAAGGTCCTATTGCAGTATTCACATTTAAATTGGCGCGGTACACCACATTCATACTTAAGATGCATTTTTAAACTTGATTTTCGACCTTTTCCCTTATACCGACGACCACATAGGTTAGGACATATAGCTGGATCACATAATACTGCCATTTCTAATCTCTCTGAACCGTTTACTGAAATAAAATAATAATAGATCATTTTAGTTATTAGATTGGTAATAAGTACAAAAAAAACGGAAAGCAATATGAAGTATTATATATTCATATTTTATTCATATATTATATATATATATTGAACTACCAATATATTATAATACCTGATGTTGTTATAAAATGATATCCACTATATGAATATTTAAAAAAAAATATAATTAAACTATAATAACTTAAGAATTCTGTGGTTCAAAAATTAAGAAATATATCATTTGCTAATTTTATTTGTATCATTACAATGCAAAAAAAATATTTTATGTTTTTGACATTGGTTTCATTCTTATATCATTTTTTCAAGAGCAATTAAGTTTTAAAATTACTATAAATTGCTCTAATACCAAAATAGCTTAAATTGGAAAGGGTTGAACAAGAGTGTAAGCATTTTTTTTTTAGTTTTTAAATTTAAATATATTACTTAGAAGTATAAAAAATTGTTCTAAATATTTTGAATTTGTAAAAGTAATATTTTATATTATTCTTAAATTCTGCATTGTAAATAGTGATACACTGAAACTTTTGTTGAATATAATTCATAACAACATATCATTATATTCATATTTTATTACATACACTTATTCAAATACAGGAAATTTGTCACAAAAACAGAAGGTAACATTGAGTGTTTTGTATAAATGCATAATAGATTTATAAAACTGTTTAGTATTTTATTCAATAGCACTACAATTCTAAAATTCAAATTAAATTTGATAATTGGTTAATAAACAATAACATGTATATAAAAGACAGTTTGTTAATACTAATAATATTTCTAATGATCCATAAAACATAAAAATGAATAGACAATAAATTATACATTCATCTATAAGTGCACAGTTAAATGTTATATAGCACAATAGAAGATCAGACTTTATCACCATATAAGGATCATAACTCATAACCAAATAGATAATGTTCATTTTTAAATTAAATTTATAAAACAATTCGTAAATGGTTATAATATAGGTAATGAATCATAATTCACTGGCAAAGATCGCAGGAAGTGGCTTAATAAAATAAAATTAACTAAACTTATTTTACATTAAAATATAATAATAAAAATTATCTTATGGTCTATGAGGGCCAATGTAGTATTAAAACTTGTTAAAACAAATAGATTTTTAACATTAAACAAAATATAAATTTTAATTATTTATAAAAATATATTGAATAAAATAAATAAATATGTATGTAGCTTATTATTTATACATGCATTACATATTTATGATAGAGTAGGATGCTTAATTTCTCAGACATTTTTTGTATCTTTGAAGAAAAAGTATTTATATAATTTAAAGCATTAATAATAAATCATTCCTGTAAAAAAATTAAATTGTATACAATTTTTAAATGTTTAATTCAAATAAGATCCAATAAGCTTAAGTATAGAGTATAGCTTAGTACAGAGCTATTATTTAAATGTTAGACATTTAGATGATCGGAATAGTGAAGAAGGGGATAATTTAACTCTAGGTTAGACATAACACTTATTATACTTAAAATTATTATGAATAATCAATGTCTGCACAACAACATTTAAAGATCTGCTACAATATATGAAATAAAAAATAGTGCGCAATCATAAAATCATACATTTTAAAAAGCCAGACAGATGATAAAGGGGGAGGAATACATTATAGAAAATAAAAAAATCATTCTGAGTGGAACTTTGTTAATACAGCTTCCAGACTCTGTGTCCAATCTTTAAAAAGGCCCTTAATGATAGTTGTAAAACATACCTTCTACTTAAAAAGTATTTACAATATAGATCAATTAAAAAACATACATAATTGTAAGACTAATGCACTTACCTAACTTTAATAATAATCTTAAATAAATATGGATACAAAATAGTTTTATAACAAATATTTCATTTTCAAATAGCAAATTTTCTGGTAAAATATATATAAAAAATATTTTGAAACAGGTTACCTATATTTATAACTGTTATTAGAACCTAGAATTATTTTTATAGAAGACAAAAATATTCTATATTATTATTTACTATTTACTAAACATGTTGTTTTTAACAATTTTTTGTATTTAATTTGTCATCTAATAAACTTATATATTTATAAGCCATTTAGATTTTTTTATTTGCATAGTTTAAATATCATTTAATTTATAATCTTTTCCAATGACGATTTTGTGTTTGCATCCCATATGTGTCTTAAGAGTGCACTTGTGTTTAAATGTTCGGTTGCAAATATTACATTTAAACATGCATGGTAATCCACATTCATATACCAAGTGATTCCTAAGATTTGTTTTACGCCATTTTCCTTTATAGCTTCGACCACAACTTCGTGGGCAATAAGCAGGGTCATTTTGGACAAACTCATTAATGCGAGCCAATAATCCTAGAAACAAAAAATGACAATGTTTTAAAGATAATTTAAACAGATAAATTAAATTAAAAACCGGATCCATACAAAGCGCTAAGATAATAAAAATCATAATTCAAGTTAATTCGACTAATGTGTAATATAATAATATAATGAACCATAATTGTTTTAAAAATAAACTGTTTTATATGATTTATTATGAAATATTTCTTAATTCAAATTTGATTTGAAAACTGTGGAGTAGCTGGAATTTTGCAGTGTACAGACATAATATGAGTGTTCAGGTTAACTTTTTGGGCAAACATTTTTCCACAAATGCTGCATTTAAACCGAGGCGGAACACCACACTCGTATTTTAGATGACGATTCATGGTGGCACGATGGTTATATGAACGTCCACAATTTCTAGGACATAAATATTTCAGTGGTAATGTAAATAACCGTCTCGAGTTAACTAGAAAAAAAAAAAAATTGTCAAGGTACTAAGATAAAATATGAGAATAAGCAATACAAATATTAATTAGCTGGCTTACGTAAATAGCACGGATGTAAATACGACCGTGGTAAATAGGGATATAACCAAGGTTTAAAGCATCCATGTATAATGTGAAAATTTACTACATGGGAATAAAAATTATACATACGTAAAAACATACACACATTGTCCAAAACCTATATATTATGTAGAATATAGAATCCATGTTTGGCATTAACTGCTATATTCTTCAACGTTGTCAATAGCTCAAACAATTGACCACATTTTTATAAAAATCACATCAGATAGTTAACAAGGTAAGTTCATAAACTAAATATTTATATGACTAATAACTAATGAAGTAATATTTCCGAAGTCATATTCATATATATAATCATAGAGTCGTATAAACCATTATATCTATATGAACTAGAATATCAAACTCATAGTTCATATTTTTATAAATATAAAAACTCATATTTATAAACTCATGCAGGATCTTTAATTTGTAGTTACAAAATATGCATTATTGTATAACTTGTTGCTCTTCAACAATACGTAAAAGTAAAATGAAATCAGTGACTGTAAGTGAAATTAATAAGTATAACTCAATATGTTATAACCTAATAATATTTCATTACATTTAAGACTTATAAAAAATGTTTTAAAAAACCAAAATATTCCCAGCTTATTTAACAGTTTTCTGAATTACAATCTTTGTTCAACTTCCAAGGATTTAAACATTGTACTAGGATAGCAATACTTACTATAGCAAAAAGTGTATTTAAAAATAAAAATACATTATTATAAATAAAGAGCATTGGACTCCTAAGAATTTAATAGGTTAGACTTTTAGATATGTTCTATTCTAGATTCGTGTACAAAATATATCACCCAATAAAAATATTAAAATGTTGTGATTTATTTTTTAATAAATTATACATACTTTATTTAAATATTTTAATGTATACATTATTGACACAAGGGAAAAAAGGCATACAAATTAATAAAAATTACAATTACAATAATAAAATTACTAATACTATAATTTATATGATTTTTAAATTAAAAAGGATTTCTACAGACAGTGACTTAAATATTATTATACTAAGTCAGTTAATTGTGTCCATAGACCATAACTGTTGTATGAATACAACATTTTTTAAAATAGAATATTTTCTCCGCAATAAAATAAAATATTAATTTTTTTAATTTTAAATGTACTAGTGATCTATGATTTTGTGGATAGCTGCTAAGTGATATTGCATACTTTTTTTATTAGTAAATCTTTTTAAACAGACCATGCATTGGAACTGAGGGGGTTTCCCGCATTCAAACAATAAATGCCGTTTTAATGAGTGTTTTCGACGTAATCCTTTGTAAGACCGACCGCAATTATTAGGACAGTCAACAGGGTCAACAACAGCTAAAGCATTTAATTGGTTATTGAAATTATCTTCTTTTACTGAAAAAAATAAATTATATTAGTAATAAATCAAATTGAATACTGATACCAAATAAAGCAGTTCAAAAAATCCATTCATAGAGATGAAGCAATATAATATTTTGTATTAATAAATGAAAATTTGCCTACAAAAACATATAAGAATAATTATTATTTATAAAGATCACTTTGAAGTAAGAACAATTACAAAATTTGTAAATATTTTATGTAAATAAGAAAAAACAAAGTTTACTTAATTTTATAATCATACAAAATAATAATAACATAATAATATATATATAATATCTATAAGTAAAAACAATAGTAATATTAATTTTATTTAATGATTAGAATACAACATTTTACATTCAAAATGAATTCCATTTTTCAAATACTTACAAAGTTATAACAAAAATTATAAAATATATTTTATTTTATTCCAGTTATTGCATTATTTTAGTAGAAATCATCATATTTCATAGCTTATTCATTTTTTTTTCAATAAAGAAATCAATATTGAATTAAAATTAAATATGTTTTAATACAAATAAAATTCCAAATCATCCGTATCCTTATAAGCCCAACTACGGGCTTAGCCCCTCCCAAAAATAATCATAGTCCCCTCAAGATAAATTAAACTCCAATCTCATATAATATCAAACAAAATGTATAAATAATAATAAAACATTATATTACCATATTGCTCAGTAAAATGTTGTAAGTGACATGCACAGATTCAACGCCAATACCAACGGGTAACAATATCAGCGTACAATAGGCATAAATTCATAAGACATAAGACATTTTGTGATTTTTACTTGTTAAATGTATTTATATTTAATAGTCAAGTTTTATATTTGATCATTGTGAATAACTCTAATTACAGGGCTATATTCAAACTTCAAAGTAGATTATGTACCTTTTAAAAAAACTTAAATGATAATATATCAGGCTTTAAATTTGTTAAGTAAAACATGAAACAAGCTGGGTACACTTTCATTAGTAATAATAAAATAAAAATAGTCATTGTTTTTTTTATTATTTTTAATGATAAAAATAAGCAATGAATAGTGAGTAAAGCTCTATCGGGTTGTTTATGAGGAAAATGTATGAGCTAGTTGCGCCACTGCTTAACCTTGTCATCAAAAAAGCTTATAGTTTAGAATATACCAATCATAATTATGTATAACTTCTCATCAACCAACTAATATATCTGATAACAAATGTTGAATTGGTATACAGTTTTAATTTGATTAATTATGTACAAAAATACACAGTAATTCTATAATATAGGTACTTGTAACTTAAGTACTTAAACTAATATTTATACAAACTTATTAAGTACTGAGGATATAACTAGTAGTTGAAATACTTATTTCATAGAGTAAAATTAATATGTTATGTTACCAAATATAATAATTATTTTAGGAAAAATAAGTACATTGAAAATATTTCGATAAAAAAAATGTTATACAGCAACTCCGTGAATTAATCCAAGATGAACTTTTAAATGATGTGAATGCTTGAACGATTTATCACAATAATTACACACAAATAATCCTAAAATACCACATTCATATTTGGTATGTCTAACCAAATGAGATTTATTCTTGTACTTGCGACTGCAATTCATACATGCCCATCTTTTTACTGATCTGCATCCATCTGTAATATATAGTAGCTAACATGAATTCATATACTTAAAGAGTTATAATGCAATAAATAATCAACTATTCAGAATGCAGAGAAGCCACACACAATGTATTTCGGAAAGCAATATCATGTTTTTTTAAGTTTAATCATTAAAAATAGTATAAAATGTCCCAAAGTCCAAATAATTTGATATGCAATAAACAGTAATAACCTTCCTAAAAATATGAAAAGAGTTAAACTAGAAACCACAATAACTTTATTATCAATTACGAGTTGAGTATTCATTTTGACTAAAACTGTTGGTAAAAAAGCAAGGAAAAAATCTTCCAAATAAATAACCATTTGTGTATTTAGATAAATAAATAATATTATTCAAAACATAATTGTTTAATTTCTTTATACGATTGTTATAAAATATTAATTTCATCTTTATTTTGTCATTTAAAATTTCATTAATCTATGTCACAATATTTACAATTAAAATCACGAATAAAAATATATCAAGCAGTAACAAAATTTATTGTTAAGACATTAATTTAACTATGAATGTTTTTTTTATGTATTTAAAAATAAACTGTATTACAAATTCGGTAACTTTAACAATATTAAATTAACAAACGATACATGCCAAAATTACTTTTACATAAAAACAATATTGTTATAACATAATGATATAATATATATTATTTTATACAGTACAGTGAAACCTCCCCTCTTAACAGACACCTCTAAATATCAGATACCTTCAAATAGCATAATGTTTTTTGGGTACCTACATAACTACTAAATTTCAACACTCCCGAAAGCGGACAAAATTACAGCGCCAAAATTATTTAGAGGTTTCATTGTATATACTGAATAATATATATTTAACTCAAATATTTGTTCATACCACATAAAACATCCGTATGTAAAAAATAAAATAATTGTTTGTACAAATTCAAGCTACAAACTAGGTTTATTATGATTTACGAGATCGCCGATTTCCTAATTCTTTGTGTATTATTTTATGAACAACTACTACATGTTTTTTTAAAGCACTGTTATGCGCAAAACTCCTTGAGCAATATGAGCATCTGAATTGTCTTGGTACTCCACACTCATACTTAATATGTCGCCAACAGTGATCTTTTCTTTTATAACTTCGGCCACATCCTCGTGGGCAATAGAACCGATCGAAGGTTGGCATTAATATTAATCCTAATAAATAACAAAAATATATTACACTTGATTATTAAAAACAACAAACGAAATAATAATTCATTTTTATAAATCAGTAAGTAAAATAATTAATAAGCTTAAAGAAACCACAATTTTTAACATGATTTAAGCATAGGTAACATATTATGTCATAATCGTACACAATACATACGGTTTAAAACCGCACCAACTTGTGAGTGAGAGGTACTAAAAGACAGTTTAGAGAGGCAACAATAGATATTATTAAAAGTTTAATAGTTAAAATTGTTAATGGAATGATAGGGTATAGGAAATTATAGCAAGGGAGAATTTAAAAATGTCACAATGATAGAAGAAGAAATGAGTGGTTTGAGTTCAAAAAACTAAATAAAGAAGCAAAATGTGCAGTTATATAAGTAAGTTAAGATTCGAAAAAAAAGCTTCAAAGACTTTCAGCATGTTTGGTATATGAAAAGGGAAAATAATTAAGTTCTAACGAGTTATGAGGATTAGCAAAAATATATTTTCAGATGTTTGCAAATTATGTTGTGTTAGTTGAAAAAACCTGGAAGAAGTGACCAGAAGAGCTAAAAGCAGCGCTGGAAGGGAAGACACTAAGGGTAAGTAGGAGTAAAACAGAGGCATTGTCTACAGTTTTGGAGAAAATAATAAAGAAATTTATGAGGCAAGGTATGTGATGAAGATGGAGGATGATTAAGTGTATGACAGGATAGATGGATAGACAGATTAGAGACTGACACAAAAATAGTTGGTATGAGTTAAGGAGAGTTGGGAGAACAGAACTCCTATATAATAAGGAGCAAAGCACAAAAAAAAAGAAGAATATTGTTTACAATACACATAAACTATGGCAAAACTGTTCTTCGCATTCCTCATTTTGTAGCCAAAATATTCATATTTAATAAATTAAATAAATAAAATGTTTTAAGGAGACGGTAACATAATGCTCAATGTAGGTTATAAGCACCTTTTTCAATCTTCAAGATTTCAAGATTTATTTTAGATTCTGAGCATAGCAATGAATGTACTAATTTTACAATGTTGTTGACATTTATGTAATATTTTCTTTTTTTTTATCAGTTTGGCTACAAATTGAAAAGTGGAAAAAGATAGATTTTGGTATGAGTATGAAATAGATACAGACTACATGATATATTATATTAAATTCCACTGAAGTACTGCATACAAGTGGTTTTAATGAAGCAATGAAACATCTACTAGTGATTGCAGAATAATAATAACATTTTAAAATTATAAAATAAATTAACTCAATAGAAGTTATAATCAATTTTTAATTGTATTTAAAAAAAAATTTTACATACAAATATAGTATCTAATAGTTATGAATATTTAATTAAATGCATTTCTTCCATGGATAGAGAATATGTGAGTATTGAGAAGACATCTATAAGTAAAATCTTTTCCGCATAACGAGCACATGAATTGTTTAGGTACACCACACTCGAATGTTAAATGTCTCTTCATATTGTTTTTTCTGCTATAACTTCGACCACAAGATTGTGGACAGTAATATCGCAATTTGTCTGAAATTTCAGAGTAATTGATTGGCATGTATAAAAAAAAAAATAACTTGGATACCTACTTATTTATTCATTAAAAAAAAATAATAATAGTTTTAAAGAAGCAAAAAAAGTGTTATTATTTTACTATTTATAACTATTTAGAAATAAATTCAACACTTTAAATTTGTAGTGAAATGGTTAAAATAGTTTTGAAGAAAATAGTTCCAGCATAATAGATATTATTTACATTTTTAGTTTTATTTCATACCACATTATAAAACTTTTAAAAATAAAAGAAACTTGCAAATATTACAAATTATAAACTTTAACTTTTGTTCAAATTTCAAATGCTGATCCGAGATTAAAAATACCTAGTCTAGTTAATATAAATATTTTCCTATACCCTTTAACATTTTAAATAATAAGAAATATACAATACTGTCATTTAATTATTATTAAATAGTAATGGCATGATTTTAATTAACCCTTCCACCCTTTGAAATATTTGTGTAAGCCATTAGAGCAGATACGAGCAATTTAGAGTATTATATCTAAATATAAAACCGAAAAACCAGTTAAGTGATACATTACTACTTTTATGCGTATAGGTACTGTTATAGTAATAACTTTGAATTTAAGTACTTGAGTACTTAAGCATTCTGAATGTTCAAAAAATAACCAACATTTTAGTCTTTAATAAAAGTAAAATAAAAATAATTCTATTTTACTTTTATGTCCTAATATTTATTTATTTTATTTTATTTCTACAAAAAGAATCTTCAGCCCCAAGACTCATGGGGGGACCCTAGATGTCTAATATAATATATCCCTCATGGATCACAAGTAACTATTTTTGAAAAACATATAATAAATTTAAATTGGTATTCAGTTTAGGCCTCAAATGTCTACTTTGTTGTATGGTATTTACAATTGTTTAATATCAACAATGAATTATATACTGCTGCCCACGAGAGAACATTACCGTGTCTCGACCAAAATGTGTTCTATTCCGCGCATCCCTTTAGCAGAGCATCACTGTATTGTCACATAGTGGGGGGAACTGCAGTCACTGCCATCAGTCTACATGTGCGAAACTGTTATGTTCTCTCGTGGGCCAAATTATAGAAATTTTACATAGTTGTTTTTTTTTTTTTAAGGCACCATTCTTTTGCCAATTATTAACTAACTTATACTTTATTCAGAATAAGAATGCACTAGGCAGAAGAGTTGACATTTATCCAGTCGACCCCGTCCATAGACCGTTTCCGGCGGTGTTAGTGCAACAACGACAATGATGATCACAACCAAGGTTTGAGAATAATTCTTATTTCAAATAAAAGCACTAATTCATTAATATGTATAAAATTACTTTTTTCAGGATGCAAAATTCCAATTTAAATTTTCAATTCACTTTTATTCTTCAGTTGCAATTTTTTCATTAATTTAATCAATAGTACTTGATTCCCTACATCATATGTTTTTCTGCATAGAAACTCCACATTGAACATTATATACAAATTTTATTAAAACAAAAGCATTGCTCATTAAAGACTTGTGGTCTAACCAAGTATTGTGTATAGGCAATAATCAATAGACAAACGACAATAGACTAAGTATATTAACTAAATATTTACAAGTATATATTATTAATCGATGATTCTAATTTATATTTATGTACTAGTTTTAAATGATTCTTAAGTGCGTCACGCCGAGCATAGGATTTCATACAAATCTCACACAAAAATGATTTCAAAACACCACATTTTGTCTTCATATGTCTCGTTAAGTTATCTTTTCTTGTATAACTATGACCACAGTGGTTTGGACAAACATATCTTCGTTGTAGTCCTAAAATCAGAAAACAATAATTAAGTATAAATACAATTTATATTTAACATTCTAAAAATTGCAACAAGACTTTAAGCATGTTATTTTAATTATATTAGAAAACTAATAAAATGTATAAATATACAGAACATTTAACAGGCACATACTAATTAACATATCTATGGTACTTGTGAACTGCTCTCCTCTCCAACCACAACATTTATACAATTACATAATATATTATTTCAGTGTTCTTTTTTTAACAGTTGGTAGTTGGAACTGTTTAATTGCCACCATAGGCGGTCATGGAAAAGGGAGATCAGATGTGTTTCTTTAAACTAATTATAACTAAAAACCAAATCTTATGCAAAACTGTTTATATATATAATCATGTCAGCAGTTTACTTGAGATGTGGTAGATTGCACATCCTATTATTATTGAGATTTCCTCCTTCATTTTAAATTTCTTTATCATTTTATTAAATTTTACAATTATTTAAATATTGGTGAATTTAAATTGCAATAATTTAAAGTTAAGCCAGTGCATGAACCAGAGGAGTTTTGAAAGTATTACAATATTTAATGGTGCAGCAATTTCAATAACAAACATTTGAAAAATTGAATTCATAATTTTTACAATACATTTTACATTTTTTTTATATTTATGTAACATAATATAATATATAAACTAATATCAAATATAATATTTATTATTAAAAACAATGTAAATATTAAAATCATTTTTGAGGCATATTTATACATAAGATATAATTTAATGATAATTATATATGTTTTTAATATTTATGTTAAGCATAACAATTAGTTTATATCACAATAAGTAATAAATTTAATTTACATGAAAATAACAATATTCATAATAGTTATATATACATTACTCATACAATTTTACTATCATAAAATATATATAACAACTATTGTTAAATTGTGAGTCTAATGCATAAATCTATATTTTTTAGCACATTAACCAAGTTTTGTTTTGTTTTACTCAATATTTTTTTCTGTATAATTAATTATTACCATTAGAATATATTACCAAAGCCTAATTGTAGGTTGGTATTTATAGGTGTTTCTTTAAATAAATATTAAGTATTGAGCACATAAACCAAATTTTATTTTGACTGGTTAAATTATTTTTTTTTTTGGTATAATTATCATTGGAACAAATTATTATTGTATATAACTTTATGGACACATAGAATATGTTTTTTAAGATTAGACTTCTGATGGGACAATTTACTACAATATGGACATTTAAATTTAGGATACATACCACATTCATTTTTCAAATGTGTTTTTAAATTAGTTTTCCATTTATAGGTTCTACCACAATTTCTTGGACATACAAATTTACTTTCTGGTCCAGTTGTTGAAAATCCTAATAAAATTGAATAATCAATAAATTAATTTATAAATAATAAATATACTTCTATAATCAAAACATAAGACAAAAGTCAAGATTACAGGATAAAGACTGAAAATGCAGTATATTCATATGTGGTCAATATCATTTTTTTCTGAAGTTCCAACAAAGATGGGACATGACTTTATACAAATTGAATAAGTATACAATTTAAGCTATATCCAACAAATAGAGTTAGTATGTTATGGCATTATACAATTCAAAAAAGCATATTTAGGTTAAAATAAAGCAAACAATCTATTCTATAAAAGAATATTCTATTAAAACAAATACAAATTAATATGATAACATAGCTTATGTTGAGTCAAAATTTAAAACTTTGATTATTAATTCAAGTTTATATTTTTATAATATTGAAAATTTAATACTTGTGTGTTGATATATTATGTAAATTATATTTTACATAATAAATTAGTGTCATAGTTAATTATAACAAATGTGTTATATACCAATTACTTATGCACAAGATTAAATCATGTACTATAACTATGAATAATGTTAGCATTTAAAGGATCCGTGTAAGTCTAAAAAAGTACAAACAATTTAAAATTAATGAAAAAAAGCAAATATATGAGTTTTTATTTTTTTATTTTATTGGTATTTATGAGTTTTTTTAATTAATAATAAGTATTTTTTTAATAATACTGTTGTTTAACCATACATTGTATATTTGAAATACTCTTGCATTTAATATGTGTATTAATGGTAAATAATAAGTGGTTAATCTATTTACGATAGGATTATTAAATAAAAAAACAAGTCTTAGTATCATTATTTTTATTTGAAAATAATCAATTATCTAAATATTATTAAAAATAACTTAAACAAGTACATAATCAGTTTTTAAAATAAAATAATATATTTTTTTGTAGTTTTTCATAGTACATCACCATAATTAATTATTTGAAAACATTGTCATCCAATAATAATTTATGGACACATAGAACATGAGTTTTTAGATTAGACTTCCGATTAGACAGTTTGCTGCAATATGGGCATTTAAATTGAGGCTGAACACCACACTCAAATTTCAAATGATAAGTCATGTGTCCTTTTCTTTTATAATGACGACCACATCCATTGGGACACAGATGACGACTATTTTCCAAATAATCAGTATGTGTTATATCTGAAAATTCCGATTGTTCAATAACATAAATTAGTAAGACAGATATTTTTTAAATCATACAACTTTTTAAAGCTTTTCATGGCTGTTTACATTATAAATTGATTTTAAATAATTCATTTAACACATAATAGATATGATCATTAACTCCATCAAGAACAAAATAAATATTTTTTTACATTTGTATAAAAACATTATTGTAGTCTATATCAGTATAATAAAGTTTTATCCATTAGAAATATTGAAAAAATATTTTGGTGTTAGTCTTACTGCTCTAAAAATTATAATTTTTTGCATAGCAGCAATATACATGCACATTGTTACATAAATATTTAAATATTTGTAAGACACAATTTAAAAGAAACTACTCTTATTAAATGTTTTGAAAATAATGTTAATTAATAATTAGTAATTTTATGAAAATAGTTTTGTTTAATCATACATCATATGGTATTTCAAATAGTATTAAGTATTAATGGTAATGTGTACATGGTTGATATCTGTATGATTAGCTTATTAAATAAAAAACAAGTCTTAGTAGGTATAAGTGGAACATTTATTTTTATTATAAAATAATCAATTACCTACATATTACAATAATGTATATACAGGTATACAATCAGTTTTTATAATAACATAATAAATTAATTTGTAGGTTTTCAGTACATCATCTTATTTAATTATTTAAAAATACATTTTTATCAAATAAAACTTTATGTACACATAGAACATGTGTTTTAAGATTATCTTTCCTATTACATACTTTACTGCAATATGGACATTTGAATTGAGGACGAATACCACATTCAAATTTTAAATGTTTATATAAATTAGTTTGCCATGCGTAAGATTTACCGCAATTTCTTGGGCATAAAAGCCTACTTGCTGATCCACTCATTGAAAGTCCTAATAAAATTGAATACTCAATTAATTAATTTATATTTAATAAATATACATTTATAATTAAAACATAAGACAAAAGTCAAGATTACAGGATAAAGATTAAAAGTTCAATATATTCATATGTGGTCAATATAATTTTTTTCTTGAGTTTCAACAAAGATGGGACATGACTTTATACAAATGGCATTAGTATAAAATTTAAGCTATACCCAACTAATACAGTTAGTATGTTATGACTTTGTACTATTCAAAAAAAGCATATTTAGATTAAAATAAAGCAAACAATTGGCAAAAATCTTAAAAGGAAAAGCACTAAAAACTTTTTTAAAAACCAATATAGATTTAATATTGAAAAATTATATATTATTATAGTTTGTTTTTTAATTACAATAAAATAAGATAATCTATTTTGTCAAAAACTTGTTTTTGAGTACATATTTTTGTTTTTGATTTTAAATTTGACCTTCTAAAAGTAGCAAACAGATTAACGTTCCTACCAGAAAAGATATTGAAGTAGAAAATAAAACCATTTCTTTTACTATAAATCGTATATACATACACAATAGAAAAAGATACATCATTTTAAAATCAATAAATCCATTGCTCAGATCTCAACTAAATTGCATTTAAACAAGGTTACATACTTGCATACTATACTTAAAAAATAAATGATTAAGATGACATTATAAAAACAATGTTATATTTATTTTTATTTGAGATTAAAATATTAAGAAAAAAGCAATAGTGAACACCAAATACAAATTAATAATACACATATTATATTAATTATTTAATTATTCGATTAGATTCATATTAAGAATTAATTTCTATCTTATTTATTATGGTAATAATCAGGGCACGTAAGTTCATGCCCTAAAAAATGCCTAAATAAGCATGCATTTATGCACTTAAAATATGCATTTATATGCACTAAATATCTAAAATTATGCACTTAAAAAATGCTTACTTAAAAATATCATAAACAATTTTCGAAAATTTCTATTTTAATTGTTTACATATTATTTTTAGACTGAAACACTGATAAACTGAATAAAGTAATTACTACTATTTAGCTATTTAATTTTAATCATTTTATGTTACGACCGAATTCCCAAACATTTTATATAAATGTATAATATATTAATATTATAATGAAAAATTATAAGCAATCACGTTTTTTTTTTCGTCAAATGTTGATTCTTTCATAAGATTTCCATAAAAAAAAATGCATATTGACATAATAATAAGAATAGGAAAATCAATATCACGTATAATATGCCCGATAAAATAGAAATATGCATAAATATGCCAAATAGTCAAAAAACCTCTAAATATGCAAAAACATGCAAAATAAGACTTCACATATTTAACAGTGGTACCTTGAAATGGATTTCTATGTCATCTAGCATTAAATACAACTTAGCAAGATTGATATGCAAATGCATGAACTTACGAGCCCTAGTAATAATAATAATAATAATTTTATATAATAATGGTATATAAAATACTTGATTTAACTTTATTATAATTTACTTAAATATACATACAATTTAAAAAATAAACAAAAATATTTAACTTTATGCTTCATAATAATTTGTAAGTATATTTATTTGCAATTTTATACTCTATTATAATTTATAGCACAATGTTAGTAATAATTTTAGGTTACATGAAATAGTAATCATAACTTAAATGTATATACATTGTGTACATGTATACATGTATACATTAGGTATTTACATATAGGTATTTCTATAAATAAATATTATTACCTATATAAATATAAAGTATTGAGCACATAAACCAAATTTTATTTTGACCGGTCGAATTATTATTTTTTGTTTAATTGATAATTATCATTGGAACATATTATCAATGTATGAAACTTTATGTACACTTAAAATATGTGTTTTAAGATTAGACTTCTGATGGGACAATCTATTACAATATGGGCATTTGAATTTAGGATCTACACCACATTCATATTTCAAATGTGTATTTAAATGATATTTCCGTTTATAGCTTCTACCGCAATTTCTTGGACATACAAGTCTATTTTCTGATCCAACCAACGACAATTCTAAAAAAATTTAAAACTCAATTATTAAAATAAATTTATTATTATAAAAATTGAAAACCGATAATAACTATTTACACAATTCATACTAAATTTGTCAGTAGCATTGGCCATTGTCCATTAGCATAGTACCAATATAAGAAATAAAATCATGTAAGTACATTTTTTTGGTATTTCACAAATACTTACTGAAAATATTGTAAATTAATACTTTGAATGTATTTTAATTTAATACAATGGAATCTGTATTAATCTGACAAATATGGGACCAGGTAGTGTCAGATTATCAACAAATCTGGACAAGTATAAATACTTATTTATACATGTATTCAAGCTATACTAGAACAGGAACTATTAATAATATATTTACTATTGAATTGAATCATTACAATCATTTATAAATAATGCAATTTCATTATTAGTACTGCCAATTTAATAAAATGTCCATGTTCATTGTAAAAGAACCAAAATATCGCTAATTACGCTAGTCAACCCATGATAAGAACGGCTGCCGGAGGATTACTAGACATGTTGGACTATTGCATAACAGGATTATAGAGATTGTACTGTAATGTAATGTATTCACTATTCATACATCATATATTTTAAATATTTTAACATATATAATGTATTTAATATTCATATCTAATAATTAAATAACAACCACATGTTAGTATAAGTAAAACATTTATTTTAGTTTTTAAATATTCAGTTAAACACATATTATTCACGAAAAATGTACAGGTATACAATTAGTTTTTATAGTAAAATAATATATTTATTTATAGGTTTCCTTGTACATTATCATAATTAATTATTTGAAAACAAATTGTCGTCGTATATAACTTTATGAACACATAAGACATGTGTTTTTAGACTGGACTTCCGATAGGACAGTTTGCTGCAATATGGGCATTTAAATTGAGGCTGAACACCACACTCAAATTTCAAATGATAAGTCATGTGTCCTTTTCTTTTATAATGACGACCACATCCATTGGGACACAGATGACGACTATTTTCCAAATAATCAGTGTGTGTTATATCTGAAAATTCCGATTGTTCAATAACATAAATTAGTAAGACAGATATTTTTTAAATCATACAATTTTTAAAAGCTTTTCATGGCTGTTTATATTATAAATTGATACCAAAAAGTTCATAAATATGATAATTGACACCATAAAAATAAAACCAGTATTATAGTATATATAAGTATAATATATTTTATCTGTTAGAAATATTGAAAAAATATATTTTGGTATTAGTTATACTGTTCTAAAAATTATAATTTTTTGCATAGCAACAAAAAAACACTACAATAAACATGCACATTAAAATATTAAAATATTTGAATATAAAAAATATTGAAATTTTTTATAATTTCCTATTTACAACTTAAAAATAACATTCAAACAACACTATTCTCATTAAATTATTAAAATATTTAGATAGTAAATTATAGATAGTACAATATAGATAAATCTAATAAATGACAATATTATTATACCTAAAGTAATGTAATTTAAAATACTCTTACTAATATTACTTTTAAATGTTCTCCATTATTATTTAAATATTCATTAAAAAAAAAATTGTAGCTAATGACCTTTTTAGCCAAAGTAATCTAAGAACAATAAAAATACTCTCACTATTTACTAATGTTTGTGAAATACTCACTTCTATAGTAGAATTAAGATTATGGTAAATCATATAATTGTAATGGATTAAATTGCAAAGCACTGACTGCCAACCATCACCCAATTATTATTTTTTAAATGATGTGTTATATGTCTTTTTAAACCATTGAAGTTTATGGTTTGTATGTAAGCATTGCTGTACAATGTGCACTATGCAGTTGATAATGTACAGAATTTATTTTAAAATTTAAAAAAAAAAATATGTCATAACATTTCAATAGTCAAGGATATATTATGATAGATAGGTAGTTTCTTTAAAATATATTAAACAATTTGAAAATATTAAAAACACGCATATCAGCTATGATTTGATTATATTGGTTTGATAATAATAATCTAAACTCATTTTCTTAAAAGTATTTACAAATTGTAATTGATTGTTTAGTTAAAATATCAGCTAAAAATGAAATAAATCAAGGAGATATAAAAACGACAAAATAATGATTATAATTTCAATAAACGTACTGAAAACTAAGTTTTTATAAGCATTTAATTATCAAAAAGGATAAAAACATTTATTTCAAGTACAATTAAGTGATAAATGACAAATTCAAGTATATACATATAATTGAAATTATAATAATACAATCAGTATGACTATGTTTTGCTCAAAATGAATGTTATTAATATTATTATGACACATCACAACTATAAACAGTAGAACCTCGATTAACCTTCAGTCACAGGATTAGAGCCTTGACAGATAATTGAAAATTTGAAAAGACAGTTAAGCAATAAAGATAAATTTGTTTTAACATATGTATATTTGTATACATAATTTATTATTATTTTTAATTAACTATACATTTGTTTACTTCATACATTATATTCATATTATTTCTTAAAAATATACAATACAAATAATATGTACAATTTTTGTACATGAAAAAGTGGATTAATTTTATAAAAACGCCCAATGGTTAACCAAGACGGTTAGAGTTAATCGGGGAACCTGGTTATCAAGGTTCTGCTGTATTTGACATAAAAATATACATAAGTCACTAAATGTATTAAAAAGCCTGGTGCCAATTATTTTTGGTATTTTTGTGACAAAATGACATTGGCACCAGGCGCCTCGAGGAAATAATTTGACAACTTCAAGATTTATTTAAAAAAATACTCAGTTCTTTTGCACCCTATGAACATTTTTTCTATGTCTAAGGAGTTTATCTTTTCTAGAAAATTCTTTTGGACACTCTGGACATAAGAACTGTGGCTCTTTACCACATTCAAAGTCGAGATGTCTGCGAAGACCTCCTTTGTATTTATAGCTTTGCAGACAATTTGGACAATGATGTCGATCAGCAATCAATCGTTTATTCACTTCAATTTCAACAATTTGATTAAGCCATATATCTGTAAATAAAAATGTTAATGTAAAATAAATTTTGTATCTTTATTTATAACTTTAAAAATATTTGATTTAGCTTTACTAAACTACTTTAAACTACTCTATACTAGAAAATATACTATTTAAATTAACTCAATATAACAAAACTGTATTAAAATATGTATCAAACTCTTAAATATTTTACTTTTAGATTTTGTGAAAGAATGTAATGATGTATGTTTGTTTTTTCTGTCTGTCATCGCTTTTTGGATCAGTAAAAATGCTTCAATTTTCTACTTCAGCATCTTTTCTGATAAGAAATTGAATCTGGTTTGACTTGGGGGAAGGGGGTTAAAAATAAGAAATGTACAATTGTTTTTAAATGTATTCGGAAAAGAGGAAAAAATAGATTTAAAAGAAAAATTTTGATTTTTTTTTTTTGTTAATAAATAGTTGACATTATCTAAAAGTTATAATACTAATAGTAGTTTTTTTTTTATATAAATGGTTACCATTGGGTACATAAATAAAAAAAATCTAACATTCTCATCGTGAATTAAATTTTTCATTAATTTTACTTATAGAAATTAACTAAAGGCTATAGATAATCATTTTTAAGATAATATATAAATGCAGTGTCTTTTGCCAAAATTAATTCAAGCTACTCAGTATTGCTAAAACAATAATATTGTTATAACGTTTGCTAGGCTGAAACACAGTATCTGTTTAGAATCGTTTTTCGTATCATTGAATTCAAATTTAACACATCCATTATGATGACACACTTGACAACTACTTTACATCAAAGCAGTGCCCACTTGTCCACCTTTTTTAAAAAATTTCTTTGTGTTAACTATTAGGAAGAGAAAGGTAGAACAATTGCATAACATTTCAAGTTTGTATTTATTTTAATTTATCAATAATAATATCATACTTTTTAGTTATGTATACAGTACAGACATTGTACAATTTAATTCATCCATTACCTGGATTTATAAGAGACTTACAATGATATTGTGAATATTGAAAATATGTAATTTTAAGTTAGATTTATGATAACTAGTTTTGTTACAATATGGACATTTAAAGTTGGGTTTTTTTCCACACTCCAATTTTAAATGAGTGACTAAATTCCTTTTATATTTATAACTTCTACCACATAAATGAGGACAGTCAAAACCTTCCATTCTGTAATCATGTGCTCGATTACCTATAATCATATACAATAATAAAAATGAATTGCAAAATAAATATTTTACTTATACTAATTTGTATAATACAATAAATTAGAAAAGTAGAATTTATAATAATACATTTTAAATAAAGTATTGCCAAATATTTGAATTAGGTAAGTACTTATATTAATATGTTATTTTTTAATATACTCTTAGTCTAGGTCAAATTCTAAATATAACTTTCTAAATACCTATTGTTCAAACTATTTGAAATATTTTTAATAGCATTATTAATCAAGTAGCAATAGATCTTCTTAATTCTTTATAACTTCCAAAACCATAAATAATACTAAACTAAGTTCAGTTACCTTTATTAAAATAACAATTACATACATGCAGTTACTCAGCTATAAAATTATACACAAATATAATCAAAATGAAGGAGAATAGGTTGAGTTATGTTATATCGGTCTTATTATGAGGAGAGGTAACTCGGAGGTAGTGAGAGTGGCTGTGAAAACGAATGTAGAAGGAAAGGGAGGGAAAAAATACCAAAGAACAGATGGATAGACTCAAATAAAGAATGAAAATAACTGGTATAAATAAAGAAGAGATGGGAGGATAAGAGCCCTATAGAGCTGTAGGACAAAAGTGGCTGCCCCTGTGTAGTTGGGTGCTAAGGGCAAAGAAAATGAAGAAAAATAATTAAATGTTTATTTCTTGTTCCAAAAATTAAAAATGTAATACATAGTTTGTTATTAATTAGTTGTTCTTAATATAATTAAAAAATATGGAAAATACAGTCGCAATTTATTTATAAGTTTATAAGTTGACATTTTAACAAAATTAGATAAGCAAAAATATCAATATTAGTTGATTAAAAAAAAAGAAATAATCGCAGACTTGAAATTTTCCAGCATGAGGAAATAATTATTTCCCATAATCAATGGAATATTCTAAATATTTAGACAAGTTTTATATCATTTTACATTAAGTCTACTAAGTCAAGGAATATTTACTTAAATGTTTTTGGTATTGAAATCAATAATATTTTAGATAGTATACATATATTTATGTATTATATATATTTCAATAAGCAAACATAAAATCAATGTTTTGTTAACCAATATTTATTTAGAAAATAATAATATGTACTGTATGCATAATATATTACTTACAAAATTGAAAAAAATTATTACTACCAAATAATTAAGCTTGAACATAAAAATTAGATGTATCAATCGTAGCGCAATAATTCACGACAGTTAAAATTACATAGATATAAATTCTTAAATACTAATAATACCTATGAATTGATCTCCTAAAAACCATAAACCATATTTATCATCTTTATTGTATCAACAATACATTGGGTCTATAAATGGTATCAAATCAATAAGAACTTCCATTGATAGCAAAAACTAAGACATAGAATACAATTGAGTGCATATAGGGTATTTCTTTAAAAATATCTACATTTAAATTGACAGTAGTAGTTGTAAGGAGGAATCTAAGGTTTTACCCTTGTGTATACAACTAGCAATTACTAATACCTATATTAAAAGTTACTGAATAATTTAAATTTGTATGTATCCCAAAAAAACTACTATACATTTTATGTGTAAGGGAAGGTTATAATTTTATCAACTATAGTCTCATCTAAATATTAGTTTGTGATTAACAGATAACTTATAAATATCAATTTGAATATAAAAATAAATAATTGTAAGCCACATTATAGGTACTACAAACATGTTTCATTATTCATCCAAACTTTAGCTTCAAGTTAAAGGCATAGTATATAACTAATAATAGTAGACATCCATGTAAAGAATCTCTTATACACTCATAAACAACTTAAACAGTTTTAGTTACATTAAAAAATATCCATTTTTATTTAATATTGTCTGTGTGATTATCCATGGGTCCAGTTAGTAGGTCACTGTGCTGTCGAAGTACATGAAATTTCAAACTAGCATTCTGAGTATAGGCCTTTGAACAAAATGTACATTTAAATTGTGGCTCAACACCACATTCATTTTTCTTATGCCGTAATAAATTTGTTCGGTGCTTGTATTTCTTGCCACATAAATTTTCGCACACAAACCATTCCATTCCTGAAAAGTATTCATCCATTTAATAAATATTATTATATACACATAGATAACATAAAATGTTAGTTTCAATTTACAAAATATTGTAAATAATATTATTCAAACAACTTTTGAAGCATTAACAATTCAATGAGCAAAATTATATGAGCGGATTAGTTAGCAAAATATATTATATTATATTGGTATGTTTGTAATAGAACTTAAGTATTATTTTAAAAAAAAATACAATCAGCATATACAAGTAAAAATTGGAAATTTGTCTTGTTTTTATTACTACTATTATTTAATTATATAATATATTTTAATGCAAATCATGATTTAAAAAAAAAATAACAATGCTGAAAGGAGGTGGGAGGTTTCCTATAAGGTTTTTTTTATATAGTAATCATAACATTTAAAAAATAATGTATGTGCAAACTCACAAAGTGTTCATAAAATATAAACAAATACAGTATGATTTTAACTGATTATTTTGTCAATTTGTTTACCAATCATAGATGTTACTAATTATTAATACACATTGCTTTACTCCTCCATGCCAACATTTCACTCAATAACAAAAAAATATCCCCAATTTTTCTGTCTAAAAAAAAATTATGCTTTATGTCAGTTACCAAGTCAAATAAAATATAATAATTACATTGCTATGAAAATAATAATATTCAAGCCAACATTCAAATTATATCCTATTGTTCGCCAAGTTATTGGTAGCAGTGGGCTTTTATTGTAACAATGTGGGGCCACCCATTCAAAACAATATTATTTTGAATTTGAATCAAATGTTTCAAGTCATATTTTAGCATGGCACTCTTTAAATAGGTACTTATAAGTTATAACAGATATCTATAGAGACATAGAGTGATATAATATAAAGTGTCAAATACGTACAGAAAATATAATTTATTTTATTTTTGTGTACAGAGATTTTTAAATACTTTTTAATACATTTTATACATATGGTTGTTAATTTAATTCACTCTGCTTAGAATCTAAAAAAGATAACTAAAACAAAATACAGATTTAAATATTTGCTTAAAATAAAATAAATACTACATTTTCCTGAAAAAAATGTTTTTTCTTGTAATACGTATTTAATTAATGGGTTTTTCTTTTTTTGGTCAAATTAAGAATAAAAAAAGTAAATATAAAAAACACAAAAATAAAATCTATACATTTTTATCATGTTTTAAAAATCAAATATAAAAGATAATGAAATAGTATAGAAATTACACACACCTTACTAAAAATTTTCCTTCAAAAAAAAGGTCTTGAGATTATCAATTTTGAATAAAAATTATTTATTCTCATTATTGTATTATTATTCATTAATACATGTACAATCATAATTACTTATTTTTTAATATTGAAAGTTAACAAAAACAAATTTTTATACAATTAAAATGTATTAGAACTACTTATCTTTTTTTAGAATTTTTTTCAAATTGAAATGTATAATCTATAAAATGAATGAAGATAAGAATATTGGTTATTCATAATATTAATTTGTCAAAAAAATAAAATTTGAAAAACTAAAAAAACATTTAATTTTTCCATAAAAAGCACAGAAAAGAAATAATGACAACTGATGTAAATTTGTTACAAGCTCTCCGCAGGAGCATATATAACTATAATAACATTATAAGTTTATAAGTAATAATGTAAGTAACAACATTTAAAATTAAGCAATTATTCATAAAATCAAAATATTTAAAATATTTCTTGAAATAATTTAAATAAAACCAAATAAGTTGATAACAATAAAATTATTGTTGTATAATAAAATGTTGTGAATAATTTAACTTATACATACATTTTTAATTCTTTGAAATGGAAAATTTGAATGATACAATTAGTATGATGTTGTATAACATATTTGAAAACTAAATTGCATAGCTACCAATATAAAATACTAAAATAATACTGTAAAACTAATAGATAACAATCAAAAACAGATTGAAAATATTAATTCTTTTAATTATTAATGATATATTGAAAATATTAATTTTTTTAATTATTAATGATATATTGAAAATATTAATTTTTTTAATTATTAATGATATATTGAAAATATTAATTTTTTTAATTATTAATGATATATTAAAAATATGTTTTACAAAGTTCTAGAAATGATTTTACTATATGATATTTTATTTTTAAATTAGTTACTGCAATAAGAAATTTAGTAAAAGTAATATTTATTTATGTCTTTACAACAATACAAAGACAAAATAATTTTATAAACCAACAGTGAAATTTAATTAGAATTAATAAAAAAACAAAATGGTTTTTGTATGTACGGTTTGGTACATGAATATATTCTAGTATCTAATTATGCAGTACTTATAGATGACTATTGAATAATTAAACCGAAATTAAATATTTACACATGTATAGCTGATAGTTAAAATAATAGAAATGTTTTGTAAAATATAAATAGCCATATATATTTATGGCATATGCTACATTAAATTACATTATTAATAACAGTAAGATTTCATTTCAGAAAACGCTTAAAATTAACTGTGGGTAAATGAATTATATTTCAGTATGAGCCAATGAAGTGAATTATATTTTGTATTTAAGTTTTGCCATTAAAATAATTATAATTGTGAGCATATTTGAAAAATTAACCACATTTTACCAGACAGAGAAATAACATTTCTACTATTGTTATTTTAAATTATAACAGACCGCCAATTGATTATTAGATAGAATATTATGTTGATTTAACATATAATAAGGAAGCCATTCAACAAGAATGTTTTATTAGATTTGAAAAGTTAATTATTCAAACTAATTATTGGTGTTTAAAAATTGATATCATTAATAATTTATTTATTTAATATAAAAACTTAATTTGTTTTAAACATAGCCACGAAAAAAAATCATATAAAACATTTAGTATTAATAAAGTTAGTGTAATTTAAACACTTATACAATTTTTAACACTAGATGTAAATTCACAAAAAGTGTATGGTTAGGTGATGAGACAATCAAAAATAATGAATAATATTTAAAAATTCAGCCTTTTTTTTGGGGGGGGGGGGTTGTGAGAATAGCCACCATGTCTTTGTATTAACAATTTATATATCTTCATATCATTTTAAAAACCTTTTTTTACCCCCCCCCCTCTTAATTGTTTTTAAATATGACAATATTATAGTAGTTCACTGTAAGAAATGTAGGACATACAGCCTAAAAGTCTAAATTTCAACATTGACCAATCAAATTTAAATGATCCATAAATGCAGTAAATTTGATGAGATTGTATAAATAAATAATATTTACAAAGACATGAGGGTATCTCAAAAAGCATGCTATACAAAAAATAAAATATTAAATACATTCTAAATTTTGCAGCATTTCAATGACATTTTTTAATATTTGTAAAACTAAAAATTAATCAGGATATATTATACTGTGTTTTCGTGCGACATGTTGTTTTAGTTTTGATTTGTTAATATATTTCATTTCACAATAATTACATTGATATTGTAGTGGTATTCCACATTCATGTCTAAAATGATATCCCATGTCTCTTTTGTTTTTATAATGTCGTCCACATTTATTCAAACAATAATATCGACCATTTATTGGTTTAACATGAGCTGTAGAGAAGATTCCTACAAAAAAAAAAAATTATTATTATATTAATAAGTTTTGATGTACCATTTGTGCCCATTATATAAAAATAAAATAATAATAATAAAATAAATAATAAATACTTATGAAAAAGCAAAATTTAAAAATCCAACACCTAAATTTGACTAAACAAATTTAAAGAGGGGAATTATTAAATTTTTTTCAGTCAAAATATCTATAAATATTCATCAATTAATTTTGTACTAAAACAATTTAATTACATATCAATATATATGATTTAATAACTACTATTTGTCAAATCCCATCCCAACAATTTTTGGTTTTTGAAAACAAAACCTGCAACCAGAGTATTCTGCTGACATTTTTGAAGCACATTAATCTAATGTTGGACTTCTGAATTTCTAAATTGTGTATAATTGAAGTATTTTAAGAAAAAAAATGAGAAAATTATCCTTTGCCATTTCTTAAGTCCAAGTTGATATTATTGTTATTTTACATTAAAAAGTTCAAAAAACATACTATATATGAGGAATTCGAAACTAATATTATATGTCAAATTTGGAACTTACTACTGTTTTTCAAACTAAAAGAGGAGTATAGACATATACATTTTGAAAAAATATAGAAAGTATTATGTTGTTTTTTTGAAAAAAAAAGAAGTAATCAATCACTAGGCTTGTAAAATGATTATCTAAATTTTTTTATCAAAATATCAAATAGTTAATACATTCAAATTATTAATTTATTTAATCTGACATAGAAAGATAAAAACAGATATAACAACACTATCTGATATTGTTAAATCGTAATAAAAAAATATTTTAAAAGTATAATTGGCATACTTACAATTAATAGTTATTACTAAGTGTTTGTATTATACTGATAAGATGATATCGAATTACCATTAATAATTAGACGTTTTTTTTATCAGACGATAACAATTTAAGGTTTCAATTAGATAAATATAATATAAGATATTTAATCAGACATTTTCAATTATTCAACATTTTGGTATGCATATAAACACACAAACTAACTTATTTTTGATTCAGTTTTTTGATTCATTTTTTTTGTGTTTTCACAAAAAAAAAAAAATAGACATTTACAGAACATAAACTTGAAACTATTTCCTAATTTTTAATAATTTAATCAATCATCCCATGTACAAACAAATAATAAAATAGTGTTAAATAATATTTATATTTATAAGCAGATTCATTAAAGATGCTTTCCTTGTTTTATAATGGAATTTTTGTTACTGCACCATAATAAAGATGTCAGTATAATTTATGAATCATCTGGTACTTGGTAGATAAGTGCAAATGTAAATTTAAAGTTTCAAAAAAAAAAAAATATATATAGGTATTATTTTGATATCAAGCCCGTGAGTTAGTATAAGTATAATTTTAAAAAATGAAAATAGTTTCTTAAAACATAATTCTATAAATATATTTATGAAAAATTATTATTTTATATAAGTAACTAATTAATATAATTATACTTATTAGCAGAAGTAATGAAATACTATAACAAATAATATTTAAGAACTTAAATAAGTTATTAAGTAACCTAAAAAAAAATGTCTTTTAACATGTTATTCAGGATATTTTACTGAACATGTTTGTAAAATTCAGCTTTCCTATTTTTTTGCTATTATAATTAAATTTCCTGTACATATAAGTTTTCAATTGAAAATTTACATTATAAATAGCTATTTTTAAAAAGCGAGAAAACATTTTTGTAACATTGACTTTTTAATAATTATACTAATGAGAATGAACATATATTAATATGAATGTCATAAAAATAGATTGTATTAGGTAAACAAATTAAACATTAAACCACTTATAAACAAAATTATATTAAACTTTGTACATGATTTAAAAAATATTTTCTCTTATTTCACAAAATATGATTTTTTGCTTGTTTAAAGTAGCTTATGTACCAATATCATATGTTTTTTATACGTATAACAACGGGGAAATGATTTAAAACATAAATGACAATGATATTTTGGTGGCACCCCACACTCATGAGTGATGTGATAAGTTAATGTAGGCTTGTATTTGTAATTCTTTCCACAATCAGCATTTGGACAAAAATATCTTGGTGGCTCTAAAAATAATATTAAAAACCACTTATTAATTATTTATTTTTTTAGTTTCTACATACTATTGATAGTAGCAAGGTGGAGAAAAATTGCATAATATATAATTAGTATAAACCATAGTATATAATTATTAACTAAAAAGTATACATAATAATACCTACACGTAAATATGTATTAAATAATAAAGTACATTATACTTGAGGAGTAACATCAGTTATTATAAATTATGTATTCCATAATATACTGATTATATTAACTGATCAATTATGAAGTACATTTTTAAATATGTACCAATTACCAATAGCTCTTATTCATATTACCATAGACACTCTCAAATAGGTACCTAGGTGTATTTCTACAAAACTAAATTCACCTATACTGGGGTATACCAGTAGCTAGTTTATATATTATTAAATAATTATTGTCCAACTTTTAGGTATTTATTAATTTTGTACATTTGTTTTTTATGTACTTAAATAACAAAAAAATCTAATAATATGTTAATATCCGATTGAAAACATTTCCTCAAAAAACAACTGTTAATATTATGAAATTATAAACTATAAACAACTCAGTGCCAACCCCAGTTGTTAACACAAGTAAATTGTATTTTACTCTGTTATCTTATTTGGCTTTGGCCTTTAGATGGTTATAACATATAATACATAATATTATAAACGTCTCTATTACAAAATAATATCACCAGAAATAATATAGGTAAAAATCAATTGAACCAACTAAAATAATAAGTTAATCAAACATCAAACAATATTGCTAATGATCCAGTATAATTCCGCTATTTTACTTTAACGTAATATATCTTATACCGTCATCACTCACCAGACAAGAAAAAACAATAATTGTTTTCATCTTAAAAATGCTTTGCAAACATAATCAACTAGTTTTATTCTACATGATGCCATACATGTATTTAATTATTTAAAAATGGTAAAATAATACATTTAAAGCCAATATTAGTTCTTAGTTAAAATTATTAATATTTTATTATCATCATAAAAATGATCTAAAAAAGTTATAATTCTTTAAGGCACAGCAAATTTAACTATTTATATGCAATAAAAGTTTTGAGAACACAGTATTTAGCAGAACAGTTAACTTGATGCTTTTGTAATGTAGTCTTCCTGAACATAAATTTATTACAATATTTACATTTAAACTTTGGATCAACACCACATTCATCATTGATGTGTCTGCGTAAGCTTCTTTTATTTTTGTAACTACGATTACAAAATCCATTTGGACAATAAAATCGATCTGTAACACAATAACACAGTATTAAAATAATGTATTTTATATTGTCTTTATATATTGAACTGTCTTTATAAAGTCAATGACAATATTTTATTTATGCTTTAAAGCCCAAGCTATAAAGTAGAGAACAGTTATTATTTCCAAGGTGTTATTCTCAATATTATAGAATACAATTAAAATATTATATTAGGTATATTAAGTTAGCTTAAGATGTGTGATACTGTGATGTGTCACATTACAAATATGTTAACGCAATACATTCCATAAAATACATTGTTGGTCATCTAGCCGTGCAGTAATCTGGCTTTTTATTTTGTTTATCGATCCAAATTTAAGCCAAAAATAAATAACTAGTCACTTGATATTAAAAACACAATAAATATTACTACATTTATATTTCCATACAGATTTTTTTAAAGCTTTTGATACGGTCAATCATAATGTTTTGCATACTAATTAAATTTATTATGTCATTGGTACCTTCTTTTATATTGTTCTATTGTACTTGCAATTAGTCAAATATAAAAACTATTGTTTAAATTTTTTCTCTGGTTTCTTAATTATTGTGGATAATTGGATACTTGAATAAAATATCCAATGAAATAATAATAAATAAGTATTCAGCTGTTTGAAGTGTGCTTTTTTTAATTGATTACATTTAAAAGCTTAGGAACTATACTGGTTACTGGTATTGGTATAGCAGGAATCAAATGTACCTAACTCCTCATTATGGGTGTGTTAAATTTAAATTAATTTATAATTCACATTTTACAAAAAACAATATTGAGCATATTAGATGGGTAAATCATAATTTATTTCTAAAGGTAGTTCTATTTATTACTTTAATTAAATTATTATTAGTATTTTTTTAATACAGCTAGTGTGGATTGAATTAATTGTGTTCAAAAACATGGTGAATGACCTGTTTAATTGCCAAGTAATGACATACCATAGAGCAGTGTGAATAGAATCATTATAAATTGCTTAAAATTTGATAAAATTATTTAAAATTTTCACTGAGTAAAAAAAATAATAAAATACGTAATAAAAAGATGAAGTATTGGAAAACTTTAGGTCTCTATGATAAATGTTTTTTTAATGACATCAAAGTAAATTTTAGAAAAAAACATTATTTTTTGTTAAATATCCACTTTTGTAAAAATTTGAACACTTTGAAAGCTCATATAAAAACAAATTATGAGGAATCTTGTATTAAATTTTGAACTTTTAATACAAAAAAACAAAAACTATATTAGCATGAAAAAAAGAAAAAACGAAAATCGAAAATGTCTATAGATTGGTCAAAAACTACTAAGAGACAAGAGCCATAATATTTTGAACATTACAAAATAACAATTCTTCATTTCTAATTTACAATAATAAATTAAATCCATTTATTTTTAAAAATAGGGAGTTAAGTAAATATTTTTGTTTTCTCATTGTTTTTTTTTATAAGCTTTTTCTGTATATTAAAAGAAGTCTCGATTTTCATTCTTTTGACGCCCCAATGTAATGTTGATGATAAGAGTAAATTTCCTATCCCATAACTTAATAACATAAAAAAAAAAAATACAATATTTTAAAACTAATACAACTGCTCAGAATCTATAAACTATACTATAAATCAAATGATTACAAAATTATACTCTAGTTAAACCAAGATGTTAAAAAAAAAAAATTAAATAATGTTTAGGATTTCTTAAAAATATCAACTACTATTGGTGTAAATAAAACATTAATACATTTACTATGTATCTAAATTATCTATATTATTATAATAGTATATACTTAAGATAAAAATATTATAATATTTAAACTAAAATAATCAATTATGTTATTTTTGTAATCTGATTTCAAACTAGTATGTTAATTGTTAAACTAGACATAATAACAGTATTATATAAACTTGTTGTTGATATGTATGTATAAATAAAAAATAATTTAAATTACCTAGATAATAATTTATTTAAATTTAGTTTATACTTTATACATTATAACTTTTAAACTAAAAATAAAATTGAATTTAAATACAAAAATTATATTTGTATTTATTAATTGCATAATATTTATATCTTATTTTCATATATTTTTTTTTGAACATATAGCTTAGCTATAATTCATTGGGTTCATCTTAACAGTCAGCAACCAGATGATTTAAAAAAAAAATAGAACTGATAACTAAACTTTATTGAAAATATTATAATCTTTAATGTAATACAAATTTGAATTTATTATATTTAAGTAGGTATTGAATTAGTCAAAATAAAGAAAATATAAGCAAAACATATTAATGACTTATATGTGTATAACCTTTTAAATGTTAATATAAATATCACAGGGACAATTATTAAGTAAACTGTCATTGCTCTTCATATAAAAATGCTTCATTTTAGCAATTGAATTAATAAAATACAAATTTGGTGTTGTTACAAAGGACATTTTGGTGCTATTTTAAAGGACAGAATGCAAAATAATTGATATTCTGGTTTAATATTATATTCAAATATGAGAAATTGTATTACAAATAATACATTGATTTATCAACTAGAAGACAAATTTATGCATACAATTCTGATACATAAATTACATTTATTTAAAAAAAATCAACTTTATGACTATTGCAATTTTAAAACTATTGTTTTATACATTTTAATAAAATAAAATTAGTAACATTTTAAAATTCAAAAAAAAAATATGAATAAATAACAATAATTTACTATACATTTGGTACTTTATGTATTGTTTGTATATGTCTATTTTTGTGTTGTTTGTGGACAAATTTTTTGTTACAAATATCACATGAAAATTTAGGATCAACCCCGCATTCATAATTTAGATGTTGACGCAGATTTCTTTTGTGCTTATAAGTTTTAAAGCATCTGGGACACTCGTTGGATATAAAAACTAAAAAACAAAAAATATCTTAAAAATGGATGATATATATAGGCACATAATAAAAATAAAATAAAAATAAATACATTATGATATGTTTGCAAAACGCAAATCATATTAAGCAAAAAAAGAGTAAAGTAATTATTTAAATGTTGTTAGAATAGAAAAATGTATCGATCTACTTAAATTATTTATAAGTTATATTTTACAACATTCACTCCATAATAAAAAAAAAACGCATTTCATGCAATACCCCTGCAGCAGCCAAAATAATTGTGTTAAGTATAATGAATAGGTAATATATTCATCTATTTTAACTTCACAAAATAGGTATAACATGTTATGTATGAGAACACACACTGTATAATTAATAGAAATTACTGTTGTAATAGACACATAAATCACTTCTTTACAATATACAGTAAAATAATCACAATATAAAAATATAATTAATGAACTATTATTTATCAAAAAATTATACTTAACTTTAAATAAATCATTGAACTTAATTCAAAGACAACTGTCAATTTTGGATACTTATATTTTCACTTGGCTATCTGCTTTAGAAAGGTTATACTGTAATTATATATTATTTTTTATATTTTAGTTTACTTTTTTTTTAATTTTAAAATAAAAAAATAAAATAAAATAAAATAAATACAATTTTAATATTCACTTTAATTTTATGAAATACCAACATAACACACTGATATTCTATCTGTGCATATTTGTATCGTGTGTTTAAATTTATTATATACCTACATGAAATCATATTAAGCTTGATAATATATGATTAATTTATGTTTAAAATATTATTGAAAAATGTTTATTTAAGCCATAAAGTCACTGGAATCATCAATTATTTTCATGCAATGTTACATTTGATAACATTAAATTTTATTGAACATTTAATTATATTCAACATTTGTCGTTTCAATTTTATTTTATTCCTTTTACTGAAGTAAAGTAATAAGCTATTGTAAATCATAATAAGTGTATTATCTATAATATGTAATTATAATTTTATTTTGTTTTCTAACATTATGTAACAAAAATAAAAGTTGCCTCTATATCAAAAACAATATATTATTTAATAACAATAATATTTTTAACAATAAATAAAATTAATGAATTTAAAATAACATATTAACAAAATTGTTATTCTTAAGTTAAGTAATTTTCTAACTTAATGGGAAAATAATCTTTGGTAAATTATAAGTTGGTAGATAAAATAAAATAATAACAACTTTAATTAAGTTTAACAACTGGGATTTATGTATTTTACATGGCGTTTTGGTTACTGACTTGCAATATCAAATCACCTTCATCTCTGGATTCCTGTAGATACATAACAAATACTAACATTCAAAAATGCAATATTATGAAATAATATTTATAGAAAATAATGCAAAATACCGAACGCTTATTGATAAATTCTTCGAGAGAATTCCTATGTATATCGACAACGTGCCTGCTTAAGTTAGATCTTTGAGAAAATCTCCGTCCACAAAAGCCACAGCCAAATTTTGGAGTTATCCCACATTCAAATTTTGAATGTCTTTGAAGACTTCCTCTATGCATGTACATCTTGCCACACTTTTTACACATATAGTCATGCCCGTTAAACATATAATCTGAAATTTGTATTATTTTATATTATATTAAAAAAAGTAACGTCCTTTATGATTATTATACCGAATAAAATATAAAATAATTTAAGCCAATAAACATATTAAATGTTGATATACACTTAGAAATACAGATATTTTGGAACAACAAAAATTTATGAAAGATAAATTAAAAAGCGTTATATTAATATAAACAAAAAAAATTATATTGAAATAAAAATAATATTATGTATTAGGTAGTAATACAACATACATTTTGGGTAGGTAAATTAAAAAAATTATAGGTTTATGTTAACAACATAATCTATTATATGTTTATTCAATTCAATGAATCATTTATTTAACACTCATTAAATAAAATTTGATTAACTGATTGAATATTAATTGTTTTAAACAAAAGTTGAAAGCTTACATTTTTATTTCACAGAATATAAACATTTAGATCAAAAAATGGTATTATCGCCAAAAAATGAGGAATTATACAACACAAATACATAACATAATAATTTAGCAACAAAAACTCAATATGATAAAAAAATGAATGTATTAATAAGCAACAAATATATTATATTTATTATTACAAGAAATTTTGTTTTTTTTTTAGAGGTGTACTGTTAAATTTTAATAATTTTATTCAACACTTCAAATGTATAATTTATATATTTTATTTATTTACAATTATTAATTTCAAAAACAGTTTTCGACTATAAAAGGTTTACCTAAAATTGATTAATAAAGTATTTAAACTTCAAAATTAAATACAAAAATAAGTAAATGGGAATCGATAGAACTAGAAATTTGATTATGCATAATCATAATATTTAATTTATAAGATAAATACTATATGTTGAGATCACTGAATTCCTACCACTAAATCAATAATAAATATTTGTTTTTAAATTACAACAGTTAGGCTTGTATGATTAAGGTCAATGAAGAATTATAAATTAATGAATTAAGCATTTATCAAATACCTACCATTTACAATTAAATAACTGACTAATATCAAAAAGACTTAAATAAATTGAAATACAATTTAGCTTAATTTTTGTACTATAGAATATTTTAAGCCAACTCTCACCTCAATTATATTTATATGGTATAATCATAGTCCTTTCTTTCATTATAGCCTTTAAGACGGTTTATATTTAAATATCTACAACTCATATCTTAAATTAGGTATGATTTTAAAATTGTATTAAATAGACACATGCAAATATTATTTCTATTTTAACAAAATGTTCTCTATAAATAACAAATATTATTGGGAATTTATAATTTTTTTAATGTAATGTAACCCTTTTTTCGTCAGGAACTGAACCCATAATGAATTTTTTAAGTTTTGGTTAGTCAGAATAGATAATTAAAATGTCATTTTAAGTTTCAATAAATACTGATATTAACCATTTCAATTGAAATTTAAATAAAAAATTCCACACAATAAAAATCTGAATTGAGTAATTATAGAAAAAATAACTAAATTAAATTATTATTAAATTAAATTATTTAAGTAATTAGTTTTTTTTTTAACTTTGGCTAGCGTATAAACCATTAACTCAATTTGAAATAGCTCTCTCACTTAGTCAATTTCTAATACCAGTTTAAAGATCAAAATTATTAGTTGAAGAAAGTTTACCAATCCAAATATGATACTAAAATATTGGTTATCATTAAAAAAACAAAGTTGCGTTGCACGTGAGAATAATACATGGATAAATAACTGTACCTAAATCAAATAAATGTTTAGTCTTGTAGTTTCATGTTACACATGCCGAATTAAAAAAATATGCGTAAGGTAGTAGGTACTGAGTTATAGAGTGTTCACTGATCCATGGACACATGGTCATATATTCATGACTTATTAGAACTAAAAAGAAGTTATAAAACTGAAACACATTTACCTTTTGAATATTGTTTCTGATTTTGGTTTTGGTACTTAAAATTTCTAATAAGAGTTCCAATGAAGTTTGGAGTTTTTGGTTTTAAAATGGTTACTGATTTGATAACAGTTAATTATAGTTCAATTTCAGTTCTTAATTTGCAAACACCTCTTTCAATAAAATAAAATATAATTACAAACAATAATTGATGCAAAATGAATTATGATGTTCAGTTAGGTGTGTAAAATATTTAACATAAACTTTGATCTCCTAATATCAAAAATAACTTGAAATTTTTATAACAAAATATTATGCACAGATATCATATGTCTTCTCCAATGATGTTTTAAAGCAAATCTTTTCATACAATCTTGACATTTAAATTTTGGTTCAACGCCACACCTAAATTTCAAGTGCAAGTTCAGACTACTTTGATATTTGTAAGCTTTACCACATTGAGGGCAAGTATAGCAATCACAAATAGTACCTAAAAACACAAAAATATGAAGTTATTTATTTATTTGTACAACTTGTTCTATTCGCTAACCACTAATAACTAAGGTATGTAATGAATCAGAAAAAATTGTATTACAAAGACAAGCGTACATATTGTATGTAACAATAAAAAACTCAAAAAATTAACATTTTGAAGTGAAAAGCTTTAAAAATACAAAAAAAATCCTAACCTCAAATAATGTTGAAGTGTTCGAATTTATAATTCAAACCACCTTATACACTTAATTTTTATTCCTCCTTATATGTTGAAAAGGGAATATTAATACTTATTATAAAAAAAATAGTTGTAGAAAGGGGGAATATCAGGCGTAAAAAATCATAGAAACATAAAAAGTATAAATATTAATTATAATTAAACTCTGGAACAAGTTGACATACCTGTAGAAATATTGTACTATATTTACATTTTTACTATACTTAAATACTTCACCTAATTATTGTCCTATCTACCATATCTTGTTCATAAATATTAAAGCTGATAAATGTCAATATTTTTGTCCTCAACATTGTTAAAACTACTAAAATTTAGCACTGATTTTAACCTAACCAGAGGTAGGCATCATTGGTTTTTTTTTTGGGGCTAGTGATGATATACATACAATTTTAAGAGTTTAATTATTTTAATTACTAACTGAAATTATGGTAACAAATTCATATTAACTTAGTGATTTAATAATTTGGTCATTTTTCATCTTTAATTATTAATTTATATAAGTATAACCTGACATATAGTACTAATAATCAAAACTAAAAACATCAAAATACAATGAAATAATAATATAGCCTCAAGTATATTTCTGTTTTTAACTTATTTAAATCAATATAACACATATTAAATTAACTTAGACAATCATTATGTTACCATTGTTCAACATAACTTATACATTGATAATACATGTAAGTTTGATGAAGGAATTAGTACATATAAACTAGGTATAATTAAAACATCTACTGTAAATAGTATACAAAATACAAACTAAACTTTAATTTAAGTTATTAAAATAAACACAACACATACTGACATCAATTTCAGATGGTTAAATTTAATTTGAAGTATGATAATAGGTTTTATTATGTGATATCATGATATGCGTACGGAGTCTGTGACTTCTGCTGAACAAGCGATTGCACATTCTACACCTGAATTGTGGTAAGACTCCACATTCGTACCTTCTGTGATTGCACAGACTAGGTTGATGTTTATACTTCTTGCCACACTTAGGGCATATATATGATTTAGAAATTTTACCTTCGTTGTTTATTAAGAAAGAAGCTAAAATCAACAACACAAAAAATACAAAAGTAATGAATTAATTGAAATAAATATATGTTACAATTAAAAATTAAATATATTTTAACAATAAGCATAACTCATAAAATTAAAACTAAATACATAGAATAATCCTTAAAAATATCTACACATGCAAGGTTATAAGTTGGATAACAATTTTAATTTGCTCATAAAATTAAAAACAATAAATTAAAATTAAAATGTGTAGACAAACAATCAATTATGAAATATAATATTCAATTTAGTTTATCAGTTGTTTTCACCGAAATCTAATGAATAATTCCGTGAATATAAGCTAAATGTAATTTTAGAATATCTTTGCGTCGACATTGTTTAGAACAAATTGAACAAGTAAATTTATATGTTGGACCACACTCATATTTAATATGTCTTGACAATGATCCTTGAAATTTATATTTTCGTTTACAGAGTTGACATGAAAATTTCTTGATGTTTTCTACAGAAAAAAAAAAAACGTGTTACAGTACACAATGAATTTTATAATAGGGAAATTTAAAAATATAATACCAACAAATTAGAAGCAAATCAATAATTTAATATTTTATAATATTATATTTATAATAAAAATGTTATATATGAAAAAGTATATTACTATTATTAGATTAGGCAGGTATATGTATTTCTCCCATTTTTATATAACCATATTCATAAGGTTTTGTTTGACACTTTAATATTGTTAACATACTGCTTAAATGGTGTAACATATAATGCCGAAATATCATATAATACCAAAATATTGAGTTGTGATAAGCTAATACAAACTTCTTAAAAATGTGTTTTTTACTATTGAAAAATAATAAAACTCTTGACTCTTGATAGGAAAGCATTGTGACATTACGCTAAATTTATCGTTGTGGCATTTACCTTAGGCCCGATTAACCTAATAATATCAGAATACCAGTTACCAAATGTTTGTTACAATTATAAATTAAATAAATTTAAAAAATAAGCATAGCTTATTTCAATATTCCTTAAAACCTAACCTATGTAAACCAATCTTTCTCTCTAGCCAAATTATAACCTATAGTTATTGACTAGTGTCTAGCAGTAGTAGTGATGAACACTTACTCCCAATCTCACTTTTTGTTTATTTTTATTAAACTGTTAAAGTATGTTAACATTAGTCATCAGTTTGTTAAAAAAAATTAATTTTCATGAACATTTTTCTGTATACTTGATTTATTGTTCTAATCCAGGGATCTCCAACCTACAATCCATCAGACTATTCAAACCGGCTCGCTAAACTTTTAATTTGATTTTACGTAATTTTGCCAGGAGTCTTTTCAAATCTTAAAAATTTGAACGTGAAAAGTTTTCAATATTTAACTTGATCTATTTACATGAGCAGACTATTTAAAAAATGAAATACGTCAAATCTAAGTATAGAACCAAGTCAAGTGACACATTTACAGGTGGCGCTGTTGGTTGGAACAACAAAGTTTGATGCAAACTATCAAGAAATTTTAAAAAGACAAGCAATTCCAAACTTCTAATTAAGTAACATACTCGTATCATAATAAAATTTTTTATAACAAAAATAAAAAATAAATATATATATTTTAAAATAATTCTTATTAATCTTGAATTTTATTGCCTTTCTATCCTTCCCTAAAAAAAAATTAACAAAGCATATCATAGATTTGGCCTGCCGTAAAAAAAAAGCTGAGGCCCCCTAATCAATTTGAACATTTCAAAAAATATCACCTATATTACATAAGTTCAATGATTGAATTAAAAAAGTTTATCATCTTAACTAATTAACTTATAATGGTTGATAATATGATAAATACCGAATAGATACATTAAATTAAAATGTAAAAATTAGAAATAATTTTTTTTGTGCATTCCTTCCATACAATTGTATTTATACTAAACTTGTTTTATTTAGTTAATACCTATGGATGCAAAACTGAGCCATAAAATATTATTATATCATTAAAAAACGATTCTAAGTAAATCTTTGTTTAATGTACAAACTTTTTTACATAACAACACTTCTCTGTAGTTTTTTTCTTAGTTAGAAAAATACTGAGTCATTAATGAATGAACTCATCAACAGACCAACTACTTATTAAATTTATCATCAATAAGTAACACAACTTTAATTTTAAAAAACATTATTTGTGTTCAAAAATGTATTTATAAACATTAATACAAAAAAATCATCATCATTTTTGTTCCACTCAGAATCTTAAGAAATGTTTTCAGAAAATTGTATTATAAATGAAATATATCAAACATATAGTAAAAATTGTTTTAATAATTATAATATGCATTTTCTCAAAGACTTGTCCTGGGGATCAACAATTTATGTACATATAGAGTATGAGTTTTAACTTCGTTTTTATATTTAAATTGTCTATGACAAAATTGACATGGGAACTGAGGACTTACTCCACACTCATATTTAATATGTCTTGACAATGTTCCTTGAGATTTATATTTTCGATTACAGCAATTACATATAAATCTCTTGACATTTCCTAAAAAAAAAAAAAAAAATGTAAATACAATATATTTAATAAAACCAAAAATTATAGCATAATACTAACAATCCTTAAACCAATAGTGGAATATAATAGTTCTATATTAAGTATTTATACTAAAATTGTATTACAAAACAATTTGTATTTAATAAATAAATTACCATCATTTTTTAATAAAGTATATTACCTAAAGTCATTGAGTTTTAATAGTTGTATATATTTCACCTATTTTTTTGTAACTATATATGAGTAAGTATAATAATATACATTTATACAAAATACTCAACTATACCTACAGGACTTAGGAAAATATTTTCGTTATTTTTACATAAATAGGGTGAATTCAATGGACTGAATCATATGTACAGGTAATTTAAAGCTTTTTGAACTGTTACTTATGTTAAAATTCAAAGTACCACTAATGAAAATATAAAGAATATGGAATAGGGAAATAGCAAAGGTTATTTATAACCTGTAAAAGTAAAATTAATACTACAATTTAAAAAGTAAAAATTGTGCAATACGGTCATTGTGCCACTTTCACTCAATTTTATATACATACAAATAATAACAATTATTTCTTACATTCTACTAACTTTAAGAAACATACATTACTCATATACTTTTTTAATGATATAATTAATTAAAACAATAAAAAAAATCTATTAACAAATGCCAATTTAAAACAATATTATTCAATATTTAGTTAAAATATTAACAGGTTATATTATAAGGTTACATTTAAAATTAATGACAATTTTATTTTAAAACACAATTAAAAAACAAATAAACTTTTTTAATACAAATAAATATAAAGTAAAATAAATTATATGATAGGTATAATATATACATATGCAAAACATAATCATAAAGCTTCATTGTTAATGCATCATAAAAACTGAAGGAAAAATAGTAAATACTTGCATGAAAACATTAAATAATACAATTTATAAATTAAAGTACTAATAATGAAAAAATAATCTGGCAGAATCAAGAAGTTGCTTTGTTTACCTCAGCACAAGATAGTCAAGTATTGAAATATGAAAACACAATATTGAATCATATAAATATATTACTAAAAAATGATTCGGAGCAAAGCTCAACTTGAATACATTTTCTTAAATTCTTATAAGCTTCTCTTGATTTTTCTTATACTTATGAAAAATAATGAGATCATTGACAAATTACATCCTCAACCAATTGACGAACTAGTCTAATGTCTAATCTCTAATTGATAGATAAGATTACCTTTAAATTAAGAATTATTCAAACTGTAACTCAAAATATTGTATTCAAACTTTCAAACTTTTAAACATTCATTTAAAATAAAATAAATGTTTGTTTTCAATTAAAACACTATGAGTTAGTTTAGATGGCCCACCCCAAGGGAGGTCTGAATCCAGGACTTTCCCCCTCCCATGGTGCCAGCGCAACTGCTACGATGAACGTAAGAAGCACTACTTATGCCTCAAAAACTATTGACAGAAATAAATAGAAAAAAAACTTCATTATAAAATAATACAATTCACTCATCTAAAAATTATATAAATTTGATTAAGGTCCCATTTCAATTTTGGGTATCACACATTTATGAACAAACCCCATATGAGCTTTGAGCTCGTTTTTATATTTGAATTGTTTATAACAAACAATACATTGGAACTGTGGACTTACACCACATTCATATTTCTTATGCCGGGTCAAATTTCTGCGGTACTTGTATATGCGACCACAACCGCAAATGAATTCGCTTCGATTGTTTGGTTTACGACCACGTCTTATTATACCTAGAACTATATATCAAATACCACAATAAGTTTTTATAAAACATATTTCACATTTTAATAAAATTAAATAAACTAAAATTTAAATAAGTTAAAGCTCTTTGGATACCTAACTAAAAAAAAACAATAAGCACTTAAGTTATAACCAAACTTTAGGTTAGGTTAAAATAGTATATTGTATATTACTATAAATATTGAATATAAAATATTCAACAATTAATATATAATAACTTGAAATAAAATATAAATATATAATTTAAAAATTCTAGTCTAAGAAAAGGATTTGTTTTTAACAATGTACAATTGTATTCATTGATTTCATATTCAACATTAATATTACAAACATAGTCTTCTCTCACAAAATTTATAAAATAGTCAAGTATTAAATCATACAAATTACTTAAGAATAACATATATGACGTAAATAATTAAGTTTGTAAAATGATGATTAGACAAAATGAAAAATAAATGATTTATTTATGATTATAAATTAACAATATTTTATTGTAAGTAATAATATTTTTTATGCTTTTGAACGAAAATATCTATTTTATAAGAATAAGATAGATAGAATATCTCATTCTAGAAAATAAATTATCAGCCAGGAAATATTGAAGACATTTAAAAATGAAAGTTATTTAATGCTTTATTCCTCCCAAAATCGTCTAAGTATACACTAATAATATCCATTGATCTCTTGATAACTAAAAAACTTTACAACTAGAATTTTATTTTCAAAAAAACTTGAGTTGGGTTAAAAGGTAAACTAAATATAACTTTTAAAGATTTTTAGTTAACAATTTTACTTTTATAAGTTATAAGTTTATAACATATGTTCTAAACATTTTAGACTGACTCTAAACAATGTTCCTAAGATACTGTTGGCACATAACAAATTATAAAACTGTAGATAAATGAATGAATAATATTTATTTTATATATAACATACAACTAATATTATATTCAGTGCCTTTAGACAAACATTTTTCAAATACCATAACTAATATCATATAAATATCTAATACATATAAAAATTAAAGGAACTAACAAAATGATAATCATCAACACAAAATGCGATGTACTGTTCGCATATGACCTCTTAAACTTGACTTTTGTGTGAAAAAGTTGCTACAAATTTTGCACTGGAACTGTGGAGGTACCCCACACTGGTATCTTTGATGCTTTTTTAAATTCCTCACATATTTGTACTTTCTGCAGCATCTTACACAAACAAAACAATAAGGGCCGAGTTGCAAATGTTTAGGAGTTGGTGGTTGTTCATTGCAATTATACCATTGAGCTAAAAAAATAAATAAATATTAACATAATATTTATATTAAATATACTATAACAGACAATACAAGAATAAAATATAATTAAAAATTGAAAAATATTGAAAATTTGAAAATAATTTCAAGCATTAAAATATGTTTTAGTAGGGTTTTACCCATAACCAGATTTTAAGATCTTTACATTACTAAATGTATTAAAAAAACCAGATTAACCAGATTTTAAGATCTTTACATTATTAAATGTATTAAAAAAACTCAAGAACCAATTGAAAACTGTATTGTATACGAATACCTAATCTTTATTGTAGATGTGCAGTTATGACATATATGGATATTCAAATTTATTATATACATTTTATACTGTAAAAATGTAATGTTGTTATTAGTACTGTTTATCTTTAATTTGTTCAACGTTTTAGTTTATTATTGGAAAAACATGCGTGTATTAGGAAAGCACTTTAACATACACAAAATAAATAACGAAATACAACTAAAAATAAAAATTTTCTTTTTTTAATTTATAAAACATTAAATTACAAAAATTATATTATAATAATATACAGTATTATTTATCATAGAAGATTTTAGAATAGGTAGATATTTTAATTATGTTCATTTTATAAAAACCATGTAATGTATGTATGTGAGAAATACGTATTCTTATATTGCAAACACAACATATTCTTAATTTAAAATATGGATTATAATTATTCTTAATAATTATAAATGTAAAACTTACTAATACTAAAAATCATAACATAATAACAGAATAATATTAACAAAAAATAATATTTAAAAAAACTGTTATTATAGTAATACAAATTCAATACAATTTTTGTAGTGTTTATACTATAAGTATCTATAAGCATTTAAATATTAAGAACATCTGTTTAATTAACTAAAAAATTCTATGCATTTTGTTTAAAGTTGTATAATACATAGATGTATATTATAAATTATATATACTATGTAATATGTATACATTACATTGTAATAAAAATAGACTTATAGTATTTATTCATAATGTATAATGTATTTATATTTTCATTAAAGCCAGTCATAAAATGTTCCTTTTAAAAACAAGCTTTTTTCTATTTGAATCTTTTCTCTAAAGTTTTTATTGTAACTCGAGTAGAAACAAATATCATAGCAAAACTTAAAATAATAGCATGTCAAAATTATGATGAATAATGGTTATGGTTCATATTTTATACTACCATCACCTTAATCAAACCCTGTTTTAATTATTATTATTATTATTCAAAAATAAATACTTTATAATTAAACATATTATTATGCATCTTTCAATACAAACAATACTCTCAAAAGTACTATTAGTTGTGAATTAAACATCATATTCCATAGCTTTTAATCATAACTATCATAATATTGATTAAATTATGTATATTTATACATATATGTATACATGTATATATGTATGTATTTATGTATAATAATAATAATAATAATAATTGTTTATTCAATGAATAAAAATGTATGTATATATATTAATGTATATGTATATTGTGGATACATAAGTTAATGTACTTATATATATTATACTGATTAATAAGTATAAAAAACTTACGTTAATAAAATATTTATGCACTAATTCACTTTAACTAAATAATCATATGTACATCTGCTAAATGAAATTTTAGAGTAAATGTATGTCGAAAACATTTTCCACACATATTACACTTAAACATTGGCTGAATACCACATTCAAATTTTAGATGACGGTTTAATGTGCATTTTTGCTTATATCTTCTACCGCATCCTTTAGGGCAGAAGAAAATTGATTTCTGATCTAAAACAAAATGTTAATACAGTTTGAGTTAATTTAAATTCAAAAAATAACTAACAATTTAATAATTTAATATTAATACTCCAGTGAAGTAATAAGCATGACCTGTTATAAATTCCCCAATCCTCAGGGGCAAAACGCAATGATGATAAATATTTTAACACATTTATTTCTATAATATTACATACTAAGCAACTTAAATATTTTATAAAAATCATGCATTTACCACCAAGCACCCACACACCTAAAATTTTCAATTTTTAAAAAATTTAGGTTTATATGAAAGTTATACATATTTTCATTACGGCATTTAATAAATTATTAAAATCTTTAACTATCAATTATTTGTATGGATAACTTGAAATTTAAAAATGTTGAACTCACATAAAAATAGGGTAATGGTAACTTTTTTTTCATAAATGCTGTGATTTATCATTATGTTAAAATTAACGACAATAAACTTATTAATAAAACCCTGAATTAAGTACCAAAGTAAACAAATAACATAAGTACAAAGCCCTATCTCTATGTCCACATTTGTATTATTATTCTTTCTCTAATCTTTCTCTCCACGCACATAATGTCACAACCAATAAAATAATATATTCTCCACATTTTATTAATGTATGATTGGGGTAAGCAAATGTTGAGCTAATCTCGTAATATATAAGATATCACACATCAGAACAGCTTAATACTAAAAAAATTTAATAGCTGAAAGTACTAGCCCTAATAAAGTGCAATTAACATTTACTAATCTGCTGCTGCCTATTTATCAAATCTATTATAATAATAAAACGGATATCAGTATCAAATAAGTTAGTTAGCTGATATTAAAGTTTAATAAATAATTAAATCATCAACTTACTGTATTGTATTATATAAGTATAATATCTATTATGACTTATTCATACAATTAAAATACCTATTAATAACATGCATTCAATTACAAACAAATAATTCAACTTATAATATTTATATTAAATTTGAAATATATTTTAAACAAACAATATAATATAAATATGTTAATTAAAAAGTGCCTAGATGATTTATATGCATAATACACATACACATAATAGACTTCAATTATACTTTTAAATTTCATTAATAAAAGAAAAGTTAGGCAAGGCAACATTAAAATGAAATTTTAAGTTTTTCAATTTATAATAATAGTTATTACAATCAATTAATAATTATAAAACCTATATACAAGACCTGTATATAAGACCTATTAACAAATAGTTATTTAAAATATAGTAATATTAAATTAAAAAGAATATACAATATACAATTTGAGAATTATAATCAAATATTTGTATAATAAATTTTCATTAATATCATTCACATAGTATTGTATAATATATTACTGATATGGCACATAATAATATAACAGATAAACTCAATAACTATAACAATTTACAACTATTTTTTAGCCTTGTCGAAACGATACAGCCAAAACCCTCTGTCAAAATTTTACCTGAATGATTATTCTAAAAAGGATTTAAAAATCACAAACCATCAGCAGACCACAAGTATTTCCATAAACATTATTTTCAAATATTACCACTTTTATAAATTTTAAATTTTAAATATGAATTTTTATTCTTCAAACTGATTATTTAATGTACCATTTAATTTAATTTCATCAGATTATTTATTGTTTATTCACTGAGCAATACTAAATAAATCTTTAACTAATGTTTAATATTAATAAACTAATAAAATAAATAGCGTTTGAAATAGAAAAAAAAATCACATGTAAAACAAAAAACAAAATAATAGGTATTATATTTTAATAAAATTAAAACTCTAAACAACATTAACTAGTTTATTTGCAATGTCATATAAGAATGTTTAACCAACTATTAAATACAATTATTTATGAAAATATTTTGGTTACTTATTTTATTTTAACTATACTTTCAATCCATAATAGAAATACTTTTACCCAATTATTTTTTTTATTTAAACACACAATCTAAATTCTAGTAAAATAACTTCTATATGGCCTGACATTACGCAATTAATCTATTATGCCAAATTTAACTATTGATTAAAAACTTAAATTAGTAATAGAACAATATAAACTACATAATACAGCTATGTATACGTATCATGTGTATTTTAAAGTTAATGCGTTGCTTAAAATATTTGCTACAAATTGTGCATTGAAATTTTGGTTTTACACCGCATTCAAACTTCAAATGTCTTGCAAGACTACCTCTATGTTTATACTTCCGGCCACATTTATTTGGGCAAAATATGTCATCTTTATTGTCGTCTGAAAAAAGAGCACTCGTTCGTCCTATTAGAAAAATAATTTTTAGACAAATAAATACACAGTGAATTTAGCAACAGATTCATGATTTATTAGTGAACTTCTTAAGCTGACAAGCTGGTTAGCTGACACCAAATTTAAAAAAATATAACACACCTGATATAATAAAATAATCATATTTAGATTTGACCAAAACTTCTGAAGTTATTTGTACACTTAAATAAATATAAAACAGTATAATTAATACAAAGAAATAAAGTACAGTTTAAGGTTTAACATTACAATAATAAATGTATAAATAACAGCAACACAATTTTAATTACATAATAATTACACAATTAACATATAATAATAATTTTCAGAGTAAATTTTTTTTTTTTGATTTAAACTACTACAAAAAAAATCAATATTTTTAATATTTTTTTCATATATCTAGTGATTTGAGTTAGGTGTTTTTGCCTTTTTAAATGGAATCTCCAATTTTATATTAAGAACAAGCTAATACTTTTGTAAAAATTTTGTTGTACACATATTAAATAAATGGGTGTTTTCCTTATAAAAATTGAAAGTTTAGATAATAGGAGTAAAGTGGCAGGAGTACACATATTTATGGTCACAGCACTTAGCTAAACTTTATATGCTAATAAACAACAACCATTGGTTAAATATAATATACCAACATTTTTTAGAAAACTATTATTTAATTCAGAATATGAAATATTAGGAATTTAACACCATCTGTGTTTCCATTTCTAAAAGTATAAAACCTTGAGAGATCATGAACATAAAAAATGAGCAAAAAAAATTAGGTTTTTCACAAAAATATATTTAAATAACTCAAACAATAAATTTATTTAAATTTTCTAAAGCACAAAAATTCACTCGGAAAATTAGTGTACCAGTTAAATGGATCACCATGCATGTGTTTTTGTATATTTATACAATTATTGCTATTAATTAATTGATTTTCTCCTCAAACTTTAATTATCATGTAAGTCATAAACCATCACTTTTTATTTTTATAAACAATTATATACTTATTGTGTACAGATTACAAAAATTCTTATAAGTTAAATAAAATAAAAACGTTCATAATGGATACATTTTACTTAACTTCTATTAAGTTAGTAACACAATATAAATCATTCTGGAATATTGAGATATAATATATTATGCGTGTTTTTCATGTGGAGCTTGAAACTAATAGGTTGCTTAAATGATTTTCTACAAGTAGTGCACTGGAACATTGGATTTACTCCACACTCATACTTGCGGTGGGTATACAACCCTTGGCTATACTTATACTTACGTCCACATCCATTAGGACAGTGATAGTAACTGTCAGGTTGTCGTATCATTCTATTGTCACCTAAAATGTATATACATATATGTATATATATAATATACATATACCTATTTATTATATATTTATTTAAAATATAAAGTATAATTCAAAAATAAATAAAAAATGTTAAAATTAAAGTCAAGAGTTATTGGCAATGCTCTACTTACTAAAAGCAAAGTACCTACAAGATAGTTAAACTAACTTATAATAACTATAAGAATGTTAATTTTTTCAACAAAAGTTTATTATTATTATTACACAAAATTAGATTATACAGTAATACTATTAAATAAGATAGATTTAATTTTATTGTTATTCTTAATGGACAGTAAAAATGTACCATGGTATCGTTTCAAAACACTTACAGTTTCAATGAAAATACTCTTAGAAGATATTAATACAAACACTCGATACAATTATTTAGTTATATGATCTTAAAATCTGATAACTGAATATTGTCACCTAAATAAAATTTTAAGTTCTCTTAAGCTCATAGCTGCAAATTTCCTTAATATGAGGACATAGAGTTTGCATTAGTGTTAAGTCAAGGTTACCAGAATCGCTAATTTTGTACATAGATGACATTCAATAGTTATGTACATTTCAAAATCAGCTTGTGGAAATCAGCAGTTAAAATGTATGTAACAAAGAAGAAAATCTTCATATCATCACTGTAAGTGTGCAAACCATAAGCTGTTGAATAGTTTATTTTTGGGTGTATATTTTCCTAAGCCCACGATTAAATGGCCACAAATGGTGTTAATATGTATAATAATAAAATAATTAAAAGGTTTGTTATACTTATAATATAATATACTAAAATGTTCGTTGATACATTTTATTTGGAAAAAATATAATAGTTATAAATTATAATTTATATTCTTGGTAAGGGAGTGTGACTATTAAATATGTTCTTGTAGTATCATACATAATTCATAATATTGTAAATGTATACGTCATATTTTGTATGATTTATTGCAGTGATCATGAGATTATCGTATGTGATTAATATGTATGTTTGATAGTAATATCTTACCCCTAGGCCCATCTGAACAGTTGTAGGAACAAGAACTTAAATTCAAATGTAATTTATATGATCTAAGAGTAGCATGCCGATAATGTCTGCTATGCTACACTTAATATGGTCATTTTAAAATTTTACATTTTGTTCATTCTATTTATTGTATTGGCAGTCTGTAAATTTAATTATATAAACATTTAAATTAAGTAAACTATTAAACAGTCGAGTTGAGTTTAGTGGAATACAGGAGTGAATGTATTTATATTTAAAATAATGAAATTAATCATTGAACAATTATTATAAATGCATGCCAATTCTTAGAAAACTCGGCTTGCACTAAAATTGAGAACATTTTGTCATCATGCTTTACTTTGTTGTTGATTTGCAGTTTTTAATTTTTTTTTTAATAACTTTTAATAAATTAAAAAATTATTTTGATTAATATCTAGATTAATTTAGTTAGCACCAGATACAACTATTCCAACAAAAAATTAATGTAAAATATCATTATTAGTCTAAATCTAAAATTATAACAAGACATTTTTTTTTTAAATAGTAGGTACACATGGATAATGGTAGTTTTATTATTTTTGTTAAGATCATAACCAATAGAAATCATACTTTTAAATTAATGAAAATTTACTTTTTATTTGTTTAATGTAATAAAAACTGTTTATGAAGTAAACAAAATTATGTTATAGAATTTTTAGAAAACATATTAGACACTGATTATAAATTAAATAGAAAATGCAAATATCAGTCTAATTAATTTTAAAAAAAAGTGTTTTTTGTGCAGATTTTTAGAGAATATACAAAATTGTACATATATTTAAATTGTTGGTAAGAAAAAAATATTTCAACATTTATTTAATAATTATATATTTTTACAGTCATATACATTATCTTTAAATTATGTTCAGTTATTGTGTACATTAGGAACTAGAGGCAAATGAGACAAATGATTAACATCAAAATTCAAAGGGTATGCTAATATACATTAATACATTTTCAGCTTTATAAATTAAAACTAATTTTGCTATGTTTATTGCCCATGTGCATTTTATAGCTGATTGGCTGTTTGAAGTACTTGTTGCAAATTTGACAGTGAAACTTTGGGCTAACACCACATTCAAATTTTAAATGTTTTAATAAGGAAGGGCGATGAACATACTCTCGATCACAGTTATAGTTTGGACACGTATATTTACCTGCAAACAAATTTAACGAGTCCAGACTTAATATATACATATATATATATATCATATGTACCTATACTAAATTAACTAGCAAACATTTAATATTATAATGTTTTTATTAATACTTAGCAAGAAAAACGTGCACATGCTAAAATTGTAATAAAAATAATCAGGTTAAATAATAATATAAAGCACCAATACTCATTTTATATAAAATAACATTTTAGTATAAATTCAAAAATAAACAATCATTAATTTGAATTACCAAAATTAAGTTTGTGTTCAAATTTGATATTTACTAATAGCCCTGAGCCATTTTATCCAATGTACAATATATTACAAGAGATACAATAAGTTGGAATAACAATAGAAAACTATTTTTTGAATAACTGTAATAAAAAATTAGGTAGGTTAATTATTTATTATAAAATAATACTAGTATTTAAGTATACCAATAGTAAAAATAGTTGTCTCGGTCTTAAATTAGTATGATAAAATCTTTTCAAACATCTGTTTTTGCTAAAAGAGTCTTACTTTTTTACTATAAAAGTTAAATTGTTATTTTGATCTTAATTGTGAAGAAAATACATAACCATAACTTACTAATGTTATACAGTAATCAATAGAAAAAATAAAAAAATAATATTTTTTAATAAAAATTAAAAATATAATACAAAATGTAATGCCCAAACAATGAAGTCTTATGAATATTAAATTTACGTTAACAATTATATGATAAGCGTATTTCCTTGTAAAATACAGACTCATAAAATAAACATAAAAATAAATATATTAATATAAATATTTTATTTACAAGCACTTTATTAAGTGTTGTGAATCTGGTCTATAAAATTAATTAATTTTTATAATGTCTTTTCACAATATAAATAATACTTGTACATCATTTTTGTTGACAAATTTAATTAAATAGGGATTTTTAATTAACTCTGCCATTTACTCAGTTTCATAGGTAAAGTAACCTGATAATTAGGTTGTACTAATGAAAAAAAAACAAATTGCAATTTTGACCTTCATAGTTAACTAATTGATTTTTAATTATATTAGGTTAAGTAAATAGATTTGGATCCATTTGTGTTAAGAATAAATGTACAACTAAAAATATTAAAATGAAAGATTAATAATAAAGGAAATAAAACAATTTTCCAACAATTTAATTTATATATTATTTAATATTTTTCAAAATTAAACAAATACTTACCTTTTAAATAAAAAAACCCCATCAAAATCAAAATTTTAGAAATAAAAACTCAATTCAAATATACAACAATTGTATACTTATTACTTATTACTTTATTATATTAAATATACTAGTTACATAATACTTACTAATTATCAAGCTAGATTAAATATTATGTTGAATATAAGATATACTGAACAAATAAACAGTCGAATCTCGATAACTCAAATCTCAAGGTGGATAAAAATAAATTTGACTTATGCATTTTTCGAGTTATATACCTCAAACTAGGACTTAAAAACACTTTGAGGGGCAAGAAAAGATTTCAAATTATTAATGTTTGATTTATCTAGACTTGACTGTAGTTAACAAATAAATAAATAGATTGTTTTTGTTCTTTTTCTTTTTCTTTTTCTTCAAATAATTATTTTGTGAACTGATATTACGTGGCTTTTTAAATGTGATTTATGTTTAAACATTTTATTGCATATACTGCACTGAAACTTGGGTGCAACGCCACATTCATATTTTAAATGCGCTTTTAATGTAGACTTGTGCTTATACTTACGTCCACATCTTAGACAAATTAGTAAAGAATAATCTGAAAGAATTTTGTAACATTTTATAGTAGATCAAAAACATTCAAAGTATTAAAATAATAAATAAATCATTAATTGATGTAAGCCCAAGCAAAATGAATCTTCAACATATTATGCAACCTAACCTATCCTAACCTGGTAACCTTAATACAAATATTGTTGTAGTAGGTATTTCTGAGTATTCAATTTATATAAAAATTATAAATATCATAACTTTAGGACCCTATTATTTTGGTAATTGTCATAATATGACTTGGTACAGAGAATGTTTTTATAATTTATCATATTTAATGAATATATGATATTTATCTTATCCCCTCAAACATTTTCCTCCCAACCATGTTTTATATTAATTTATACCATCTGAAAAAAACTAAATATATGCTGTATACTATTATACAGGGTGTAACAGGTCTATTTGACTAATGCAATAACTTTTACAGCAGTAACAGTGATTAGCAAGAAATAATCTTAAATTTTAACACACTTTGAAAATAGTTTAAAAATTAACGACTTAACCAAATTAAAAGTTTTAAACGCCAAAATGGTTTTCAAATACTTATTTATAAAATAGCTATCTTGGATTATTAGAAAAATATTAAATACAAAATTTAAATTATTTATTTTTGTTGTAAAAAAATAAAATAAAATATAAGATATACAAATTATAGCACAGAACTCTACAAATCATTACAAAAAAAAAAAAAACTTAAAAATATTGAATAGAAAAAAAGTTATTGCATTAGTCAAATAGACATGTTACACCCTGTATTGTTTAAAATATCAAAACAGAGGTTTTTATTGTATTTATAATACATCCTGTTGTTGACTTTTATTTATAGTGTTCAGTGATGTTCCGCAATGTAAAGTGATAAATAAGGACTTATTGTATTGAAAATCACAAAAATATGCATGCAAAAAAAGCATTCAAATTTCATAAAATAATTGCACAAAAAGATATATGAGTGCAATTTATATTAATATTTAATAATATTACATTTTATTATACTATGAATATTTTAAAATAGTTAGTATAATGATAGTAATTATATACCTGATATTGATGGCACAACGCCATAAAAAATAAATAAATAAGTTATTATTTAATATTTTACTAAGAAATTTATCATTATCTATTTATTTGTATATGATTTATTAGAATGACATTAGGAATTTCGGTCTGTTTGCTTAAATAATGTCTCTAATATTAGGTATTGGTTTTATGTATAAAAATGTGCAGGGTAAAAAAGACAAGAAAATGTCTAGATATAATATCATATTTGGTCTCAATTATAAATAAAAACAGTATGTAAATGCAACAATAGACAATTAAGCTTTCATAACTATTCATAGAATGTTTACACATAATAGACTCACTCAATACATGTACAATTTTCATATGAATACAGGATATAACACGAGTCAACAAAATCATTTATTTAGTTATTAGTTATTTCTTAGAAAATAATTACTGTTAATATAATTATTTACTAAAAATATTGTTTTGGAAAAAGGAATGTAACTATATAAGAACGTAGAATAGATTGCATAAACATTTTAATACACATTTTCATTAACTACATTTTAGCCACTTAACATTCATTTTATGAACACTGAACATTTTTTTTTCCAGTTAAAAGATATTATGTAAGGTTTGAAAAATAAATCACATATTTAAAGAAAAAAATAATTTATATTAATTCATACTAAAGTAATTAAAACCATGTATTTATTCATTTTATTTTTTGTATAGAATCATCTTATGAATAGCAAGCATGTGACTTTTATGGTGAATTGGTTGCTTAAAATGTTTACCACAAATATAACATTGGAATTGAGGTTTGACCCCACACTCGTACTTCATATGCAGTTTTACAGCTCTTTTTGATTTATATTTACGACCACACATTTTTGGACAGTAGAATAAACAACCCGAGACATCGGTTTCTATCACCCAACCATCTAAAGAATAAAATATTAAATATGAATTAGGTTCTTGAGTTAAATAAAAAAATCCAAGTAAAATCTATAAACACTAACTAAAATTATAAATTATAAGCTACTTCACCTTAAGCTTTCATAAAGATATTAAATATTAATTTTGGCATAATGTACATTATGTACAAATATGACTTATGAACTTCTCCCTAATTGAATACAAAATATTAGGATCCATAATAAAGGATCCTGTTTTTTTTTAAACAACAAACATAACTTTATTTTACTTTTTCAATTATAATATAATATATGTACAATTTGTCACAAAACAAAAATTAATATAAATTAAAATAAAACATGAATAGACAAAAGTATTTTTTTTTTTTGTTAATATGCATCTTCTCTTTGATAAGCTGACAAAGTAGGAAAAGGCGTATTAAAAAAAAACTTCCATATTTTAAGATAACAGTTTTTAATTTAATTTAATTTTGATAATTTCCAATCAAACAATTATATTTTAGGTTATCACTGAAGTTATAAAATAATATATATATATGAGAACTTAATGTTAATTCCAAAGATAGATACTAGTTTTATAAGAAAAAAAAAATTAAAATATTTTAATAAAATGTTTTAAAACAAGAAATTAATTTTGGTTCAAAAATACATTGATAAAAAACAATAACTGTTTCATTCTTTAGTCATGATCAACCTCTGATTAAATAAAATAGGAATTTTCTCAATAGTAAGTTGTTTGTACTAATTATTATCTTTTTTACCTTATACTAATCTAAAATGAAATAGTTTATTATTTATTTTAATCTGTTAAAATTTCCCTTAATTTATTGCAATACTTAAATAAAGAATTATTTTAAAAGAACTTCTAATAAATAATTTACAGAAGACTCCAGTTAATTATTAATTAATTTATAAATATTTTTATAAAAAGGCAACCTTCAATTTAAAAACATTCTGAAATGCATGTTAATAATCAATATTCAAAATATTGTTATAGTATATATTATTACAACTAAAATTAAAATAGAAAATTAAACTAATTTTTAATAAGCAAAAAATATTACCAATAAAGATAACTTTATAAAATAAAAACTATACCCATACTATAAATATTAAAAATATTTTTAAATTGTGTCCAAAATGTAAAACTAAAAACATATTTTCAAATTAAAATAATTACTTATAAAAAATTAACAATTGTTCATAATAGAAACTTCAATTAGTAAAATACATTATATATGAATTGATATAAAATGCTGAGGGATCTAAGTCAAGGCATGCCTAAACTAACCTGATTATAAATAAAGGTAAACGATGATTAGCTCATATACAATATATAGCTTATATATTGATATTATAAAGTTAATAGTCTCACTTTGATGTAACCTTATTTTATAATAAAATAATGGAATTTATGCAGTTTTAATTACAACTTCCAAAAATAAACTATCAAGTATATTATACAACTATACAAGGTGTCTTTCTGTATATCCCACATATTTACTATGATATTATGTTTTTTTTTACTGGGTCTGTTCCTTTTGGAACATAATTTGCAATCGTCCTTTCCTTTACTACAATTTCTTTAGGTTAGCTTTGACACATTCAATATAATTGTCCAATATGTCATTATTATCTATAGATAAATAATACAACTTTAAAATATTTATATCAATCATCCCTGAAAATCAAAAGCCAAGTATTTTTAGGTAACAGAACCAATAAAAAAATGTTGAGTGGATCAAAATTATTTAAATTATAACAAAAATGGTCTTTTAACATAGGTATAATTTCAAAAATATAAATGAGAAAAATTTTTACTGAACACAGAGAGTTTAACAATATTAAGTAATATATGAATAATTACTCATTACTAATTAGCATTTCTTGATTTTACAACCATAAAATATCCATATTTTATTAACTATGCTAATGACCTCTACTCAAATAACTTCTCCATTAAAATATCAGTTATCATTTTATAAATAGTTAAAAGAAAAATAAATAAATCAAAGTAGGTACCTAACAATATATGACAACTAAAGTCTAAAATACTTTTCATAAGTTATTACTCATAATCATGTTAAAATTAAAATAAATACATAGAATTATATGAATTTTATTAAATACAAATTTTAAGTCAGTGTTATGTCTTATGTGTACTCGCAATATTATTACAGCACAATTCCATGATCTCGAATCATATGAACTTTAAATGTACATTTATGCTTATAACTTTTATGACACACTTGACAGTGAAATTGTGGGTCTACTCCACATTCATATTTAAGATGAGTATACAATGCTGTTTTTGACTTATATTTTCGGCCACATTTGTTGGTACAGAAAAATACTTCTTCACCATCTAAAAATGATTTTATATATTCTATAAGTTGATGAGGTAAGACAATTAATATAGTATGGATTTCATAAAAGTTTAACTAAGTATAGGTAACTATCTAGTATCTATATTAAACATAGTACACTTAATTTGTATGGTGTATATGTATAAAATATAATTAATTTAAAATACATGCAAATAATTAAAATAAAATACAACATATTGGGATTCAAGTATACACTGTTAAATTATAATCAAAAATATGTATTTAATTGTAAATAGTTAATTTGTACATTTTAAACAGTTAATTTATATCAATCTTGCTAATTTAAATGATTTAACTGTTATATCAATATAAAATTATATATTTATCAAAAATTGTTTACATTTAAAAGATAAACTATGTTTTATACTAAAACAAATATTTAAAATAAAATGTTTGTATGTAGAAGATACATCTAATGAAACAAGTTGCATAATTGATCTATTTTATAGCCTTTTAAACTGACATAAAATATTTTAAATATGGATAGTTTAAATTGTTTTATTAAATTGGTTTAAACCAACTAGAAGATATATCAACAAGAAAAACAATTTGTAAAGGAATACATTTATATTTTAATAAATTATGTGAGTGTCTAACACTGTAAATGATCTAAATTATGTGTTTTTTGAATCCTCATAAGAGCCATCAAACATCAGTGGTGTCTCTTCATTGCAAACCATTTCTTTGTTAAATGCAATTAGTGATCTGTGCACATGTAATATATGAGATTGAAATGACCATTTTCGTTTGAAAGCTTTCAAACAATGCTTACATCGGAATTTAGGTTCTACACCACATTCGTCCTTTAAATGAGTGTATATTCCTGGTCTCGTTTTATATGACCGATTACAGCCAACATTTGGACATTTATATATAACCTTAGGAACATCTAAAATAAAAAGAAAAGACAAATATATACATTAGTTAAAGAATATAAAGTTTAAAAAAAATTATTTTATATATTATTAAGAATATTTACAAATGCAATCATTACACTTTTGAAGAACATATTAAAAGCCAAGCTAACTTAAGCAGAGATAATGTTAAATATTTAACTTTAATAACTTATAAAGGTAACACAATTTTAAAAAATTTAAGTTTTTTATATATAAAATCTAATCAATTAAAACAAAATGTAATTATTATTATTCTTCTAATATCCACATAATCATTATTAATGTCCAGTGATATACCCTAAACAGACACGTTTTGAGAAAGAGGTTTTGGGGGTTCAGACCCTTCCCCCTCCCAAATTGTATACAATATTTTTTTATACTCATATATAGTCCTCATACATATAACCTTATAATTGAATAGCTCTCAGTTTTCTAACCCCTAGATGTTGCAATTTGTATGGTATAATTATTTTAATAAAACGTGTTTTATATCATGTATTTAGAATTTTATTATTTGTATTTATACAAAATGTTGTTTAAACTAAGTTTGTTTAAACAAAAAAATACTTAAAATACTTGTTTTATTTTTAGGAAAATTGAGTAGGTATTTAGAATTTGTTCAACATATAAATAATAGATATATTAAAAATATTAGATATACTAACTTATAATAATTGTAAATTTCTTGTTTCTAAAAAAATGCAAAAAGTAATTAAACATATTTAATTGTATGGATGAATATATAATAAGTTATATTTCATATAATTTTGTAATTATAAAAATTAAAATCAAATACAAAATTCACTATATGCTTATATTTTTAACATAATATGATAAAGTTATTATTCTTTTAAGGGTGTCTTACATTAAATTTAATAATCGTAAATAATTCATTTTAACAACTATAAAATAATAAAACAGTACAATATGAAATATGAATATTAAAACTAATGCAAAAAAATACATAAGAGGCTCTACCCTCCCCTAAGGGTGATTTGTTATAAAAAAAAAAAAGCATCAGTATAGGATACATGGAAATCGAGAGGCAAACATTTTTTAAATTTAGAAAAGAGCAGATTAATGTATAATGTTGTCACATGACAACTATCACGGTTGCAGAGGGTAGAGCTATGATTCAGCCCCATTTTGAACATGTTATGAGGAAGCAGAGTTAATCTAAACAGTACTAATCTTTAAGGCCTAAACCAATGAATGAATGGGAATAGAAATCAGTTTTTAGTGGAGCTAACCAGGGAGTCAATGTTCTTGTTTCCAATAATATCAATATGCCTGATAATCCATAAAGATAAAAATAAACACATTGAATTTGAGGTTCAAGAAGAAAATAAGCAATTCTGACCATGGTGGTGATACAAATCAATCAGTGAAAACTAGGCACATAAAAAAAAATTATCATCATTAGACTAAATTGATTGTTGGTTGTAAGTGAAGGCAATAAATATAATTATGTTAGAATATATTAAAGGAAGTTAGGAGCCACCATTGCTGAAAGATTAAACAAAATATTAGTTATTAAAGTTTTCTATAAATAAAAATATGCCGGTACTTAATTGTAATTTCTATATAACTGCCAACAATGATAATAATATAATATACATAATTACATTAAATACTTTCACTAAATTTTAAAAATTTCTGGCATTAGTTTTTTTCTTATTTGTACTTATAAATGTTTTCTTGAAGAAAAAGTTACCACTATTTTCCGTAGTAAGATTGGGTAGCATACTATTGCCAATTTACTTTTCAGAAAATATGAATAGACTTATATTAGTTAAGATACATAAAAAACAAGTTAAATTATTGTTCTGAAACCCATTTTAAAAGACAGTCTGATCAAAAAGATTGAAAATCTCTGAATTGTATGATAATATCTTATTTTCGAGTTACATAAAAATCCAAGATAGCCAATTATATATTCAATATTTAGGTTTCTATTAAGTTTTCAAATACCTAGTTATGTACATTTTAAGGTCATAATATATATAAATGTAATGTGCCGCAGGAATAAAATTGCAGTGAAATATTCCATGAAATAAATATGTATACCGTGAAAAATTACGGACCCGGACATTTCGCCGCGACCGATTCGCCGCCGGACTATTCGCCGCAGACCGTTTCGCCGCAGAATCGGCGAAACAATATTGAGGAAAACCGAATTTCACCTGCGAGGTGGTTTTACACAACAAGTCGAGGGATATTTTCGATTTGCGGAGCGGAGCGAAAGCGCCGAGGAGCGTAGCGACGAGTGCCGATACACGAGTAATCACTGAAACTTTAAATTTCCATAACTTTTGAACAGTAAGTTTCCGGAAATTTTTCAAACACTTTTAAATTCAGCATAAGAAACCACGTATATTAAAAAAAAAAATTATCTATTTTAACTACAAATATATCATTAATCACCATTTTGTTATTGCTATTGTTGGCTATTAATGGCGAAACGGTCCGCGGCGAATCGATCGCGGCGAGATGTCCTAGACCCGAAAAATTAGTACACAAAACATGCACAGCTTATTTTATTTGATTATTATTTGCTTTTGTTTGGAAGGTAAATACACTTTTTCTTTACTATTGTAATTTTTTGTTTAAATTATAATTTATTTCAACTGTAGAATTAAAAAATAACTATTTGTGTAGGAAAAATATTTTATAATATTATTATTACTTAAAATTTAAAAAAAAAAAATAAAAATGAGGTCAAAAATTTTTAATTTTTTTATCAGCCATTTTATATTGAGCATTTTTCTAAAGTTTTTGATGTATTCATCAGCAACTTAATTTACACAAATTACTAAAAACTACAAATCTAAAATCATTGTATATTAGATAGATACAGATAAATTACTATGGTTAAACAATTATTTGTATTATAGAACTAAAAAATTCAAAGTAAAGTAGAAGTTGTGGACTAAGTAAATAAAAAAAAACTGTTTAGTTAATTATGAATTTTTGATGTGCATTAATCATATGAGTCTTATAGGTGAACTGTTGTTTAAAGCTCTTGTTACACACAACACAATGAAATTGAGGTTCAAGTCCACATTCATATTTAAGATGAGCTCCTAATGATCGCTGCATTTTAAATTTTCGGCCGCACTTTTCATTTGGACACCGGTGTATATTTGCTTTAGTTACAATTTGTGTTTTATCTATATAAAAACCAGAAAAATAATCTCATTATTTCATACTTGGATTTAAATTTTTTTCTTCATGTATGGTCATAAAAGTAAGCAAAAGCAATTGATTAAATAATTTTAAATGAATAGTGTATTTCAATAAATCAATTTAAACAGTATTATAAAACTAAAAAGATTCTATTTTAATTGTAGTATACTACAAGTATCTAAAATTAATTTGTACTAATAGTAACATACTAATCAATTTAACATTGTTTACAATATGCTTATGTGTTTATTAACTTTAAACCAGATAAAAGACATTATAATAAATAAATATATAAAAATAAATTAGTTTCAGGATATAATTAATATGGACTAAACCAATACATTTTATCTTATTATACTTATAATTCTGTCTTTAATACTATAAAATAATACAAATATACAATCATTAATTATATTGTAAAAGTATAAAAAAGAATTACACTTATAGTTTATATAATTTATAAATAAAAATGAAAGAGTGTTCTCATTAGGGTAATATTAAAATTTAGAATATAAATACAAACAAACTTTTTAAAATTTTAAATTGTTAAAATATAGTTACCAATTACTACATTACACATTGTTTAAACAAGTTGTTTATGTTTAGATATCATATGACACTTATAACTTCCTGGTTGTTTAAACGATTTCATGCATAAAGTACATCTAAACATTGGTTTCACCCCACATTCGTATTTCTGATGAGTATACAGAGCATTTCTTGATTTGTATACTTTGTTACAGTTACTTTTTGAACATGAGAAACACAAAGCACCTGAAAAATATAATATAATTTATAGGAGGTTCTACCAATTAACTAAACTATCATACAAAACATTACATAGTTGTTTAATCTCAAAACATTAAAAATAAAACAATATCATTAAAACAAAATCAATATTTTAACTACAGTGTAAAATTAAAACTCTACGGTAAAATAACTAAAATATTTTATCTTTAAATTACTTTATGGGAATAACAATATTATTTAATACTTCAATTACAGATTAACACATCAAAATAAAATTTTAAATAAATACTAAACTTAAACCAATTTCTATTCATAAGTTAGCACAATTTTTTTTAAATGATTTATTAAGACTTTGTAGAATATAAAGCAAAATCAAAACTAAGAGAAAACCTCAAAAAATGGGAAGAAATATTAACAAATGCAATTCAATTGGAATGATCTTTCACTATTTTCAAATTTAGAATAATATAAAACTATAGTGACCAACCTATGCCTGAATTAACACCTAATAAGCATATTTTTGAAATTTGAAAGTTTTTGAGTATTTTAAGGCTTACCCACCCCACAATTATTCTAATTTTGTCCAAGTACTTAATTTTTAATGTAAAGTTCTGTTATGATCAACAGTCAAACCAAATTGATTATCCAACCATATTATTAATTTAAAAGTTTCTCTTTATTCTTCAAGCTTCTCATTAATCTTTTATACTACCAGACCCATCACCAATTACATGCAAAATAAGCTACTGGGCCATCATTGTTCTCTATGCTATTGAAACTCTTCCTTTGAAGCAATCATCTTATCATTCATATTGCACCGTTCCCATAACACAAAAAAAAAACATCCATTGGCCTATCTTTAATATTACACAATTAACATATTGTAAAATATAAACATATCTCTTACTACTATCAGTAGACTAAAGATCAACTTTAACCCCGTTAAACACAATTGAACACCTGAACTACCACTGTGACCACATCAGATGTATATAATATTTTTTATTTTTTAAGCGAGCCAGGCCCAATTACATAAATTAGTTAATATAACAATAACAATCATTTGTGAAAAAACAAAAAAACAAAGAAATACAATGTTTAACAAATAAAACAAAGAAGATACTTTTATATAGCTATGAATTTACAAGTATAAAATTATAATATATTTTAAATGAGTTAGAGTTTAGTGAAATGAATAAATCGATTTTTAGATAATTAGGGGCTTTCATAATTCTATTGTGGGGGTATTGTTTGCATAATTAGTAACATCTGTGTTAAGATAAAATGTATTACTAGACCTATATACTAATAACATACCACATAACTGGTTTAGCTCTTAAAAGCGAGAAAGAGGCCACCTTTTAAATGTCCACCATTACTGGTTAAATGTAGAAAAGAAGATTTGATGACAACAACTGATGTTTCAGTTTCAGACAAGGCGATACAAATTATTGCTTCTTGGGATAAGGGAGGGAATATAAAGCTTAAAACCAACAAAATGTTTTTATTAGTTGGGTATTCCTTAATACTAATATAACGGGATGCTTACTTTCATATTACTGTCAGAAAACAATTTTTGTTTTTGTGTTATTTAAACATTTAAGCAAATTTAAAGGCATTATATTTCTAAAAAAAAAAAATTTAAGTAAGGCTATTAACTTCCATTTAGCATTCATAATGCTATAAATTTAATTATCAACATGAATTATATTCAAAACTTTTAACTATCTGTGAATATTATCAATTAATAATTTAACTTAAATTTTAAAACAAAAGTTACAGAAAATAAGAATGTAAAAGCTTATCTATTCTGTTCTTAATTATTAAATACTATTCCTATACATAAATAAAAGTGATTAATTATTAATATGAAAATGTATAGGTAAAATAAAAATAAAAATACTTTCATAAATATTTGTGAACAATTACCCAAAACTGTGATTAAAAAAATATTTGAAATTATTATAATAGCAGTACATTATTAATATTGAGTTACTTTATATAACATTAGTTTAAACAATTAACAATGAACAATGAATAATATATAATTAAGATAACAATCAGTTAGGTGAACAAAATAATATTATAATATACTGATATAACAAATTAATAAAATATTTTAAATGGACATTAACAACAATAATAATAATAATAATAATATCAATAATAAAAACAATAACAATAGTATATTTTAATTTTTATAATGACTCAAAATAATAAGAACAACAAAAAAACTTTACCATAACATTAAACAAAATAAATGAAAAATGAAATAGTTAAACATTTTATGTTTATTAAAAAAATGATACAAAACAAATCTGTAATAGATCAATTTAAAAAAAAATCAATTCAATGAATTCAATATCTATTATTATATAATGCCTGTGTATTTTTTTAGTAAAATAATGAAACCTAATAATAAATGATATATTAATGGTTGTAAAATGTAATATGCAAGTCTTCTAAATTAAAATACATCAAAAATAGATGATTATAACATAATGATTGAAATTCTAGATAGAAATTAAATTAAATTAGTGAATTGTTTTAAAAATCCTTGAAACCTATACAATAAACTTTGTGTATTTTTACTTAATACAAAAACAATTTCAACAGTTTTAATATTTTGAAATTGTATATTTTTCTGGTATATATACTGAATGCTTTTTTAACATATTACACAACTAATAAAAACACAAATGTTTGCACATTTCCACACCCATGTATTAATGCAGAACATATTTTATAACAAAATTTATATGGTCGACAGAACATTTTGTTTAAATTAATTAATATCAGCTTTTATTCTCGATATTTTTAACATAAATTGTAATTTGTTTAGTAATCAACAATGATTGAATTAATTAATAATTGGGGTTTTTTCAAAAAATAAAAATGTCACATTGTATTAAAAAAATACTTTTTTGTTGGTTTATTTTATCATTTTTTGGTGCGTAAATGCATACTTCAAAACTTATAAACCAATTATAAGAAAATTTAAAGTAATTTGTCTGAATAAGGACTATTGGGAGTCAGTATTGTAAAACCATAGATGATGGCAATTATCATCTTCAGCTTCCTTTTTCATGGACCCTGGCAAATGGACAAGCATGTGTCTTCGCATATTACTATGGCGAGCAAAGCTCTTTCCACAGTAATTGCACTTGAACTGCGGATCGATTCCACACTCATATTTGAGATGATTGTACAAACCACTTTTACTTTTATAGTGGCTGCCACAATTCTTTGGACATGTGATCCGCCCATCAGAGCCAGTCTCTTTCAACTGTTTGTTAACCATTCGCCATCGGAGACTACCTGAAAACACGATAACAAAAAGGGACACCTGTGATGTGAGCAATCAAAAAAAAAAAAAATTACATGGACGGTACTCAAGCACCTGACACTATTAAAAGATGATATATTTTGTTAAACTGCAGAACAAATTGGTTTGTTATTGATGTTAGTTACAAGCATAGCACTGTTGAAGCTAACGGTCAAAGAGATTGAAAACCCCAAACTGAATGTGTCTATGTATAACTTAATCATATGGGTAGAAGATTAAATCTTTTGAGATATAAAATATGTATAAATCATTAAAAACATAATTCGACAAATTTAATAAACACCTCAAATAGACTTATTAAAAGACTATTTCAAAAATAATTTTCCAAAATTTAAAACAAATAATTATTTTGTGACATTTGGATCATTAATTTAAATTTAAAAAAGTCTATTCAATTTCATCATTTTAATATTTATAAAACTATTTACTTCTTTATAATCTAACATAACACTAATACTTTTATTTTTGCTTTAAAAAATATATATAATTGAATAACATTAAAAGTATTACATTCTATAATTTTACAAAATAATAAAATCTATGTACCTATCATATATTTACATTCTATGTAGATATTTGAATTTCAAGTACATTAGAATATAAAAATGTATACTTGTATAGATGTACACAGTATAATCTTGAACAATTAAATAAAAACTAACTATAAATACAATTTGAAAAATACCCTGCGATTTATTTATACAAACGGGTATATTTTATACAATTACAGACATTAATTAAATTACATTAATTGGTTGTAAAGTATATTTTTTTAAATAATAATGGCTTTTAAAATTAGATACCTACTTAATTCTTTTGGTTTGAGAAAAGAGATAATAGAAATGTATAAATATTCATAGGGCTTCTAGTTTTAATAAGATATTTATGATTATAACTTGTTTTACACATTATACTGGGTTTAAAATTAAGATGTCATCGCTGTGAGTCTAGAAATACTTTTTACCAGACTTATCAAACATAATATTAGTGCACTAATACTACCATGAAAACAATTTGTCTATGATCACATTTTAAACAGACAACATTTTCAATACATTATACAAATTTGTATTATTATTTACATTCAATATGAAAATATCATAAATTCATAACATGATCATATCAATTTTATTATTTTTGTACTGTACTGTATTGTTGCAATTAAGTTATTATTATTAACTTTGATAATACAAAAATAATGTATTTTCTACTAGTTCAGTATAATATTTACCACATATTTTATATTAATAATAATAACCTTTTTACTTCACTTTGGGAGAGTATTTTTAAATAATAAGGAATATAATGTTTTACTTTTTTTCAATTAATAATTTATCCAAATTATCATGCACGTTTAATGGTATGATTGAAAAAATAATAATAACATATTTAATTTTATGTTTTTTAAATAAACATTAATACATTACTGAGTAAATTCAATGCACATCACCACTGTGAATCAATGTAACTTACAAAATATTTAAAATAAAATGAATATAAGTAAATTGTATTCCAAATTTAAATTCTACACAGAAAAATATTACCATCAAAAATATATTTTTCAGAATACCAATAAGATATACGTTGAACTATTGAAAATAACAAACAGTTTTAACTTTTTTTGGAAATCTTAACACGTAATTGAAAAACTATTTAGAACAACCACAAAATAAATAAATAATTAAATAGTGCTCTCGACAATATTTCTTAACAACCAATAAAATATTTCCTAACAAAATTGAATGTTAACATTGCATTGTTATATAAGATACTTGTACTATATTTTTGTCAAAAATCTAAATTGAAGAAAAACATATTTAATTTTAAAATGTAATTTATATATTTTTTAATCTTATCCAATGGTTTTTATTTTTTTAATTACTTTAAAAATCAGTCGAATTTAAAGAAAGGCTATAGTTATGAACAAGCACTTCGTGTCGCCTGCAATTACTCTTGATTGAAAATTTTCTTGAACACATGGCACAAGAAAACTGAGGTTCTTTTCCACACTCAAATCTTATATGTGCTCGTAAACTCGCCATATGTTTATACCGCTTGCCGCAAATTGTGCAAAAATATGGATTATGAAGACAACTAGCTGTAAACAAAAACTACAAGTCACAAACAAAACACCAAGAACTCTAAATGTTGTTCATTACCAGCAACTACCTACATCCAATACATGACAAAACTAATAAATAAATTCACACAGTATAGTTCAACCAAAATTACGTAGTGTTTCTTATGTAAGTACCATTGTAAACTGAAATCAATTCAAATACACATCCATTGATGTAAAAGAATCAGTTCTTTAAAGGTACACATAAAATGCATAAAGTAAAAATTTCAAAACTAAAAATAAGAATAAAGTAATCAAAAATATCATAAGATGGCAATATAAATTATAAATAAGTATAAATAAATAAATAAGTATAAATCATATTATATTGTGCATCTTATTATGAAAATTACATGAACATTTTATACTATTAAAATAACATTATAATTAAACTTTGCAAAAGTAAAAAAAACAGGCATAAGAATAAATTTAAAAAACATTTCAATGACATATCCAACACAATAACCCAAAAATATCCCAATAAATAATTAAAAATGATCAACAAACAATATAATAATTTTGGTATAAGCTTTTTGACAATCATACAATTAAGTTTTGATAGTGATTACAGTGTAATACTAAAATCTGAGCTGAGATGTCTCGCAACCATGTGTGACTGTAAATGGACCTTTTGATAAAATCTCTTCAAACATATGTAACAAAAAAATTGTCTAGTTTTCTGACATTCATATCTTAAATGTCTATACAATCCTGGTTTGTATTTATATCTCTTACCACAATTATCTCGTGGGCATTTAAAAAACCCATCATGACTCATGACAGCAAATTTGGCCTCTGAAAAATATTAATTAAATTAATAGATAAGACTGTAACATAATAATGACAAAAATACAGGCATTTACTCATATAAATGAAATATATAAATAAATATATAGATGTAGGTAAAGTAAACTTGTACCTGTTCCACCACCAAAAAAAATAAAATAAAATAAAATATACAAGTAATAAAACAAAATGATGTACATTTCACGATTTCTCTAAAATCATCAACAAAATAAAATGTTTAAAATTAAAACTATTCTAATTACACATTTGTGTACCTAGTGATAGTATTTCATTTTTTTTACAGAATTATGATGTATCAAATGGAATTTTAACAAATATTTAACTTAAAAGTTAATTTTTGGATATGAGTTTAAAATGTATTCTAACCATGAGAAAATAAAAGTAAAAACAATTGGACAAACCCGTTTTATAAATTAATTTTGATAATTTTTAATAAATCATTGATAATCTATTCAGAATTATTTTAAGAATGTGTTCAAACTTATAATTATATATCACTATACTGCATCGATTAAGGCAAAGGAAAACCACTATTATAAGGGTTTTTTTTGTTATTATTATAACAAAATCGTTTTCAAATTAAAATTTCTTTTAATTGACATTATAATATATCAATGCATAATATATAATAAAATATATAAATATTTATATTTATTTATTTATAAATATATAATAAAAAGAATATTAATGAATTTAAGACAAATTGTAAAAAACTATTCGGATTAAAAAGTTGCAGTAATAATGCAACTGTATTATGAATATTATTAAATATTAATTTTAATATATATCAAAATATGTTTTGTTTAAAAAATGCTTTACTCAAGTTAATTTAGTTTAGAGCTTTTTGTTATTGTTTATTATTTATCTATTCTATATTCTTTATAAGGTAAATTTGTTTAAAAGTTTTCTATCAATCATTGTTAATAGGTTATTAATATGTATGTAAGTATCTATATATATTTGAAATATGTAATAAACTTTATCTTTTTATATTTAAACATAAGAATTCTCACCTCCATCACAAGCAAGCTTAAAGGAGCTGAGGCAAATTTATTGTGCTAATTATGTATCTTATATGTCCAATGATAAATTTGCAAATTAATAATAATAATAAATACTATATTCTTATTATATATATATATTATCTTGTTAAAATTAGTCATTAGCATTTAATTTAACATTTATTTAGTTTAACAATATTTTGTCTAATTAATGTATGACCAATCCATATTTTTTAGAAAATATTAACTTTACTTTCATTGATTAAAAACATAAGAATAAAAATAAATTTATGTATAACAAATTAACTTCAATTTGTAAAATAAGATAACTGATTGTTTTCATGAAAGAAAAAAATAATAATTTATTATTCAGAAACATTGTTATTTTTATAGTACAGTACTTTGCTTCATAAATATAAATAAATTAAAAACAATTAATTTATAGACTTGAAAAATTCTTATTAACTTTTTGACGAGCACTGCATATATTACATTTTTATGCATAAAAGCTTTTCTTATATAAATGTCAGGTCCATAATGGTTGTATTATAATTTATGTTACTATCTCTGGCTAAAATGAAAGACCGTAAGTCTTTATTAAAAAAAATTGGTATTTTATTTAAGACGTAAATATACGCCTTTACTTTAACTAATTTAGTCAAGTTGGTAAACCCTAATTCACTCCCCGAAAGGAAACTAATAAATATAAATTTCACTCATCAAAGAGTTAAACGCAAATAATATATTTTAAAATAATAACTTAAAAATTATAAATAATAGTAATACTATTTTATTATGTGTAACAACAAAACATGTGCATGTTAAAATGAAATTCAAGCATACACTTGAATTGATAATTTAAATTTTCTTTCAAATTAAGGACAGTGTTTTACAAATAAATAATAACATTTTGTTCCCCTCCTTTTTTGTACAACTTGAGGGAAAGGATCAAAATTTAAATGTATACCCAAAAAGGTATTTTCTAATGACCATCTGAAGATTTTTTTTAAATATATACATATTTCATAAAGTTGGGGAATTATTTATATGCAAACAAATTGTACTACCATATTTAAAATCAATTTTTACTGATTTAAATTGACTATGTTTTCATTGTATCACAATAATATTGGTTTGTACACTATATTGTATCACTATATTGTCAATAATTGTTAAAATTGTGATCTGTTTAAAAAAATAGTAAAATATTAAAAGCTTGCAGTTTCTTATTCTAGGTAACATAAATAACAATTTTAAAAATTAAATACATTGATAGTTATATATTTTTAAATTATTTACAGATATCATATAAAATGTTTATTTTTTCTTATCTATATCTTTATCTATATTTTTGTTCTTCACAGTTAGTCAGTAAATAGAGTTAAGTATTAGCATCATCATATTTTGATTTTGTTTTGGTATATTATATTAGGATTATTTGTATATTAAAGGTATATTAAAGCTGTATGTCCTAAAATCAGGTGCACCATTTGAATGGTAGGACATGCATATGAATTTCTTACACTTCCTAACATAAAATGATTATATTTAAATTTTAAATTTTAATATTATAATATCAGTATACAGTATTTTTAAGGTAATGTTAAAAGTTGTTCAAGTTTATGTCTAGTCAATGTATTTTTTAGTGATCTGCAAAAATAAATTTATTTAGCTCTCTTCAAAAATAAATTGTAATAGTTTGTTTTCCCGATTATAATGTATAATATGCAATAGTTTTGATTATTATTTTTTAATAATATATATATTTATCTGTTTTAACTTTTTTGATCCTTAACTAGTTACTAAGTTCTCAGTTTACATATTATTATTATTAACTATAAAGTATCAGTCACAATACAAAAATAACATATAATTTATAAATTATATATGAATATAATATGAACTCAACAACACTTATGTATTTAGTAGTTAACTAATTTTTCTTCCTTTTTGGATACTCAGGAAAATATTAAAAAATACCTTTTCAGTCATCAAATATAAATTATAATGATTCATATATATCAGCCAGTTTATTACCAATCAATAGTAGCAAATATAAATATTTTTAGCTGCTGTATACAATAGTATTAAATTACAATGGATTTTGATTGATCACAAGGCGGCATGTTCACAATATAGGATTTCACTATGAATATATCAAAGACATAGATTTTTTTTCTTATTGGTTAAATGATGGGAACACTTAGTTGAGTGCCTAAATATGGTGAATAAAATGTTCTTACCAAATTTAAAAAAATAATAATAATATTAATTATGCTTTTATTCACAGAACACTGATGTGATACACTACAATTTACGCATATTCCCAAAACCCTAAAAAAAAAAGTATAATTATATCATATTTTTATTGTACTCTTTATTTTATATTTCTACAATGTTTATAAACTGTTCTATAAACTGTTTAATAATGTTGGTAAATATTTTAAACTAAAAGTATTATTTCTTATTTATATTAAAGATCAATTGTATAGAGGTAAATTTACTGGTGGTAAATTTACCAGATTACATATTACACATAATATACTGTAATAATAGTAGTATTATAATATTTATTATTTTATTTTTGTAGGTTCCAGATTTTTATTAATAAGATATAATAGATCTTAATTTTGGGTCACATTTTTTTGTTTTGGGAAACACTGAATCATATTTTATATAACCATGGATATAAAATAATAAAATACCAAAACAAGCCCTAAAAAACAATAAATAAATTTTTTTTGGAGATCAAAAGATTTTAACAAGTTAACTTGTGAATATTTGACATGTGAGATTTCATATTTTCTTTTCGTTTAAATGGCCGTCCACACATGGCACAATGAAATTTTGAATCAACACCACATTCATATGTCATATGCCTCACTAGCCCTCTGTGGTAGGTATACATACGGCCACATGTTAAACATTGATGTCTCCTTTCTGAAATAAAACACAAACTGTTATCAAGATAAGTCTTTTGCATAATATGATGGAGTTAAATAACACAACTCGAAATAATAACTACTATTGGTTTTACTCTACTATTTAAGTACACATTGAAAATTATTTAAGACAACTTTATCAGCACATGATTTATTATTGTAAATCTTATGATCTGAACATAGTAGTGACATTACTTAAGTTTCATACATCTAAAAGTTTATGTATTATACCCATATGAGACTTAAGACTAGTTTTTCGAAAAAATTGTTTTGAGCACACGACACAGTAGAATTGTGGTTTCTTTTGACACTCAAACCGAATATGTTGCCTAACGCTTGACTCGTTTGAATAAGATCTGTTGCAATTCGGAGTAGGACATACATACTTTCTTGAACACAGCAAAACTAGAACATATTGATATTATTGATCCAATTAAGTACATATAAATGATGTATTTCAAATAAAGGCAACAAGCACAAGTCAAAATGTAAAATATTTTTCAAGCATATTTTAAATGATTAACAAAACAAATGATGCTTGAAAAAATATGATTTATAGGTACATAGACGATTTGGAATTTAGATAACTAGTGTTGCTAAGTGTTATCTTGGGCTACATAATGTTCATCCCGTAAAATCAATTAAGTTTTATAATAATTATTACTATTATAGTAAATTGATCTATTATCAAACTTACCATAAGAACACTGTCTGTGTTCTCTCATTGGTATTTTGATATTTGAACCTAATATGTATATAACATAGAAGTGATTAAAAATTAATTTTATCTTTCTTTAAAATTAAAATAAATAAATCAACCAAAGAGAGAAACACAGATAATGTATTTATCTTTTTAAGTTTTGTAATAGTTCAATTCACCCTGATATGAAAATTATCTAAACTATGTCAATTATATCAAATAGAATCAACTGTACTAAATATGTATATGAAAGACTAAGAAAAACATTTATTTTTGTCAATTGCTGTCATTCTATATTACTCAACAACAAATCAAAATCTTAGTAGATAAATAAATAATAAAATAAAAAACAGATAGTTAAAATCAATGTCTTATTTGAAAAAACACATAAACTGAGTAAAAAAATTAACATGATAATATCAGTTTCTTAACATTTCCATTTCTTTAATATAACATATTATAATAGTTAATAAAACTGTGAAATACTATCATCAAACCCAGAAATGACATTGATTCTTCTTCGATTTCTTAAGGAGACGAACCTATTCCACAAAAAAATGTACACACGTTTTTCTTTTTTTCAAATTTTGTGTATCATATTAAGTTAAATAACTATCTTACTATAACGTAATATTATGTATTCGTTGGAAACGGCAATAACTTTAACAGTTGAGACATAAAAAAATGAAAAAAATGTATTTAACTATGTTTAACAAAATAAAATTTAACTCATACCAAATAAATAATTTGTACTTGATATACCTAACCAAGGAAATAACAAATACACCATCTGCTGTACAGTCTATCATTACTCTAAAACAGTTTTATTCTAAAAATAAATAACAATTTTATATGTTCTCAAACTTCATAATATTATGAACACGCAATAAATGTAGTTTATAATTTCCCTTCTGTTTAAATGTTCTCTGATTGCAAATGTAACACTTGAATTGAGGTGGCTTACCACAAATAACATCAACATGACTTTTTAAACTACTTTTTGTCTGATACAATCGTCCACATTTCTTACATTCAAATAATTTATTATTGCTTGAAAATGAGGCAACTGTAACACAATAAAATTATATGTAACTATAAAAATAAAACACTTATTTTTGTACAAAGTTAAAGCATAAATTAATATTAACATAATTTAATAAGCATTTTCTATCTTTAAACACATTCAATACTTAGATACATAAAAAAAACCCTATCTATGAATTTACCTACTTACGGAGTTCTCCATTTCACATATAACTTTTATTATTTTAGAAAGCTTTAACGTTTTTAAAGATAATTTTTTTAATTGTTATCAAATGAACATTTTTAATTAATGAATTATATTTTTTGATCATTATCATTTTTTTAAGTTAACTTACTAGACAACATACATTTTGTATTTCATACTCCGAAGCAGAATGTTAATTACAATATTTCTATCTATAAAAATCAAATTTTGGAATAGTAGTTTATAAATTTTGAATTGATTAAGATTAGAAGAGCGGAATAGTATACTTTGCGGAATACCCTTATAACACTCCACTTGCTATTACAACTATAAATACTTATCTCATAACCTACTTGTGCAAAATTAAATGTTTAATATCTTAGACCTCAGTACTCCAAAAAATATTCTACTTTTAAATAAGAAATAAAAAATGCATGTTGTCATTAAAAAGGATAACCATGAAAAATAGCAAAGAAGTATTTTTTTATTTAAAATTAAGTAAAAAAAATATTAGAATATTATAAGAATGTCATATGTTAAATGAATCACCCAGTAGTATCCCATCATACTTATTTCCATTAAAGCATTTGCTAATTTGCAAATGTTTCTATTTTATTACAATAATAGGTTTTTTGATAACTTCCTTGTCAAAATAAATTCTAAAAAAATTCAAAAAACCAGCAATAACATCAAAATTATAAGTATGTTTAGGTTATTTTGGTGAAATAAGTTCATAATTTAAAATCAGGCCAACAAATTGATAATATTCTAATAACATTAAAAAGAAAACACCTTTAACAAAATGCAATTTTTATTAGCTACATACTGCCATTAAGAAGATGTTCCGCACACAATTTGTTTTTTTCTATGACCCATACACACTAAGGACAAAATAAATTCAAACAAAATAATTATTTTGGCTTTTGAGCTATCTTAAAATAAAGTTATCTACTACAAAAATTATGGAGAATAATATTAATCAAAGTTTAATATTTAATTTTAACAAAATATTATCTCAAAAAGATTTAATATCCATTCAAATTAACAAAAAAAAAAAAATTGTTTTTAAAGTTGAATATAGGCATTCATTTAAAGTGATTAAGGCATAATACATCATTATTTATAAAGACCTAAATAATTATTTATCACAATATATTTTATATACCTCTTTAAATATTTAAATACATATTAAATAACACATTTTATTTAACACTTTTAAAAAATAATTACTCACAAAAAGAACATAAAATCCAAAAAAAAATATATTTAAAAAAAACTGAAATAGATTTGATAGTTGTAAGGAATATATTTAAAAATGTGTTTTTTATTAATCTATTGTATATGTAATACATAATAATACATCAAATGCACATAAGGAAATAATAGTTTGACATCAAAATTTTTATTAATTAGTTATTTCAAATGAGTTAGATAAATTTAATTTAATTACAGATTTCTAAGGTAATATCAGACGATGTCTATTGGCGATGTGTGATTGCAATGCAAATTTGTAGCGACATTTCTTTGGACACATAGGACATTGAAACAATGGCTCTTTATTGCCACATTCAATGCGTTGATGTCGTTTTAGATCATGAGAATATACATAAGCTTTGCCACAATTAATACACATATGACTCTTTGTTTTGATAAAATTACCTAAAAAAATTAATTTGTTAAGTAACAGCTCGTTAGTATATAACATGAACCTAAAAAATGGTAGTAAGATGTTTTCCAACAAAAAAAAGCAAATGTATGTAATGATTAAACTAATTAAAATATAAAAATTAACTATACCTTAATGTCTTGTTTAAAGCTATATCAAAAATAATCAAAAGAATAATAGAACCAATATTACATTTTTGGTCAACAATTATTATTATAGTACAACCTTCATAATCCTCCAACTGGTCTAATATTGTACATTAATTAAACTAACTATTGATAACTAAGGACCAGAAATTTATTCTTCTACAATTCACCTAGAATTATTTGATTCGAAATGTTGACGTTTTGTAATGTGTAGATTTCTATGGTTAATTTTTTTGCATATTTTTGCATATTTGAGTAAAATGACTATAAATTGTATATTTTTATATAGTTGCATTTTTTATGAATAGTTAATATTTTTTTTTTTTTTACTTTGATTTGAGGAAATTATTGATTTTATCAAGAAGTCTTTCAAAATATAAATCTATGCTACATGACAGTTGCAGAAATTTCCAATTTGAAAATCTAAAATGACATATTGTAACTTAATTTTCCATTATTCATTTTGCATTTATTTAATTAAAAATAAACTGTAAGTTTAATAGTTTGCATACATTTGTAAGCAGAAGTATTATACTGATATTTAAATTGTATTTTCTTTCAGGAATTAAACAAAAATTATTAATAATTTACTGAAAAAAGTTTTTTAATTATTGTAATAATTCTATTATTACCATAACCGTTAAACAGAGTTAAACAATTAATCGCAAAAAATGTTAAAAAGGTCAGCAGTATACAACCATATTTTTATTGAATACAAATTTATTATAGTCTATGTGTAGACTGTTTACGTCTAGGTAATTGTTTTCATTATATGGGGTTCTGACAACGATATAATATTGTCACTCGTTTCTCTACTTTGTAGTATTATAAGTTTATCTTTAAAATTAAAAAATATACTAAGTTGAAAGAACTAATTTTAAAATGTTTTACATTTTAGCAATTTTGGTTAATAAGTTAATAATTTAAAAAAAATTATCTTGTGTCTTAGATACAGTATCTAGTATCTATACAAACATTTGGAATCTATTTTGTAATTCATATTTAAATACCTGTGTATCTAGTACCTATCTTATATCCATAAACTTTTTTTGGAGTATCTTCAAGTACCAATTTATATCAAAATGCAGTGGCGCCGAGTTCACTAAAAATAGGTGGTTCAATTCTCACCAAAGCCTACCCACCCACCCATCCACAACACTGAACGACACAAAACCGCTCACTACCTAGTGTCCTAACTCCTAGTACCTACTTTATACTTACTATTGTAAGTAATAGTATGAACTATCTTAGGTAAATATGTTTACTTACCCACCCAAGACCCATCCATCCACAATTTTAGGTGGTTCAAATGCACCACCTTAAGTGCGTACTCGGCGCCACTGTCAAAATGCATAATAATTAATTTAAAGAATTGTATGAAAATACAATTGTTTGCCACTTATTTTGAATTTAAATTATTAAATACTTTTTAGAAGTTCTAAAAATGAAACAAATATAATATAAAACTGGTATATAATAATGATATATAATATGCATCATTTGTAATTAATAAATATATTTCAAACCAGATGAATAAATACATACAATAAAACAAAATCAATTCATTAATATATATATTATATTAATTTGGTAAGACAAAGTATAACTTCTACAAAAAAATATTTAAATGATCAGTTTATTTAAACCTTAAATTATAAACAATTTGTAAGTTTAGGGAACATTTCTAAAAATATATTACTTTACCTAACACTGTAGTTAAAATAACGGTTTGTCATGTATATCTTATTATATAACTATCGAAGTATAAAAATATTTATTTTAGAATTTATAATATTTTGTTTTTAGAATTTAAAATTTGTATTTACTTAATACAATTATATTTTACTGTCTATTAACCGAGGATTATGATTGATAACGACTGACAAAGAATTAACCATTATAGTGAAACTTAATAAAAAAATAACAGTTATTCATAACATTTTTATATACAGTTATTTATAAATTATAATATTTTTTATTAGGAATTGAAATAAAAATAGTAACAAGTAGGTAGGAAAAATTTACCACAAATATTCTTAAAGAATTTTAATGAAATCTTTGAATTCTTCACAATTAATTTACTGATACAAGTAATTAACCAGTAGCAACCATTTATAAATAAATATTTCCATCGTAAATCTCAAAATCCTTGTTTACGCAGCTCCCGGGATTGGACCTCTCCCTTTTTTAATTAGTCTATCTTCTTCCTAGAGGTCTAATCTACCTCTGTCCTAAAATTAATCACATTTGGTTATAATCTTAATTTGAAATATTTATTTTTAAGACTTTTAAGTTTTAATCCACAATGATTTAGTTTAAAAACTCTGTATCATAAATGTATGTAACATTTTGGTCATTACTGTAAATATTTCTATATTGAATAATCCTTCACTTCATAAATTGTTTTGTATATTAATTAATATACAAAATAATTCCATTGGCAACTATTCCCATAACTTAACTAGGCCAAACTTTTATTGACTAAATTTTTATTAAATATTAAGAAATTTTTTTTTTTTATTTAAGATAATAATTAATTTTTAATCATTTTAGACTCAACATCAATAATAGCTAAATTATATAACATTATAATAGAGTGTAACTCAAGGTGTTGGATTTAAATTATTTTTAGTTTGGATTTTATTCATTTATTGGTAACTGACAAATTTGATAAATATTAAGTTTGCTAAATATATTTATCTTTTTTATTAAATAATTAAACAATCATAAATTATTCTTTTTAGAAAAAAAATATAAATATGATATTCAATGAAATTCATTTTTAAAATGTTATTAATAATGTAGAGACTTGTAACATTTTACTTCAGCATTTAGCACATCTTTGCTTACATTTAACACCACGGTATACATTAATTCATTAATTTATATAATTTTAAGCATAGTACTGTGATTGGTACAGAGTGTTCATAAGTTGATAATGTCTAAGACGCATATGTTGTGTAAGATTAGTCTTAATCTTACACATTTTTGGACAAAATAAACATTGAAATTGTGGTTCCTTTCCACATTCATACCGAACATGTCTCCATAAACCATGTTTGTAACGATAACTTTTTGTACATTTATCACACTTAAATGTCGATGGCTTTTGATCAACAGATGAAGTACTGGATGGTGGACTTACTACAAAACCTGCATTTAAGAGCCGTTTCACAAAAGTCCCTAAAAATATAAACTACATATTAGATGAACGAATAAAACATTGCTAAATTAGTCTATAAAATACAATTACCAAAAATTAAATAACATGCAAATCTCTATGTAAATATAAAATACTAACACAAATATATAAACAACCATCTAACATATAAATTAATTAACTTTAAACTAAAAAAAATAAAATGTCAATAAAAACAAAAATATTAAATTGTGCTATATTCATTTTAAATGTATGTATGTAATAATTAATTAATAATGCTTTTATGATGTCATGCATATAATGTGATGTATTAGATGATTATTAAACATGAAATTATCTACTTAAAAATTAAAAATATTTGTACTATAATTTGTAAACAAGCTATGTTTGGATACAAACATTCTTGAATTAAAAAAAGAATTTCTCAAAGTACTATAAATGACCAATGTACAATGTACATAGTAATAAATAGCAAAATTCCAAATAGATAATTTTCACGATAACTAAATATAAATGTAATCCAGTTTTCTTATATTTTTCTTACTATTGTGCATTTAAACATAATTTGATTACTCATAATATAAAATCAGACCATATGGTTATTGTTAGGGCTAGGATTTATATGTATTTGCATGTTTTTTTCCTTAAGTCCAAATTGATTGGTAGTCAGATTTGTCCACGATTTGGCTTATTCTCGTTTAAATAGAACCATTTTTTTTTGCATATTTTTGCATATTTATAGATTTTTGAGATTTGGATTTTTTATAGTTTATTGTTAATTTTGCATATTTTGGTAAAAAAATGCATATTTTACGATTTGTTTTTGCACATAAATCCTAGCCCTACTTATTATAATTAAGTTGCCCTGAGGAAATATATATATATATATTTTAAAATTGAGTTAATTTATATTATTTTAATGTTAATATGAAATACAAAATATAAGACAAAATTACATTATGTAAGATGGAACATCAAAGTAAAACTCAAAAAACGGTCACTCACCTTTACGTTGAAATGATAACTACAACATTGATTTAATTTGTTTCTTACTTGGCACTACTTTTAACATTTTCTTATCATTCTCTGATCAAAATATTTTAAAATTATAAAATTATAACCAAATTATGACTGTATTAGATTCGCAAAATTCTGTATTAATTGTTATATAATAATAATAATAATATTGCATATAAATTATTGTTCAAAAATTAAAATCAATAAAATAAATATATATTTAACAATATGGTCACCCAATAAATATTTCTTTATGAAATAAACTCATTTCATTATTTTTTTTTGAGAGTTATAACAATAGTTAATTATACTTGAAATTATAATACTTTTTTATTAATAATATTCATGCTAATAACCATTTGTTAAAAAATCAATTAATTTTTTAGGTAAGAAACTAATATTTGTTTTATATTATTTTATATAAATATGTAATATTTAATTTATATCAAGAAATATCAAAATCTATCAAACTTATTGTTGTACAAAAGAATCAACAATTTATGAATTGATTTTTAAATAGCTTATTATTTACAAATACGTTCTTAAAAACAAACAGTATCATTCAGAATATAATTAAAATACAATATTAAATTAAATGAGGAAATTCCATACATAACTATTTACTGTGTGGCCATATTATTACATAATATATGCATTAAAGAACAAGGTATATTTTAATCTACAATTATTTTTAAATGGTAAAAATCTAATCCTAATATGTTAAAAGATGGATTTGCAGGTTTGATTCATATAATGCATATAATATTGTAATGAAAATTAAACAAAATTTAAAAGTTATTAGACATTAATTTAAATAGGATGTTACTCAAATAGCTTTTGCCTTTTCAGACAAAACTCTGTCTCACATATGAGTAAGCTTTTGGATTAACTAACACAGTGAAGCAATTTTTGGCTGTGGCTGATCATCAGAGATGAAAGATGACGAGTAAAACTGATTTAATCAATGGGTATGGTCTGACCAAACTGGTAAAAAATTGGTTACCGCCAGAGGTTACTCTTATTTGAGACTTATTATAGATCTTATTCTTAATTAAAAGTTTTATTATTTATTAAAATGTTTAATAATTATCTATGTATTATATGTGACACTTATAATCAGAATAGTTTTTTTTTTTTTATTGATAATTAAATAGCATTTATGTTTAATTTCTTATGAATTTGTTTCATAATACATTCATATATTTAATAAAGTACATAATAAAAAGTAACTCAAGTATTCCATATCAATATATGAATTACGTTCAATATTTCAATTTCTTCAATACTCAGTAAATACATTTGCATTCATGTGTATTTTTTATTATTTTGAGGCATAATTTGTAAAGTAAACAAAATAATCAATTGATACTTTTTAAATCAAAATTAAAAATATTTTCATTTTTAAATTGTAGATAAGATTATAGGATACATAAGTTAAGCTATTGAGCAGTGTTTTATCTTCATTTACCACAATACTAAATAATTGTATATAATATGTATCATAAATTTAAATGCAATGATAAATCATCAAAATTAAATTGGTTTTTTCACTATGTTTATCTGAAGTTTTCAATTATTTTTAATAACCACATTTGCTAAGTTTATTTTTAAACATTTTTCATAATTGTTTGTAGTTTTCCTAACACTTAGGGAAGCTACTAAGAACATTAAAAAATTAACTCTTCAGAGTACCTCTAGAACAAATTTAAAGCTGTTCCATCAAATATAGAAATAAAGAAATAATATCACTAAACCAATGCATTAACTGCTGCTTACTAAGAATATAAAAGGAGCTGCATATTAGCAATTTAAAAATATACCTACTTCCAGTCGACATATTAATAAAAATATCTGAAATAGATCAAATATTTTAATAAAATAACTTAGAAAACATAATAATTTGCCAATGTACCTATATTAATACTTTCAACTGAAACCAAAATTATCAAATAAAAATCTATTCCTAATACAATTTTATTGAAAAAAATACAAATCTAATTCTTATTAGTTATTACAAAGAATATTTTATTAATAATGTTAATATTTGGCACACATTTTTGTCACACTCTATAAAAATATATATAAATTATACAATAGTTAAAATTATTCGGGAAGACTAATAAGAGCGTGTGTATATTATGTATATATATATGTAAAATATTTTTGAGCACGCTAATATGTTTATTCAACTGACTAGAGAATATTGAACGGTTGGCTTTTTCATGCAGACTGTGATTCAGGTTCAACAGAAACAGAAGATTTGTGACGTATACGTATATGTTGATGAAGATTACTTTTACGGCTGCACCGTTTAGGACACATAGGACAAGCAAACATTGGTTCTTTACCGCACTCGTATCTTAAATGTCGATTAAGGGTAGCTCTGAAACGATATGTTTTACCACAATGGTAACATGCTGAACGTACCAATTGTTGAGGGTCAGGTAAATTCCAGTAGTTGTCTGAAATAAAATGAGAATATAAAAATGTAAATACACAAAAGAAAGTAAGTGGTTAAATTTTTCTTTTACATTCACTTACGATGCAATCAATCAAAAAACTCGACAACTACTTCATGGATGTAAGCTTAAAAACACACAATAATTTTGCACTTTATTAGGATATTATTAAGACATATTTAGACTAAAAATAAGTGAAATAATTAATTCCTAAATAAGTGCAAAATCAATAATTCTACAAAAACAGTGTACGACACTTTGAGGGCGCTACACAAGAATTCAATTATTCCTATAATTGTATAGAAACATTTTTAAATTATACATCTTTTTTAATAATATATTTTTTAATGTTTTATAAATGTATGAAAGTTAAAATACTTTTATTCAAAAATACTACAAGATACAAGCATATTAAATATGAATGTATAGCAATACAGGTGTATGAAATGTATTATAATAATATATAATTTAACATTTAATTTATGAAGCGCCCTCTATGATTATTTAATATATTATTTATATTTATTATTATAGCTCATAATCTACTAATACAAATATAATCTAGCTAAATGCAATTCATGCACAACTCAAAAACCTGCAAAATATATGAAGTATAATCAGGGTGCACAAAGGTCCATTATTTAATACATTTTTTTAAATATTTGAACATAAATTGTATTGGTTTGTTAATTTATAGTATAAATATCAAAAGTGTATGCGAAAGTCTGGTCAAATCTACTGGAAATAATAAATGTTATGATATTTACAATTATGTGTTGGTACTTTTAATTTTAATACGCTATTTTACTTTAAACTAAAAATGCAAGATAAAGTTAATATAATTATACTCTATTCCATTTATTCAAAACCTCATTCAACTTTTGAAATGTGCATAACTTAAGAATATTCTAATAAATTTATATTTATTTAATTCAGTCAAATGTAAATGTATTTTATATTTTGTTTTTAATTTTGTTATCTTCACTAGCCTATTCAAATATAAAAATATTTATAGAAATAAAATTGATAATATTAATACTTCACCTTTGAACGTAACAAAAATTCCTAATTGTCATAATATACTATTACATATTTCAAAAATTATCATAATTTATCCGAGATTAATTACATTTATAAAAATATATTATTTTAATTGTCATATTTTATTATGTGTAAAATTGAACTAAATCTATAACAAAAGACAATAATTAATATTACTAATATTTATGTCTATATAATATTGATAGTATTAGGATAAGTAAAGGTAGGATAGCACAATAATTATTAAATAGTTTGTTTATTAGAGTTCCAAGCTCAATAAATTGATTACAAAATTGTATTACAATAAACAGTGATTTTAGTTTCTGTATGAACTTTAGTAATTAATTATATTGATTTTATAACTATAACACAAAAGTTAGATAAAATTATTTTATATGCTCTTATCAATATAATTTTTTTTTTGCAAATGAATGCACAATAAAATACAAATTTTTATTTAAACAAAACAAAAGATTATAATCCAAATTAATTGAACTTAAAATCAGGTAAATGTTGAATTATGTAACAATAATTTTTTATATATTGCACAAACACAAATATATGCACGAATAAAATGCCTAGTTACATATATTTACATGTAGGTATGTGATAAATAAACAAATAATAATTGTTGATGATCTGAAATTTAAGTACTTAACATTTGTTAGACCCACCACATTAAAAGTAAAAATAAAAATAATTTAATTATATTAAAATTAATTGTGTGTAGCTATTTTATTATTTTGAATAAGTACTTAAAATATTTAAATTACTTAATTGCACCATTGTTACCCTTATATGACTAATAAAATAAAAATTTGCTAACCTCCCACCACCTAAAAAATAATGCTGGATAATATTCCTAAGCAATTAAACTAATAAAATAAATAAATAAATAAGTACCTATACAACAAAATTAAAACCCTTTCAAAAATTTAAAAAAAAAAAATAAAACAAAAATAAAACAATATGCCAACCCGCCGAGATAAATATTTAAACAACATTTTTTTTTCTTTTTGGTAGGTACGTATGTTTTTTCAGTAATTTATAACTGCATATAAATTTTAATATCTTATACACTAACAACTTTACGTAAACAAATATTAAATAGTTATGTTTATACATTTTTTTATCCTGCTACGATTGACATTATATAAGGCCATCTCGAGCTATCACAATCAACTTATTGCACTTTCAGATCGCGTTTTATGCTATGTTTAAGAAATAATTTTAACTACTAACTTATTTCTCCGTGTAAGACTTGTCAATTTATTTAGGTAACGGTTAATTGTTTTAAAGATAGATTTGAAAACATATACTCTATAACAAAATATCTGTACATAAAATATGCCTACAGTCAGTGAGAAAATGTATTGCACATCAAGATTATAAATTAATATCTATATTAATAATAATATTTAGAAGTATAAATATATGTATATGAAAATTATAAAATTCCAATAATGAAAAAATTTTAATAAATAATTATACCTGGAATATTTATGTACAACCAAAACTAAACCATAAAATAAATAAGATGAATTCGTATTTTTGGATCTATAAACTTCTTTTAAAACAAAATAGAGAAACTTGCAACAATAATAGGGACACAATTTTGAAAAAAATAATTTACAATCTTAGTGGTAGATGATATTTAGGAAAATTTTAAAATAAAAGCTCATATAAAATTTAGTCGAGTTCGATGAAGTTAAAAAATATATGAATATTTAACATACAATTATTCGAGAACATCAAATTGAGCAATAGGTCAATGTGCCAGTTCAAAAATGAAACATCATAAATCATAATTTAGTACTCCATATTTTAAATCATCTTTTAGATACCAAAAATAACTAAATTCAACTAACAATATATATATATATATAATATATACACATGTATATATGTGTGTTTGTGTATGCAAAAATAATTCTAGTAAATTTAGACTCTGGAAGTATTGGAAAAAGATACTAATGTTTAATATTTTAAACTTCTTTAGTGGGAGCACCAGTAACAGGAGGTGGAGGGGCAGCAGTAAGATTTAACTTATTCAGATGTTTATAGTTAATGTGTGTTTTCAAGTTATCTCTTCTATAAAAGTCTTTAAAACAAATGCCACAGCGATACTGTTTAATGCGATCACACTCATATCGCACATGGCGGTAAAGATGATTTCGATTTCGATAGCTACGGGGACACTTGGGGCATGGAAAACGTGGTTCAGTAGCAGTGGCAGTGCCATCAGAATTCTCAGGTGATGCACTGGTTGTCAATGGCTGTTGGGTAGATGATGTGGACTGTCTAGGCGCTGTAGCTAGGGTTGAATGGAATGTTTCCGAAGTACTGGTCCAGTATTGTAAACGTGCTTTGGTCAATGGATCTAGCATCATCCTGTTATATTTGGTAGATGAAGCTATGACAAAAATAATTATCATATTAGATTAAAATGACTAATACAATTATATTAGTAATATTATATTTATTCAGAAACCCTTCTCAAATGCATTATACACCAATAAGCCCCATGGGACTGTACATGTTAAGCAGGGTTATAAATTTAACATTAATGAACATATATGTCAAGTACCCAATAAACCATAGTAAAAAAATAAACCCAAAATTACGCAGACTATTCAGACTTACCACAAGATAAAATATAGCTCTGACACCAACCATATCCCATGCATAAATTAGGAATGTTTAAAGCAAAACATAGAATAAAATGTTAGTTTATTTTTAAGAGGTTATTAAAGTGATTGATGATATCTAAAAATAATAATCTTAGATTTATCCATTGTACATTGCTTTAATTGATCTGAAACAGAAAATATTGAATTTAAATTAATAAGCTTATTGATATGAGAATATTGTGTACCTAAATTTAAAAAGAAAAAAAAATGTTTTAAGTTATTTCACTGTATAACAATTTTTAAATTCAGTTACATATTTATATAAAAAACTTTTTATCAATCCTAACTAAACTATACTTAAACTTTTCTAAGATAACATATATCAAAAATTGGTTAAAAAAATTTATTGAATTCTAAAATACATTCTAATACAAAATTAAACTGTATATAATTTTATAATATTTTAGTATGTCTGTCAGTAACAACTACTGGATATAGTTTCAAACAAATTATATGGACAATTTTCAAAATTCTACCCTCCTCGACTACTTTTTTATTTGTGCAAGATTAATTTCATTAAGTAAATACTTAAAAATTCCAAAATAATTATATTGTAGAAATGAGTTTTATCTATTATTACAAAGGGAATGGTTCATTAGTTGAAAATGTATTGAATATAAAATTATGAATAATTTTGCAGCAACACTGATAAAAATATCTATAATATTTTAAATCACAATCACCGTTGCAACTTCTAAGCTTTATAAAATCACCTATAACTATAAAGACATTGAACTTACATACTTAAAAAACATTAATTTAGTGTCTAAGACTCATAGTTAAAAGGTACGCATAAAGACTAAACAAAAATTAACTTTGCCCCATTCTTCAGTCAGAAAACTCTAACCAAAAAACCATCTACTCCATTCCAGTTGATGTTGTAACATTAATCCTGAGGTATAAAGAATGAATTGAATAATTATCTAGGAACAAAAAAACATTAAACAATTTCCAAAATAGACTTTATAAAATGTTTAAGATCAACTTCAAAACCTCTAGTTTCACTTCTTTCTTTTGTTGTTCTATATGACAAACCTATCTAAACATCTAAATAGTTTATAGTATAGTATGTGGTACCCAAACTGAATACAACAATACAAAAACAAATTTAGAACTTAGAAAAAAATATATATGTATAATAAATGCATAACAAATTTTTTGACATAATGACATATAATATCTCTTAACAGTCTTCATTATTACTAAATCATTATTTTATCCAACTAGGTAATATATACCTAGCACAGATAAAAAATAAAATTTATATTCTATACTATAAAAAATACTAACTAATAAAATAAGTTGTATACAGGTAGAAACAAGGCAAGGTACATAGGAACAATTATCAACAAATATTACTTATTATATTATTTCTTATTGGACAATTTTTGAACAATATTAGTCTCTACAAATAATATAATATAGGTACATATAATATCTAGGTAGGTACCTGTTTTTAGAGAAATAAAGTTGAGAATATGACAGGATATAATTGGAAACAGGAAAATATTAATTATTTAATAACAAAAAGAAAATGCAATTATTTTTATTAAATTTAATTAGATTTAAGTACACTAACAAATTGAAGTATTAAAGTGCATTGAACCAAAATTGATTTCCCAGGTCCTAGGGTCCACAAGATAGGTTCTTCCTCCATCAATATTTTTTTGAACAAACCACAACCCATATATATTATGAGTATTGTACTTACTGAACATTATTCATTGGATTGTTATTATAATTAAAAAATAAATAGTATTTGTAAAGGTTGTAAGCTTCTAAGCAAGATAATAAAAAAAAAGAACAAAGTCTAATTTGCAATTGTGACACTATAAATTCAAATTAATTACCATACCAGAAATTCATATTTGCTAAAATTATACTAAAACTACACTTTATTGTTTAATCTTAACTTAGCCAATGAGACACATTTTTTATAAACATTTATATTATAGAATTTATATGCTTGTCTTAAGAAATGGGTTTAGGTACTTAATTTATGTCAACCAAGAAAGTTAACATTTTAATAATTTCAATGAAAATTGACAAATGGTCAAATTACATAATAAATTTAATTTCATCATAACAACTATTACTAAAGAGTACACCCCATGTGAAGAGTATGAATATTATAACATTTATAATATTATCACCAATTAAATAAATTGAATAGCTCAATTGGCTCATTGAGTCCAGGAAAAAACATAAAAATATCTTTCAATTTTAAGTTGAATTGTTTTATCTTTTGTTAATTATACAAACTTATTTAGGCTTTAAATAATTGATCATACCTTAATATAATAATAAATTATACAATTGCAAAGTGTAATCAGTCGAGTATAAAAAAAAAAAATATATTTAATAAAATAAATAGCCATGTTTAGTACCAGCGTGATGTTGAAGATTAGATTTTCTATATGATTTATAAGGGCAAAGAGGACATAAAAATGACGGCTCTTTGCCACACTCGAGTCTGGTATGAAGCCGATAACTAGTCTTTGAACCATACATTTTTCCACAAGCACATTTGTAAGGCTTAATCTTTTCTACAGATCCAACAAAAAAAAAAAAATTATAATAAGTATAGTTATTAAATATTTAAATTAACACATTAGTCTGTTGTATAACACTTAAAACATCCATAGTGATCCGAATATGTCTATTGCTTAATATAAAAATTAGTATCTTATATCTTACATCCTAAACATTTTAGGATATTAAATATTTTATATTTTATATCACATAATCTAAAGCAGGATAACTTACATTTGTATATGTATATCAGTTATAAATAAACACTCCTTTTACCACTGTTCTGTAGATAAATAAAACTAACAAATAATACGTTTTAATTCAACCATATTCCAAAATATAACAAAATTAAATTTGTTGTTTATAATTTATATTTTAACATTTGAACATGAATTATTATTAGATTATTAAGAAAATTTAAAAATAAAATGTAGAAGAGTTCTTAATCACATATTATTTATATTCTCAATATACTTCATCATCAAAAATATATATATTTTTTTTTTTAACAAGACAATAGGTACATTTTACAGTTCTTAATATATTTTTACTACACTTATATTCCAATAAACATTTTGAAATTTAAAACTTACTTTTATTATTTATATATAATCAGTACAATAGTTTATAATTTAAAAGTTACACAATTAATAATGTAATATGAAATATTTATTATTTTTAGCTATACAGATATGTTTAAATTTACAATTTGGTGTAAAATCAAAAATATTGTGAAACATGAAAACAATTTCTTTATAGATTGTTTAGAATAAGTAAGAAGAGTATTAAAAAAATAAGTTTTGTTTAGTTGTATACATAATAATTTATTGAGCATAAATTATTGGCTTTATCGCTTTTCACAAATGTCAATAATCATAACTATGTAAAAAAAATATTTTTAATTAACCACTCAATAGATCAGTGCCGGCCCGATGGTTTTCGGGGCCCGGTGCAGAATTTCGCGGGCCCCATATGGCCAATGGCTTATAATTACTGGCCTGTGGGACCCCGCACAAGCCCGTCATGCGCGGGGCCCGGTGCGGTCGCACCGCTTGCCCCCCCCCTAGGGCCGGCACTGCAATAGATATACATATAATATAATATACATTTATATTATACTGTTGTAATTTATAATTTTTAATAAATATATCTAGATATAAAATGTTAATTTTTATTTTATTAATTTTAATGAAATATATTTACTCTAAAATTAAAAATTAAATTTGTTTTAATAATTTTTAATAGTTTTTTTTTTTTTATTACTGAGATTTTAACCTTAAATTATAGTTTTTAATAGTTATAGATTTTAATGAATAACTCAAACTACATAATAATTATTATGCTAGGACTTGTGTATAAATATGAATGGTATATTTAATTATTTATATTCCATTTATTCGACATTTCAACATTTCTTGGAAGCACACTTTATCAGTTATTATTAAGAGATAACTATTAATAATAATTAGGTATTTAAACTTATGATTTCAAATGTAGATTTAAATATAATGATAGTATATTAATGCCAATATTCATTAAATATACAATTGCTTAAAAAAAACAAAACATTTTATTGCTATTTTTATTTTATTTGTATAGGTTATTCAATATACTAATACACGTATATTTCAACAATTTACTCTTAAATAAATTACATTGACAGACGTGACAACAAATATATAACTATCACATTATGAGGTCTCATTAAAAAGATTTCTGTAAAGCATTTTTTTATTATATCTCTTTTTATTGCTGTTTGGTCTAAGTCCTATATAAAAAAAAAATACTAAGAAGACTAGTATTTAATAATTTAAAAACAGAATGAGTATAATCCAATTTTACCTGGATTACATTAGATAATATATGCCATTGTAACAATCTGTATAAGAAGTTATATATTATTAACTTAACAATTAAGCCGTAAAATGAGAAATATATAGACCAAACTTAGCAAGTATCATGTGTGATATAGGTACACAAAACGTAGCACAAACATCTTAATAATAAATTTAATTGAAATGTACATGACAAAACCAATACAAATCTTTTTTGAGTTTAGTAAGTAGTATAGTAAAATTAGGATGTTTATATGGCAGTGTTAAAATGGTATAAATTCATGAATACTTGTAATTTTACTAGTAAATAAAATAACAAATTATCAGTAAGAAAGCATGTATCCGTGGATTTTAAACTGTTTTAACACCAATATATTATAAACTTACTGATTGATGTATAGTCAAAAAAAAACAATAAATTTTATTTTTGACCCAATATCGTGTTTATAGGCATAATGATTAGAAAAACGAGAAGCTGTGGTTTTGTATTTTTTTGTTGTACCATAATGCCCAAAGCACTTTTAAATAACAGTGGGAAGTTTGTTACATTTTTTAAACATTAAGCGACATACACGACTAACATCCATAAAACAGCTATCAATCCCAAGAGTTCTTTTGTTTATTTTAGATTAATTTTAAGTACATGGATTTAGAACAAATATTGAAGTTCTTATTAAGTATCTTAGTAGAAGGACAAAATATCTTGAATAATTGTATAAATTGCAAGTGTAGCAAATAGTTTTGTAAATAAATACTTTATGGTAAATTTTAAAGTTTCCAACCAACAATTTTTAGTATTGTTGCAGCTAAACTTTTACTAAATGACGCCTATGAATTTGAGTATAACATTAGCATAAATACTAATTGTAATTTTACATACTTCACTTAAATAACAATTGCTAATATTATGACTTGGGTATCTTAATTTTTTAGTCAGAATTAGTATTTTATTAAACTTATATTTACAAAAACTTTGTAAGGTTTGTCAATTTTAACAAAATGAAGGAAACATTATTTTTTAAATATGGGTATACTTAAAAATGAGTCTTATAAATTTTTCTTAAAATTAAATTATGGAATTTTTTGAAAATAATAAGAACTGACATATATGATTTACTATCTACAAAACTTAATATTAAAATATACTGGTAAAAAACCATTGATAACTAGGATTTGTTGTCGAAAAAAAAATAGAATAAAATTACTTAAAGTTTCACTTATATTATATAATATAATAATTAATATTTTATATTATGTACTTTAAACTAAGAAAATATGTATTAAGTCTTAGCAGTATAAGAATTTGCTCAAAATGTTTGTATGTTTAAAATTGAAATCATAATGATTAACTTTTGTTTTGACAATATCAGAATTGTATATATATATATATATATATATATACATATACAATGAAATAAAGTCATTCAGTCTGAACTACACATCGATGTTTACAATAAGTATGTTTCTGTAAGGCTATTTTCTGGTAAGCTTTGTATGGACAATGGTCACATTTGAATTGTGGTTCTTTTCCACATTCTAATCGCATATGCAGACTTAGACTTGTTTTAGACTTGTAATTTTTTCCACACGGGCACACCCATCGACCATCAACAAACTGAACATTATGCATTGATACAGAAGGCTTCCTGCCTCTGTGCGCCAAGAAGAAATGTAAACCTGGTGATAAACGTTAACTGTGGTTACCTTTGTATTCAAAATAATTTACACAATAATAAATTGAATAAAAGCTAAGCAAATTAAAAAAAAAAAAGAAGTTTGGGTTTTCAGTCCATTAGTTTCAAGTTGTTAATGATACACCCTAATTATGTATAAATATTTTCTCTGGATTTTGTAAAAATTTAACTAATTACTTGATATAATTTAAATTTTAAAATCCAAAGTTTATATATATATATTTGTCTATTCCATATATTCCACAATTTTATCACTCTCGACATATGTTTCTATTTTAACCTGATGTTATGTACCATATTAAAAAATAACATTTTAATTATAAATCTTATTAATTTATTCCTTTCTCCATAAATCTGTAAAATTTGTTTACAAAATAATGACTTAAAAAAAAACAAATTATCACAGAGGGAAAAGTACATCTGTTGCGTTACAAAAGGAAATTATAAATGACAATTGTGAAATTGTATACAAAATACGTATGATGCAAAAAATAACTAAATTGTATTAACAAAAATTGATCGCAACAGTAAATTATTAAAAAAAAAATACACAATACAAAATTTGATATCAATTGAAAATGATCAATACAGAAATCATTAAAATAACTATCATACAATAATTAATAAATTACATAAGGTTTGAGTCATCACCAAGCAAATATAGGTTGATTATAATTTTAACTACAATATGACTTATATTCAAAAAATGTGTATAAATTTAAAAAAAAATTACAAAATACTAATCAAATTGTAAAATGTGTAAAACAGTAAATCAATTTTAGGAAATATTGAATGATTAAAGGAATAATGCATTGAAATAATTCATTATTTTTAACAACTATTTTGAACGGGTAGGAAACAAACATGGTAGTTTTGAGGATATTAACACAGGAGATTCAACATACTTTTCCAGGGAAAAATTGTGTAGCAGTAGGAACAAAATGTAGGTTTAAGTTGTCACTCGAACTTCGTATGCTGAGTCAACCCTGATTTTGTAGTGTAATATGATGACAACCAACGCAACTGAAGGCTCCGACAGAAACTAGGAAAAAACATAAGGAAACATTAAAAGGAATAATACAGCAGAAACAGAATTGCAATGGATATAAACAAACTGGACAATCTGATGAAAAGAGGATATCCACATTTTTCTAAATAAAGAAAGTAACACAATAGATAAGTAAAAACTATGTGGTCTAAAATAATTTTTAGGTAAAATAAATTATTTATTTTATTTTACTATTTTTTAAGTTTTCAATATTACAACTATAGCTTTTAATGATGATTTTTGGTTTCATGTTTAAATAGAGATTATATAACAGAGTATTTTTAATGATTTAAGAAGATAATAAATATATTGAGGGTAAATATTTAAGGGGCCTTAGAGCAAATTTTCTGCAATTCTATAAAATAAGAAAATTGTATATTTTAGTTTCTATCTTAATTATTGAGGTTAATACAATGATTATATCAACAAAAATGACTTCACAGGAAAAACTATCAGGTTTTGTAGAATTGTCGGTTTTTGATAACTATGTTTTTTTCTGAAAAGAAGAACATTTCTTCCAGGCTGCATTAAACTCTGATTTTTGTTTTATTTCAAATAATAAAGTAAAATAATTTGTAAAAAAAAAAGCTTCAAATTGCCTTGTTTTTAATGACAAATTTTGACTAACCTAATTTTGAAATTAAAACATTGTAAAATGGAGTTATCTATTATTTATTAGTTTTAACTATAAGAAAAAAAAATGATCAAATTTGGACGATTCTATAAGAATCATATTCCTGTATGTATTTATGTAGACACAATGACATTGGTACTGGGCGCCTAATGAGGCAATTGTAAGTTTTAATTTTAAAAACTTAAATTTTATAATTTATCTTTGAACTTTATTTTAAAATACATACACAACATTTTAAACTGTTTTTATGTTTGCATAATTAATTTAAAACTATCATTCCATCCTAGGTTAGGTTAGATAAAAATAAATTATATCAAAAATATTTGTAATTTTCATTCGACCGGAACTGGTGTATAAACAATTTAAAAACTAATAATGTTAATCTTCCTTAAGTCTTGGACATAACTTTTTTTTTTTAATTTTATTGATTTTAAATGTTATACATTTTTTTTTAATGTAGGGGAGTTAATAATAAATATTTTTTTTTAAACACAAAAATTGACTATTTAAAGTTTGAATAGTAAAGATAACTATTTAAACATAAAAATATTTAACTATGAATACCTATTACTTTCAAAAAATAAAATAGAGCTTAAAAAACAATACTTTCAATCAATCCTCCTATCCCATAAAAGCGAGCATAAAAGTTAGCATAACTAGATATTAAAACTTATGAGTTTAATCCTAAGCGTCCAAAAATAAAAAAATTAGTATAATTATTTCAAACATTCTGATTAGAATGAAATGTTTCAATTCAGCTATGGTTCATTTTCTATAATAAAATGTACAATTTATTACAGTAGTCAACAGTTTTTGATTCTTTAAAATTTTATTTTAAATAAAAACTTGTTTATAACAATGTGCAAAAATAATATTTTATGTCTTAATGATGGATAGATAAGTAAACAAATCAAACTAAAAACATTAAATATTAACCTATTTGATTTTTATATTATCAAAAACTGTTCACCAAAATATATTTTAAACAATTATCAAGATACCTACCACAATTTTGAAACAAACCAAATTATGTAATGAAATTAATTAATATAAAATGCATTAAAAGCTTATGTATTTTGATACATACATTTATGAAACTAATTTTGAGCTTAACTGAAAAATAACAGAGAGTATCTAATCATACTTACATTAATTAATAATGATTATTTTTAAATAACAATAAACAATTACTAATTAATGTTAATACATCATTAAATATGATATTCAACTCAGTCTGAAAAACTTAATAAAGCAATTGTATGTATAAATATATATATATTTATTGTAAACAAAGTATATATTTTTTACCTGATTATATTCAATTGTTTCATTGCTTGTGCTGAAGCCTGAAATACTAAGGAATTAATTCTTAAGGAATGTCAAGAATGGATTAAATTATATATATTATGTAAAATTTAAGTAAAATTGTATTATATACAAAATTATTATTCATTAAATACACAATTATAGTTATTTATCAACAATACTCACTTTACTTATATTTAAGTTTTTTTTTTAAGATATATACTTGACTCCTGGAAATGTACTGTTAATAATGGTATGTATAGGACCATAATTAATCCTTAGATAACAATACCATATAATCACATATAGTTTTGAATAATATTTATCTTAAAAACTAAATAACCTTGGTTACCAATACTTACCTTACACAAGACAATTTTGATCCAAATTACAAACAATTATATTATAATTATAAAACAAAATTGTACATAAAATAATGATTAAAAAAAATTGTAGATACTTCAATTTTGATGAACTTGAATATTGTTCCTGTTACACAGCACCATCATTTAAATTGAAAACAAATCACTTTACATAAATGTCATAAAACTTGACTGATAAACTTAAATATTCACATTAGAACAAGTAAATAAACTTATTTTTGATAATATCCGAATAGTTATAAATTATTATTATCTTAATTCATTGAAAGAAAAACTAGAGAACCATTTCATCAATACATTTGGATGTACTAAATAATATATGGAATTTTTATTTCATAGCTAAATAACTCAATTACTTCATAAATAATAAAACTTAAATGCACTTTAAATATAATAATTATAGTAATTATTTTTATATAAATACTCGTTCACCCTTCTTAAAACAAAATAATATATTTAAAAAAAATTTTGGAAAAAAAACATCAGTTTAGTAAGTATGCACAAAAATAAGGAAACACTATAATTAAGTTTCTTTCAAAACATGCTAAATGAATATGAATCATCAACAATTAAATATACTAGATTACAGAGGTTAAATTAATGTAATAATAATTGAGTTGAACTTCCTGAAAATGGCAATAAGTACTTTCTATTGTTAAGAAAAACTTTTTTTATTTTATTTTACTTTTTTTAGTTTTCTACGAAGCTTATGTTATTTTTTAAAATTGTGCATCAACTATAATTCAAAATTAAAGTTATTAGGCACTTATCAAAATTAAATGTACTGACAAGGCGACTAAATGAAATGTGTAAGCAAGGAAGATTACACATTTCATTCAAAGTTGCCTTGTCTTGGTGTTAATGAATTTATTATATTATCTTTTCATAGTTTTAATTATTGAAAATATTATTTTCATATAATTTTAAATTAACTCTCAAAGAAACTAATACTAGTACTTAACTGATGCTTTATTCACAAATATATACTATTTAAAAAATACTTTTTAAATGTTTCATTTAAAATATCCAAAATAATAATAAATGTATTAAATACTTATTTAATATTAAAATCCAAATGTACAGATGAATATTTTTTGTCTCCTTTACCAAACCTTTAATTGAAACCATTCACAGATTTGGCATATTGATTTACGACCAGCTACAACTGAAAGCGTATAAAAGCAAAAAAAAACCTATTTATAACTCTTACATTGTAAATCAAAACCAACAAATAAAACTCGTGTAAATAACATCGCATCTTACTCTTCAGTAGGTACAATTTATTATATTTGGTATAATTAATTATATTTAACATATTAAGCAAAGCAAGACTTACCAGTATTTCTTCATAATCTTCAAAGGTACAAAAAATAAAGGATTCTCTGATTTTTATCTTAAATCTAAATATATATATTCAAATATATGTGTTATTTGAACATCATAATGCACCATAATTATGATTCATTTTAACAGCCAGGTTTAATATCTTACAATATATAACAATCGATTAATGATTCAAAATGATTAAATTGGGATTGCTTGATAATTTTCTTTTATTGATATAATAGGTACCCCATTACTATCAGGAGAGCATATTTAATATGGGAGAGAAATTTCAGAAATAATTAGATTGAATCACTACCAAATTTTTTAGAACTAAAATCAATATTCATCCACTTACCTTATATGTTACCAAGTTTGGACTTATATACTACAAATTAGACGCCAAGTCTGAAACAAAATAATGTTAACTTCATAAATAACAATGTAGTGCTGTAACCTCAAATAGTATATTAAGCTATTAGGTACATATTAAATAAATAATACTAAGATTTAGGTAATAATTAGAAAATAATTATGAAAAATTATCATGCACCCTAAGGGAGGATTTAAGAGATAAAAAATAATAACTCATTTTATGTAGGTAACAAATTCATATACGTGATCATTATTTTTAACTATAGAAAAATGTTTCTGTTTATTGTTCAGTGTTTAAATCGGTATTTTGAATTTTCTATTGAGGTCAATCGCTAAATACCTAACATAAATAATATATTTTAATATTTTATTAGAAGCAATTTTAAACAACCACAAACACCAATCAGGTGTTAAATTTTAAGGTTTACAGTTGCAAGTAGTGTAACTACTAATGAGTAACTAAACATAAAATAAAATATAAGATCTTGGACAGATAAACTTGAAAAGGTTTAATTTTTAAGATAAACATTTAATTTTTAGGCTATACCTAACGCGAAAAACAAATTTTAGGTACATCAACTTGCGATATAACAAAGCTCATTATACCTAACATATGAAACTATCGTTCCCTTGAAAATCTTATGATATAACAAAAAATGTTGTGTACTTTTGCCCCCTCGATATAAAAAAGCTTTTTTGGCCAAAGCTCTCGCGATTTAACAAATTTTTAAAATTTTGGAGCTTAATATGACGAATTTTGAATTTTTATAAATATAAAATACACATCTGCTGGTATAAAATGAATACAAAAAATATAAAACAAATATCTTGCTATTACAGACTTATTGTCGGCAATAAGATAAAATTCATGTCAATAAATGACTCTACATTGTTATTGTAACCTCTAAGTTATTGTTTTAGTTTAGCCTCGTTGTTGTGTCAAAAACAATACTAACTGATTTTTAAAAAAAATAAACATGTATAAGTAATTTATACTATACTCTATCCCACGAGAGAACATGTCGGATTTGCGCATGTAAAATGAACTATGCCAGCCAACCAGATCGTCAAATCCCCTCCACGCGTCCAAAAGTGTAGTGGAAGAAGCGCACGACCAACTAGTTTTCGTGTTCGCGCGGCATGCTCTCTCGTGGGACAGAGTATATACTACTTATTTTATGTATGTATATTCAGATATTGTATATTTATATTATAATATTTTATATTTATTTATTTTTTGTACCTATGTAAATTTATTAAATGAAAATTAAAATGTAAGCATTTGTACACAGTTTGTGGTGTGTTGATTTTAACTTTGAATTTCCTTGTAAATCTCGTTAAAACAAATTTTGTTGGTTTATGTTCTTTATACAAGTAACAAATTTTTGATATAAGTACCGATTGTTTTCCTCAGTCTCTTGAAATTTGTTATATCGCGAGACTGTATTTACAATAAAGAGAATTAATAATTTAAAAATAACTTTGACAGAAATTCAAAAGGGTCCGTCACCGACATGCATCATACAAAGTAAGCATGTATTTTAATAAAACTTGTTAACATAATATAAGTAATGGAAAATATGAGCCATCGGGTATATTTAATTATTTTACAACAACCAGTATTTTGAATATAGGTAACAGTAAACAAACTGTGCAGTAAAAATATTATTGAAAAAAATGGAAATTCATAAAGTCAAAAGTATAAATTGACCAATGTAATACTAGGTAAACCAGAACAACATTTGTATAACCATTTATAAAATCCAAACAGTTAAAATGTACCTATATATATTATCATTTCAAACTATTCCCATTATATTATTATGTAGGTATAAAATAAAATATTATTAGGTACCTATTCAAAATAATAAAAAAATAATAAGCAAACCTCAGATTCAATGAATTAAAAACTCGATTAAAGTGTAATACCTAGGACAAAAAGTAAGATTTCAGAAAAAAAAATATTTTAAAACCATTAGGTAGGTAGGTAGATCTGGAATTCAAGTTATTAATTTTAGAGCATATAAATCGAAACTTTAGGTAGACCATAATATTGTGATTCAAAAGATTATAAGAATGTAACAATAGATATCTACTATTCAATAATAAATGTACCAATTTCAATCATCATAGTCCCTAATTACCTAATGAAACAGTTGATCAATTTAAATAAAACCCCAAATTTCAACCGACCTCTAATATCAACGATAACAAAAACTAAGTCAAAGAAGGGTGATATAAAACATTTTACAACTAACCATAATAGCTTCAAATTTAATGACAAAATAAAATTTGTCAATTCAATCGAAACCACTTATCTAATGGTATTGATAAGGCATTGTCTATGTAAACAAAAAACGCTACACAAACATGTTTTGTGATTTTTACAAATTGATAAATTCTTATGACATTTTTTTTTATCAAAGACCAGAGTAATAATTCAAAAATCATTTGTATTCATAACGAGTACCATATTGTCATAAAGTATGAATACAACAAAGGATGAAAAATCCCTTGGAAAATTGTAATTAACGAAAAAAATTATAAATGTTAGGTTCATATAATATATGTTCAATGTTAAGTTAGGCACCTGCCTATATGGCTATATTATATAAATATCAAATACAAGAGATAAAAAGAGAACAAACAAATGAGACACGAGTTGAAGTTTTGACATTGAAATAGGTACAACACTAACTTTAGTACATATTATACTATTCTGACTAATAAGATGATTATGACTGATAAGGACGAATAATATGAAACTAACATAATATAAACAACTGGATTGCATTTAATTACAGTCTGTTGAGAACAAAACAACCAATGTTGATATTGACATTAACAAAAAAAAAATCAATCAATAGAAATTTATCTGGAAATTGAATTAAACAATATGTAGGTACCTACCTAAAATAATCTTTCGGATAATGTGTCACATTCATAGATGATAAGATACATTGCTTGATTAATTTTAAGTTAAGTTTTCAAAATTAACAAAAAAAAAACGTAGGCAGTGGGTTTTTAACAATCCGAATCAACCAGACAGGGAGCGATCCAACGGGAAATGAGTAGGTACTGACGGAGGCGGTCCGACAAAGGAGACGCTTACAGTGTCTGTACAGTGCACAACCGATAACAGAGCCAAACTAGGGACGAAGACGACATGAAACAGGATTGCAAAAAAAAGTTTTGAAAAACCCTCGAAAGTTGGGAAAACTTTTGATCTGAATGTGTGTCTGTTTGTGTCTGAGAGTGTGTGTGTGTGTGTGTGTGTGTATGTGTACATGACTATAAAACATAATATTATGAACTTGAGTGCCTCAAAGATTACAGAAATCTCAAGTCATAAACCGTCTTGCGATCGGCAGTGGGCAACGGACAACTCTCTAGGTCGATGTACTCTAGGGTTTTTAGTGAGAAACAGTTGGCGTCGACCGGAGTCCGGAGACTGCAATGGTACTCACCGGACAGTAACGTCGGAGCCAAAGCCGTTCGTGCGGCGTCCACGCATTCCGTTCGCTGCACTCTGGCCGACGGTATGGGTACGAGCCATCGGTGTCCACCGGGCCGCCGGTGGTCGCGGTGGCCGGACGGCGGACCAAGCGAAAACTGTCCGGCGGAACGGGCGCACGCACTCCCGGCGGCCGGTGTGCCGGGCAACCCATAGCGCGGCGGCACTCGAAATTCGGACGGCGAAACCCGAAGAATTTGGACGGCGGATAATGGGTAACGGAACTCGCGGAACGAAACCAGGGGACACGGACGACCCGTCGACGCGAAACGGAACACGACGGACTTACCGCCACTGCGGCCACCTACGGCCGGAGGGGGGATTGTTGTCCCACACATTTGGTGAAGGGACGCGTGGGGGGGAGTCGTATCACGGGAACGGCCGCCGTGGAAGAGAAAACAGCCGCCGCGGTGCACACGCCGCCCGGGCGGTGGAGAAGAAAATCAACGTAAACACACGAGACTCGACTATCACTGACTGTACGTCTAATAATATACCGACCACGACTGCAGGGCAGCCTGCTGGTCGCAACGGCCAACGGCATTGCAGCAGCGGCTGCTGCACCGGTGCGGTGCAACTACCGCCGTCGCCGCAATCGTTTGGTTATCCGGTTGATTGTCGGCGTTTTCGTGTACGCTTTTCGGCAGCAACCGTTCCGCGGAACGTTCACCCACCGACGACCGTACCGCGGGACCGGCGACCAGTGTGACCAACAAGGCAACAGTCGTCGGCCAAGGGGTCAAGGTCTTGGCAAACGTCACTCCAAGAATAAACATTTTGTTTGCATCGGTGCCGCACAACCGCGGATTGCCGTATCCGTCGTGTATTTTTCACGTATACTTAACTACATGACCGTCCTTCCCGTCGCACAAAAATATCATATCAAATTTTTGTATTTTTATTAGGTATATCGTATATACTACCTATGACTTACATATGTTATACGTCCTATTATAATGTATTATGTATGAACATTTCATGATACATGATCCATACGGAGACACAACAAGTGTGAAAGCAAATTCACGTTCGACAATAATATTATTACTTTTTATTGTTCATTTGTTTACGTCGAGTATTAACTAAAAATGCATCGTACGAGATTATAATGACCTAGTATGAAAGTATATTTAGGTAGAGTTGTTTTTTGGAATTTTGAAAATCAAATGAGAACCACTACTTTCTATTTGTACATCACCTTAAACTATTTCCCCATTCATTTTAGTAATCTAAAAACATCTTTGTAAGACCATTTTTTTTTTATATTTCAAGTTAGTAATTCAGCACCCATTTCAGTATGTATATATAGGTACTTATATGTGCTATACCTAATAATAAAAAGTCGTATAACTTGAGTTTATTTTATTCACCGAATAATGTACACTTAACAGTTTTACACTAATGTCTTTAAGTAACATCGAAAAACATGTATTTTATTCCCCTTTTTTATTTGATGAACAAATTACAACATTTTATTGACCGACTTATAGTTTTCTATCCAACCGAATTACAAAATATACATATAACTTAAAGTATATAAGATTCGTTATCGGAATCATTATTACTTGCAGTAGTTATATTGGAGTGAAGACATCAGTAATTAAATCAACCGATTTATTATTTAAAAATATTTTTTCGTTCTGAAATGTCTAGTACGTCCTAAAAAAACGTTTTAAATTTATGACATTGCCTGATTTCGTCCCAAATAATTCAAGTTACCCCGGGTGCACCCCGTACAAGAGGAAGCCAATTTCAGATTGACTGACACTCCGAAAACATTTGGTTACCTATTAATATTCACTTTAATATTTTAGCTTAGGTCTACCCATTTTTACACATTTTAAGTTCGGTTGAGTGTATTAATTAATTAATTAAATTAATTTTTTTTTCAAGTACCTATCTTTAATTTAATAAATCATTTTTTTTTAATTAAAAATGCATGTAACTATACTCGTGTAATGAGTATTAAGGCAGTATGGCACTACTTTGCGCATCAATTCATTTTATATACTCGCACTTATTGACTGTAAGGCGTAATAATGAGTCGTAAAGTCGGGCTCAGTTATTATCGAAGTTAAACTAAAATTCAGTATCCCCACATTGGCCACAGTCATAATAAAAATTACGTATATTGTACAAAATTGTAAATTTGTACTAAAATAGTCACCGTCGGTTCTGGTTCTTAAAAATGTTATTTGTGGACCGAAAACGCATACTCAAGCTTTCAATATCATTAATAGTCGATATAAAGAAAAAAGATAAAAATTAAAAACTGGACTCACTCGGGATATCCCCTTAATTATTTTTACAAACAATCAAACCCTATTAATTAATAAATCACAAGTACTTTTTATAAACTAAAATACAACTTGATAAAGTTTTAAACATCATAGAAATTTAAAATATATTTCAATCGAAATCTAAAATGAAAATATTTATTAAGTTATCAAAAAAAAGTTAACTAATTTTATAGTTGATTCGGGTACCTACATATATACATTAAAACCACATTAGTATATTACCATACACATATGAATATCTTTATATAATCTTATGCCTATATATATATATTTAACACGAATATCCTAGGTAATAACAATTTTTTAAGGGGTTTAATATAGGCAACCATAAAAAAATTATTTATAAATGAAAATGATTGCATTTTTTTAACTTTTAATCCTTCAAGATAAACCTAGGTACTTCGTATAGGGAGTAAAAGTTGCGAGGGGAGAGTTTTACATAAAAATCTCACTTTTATTTCTTTCCGTACTAAGTCTAGCTATTATACCTACCTATACAGTACACGCTCACTCTAAAATAACGTATATATACCTATCTAACATAATATGCGTACTAATCACTGGTAGTTGATACTATAGGTATAATTATAATAGTAATAATAGAACCGTATAAAGACAAAATATTCGTATAAACCAAAATAATAACATATTTTTATACGTTTAAGCGAATCGAAAGATATATTTTTTTATCAGTAAAAATATTAAAGACTTTGCAACATCAATATGTATACAATATCGTATGTCTATAGTATAATGGTGCAGGATATAGTATACCAATATTTTAATAGGTTTATAGCCCTAGGTCAGCATCCTTCCCGCGGTTTCTAGCAATTTTAGTACTTTGCGTGTACGTCATTACGTTAATACCATCGGTATTAATGCAGTATAAATAATAATCAAGTACCTATTTTTTTTATAGTTTGTTTACTTTACATCGGCCCCTCGGGAAATTAAAAAAAAGTTGTAGGAACTAACGTATTTCCCCGAGTCAAGAACGATGATGCAATTAGAAATTGTCGCTTGGATTTCGTTTCGAAGTTATGGCCATTTGAAGTTAATCATTTGGCGTGCGGTATTATCACGTCTAGTCGGTTAGTGTCGCGTGCAGATAAGTGCAAGATAGTGTAATGTAGAATTTTCCTGTTTTTCATGATACCACAATAAATATTCAAATATCCAAAAATGACCTTCTTATATACAGATATGCGCATAAAAAAATGTATTAAAATCATTTTTGTTCATTAAACCTAACCTAACCATGGGTCTCTAAATCATAATTCTAACTTTTAAGGGATCATTGCCATCGGAATATCACTATTGATTCGCGTTGAATGTTTAGTAATTGTTTATGCAATCCGGCATTTAAGTACAAACTTGAATAGCTATACTCGTAATTAATTTACATTATAAGGGCTTAGGGAAAATAATTGTTTCAAGCGAAGTTTGTGAACGTTTTTTGAGTTATAACTAAACTAATTTTTTTTTTTACTTCATGAAAAGTTTTTTAGTTTTTACCATTGTTTACGTCTAGCGTTTATCCACAAATTGTATTAACTGCAATACATCACTGGTCGTAAATATAAAAATAACACTCACGTTCTTGACTCTATATGTATTATTATGTATTATATCTGCAGTGGAGCCGAATACATATTATGCCATGTAGGCCGACATCTCTATTTAATTTTTAATATTTTATGTTGGTTGGTCCGTGGATCAGGTCATAAAGTGTTGAGGGGGAAAATGATAAAATATATGTAAGTTAATAGTGACTATTGACTGTATATTGTCTGTATTTCCTTTAACATAGACAAAACAAGTTATCCTGCTAATATCCAATAAACATATGACATTTAAAGAGTTAAAAACTGTAAATACATACTATAAAACCTGAAGAAACCAATTTTTAAGATCTTCAATCTTCCTGATAAAAAAAGGGGAAAGTGTAAATAATTTTATTTTGCTCTACTTAAATTTATAAGATTCAGCGCCACTGAGCATCTATTATATTATTATATATTAATATATTATGTTTATCACGATGTATGTACCAGTATGGCGTAACCAGGTTAGGACTCATGTGACAGGTAACCACCATCAACCTGGCATAATCGTGCATATCTATACCAAATTGTGTGTATTCACATTAATAAATAGTAATTGCATATTACAATACATTTTTTTTTCGAAAATATTTATCATCGTTACTATAAGTACAAATTATAGGTTTTCCAAATAAGTAGAGTGTCCAAGTGAGTATAATTTTATATACCTACCTACTATTCAGAGATTCAGACGTACGTATTAAGATTAACGTATAATGGTATACGTATGTTTTCTATTGCCGCTGCGCAAATCGTTAAAATATTCGTATATATAATTTATAAACATAAATCGAAATTCATTATTGGCATAATTTAGTTATGTTTTTTTGACTGGGAAGGGCTACATTTTTGTAAAATATGAATATTATACCAAACAAAATATTTAGTTCCTATATGGCTATATAGTATATATTTTGTATAAATGCGTATCACAACTTATGAGCATTCAAACGACACACCGACCGCGACAGTATATGAACTATGAAGGACACATTATAAAGAATATGTGCATAATATTATTGAATATTTTAGTTATCACAGACCATCACGTAGTTTACTTTAATCTACTATAGTCTATAATCTATGCCTACTCTAATATTCTACGAATCCATGAAAAAGTACCTATATAATAATAATCTATATGATATATAATAATTTAATATTATTTACAACATTTATAGACCACGATAACTTTATTTTTGTATCGAAAATAACCTATAATCTATTATCTTTATATATTATAACACCTATATCTTGGCTATCTTGATCATTTATTAATAACCCAGCAACCTTCAGCATAGGAATTTGTTTTTTCTTTTTATTATTTCTACTATAAATTATGATACAATGATACTTATATACTCATATACACTACGACAGTAGTGAGTAGTGGACTATATAATAAAGTGTTATTAGTTAATGCACAAATGTGGTGTTGGTAGTTTGGTACCTATACTGGTATACCTACTACATACCTATAATACTAGTGTGTGCCAGTAGTTATAAAAAAAGCTCATGGGGGGATACGAGTATACCGCACCCTGTCACCCACCCCTCATGTACGCTGTAACTATGCCACAAATTGTTTGTCAATATAATATTATACATTTGTTATACACTTATACAGACATATATACTTTTATCAGGGCTACAAAGACAAGTTGATTGTGCATAACACAAATATTATATATTTTAATATATTTTGTATTGCAGAAAGCCTCATGACAGACTACACTGACCCGGAAAATTAAAAAAAATATAGAGCTCAGAGCTCGTTACTCAGTACTTTCATTGCAATAATTATTTCACAAATCACAGTTTTAAATATTAATTATTTGAAGAACATATTTTATTATCAACCTTCAAAATACCTATTTGGAACATGCATTCCGGTAACTAAACTGCACTACTGCAGTGATTATACATTTATACCCTACTACCCTTGAGCTAGCGATTCGCGTATCTTAATAACTTAAATGTATATAATTCTATAGACGGTGTACGAAATATTGCCTAATAAGTTATTATAAACAACCTATTTTGGTAAAGTCTTGGGCTTGAAAATGTATAAAACTAAAAAAGGAATTATGAAATACACTGATTAGATTTTACGCAGTAACTAATTAACTACTCGGCATAACTACTTAGATATTCTACTTTAAATTTAATATACAATAAAAAAATGTAGGTACCTACGTTAGTAAATCAACAAATAAAATAATGACTGTACAAGTGTAAAATATTATTAACATTATATAGACATCTAGTGATATATAATTTTTGTTTAATTTATTTTAAGACGGTGGACATAATTGATAATAATATATGTACAGACTTCCATCCCCAAAACCTATATATGAGGAATGCCCCAGTAGATTTGCAGAGTGATTTGTCCACTTGCTCACCGGTGAATAAAGAAATGGTCAAACCATCGGCGTTTACCTAATACATAAATTAATTATTGAACGGTTTATTATACACACACTAGCACATAGCCCATTCTACGAATCTTTAAAATTACGGTAATGATTTCAAGTAATGAAGTAACAATATTTTAGAAAACCTCAAAAGAGTTAGCAGCCCCGAAAAAGAATGACATCTTAATATTTTACCTAAGATATAAAGGTATACATCGTTTAAAAATGATAGCCATATAGATATAGCCGAGGTACACTGTACAGTGTATACACGTAAATATTATTTATGTGCCGTGTGAGCTAGGAATACATTGAACCTTTCGCCGTGATTACGAATAATTATTTTTTCGTGTAATTTAAAAATGTGTGCCAATGATGATGATTAGCAGCCAAATATTTGAAGGTCTTATAATACCTATATAATTGAATATATTATTTATTACACTTTATAATTTTGTTTAAAAATATTAAAACAATAATAAAGTTCAAAATAAATATATATAAGCTGTACGCAATCCGACTTCGTCGGGTAAAAGTGAAAAAATATAAAATACAGTGCTCTATAGAGAGGTATCTCGGTTTTAGTGTAGGCTCACGCCTTCACGGCAAATTGGCAAATTGTACCTCGCTTTATGAAATAATTTGACCTAGGTGGATTACTGTAAGTCTCGGATTGGATTTAGCACTTGGTAGATTTTTTAACGTGGGTAAACTACTCTTTAAACTTTTATGATATCTCTAAGAACAATCTCTGAGATTTTAGTCAAAATCAGTTGTGTAGTTTTTGCAGAATATATAAGCTACAAACATATATTTGGTCTTAAGATATAGTTTCTTTAATTGAGGCCATGTAAACATGACGATTTTATGCATGATATTACCTCATCTGCGCAAGTAACCATTGGCAACCATTTATGTACAAAAAACTAATAATTTTTACTATTATTATTATAATCTGTAACCAATGACAATCATTAATAAACAAACAATTTTCGTTTTCCATTGTGAATCTCAAAATCCTTGTGTGAGCGCCTCTTTAAAATGCGAATTTTGGAAAATCCTATTTAGTGCACCCTTACACGGTATTACGAAAGTACCATGAACATTTTAATAAAAGTCTTTAGCTATCATAGTTTAAACTCAAGTTGATAAGTTAGTCAAGACACGTCCGATTATATTATATAGGTAGGTACTAGCTGTCCCGTCCATCGTTGCCCGTGCCAAAGATTTGTTTTCTTTTATAAATATATTTGTACAAAAATGTGTATGCCACATTTCTACTTATTGTAATAGTAGTATACTATATGACCGAGGGCAACCATTTAAATAAACAAAAAAAAATATTCTTTTTTAGTGAGCTGAGAAAATGCATGTGTGAACTACTCTTAACCTATATAGGAATTGAAAAAATAAACTATAAACACCATCCAAGCTCAAGGAATCTATTGACCAAACTTTTATTAAAAAGACAACTACTTATAGGTATACAAAAAAATTACTAATTTCTAATAATTATTTCTACTAATAGTTATTACTATTATAATCTGTAGATTTTAACCAATGACAACCATTTATAAACAACAACAAATGTTCGATTTCCATCGAAACTCAAAATCCTCGAGTGAGCGTCTCTTTAAAATGCGAATTTTAGAAAATTCTTTCATACAGTGCATCCCTCTATACGGCCCTACACTGTTGATTGAAAACGTTGATCAGTCACTCAGGACACATTCGATTATATAAATACATATTATATTATACGTCCAATTACATATTGGTACTACCTATACCATTGAGATAGTATCTATACTCAATACTAGCTGCCCCGACCGGCGTTGCCCATGCCAAAGATTTGTTTTTTTTATAAATATATTTGTAAAAAAATGTATGTACAATATTTCAACTAATCGTTATAGTAATAAAATATGTGACCAATAACAACCCTAAAATTAAACAAAAAAAAAAATTCAAAAACCAACAATTTAATTAATTTACGTGCTACTCTTTTCAACTGGTAAGTAGAAAAAAAATACCCGGAAAAAAATTGGCATTTTTACAGGCAACGAAGCGTACGGGGTCAGCTATAGTATATTTTATACTATATAATCTAACGTGTAATGACTCCTGACTGGCCGATCAACGTAGAGCCTGAACTATGATAGCTGGAGACTTTAAATTGCCATATGGTACCTTTGCATTTTAAAGAAGTAATTTTGAGATTCAAGATGGAAAACAATAATTTTTTTTAAATGGTTGTCATTGGTTACAGATTATAATATTAAATTTTTGTTTATAAATGGTTGCGATTGGTTATACACAGGCAGATGAGGTAAAAGCATATGTATAAAATCGTCACCTTTACATTATGGCCTCAATTACAGAAACTATTTATCTTAAAACCAAATATATTATAATTGTAATTTGTAGCTTATATAGGTACTCGAAAACTACACAACTGATTTTGACAAAAATCTCAGAGATTGTTCTTATATAGAGATATCAAAAAAAATGTAGAGAGTAGTTTGAACCATGTTAAAAAATATACCAAGTGCTAAATCCAATTCGCGACTTGCGGTTGCCATGTAGGTCGAATTATTTTACTAAGCGAGGTACCTACACTAAAACTGAGATAAACCTTTATAGCGCTGTATTTTATATTTATTCATTTTTTCCGGGTAAAATCTGGTTATACAGCTCATTTAGTATCAACTATAGTGTCTGTTTAATTTTTATTTTAAAAATTTGAGCGACACTTGACCGCAATATACA